>OY728160.1:1943404270-1945904270 GCA_963277665.1 Viscum album
ATTGAAGCTTTTTTCATGTCATTGGATATTTTAACCAATTGGGTTTGTGTGGAGTATGTTCCTCCTAAATTTTTAATTTTGATTTTTTCCATTTATTACTAGTTAATGTATTGAATCGGTTTTTATTTTGTTAGTTTTTTAGCCCGATTGAGTCTGTGTGGAGTATGGTGGTCCTAAATTTAGGAATCATAAATGACAATTCTAGTTGAATATGAACTTTGTGATTCTCTAAAACTATCTGAGAAGTTAAAGAGTTGTTTAATGTTTCCATTATATTTTTTTTGTACTAAATATAAATCATTTTTATCCATACTCAAGCTATATAATTTAAAATATAGTAATGGATAGAGAGATTCCAGTTTTATGGAACTACTTTCCCCCTTAAATGGTATCCTCCAAAAAGATAATGAGCTTCCTTGATGAAAATATAAAGCTAAAAAATATTTCGTTCAATGGGCATGATCTTTAAAATAATAAATTCCTATCTAAATCATTGTATTATATTTTACAAGGACCAAAAATCACTTAAAAATTCTCAAAGTGTGGTGCTTCTCGATTCTAGAAAGATGAATCAAGTCCTACAAAAGTTATATGGTAATTTTCCAATTATTCCATGGTTTAGGAAGCTATATGAATGTGAGGAGACTACAAGATAATTTACATGGAATGAATATACATGAAATAAATATGGGAAACTTCATTACCCAAAATACTCTCCTCAATGAAATAGAATTGATCACGAGTATCTTGAATTTGGAAACGACCTGAGAAACCTTGGTCTTACACTATCATAAAATGGAGTGATTCCTTTTGGTTTTCAAAGAAGCACTCATAGTAGATGGATAGGTACGTTTTTAAATTATAACATTCCACCATGGTTATGCATGAAATGAAAATACATCATGTTATATCTGTATATATCAGAACCAAAATAATCAGGTAATGATATTGATATTTATTTGGATTTATTGACCGAAGATTTAAAATTATTATGGGATTCATGTGTTACATTTTATGATGCCTATAAAAATGAATATTTCATGTTGAGATCCGTTTTGTACAAAACAATAAATAAATTTTTTTCTCATGGATTTTTTTGGGATATAGCATTAAAGGAACTCAAGGGTATCCCATTTTTGAACAATATACACAATAAATTAGGTTGAAACATTCATTGAACACTATATTTTAGGACATCACACATTTAAAACTCGGTAACTTTAGTACAGATGATGGATGACATCATTAGATGGGAGTTCAGAAGAAGGTACAACACCATACCCACTAACAAGTGATGGACTATTTGAGAAAGTAAAAGATATAGACACTGATTTCATGGTAGCATAAGTGGGAGACTTCCATTGTTGGACACTAATGTCTGTAGTTAGCCATTTTTATCTCGCATGCACACCCTCACCAATGTTAGTCCTTTTGATGATGACCCATGTTACCATACACCCAGCCCTTGTCAGTGGCCAACACTTGAACCCCTCTAAATAAATCATTATTTTGAAATTACAAAGTGGTCTCTATAGAGATTTAGAAATATCTAAACCCAAATAATATTGTAGTGATTTGATAATATAATTATTCAATTTCATTTAAAAAAATACACTGTTGATTTTAATATCAAAATATATGTGTATTGGATGTTTAAATTTTATCATTACAATGCAATCAATTGAAAATAAAAAATCATAATTAATCAATAAGACAATATAAATATATACCATCTATTAGTAGTTAAACTATTAATTTTTCATGTCATTGGTCAATTTCCTCGATTGGGTCTGTTTGGAGTATAGTCATCCTAAATTTTTTCATTGTAAATTTTTCCATGTTTTAAGAAGACTTGGTTAACATTTTCTATCATATTTTTTTATCCACTGATCACATGATAATATCTTTCCCATCTCATACAAACACTCTATATAAACATATAACTTGTCTCAATATCCATTTTTTTCTTACCCTAAAAAAGTTCCCCTAATGATCCATTTTTATAAGTAAATTAATCCTTAGAAAACATGTGTACAACATATTTCAAATATTCAAAAATATATATAATGATAATATCTTAAAATCTAAAAAAATCTGTTAAATTTATGATTTTATTGCTTCTTTTAAAAACTCATGGGATGAAAGTATCAATCTCCCCCTTTATCCCTACAAAAAAGGAGATTAATTCCAATAAAATCAGTTGGAAATAAAACTAGTTGGTTTTGCACAAAAAAATCAGCCTCTATATATAATATGATGAAACCCTTTTAAAACTATGACAGAAACCTGAAATCTCCCCTTGAAAAAGAAATATAATCGTTGAAGTCTTAAACACACTTTTCTATTCAATTCCCTACTGAACAAGACTGGAACCAACAACCCCTAGCTCCCCCATACTAGTAATCACCCCATAATTAGGAGTACCTACAAAAACTAATTTCTCCCTCTGTTCAATATCCTGTGAGCAATAAATAAATCTTAGTGCATCACTGTGATCATTGATTTCGATTCCTTATTCACTAGTGGAACTATCTAAAGGAAAGGAATTTGGTGTAAGACCTAAAACACCAAACATATTGTACTATAGCTTTCATACATTCTTCATCCTATTCAAGGTTCATTGACTCATGCATGGAGATAATATATTCCATACAAATAATGAAGTCATCTTCACAACTACATTCATCACTTCACCACAAGCCTTTACATTTTTCCTATAAAGTGTGCCAACCACTATACCTCACACATATACCATCGATCCTTAAGAAAATGTCCATATTCCATTTCCAAATGAACTCATGAACCCATCATTACCAAGATTAAAAGAAGATATCAAATTATGGAGTATAGCTATCACATGTAGTATTTCCCTCAAGATCAACATAATACTTGAATTTTTATTGATACAAATATCCCCAACATGAATGACATCAATAGAATATCCATTTTCCAACTTCAATATACCAAATTAACCTTATTTATATGAAGATAATATTTCCCTTGGGTGAAATATGGTATGATACCTCTAAATCAACTTCCCATTTATTATATAGATCTAACGAATGACAATCAACACCACCAGAAAGTAAATCACCCTATCCTAGTATATGACTTAAATATGTATCCTCATAATCTATGTAATGTGTCTTATTTTATTCATTAATATTTTTCAAAGTGTATTAGTTTCTATGCTCATGATTCTCATTTTCAAAAGAGTAATAATTGGCATTTCTTCATGTCTTCGATTAACCTCTCTAATTATCGTATACATCTATCACAACCATAATACCACTATTACCTAAAAAAATAATATTCATAGTCTTTAGCCGAGTATAATTAATCAAACATGATGAAATCACATAATCCAACATCAGAGAGCCTTTCCTAAAAAACAATAAGGTGATGAGATAATCATACGAATCAAGTAATAGATGCAAGAGATGCAAAGCTTTGTTGTATTCTTCCATTCATAGAGTTACTTAATTAACTTTATCATTGATCTTGACCACCACCAAAGATATATCCATCATATTTTTGGTTGAATCATACAAATAGTTACCTAAATCTCTATTCCTTGGAAATATAAAATGTTATATTCGTTTTTTCAAATACAAATAATTTTTGAGTGATTTTGATTTATACTTTATTTCATAATTCACCTAGCTCTCCTAAGAATCTATCAAGTTCATCACCTATATCAGTGTATTATCATCCAAATACTTTTTGATTTTTCTTTTAACTAACTCTCTCATATCCTTCCATTTACCGATGCTTATGGTCTTTGTCTTCTCTGATTTTTTTCTTCAGTGCCTTCACTATCTTCTCATAGATCAAAATGTTTTTTACTCATTTTTAGAAAAGAGTGAAATTATTTATCCTATTAGATAGTTAGATGTGGGTAAAAATATAATTGTATGAATCACCCATATCTAATTAGTAAGGAATATGGATAAATATCTCTTTAACACTAGTTATTGGGAAGGAAACGGATAGACCCCAGGATAATAACAGAATTTTGGAAATCTTTTTGAGGGAATATCCAATGAAAACAAAAGGAAAAAATACATAGTATAAAATAAATTGAGATTAAAATTTTTAAGTGGGAAACCTCCAAATGAAGAGGATTAAAAAACCATGGGGAAACTATGAAAAATTCTACCATGAATCAGAGAGTACAAAATCCATGTAATACCCAAAATTTAATTGAAATAAGAGTGTAGGAAAACTTGTGTGAATAAAAAAACCTCGATAAACCTCTGACATAACTCAGATAATTTTCTCATGGTACGACATCAACATTCAGAGATGAAAAAAAAACACACAGTGCCGTTGAAACACCTCAAACAATCCATTAAACAACTTGATTTCCCCTTCTCCTTACTAAAACCCATTACACATTACCACCCACTCCAAAAAATCATCATACATGTATCTGATCCCTTTCTTACCATCAAAAAAAGAACCCTATTTCTACCTTTTTATAAGAAAAGGAACCCATAAAAACATGTGCACAACAACCTTTCAAATATTCAAAAATAGATATAATGATAATATCTTACATTCCAAAAATATTTTTGGCATATTTTCTTATATTAACTCCTCCTTGAAAAACGCATGGGGTGAACCTATCATCAAAAGAATGAATTTTTTAAATTACCAAGCACTACAACAGATCATGCTTTAGCCACTATTGGATTTTATCAGTGGTAAAAACAAAGTGCTGATAAAAGGGAAATTTTTATGAATGCTAGTTAAAAGCTATGATAAAGGTAAAATTAATCAATGATAAAAAAGAAAAAGTATACACTTTATCAGTTCATGTTTTATTGGTGTAATGTCCCAGATTTTTACATGTATTATTTTAATATTATATGGGAATTATTTCGAGACCAGGCTTCGAGACGGCATGCAGTTCCGAGGGCCAGTGATCCCTGAACAAGTGTTTGAATTTAATTTAATAATTAAATTACACATGCGTGCATTGTTTCTGAAAAAGAGGATAACTCCCGAACGGGTGCTCGGATCAAAAATCTGAGGGCACTGTTGCGTTCAAAACATCAATTTTACCTTAGGCGAGGCTTAACTTTGGCCGGTGTGGGTCGGTAGTGAAATCTAGTTTTTGGATGCAACGGTAATAAAATATTTAATAAAAATATTTTATTTCTGTGGCGAGATCTTTTAAATCTTTTTTTTCTTTTATCCTCTTTAAATAGAGGCTTGCGCTAGGGTCCAGGGTTACAAACCCCATAACTCTGAAAACCCCTAGCGGCTCTGGAGGAAACCCCCAACGCGACGGCAGCGACGTTCTTAACGGATTTAGATGGAGACGACGACGCGGCGAGCGGATCTTCACCGACAAACGTAGCGAATCCAGGTAAGATGTTGATTTTGATTTTCCATTCCCCGTTTCTTATTTCCATGACGAACGAGGACTAATCCACAAACAGATTAGCCAACGGATCGATCGTTCTTGCAAGATATGATTTTGCGGGGATTTGTGGGGAATATATTCTTGAATTTTTTTTGGTTTCATTCAACCTTCTAATGGTGACGAACCAAGATCGACACAAACATCGATTGAGGTTCTTCCCTCTCGATTTGTTGTGTGTTCTTCCCCAAATTCTCGTGTTCTTCGTGAGCGTTCTTCATGTTCTTCGCGGGGCGATGAACAATGGATTGTTGCGCATCCATTCTGAAATGCAATGATCCCAAATTGAAGGATCAATACCGCGGTGGTCTTGAGGAGGTGCGACAATTGTTTTAGCGGACGGATTGAAGCAGATTGGAAGAAATCATTCTTCAGACGATTTGTGATCGGATGGCCGGAATCAGATTTTGGAGTCTATTGAAGACCTGAAACCCACAGATTCAGCTTCACAGAGATGAGGCGACCCAGTATCTGGAGTTTCGCGGTGAATGGACGACAGAATCGAGATATGGAAGATCGGCCAAGGCGCGCAGAGGAAGACACAGTTCTGGAAATTTCCCGACTACACGCCGTTTAGTATGGACTTCACGGCATGTGTTCGTAGGTAGGGTTACCCGGCATGTACTCTGGGAGTACACGGACATGGGCGACATACACGACCACGAGCACGAAGTGTATACCCCTCCCCGACCAGACCCGGCCAGATACACAGGGTACCCCATGTACTGGTACACGGGCAGGCAACACGGACACGGGCAGAGACCGTGTACGGGCACATGGCCAGCGTACATGGAGCGAGCCCTGGCGCTCGAACACGGTGCATGTTTTCTATTACACTTCGTGTAGTAGCTTTTGACAAGCCGAGTGACACGGTCTAGTTACACTGTTAGCAACCGAGGTCAAGGAACACGACATGTACCTTTTCTACACGCCGTGTAGTTTGGTTTTGCACGTCTTGAACGAAGGACACGTGCCATTCACATGGGCAGTACCCGGGGTCAAGGAACACAACGCGTAACCATACAACATGCCGTGTAACTTTTTATTCATGGCTTGAGCCACTTGCCTTCTGTGACTTGGACTAATTCTTAGGGTTCGTACCCTTGGCAATCCCATGAAGGTTCTAGCATCAACTCCTTTATACAGGGGTATGATCCCTTCAGCAGACCTCCCTGAATAGAGTTGTTGGAATCCCCTCTGTGAGACTTAGAGCCGGATCCTCTATTCATTCCTGGAACCCTAGGTAGAGTTCTTGGTATCGACGTGACCAACTTTACCCGGGCACCGATCCTATGCTTAGCGGATTAGCTCAGATTGAGTTGTCGGAATCACCCCATGACTTGGCTGTGATCCTCATTTGAGAATATTGTTCCCAAGGTACTTGTGGAGTGTGTTCTCCTGGAATGAGTACTTCGTGCCTCTCTCTTTAGACCTAGGAGTGTGTCCTCCCGATGGTATGCTTAGTGGAATCTTCGAGCTGGATCCTAGTGGCAGTTTTCGTGATGGTCATTTGTGTATGAATATATCTGGATATTCTTGTTATATGTTCCATAGACATATACTGTGTAGAGCTGATTGTACCTTTATTTGTGGTATTTTCCTTTTTTGTATTTCCTTTTTAGTTTTCGGGGTGTCCTACTGGGTATTGTTATACTCACCCCTTCACGGGATTTTCCCGCACGTGTCGTGTCTTGTGCAGATGAGTGAGCCTTTGAAAGGATTCTAGGCGGACCAGGACCAGACGGTGTTCAGTGAGATCAGATAGGCCGAGGTGTGTTCCATCGGTGACGGGTTGCAGTCTCAGTACCTTTTTCAACAGGTTGTACTTTGTGGCAGACTTCCTTTTTGTTGGGCTTGTACTTTTGGCCCAGGGTTTTACTTTACTATACTTTACTTCCCTGTCGTACTCTGTGGTTGGGTTTTAGTGTATGCATGCATCTTTTATTTCTGTAGTTTTTATTTTTCAGCGTTGTGGGCTTGGAGATGTGTGTGCGTGTGTACAGGTTTATAGGAAATGTCTCCCATGTTTTTAGCATGCCTACTCGGTGTTAGTCACTTGCCCCTGGCCTATTGGATGCGGGTTTGGGGAGTTGCAGATTGGGCCCCACTCGGACAGGTTGTGACAGAGTGGTATCGGAGGAGTTTGGTTCTACCTTAGGACCGAGAGTCTGTGAGTTGGTTTGGGGCAACAATGTTAAGTGTTTCGAGTTCGTCTCTCAAGCCAGGGACCCCAGTGTTTGTGCGGCGGCTGACGTATCCATACACCAGGACTCTGATAACTTTCTTTTTGACTTGGAACATGAAAACACTAGTTGCATGGGGGGAAATAATAGTACATGCATCATATAGGAATGGGTTGTGGTTTCCATGTCCTTCTTGAATCAGCTCTCCAGATATACTCACTGACTAGGATACATCTTGTTTCTTGAACAGGATGCCTCCGCGATGCACACTCGCTAGGATCCAGCAGCTCGATCATGAGGATGACCCCCTCAGTGATGAAGCTTCGATACAAGGACCAGATCCCCTAGTTCTACCACCAGGTGGAATGCCAGTTATCCCGCCCCCTATGGAGCAGTGTTTAGCGCCTGCTGTACCAGTGGAGGAGGAGCGCAGGCTGAGCGCACTCCATGAGTTTCAGAGACAGAGACCCCTCAGGTTTTGAGGAGAGCCTGACCCCCAGGCAGTAGAGGACTAGCTTGAGGTAGTGACTAGAGTCTTCTGTTTGGTCAGGACACCAGCAGACCAGATGGTGATCCTGTCCACGAGCCTTCTTTAGGGCTCGGTAGGGTGATGGTGGAGTTTGTTCATCCAGACTCACGACGAGGCGACTCTTGCATGGTCGGAGTTTGAGCGTCTCTTCATAGAGGAGTTTTCACCGGTTAACCTGAGATCAGTACGTATACAAGAGATCCTTCAGCTCTAGTATGGAACCATGACGGTGGCTAACTATTCATCAAGGTTTACCGACCTCTCGCGGTACTCGATGGATATGGTCAGAGATCAGTACTTCAGAGCTCGAACTTTTGAGCGGGGCATGCAAGGAGATATCCGAGCTAGCATCATCCCTATGAGAATTCCTACTTATTATGGGGTGCTTGAGCGGGATTTGGTGGTTGAGAGCTTCCTGGCAGAGCAGGGATAGTCGACAGTTGTTAGTAGTGGGCGAGCTGGAGTAGAGACCTTAGCGGTAGGGAGCCGACGTCAGGGACCCAGGCGTGGGAGACGTTTCCATAGGAGATCCCCGGACAGGGGATCAACCGTGCATGGTTCACAGGGAACTTCCAGCTTGCCTCGAGAGAGGCGATGTTACTCATGTGACGGCAAGGGAAATCTCGCTCGAGATTGTCCGACCCTCCGTACTACTGACCCGGGAGAAGTGGATGGACCACCAAGGCAGAGGAAATGTGTGGAGCAGGCAGATCCGTAAAGTGGCGGACATGGAAGAAGAGTTGGGAGAGCATCTAGAGGTGGTCGTTGTTTTGAACCTTTACCACCACCACCCCTAGGAGGTCCACCTCAGGCTCAGAGAGCTGGTGGATAGAGGTAGGGATAGCTGCAGGCGGCAGAGGCTTGTGACCCAGGTACTCCTGGAATGATTAGAGGTACTATCTGTGCCTTTTCTACTTTGACTACCGTATTGATAGAAATAGGTGCTAGTCATTCCTTTATGGCTGCTTATCTTATTCGATACCTTGAGATTCTAGTTGAGCCGTTGACTCAACCCTTATGCTTAGAAACATCGACTGGATAAGATTCAGAGATCACACACCTTTACAGGTAGTGTTACCTGACCCTTGGAGGTGAGAGTTTCGGTTGGAACCACTTGGTGGTAGCATCGAGGCCTTATTGTGTCATTCTGGGCATGGATTGGTTATCCACAGTTCAGGCCCAGATTTATTGTTTTAGGCGAAGGGTACGATGTGTCCGCAGTGATGGAATGAGGTTATCTTTTGTCAGTGAAAGAGAGACCCATGCAGCGTAGGATAGACTCGTGCATAGGAGGGCACAACGGATTTCACTCCAGTTGGCTAGCCTAGCCTTTGGCGTGGTAGATGTTGCGAGTTTCTAGTTTCCAGCAGTGGTGGATGAGTACGAGGACGTCTTTTCGGACGATGTCCCTGGGCTACCTCCCCTTCGGGAGATAGATTTCTGCATTGAGTTGCAACCCGAGACGACCCCGATATCAGCATTAGCTTATCGGATGGATCCTGCAGAGCTTCGTGAGTTGAGGGTGTAGCTGGACGACCTACAAAAGAAGGGCTTTGTGAGACCCAGCATTTCACCCTGGGCGGCCCCAGTGCTGTTTTCCAAGAAGGCGGATGGGAGATTGAGGCTATGTGTGGATTACCGGCGCTTAAATCAGGTGACCGTAAAGAACCGGTATCCACTACCGAGGATAGATGACCTCTTCAACCAGTTGAGAAGGTCACGATGGTTCTCGAAGGTTGATCTACGATCAGGATATCACCAGTTGCGGGTACAGGAAGAGGATATACCGAAGACAGCTTTCAGATGTCTCCACGGTCACTGTGAGTTCTTGGTGACTCCCTTCGGCGTGACGAACGTCCTGCCAGTGTTCATGGGACTCATGAACCGAATCTTTTAGCCTTATCTAGACTGTTTTGTGGTGTCTCCATCAATGATATCCTTGTGTACTCTATGTCCGAGGAGGAGCACGCGAGACAAATACGGATGGTTCTGGACACACTCCGAGAGCAACAGTTGTATGGGAAACTCTAGAAGTGTCAGTTCTGGTTACAGGAGGTCCACTTTCAGGGACATGTGATCTCAACGGATGGTGTAGCAGTGGACCCAGTAAATGTGGAGGCAGTGCTAGCATGGGAGCCACCCCAGAGCATGATGGAGGTGTGGAGTTTCCTTGGGTTGGCGGGCTA
Source organism: Viscum album (assembly GCA_963277665.1). Classification (NCBI taxonomy): domain Eukaryota; kingdom Viridiplantae; phylum Streptophyta; class Magnoliopsida; order Santalales; family Viscaceae; genus Viscum; species Viscum album. Next base: position 1,943,414,597 of record OY728160.1, read on the forward strand.
CTATCGGATATTCATCCATGATTTCTCCAAGATTGCAGCACCCATGACATCTTTGACCCGAAAGGGACAACCATTCATATAGACCGAGAAATTCCTGATGGCTTTCTAGCAGTTGAGACAGAGTCTGACGAGTCCCCCGATCTTGAGATTACTGGAGGAGGGTGTCGAGTACATAGTGTTCTGCGACGCATCAGGAACCGGGCTTGGTTGTGTCCTGATGCAGAGGAAAGTGGTGATTGCCTATGGATCACGTCAGTTGAGGCCACACGAGAATAACTACATGACCCATGATCTCGAGTTGGCAGCGGTATTCTTCGCATTGAAGATTTAGTGGCACTACCTGATGGGCGAGTGGTTTACCATCTACTCTGATCACAAGAGTCTCAGATATATCTTTTCTCAGAAGGATTTGAATTTGAGATAGAGGCGATGTCTTGAGTTCCTCTAGGATTACGACTTTGAGATAGTTTATACTCCTGTTAAGGGGAACATGGTGGAAGATTCTTTCAGTAGGAAATCCAGTTCATAGTTGCTGGATGAGGTGACAAGGCAGTTGGCCTCTTTGCAATTGTCCTTCGTGGATAGAGATGAGGGATCTTACCTTCAGTCGATGGTTGTTACCCCTCCACTCTTATAGTGAGTCAGGGAAGCACAGCGTGAGGATGCTAGCTGTGAGACTCTACGTGCTCAGATATCCACAGGTGATGCTGCTGATGGATATTCAGAAGGAGGGGAGCACATTGTCCTATTCCGAGGACGCACAGTAGTACCAGTGATGTTGCGGGAGGAGGTTCCGAGGGATTTCCATACAACCCCTTTGGCGGTGCATCCAGGTGTGATAAAGTTGTACCAGGACCCCCGACGTCAGTTCTGGTGGCTAGGGATGAAGAAAAGTGTTGCATAGTTTGTTTCTCGGTGCCTTACTTGTTAGCAAGTAAAGGCTGAGCACTAGGTGCCAGCAGGTTTGACTCAGCCCCTTGAGGTGCTAGAGTGGAAGTGGGATGGGATATCCATGGACTTCGTGATAGGTTTACCATGCACGTCCAGGGGACACGATGCCATCTGTGTGATTGTTGATCAACTCACCAGGTCGGTCCACTTCCTAGCCATACGGGAGCAGAGTTAGGTAGAGAGCTTGGGATGTCTCTACGTGAAGGATATAGTTCGGCTTCATAGAGTACCATCCACGATTGTGTCAGATCGTGATGCTCATTTCACATCCTAGTTGTGGAAGGGATTACAGGAAGATTTTGGGACTCAGTTGCGCTTGAGCACAGCGTTTCATCCCCAGACTGATGGTCAGACAGAGCGGACCATCCAGGTCCTAGAGGATATGCTACGAGCTTGCATACTTGACTTCGGTCATAGCTAGGAAGATCACCTACCACCAGTGTAATTTTCTTATAACAACAGTTATCATCCAACTATTGGTATGAAACCATTCGAGGCTCTATACGGGTGACCTTGCAGGTCGCCACTTTGCTGGACTGACCCAGGAGAGTCAGCACTCATGGGCCCTGAGATGGTGAGAGCTACTACAGAGAAGGTGCAGGTCATCAAGGAGTGGATGAAAACTGCACAGAGTCAGCAAACGTCTTATGCCGATCAGAGACGGAGGCCCTTGGAGTTCGAGGAAGGAGACCATGTGTTCCTTCAGGTCTCACCTCGACGGGGATTGCAGAGATTTGGCCGAGGCGGAAAGCTATCTCCGAGGTTCGTTGGACCTTTTTAGATTTTGAGTAGAGTTGTCGAGGTGGTGTATCACTTGGCTCTACCTCCTTAGATGGACCAGGTACACAACATCTTCCATGTGTTGTAGCTACGGAGGTACGTGCATGATCCATCGCACGTCATCGACTGGGGCGAGCCGGACATCAACGATGGAGCGACTTTGCGGAGTACCCAGTGGAGATCAAGGATCGGCAGGAGAAGATCCTTAATGGATGAGCTATTCCCATGGTGCATGTCTGATGGCAGCACGGGAATCTCCAGGAGAGCATGTGGGAGCCGGAGGCTCAGATTCGCATGCAGTACCCACATCTTTTTGAGTAGCCCTTGTTTTGGCTTTTTGGGGACGTAGAATCCCTAAGGTGGGTGTGATGTAATGTCCCGTATTTTTCCATGTATTATTTTAATATTATATGGGAATTATTTCAAGACCAGGCTTTGAGACGGCGTGCAGTTCGGAGGCCGAGTGAGCCTGGAACAAGTGTTTGAATTTAATTTAATAATTAAATTACGCGCACGAGCATTTTTCCTGAAAAAGTGGATAACTCCTGAATGGGTGCTCTGATCAGAAATCTGAGGGCACCGTTGTGTTCAGAACATCTATTTTACCTTAGGCGAGGCCTAACTTCGGCCGGCGTGGGTCGGTAGTGAAATCTACTTTTTGGACACAACGGTAATAAAATATTTAATAAAAATATTTTATTTCTATAGCGAGATATTTTAAATATTTTTTTTATTTTATCCTATATAAATAGAGGCTTGCGCCAGGGTCTAGGGTTATAAACCCCAGAACTCTGAAAACCCTTGGCGGATCTGGAGGAAACCCCCAACGCGGCGGTGGAGACGTTCTTAACGGATTTCGACGGCGACGACGACGCGGCGAGTGGATCTTTGCCGGAAAATGTAGAGAATCTAGGTAGGATGTTGATTTTGATTTTCCATTCCCCATTTTTGATTTCCACGATGAACGAGGACTAATCCACGAACATATTATCCCACAGATCGATCGTTCTTGCGGGATGGGATTTTGTGGGGATTTGTGGGGAATTGATTCTTGAATTTTTCTGGTTTCGTTCAACCTTCTAATGGTGATGAACCAAGATTGACAGGAAAATCGATCATGGTTCGTCCCTCTCGATTTGTTGTGTGTTCTTCCTCAAATTCTCACGTTATTCGTGAGCGTTCTTCGCGTTCTTCATGGGGTGATGAACAACGGATCGTTGTGCATCCGTTCTGCGACGCAATGATCCCAAATTGAAGGATCAACACTGAAACAGTCTTGAGGAGGTGCGACGACGGTTTCAGCGGATAGATTGAAGCGGATCGGATGAAATTGTTCTTTGGACGATTTCCACTCGGATGGCCGGAATCAGATTTTGGAGTCGATTGAAGACCCGAAACCCACAGATTCAGCTTCATAGAGAAGAGGCGACCCGATATCTGGAGTTTTGCGGCGAATGGACGACAGAATCGAGATCTAGAAGATCGGATGAGGCGCGTGGAGGAAGACATGGTTCTGGAAATTTCCCAACTACACGCCGTGTAGTATGGGCTACACGACGTGTGTTCATCAGTAGGGTTACCCGGCGTGTACTCCGGGAGTACACGGACATGGGCGGGATACACGGCCACAAACATGCCGTGTATACCCCTCCCCAGCCAGACCCAGCCAGATACACGGGGTACCCCATATACTGGTACACGGGCAGGTGACACAGATAGGGGCAGAGACCGTGTACGGGCACATGGCCAGCGTATACGGAGCGAGCCCCGGTGCTCGAACATGACGTGTGTTTTCTTCTACACGCTGTGTAGTTGCTTTTGACAAGCCAAGTGACACGGGCCGGTTACATGGGCAACATCCGGGGTCAAGGAACATGACATTTACCTTTTCTACACACCGTGTAGTTTGGTTTTTCATGGCTTGAACGAAGGACACGAGCCGTTCACACGGGAAGTACCCGGGGTCAAGGAACATGGCGTGTAACCATAATACACACCGTGTAACGTTTTCTTCATGTCTTGAGCCACTTGCCTTCTGTGACTTGGACTAGTTCTTAGGGTTCATACCCTTGGTAATCCCCTGAAGGTTATGGCATCAAATCCTTTATACAGGGGTATGATCCCTTCAGTAGACCTCCCTGAATAAAGTAGTTGGAATCCCCTCTGTGAGACTTAGAGCCGGATCCTCTATTCATTCCTAGAACCCTTGGTAGAGTTCTTGGTATCGACGTGACCAACTTTACCAGGGTGTCGAACCTCTGCTTAGCGGATTAGCTCCGATTGAGTTGTCGGAATCACCCCACGACTTGGCTGTGATCCTCATATGAGTATCTTGTTCCCAAGGTACTTGTGGAGTGTGTTCTCCCAGAACGAGTTCTTCGTGCCTCTCTCTTCAAACCTAGGAGTGTGTCCTCCCGATGGAATGCTTTGTGGAATCTTCGAGCTGGATCCTAGTGGCAGTTCTCGTGATGGTCGTTTGTGTATGAGAATATCTAGATATTCTTGTTATATGTTCCGTAGACATATACTGTGTAGAGCTGACTGTAAATTTCTTTATGGTATTTTCCTTTGTTGTATTTCCTTTGTGGTTTTCGGGGTGTCTTACTGGGTGTTGTCATACTCACCCCTGGACGGGCTTTTCCTGCACATGTCGTGTCTTGTACAGAAGAGCGAGCCTTTGACATGATTCTAGGTGGACCAGGACCAGACGGTGTTCAGTGAGATCAGACAGGCCGAGGTGTGTTCCTTCGGCGACGGGTTGGAGTCTCAATACCTTTTTCTATTGGTTGGACTTTGGGGCAGACTTCCTTTTTGGTGGGCTTGTACTTTTGGCCCAGGGTTTTACTTTACTGTACTTTACTTCCCTGTCGTAATCTATCGTTGGGTTTTAGTGTATGCATGCATCTTTTCTTTTTGTAGTTTTTACTTTTCAGCTTTGTGGGCTTGGAGATGTGTGTGCGTGTGTACAGGTTTATAGGCAATGCCTCCCATGTTAGTAGCATTCCTACTCGGTGCTAGTCACCAGCCCCTGGCCTATTGGAGGCGGGCTTGGGGAGTTGCGGCTCGGGCCCCACTGGGACGGGTCATGACAATTGATGATAATGGTTTATTTTTATCAGCACTTTTCATAGAGTTGGTAAAAAAATATATTTTAAAAAATATTATTAACATATATAAAATTATCATATTTATATTAAAAAATTAATACTTATTTATAAATATTAATTACAAAGTGAATGTATATAATTAATATAAATATGATATATTAATATATATTTTTTAATAATTCAAACAGTTATAAAAATATAAATTTTTAATTTTTAATATGTGATATTTTAATTAATATATTTATATCAATGTCTCTGTGCATATACATGTATGCATTATGATGTGTGTGTGTGTTTTCTGTATGTGTATATATAGATGTTGTATACGTACATATTTATGCATGTGTACGTGTATGTGAACATGTATGTGAGATGTACATCTGTATAAAACATGTGTACATGTATATGTATGGAATGTACTTCTTTCACATTTGATGTAGATCTTTTTTTCATTTTTGATATAATATTTTTGAAATTTATTCATTTTTTAAACAAACTTATATTTTACAATGTATTATTTTTATATATTTTTAATTTATATGATTAGTACATACTCAATTTTATTAATTATGTTTTAATATTTTGAAAATGTTTGAAATTTATATAATTAAATTATTTAAATGCATTTTTTAATATTTCATTCATTTCTGTACGGGTTTACGATTCATGTAATTAATCTTATATGGAATCATTTTCTAAAATTGTTTTTTATATTAAATTATATTTATTCATATTTAAAATTATTTATTTATTTTTAATGTTTATTGATTTTTATATTTTTTTAGAATTTAATCATTTTTTAGTATTTATTTACACAAAAATTTATTTACTATACATGTAATATTTTTCATATGTTTTTAATTTATATGAATAATATTTATTTTGTTTTTCTTTATTATGTTTTAACATTTAAAATATGTTTGAAATTTTTATAATTAAAATATTTAAATGAAATTTTGAATAATTTTATAATTTAAATAGTTAATTAAAAAATTATTTTAAAAAATGAAATTATGAAATTAAAAGTAAATAAATAAATATATAAAATTATAAAATTATAATAAATATATTTGAATAACAAAAATATTTATTATATTCATAATTATATATATTTATATATTATAAAATAAATAAATGTATATAATTATATAAGTATATATAATTTTATAAATATAAATATACATAAAATTATATACAAATAATACTACAACAGTTCAGATCAAGGATTTGGTGACCCAAAACCATGACCATGCAAATTTTTTTAAAACAATTAAAGACAACACACACATATACATGCACGCACAGCTATATATGAAGCAGACTATAACGACCCAATGTCTTTCAATGAAAATTTTATTCTCATAAGTATGTCATAAAATCACATGAAATCTCAACATAATGAACAACTGAGTGCTAAGTGACCTCTAAACATAAGTTTGACACTTCTGTGTTTGGAATTTCGAAAATCCGGCATACGCGGTTGTAATCAGTAAGTTATTTGGAGTTCGATAAGGAAAACATAATTTTTGGTGAATAGTAACGTACCCTAATGAATAGTAACATACCCTTATGAATATTTATATACCCTAATTAATAGTAACATCACCTGTGATAGTATAAAAATAATATTCATGTTTGAAGTACAATATACCTGTATTTTAGAATAAGTTAATGAATGTTTTAAAACTGGTTTTCATACTAAATTGTTATTTTAATTAAATATTAATATAATCATATATAGGAAATTATTTTTGAAAAATGGACTTCATTTTTGGATTCTACACATCAAAAACTAGTTAGGGTGAATTTCTGGGATTTTTCTGAAATACATGAATTTTTGATGAATAATAAAATACGATAAATTACAATAAATGCTAAATACTGATCCTAGGTGATGTATGGATGATGTAAGATGATAATATCAAATAATCCTTGATTATTTTAGTATATTTTATGATAATTCTCAATTATTCATAGTCTTGGCCTTAAATAATAAACTAATACTTAAAATAATGGGAAAACCTCCCCTCCCTCACTATAAATACCCCCTCTTCTTACCTCTTTACCACACACCTCTCAAGCCTTGTTCCTGGCCCAAATTCTGCCCAAAAATCCCCCAAGCTCCTTCCCCACATCCAAGGCCTTCTAGTCTTACCAAAAGGCCAAAATCAAAGGCCTTAAGAGGCATCTCAAATAGAGGAGATCAAAGGGTAAGGATCCCCTTTCATTCTCAAGTGTTTTGTTTTCAATTTCCTTCTTTTCTTATACCCTATTCCCCTTCCCTTATACAAAAGGAAATAAAGCTCCATAATCTCATATATTCAATATGATAATCAGTTTTATCAAAATAATCAAGCATCATGCTTCTTCTCTTCTCCCTCGCGTTCTAAAATTAAAACATCGTCCGTGATCGACATCGTGGATAATGTGTTTTCAATTTATTTTATCATCTTTGTTTCAGGTCATAAAGCCATTTATGTTATTGTTGAACCAGATTATTATGTATTTTATATATCCTATTTATGTTTCTATAATCCTTATACACTCATGATATCAAATAATAATACAAAACAAGTTAATTATGGGTAAAATCGCTAAAATTAATTCAAGCGTTTATCATTAATGTCTTGTGTCATGGTTCTCTTTCACTCCAATTAACCAAATGAATTTTGTAACCATGTAACCTTATAGATGTTCACTAATTATATATAACATCAATTCTGGATGACCACTTTTATTTTACATTTTATCCGAACCTAAATACAAGTGAACTGATCATTAAAACCATGGAAACAAACGGACCCGAACCATGAAATTGAACCTTATAATCAATCAAAATGGGTATAACTGAACTTAAAAAGGATATAATAAATATTTTACATGTATATAATTTTCTAGAACTATTTATTAATAATCCTAATTTGACTATTCAGGTCATTAATAACAAGTGGAGAACACCAATGGACTTAAGGTAAGGGATCCTCCCCTTTTTACTCTTAATCAAGATTGTTCTCTAGGTTATGCCTTTTTGTGTAATACCAAGTGATGGGGTACATTCATACACCATCCCCATACTTCTATAATGTTTTATAATTTATTATAAATCCCTTATCTCTCTCATCAATCCCTCTTAATTATACACGATATCATGCCAATAAACCATGTTGGATTCTACCCGAACTTCTTTTATTCCTTCAGGTTTCTCTATATTTCTTTTTGTTGTTGTCCTTTATTTTATGTATAACTTCAACATCATGTTTATATGATCCAATATCGTGTTACAAGATCCACCTCTCAATATATTTCATGGTTATACATTATTATAAGTGAATCTCTCTTCGATACTTTCCAATAAGCACACTTGTTTTAAAGGAACTTCCCGAACTTTTACCAAATTTCAAGTGCACTATATCTTCTATTTTAAGACACCATTATCTTTGTAAATTATGTATTTTTATTATGAAAACATTCCTGTTTCAATTCTGGTTTTATATAAAAGAATGCATTCTCTACCATTTTAAAAATCTCTATAGTATTTACCTTAAAACCGCACAAAAATAATTTAATGCTATTGTTTCTAAAATACATTTCTCATATGTTGTCACATATGTTTAACACCACTTACCATGTTATATGCCTATTTTACCCTATGAACGTTCATGTATTTCTAATTCTTTCCTTATATGGACACTTTCATGATATGCCCATTGGTTATGATTGATGTCATGATTGTGGTACCCAATTTTTTTCATGGGTACCCTTATGTTTGTGTATGGTTGAATATGTATGATTGTATGTGTGGTAAAAATATTTATGTGGAAAGGATATTCATGAATATGTTGATATGGTTTCACCCAGATAGTGCTCCAATGCATTGGGTAAAGTTGAGTCTCATGAGATGCGATGTGAAACGGGATTGGCGATTAGCCTTGACCCATACTGAAATGGGAAACGGGATTGGTGGTTAGCCTTGACCTGTAATAAAGAAATTCTTTATGATTATGCCATATTTATATGATTATATGTTTATATAATCCCATGCTTACATAAAATGATTTTATAAGTTTCATTCTTTGGATATCATAATGTCATGCCTCCTAACTCATGTGCTGGAGATGTAACCTTATGTTCTTTCCCATACTGGGATTTTTAGCCTATCCCTATGTTCATGTGTTCCCTAGGGTACCCTATGCAGATGTAAGGGCTCAAAGGATGATAGGATCTCATTATGGAGATTAAATAAAGAAGCGTTTTTTAATCCCATGTTTTGTGTTATATGTACCTAGTCACCCAGGACACTAGACTTAACGATCATTGGCTTGTACTCTGATGATGAATTATGATTAAAATAATGAAATGTTAAATTTAAAAGGCTCCGGTCACTATAGTTGGTATTAGAGGCATGGTCTAGTTATTTTTGGAGATTGGGAAAAGAGAACCTTAGTGAGAACCTTTAGGATGAGACTAAGTCTAAGAAAATAGTCCTAAATTTTGGGGAGTATAGAGTAAGTGGTTTATCATGAAAATACATCCATGTCTGGATACGAGCAGGTAGAGGTGGCTCTGGCACAGATGTATCTAGGGGTAAAACCCGAAAACACCACTTTGAGCTAGACTCGAATGGGAACTGGTGCACGAGAACGGGTTTTTAGGCACTCTTGGTTACGACACTCCCAGGGGATATGCTTTGGTAGATTCACGAGCTTAGTACAAACCGTTATTAAGTGAAAAAAGAAGCCCATAAGAATATAAGTTAAGAAATAGATTGAGGATAACCTAGATATAAACCTAAGGAATCACAAGTCAGGATATATTTATTCATTATAAGTTCATAATTTTATGTTAAAAGTTTCCTTTTATGCTCAATAAATAAGTATTCAAGACCTCTAATTATATGTTATTTTTATTAGTTAATGGAATGAAATAGAAGAACACGTTCTAACAACCAATGTGATAGGCAATGTAAATATTTCCCTAACGATGTGCCTAATATGATGGGAGCGGGTGATCAAAACTTCATGACAATAATTTCTCAGCTGGATCGAGTTATGAATAATAACTTGAATCAGGCAGAACTCTCACCTCCTCTAAGGAAAGAGTAAGTTTCCATAGAATAATTCATGCGGAAAATGCTTCCCATTTTTAGTAGGTCTTCTAATACCCTCCTCATAGAACAATGGATTAACTCCATTGAAAAGATATTATCTGTTCTACAGTGCTCGGAAGAAGAGAAGGTTGTATTGGCGATCTATCTTTTTGATGGGGAAGCTGATCAGTGGTGGACACTGATCAAGAATACAAAGTCCCAGGAGGAAATTGATTCCATGGATTGGTAGGAATTCAAGAGGATGTTTTTCAACAAATATTTTACTCTAACCCTTCATCTAAAGATGGAAAGAGAGTTCCTCGGACTCAGGCAGAAGGAAGATTAGTCCAACGGGGCATATGAAGAAAAATTTACAAGGCTTGCAAGGTACGCCTCTGGCTTTGTCATGTACACCGAAAGCAAGTTGGATCGCTTCTTTAGCAGACTAAAACCGATTCTACGAAAAGTGTTGGAAATTCGAGACTTTGATAGTTATGAGGATATTTTCCGTTGTGCCGTCAAGGTGGAAATGGAGATTGGAGACTCTTAGTAGTCTCATGGGCCTAGTGACAAGAAGCAAAAAATGGATAACAACATGAGTGGTTCATCAAAAAAATCCCATGATGGAAATAAGCCTCACTTTCCCCTTATCAAAAATTGTGGGAAGAAGCACCTGGTGACTATCTAAAGGGAACCAATAATTTCTTCAAATTTGGAAAGTTTGGTCATCTAGCCAAGAACTTTCGAAGGGATATGAAAAATCCCACTAATGTTGAATAAGAAAGGAAGGTTCAGAACAACAGTCAGCCTGTAGTGCAGTGTTTCAATTACAAGTAGCTTGGGCATTATGCGAACAATTTCCCTATGCCGAGGGTTTTCGAAGGCAATCAACAACAACCTCTAAGGCAAAAACGAAGGTCTTATGCTATCACTACTACTAAGGTGGAGCCAGAAAATGATGTGGTGATAGGTACACTAGTTATTCATTCAAGAATAGTATACATAGTATTTGATTTTGGTTCTACACATTCTTTCATATCATGCAAGTTTAGTAGAAATATTCAAACACCACCTCAAAATTTGGAGGAAAAGTTTTCTATGAAAATAGAAAATGGGGTGATCACTACATCCATGGTTTATAACTCCTCCCTGGTTAATTTTTGTGGACTGAACCTCCCATAAAATCTCATCATACTTCCTTTAGTGGAGTTTGACATAATATTGGGCATGGATTGGCTATGTTTGTAAAAATCCAACATCATCTGTTGGGAAAGGGAAATCACTTTTCACATCCCGAAGCATCCTTCGATTATTTACAAATGTAAGGAGGAACATGATTATCTTTTAGAATATTCATCTCAAGTGTGGATATTATTGACTTATGAGCAAGCATATCTAGCTCAAATAATCGATACAAAGGAGAGAATCATGCTTGAAGACATGCCCATCGTGAGGGATTACACTGACATATTTCCTGAAGAGTTTCCTAGTCTTCCTCCAGACCGAGATGTTGAGTTCCCAATTGAAATTTTCCCTGAATCTCTGCCTATCTCAAAGAAACCATACAGAATGGCCACCCTAGATCTGGAAGAGCTGAAGAAGTAGTTACAAGAGAATATTGATAAAGGTTTTATACGCCCGAGTGCTTCACCGTGGGGTGCTCCAGTCCAATTCATCAAGAATAAGGATGGATCAATGCGCCTTTGCATTGATTATCATGAGCTCAATAAAATCACGATAAAGAACAAGTATCCCCTTCCATGGATAGACGACTTGTTTAATCAACTTCATGGGTCCAGTCATTTCTCTAAGGTGGACCTTTAGTCAGGATATCACCAACTAAAGTTGAGGAAGGAAGATATACCCAAGACTACCTTTTGAATAAGGTATGGACACTATGATTTCATAGTGATGCCCTTCAGACTCACTAATGATCCATCAATTTTCATGGATTTAATGAATAGTGTCTTTAGATATTACCTTGAAAAATTTGTGGTAGTCTTTATTGAGGATATTCTGATATACTCCAAGAGCAAGGAGGAACATGAGGAGCATTTAAAAACCATGTTAAATACTTTTCGAAGAGAGAAGTTGTATGCAAAGTAAAGTAAATGTGTGTTCTTGATGGAAGAAGTATCATTCCTGGGGAATTTTATCTCTAGAAAAGGGATATATGTGGACCCTTCCAAGACAAAGGCAATTGAAGAGTGGACTAGGCCAACTTTTGTAACAAATATCCGTAGATTTTTGGGCCTAGTAGGGTATTATCGATGATTTGTGAACAAATTTTCATGATTGTCAAACCCAATGACCAAGATGACATAGAAGGGGGTAAAATTAGTCTGGACTGAAGAATGCGAGGTAAGCTTCAAGGAGCTAAAGAGAAGGCTGATCACTGCACCTGTACTCACATTACCAAAAAGTGGAGAAAGTTTTGTGATATAGAGTGATGCTTCAAAGAAAGGCATGGGTTATGTACTCATGAAAAATTATAATGTGATAGCCTATGTCTCACGGTAGTTGAAGATCCATGAGTAGAACTACCATACCCATGATATAGAGCTGGTGGCCGTTATTTTTTCCTTGAAAATATGGTGGCACTACCTTTATGGTGAGAAGTGTGATATATACACCGACCACAAGAGCCTAAAGTATATATTCACACAAAAGGAGATCAACATGTGTCAAATGAGATGGTTAATGCTAATCAAGGATTATGATTGCTCTATTCACTACCATCCTGGAAAGGCGAACAAGGTAGATGATTCTCTAAGTAGAAAAGAACCTGCTACTCTATCCATGTTACGGATTGAGAAAGACTCTATCTTCTTGGATATGAAAAGGATGGATTTAGAAATCATAAGGGCAGGGGATACATCATACCTTGACCAAATTATTGCACAACCATCCATCCAAGAGAAGATTAAGGAATCACAAAGTGGTGATGTGGAGTTACAAAAGAAGCTCAATGCTGTAAAGGAAGGGAAGCTACAAGAGTTCCATATCAACAATGATGGTGTGATTTGGTTTGGAATGCAGCTTTGTGTTCCTTCATCACCTGAGATAAAGAAAGATCTATTGGACAATGAACATAGCTCAACATTCTCTATCCATCCTGTAAGTACCATGATGTATTGTGATCTCCGTGAACACTTTTGGTGGGACAACATGAAGAAGGAGATTGTGGAATATATATCAAGGTGCTTGGTATGTCAGCAAGTTAAAGCAGAGCAACAAAAGAAAAAAGGGATGATGAAATCATTGCCTATACCCATGTGGAAATGGGAGAATGTCACAATGGAATTTGTCACGGGTCTCCCAAAGACTTTGAAGGGAAATAATGCGATATGGTTTGTGGTTGAACGACTCAACAAGACCACCCATTTTATTGCTATTCAGAAAGACCTCTTTCTTGGAAAACATGAAAAAATATATGTGAAGGATGTGGTGATACTGCTTTGTATTCCACTCTCAATTGTCTTTGATCATGATCAAAGGTTTACATCTAAATTCTGGAAGAGTCTTCAACATGCTTTGGGTACTGAATTAAATTTTAGCATGACCTATCACCCCCAAACTGATGGAAAATTTGAAAGGACTATTCAGATGCTTGATGATATGCTGAGAGCCTACTCATTAGAATTAAAAGGTGGATGGGATAAGCATCTTCCATTGGTTGAGTTCTCAGACAATAATAGCTTCCACTCGAGTATTCAGATGGCTCCGTATGAAGTTCTGTATGGAAAGCGATGTAGAACTCCTACCTTTTGGGATGAAGTTGGAGAACGAAAGCTACTTGGACTCGATCTTGTGCAAGTGATGACAGAAAAGGTCCAAGTCATCTAGAAAAACATCAAAGATGCTCAGAGTTAGAAAAAGAGCTATGCTGACAACCATCGAAGGGACTTGGAGTTTGATGTTTGGGATAATGTCTTCCTTTGAATATCACCATGGAAGAGAGTCATGCGATTTTGGAATAAAGAGAAGTTAAGCCCAAGGTACATTGGCCCCTTTGAGATCCTTGAACGCATTGGATCGGTTGCCTACTGACTAGCACTCCCACCTAACCTATCTCATGTAACACAATGTATTCCATGTATCCCTCTTGAGAAAGTACATACTAGACCCCTCACATGTACTCAATCCAGAGGTGTTACCATTGGAGAATGATCTTTCTTATGAGGAACAACCTGTAAAGATCTTAGATCGTAGAGACAAAGTTCTATGAAATAAGACAATGCACCATGTCAATGCTTTATGGAGAAACCAAAAGTTTGAAGAAGCAACATGGGAACCAGAGGAGGCGATGAGGCAAAGTTACCTTCACCTGTTCTAATGTGGGAAGTTAAAATTTTGAGGGAGAAATTTCATAAGGGGGGAAGAATGTAACGACCCAATGTTTTTCAATGAAAATTACCTTCTCATAAGTATGTCATAAAATCACATGAAAACTAAAAATAATGAAGTACTAAGTGATAAGTGACCTCTAAACATAATTTTGACACTTCTGTGTCTGGAATTTCGAAAATTTGGCATACATGGTTGTAATCAGTAAGTTATTTGGAGTATGATAAGAAAAAAGTATTTTTTTGGTGAATAGTAACCTAACCTAATGAATCTTAACATACCCTTATGAATATTGATATACCCTAATGAATAGTAACATCACCTATGATAGTATAAAAATAATATTCATGTTTGAAGTAAAATATACATTTATTTTAGAATAAGTTAATGAATGTTTTAAAATTGGTTTTCATTCTAAATTGTTATTTTAATTATATATTAAAATAATCATATTTAGGAAATTATTTTTTAAAAATGGACTTCATTTTTGGATTCTACACGTCAAAAAATGGTTAGGGTAAATTTTTGGGATTTTTCTGAAATACTTGAATTTTTGATGAATAGTAAAATACGATAAATTACAATAAATGCTAAATACTGCATCATAGGTGATGTATGTCCTATTTAATATGATAATATATTATCATACTTGATTATTTTAGTATATTTGATGATAATTCTCAATTATTCATAGTCTTGGCCTTAAATAATAAACTAATACTTAAAATAATGGGAAACACCTCCCCTCCCTCACTATAAATACCCCCTCTCCTTACCTCTTTCCCACACACCTCTAAAGCCTTGTGCCTTGCCCAAATTCAAACAAAAATCCTCCCAAGATCCTTCCCCACGTCCAAGTCCTTCTGGTCTTACCAAAAGGCCAAAATCAAAGGCCTTAAGAGGGATCTCAAATATAGGAGATCAAAGGGTAAAGATCCCCTTTCATTTTCTAGTGTTTTGTTTTCAATTTCCTTCATTTCTTATACCCTCTTCCTCTTCCCTTATCCAAATAGAATGAAAGCTCCATAATATCATATATTCAATATTTTGATCATGTTTATGGAAAAAATTCAAGCATCATGCTTCTTCTCCTCTCCCTCGCGTTCTAAAATTAAAACATTGTCCATAATCGACATCGTGGATAATGTGTTTTCAATTTCTTTTATCATATTTGTTTCTTGTCATGAAACCATTTATGTTGTGGTTTAACCAGATTGTTATGTATTTTATATATCCTATTTATGGTTATGAAATCCTTATACACTGATGATATCAAATAATAATACAAAACAAGTTAATTATGGTTAAAATCGCTAAAATTAATTCAAACGTTTATCATTAATGTCTTATGACAAGGTTCTCTTTCACCCCAATTAACCAAATGAATTGTGTAACCATGTAACCTTTTTTTATGTTCACTAATTCTATATAACATCAATTCTAGATGAACACTTTTATATTACATTTTATCCAAACCTAAATACAACTGAACTGATCATTAAAACCAAGGAAACAAACGGACCCGAACCATGAAATTGAACCTTATAATCAATCAAAATGGGTATAAATGAAATTAAAAAGGATATAATAAAAATTTTACATGTATATAAGGTTCAGTATCTATTTATTAATAAACCTAATTTGACTATTCATGTCATTAATATGAAGTGGAGAACACCAACATACTTAAGGTAAGGGATCCTCCCCTTTTTACTCTTAATCAAGATTGTTCTCTATGCTATGCCTTTTTGTGTAATACCAAGTGATGGGGTACATTTATAAACCTTCCCCATACTGCCCTAATGTTTTATAAGTGATGATAAAGCCCTTATATCTCTCATCAACCCCTCTTAATTATACACGATACCATGCCAATAATCCATGATGGATTCTACCCGAACATCCTTTATTCCTTCAGGTTGCTCTATCATTATTTTTGTAGTTGTCTTTTATTTTTTGCAGAACCTAAAAATTCTATTTATATGCTCCAACATCATGTTCCAAGATCCACCTCTCACTTTCTTTCATGGTTATACATTCTTATAATTGAATCTCTCTTCGATACTTCCCAATAAGCACACTTGTTTTAAAGGAACTTCATAAACTTTTACCCAATTTCATGTTCACTCTATCTTCTATTTTAAGGTACCATTATCTTTGTAAATTATGTATTTTTATTATTAAAACATTCTTGGTTCAATTCTGGTTTTATATAAAATAATGTCTTCTCTACCATTTTAAAAATCTCTATAGTATTATCCTTAAAACCGCACAAAAATGATTTAATGCTAATGTTTCTAAAATACATTTCTCATATGTTGCCCCTTATGTTTAACACCACTTACCATGTTATACGCCTATTTTACCCTATGAAAGTCCATGTATTTCTAATTATTTCATTATATGGACACTTTCATGATACACTCATTGGTTACGATTGATGTCATTATTGTGGTACCCAATTCTTTTCATGTGTACCCTTATGTTTGTATATGGTTGAATATGTATGATTGTATATGTGGTAAGAATATTTATGTGGCAAGGATATTCATGAATATGTTGATGTGGGTGTGCCCAGATAGTGTTCTAATGCATTGGGTAAGGTTAAGTCTCATGAGATGTGATGTGAAACAGGATTGGCGGTTAACCTTGGCACGCACTGAAATGGGAAATGGGATTGGCGGTTAGCCTTGACCTGTACTAAAGAAATGATTTATGATTCTACCAAATTTATTTTATTCCATTCTTATATGATCCCATGCTTATATCAAATGATTTTATAAGTTTCATGATTTATATATCATTATGTCATGCCTCCTAACTCATGTTCTTGTGATGTAACCTTATGTTCTTTCCCTTATTGGGATTTTTAGCTTATACCATTGTTCATGTGTTCCCCAGGGTACCCTATACAGATGTAAGGGCTTAAAGGAAGTTAGGAGCTCATCATGGAGATTAAATAAAGAAGTGTTTTTTAGCCACATTGTTTGTGTTATATGTACCTATTCTTCCAAGAAACTAGACTTAACGATCCTTGTATGGTACTCTGATAATGAATTATGATTAAAATCATGAAATGTTATGTGTAAAAGGCTCGGGTCGCTATACATACCCTAAGAAAAAGACCCCCAAATCCCATGAGTGTAGGGAACCCAAAAAAATTGACCTAAAACACATCACCATACTAGTCCAAATATCTAATTAAACCTAGCCCAAAGGACACAAATGATCCAAAATCATCTGGATACATGGTCCATGGAAGATCCACTGCCAAAAAGGTCACAACATCCAAGGTCAAACAATGTTTTCTAGCCTATGAATCCTCATCACAAGGTTCCATCAAAATCTACCGACCAACTTGTGCCCTTAAAGTCATCGCTGCCCTTGAGGATGTTGCCATATCATCATCGTAGCCCCCATGGTCATTGAAATCTTTGTTATCTTCACCAACTATCACCATCATAGAAAAAATTGTGCCAAAAAAATCCTTCTCCCAATATCAACATCCCGCTTCTCACATTTCAAGATCATCACCCATACCCATCCCATGGTCGAAGTGAGTCCTGAGGTCCTAGCTGACACCCCATGTCTTGATGCCATCGTTATCTTCTCCTTCCTAGTCCCAGACCCTATAATGGCATCCTGAGGTCCCCAATATCATCCACATCACATCCTGAGCTTACATTCTCTTGAGGTCATCACCTTCCCATTGCCAGAAACCCCCATCAACCTAGTCGCTGGATGCAACTAGATATCTCCGGCCAGCTCCAATTCCCTCGGTCACCTCTCTGGCCAATTCCCAAACACTTGAAAGTCATCCCACCATGTTTCTATCTCCCATAAAAGTCGTCGAGTTTCCGTCGCTAGCACTATAGATTCGTCGCCGTCAGGACAACCGATCCGCTATGCCGCATGACATTGAAAACCAAAAAGCCTCGTTGTCAGACCAAGGTTGGCCTATGTGTGTTGTGTGTGTGTGTTTAATGAAATTGTACCGCTAAAACCCTGATATATATATGAATATATACATATATTTATAATCATATAAAAATATTTTTAAATATATTTATTTTTCATTATAATTATAAATAAATATATACTTATTTAAATAATTATAAATAAATACATATTTATTTAAATAATTATAAATTATAATGAATATATTTAAATAATAAATATATTTATTATTATATATATAGTAAAACAGGTTCAAGAACTAGCAGAAAGCCTCTTCTTGACATAAAAGTAAATTTTTATGGTTTATAATAGTATTATATAAACATATCTATTTATGTTCATATGTTTTTTATGGTTTCAACACAATAATTGATAGTGTCCACACCAAAAGAAATACAGCTTTCAATATCTTTGAAGTGGCCGAAATTGTATGCTCCCATAAGGGGAGTAGGTTTTGGAGAGTCTCCTCGAATATATTTCAAGAAGAAAAAACCACAAGAATATGCACATAAGATGATCAAAGCATTTCAAGAACAAATAAATGATTCTCAATATATTATTTTCTGGTCTAGTATAAAAAACCCATATATGAGAAAGGATCAATGTGAAACGGTGGTGGAAAAAAGATACACATATGAAGAACCAAATAACCCTACTAGCTTTGAGGCCATTCATTCTCCTCAACCACATACCTTACCTAAGTTAATCAAATTTTTCATTACTCTTTCTCCTAAATGTGAATCAAACAACTTATGATAACATTATATTATTAAAAATTTATAGGGTAAAGTTTCATGTTATTTTTATCTATAAACACCCATGCACCACCTTGTTGCAAGGGGTACAATGTATAATACCATGAGGGACAATATATATAATAAAGATCTCCCAAAAGATCACATGATAGTAGGTATTGAGGTAACTCAGGATCCAACCACTGAGTTTACTATTTAACTTGACGATACAAATATTAAAATAGTAAATTATGGCACTGTAATTCTTATAGTATGGTCATATAATATTATAAAGATACATGAAGTAAGCATGCAACAAAATTTTTCACATGAAAAACCGATAACAATTGATGAAAGAGGTCTAAATTGAGGTATTGTAACATCCTAGGTAATTATAGAACATGAATTTTCATATATACTAATATTTATGAATTAGATATTGATTTTACTTTAAATTGGATTCTATGTCCGATAGATTACCCAACACACAACAATGAGTTTGTTCAAAATCTTATGTTTCACAAAATACTAAGTTATACAAAAAAATAAAATATTGTTAATATTATTATTTTAAACGGCAGTTAACACCTAGTTTTTGTATTTAAGGTAATGAACATAAATAACTATATTATATTTACACATGTTTATATAATTAATTATTTTTAAAATAATTAATTATAAATGAATGTAAAATCCTTTTTTAAAATAAAAGGGAATGTTTTTCTGGAAAACTATTTGAAGGATCACAAGTGTGTTTTATACCAATAAATTATCAAATAGAACTTTTTTGGATTATATTGATGAATATATATATATATATATATATAATATTTAACCTAGGGTTTAAAATTCATCTTATGGTTTTTTAGACATTATATAATAACAAAATCAATTTTACAGATAAAAGGAATATTTTTCTAAAAAAGTAGTTTTACCGTCTTTTGATGCGGAACTGACGCACGCCTGTCGTGGGGCGTGGCAAAACAATTATTTCCTAAGTTAAAATGTAGTAATGTGGTTGACCTAGGATGTCTCCCGAAGAGGAGTGCACACAAAATGGGTTGTCACTTTAAAACGGGGGTAAAAAATGTTGTGAACGGAAATTTGAAATTCAAATGATTGAAAAACAATGAAATTTAAAAAGGGTGATTAGGTCGGGGTCGGTTTCCTAATTATAATGCTATCCTTGTTCAATTTAATTCAAACCTTTTCTTCTTAGTTGATTAAAGTGAGTTTCCACAATCGTTTCCTCTCACTTCCTTGGTGAAATTATTATTGTGAGAGAAAACCTTACCAAGATCTCGGTTTGGTCAACTCTCCTTCCATGTGTAAAATAGTTGTATTGAATATCCTTAATTGAAATGGGCAATTCCCGATCGGGTTTTGTTTATCCCAAACAATCAAGAACATTCACTACACCTTTTACACGTACTGACGATCGTCGAGTACTTCACCACTAATTCCTAGTTTATTCCATCGTATATAAACCAGAAATTAGTGGAGGGAGATATTGATTATTTTACCAAGGCAAAAATAAATAACGGAATTAATATTCAAGAACGATCGCACTTGATTATAAAATCCGCTATAAGAATTTGAAAACAACTTTTAAGAAGAAAGAAATTTATTCAATTGTGTCCAAGAACTCAAGCATTACAATGTAGAAAACCAACCCTTCCCCAATCACTCCAAATGTTTACCCCACCATCGTAAGGGTAATCGAGTTGAATGGGGAAGAAGAAGGCATTACAAAACTATGAAAAAGAAAATAAATAAAATAGAAAGCCGAAAAGTTCTCCTTCTTGGTGTCCCGGAAGGAATGGGATGGAGAATGGATGCTTTGAGAGGGTGGAGCTCTCCTCCTTTTATAGCCAGAATTCTTCCCCCGAAAGTCGACGCGTTGTAGCCCCATTAAATGAAATCTTAACGCGTTTATCCCTTCATGAATGTTGTTCATAATTCCCTTGGCCGTGTCCCCTCAAAACTCCAGCGGATTTGGACATGTATTCCGAGAGTGATGGCCGTTTTACTATGAGCATTTATTCTGTCCAGTCAGACTCTCCAAAACGAAATCCTCCGGATTAAGGTGCTTTAATGGCCCCATAAACGGCCAATTCACTCGGTGATGCCTTCATAAAAGATGCTCCCAAACTCCTTGTGCGTCCACCCACCTAATTTCACAAGCTTTGGGCCCACAGTGGTTGCGTTATGGATCCCACATCAAAACTAGGCAGAACTGAAAACAGTTTTCTTGAGCCAACTTGTGAGCTTCTTTGGAGCTTCCATATGGCCGATTAAGATTTTGGTCCAAATATATTAAATGAAGCCCTGGATGTGTAGAATCTGAAAAAGAGATAATTTAGCAATTTGGATCAGTGTAGATAATGTTATGGCCAATCTACCGAAATAATTTAAAACTGTTAAAAAATCCAAAATGGCCAATTTTTACAATTCAGCTCAAAATAACACCATTATCATAAAAATGAAACAATTCATCTTAGAAGAACAATTTTGTGGGTTTAAAACAATGATATTCAATATAAATTAATTGAAAATATTTGCTCTATCAATTCCCCCACACTTAGCACTTGGACTCCTGGACAAGTAAAAATCAAATCAAATCAAAATCAAAACACATATCAATGAGATCAATCAAATCAATTTCAAGAAACAAAAAGATATCTTGCCTCATCAAAAACTGTTATTTCAAGTTCTCCATTTAAGATTTTAATGTATTTCCACTTCATTTCTTATCCCATGCACACAAAACACCTACCTCACATGAATTTTCTCTCATCTCACAAATGTAAAGGCTGAACAAGGTTTTTCTCATCCAAACTCACACAAGAGTCACCATAGGTTTGATAAATTCCTAATTCTCCACTTGATGTGAGTCAAGAACATGTGTTTCTCATGAGGACTTTTTAGGGTTGTTCTGTGACTTCCGGTTGGTAGGATTTAGATGTTAAAAGTTCTGAGGCCGAAAAAGGAAGGCTTGGCTCTTATTGAAGCAAAATTGCAAGATTCTAGTTTTCACTCAAATATGGTCTCCTTTACTTCCCCTTTGTTGAAAATAGGCTCCATCATCATTCAATCAGCTCAGCAGCAAACATTTAAATCTTTTCAAACATGATTTTTTTTAAAGCTCCAGATAGGCACAGCTATCTTTTTACATTGGAAGCTCCAGAAAGGCATAGCTTCTCTTTTTACATTGGAAGCTCCAGAAAGGCACAGCTTCTCTTTTTACATAAAAGCTCCAGAAAAGGCACAGCTTTCAACAGAATAATTTTTCAGCATCACACACATCTCTTCCACAATTTATTTTCCACCCAAAGTATAACCAAATGAGGTAGTACATCACAAGACATCTTCCCCCACACTTAAGTTCAACAAGATCATGCAATTTTACTTCAAGAGCAGGTATGATAGGGAAAATTGGCTTGTAATGTGGCTAACCTAACAGGCAATTCATGGATACTAGGGGCTACAATGAAGGATAAATGTAAAGGTGGGCCATAATGAAAAGTATTATTTTGAAAAGGGTGCTTTAAACAAAATAAATTCCTCAATCATTTAAAACACATGTACCCCAACCCTCAAGTTTTGAAAGGAATAAATCAAATTCTGGTTAAAGCAAGCATGGTCTGGTTCTCTCAAGAAATGAGGTGAATGAAAAGAATATGACAAAAATGGTTCAGAAGCCTCACAGGAAAGTTATTTCAATGATATAGACAGTGAAATATGGCATGGGTTTCAAAAATCAGTGTACTTTTCATGAAATTCTAAAATATTTGAACTTGAAAAGAAGTCATTTCAGCATTCATTTAAGCTCGGTTTCATGAAATAGATTGGTTCACTCATTGACATGGGTTTCAATAATGGTATTGATAATCTTTTCAGCTCAAAAGTTTCAGAAACACACCAAAAATTGAAAAATAAACACACAAAAATTTGAAAACACACAATTTTTTTTATTTTATATATATATATATATATTTTTTTGGAAACAAACATCAAATAAAAATCCTATACTAAAAAGGTTCCCTCCTCCCCCACACTTAAATGATGCAGTGTCCTCGATGCATTTAAGTGGATTTAACATGTAAGAAGAATTCTGATTGAATCACAACAGCAAGAAAATGTGAAGGAGAGGTACAACCTGATGGATCTTATTGATAAATAGGTTGGAGGAGCATGATCTCCTCCAATGGCTCTGATGGTAGGGTCCCAAGGAATTTCTTCAACCTATGTCCATTCACAGTGAATGGATCCTGCTCTCCATCCTTCATAATCTGCACAGCACCAAAAGGATATACATGAGTAACAATAAATGGACCTTCCCATCTGGAACGAAGTTTACCTGGCATCAACTTGAGTCTTGAGTTGAATAATAACACTTTGTCTCCAGGAGAGAAGTCTTTTGGTTGGATTAGCTTGTCATGGGCCACTCTTGTTCGTTCTTTGTAAATCCTTGAGTTTTCAAAAGATTCCCTTCTAATTTCCTCTAACTCCTGCAACTGCAATCTTCTTTCTTTCCCAGCTTTCTCAAGGTCCAGATTCATCTCTCTGACCGCCCAGTAGGCTCTATGCTCCAACTCCACAGGAAGGTGGCAACTCTTTCCATAGATCAATCTATAGGGACTCATCCCTATCAGTGTTTTGTAGGCCGTCCTGTATGCCCATAATGTATCATCTAACTTTTGGCTCCAGTCCTTCCGGTTGGGTTTAACAGTCTTCTCCAGAATGGCTTTGATTTCTCTATTAGAGACTTCTGCTTGGCCATTTGTTTGGGGATGGTATGGGGTAGATGTTCTATGATGCACCCCATACTTCTTCAGCAATGCTTCCATTTTCCTGTTGCAGAAATGAGTTCCATGATCACTGATGATTGCTCGTGGCACGCCAAACCATGGCACTTCACTGTTGATGATGTAGAGTTGTTCTCCAGGAAGCTCATCATTAAGTAGGTTCTGCTTTGGTATTTCTGTTTCAGCGGTGTGGGGTAGTCGACTCAGATGATCAGCCACTTGATTTTCAGTCCCCTTCTTATCTTTGATTTCCAAATTGAACTCTTGTAAGAGTAGCATCCATCTCACCAACCGGGGTTTTGCATCCGCCTTTTTCATTAAGTACCTAAGAGCTGCATGATCAGAAAACACAACAACTTTAGTCCCCAGAAGATATGATCGGAATTTATCTAGTGCAAAAACTACTGCAAGGAACTCCTTCTCTGTGGTTGTGTAATTTATTTGTGTTTCATCCAAGGTCCTTGATGCGTAGGAGATGACTTGAGGCTTGCTGTCAATTCTCTGTGATAGAGCGGCTCCCACTGCTTGGTTGGATGCATCACAAAGTATCTCGAAAGGGTAATCCCAATTGGGTGGCTGCATTATTGGTGGTGTTATCAGCCTTTCCTTTAATTCATCAAATGATTCCCTACATGCACAATCAAAATTAAAGTTAGCATCCTTTAGAAGTAATCTTGAGAGAGGGAGAGAAATCTTACTGAAATCCTTGATGAATCTTCTGTAAAATCCTGCATGCCCTAAAAAGGATCTAACATGTTTGACACAAGTTGGATATGGTAAGGAATTTATTACATCAACTTTTTATTTATCAACCTCAATCCCATTTTGTGAAATTATGTGCCCCAACACTATCCCTTTTTCAACCATGAAATGACATTTTTCAAAATTTAAGACAAGGTTCTTTTCAATGCATGTTTTCAAAACTTTTTCCAAATTTCCTAAGCAATGATCAAATGAATTGCCAAAAACTGTGAAATCATCAAGAAACACCTCCAAGCAATCCTCAATGTGGTCCGAGAAAATACTCACCATACACCGTTGAAATGTACCTGGGGCATTGCATAGCCCGAAAGGCATCCTTTTGTAGGTGAATGTTCCAAAAGGGCAGGTGAAGGTTGTCTTCTCCTGGTCTTCTGGTGCAATTGGTACCTGAAAATAACCTGAGAATCCATCTAAAAAACACTAATGAGTATTTCCAGCTAACCTTTCAAGCATGTGATCAATGAATGGAATAGGAAAGTGATCTTTTCTGGTAACTTGATTTAGCTTCCGGTAATCTATACAGACTCTCCAGCTGTTTTGTATTCTCATGGGGATCAGTTCATTTCATTCATTTGTGACAGTGGTCAGGCCAGTTTTCTTGGGGACTACATGAATTGGGCTGACCCATTGAGAATCAGAGATTGGGTAAATGATATCAGCTGGTAACAATTTCTCAATCTCTTTCTTAACGACCTCCATGATTGTGGGATTGAGTCTTCTTTGAGGTTGTCTAACTGGTCGAGATTCACTTTCTAAAAATATCCTGTGAGAGCATACCTTAGGGTTGATTCCAGGAATATCACCTAAACTCCATCCTACAGCTTTTACATTCCTTTTGAGAAGGTCAATCAATGTTTGTTCTTGTGAATGGGATAGGTTATTTGCAATGATTACTGGCAATTTCTCCCCTTCCATTAAGTAAGCATACTTTAAGTCACATGGCAAAGGCTTCAGTTCTAAACATGGGGGTTGTTCAAGGGATGATATTGCATTTATGTTTCCTGCATCTAATGTTGAATTCTCTGGAATAATCTTACTTCCTCTTAACAAATAATCGAAAAAGTCAGATTTTACCTCATCCTCCAACATGATATCAGAATTTTAAGGTTCATGGGAGTTATAAAATTCAAATGAAGAGTGTTCTCCCACAGATAACAAGTCATGAAGCATACCTGAGTCTTCAATTGGTTCTATACCTTCATCATGGGAGATTGCATAAAGTGAGTGATTGTTGGAAGGGTGTTTCATTGTATCAAGAATATTGAAGTGTACCGTACTATCTCCAAGCTCCATGGTGAGTGTTCCTTCATGCACGTTGATGATTGTCCTTGCTGTTTTCAGGAATGGTCTCCCTAGTATGATGGGAGATTGGGATGGTGCTCGGTCTTCCTCCATGGTAAGGACATAAAAGTCTGCTGGAACGATTAATCCTCTTACTCCCACAAGTACATCTTCAACGACTCCAACTGGGAAAATGGTGGATCTGTTTGCTAATTGTACCACCACTCGAGTTGATTTTAGTTCTCCGATCTGCAAAGATGAAAACACAGAGTGAGGCATCACATTTATCGAAGCTCCAAGATCACATAGTGCATCAGTAAAATTTAATGAACCGATAGTGCAGGGAATAGAGAAAGTCCCTGGATCTTGACATTTTTGCGGTATCGGTGGTGTGATCAATGCTGAGACGCTTCTTCCTAAGTTTATTATTTCATTTCCATCCAACCTCTTTCTTTTAGTACATAGCTCCTTTAGAAATTTTGCATATTTAGGGATTTTCCTGATTGCATCCAGTAGTGGAATGTTAATCTCAACTTTTCGAAATGTTTCCTGAATTTCCCGTTGAAGTCGTTCTTCTTCTCCCTTCTTTGACTCAACCAATGCTGATGGGAATGGTGCCGGAATATCCTTTTTCTCCCTTTGTTGTTTCTGCAATGGTGTTTCTAGTCTTTCATTCTTGAACCTTGTTCTTTCTACTTTGTTGTTGACTCCATATTTTGGTTGGACGGGACGAGCTTCAGCAGGTTCCCTAGATTCATCCTCCTCATATTGTTCTGGTGGTTTGAGCTCCTTCCCGCTTCGGGTTGTGATTGCACTAACATTCTCTTTCGGATTGGGAATTGTTTGTGCAGGAAGCTTACCTTGGTTCTTGGTGAAAGCATCCATAATGCTTGCAAATTGATCAGCTAGCTTGTCCATCTTATCTTCTATTCCTGCAACTCTTGTCTTCAGCTGTTGGTCTTCATTTGTCGGTGCACTTGTGGATGGTTGCTCATAATTCTTCCGCTGGAAAGGTGGTGGTTGAAAAGTTTGTTGTTGTTGGAAGGGCTTCTGATAAGGTTGTTGGAATGCTATCGGGTTCTGATATTGCTGCTGAAAAGGTGCTCTGGCTTGGTTCTGTTGAAACCCATACCCTGGTTGGGTTTGCGGTTGGTATTGCCTTTGTTGATAGGCTGCAGCACAACTTTCTGTCACCTGCACTTCCGGACATTGATCAGTGTAATGAGAATTAGAAGAGCATAAACCACATACCTGATTCGGTCCTTGTTGATCCTTCACATGGTTCACAGCTATTTGTCGCACCAACCTGGTGAGTTCACCCATTTCATTCCTAATTAAATCTACTGAATCAGATGTTCTTACCTCATGGATCCCTCTGGTGATCGTACCTCGAGTGCCAAACTGCTGTGAATTTTGTGCAATCTTTTCAATCAGAATTCGTATATCTGTAGGTGATTTATCAATGAGGGCTCCTCCCGACGAGGCATCTAGTAGATTCCTGTCATTGTCAAGTAATCCTTGGTAGAAGCACACAAGGAATTGGTCCTCTTCTATTTCTTGGTGTGGACAACTTGCACAAAGCTTCTTGAAACGTTCCCAGTATTCGTAGAGTGTTTCTCCAGTTGATTGATGGATGACATAAATCTCCTTCTTGATTGCAGTGCTCCTAGATGTTGGGAAGAATCTTTGTAGAAAGCATTTTTTTAGATCTTCCCAGTCACTGATCTCCCCCGGTTGTAGATTGTACAACCATTCCTTTGCTGCTCCCTCTAGGGAGAAGGGGAAAGCCCTCCACTTCACATGCTCTTCCGTGACTGCTCGAGGTTTGAAGCTGGAGCAGACATAGGTGAATTCTTGAATATGTCGATTTGGGTCTTCACCTGCAAGACCATGAAATTTAAGAAGCAGTTGGATCATGTTAATTCGCAATTCAAAATCATTTTCTATGGCAGGAATTGCAAGTTGATAATTTTGATTGACAAATTGAGGTGCACAGATGTCACGTAGGGTTCGGTTGGGATTTACAGCCATTATTAAAGGTTCAAAGTCTTCACTCAAGGTATCACTTGAATCGGTGAGATTGATTTCTTCAAATTCTTTGGGAAGATTTTGATTTTTCAATTTGGTTATTGTGCGCTCAATTTCTGGATCGAATTCTAATAAATTGCTATTTGAACTACGGGTCATTCAAAAGAGATTTTTTTATTTATTTTTTTTTTTTAAAAAAAAAAACTTTGAGGCACTGCCTCCCCGGCAACGGCGCCAAGTTTGACGCACGCCTGTCGTGGGGCGTGGCAAAACAATTATTTCCTAAGTTAAAATGTAGTAATGTGGTTGACCTAGGATGACTCCCGAAGAGGAGTGCACACAAAATGGGTTGTCACTTTAAAACGGGGGTAAAAAATGTTGTGAACGGAAATTTGAAATTCAAATGATTGAAAAACAATGAAATTTAAAAAGGGTGATTAGGTCGGGGTCGGTTTCCTAATTATAATGCTATCCTTGTTCAATTTAATTCAAACCTCTTCTTCTTAGTTGATTAAAGTGAGTTTCCACAATCGTTTCCTCTCACTTCCTTGGTGAAATTATTATTGTGAGAGAAAACCTTACCAAGATCTCGGTTTGGTCAACTCTCCTTCCATGTGTAAAATAGTTGTATTTAATATCCTTAATTGAATTGGCAATTCCCGATCGGGTTTTGTTTATCCCAAACAATCAAGAAAATTCACTACACCTTTTACACGTACTGACGATCGTCGAGTACTTCACCACTAATTCCTAGTTTATTCCATCGTATATAAACCAGAAATTAGTGGAGGGAGATATTGATTATTTTACCAAGGCAAAAATAAATAACAGAATTAATATTCAAGAATGATCGCACTTGATTATAAAATCCGCTATAAGAATTTGAAAACAACTTTTAAGAAGGAAGAAATTTATTCAATTGTGTCCAAGAACTCAAGCATTACAATGTAGAAAACCAACCCTTCCCCAATCACTCCAAATGTTTACCCCACCATGGTAAGGGTAATCGAGTTGAATGGGGAAGAAGAAGGCATTACAAAACTATGAAAAATAAAATAAATAAAAGAGAAAGCTGAAAAGTTCTCCTTCTTGGTGTCCCGGAAGGAATGGGATGGAGAATGGATGCTTTGAGAGGGTGGAGCTCTCCTCCTTTTATAGCCAGAATTCTTCCCCCGAAAGTCGACGCGTTGTAGCCCCATTAAATGAAATCTTAACGCGTTGAGCCCTTCATGAATGTTGTTCATAATTCCCTTGGTCGTGTCCCCTAAAAATTCCAGCGGATTTGGACATGTATTCCGAGAGTTATGACCGTTTTACTATGAGCATTTATTCTGTCCAGTCAGACTCTCCAAAACGAAATCCTCCGGATTAAGGTGCTTTAATGGCCCCATAAACGGCCAATTCAGTCGGTGCTTCCTTCATAAAAGATGCTCCCAAACTCCGTGCGCGTCCACCCACCGAATTTCACAAGCTTTGGGCCCACAGTGGTTGAGTTATTGATCCCATATCAAAACTAGGCAGAACTGAAAACAGTTTTCTTGAGCCAACTTGTGAGCTTCTTTGGAGCTTCCATATGGCCGATTCAGATTTTGGTCCAAATATATTAAATGAAGCCCTGGATGTGTAGAATCTGAAAAAGAGAGAATTTAGCAATTTGGATCAGTGTAGATAATGTTATCGCCAATCTACCGAAATAATTTAAAACTGTTAAAAAATCCAAAATGGCCAATTTTTACAATTCAGCTCAAAATAACACCATTATCATAAAAATGAAACAATTCATCTTAGAAGAACAATTTTGTGGGTTTAAAACAATGATATTCAATATAAATTAATTGAAAATATTTGCTCTATCAGGAACCCTTTTTTAAATATAGTTTTTGTCACTTTTATATGTTCTATTTGAAAAAAAATAAACTTTTGATTTAGAATCTTAGTATCAAAATTTACTTTGGTTGGATTTTTGGTACTTTTCTATTAAAAATCATATTTTAATGAATAGTAAAAAATACCGCATTTTAATTCAAAACTGTATTTTTTGTCTAATTTATTTATTTTATTAGATTATCCTTTTTATGGTTTTAAGGTATAATTATATGAAGTCTTATCAGTTAATCAAATGTAGTTCATTGGAATCAATTTCAATTAAAATTAAAGAGAAACAACTATGTGAAAATTTGAACGGTTTACTTAAAAAACACATTTTCTCAATCCATAAACAAGATTAGTGTTAAACCTAATTTAACAACTTTTATGAATTGAATTTTCAGAAATGTACATACATGGTTGTAATAACTATGAAAAATTTGGTCTAATTGGATCAAAATAATTTTTGTAGAATAGTAACTTTAGTATTTTATTTACCACGGTAAAAGGTAAATTGGGTAATTAAAGGTAAAATTAATATTATAATATTATAAAATTATTGTAAAACTAATAATAATATTATTGGATTTGTTATTATCTTCCATAACCATCCTTGGGACGAAATTGTGACCTTTGGAAGCTATTTGGGTGTGATTATGACATTTATAACATTTAATTTAAAGTAAAGACAAATTTGTCTCTCCTTACAAAAAAAATTATAGTATGCGTTTATATAAGTGATGTATATGACTATAAAAAGTAATTATAAATATAAAAATATTACATATATAATTTTGATTTATTTAAAATTTTTAGGAAATAAATAATTAAATTAAATAGTGACATAATGAGGATGCATTAATTGATTTATTAAAGAAAGAATCAAATAAATGATATTAATAATATTAAAATAAATATAATTTGAAATATTTTATTCTATAAATTAATTTTATGGATTAATATTACATGTTACTATTGAGTTAATGTATTTTTTATAGGGAATAAAGTTGTTATGATTTTTTGAAAAAGTCATGTAATGAATAGGGTAAAAATTGATATAATTCATAACATAAGTTATAAAATATCTAATTAAATCATATAAAATTTATAAAAATCATTGATTTGATCAAAAAATTTAGTTAAATATAATAATTTCCTTAATGACTCATTCATTTGTCATTTGGTAATATTTGGTATTTATTTTAACTCTCAAATAGTAAATTACATGATAAAGTAGTAAGAGTTAAAATGGTTAAAACAAAAAATAAGGATTAAAAATTCATCAAAAAATGTATAATTCTCATTAGAGGATTATATTTTAACCCCTAATCATCATACATTATTACTAAATCAACTTTTATGTATTTGGAATCTAAATTGAATTTATATTAATTTAATGCCTTTAATATTTCCAAGGGTGCCCCTCCCCTCTCCTATAAAGGGCACCCATTCCTCTCAATTACTCACACTTAAAAAACCATTTGGATCAGGAAATTTCTACCCAAAAACCATTATATAATCCCTCCCAATATTCTTTAGGCCTTATTATTCCATAACACCCTTTTTATATGTTTTAAGGTGTTAAGAAAGGAGATCATCTGAAGGAATGTTAATGTTTTTATTTATGTGTTTCTATTTTTTTTCTTCTCCCACTTCCTTTAAATATCCTTCATCCTTGAAAAACTAATAAATACAGAACCATAAATATAATTATATATTATTATGTTAATATCATCACCCAAATACATCTCCAATTTAATCAAATTCAAAATTAACATTTCATTTGTATGTACGACAAACTACCGCCTCACAAACTGATATAGTTCATTTTTCATTACCGTATCTCAAGACTGGTCAAAATTATGTAATTAATGTTTTAATATGATTTTAATTAAATATTTATCATTATAATAGAATTATATATCAATTATGTTCTTACTTTATATGCAAATAAAAATGACAACTTTGTTCGTGCGTATGTGTGAACTATCACCTCCATGAAGCGATGTGAATCGTTTTTATTAACCACATCACTTGTATGATATATATAAGTATATTTAAATTATTATTATAATTTTAATAATATTATGATAATTCTATAATTTTAATATAATAATTACCTTATTTCCATAATGATCATTGAAAAATAGAAACGTTACTCATGTGTAGGTACGACCTAACGTCTCCATGATTATAACATTCATTTTTCATACCATAAATAAATGGATTTATTTAAAAGTATAATTGATTTAAAAAATTTATTATTATGTCATGAATATTATTTTGTAGATAATGTACTTATGAACGCATGGACGATTGACATAAAGCCAAGTTCATTTTGGACTCAAGTACCGAATATCGACAAACCATCTAATATGAACTTAAATAATTATGTAGTAGTTATAACATGCTAATAATATATACAAAAAAATAATAGACATAAAAAAGTTTATAAATCTATTATAATAAACATATGTTTATTATTCAGTAAGATAAAGAACATACGAAACATGTCAGACTCGAGGTAAGGGACTTCGTCTCAATCTCCTTTCATTGAGGCATGTCTTGATGTTATGGACATTATTATCAAATAAGGTGTATAAAAAAATATATTTGACATGTTATATAACTAATTAATATATTATCATGTTATTTAAATTATTTTTTAATTTTATTCATTAATGTTTTTTATTAAAGTGTTCCTCAAGTATTAAGGGACTCTTTAACTAAAACAACATTTTAAATGTCTTACAGATTTATTCTTCTAAATATTTATCATTAATGTCAGTGATTTCAAAAAGGTTTTAAGGATATATTTATATGGACATGAATGTTTTAAAATTTTCATTACATTCATAACATTCAAATTGATTTGGGGAACTTTTATTAAATATTCTTCTTTTTCAATGTTTTAATTGTGTTTAAAAAATGGATTGATTATTTCAATAACATGGAATGTTTTTTAACATATACTAAATGAATGGAACTTATCAATTTCATATCGGTATTATGTATCTATATTTACTTTAAAATTTTACCATTTTATTTTAAAATAATGTGTTTTCATTTATGAGTGCCTGAATTATAAAGATGAAATGCGATTTCAAAGTGGAAATGTTATTTTTCCATTAAGATTGTTTTATGTGTTATGATTATGTTATAGTTCATGGGAATTATTTATGTATATGGGTGGTTCATTGATAAAATGAGTGTGGTTTATCCCATGATAGATCTCCAATTCATTGAGTAATGATATGGGGTTAACTGGTTGGGTTACTCTAAAGAGATTTAGGTAATACACAGTGATGGGTATTTCAAATGTAACCATGAAGGTTACTCCCTATGTAGCTGTGAATGATACAATGTAAGTATGACATGGATTACACAATTTACCTTTATTAGTTATGATTTATAATAAGTTTTTCATGAATATTATTATTTCATGAGGTATGTCAAATAACTTATGTTTTATGGGTGAAAAGTATGATTTTGTGAAAAGGTTTTCATGAGTTTAAAATATTCAGGGACCAACAGTTTCATTCCTTATTTGTACCCCTTACTGAGCTTTTTGTTCTCATCCCATATTTTTAAAATGTTTTCCA
Organism: Viscum album; assembly: GCA_963277665.1. Taxonomy (NCBI): domain Eukaryota; kingdom Viridiplantae; phylum Streptophyta; class Magnoliopsida; order Santalales; family Viscaceae; genus Viscum; species Viscum album. The sequence continues at coordinate 1,943,447,906 of OY728160.1, forward strand.
TAGGGTATAAGGATGTTAAGATAAAATAATAATTCAAGATGAATGTTATAAATATTTTTATCAAGAAAAAAAATCATGATTACTTTTAAAAGTTATATATTGTGGAAGAAATGGATACTGTTTTAGTTGTATCCACTTTGTATAAATTTGAGTAGTTATGTAATAGTTATGACCTAATTATATAAAACTATAAATCTAAAATGATCCTAAATGTTAATTCTTTACATAACTCAATATTATGTAATTTTTAAGGATGGGGAATTATAGTTGGTATTAGAGGTCATTTTAGATAACTTTAGAGGTTAGGGTGTTATTTAAGCATAAGTTACAAGTTATATATATCCACAACAGTCAGCTTAATAAGAAGAGTTATAGATATTTTAGATAAATTAAACGAGTTTAAGATAAAATGAATAAGGATATCATAGTAATTACCTTCATAAAAAAATTTTATATGATGATATACTCACACTAACCAATTTGGTTTTAGTAAATGGATGGATCCAGCAAGCACCACAGTAAAAATGGATGTGAAGGAAAATGTGATGGATCTCTGAATAAGCAACTGAATGAAATGAGGGATGCAATGAGAACTCTTGTGGTTATTTTAAACCAACAATAAGGATTCTAGATTAAACACTTGAACATTATTTATTTTTATAATGGATAATTTCTGAGTGAAATGAATCCCTATGGAAGTTTAGGTAATGATCATAAAGGTAAGTATATTGAATTATATATGTGTCAAGGATGTGGAAATAAACAACTTGGTAAATGTTTTAAAGGGATGGGAAATTGTTTTTGATGTCGTAATGATGTTCATAAATCAATAACATTCCAAGGAAAAAGGACGTGTTTAGTTGATTCCAAGAAAGGGAAAGAAGTTTTTTCCGATTTATCAATTGAATGTTTCAAATGTGGGGAGTATGGTCATTTTGAAAATAGATGTCCTATAAAGAAGGTTAGGGAATGGGATCAGCAGGTTCATACAAATATATTTTTATAAATATCTAATTCCATTCTATTTGAAGATGAGGAAACAAAAAATGACCTATAAAAGGTATGGATTATTTCTTGTCTCATGTTTTCAAATTATTGAATCTCAGGACATGATTAATGTTTTTATTTGTTGGAAATAAGTATTAATGAATAAGATGGAAAATCATGGTTAAATGATCATTAGGAATTATGAATGATTAAGATGTCTATATATAATGGATTCAAGAGTAATGGTAGATTATAGGATGATGAAATGTTTAAAAGTATTAAAGCTCTTTTGATGATGGGATTACTTTGGAAAAAAATTTATTGTACTTGTAACCGTGAATTTTGTTATGTTAAAATGTTATTTGAAGAAAAATTATATTTTCATAGGTGGAAATAATTATAAAGGTATGAATAATCATTAGGATTTATATGATCTTTGGTTTGGAGGTAATTGTGGGATATTACATTTTGGGATGAAAAATGAAATAAATGTGATAAACATTGAAGTTAAAAGATGTTATGGTTATTTTTTAGGATTTCCTCTTATTTTGGGAATGTTAAACGAACTATATAGTTTTAGAAAAAGGACAACCTTCAGGAAGGAAGACAACCCATCACATCAGATAAGGCTGCATGAATCAAACCTATAACCGATGGGCATCACAGATTTATCACCTACCAATGGCCTGTGTGAAGTACCAGGTTAGTATAATTTTTTATTTTTAATTAAACGAGTTTACGAAATAAGATGAAGTTGATTTTGGGAACTTATGTTTTATCAAATGGATATCTCTAGTATTAGAAAATCATTTGGGGATTAAGTGACAAATGTTATTTTGGAAGACATTCACTATTTTGGGAACTATACAAGATTAAGGTAAATAGAATATTATTGGATTTTAATTGAGGAGTAATGGCTTAACTATATGTTATAAGTGTCTATGATTTTAATTTTAAACTTATGATGATTTAGGTTATTTATGAAAATGGTTATCATATCTTGAATATTAATATGGAAATTTCATTTTGGTATGAGACATTTAGAGTGATAGATGTTATTTGGAGATAAATGTTAAAATTTATCTTGGAAGACTATGTAATCAAATTCTTTGAGTTTTGGGTTTCAAACATAGTTTGGATTATTTTGAGGGATTTAGTGATAGTTATTTATTGAATAGTATCTGTTGAACATTTGGTATTACAATTGGATGTTGGTGATTAATGTAATTTTTATCTCCAATGGTTAATTCCTTTGGGATAATTGTTTTATATTATCCTAACCATATTTTTTGGGTTAATATTTCATGATAAGAGAAATATATAGTTAAATTTTTTTGATATGTGATTCTATAGATGTTAATTTTAGGGTTTCAAGCATGAAAAATCCCTCTTGAATACTGATCGTTTATATAAAATGATGAGTTTTTGGTGGAATTTTATTAAAGTATGAAACACTACTTTTCAATTAAGTACATTTCTTTATGTTCTTAGTTTAAGTAGTAAATTAATTCCTCAACTATATAAAAAGGATCTTAAAAAAACGTTTTCTATTTAAATTTCATACTATGAAATCAAATACCATTTAACCCATAAAAAATTTGTGTTTTTGTAATTGTTAACATTCTATTAAGCATGTTTTCTATTAATCTCCATCAGAACATGATTGTTAGTTTTCTCTTCCATATCCATTTTTTCCTACATGGTACCCTAGTATTTTTTATCCCATGTGACCTTTTTTATTTCACTTTATTTTTTATAAAGTGGATGTTTTATTGACTCTTTTTCTAGTTTTGGATTTCAATGAAGTAATATTAAAATGTGAAACCTTAGCTACCAATCCCAAATTTAAAATTTCGAGGATGGAATTTCCAAAAGTGGGGAAGGATGTAACATCCGAGTTAATTATAGAATAACACATTTCCATATCTATTATTATTTATGAATTAGATATTAATTATAATTTAAATTGGATGCTATGTATGATAGTATACTCGACACACAATAATAGGTTTCTTTGAAATCTTATGTTGCACACAACATTGAGTTAAAATGAATATAATATATTATTAATATTATTATTTTAAATGGTAGTTAAATCCTAGCCATTTTATTAGAGGTAAAGAACATAACTAACTATATTATGTTTACACATGTATATATAATTAAGTATTTGGTGAAAAATTAATTATAAATGAATGTAAAACCCTTTCTAAAATAAAAGATAATGTTTTTTTGAAAAAATATTTAAATGCGCACAAGTGTGTTTTATGCCAATAAATGATCAAATAATTTTTTTTGGATTATATTAATTAATATATATATAATATATTTAACCGGAAGTTTAAAATTCATCTTATGTGTTTTATAGACATTATATAAGAACAAAATCAATTTTACAGATAAAATGAATATTTTTTGAAAAATGCAGTTTAATGCCTTTTGATTGAGAGAACTTCATAAATATAGTTTTTGTCCCCTTTATATGTTCTATTTGAAAAAATAAACTTTTTATTTGGAATAGGGACATAAAAATTTACTATGGTTTATTTTTTAGTATTTTTCTATTGAAATTCATATTTTAATGAATAGTGAAAATACTGCATTTTAATTCAACACTGCCCTTTTGTCTAATTTATTTATATTTTTAGATTATAATTTTACATGGTTTTAAGGTATAATTAGATGAATTGTTTGTCACAACCTGTCCCACAGGGCCCATGCCATGACTACCCCAATCCCGCCTTCCAAAGGCCAGGGGCTGGCAACTAGCACCGAAAGGCGTATTCCCTAAAATGGGAAGGCATTGCCTTTATACCTGTACAAACACACGGTCCGAGAACACAACAAGAATCAACTGTGAAGTAAACTACTGTAGTAAAAGAGTGTTGAAAGCAAAGGGGGATGGAATACAAGCCCGACTGTAAAAGTTCAAGTACAACTGAAAGGAACAATACAACTGAAAAAGGGAAAATAACAACTAGGTCATCCTCTATGGATCCTACCTAAAGGGAAGGTACAGATCACCTCCTCATGACACCACGTCCGTCCGTGTCCTCCGCGTACCTCCTAGTCCTGGATCCCTCAAACCTCAGCCAAACTACTCGTCACTTTCACAAGACACAATAATGTGTGGGTGAAACCCATGGAGGGGTGAGTATAACAATACCCAGTAGGGACCCCGAGATCCCCAAGGGTCTCTCAGAATTCCACAAAGTAAAACCAAAAAACATGATCTCAATCACAAAGCACAAAGTAACAGACACAGCTCAAACAATGTCTCAGCTCAAACCAGATATTCAATGAAGTATAAAAGTACATTTGATTAGTCACGAATCTAGATCATCTTATTATATCAAGAGGTGCTGCTTCTGACCATACAGAGTCTGAACCACACAGGATCGATAGGTACTAACCCCTGTAATGATCCACATAAGATCCGACCCACCCAGAGTCGATGGGTAACTAACCCCCGCTGACCCACACAGGATCTGACCCACACATGATCGGTATGCGCTGACCCACACAGGATCATTGAGCGATGACCCACACAGGATCAGTATGCGCTAACCCACACAGGATCTCTTAGTACTGAACCACACAGGATCTGACCCACACAGGATCGGTATACGCTGACCCACACTGGATCACTGAGTGCTGACCTCCGTATGATCTGTCTCCAAACTCCTTCTCATTTCCAGCCACTAGATTCCTCGCACCCGGTGTGCTCAAGTTCTATAAAATCTGCCCCTTGAGATATCGGTCATACTTCGACCACCAAAAAGCTCCAAAAAGGAGTAACCCAAAGGTCCGCCATGTCGAAGGGTTCCAATGCGACAGACGGTGCGTCAATCAGATGCTCGGTCTATGAGTTATAAGCGTTTTAGCTCCGGGGGCCCGGTTGGATTCGGGTCCAATCCAACCTGACCATACTCCAACTATCTCAAAAAATAAATAGGAGTATACAAAAACGGACCGTCTCAATCCAAATATCCCAACGCCGCAGACAGTTTGTCAAACAGATGTCATATTCTAAGGATGTGGCCCTTTAAGTGTTTCTAGGCCCGGGTCCGATCCAGCCAAGTCGAACCGACCTGACCCGACCAGGTTTGGGATGGGCCGCAATAGGCTCATCCCATTGGGACAAGATTTATCTCGGACCATGGGGGGGGGGAACCCATATAAGGTTGCCCAAAAAAGGGTGGATCGGCCCGTAAGGGGGCGGCCCACAAAGGGTGGCCCGCAAGTGTGGTGGCCCGGCCGCGGTGGAGCGCCACCCGCTATGGGGTCTGCCCTAGTCAGCATGGGGGGTGTGACCCCCTGGCCTCCCGAACTCCTGAATGACTCAGAGGCCATTCAGTTTGCGAATCGGCAGCACCATGTGGTTGCCGCTTGGTAGCCGTAGAACCCGCCGGAGGTGTGGGTTCAGCCTCTACCGCGACCTCAGGCGCAACTTCTTGTCCCTCAGCGGCATGCTGATCGTGCTGCCTTCCGCTCATTGGTTTTGAATTGGTCGCACCACCTCTCCTTAATGGCCGACCGAAGTGTCGGCTCCCTCCTCCATCCGCCAAAGATGACGAGCTGCGGCCCTCTACTTGTCACGACCCATTCCTTGGGGCCCATGCCGTGACTAACCCCAATCCCACCTTCCATAGCCCAGGGGCTGGAAACATATAACAAAAGAATATTCCCTAAAATTGGGAATTAATTTCCTTTATAACCTATAAAAACATGCAACCAAGCACACAAAAAGATACGAACGCAAGTCAATTGTATAGAAAATAGAGTGCTGAAAGTAAAAAGGGGTCGGAATACAAGCCCAAAAGTAATAATTCAAGTAAAACTGAAATATAGTACACCTGAAGAAAAAGAAAGCCAGCTATTGGGTCATTCTATAGATTCCTACCTAAAGGGTAGGTACAAACTTCCTCCCCAGAATTCCACATCCTCTTATCTCCTCCACGTACCGATATGCCGTATGATCCACCTCCGAGCACCATTCAGTCCTAGTACTCTCAGTCTCAGTCAGTGCTGTCTGTCGTCTGCATCCAACACAACAAGGTGCGGGCCTAACCTGTGCTGGGGTGAGTATAACGATACTTTGTAGGGACCCCGAGACCCTCAAGGTCTCACAAAATCCACCAAGGATAAACCAAAAAGTATGAAATCAAGAGATAACCCTACTTTGGTATATGCCCATACATATGCCTAAGTTATCAAGTAGTCCATCTCAATCATGAAGCAACACATAAGTTATAACTCAGCTCACACCAGGATTTATTCGAGGGGTAGAAATAAGTAACATCCTCAGTCACATCGCTGAACACCTCAGCTGTTGGAAAACCCCTCCTCTAATGAGTATAGTGGGAATGCTACGTCACACAGAGGTGCTTCCCACAAACCATGGACTGCTGGGGTACTCATCCTGTCGAGTACTGTGGGTTTGCTATGTCACACAAAGGCGCTCCCCAACATGGCTTCCTGAGGTACTCCTCCTGTTGTGTACCATGAGTCTGCCGCATCACACAGAGATTCTCTCCACTATGGGTCTGCTGCGTCACACAGAGGCTCTCCCCACTGGGCCTATCAAGTCACTCCAAGTCGAAAGATCAGTAGTCGTCATGTCTCACCTAACTACTAGGTTCCCGCACTATGCTCGCTTGTCTCCGGGAGGATCTGATCCACAAGCTACTGATCGATACTCCAACTTCCACAAAGAACTATTAAGAAGCATCTCAAAGGTCCTCCACGTTATAGGGGTCTCAACGGAACAGACAGCGCATCAATCGGACGTCCTGTCTGTGAGTTATTAGCCTTTTAGTCCCGGGGCCCGGTTGGATTCGTGCTCGATCCAACCTGACCATTCCAAATCTTAATCCAAAACACTAGTGGGGGTATACTCAAATGGACTGTCTCTCTCCAAGATTTCCAATGCTGCTAATAGTTCGTCAAATGGATGTCCGATGCCAAATTTATGGCCAAAAGAAGTAAATGGGTCATAGTGGGCTCGGGTATGGTCTGACCCGGTCAGACCGATCCAGCCCGACCTGGCCTAGGATGACCCAGTTTGGGTCGACCCGGCCTGGTCAGCTGGGTTTGGCCCGGACCGCTGGGTCCGGCCCGGCCCGCTGGGCGGTCCGGAAGGCCGCAAGGGGCCGTGGGGGTTCGTTCGCGGATGGAGCGAGGCCGTAGGGCGACTCGGTCGTGGCGGCTCGTCCAGGAGGGTGGAGGCCACAGGGTGGCTCGGCCAGAGTGGCTCGGGGCCGCGGGGCGGTGCAGTTAAAGTGGCTCGGCCACGGGGCCGCTCGACTGGAGTGGCTCAGCCGCGGGTGGCTCGGCCAGAGCGGCTCGGAAGGTCATGGGAGGCTCGGAAGGCCACGAGTGGCTCGGAATGTCATGGGTGGCTCAGAAGCCTACAGGCGGCAAAGAAGGACATGGTTGGTGTGGCCGAGGCAAGGAAGTCTGTGGGCGGTGCGGCCGGGGCAGCTCGGAAGGCCACGAGCGGCGCAGTCGGGTAGGTCGGCCGGCAGTTTGGCGGATGGCGGTGGCAGCTCGGCGGACGACAACAGCGGCTCGGCCCAGTCGGCGGCGGCGGCTTGGCCCAGACGACAGCGACCATGGGCGGTGCGGTGGGGCCATGGGTGGTGGAGCCATGGGGTGCAGTGGCCATGGGTGCCATAGAGCGGCTCAGCCGCGTGGGTGCTGTGAGGGCGCGAAGGTCGCGAGGTGGCGATGGTCGCGGGGTGGTGTCATGGCACCATCGCCTTCATCGCGTTCAACACCATAAATTATCAAAAAATTTGAGGAGGGGTTGGGTCATGTTTGTTTGCCCCGTACCCCCCGCATTAGGTTAGTAGAATATGGATCAACAACAACTTCAAGAAGAACATAAATCTTTACAACCTCACACACGATTTATTCCCAATCTCAAAAAAGAATTCAAGGGAAGAACATGGGAAAAGTATTCATACACAAATAAACCCCTACCTTTGATTTTTCATTGGCAAAGATCGTGAGGGAGGATACGATGACATTGGGGAGGGAAATATGATCTTCGGTTGAAGACATCCCACACTGGAGGATGTCCCATGGAAGAATGTCGAATTTGTGCATTGACGTTCTTCGTTGGGGAGGGTTGGCATAACTAAGTGGGGAGATCAAGAGGTTTCTCCCCACTTAATAGGGAGTTAAAGAGGTTTCAAATTTCAGGTGGTCCCCGCCACCATAACCTCTCATGCACTAAAAAATATTTAGCTTTTCCCAACATGGACATATATATTGCTAAAAGTACATTTTGTGTTGGTAAAATGTTTTACCAACACATATGTCCCTGTTACTGAACTATCGGTAAAAACTCTGTCGCTAAATATTTTTGCGATATATAAAATAGTTCTGTTACAATTATAATAATACCAACAAATAATATATATGTTGGTTAAAGTGTTTAGCAACATATTCTTATGACAAATTATTATGTTGGTAATAATATTACCAATATATATTATCTATTTATAAATTACATTTGAATAAAAATTATAAATTTTTATTTCTATTAAAATTTAATATTATATTTATTAATTTATCATATATTTATCATTTTAATTAAAATTTAGAGGAATGTTCAAACTTTTAAAAAATTAATTATATTAATAATAAAATTTAATACAAATGAATCAATACCCAATACAAAAATTTGGGACAAGCGCCCAAATATTAACCATCACCCCCACCCCAAGAATCAATAGACAATAAAAAAACACAAAACCAGTGCACAAACAGGACCCCCCCACACACAAAAGTACCACCCATCCCTACCCCAGAACCTGTGAGTGAGCTCCAGCTATACTAGCCTTCAGCACACAAAAGACCATCCATGATGTTGAGCCAGCTCCAGTACCATCATACTACCTCAAGTAGCGGCCTTCAGTTCCAAGATCTCCACCACACACAACCAAATAGCATACACTAAAAAATAATTATCTTTTCCAACAGGTCCCCTTGCACTTGTGGATGGAAGTATCTGGTCATCCCGACTCAAGAATCTGAAGCAAGATAATCAGGATCACAACATAATCATGCACTTTTGATCTCATCGGGAAGCCAAAATATAACTTTGCGTCTTTTTGACTTAACTATAAAAGGTATAAAAAAGCAATGAATAAAGAGAGATCTTGGGATGCACTACTTAGTTTTTACCATGACATTGAATAGGTGATCATGTAGCAGGATAAAGCTATCAGAACCCATACCCAGATAAGGTATTATTCATTAAAATACCCCAATCAACATGATCATGATATCGATTTTAGCACATAAAAATGTGTCTGCACACTCCAGGCATAAATAATCATAATAACCTGATTATGGTAAGAAACTTCCTGCCATAAGATCGCATAATTCAACATCAAGGACTACCAAGAAGGTAGTCACTTGAAACAAGATCACACCCAAATAGTTTAAAACTGGTTACAAATCATGAACAGTTTAAAATATATTAACAGTAAAACAAATAGTTTTTTCAACACCAAATAAGTACCAAACACTTTTTCATCTTATTTTGACAAAAAAAACAATTTATTTGTAGATCTATCTACATTATTTGTTTTATAACCATAATTGGACAGTAAATTATTTTCATGGATAGAGTAAAAAAATGAAAAACAAACCGGTGAACTGCTACCATCAATGTTATTTTAGGTGGAACCCCAAAATATCAGACTTTTCATTGGTAGAATCTAGGGTCTTATATTGAAAGTATTGTTCCTTGATTCCTTCACCACATAAAAAAAACATAAATACAATTAAACATGGATCTCTTTCAAAGTTTCTAAACTAGTAATGCACCATAAGCTACTCATACACTCTATTTTTATATTGTCACTATTATTATTTAGCTAAAGTATTCTAAATAATAATAGGTCGATTACATCTGTCATCTCGGAAAAGTCACAGTAAACTCATAGGCCAAGTGCCCCGCATCCTGCCCCCCAAGAGTAGGGATAAATTATTCAAAAGATATTATTAATGTAAAAACATCAGGGGGATATAATATAAAAATCCATATATGACATGTATATGGATGAATTCAATGACATTGTGAATGGAAAAAGAAACAAAATGGAGTTAGAATGACCACAGTGAATTAAAATGACTTGACCTAGCTTGTTAATAAACTAAACTTATCATTCATTACTTTATAAACTGTTACTCCTTGTTATTCCCTCAAATGAACATTAAAAAATCATATACTATGTCTCACACCGCTAAATGGAAGGACTCTTTCATGGTAATTTCAATGAGTGAATTCATTTCCAAAGAGAGATAACCTATTCAGATAGCAGTCATTAAAAAAATAATTCAATCTAAACACACAATGCTCAAGACTTATTTTCACGAACTAGATATTTTAATCCTGATTAAATGTTTCTTAAACTCGACACTCATTCTTAACGCATTCCCTTGTATATAAATTCAAAATATGAAAGGGAATGAAGATATTAACATAGTGAGAAAATGAAATAATTCCGAACAACAAAATTCTTGATTATTTAGAGAAAAAAACCCAGGATAGATTTATTAGCATGAAACTAAAATTTGCATAGCTCAATAAGTTTTTTCTAGAGTTCTGACTAGGTCTATCCATATAGAAATTAAAAAAACATGAATATCTCATCATGTGAGAGAAGAGGAAACCAAAAATGTGTGTTAAGAACAACAACATGACACCCATTAAAAGTACATCAATGGAGAGTCTCTTTTATAGAATGAAGTAGTTAGAAAAAAGTGAGAGAAAAAAAGAAAACAGTCAGCCAATAGGTCCTTGGGATGGGAATGGTCTTCATAAGAAGTCCTCAGCCTATTTATTTAATAAAGCAATAACAGTTGAATAGAATTTACCTTGACTTGCTACTTGAGAACACCTGTCATTGGTTGCTATTGACTTTAAACTTCCACTGCTGACACTTTATCTTCACCCTCAAAACATATTATCCACCTACGCAAGCTTCCAATTAACTCTAGCTCAGTGACCTCCTAGTTAGGTTGTCTATTCATATTCACTTCATTGGATTTCAACTAGTATGGTTCATAAAACAAATTCAGATCTACCTCTTAAAAAAACAGCCTGATTAAATGTCATATAAATTTGACATTAACAACACAACTATCCTTCCAAAACATCATCAGCTTCAGGCCTCCAGAATTCAAGCTGAGATAAAACCAACCCAAACTCTTTCCCGAAAACTAGACTTGAAAATTAAACCATAAAAACCAATAAAATATGAAATTCTTCCTAACCTAGATCATTCTGGATTCCTTTGAGCATCAGTGAAAGCACCCCAAACTCTTTGATGCAATATTATTGGAAGTAAAATACAGATATATTACCAGCAATCTAAAATATGGCCTTTGTTTTCGTGTATCCAATCATCTTATTCCTAGAAGCTCAGGACCAGTAGCTCATTCTGGTGCTTCATCATGCTATCCATAAGGATCAGTAGCAAGACTTCGATCTTCGTGAATACCTTCTATTTCTGGTCCCTAAGATTGTCTCCCCCATAATGGGATTGGAGTGTATTTGGCCTCCGAATCATAAGCCCCGTCGTCGATGAATGAGTCATTTCTAGAAGCTTTCGAGAGCAGGAAGATTGTTGTGGTATGACTTAGTACAGGGTATGCATTTTGAAAACCACAACCCCTTTCCATTAACAAGAGATTGAAAAATCACATCATCTCCCTGTTTATCTAGATCCGAGAAGCACTGAGACTGATAAAATCTATGGTATGTACTCTTCTTCCTTCTTCGTGTGTCGTCTTGCCCAGAATGACAGCTCGATTTCAGACAATCAGGCTACCAACTCAATATTTCCTGGCCTTGTGGGCAGGATCTTCCATTGGGATGGGGAAGAATCGAATTGGGATTATGAGGATCGGCTCGGCTCCGTTGGTGGTTTTTCCTGTGATCTGTCGCAGAGGGACATGGAGATTTCTGATTATTATACTTGTGTCATCTCCAACAGCTAGCACTAATACCCGGATTGTTCACTTCTTCGACGATGGTGTCTAGAACAGATAGAAAACACACCCCTTCGACCATGGCCTAGACATTTTAGATGCTATGGTTCATGGAATTTCAATGGAAGCACATAGATTTGCATCCCCGCTACCCAATTGATAGTTTTAGGGTTTATGGGATTTTGGGTGGTAATTAGAATCTGTCAGGATTTTTTGATTTCAATAAAGTGATAAATTTAATAAATAATTACATATAATTGAAAAATATTTACACTTAAAAAAATACATGTAATTGATCACCATCCCTTACAGTGGTTCTTTTTAGTTCAATCCTGGTCTATTTTTAGTGTTTCAGTCCCGTTTCTCCCCTATCCCATTTTCATCCGGTTTTTGGGGTCTTTTTTTTATATTCTTTAGATTTCCTCCCCTGGTTCTCTTTCTCGGAACAGTGTTGGTGTTTCTTAGTGGTCGTTGGTGGCGCGAGCTTGACATTTGTGATGGTGGGTTCCTTGGGCGGATCGCTGGTTTTTTGTCACTTCATTACTGTGATGGCGGGTTTCGGTGGCGGGCGTTGCCGGAATTTTGTTGGTTTAGTGATAAGGCGTCTGATGATTCAGGGTGTTATGAACATGGTTTCTTCTTAGCAGAGATGATGACTTCTCCTCGGCGATGATGGTCTCCTATGGTGTCATTCATGGTGATTTTGGTGGCGCTCTACGGCTACTATGACAGTGTTCTCTATGATTATGGGGGTTTCCAATGGTTCAACGATCTGATGGCTTCGGTGTCGGTGTGTGCGTCTCTAGGTGATGCTGACAGTGGCATGATTGGTCTACTAATTTTTGACATTAAAATTTGAATTGGTTCTTTTGGTGGTGGTTTTGTGGATCCAGCTGGTTTTGTCTCTTTGAATTTTGTTAACATGTTTCATCTGACCGTAAGGTGCGGTGAATGGTTGGGTTTTTATTTTGAAATTTGAACTCTGTAATGGGTGGTTTGTGAGATTGTGTTTGGATGCTGGAGGAATGGTTCTGTAGGTTTCCACTTACCCTCAAAGTGGATTTTTAATAAAATTAAAAAATAGATTGTGAGGAAACATTATTAAATTATTAATATTGTATTTCAATGTATAAACTGTGTTTTTATCAAGAAAATATGATTAGCAGTAAATAAATAATAAATATATATTCAATAGTTAGTACATGATTTTTTTATTTGATAATTTATTGCAACATATTTTTCTATTGTTTAAAGATTTGTTTTAAATAATAATAGATTTTTTTGTTGGTAAAAAAACTTTTGGTATTGATATAATAAAACAACAGATTTAACTATTAAAAGATTTGTTGGTATCAAACAATTTATACCAACAAGAATTAATATCTATTGGAATTACTCGTTTTTACCTACACATATATAATATGTCACTAAATTTCTGTTGGTATAAGTCAATTATTTTATAGTGATGGGAGGTTAGGCTTGGTGGTCCCCACCTCCATAACCTCTCATGGGAGGTTTTAGTTCTGGTGGTCCCCACCTATGAAATATCCACATTGATGGTTACAACAAATAAAATAAAATGTGTGATTATTTTATTTTATTATTTCCACAAAAAACCCAAAAATTAATATTCACACTCGACCAACTATCGTCGAGGCGAAAGTATTCTTAAGAAAAAACTGGCATTTTGAGTTCAACGGTGCCCCCATATTTCAATTACGAGAATTGGTTCAAAAGTAAGAAAAACTCACTCGAACGTTTACTGAACATACCCAAACAAAAGGTCATAAATTCATTAAGGGAACTCCGGGCCTCATAATCATGCACCGTTAATTTTCACGGACTCGTAAAATTTATATATATTTAAAAATATTTCATAGAAATTTCGGGTCTTTATATTCTCTCCACCTCTAGGCTTTACGTCCCCATAAGACACAAATCAAACTAAGGGAACAAGTGGGGGTAATGTGCACGTATCTAAGCCCTAATTCACATATAATATCCTGGTGGTTCCCATGATGACATCGAACGCGCAACAGAGGTATCGACTGTCCATGAAGAACCTACTCCTGTCGATCCTCAATCTCTACTAGAACCTCCATAAAAGTTTCCCCATTGTCGATGTACAGATCTCCATGGTCGATGATGTGAGAAGGGTCATGCACGTGTCTCCTCAGTTGGGATACGCGGATGACGTCGTGCACCCGGTGCAACTGAGGTGGAAGAGCTAAGTGGTATGCTGCCATGCCAACTCTGCTGAGGACATGAAAAGGTCCGATGAATCTCCGAGATAACTTGACGCCTCGTCCAAATATCCGCAATCCTCTTCGGGGTGAGACCCGTAGAAAGACGTGGTCGCCATCCTCGAACTCTTGAGGTCTCCATCTCTTATCGGCATACAACTTATGCCCACTCTGTGTAGTCTTCAATCTTCTCCTGGATGATCTTCACCTTCTCTATAGTAGCCTGTACCATCTGTGGTCCCACTAGTGCTGACTCCCTTGGGTTAGTCACGCACAAAGGTGATCTTCAGGGTCTCCCATACAATGCCTCAAAAGGTGTCATCCCTATGGTGGAGTGATAGCTGTTGTTGTACGATAACTCCAAAAAAGGAAAGGGATCCTCCCAACTGTGACCGAAGTTGATGACATAGGCACGCAACATGTCCTCGAGGGTCTGAATAGTCCGCTCAGTCTGGCCATCCGTCTGAAGATGGAAGGCGGTGATCAAATGAAGTTGTGTCCAGAAAGCCTCCTGCAACCCCTTCTATAGCTGGGAAGTAAAATGTGCACCAATATCAGAGATAGTCGTCTAGGGTACTCTATGTAACCATATAATCTTCTTCACATAGAGACGTCCCAGGCCTTCTACTGAACCCTGCTCTCTGATCGGTAAGAAGTGGGCCGACTTTGTGAGTTGGTCGACGATCACCCAAATCGAATCTTGACCTCTAGATGTACATGGAAGTCCTATCCTAACTTCCATGGATATCCCATACAACTTCCACTCTGGGACCTTTAAAGGATGAACCAAGCCTTCTGGTACCTGATGCTCCACCTTCATTTTCTTAAATGTGAGGCATTGAGAGACAAACTCTACTACTGCTTTCTTCATTCCCGACCACTAGTGCTATTATCAGAGATCTTGGTACATCTTTTACACTCCTAGATGTACCTCTAGAGGGGATGCGTGGAACTCCATCAACACTTTCTCCTCATGTGAAACTGGTACCATGGTACATCTTCTGAAGCGGATGACATGCTCCCCACCTTCAGAAAATCCATCAGGTTCCTGTACTATGGATATATGAGCACTTCAAGTTTCGTAGTCAGCATCCCCATGTTGCACCTCCTTGGCTTGCTGAAGAAGTGGGAGATTGACTGTAAGAGACTGAAGAAAAGCTGCTCCATCCCGATCCATAATGGATATCTGCAAAGAGGCCAGCTGATCTGTCACCTCACCTAGTAGCTATATACCAGATCTCCTACTGAGTGCATCGGCTACAACGTTCCCCTTCCCAAGAGTATAGACTATCTCGAAGACATAGTCCTGGAGAAACTCAATCCAACGTCGCTGTCTCAGATTTAGGTCCATCTGAGAGAAGATATACCTGAGACTCTTGTGTTCAGAGTAGAATGTAAAACATTCACCCATCAGATAGTGTCGCCACATCTTCAAGTCAAAGACCACTACTGCTAACTCCAGGTCATGGGTAGCATAGTTCTTCTCATGCTGTCTCAGCTATCGATAACCATATGTGATCACTTCTCACTCCTACATAAGAACACGTCTAAGCCTGGTCCCTGATGTGTCGCAGTAGACTACGTAGCCTACGCCCTCCTCTAGAAGTCTAAAGATGGGGGCACTAGTCAGCCTCTGCGTCAGCTCTTGAAAACTCCACTGGCATCTCTCTGACCACATGAAGGGTTTCCCCTTGTTTGTCAATGATGAACGTGGTGACGTATCTCTGGATAAATCTGAAACAAACCTTTTGTAGTATCCAGCCAAACCCAGAAAACTCCATACCTCCATCAAACTACTAGGTGGCTCCCAAGCAATTACCGCCTCAATCTTCGCTAGATCCACTACAACTCTATCCTATGATATGACATGTCCTAGAAAATGAACTTCTTGGATCCAGAACTGGCACATTGAGAGCTTACCATAAATCTAGTGATCTCGGAGTGTGTCCAGTACTACCTGCAAATGATAGGCATGCTCCTCCTTAGTAGACGAGTAGATCAGAATGTCATTGATGAAGACTACTACAAAGTAATCAAGGTTTGGATGAAATATCCTATTCATGAGTCCCATGAACACTGCTAGAGCATTGGTCACACTGAATGGCATAAAAAATAACTCATAATGGCCATACCGACATTTGAATGTCGTCTGCTGCAAATCTTCATCTCGCACTCTGAGCTGGTGATTGGCTGATCTGAGGTATATCTTGGAGAACCACTGTGATCCCTTCAGGTGATCAAATAGGTCGTCAATCCTCAGAAGTGGTTACTTGTTCGTCACGGTCACCTGGTTTAGGCACCGACAATCAACAAAAATCCTCAATCTCCCATCCTCCTTCTTGGAAAAAAATCAGGGTTTCCCAGGGAGAAACACTATGCTGAATGAATACCTCCCCCTTCAAGTCCTCTAGCTATACCCACAGATCGTGAAGCTCCACGAGAGCCATCTGATACGCTGGTATAGATATCGGTGCCATCCTCGGGTACAATTCAATGTAAAGTACACCTTTTTGAAAGGAGGTAGACCCAGAACATCATCAGGGAAAACATCCACGTACTGGTCCACCACTACAGGATAACTCAAACTCTCCACATTAACCACTCTGAGGGTGAGGCTAGCCAACTGATGAGTGATCGGCTGCAGTCTCCTTTGGGTATGTCCATCCTGTGCTGAAAAGTCTCCCTTCTTGCCGGTGAAGGTAAACCTGGTCCCATCCGTGCGGACACACCGCACTTCGTGCCTAATATAGTCAATATGATCATGGACTGTAGATAACCAGTCCATACCCAAGATGAGTCGTAAGGCCTCGACGCTGCTACTAGGAGATCCTAGCCGAAGATCTCACCTCCTAGAGTAAGTTCACACTGCCAACACCAGTGTGTTATCATCAAATCCGCTCCTTTAAGAGTATCTATCGATAAGGATCGAGCCAATGGATCTGTTAGAATCTCCGAGCTCCGAACGAGGGAAGTGGAAATAATAGAATGACCGGATCCTATGTCTATGAGTACTACAAAAAAGGTGGATTAGACACAGAACGTACCTCATATCATCTCCAAAGCACCATCATTGTAGGCCTTAGCTACCTGGAGCTGAGCTAGTCCATGTCCAGCTACTCCTTGTAGTTAGGGTGGACCT
Source organism: Viscum album (assembly GCA_963277665.1). NCBI lineage: Eukaryota > Viridiplantae > Streptophyta > Magnoliopsida > Santalales > Viscaceae > Viscum > Viscum album. The sequence goes on from OY728160.1 coordinate 1,943,465,285, forward strand.
CCTGGTAGTGGTGGAGGTAACATCTCGAAATGTCGCCCACTACCAGCTGCACGACCAACTCCTCTACCATGTACACCGGCTCCCTGTGAACCCCCTCGGTCAAATCTATGTCTCTATCTAGGCGGTCCTTCAACCGTCTGCTGATCATCCATACGGAGGGTCGGATAGTCATGAGCAATGTGACCCTCCCGCCACATGAGTAACACTACATGACCTTTTCCTGACTGGTTCCACCTCGGGTGCCCCACACAACCGATACTGAGTCATGCGGTCATCCACTTATAGGTATGGTCCTCTTGGACCTATGAGACATCTGTCTATTTCCAACTACAGAATACTTTTCTACATGTTGACTGGTGGTGGGTCTCGCTACTGGAGACTGCTTAGCAACGAAACTCTTCACTATGAGGGATCTCTCTAACACCACCACCTACGTCGGGATGTTGAGTGAGATCATTAAAGCCCTGATCTCCTACCTGATCCCCTGATCGATGGTCCAGGCCCTGAAGAATGGGTCTCATACCATATATGTGGAGTAGAGTGGGAGGTCAGTGAATCTCTCTGAGTACTGAGCTATAGTCATGTTGCCCTGCTGTAGATGAAGAATCTCCTGTATGCACACTGCGCGAAGAGTTTCTGGGACAAACTCTGCCTAAAACAAGCTCTCTAAGTCTTCCCAGAGATGCGTCACCCTGTCGTGAACCTAGAGCATCAAGCTCCAACATCTTCCTGCTGCTACCTATAGAAGGCTGGTGGCAAGGACCACCATGAGATCAGCTAGTGTCCCTACGAGTCGGAAGACTCTCACCACAGCCTCGAGCCAATCCTCAGCCGCCTGTGGGTCCATCTATCCCCAGAACCTGGGTGGCCTCTGGCACTGGAACCCATGTAATGTTCTCAGGTGGTGTGCACCATCTTCTATTGGAGTTGGTGGCATTAGTGGCCCGATGGGGAAAGGTACCGCTGGTACCTCTGTTAGTGTCTCTACTAGAAAATGGCCTTGTACCGAGGCCTTGTCGCTCGATGGGCTATCTGTGTGTACAACTATCAGAACCCTAGATGACTGTTTTCAGGGAGTTATCTTGAAAAGAAAAGGTGTTCCACGATCAATAAGTTATACCTGGTGAGATGACTCAAGAGATAACAAAGAAAACTCTTAGAAACACACACGCAATCAGTGTTTTTGTGCACTGAGTTAGAAATCAGAAGTCAGGGTCCGGGTGTATGGATACGTCGACCGCCGCACCAACACTGAATTCCCTAAACTAATGACCATACTTGCCACACTTAACACTATTTCCATTAAAATAAAGATCACAGTCCTATCTTTTTCGATAGAACTGAATCCTCTGATACCAATTTGTCAGGATCCGTTCCCCAGGGCCTGTGCCATGAGAATCCCCAAGCCCCCCTTCCATAGGCCAGGGGCTGGTGACTAGAACCAAAGGCATATTCCCTAAAACTGGGAAGACATTGTCTTTGTAACCTATAAATACACACAACCAATCACACAACAAGATACGAACTCAAGTCAACTGTATATCAAATAGAGTGTTGAAAGTAAAAAGGGGATGAAATACAAGCCCAACAGTAATAGTACAAGTACAACTGAAATATAGTACAACTGAAGAAGAAAAAAGGCAGTTATAGGGTTATCCTACGAATTCCTACCATAAGGGTTTGTATAGATCGCCTCCTCAGCACTCTACATCCTCCTATCTCCTCCAAGTACAGATACGCCGTATGATCCACCTCCGGGTACTGTCCAGTCCTTGTACTCTCAGCATCAGTTAACATTGTCTGTCGTCTGCATCCAATGCAAAAACGTGGGGGAATAACCCATGCAGGGGTGAGTATAACGATACTCAGTAGGGACCCCGACACCCTCAAGGTTTCACAAAATCCACCAAGGATAAACCACAAAGTATGAAATCAACAGATAACCCTACTTAGGTATATGCCCATACATATACCTAAGTTATCAAGTAATCTATCTCAATCATGAAGGATCACAGAGGTTCTGACTCAGCTCACCCCAAGATTTATTTTAGGGTTAGAATCAAGTAACATCTTCTGTCACGTCACTGAACACCTCAGATGCTGGAGAACCCCTCCTCTAACGAGTATAGTGGGCCTGTCGCGTCACACAATGGCGCTTCCCACTAACCTTGGACTACTGTGGTACACATCCTATCAAGTACCATGGGTCTGCCACGTCACACAGAGGTGCTCCCCAACATGGGTCTGCCACATCACACAGTGGTGCTCCCCCTCAAGACATGCTGAGGTACTCCTCCTGTGAGTACCGTGGGTCTTCCACATCATACAAAGGCACTCCCCACCATGGATTGCTGAGGTAATAATTCTGTCGTGTACTGTGGGTCTACTACATCACACAAAGGCACTCCACACTGTGGGTCTACCGCGTCACAAAAAGGCACTCCCCACCATGGGCCTACCACGTCACACAGAGGCACTCCCCACTGGGCCTATCAAGTCACTCCGAGTCAAAAGATCAGAAATTGTCAAGTCTCATCTAGTTACTGATTTCCCGCACTATGCTCGATCGTCTCTGAGAGGATCCACTCCATAAGATACTAGTCGATACTCCAATAGCCACGAAGTCCCATGAAGAAGCATTTGAAAGGTCCGTCACATCATAGGGGTCCCAACGCAATAGATATCACGTCAATCGGACACCCGGTCTGTGAGTTATTGGCCTTTTAGTCCCAGGGTCCCGGTTGGATTTGTGCTCAATCCAACCTAACCATTAACCATATTAATCCAATACACCATTGGGGGTATACTCATAGGGACCATCTCTCTCCAATATTTTGAATGCCGCTGACGGTTCATCAAACGGACGTCCGGTGCCAAAGTTATGGCCAAAAGACGTAAATGGGTTATAGTGGGCCCGACTTGTTGGGTTCGGCTCAGCCCGGCACGCTGGGCGGTCCGACAGGCCGCAGGGGGCCGCAGGGGTTTGGCCGCGGATAGTGCGAGGTCGTAGGGTGACTCGGCCGAGGCGGCTAGGCCAGGAGGGCGGAGGCCGTAGGGCAGCTCGGTCGGAGCAGCTCGGGGCTGCGCGGCCGGTGCGGCTCGGCCGCGTGGTGGCTCGGCCGGATCGGCTTGACAGCGGGGCAGCTCGACCAGAGCCGCTCAGCCATGGGTGGCTAGGCCGGAGCAGCTTGAGCATGGGGGGATTGATCGGAGTGGCTTGGATGGTCGTGTTTGGTGCGGAAGGCCACAGGCGGCATGACCAGGGTGGCTCGGAAGGCTGCAGACAGCGAGTCCGGGAGGTTCTACTGACGGCTTGGCGGATGGCGATGATGACTCAGTGGATGGCGGCAGCGGCTCAGCCCGGTCGGCAGTGGCGGCTTGGTCCAGACGACGGCGGCCGTGGGAGGCATGGCGGGGCCACAGGAGGTAGAGTCGCGGGGCGTGCCAGCCGTGGGTGCCGCAGAGCGGCTTGGCTGTGGGGGTGCCGCGTGGGCGCGGAGGTCGTGAGGCGGTGGTGGCCGCGGGGCAGTGTTGATGCACCGTTGCCTTCGTCGCGTTCAACACCACAAATCATCACAAAATTAACGGAGGGGTCAGGCCAGGTTTTTTTGGCCCGTACCCTTTACGTTAGGGTTGTAGCATATGGCTCAAAAAGAACTTGAAGAAGAACGTCAAGATTTACAACCACCCACACGATTTATTCCCAATCCTGAAAAATAATTCAATGGAAGAACATGCGAAATGTATTCATACACAAATAAACCCCTAGCTTGGATTTTTCATTGATGGAGATCGTGAGGGAGGAGACGACATCGTTGGGGATGGAATGACAATCGTCGATTGAAGATGTCCCATGCCATAGGATGTCCCGAGGAAGAAAGTCGAAGTCATCCGTTAGAGTTCTTCATTGGAGAGCCTTCCCATAATTCTCCAAATATCTCCCCTTTTCCATCCCTTTTCCCTAATTCCCTCAAAATTAAAATATAGAAAACTTCTAAATTTATGTTTTCAAATTTAATTATTTTGGCACAACTTCAAAATGGCTTAATTAATTAATTGATGGGTGGCATAATAAATTATGGGGAGGGTTGGCATAATTAAGTGGGGAGCTCAAGAGGTTTTTCCTCACTTAATAGGAAGTTCAAGAGGTTTCAAAACACGGGTGGTCCCCACCACCATAATCTCTCATGGGAGGTTAGTCTCAGTTGTCCCCACCTCCATAACCTCTCATGGGAGGATTTAGTTCAGGTGGTCCCCACCGGTGAAATATCCACATGGGTGGTTACAACAAATAAAATAAAATGTGTGGTTATTTTATTTTATTATTTCTAAAAAACCCAAAAATTAACTTTCACCCTCGACCAACTATCATCAAGGTGAAAGTATTCTTAATTGAAAACTGGCGCTGTGAGTTCAACAGTTCCCTCTGATTTAAATTCTGAGTACCGGTTCAAATGTTATAAAAACCCGATCTCACATTTACTGAACATACCCAAACAAAAGTTCAGAAATTCCTTTCGGGCACTCCGGGCCTCAGAATCATACACCGTAAATTTTCACAGACTCGTAAAATTCCTATATATTTAAAAAAATGACATTGAAATTTCGGGTCTTTACACTTCTCACCGATTGAGCGCGATGGTGCACCGTACTCCTTTCGTGGTCGGCCAGTGCCGACTGTTTTGAGGACCACCGCGTATTTGTTTCACGGCCTCCTCTTGTGGCATGCATCAGTGCATGCCTTCCTCATAGCCAGTCGGTGTCGCTGCGCTGACAGTCTTCTATGTAGGCACAATGATAGCAAGATAACGGATGGTACGAGCCGTGTTCATTAAGCCCGCTCCCTTTATGTTATCTCGTAATCACAAGGGTGGATAAAGGGGTTCAAGAATTCATTTGAAATAATCAATAATTTAAAACCCCCACCTTGAACCATCAGAGAAATGCATGCGCTTGAAGGGGAGTCAGTGTTCTTCTTTCCCACAACAGGCTTCCAACGATGCCGCTCATACGCCATCCTCCGGTTCATGGTTCGGAGTCACCCACCACCTACTGCTGGGATCGGCTCCGTCCTCTAAGGGTTTGGCATCACGACACTCCTTTAACACTTCGTTTCTTGTTGATTATATGCTGATACCCCTCCCCAAGCTCCATATATATAGGAGAGGGGAAGGGTAAGTAACTATGTGGGGAATTAATGGGGGCTTATAAATTAGAAACCTTCTTAATTCCCCAATGACATCGTTACATATGATTGGTAGGTCAAGAAATTTATTAGATTGACACATCGCAGGCCCCACACTCCACTAGTCCGTTAAAGGATAAGAAAGAAAAGAAAATAATAAAATTATTTTATTCCATTTCATTTAAAAAGTTATAAAACATAACTTTTTCTCCAAACCTACTATTGTCAAAGTCAACTCCCCCTTAAGGGAATCCCGACACTATAGATTCAACAGTGCCCAATGATTTTTAATCCGAGCACTGGTTTGAAAATTAGAAAATTATGCTTACGGTTTTACTGAATGTACCTTAAAAAATGTTCAGAAATTAATTCCGGGCACACCAGGTCTCGGAATCAGATGCCGTGAATTTTTTAAGACTCGTAATAATTCCATATAATTTAAAAAAGTTACATAGAAAATTATGGGTCTTTAAATTCTCCCCACCTTAGGGATTTTCATCCCCAAAAGCCAAAATACAGACTAAGGAATCAAATGGGGGTACTGAGCACGAATCTGAGCCTCCCACTCCTATGTGCTCTCTTGGAGGTTCTCATGCTACTAGAGAATTCACACTAGAGGTATCAATCGACCATCAAGGACTCGCTCTTATCGATCTTCAATCTCTACTAGAATCTCTGTAAATGCCACCCCATCGTCCAAGACTATATCGCCATGGTCGATGATGTGAGATGAGTTATACATGTATCTCTTCAGCTGGCATACGTGGAAGATGTCGTGCACCCTCTCCAACTACAGTGGAAGTGCCAAGCGGTATGCCACCTCGCCTATCCTCTGAAGTAATAGAAATGGTCTAATAAACCTTGGTGATAACTTACCACCTTGGACAAATCTTGGTAGTCCACATCGAGGGGAGACTCGCAAGAATACGTGCCCCCCCTCCTCGAACTCCAAAGGTCTCCATATTCTATCAGCATAACACTTCTGTATGATATGTGTAGTCTTCATATACTCCTGGATGATTTGTATGTTCTTAGTGGTATCCCGTACCAACTCTAGACCCACAAGTGATGACTCCCCTGGGTCTATCCAACCTTTAGGACATATGCAAGGTCAGCTGTACAGGTCCTCAAATGGTGCCATACCGATAGTGGAGTGATACCTATTGTTGTATGAAAACTCCACCAAGGGAAAGTGATCCTCCCTACTGCGGCCAAAATCTAGTATGCATGCATGTAGCATGTCCTCCAGGGTTTGTATGGTCCGTTCTATCTAACTATCAGTCTGAGGATAAAATAAGGAGTCCAAACGTAGTTGAGTCTCGAATTCCTCCTGTAATCCCTTCCACAATTAGGATGTAAAATGTGCATCACGGTCAGAGACGTTCATTGATGGAACCCCATGAAGTCGCACAATATCTTGTATGTAGAGGAGTCTTAAGACCTCTATTTATCCCTACTCTTGGATGGGTAGGAAGTTGGATGACTTGGCGAGTTGGTCAACGATCACCTAGATAGAATCATGTCCCATGTTCGTACATGGAAGTCCTTTCACAAAATCCATGGAGATTCCATCCCACTACCACTCTAGCACCTCTAGTGGCTGTGCTAAGCCTACTGGAACCTGATTCTCGGCCTTTACTTGCTGGAAAGTAAGGCATTGTGAAACAAACTCCGCTACATCCTTCTTAATCCTTGGCCACTCATGTTGATGACAGAGGCCCTGGTACATCTTTGCCACACTAGGATGTACCACCACAGGGGATTTATGGAACTCCCTCAACACCTCCTCCCATAGTGACACTGGTACCATGGTACCTACTCTGAAGAGGATAGAGTGATCCCCACATTCAAAAAATTCATCAGGTGCCTATCCTGAGGTTATCTGAGCACTTTATGCCTCGTAGTTAGTGTCCCTAAGCTGCACCTCCCTGACTCACTAAAGGAGTGGGGGAGTGACTGTCATAGACTGGAGGTATTCTTCCCCATATCTATCCACAAAGGATATCTACAACGCAGCTAGCTTCTCTGTCGCCTCACTCAGTAACTGCAAAACAAACCTCCTACTGAGTGAATCAGTTACCACAACTACATTCCCTATCGTATAGAATTTCTCAAAGTCATAGTCCTGGAGGAACTCTAGCCATCACCACTGTCTCATGTTCAGGTCATTTTGAGAGAAGATATAAATGAGACTCTTGTGATCAGAGTAGATTGTAAAACGTTTGACCATCTAGTAATGTAACCACATCTTCAGGGAGAAGACCATTGCTGCTAACTCTAGGTAATGGGTAGCATAGTTTTTCTCTTACTGTCTCAATTATCATGAGCCATAGGTGATCACTACTCACTCCTGCATCAGGAAACACCCATGTCCAGTCCTTGATGTATCATAGTATACTACATAACTGTCACCCTCTTCCGGTAGCCTCAATATGGGGGAACTCGTTAGTCACTTCCTCAGATCATGAAAACTATGCTAGGATCTATCTGTCCATACAAAGGGCTATCCCTTCTTTGTCAAAGCTGACAAGGGTGCTGAAACTCTGGATAAGTCAGGATAGAATCTCCAGTACTATCTAACCAACCCCAGGAAACTCCGCACCTTGGTCACACTTCTGGGTGGATCCTAAGCAAGTACAACCTCTATATTCACTAGATCTACTTCAAATCCATCCTTCAAGATAATGTGTCCTCGAAAGTTGACCTCTCGTATCCAGAACTGGAACTTCGAGAGCTTACCACAAAGACGGTTCATTTAGAGTGTATCGATAACTATCTCCAGATGATTGGCACGATCCTCCTTCATCGATGAGTATATCAAGATGTAATCGATTAACACCATCACAAAGCGATCAAGGTATGGTTGGAAGATCATGTTCATGAGTCTCATGAACATTTTTGGGGCATTGGTCATGCCGAATGGCATAAACAAGAACCCATAGAGGCCATACCAACATATGAAGGTCATCTTATGCACATCCCAATTTCGTACCCTGAGCTGATGATAGCCTGATCTGAGGTCTATCTTTGAGAACCATCATGGTTCCTTCAGTTGATCGAATATATCATCAATCCTCACAAGTGGATACCTATTCTTAACAGTCACCTAGTTCAGGCGCCAATAGTCCACAGAGAGTCTCAAACTCCCATCTTCCTTCTTGGAAAACAAAAACGAGGCTGCCCCTGGAGAAAACAGGGCCTTATGAACCCCCTTCTCTACAAGTCCTCCAAATGTACCCTTAACTCACCAAGAACTAAAAAATCCATCCAATATGCTGGTGTAGATATCAGTACCATCCTAGGGTACATGTCATTATAAATGTATACCTCTCTGCATGAAGGTAATCCAGAAACATCATCAGGAAAGACATCAACAAACTGATCCACCACTATAGGATAACTCAGACTATCAACATCTACAGCTCCAAGGGTAAGGCTACGCAACTGATGTGTGATTGGATGCACCCTTTTCTAGGCAATTCCATCCTGTGCTACAAAGGTTCCCTTCTCGCCGGTGAAGGAAAACCTCCTCCCATCTGCGCAGACACACCACACATTGCACCTAATACATTAAATCTGAGAATGGACTGTTGACAACCAGTCAATAAAAAATATGACATTGTAAGGCCTTGACGCCGCTACTAGAACATCCCAGCTGAAGATATTGCCTTCTAGAGTAAGCTCACACTACTGACACCAGTGTTTAATCATTGAATCTGCTCTCATAGAGGTCTCTAGCCTTAAAGATCGAGCTAACAACTCCACTAAAATCTCAAAGCTCTGAACGAGGGTTTTGGAAATAAAATAGTGATTGAAACCTATGTTTATAAGAACTGCAGATAGGGAGGAGTAGACACAAATTGTACCTCTAATCATCTCTAGAGATTCGTGGTTGTAGGCCTTAGCTCCCTGGAGATGAGCTCGTCCTTGTCCACCTGCTCCCTATAGTCGGGGTGGAGCTCCTGGTGGTGGCGTCGGTAGAACCTCATAGCACCACCGACCACCTGCAACACGAAAAGCTCCTATAATATGTCTAACTGCTGCTTGCAGACCTCCTAGGTCGAATCTTTGCCTCCACCTCTGCGATCCCTCAACCGTCTAATGTTCATCCGTATGATGAGTCGGGAAATCGCGAGCCATATGACCCTACCTTCCGCATGTGTAGCACTGATTTTCCCTCATCTGACCTCCTCTGCCTCACGATCCCCGCACCTCCAACCCTACGTGCTGGGTCCATCCACCATAAGGCTTGGTTTTCTTGGACCTCTGTGTCACCTGCCTACTTCCAGTCATAGATGAATCTTCTATATGCCACCCAATGGTGGGTCTTGTTGTTGGTGCCTTCTCTGCTAAGATTCTCTCCACCAAAAGTGCTCACTCGAGCACCCCAGCCTCTATCGGTATGCTGAGCGATATCATCAATGCTCTGATCTCCCATCGTAGTCCTTTCTCTAAGGTTGGGGACCTGAAGAAAGGGTCACATACCATATAGGTGGAGTAGCGGTAGAGATCAGTGAACCTCGCCGAGTACTGGGCTACTGTCATGCAACCTTTATGTAAGTGTAACAGGTCCTGTATACGCACAAACCATAAGGTCAATGGGAAGAATTCGGCTCTAAAAAGGCTCTCGAAGTCCACCCAGATGAGAGTCACCTCATCATGTATTAGGAGCATCAAGATCCACCATCTCCCTAATGCTGCTTGGAAGAGAATGGCGGTTAGGGTCACCATATGGTCAGCGGGTGTCTTAACCAAGCGGAAAACTCTAACTACAGCCACCATCCAGTCCTAAACCACCTACGGGTCCATCTCACCTCATAACCTCAGAGGCATATACTGCTAAAACTCATGCAACACACTCAGTCGATGTGCACCCTCAGCTGGTGGGGATAGTTGAAACGACTGCCCAACGGGGAGTGGAGCTGCTGGTACACCACCCGAAGGTGCTAACACCGTAAGAGGGCCCTGCACCGAGGCCTCATCCCTCAGTGGGCCATCATCATGTACTCTCTCGGGAATCCTGGCTGGCTATCTACATGGAGACATCCTAAAATAAGACAGATGTTCCATGGTGAATAAGTTATACCGGGTGATATGAATCAAATAAATCATAATAAAAACTCTTAAAAAACACACACAATCAGTATTTCCGTGTACTGATTCAAAAATCAGAATTTAGGGTCCTAGTTTATGGATATGTTGGCCACCGCACCAACAATGGGTTCCCCAAACTGAAAACCACACTCATAACACTTAACACTATTGCCATAGTGAAAAGATAAAAGTCCTAGTTCTTCGGTAGAACCGACTCCTCTCATAACACTTTGTCACTACCCATCCCCTGGGACCCGTGTCATGACTACCCCAAGCCCTCCTTACACAGGCCATGGGCTGGCGACTAGCACCGAAAGTCATAATCACTAAAATGGGAAGACATTTCCTTTAAAGTTGTACAAACACATGGTCCGAGAAAACAACAAGAAGCGACTGTCAAGTAAAATGCTGTAGTAAAAGAGTGTTGAAAGAAAAGGGGGATGAAATACAAGCCCAACTGTAAAAGTACAAGTACAAATGAAAGGAAAAATACAATTGAAAAAGGGAAAAAAGTTACTAGGCCGTCCTTTGAAGATCCTACTTGAAGGGTAGGTACATATCACCTCCTCAACAATCCATGTCTGCCCATGTCCTCTATGTATCGCTTAGTCTTGGCTCCCTCAAACCTCAGCCCAGCTGCTCCTCGTCTGCACAAGACACAACAATAAGCGGGAAAATCCCATGCATGGGTGAGTATAACAATACCTAGTAAGGACCCTGATACCCTCGAAGGACTCTCATAATTCCAAAAAGGGAAACCACAAAGTATGATCTCAATGACAAATCACAAAGCAATAGACACAGCTCGAAAATTGACTAAGCTGAAACCAGGTTTTCAGTGAAGTATAGAACAACAGATGATTAGTCGTGATGATAGATCATCTTATTTTGTTAAGAGGAACTACTTCTGACTATACAGAGTCTGACCCACATAGGATAGATAGGTACTAACCCCCAAAATGATCCACATAGGATCCGACCCGCACAGAGTCGATAGGTATCTAATCCCCACTGACCCACACAGGATCTAACCCACACAGGATCGGTATGTGCTGACCCACATAGGATCGCTGAGTGCTGACCTACAAAGGATGTGACCCACATAGGATCAGTATGTGATGACCTACATATGACCACTAAGCACTTACCCACAAAGGATTTGACCCACAAATGATCGGTATGCGCTGATCTACCCAGGATCGCTAAGCACTGACCTCCATATGATCTGTCTCCAACCTCCGCCTCATTGTCAACCACTGGATTCCACTCACTCAGTGCACTCGAGTTCCGTAGAATTTGACCTGGAGATATCAATTGTACTTAGACCACCAAAAATATCCACAAACGAGTAACCCAATGGACCTCAATGTCTTAAGGGTTCCAAAGTGACAGACGATGTGTCAATCGAATGTGCTCTGTGAGTTATAAACATTTTATCTCTAGGGGACGAGTTGGATTTGGGTTCGATCCAACCCGATAGTACTCCAACTGTCTCCAAAACTCAAGAGGAGTGTACAAAAAGGACAATATCGATCCAAGGATCGCATCACAGTATAAAGTTCATCAAACGGACGTCTGGTTCTCAAGATATGGACCTTTAAGTGTTTCTGGACTCAGTTGGGCCCGACTCCGGTCCGACCCGGTCAGACCAACTTGGCCTCACTCGGTCTATGCTGGGTTGTGGCGGCCTTGACCCACTAGGCCTAGGTCCGGCCCGGCCCGCTGGGCCGAGGTCCGGCCTGTCCCACAAGGGGTTGGCCCGACCCGCAAGGGGGGTGACCCATAAGGGGTGGCCTGTAAAAGGGCGGCCCGACCCGTAAGGGGGGTGGCCTGTAAGGGCGGCCTGGACCGTATAGGGTAGAGACCCACTAGGGCGGTGGCCCGGCCGTAGTGGATTGTGGACCACTATGGGGTCTGCCCTAACCGGTGTGGGGGGTGTGACCCCCCAGCATCTCGAACTCCCGAATGGATCGGAGGCCATTCGGTTTGCAAAGCAGCGACACTGCGGATCCTGCAAGAGGCACGGGTTTAGCCTCCATCGCGGCTTCGACCACAACTTCTTGTCCCCCGGTGGCATGTTGGTCACACCGCCTTCCACTTTCCAGTGGTGCATTGATCATGCCGCCTCTCCTTCTATGGCCGACTGAAGTGGTGGCCGCCTCCTCCGTCCCCTACGGCTGACGAGCCATGACCCTCCGCTCACTGTCCGCCCACCGCACTCCCTCCGCAGCCGGCCAGTTTTGGATGTTCAGATGACCACCGCAGCTTTGCACTGCGGCCTCCTCTCGCGGCGTGCATCGACAAATGCCTTCCTCGCAGCTATTTAGTGTCACCACAAAGACGATCATCCATGTAGGCCCAAGGATAACAAGATAGTGGAGGGTCCGGGCCGTTTTCATTAAGACCGTGCCATCTGCGTTAACTCATAATCACATGTATGGAAAAGGGGTTCAAGAATTCATTTGAAATAAACAAGAATTTCAAACCCCTACCTTGAGCTGTAAGAGAGATGCCTGAACTTGAAGGTGGTCGGTGTTCTTTGTTCCCACAACAGGATTCCAATGACGCCGCTCGTACGTCATCCTCAGGTTCATATTTAGGTGTCACCCGCGACCTCCCATTGGGATCAGCTTCTTCCTCTAGGGATTCAGCGTCACGACACTCTTTCAGCACTTCGTTACTTGGCGAAGCTGTGCTGATACCCCTCCCCAAGCTCCATATATATAGGAGAGGGATAGGGTATGTAACGACGTGGAGAACTAATGGGCGAACATAAATTAGGAACCTTCCTAATTCCCCAACGACGTCATTACATAGGATTGGTAGGTTACGAAATTTATAGGACTGACACATCGCTAGCCCCACACCCTGCTTGACTGTTAGAGGATAAGAAAAAAATAAAAAAATAAAAAAAAATTATTCTGTCTCTTTTAAAAATTCAATAAACATAACTTTTTTTCCATACCAACTGCGGTTAATGTAAAGTCCTCCTTAATAGAATCCCGACACAAAAAATTTAATGGTGCCCTCATATTTTTAATCCGATCACCTGTTCAAAAGTTAGAAAATGCCGCTCACGCATTTACTGAACATATCTTAAAAAATGTTTAGAAACTAATTTCGGGCACACCGGGCCTCATAATCAGGCGCTATAAATTTTCACAGAGATTTAATAATTCCATATAATTAAAAAAATATTACATGAAAAAATTTGGGACTCTACATTTCTTATCAATAAATCCAATTTATTTCATCATATGCAATTTCAATTAAAATTAAATAGAAAAAACTATGTGAAATTTTGAGCATTTTACTTTAAAAAAGCATTTTCTCGATTCGTCAATGGGATTAGTGTTAAACCTAATGAATTTAATTTTTAAATACATACATACATGGTTATAATTAGTATGAAAAATGTGGTCTAATAGGATCAAAATAATTTTGGATGAATAGTTACTTTAGTAATTTATTTACTACGACTAAAGGTAAATAGGGAAAATAAAGGTAAAAGTAATATTATAATATAATAAAATTACCTTAACACTTGTAGTAATCTTATTGGATGAGTTTTTATTAACCATGACCGTCCTTGGGCTGAAATGTTGACATTTGGGAGCCACTTGGGTGTGATTATGACATTTATAACATTTTATTTAAAGTAATGGAAAATATGTATCTCCTTACTAAATCAATTTTAATATGGAGTTACATAAGTGATATATATGACTATTAATAGTATATTGAAATTTTAAAAGATTACCTACATCATGGTAATTTATCTATAATTTTTAGGATATAAGTAATTAAATTATATAGCGACAGAATGATAATGAAGTAATTGATTTATTCAAGAAAGAATCAAATAAATGATATTAATAATATTAAAATAAATATAATATTAAACATTTGATTCTATAAAATAATTATATGGATGACTAATAAATTTTAGGATTGAGTTAATGTATTTTTTTAGAAGGAATCCAGTTGTTATGATTTTTTTAAAAAGTCATGTAATGAATAGTGTTAAAATTGACATAATTCATAGCTTAATTTATAAAATATAAAATTAAATGGTATAATATTTATAAATATACAATATTTGACCAAAGAGTTGATATAAATCCAAAACAAATCACTAATGACTAATTTATTGGTCTTTTGGCATGATTTTGCAATATTTTAACTCTCAAAGTGTAAATTACATGATAAAATGGTAAGAGTTAAAAAGGATTACATAATAAGATAAGTATTAGAAATTATTCAAAACATATATAATTATTATTTATAATTACCTTTATATCCCTAATCATACTATATTCTATGTGAATAACCATGGACCCATTTGGAATCAAAACTGGATTTACCTTAATTAAATACCTTTAATAATTCCAAGGGTGCCCCTCCCCTCTCCTATAAAAGGGAACCCATTAATATCTATTAATAAAACCTCCAAAACAAATTGGTTTGGCCATGATCTACCAAAACAACTTAACATAGTCCCTCCCCTCATTATTCATTACTTATTTTAGGAATAACACCCTTCATAGAGGTGTTAAGGTGTTAAGAAGGGTGATTATCCAAAGGAAAGGTAATGGTTTTATTTAAGTGTTTCTATTTTATTTATTCTTAAACTTCCTTTAAATATACTTAATCTAGGTGGAAATAATAAATATATAATACTAAATATATGTATATGTTATTATTTTAATATCATCACCCAAATCCATCACCAATTTCATCAAATTGGAAATGAGCATTTTGTTTGTGTATACATCAGACTACTGCCTAACGAACCAATATAGTTATTTTTATATTATCATCTTTCAAGAATAGTAATAATTAAGGAATTAATTTTTTTATATTATTTTCATGACATATTAATCATTATAATAAAATAATATATCAATTATGTTATTTCTTTCCATAAAAATAAAAATGATAATGTCGTTCGTGCGTACGTGTGAACTATCACCTCCACGAAGTGATGTGAATATTTTTTGTTCACTACATAACTTTCATGATTTATATAAGTATATTGAAATTATTATTATGATGTTAATAATATTATTATAATTCAGGAAATATAAAATAATAATTACCTTATTTTCATAATGATCTATGAAAAATAGAAACGTTACTCATATGTACGTACGACCTATCGTATCCATGATTATAACGTTGTTCCTTTTTCATACCATAAATAAATAGTTTGATTTAAAAATATAAATGATGTATAAATGTGATTATTATGTGATTAATATTATTATTGATATAATGGACTTATGACCATATAGACTATTGACATCAAAATTAGTTCGTTTTCGACTCAAGTACTGAATATCAAAAAAAACATCTAATATAAAATAAAATAATTATGTAGTTGTTATAAAATGGAAGTAAGTGATATAAATGGAATAAAAAAATTCAAAAAGGTTGTGAAACAAGTATAGATTAACCTATTTTTATTATTCAGGAAGATAAAGAACGTACGATAGAATTCAAAATTGAGTTAAGGGACTTTGTCTCAATATCCTTTCATTGAGGCATATCATGATGTTATGCACCTTTATTATCCAATAAGGTGTATATAAAAAATATTTGGCACATTATATCATTAATTAATATATTATAATTATATTTAAAGTTTTTTTAATGTTATTTTTTAAATTTTTTTTTATTGTTCCTCAATTGGTACGATACACTTTAATTAAAACATCATTTTAAATGTTTTACAGATTTATTATTCTAAATATTTCTCATCAATTTCCATGTTTTCAAAATTGTTTTTAGTATTTATTAATATGAACATGAATGTTTTAAAATTTTCATTCCTTTCAAATGTTTCAATGTGGCATGGGACACTTTGATTCAAAAATATTCTTTTAAAATGTTTTAATTGTGTTTTAAAATTGGAGTGATTATTTCAATAACCTGGAATGTTTTTTTAAAAAATATTCCATGAATTGAATTTATCTCTTTCATGTCAATATTATCTATTGATATTTACTTTAAAAGTTTAAAATTTTATTTTAAAATTATGTGTTTTCATTTATGAGTGCACGACTTGTAAATATGAAATGCGAGTTTAAAGTGGAAATGTTATTTTTAGGCATGTTTTATGTGTTATGATTATGTTATGGTCCTTGGTAATTATTTATGTATATAGGTGGATCCATGATAAAATGAAGGTGGGTGAGCTCGTGATAGCTCTATAATTCATTAGGTAATGAGGCAACATTAACCAGTTGGGTTTCTCTTAAGAGATTTAGGGAATATACTATGATAAGTATTCAAAATGTAACCATGAAGGTTACTAAATATGTACCTTTGAAAGTTACAATGTAAATATGATATGGATTCCAAAATTTAGCTTTATGATTTATGATTGCTAATAAGTTTTTCAAGAATCTTATGATTTCATGAGGTATGTTAAAGAATATTTGTTTTATGGGTGAAAAGTATGATTTTGTGAAAATGTTTTCGTGAGTTTAAAATATTCATGGACTAATTGTTTCATTCCTTATTTATATCCCTTACTGAGATTTTTATAATAATTACATGTATTTGAAATTTTTTCCATAGGGATTAAGGATGGCAATAAAATAGAATAAGATAAGATGAATGTTATGAATTTTTTTATCATGAAAAATAAAATTATGTTTACTTTTAAATGTTTTAAATTTTGCATGAAATGGATACTATTTTAGTTGAATAAACTTTGTATAAATTTGAGTTATTATTTAATAGCTATGGTTTAATTCTCTAAAACTCTAATCCTGAAAATACCCTCAATGTGAAATCTTGAATTAACTCAAGATTATGTAATTTTTACGGCTGGAGACTTATAGGTATGGTATTATAAAAGAATAATATGATGGGTAAACAAAAGACTGGATCAAAATAATCTAGTGAATAGACCAATAAACAAAAAAGACATTTTGGGAGTACCTTCTTCCCACCAGTTCCAGAGGAAAATTTATTATCATTACAAATTCATATAGATACCACATTAAAATAATAATGTATGACTTACATTCTCTATAAAGAATATATATAAGTAGCTTTCATTATAAGTGTAATTGGTCTTAAGATTTTAATGAGATTCTCATGTTTCAACGGATGAGAGTCTCTATTGTGAATGCATACCTAAGTTATATTTTTATAATACATCATTAAAATAATAATATAATATATTCATTAAAGTTAATAAATATTCACATTTTTTATAGGAGTATATATCACTACTATATAAATGGAAAACTGTGAAAATAATGAATTGGATTCATTAATTTCTGTATAATTTACATGCCAAAAATGACTTTGGAGAAGGAATAAATTTATAAGAAAAAATTTATCCTAAGTGATGAGTTTGAGAAAAAAATAACAGATGAAAATATGTTTTTTAATCCTATATTGTAGGAATAAAAGAATACAATGTAATTACATAAAAATATATTTTTATTTTTTGATTGCTGATTTGTTTTTTTAGGCTACCCTAAATATTTATTTTTTGGATTCAATGCATTGATATCCAAAAACCTGATAACACATGATGTGTATTTTTAAATTTTAATACAGTACAATTTTTTTTAGAAAAACATCAAATTATATGTTTCAGTCTGAGTTTTACTTTTTTTTATGATAATGCGGTTTCTAAATATAGGATAAATTGTGGAATAAAGTAAGTGACTGAACATAAAAATCCCATGGATTATTTAAATGGAAAAAATTAAGTTATATATAGAAATATTTATCTATAAAAATATATTTCAAAATATTTTACTTATGTGGAACAATGTTTCTATAGTGTATGAAGTAATATAATGAAAATAGTTATTGATATTATGTTATCAAATTCATGAGAGAGATCATAAACCATGAAAATACCAGCATCCCTGAAGAGGTAAATTCTGAAGTTATGTACAATTTCATTAAAAATCTTTATTAATCATATGTTTGTATATATTTTTTTATTTCTACCACGATTTTAAAAAAACCTTTGAACTCAAAATAAGAGGTAATTTTGTTTAGGGATGAGTGGGAATTGTACAATGTGTCATAATTTTTTCCCACAAAATATTTAGGTGATTACTTTCTATGTTTGTGATCTAGTACAATCCAAGACTTTAGAAATATATTTTAGGTGTGGATTATTAATTTCAGAATACTTATATATATATAATTGATTTTTTCTCAAGGATAAAAATAATATTGGAAATCATTTTTTTAGAAATGAGAAGTAAACATGATGTAAGAATGTATACAATCATAAAGAAGAGGTGACTTACTACTATTTATTTAGTTAATTTTATTATCATTTTTTATTCTTTTTTTCATTAATTTCATTATCATTTTTAGAATAAAATTAGACTAATTCCCTCTTTGGGATTCTATCATGGATGGTGATAAATGATATAATAAAGTAAAAATACAATGGTTTAAATTTAGTGGGTTGTGGAAGCATTTGGGATATTATATCATCAATTAGATGCATGATATAATATAAAAAATTCTTATGAAATCCAAACTAGTAACACATATAGTTTATGTTAGTGAAATAGATTGACTAAAAATGATTTGTTTTAATGCACATCATGCGAAATTAAATCATCCCACCATTATATCCCATATAATCTCACAATCATTACATGAGTATAGGTGTTTAAACTATCCTTATTATGCATATAGACACATGTTCACTAGATCACCATCAAAAAATGTGTCCACTAGTTCATCACTAACACACATCTCCACACTCATTATGTAAAATGATCCATGTTACCATTTGTATGAACAAATAATGATGATTTTATGTTAGATTTTATCATCACCTGGAATATTTAAAAGGATATACTAATCTATATCAAAATCTAGGAAGACATAATGGATGCACTAGATTTTATTGTCATTTTATTTCAATGAATGAATTCTAATATGTTTACACTAATGGTTAATGTTTTCAAGAAATAAATAAAGGGATGGACTAATTTTTAGTATAATCTAGGAATATATAATGTGTTATGCTAGTTTTTTTATAGAAAATTAGAAGGAAAATGTTTGTATATGAGTTTTACACCAACCTAAAAGGATATATTTTTATGGAAATTTTGTGTAATATGTGAATGTTATGTTATTGTAAAGTGATTAAATATATCATTTTTTCGGATTAAGTTTCTAAAATATCTTATATGTATCAATACTGGGTGAATAAAAAATATTATAGTTTGAAACCATAGTTTAAAACAATGGGACTAGAAATGATAATTATCTTTGACAATTGAGTGCTATAATTTTAAGCTATGATAAAGGAAAAAGTATATTTTAATGTAGTAAATATAGTGTGAAGAGACAGTCCTTTATGATTAAATTTATAGTTTAAAGACATTAATAAATAAATATCAATTAGGTAATAATCATCTATTTAGGATCATATTTCATATAGTTTAAGGTCTTGTGGTGAGGACTACTGAAGGAAGTTTATGAATTTCATATTAGATAGTTCAATTCATTTTATTTTAGTGTCATGTAATATTGACTAAATTCCTTTTATTTTAGTTTCATATGATTAATAATAATTATATTATAGTTTATTGATATATATCTAGAACAAATTTCATTTTAGATGATTTTATCATGATTTTATCTAATTCTTTTAGTGAATTTACTCATCATTTTTATCTAATAATTATTTTGTTAATTTTTAGAGATATCATGAAGAAATGAATTTGTCAACAAGGATGAATCACTCCTATACTATGATCATGCACTCAACAATAGTGGTTCACTCATGATGATTAAATTTTTTTTATTCTTCTAATAATTCAACTTTCTAGGTTATCAAACTAAAATGTTGTTAGATCAAAAAGGCTGTTGAATGAATTATAGGATAAAAAGACACAGGGGAATGAACCATACCTCAAATCAATACATTGTGTACCCGATATGACTCAAATTTTGTGGTTTTAGTTTAAAATTTACATTTTATTAATGTATTGTTTCATATTTATGTTTTATATATTTATTTATAGTATTAATAAAATTATAATTGTTTTATTACACATGTGGATTATTTTGAGAAGTCATATTTTTCCTTCAACCACATATAAAATGCTAGAAAAGAGAGAACATGATGTGTTCGGATGTGGTGTTTTAGGTAACATGGGGTTACATTTCACATCCAAATGGTACTGTTATCTATTTTTGTTGGTTGGTTCAGAAAACTGAAAATAAAACAAACATAAAAAAATCAGGTATCCACATCTTAATATGATTTACAATGTGCTAGGTATGACTTGAACTATATGTTTTTAGTTTATAATTTATATTTCAATTCAAAACACACATCCCATACCTTAAACAAGGAAAAAAATTCATATTATTTTGATACATTAGGAAAATTATCCATAAGTCATTTATGAGGTGTAGGGATCAGGCTCACCTCAATCCGATGCACAGTGTGACCAGTATGACTCTAAATGTGTCTTTTTATAAAAAAAATCATTAATTTTAGTAAAAAACACAAGTGGAAAACTCAAAACTGAGAAAATTCCTTAATAGTGTTTTGATACTATAGAAAAACAATCCATATGTAATTTGTGACATGTAGGAATCATCCACATATCAATATGATACATGATGTGCTCGGTATGAATCAAAGTGTCTATTATCAGTTTAAAATTGACATTTCAGTTCAAAAAATTTCACTCACTGAAGCTATGAAAACACACTAAGACTTTATTTATAATTTAATAAATTATTCATAATTCATTTGTGATGTGTAAGAATTCTTCTCACATCAAACTGACACATTATGCGACCAATATGACTCAAAGTGCTTGTTTCTAGTTTAAAATGAAATTATAGTAAAAAACACCGGTGAAATATTCAAAACTGACAAAACCAATTTTTATTATATTGATAATTTATAAAAATGATTCATATGTCATTTTTGACATGTAGAAATTGTCTACACCTCAATCTATCGCATGATGTGACCAATATGACTCCATGTTTGTCTTTTTTTATTTAAAAATGACATTAATTTTAGTAAAAGAGGGAACTATCATTATAATTACCAATAAAATTGAATTCGGATTATTTTAATATTTTTTTAAAATGATACCTAAGTCATTTTCAATGTATAATATTTAGCCACACCTCTATGTGATACATGATATACCTAGTAGGACTCAAAGTGTCCTCTATCAGTTTAAAATTTACATTCTAGTTTAAAAAGTGTCCCTCATTGAAAACCAAGAAAACATACTCATATTTTCATAATAATTTACTCAAATAGATCATTAGTAAATTTTGATGTGTAAGAATTAGTCTCACATCAAACTAACACATGATGTGATTAGTATTACTCAATGTTCATGTTTCTAGTTTAAAATGACATTTTAGTAAAAAATAAAAGTGATATAATAAAAATTTTAAAAACATATTTTTATTGTTTTGATACTTTTGTAAAATGATACATAAGTCATTTTAACTATTAATTACCGTCTTTACTTATATCTAATGCATGGTGTGATCGGTATGACTCAAAGTGTGTCTTTTTATTTAAAATTTACATTAATTTTAGTAAAAAAGACAACTAAAATTCTCAAAATCCAAGAAAGAACAATCATATTGTTTTAATACTTTATTGAAAAAAAATCCATAAGTCATTTGTGATGTTATAGGAATTATCCGCACATCAATTTGATACATTATGTGAATGGTATGACTCAAAGCATCTGTTATTGGTTTAAAATTTACATTTTAGTTAAAAAAGTGTCAAACCAAGAAAATTTTCTTGGCCTGACTTGAAAATTTATGAAAACAATTGAAAATTCAATTTCTACTTGTGGGAATTGGTCTTATGTAAAACCAGCACATGATGTGGCTAGTATGAATCAATGTGTGTGTTTCCAGTTTAAAATTATATTTTAGTAAAAACAAAAGTGAAATACTAAAACTAAGAAAACACCTTAATAATATTTTTATACTTTAGGGAAATTATCACTATGTAATTTTTGATGTTTAAGAATAAATCCCACCTCAATCTAATGCACCATAGGAGTGGTATGACTCAAAGTGTGTATTTTTATTTTAAATTGACACTAATTTTAGTAAAAAAGAAAACCGACATACTCAAAACCAATAAACCCCATTCAAATTATATTGATAATTTTTTAAAATGATTCATAAATAATATTTCATAATTAACTTAACAAGATACATGATGTGGTCGTCTTGACTCAAGGTGTCTGTTATCAGTTTAAAATCAACATTTAAGTTCAAAATGTTTCATTCATTGAAAATTGAGAAAATGTACTCAGATTTTATTGATAATTTAGTAAAATGATTCATAAGTTTTTTGTGTGGTGTAAAAATTAGCCTCACATAAAACCAACACATAATGTGACCGGTAATATGCAAAGTGCATGCTTCTAGTTTAAAATGACATTTTAGAAAAAAAAACAAGTGACATACTAAAAACTAACTGAACACTTTAATATTGTTTTGATACATTTATAAAATAATCAATAAGTAATTTATGAAATTTAGGAATCCACCAAACCGCAATACAATGCATGGTGTGACGGGAATGATTCCAAGTGTGTGTGTTTTATTTTAATTTGACATTAATTTTAGTAAAAAAGACAACTGACATACTCACAAATAAGAAAAGGAATTCAAGTTGTTTTTATATTTTGGAAAATCATCGATAATTAATTTTTAATGTGTTGGAATCAACATCACCTCAATTAGGTACACGATGTGTTTGGTTTGACTGAAAGTTTCCGTTATCAGTTTAAAATTGACATTTTAGTTCAAAAAGTGCCAGTCACTGAAAACTAAGAAAACATGCTTGGATTGTATTAATAATTTAAGTAAATGATTCTCAATTCATTTATGATGTGTAAGAATTCTCCTCACATCAAACCATACATTATTTTACCGATATGACTCAATGTTCTTATTTTCATCTTACAATTACATTTTAGTAAAAAACACAAGTGGCATACTCAAAACAATGAAAACACGTTCAGATAGTTTTTATACTTTAAGACAAAGATCTATATGTCATTTTCGACATGTAGGAATTATCCTCACCTCAATATAATGCATGGTGTGACTGGTATGAATCCATGTTCATGTTTTCAATATATAAGTATCATTTTAGTTTAAAATGCACATCACATCTCCCAAAATGAAAAAATGAGGCTAGATTGTTTTCTCATCACTATATATACCATTACATAATTAAATTACTTATCATTTTTATCATACAATTATTTAGTTAATTTTCATAGAGATAATTCTTGAAGACGAATAAGAAATGGTGTGATGTGAAAGTATATACTATAACTCAATATGATAAAGTGTTCCTAGTATGACTCAACGTTTAGTTTTAAAATTATCACTTTTTTATTTTTTCCTTATAATATTGTTAACATATTTTTTTATACACGTAAAATATTTTTCTCAAGTAGGGGTGGTTTGTTCAGCAATAGCTTGAGTTGGGGTCAGGGACCAAAGACAAAGAAATATTGATGTTTCATATATAATTATTTTTCTTGAGCATGGGTGTTTTGTTCAAAAATAACATGAGTCGGGGGCAAGGGCCAAATAAAAAGTAATATTTTTTTATATGATAATTATTACTTAATAATTTAATTTTATAAATTAGTATTTGAAATTTATATAATATAGTTTTCTTTTCCTATATTTTTAATTTAAATTTTATTTTTTAAAAATATGCATTTGTACCTACTTTTGGTGTTGTTTCTTGTGATGTAGTGTGGTGTAGAACATTGCAGTATTCCCATTTACCAGTGCTTCTAAAATAAGTAATAAAGGGTAACTTTATCAGAACTATTAAATGAGCTGACAAATGCATTCTTTATCATCCCTTCTACAAGCACTAATAAAAGATACCTTGATCAAAAAATTTAGAAGTGCTGAAGAAGGAACTGTTTATCATCACTTTTAGACTTGTTTATAAAAGATAACTTTATCAAGGCTTCTAAAATAATTGATAATAGCACCCTTGATCAGCGCTTATAAAGGAAACCATTATTAGTGATAAATAAAAGCACTGATAAATAGAGTCCTTTATCAGTTCTTTTTTAGTAATGATTAAATCCTTGGTATTTTAATTATGCATCGATAGTTTGTGAATTTTTTCAATGATAAATTATAATTTTTTCCCTCGTAAAGGCTTGTTTTGTAGTAGTGGTGATGAATTTATAGTGATTTTGTTTTCATTGATCCAATCACCCACACTCTGTCTTTTCCTTAATTGAATCAACTATGTAGTGTCTAGGGTTTGGACTCTACGCTTTGCTGAATTAATATATCCCCAATTGTTTTCCCTTTATCATGGTCTAACAAACCCATCATTTATATGTGTATTAATTGGAATTTTTTTTAGAAAATTTTATATATTTTTAATTTATTTTAAAATTGGATCATAAAGTCATTGAACCCCCTCACAGAAATTCTTAAAAAACCAATGATGTGT
Organism: Viscum album; assembly: GCA_963277665.1. Taxonomy (NCBI): domain Eukaryota; kingdom Viridiplantae; phylum Streptophyta; class Magnoliopsida; order Santalales; family Viscaceae; genus Viscum; species Viscum album. The sequence goes on from OY728160.1 coordinate 1,943,490,076, forward strand.
TTTGTATGATCATCATATGAAAATATACTGTGGAGGAGAACCATAACATAGACAAATATATATTTGAGAATAAATGAAGAAATAAACTGTATACATAGTTTACATGAAAATCACCAATGACATATGTCTTCTTCTTTATAGGAAATGTTGAATACTTAATGAAGATTAAGAATCAGTAAGAAAAAAACTCTTCCTATGAGGGGTAAACTGACCAATGGATCCACAATTTTATTGTGAGGATACCTAAATGCTGAAGTGTTGCTAGTGTGTTCATCTCAAAAGACAAACAATAGTATGGGAGGAAGAGATAAATGAGAGTCTAGCTCACAATTGATTTTATACAATAGGATGTGTCACATCCCTTTATATAGCCATCCATGATGCAATTCATTAAATGAAAACACATCAACTATATTAATGTATCCATATACATTTGTTCCCATAATTCATTGAATCATATTCAATGCGTGGTCAAGATAGTTAATCAGTTCATAATGGACTGTAATTGAAAATAAAACCATTAGAGAGAAATAAATATATATCAAATATATATTTTTATTATTGCATGTATTTAATACATGCATCAAGTGAATATAAATAAATATACACTTTATATATATATATAATATTATATTATATATATATATATTAGTGCATATCTAATAATCTCCCACATTCACTAAAATCCAGAAAGGATGTTTTGAATAACTTCACAACTCTTTTTGAATCCATTTGAACTATTTTGGGGACAGTCTTTCATTAAACTCTCAACATTTTGAACAAACACTTTGTTGAAAATTTTATCCTTATACAAGGAGTTAATTGTGTGAGCCTGTAGGGATTTATCAGTGTTGACAAAAAATATGAAATCTTTATTTCATAGATGTATAAAAATATAATCCTCTAGTAATGCATTAGTGCTACTCAAGATACTAAGGGGTCTTACTACAAAAAAGTACGCATTATTGGTGGTTTTTTGGCTACTCAAAGAGGTTTAAACGGAAAAAATTAGTTTAGTGGTGGTTACATAAACAACCATGTATTTCATGATCGATATTCATTTAGTGGTGGTTTTTTATTTTAGTGGGAAATTCAGTATGTTAAATTTTTAGGATATTTGGTGGTAGTTTGACCTTTATTTGGAGATGTTTCTTTATAAAATTAACCAAAAAAAGGAAAAAAAAACCTTTCCATCACTAGTATATTTATTGGTGGTAATGTTTAGTGGTGGTTAATAGAAATCACTACTAAAATTTAATTTTAGTTATTTATTTAATGGTAGTTTATAAACATTATTTTAAAAAATTCCTTTTAAATTTTATTTTCATAAAATATTTAATAAAAAAATATAAATATAAAAAATACGATTTCTAATAAATTAAAGCATAAAAACATAATAAACCCATCATACATGCATCATACATCCATAGTCATATATACATCCATCCACAACCACCATAATCTTAGTCACCATAAACATAGTCAACTGATAAACTCAATCAACACATACCTGAATCATCAATATGCACATATAAAACATGTCCAACAACAAATCATTCCCAATTTACACCCACCCCATGACCTCTTCTGCATATATCTGACTACAAATCCTCTCATCAAATGGATCAAAAAAGAATATGTAAAATAAAACTAAACATAATAAATAAGAATTATACTATAATAATTGATAAAATTTAAACATACCATAGAATCTAAGAACCGTCATGATTAACTTATGGTGAATTTCATGGATAATAATTATCAAACTCTTATCTAATACCAGTATCTGTCACCTATAATAAAAAACAGAACAATTAATAAAAGAAATGCGAAAGTGAAAAGACACATAATATATTCACAATGTTGCAAAAAAAATTATAATTTTTTAATCAAACAAAATAGGTTTTATCATAAAAAAATAATATATCATTAAAATTATTTGTAAACCTAAAATTATCTATTAAAGAAATGTTTCATCACATTAAACTGAATAGGGATAGTTATATAACATTCAAATTAATTTTTAAATTTATGTAAGGTGTCCTTGAAATTTACTTAATTTTTTTAAATTCATTGATATGAAAGAATTTAATATATTTTAAAAATAACTCAATGGTGGTTATCCCATGATTCAGATCAACCTGAGTTTTTTTTATTGTTTTTACCATTACAGAAGAATTTTAGTATATTAAAACACTACAAGTGTATTTATGGGCATCTTGGGAAAACCATAACTTGAAATGACATGCCACTAGTTCCTACATTTCAAAAATAAATCTATAGTATATATCTTTTGATTTCATGGAAATATGAAATCCTTTTCTTAGTTTGGACCCTTGATACATGTTTTTAAAGGTTTTGGTACCTCAAAAAACTGTTTATTGTGGAATTCCGACAACACTACACATCGGATTGGAATGTTTTCTATGAGTACACTAATAAATAACTCAATGATGGTTTTCCCATGATTTCAAACCCATATATAGTTGTTTATTTGTTTTTTAATGCTACACACATGTTTTACTGTTTAAAAAAAATAAAAACATGTTTATGGGAATCCTAATAAAATCATAACTCAAAATGTTGTTTTGTCAGTTCTTACATTTAAAAAATAAATATATGGTCATTTTCCTCTGTGTTCAAGGCAATAAAACATCATTTTTATAGTTTTGACCCACTGATTCATGTTTTTAAAGGATTTCGTACCTTTAAAAATTGTTTACCAAGTCATTTTGACAACAATGCATGTCAAAATGTTGTATTGTCTATGATTACGCATAAAAAATAAATCCAAGGTGGTCATACCATGATTTCATGTCAATATGAGGCCATTTTCTATTTTTTGACCATTACACGCATGAGTTAGTTTTTTGAAACACTAAAAATGTGTTTACGAGAATCCCTAGAAAATCATAATTTGGAATGACATGTTATATGTTCCTACATTTCAAAAATCTACCTACAATCATTTTCAACTGATTTTATGGAATTACGACATTGTTTGTCTTGTTTTGACCCCCCAACACATGTTTTTAATGTATTTGGTACCTTTAAAAACTATTTATTGAGTCATATCAATAACACCACATGTCATATTGATGTGGTGTCTATGAAGAAATTTCAAAAATAATATGAAGGTGGTTTTACCATGATTTCATATCAACTTGAGTTTTTTTTGTTTTTTTAGTGTTACACGCGTGTTTTAGTGTTTTAAAACCCTAAAAATGTGTTTACTGGTATCCCAAGAGATTAATAACTTAGGATGATGTTCCATCAGTTCTTACAATTCAAAAGTCAATAATAGGAAATTTTACACTGATTTCATAGAATTTTGATGGCTTTTACCTAGTTTTGACCCCCCACCACATGTTTTAAAGGCTTTATTACGTTTAAAAGATATTCACCAATTCATTTAAACTACACAACAAGTAATATTGATGTGTATTCATTGTATAAAAATTAAAAATAACACAAACGTGGTTATCCTAGGATTTCACATCAACTTGAGGTTTTTTTCAATGGTTTTGACCATTACACACACATTTTTGTATTTTAAAACACTAAAAACACATTTATAAGTATCCTAGAAAAATTATAACTCAGAATGATGTGATATAATTTTCTAAATTTGAAAAATAAATCTAGGGTCATTTTCCTCAAATTTCTTCGCAATCCGACACTATTTTTTAAAGTTTTGACACTTCATCACATGTTTTTAAAGGCTTTGGTAGCTTTAAAAATGACTTTCCAAGTCATTCCAACAACACCGCATGTTATTTTGATGTTTTTTATAAATATACACATAAAAAATAACCCAATTGTTGTTATCTCATGATTTCACATTAATATGAGGTTGTTCTCTATAATTTTTATCATTACACACATGTTTTAGTGTTTTAAAAACCTAAAAAAGAGTTTATAGGAATCCAGAAAAAACTGTAACTCATAATGAATTGTCTTCTGTTCATAAATTTTAATAGTAAATATATGGTCATTTGCCTCTGATTTAGGGTAATACAATTCCATTTTCCTTGTTTTGACCCCTGACACATGTTTTTAAATGCTTTGATACTTTTAAAAACTGTTTATTGAGCCATTCCGACAACATCACACATTTGATTAACATGTTTACTGCATGTAAATATCAAAAATTACTCAACGGTTGGTTTCTTATGATTTAGCATCATTTTAAGGTTTTATTTAATCATTTTTACTATTACACGCATGTTTTAGTGTTTTAAAATACTAAAAAAACATTTATGGGCATCCTGGGAGAACCAAAACTAAGAATGAGTTTTTATCAGTTCCTAAGTTTAATAACTCAATTTACTATCATTTTACTCTTATTTAATGGTAATACGACACCATTTTCTTAGTTTTGACCACATGAAACATGTTTTTAAAGGCTTTGGTACCTTTAAAAACTATTTAACAAGTCATTCTGCTAATACTATACATCAGATTAACATGTTGTCTATGAATACATGTCAAAAATAACTCAATGATGGTTTCCCCATTATTTCACATCAATATGAGGTTGATTTATATGTTTTTGACCATTACACACATTTTTTAGTGTTTTAAACCACTAAATACGCATTTATAGGAATTTCATACAAACTGTAACTCTGAATTATGTCTACAGGTTCCTGAATTTCAAAAATAAATCTATGATCATTGTATAATGATTTTAAGGAAATTTGAAATTGTTTCCTTATTTTTACTCTCGAAACATTCTTTTAAATGTTTGGGTACCTTTAAAAATTGTTTACAAAGTCATTATGAAAACACCACACATTGGATTGATGTGTTGTATATATGTAAACATGAAAAATAACTCAACAGTTATTATCCCATTATTTCATATCAATCTATAGTTTTTTTATTGTTTTGATAATTACACACACATTTTAGTGTTTTAAATCATTAAAAACATGTTTATGGCCATCCCGAAAAAATCATAACTCAGAATGATGTGATGTTGGTTCCTTTATTTTAAAAATAAATCTATTGTCATTTTACTCTACTTTCATGGAATTCTAGCATCATTAGAATTGTTTTGACCGCCCAAAATGCGATCTTAAAGGCATTAGTACCATTAAAAACTATTTACTGAGTCTTTTTGACCACACTGCATTTCAAATTAATGGTTTTTCTATGCCTTCACATAAAAAATAACTCAATGGTGGGTTTCCCATGATTTCATGTCAATATGAAGTTTTTTCTATGGTTTTGAACACTACATGCATGGTTTAGTGTTTTAAAACACTAATAACTTTGTTTACATTCCTCCTTGGAAAACCATAACTCAGAATGACATGGAATTAGTTCATATATTTAAAAAATCAATTTATGGTCATTTTCCTCTAATTTTATGATAGTACGATGTCTTGTTTTCTATTTTTACCAATTGAAAAATGTTTTAAATGGCTTTAGTACCTTTATAAACTATATACCGTGTCAAAACTAAACAAGAAAACTTTGGTTATTTTCAAACTTAAGGATAACAATCTATAATTCATTTTTCACTTATATGAATCAACCACATGTTAATATGGAACAAGATGTGGTTGGTATTAATTGAAGTGTATGTTTTCAATATAAAATTTTCATTTTAGTCTTATTTATGGATGTTGTATGTGTTCTTTGAAAATGTGTGATTGATCTATGGAATTTATAATTTACCTTGGTAGAATGAGTTATAAGGAAAAAAATTTCCTCCAACATCATTCCAGTTATCCATTTAAATATAGAAACCAAATCATTTTCCATCACCGACCACCACTGATGCAATGTTTTACAATAAGATTCATGTTCCTGCACTTTTTTTTTCATCCTTTCAATTTCTAATTTTATGTCCTAATAAATGGAACTAATCTAACCCCTAATTGGAATATAAGTAATTAATTATGATTCCTTATTAAATATCAACTGATTGATTAGGGTGAGAACCATTCACCCATACAAGTATGAGATTCTCCTTCTCTAAAATGCTTTCAACTGCAACATTCTAGGAAAATGATGATGATTTAAAGGGTTTACACCCCAAACTTCTTGAATTTTAACTAGTGAATAAAAAATATTAAAAATGTTTTAAAAAAATATCTAAACTTCATAATATTATATAATAAATAAAATTTTCATTACTATTAATTTTTATTTCATCATTATAAAAACAAAATATTGAAAACTAAATTATAATAAAACAATCCTTAAACCCCATTAACTAGGACCGACTAGATGTATAAATAAATGAAAATTTGGCCTCAATTTATCCATGTAGATGAATCTTTTTAATTGTTTTTAAAATTTTCTTGCTGTTATAATTTACTTTTCTTTATTTTGTTTTTAAATTAATGAAATATAATTAAATAATAATGAAAAGTACTTACTCCAACATCATTGGTAGGGTCATTTAAAAAAATTTATTGGGTTTCCTATGCACATTAAACCACAACTCTCTTCAACCAACATAGTGACCTAATTCATTAGTATTTATAAAAAAAATAAACAAGTTATAATAAACCTAGATTTATATTAAAATGATATGAATAATAATGGATAAAATAAAAATAAAAATTGTCCTTCTCAAAAAACAACAAGACCAAGAAATATGATGAATGAATTGTTTCTAATGATTTATAGTATTTTTTAGATAATTATTAGAAAAATAGAAACATTAATAAAAAATATAATTTAATCGTGTTTATGTTATTTACATACTATAAAATATGAAATCACCTCATGAGACACATCTCTGTTAATTTTGAAAAACAACCTCTGACAATGATGAGAAATACCTTCAGTAATATTCTCATATGTCTATCATGAGCTCATAGACGTCTCATTAAACTCATTCCATAATCTCTATTTAATATCTCTCTATTTCTTGCCTGAATTTTTCAGAGTCCATTGGAATAAAGTAGAGTAGGGACATCAAAATGAAAAAGAATCTTGAAAAGAAATAACACTTTATAAGTATGTAACATAATTTTACTCATGTATTTTAAATTAGATATCAATGAATTTTAAATTAATATTACCTTTACTTGATTATCTAAGACCTAATTTTTACAATCAGTGGGAATATTCCTCTTATATTTTTAACTATTAAGAAATCTCACTATCTCAAAATTTTTTTCCCAAGAATCATCTCATATATTCTTAAAGCGGCATCGATAGGCACCCTGAATTCATCAAATATAATGATAATATTAAATTCCTTCAGGTATTATTTATCTTTATGTTCCTATTTATATCCCTTGTATTGTTATATTTATCTCTTTGACAAATGAATTAAAGAATTTGTAAAATCTATAGTTTTTTGTATAGTGACATACATACCAATAATAAAAACTCACCAATATCTCCTAGATAGAGGGGTGACCAACTGATCTATCATCAGAGGTGAATCAAGTGGTGAGATACTGATAGACTGAGTCACTGATGACCTGTAAATTAAATTTGAAATTACATATAACTGTCATATTGTTGAAATTTTGAAATGATTATTATATTAATGATCCTTTATATCTTTTGTAGACAAAATTTAATGATTTCAGAGATAATATGAGGTATGAGGTACCATAGAACATGATGCTTGTCTGTATAAAAAGAATATATGGATCAATAAGAAAGTAAGATATAAAAAAAGTGATCTAGAATAAACTATTCACGCACCTTAAATTAAAAACACAAGAGATCCCTACTCTACAGTACTATAGCAGGTGGAGTACTGTAGCAGTACTATTCAAAAAATGGGCCTTGGACAAAAACATTGGGTCTACGGGCTAGGTAATGGGCTAAATGCCCATTGGGACTTTGGGTTATGTAATGGGTCTCCCTCTACCAATTTAGAAGAGGTTTTTTCTTTGATTTAAATAATAAATAAGGCTTCAACCCCATCCTTTAAAAAAACCAAAATACCAAAAATCTCCGCAACAAAAAATTAGAAGAAAATAACACTTCGATGCACATGTGGAATAGAAGACAGAAGCAAAAATGACTCCTTATTTTGTTGTCTATCTCTGAAATATGACTCAAGCTTCCCTTCTGTCCTTATAAAGGAGTCCAGGAGCTTCATAGAACATCACATAGAGTTTTATAAACTCTTATTATTTTTTTCTCTTCCTGTGAACATTATTTAAATTTCAAACAGTGTGTGTATATATATTTTATAAAAACACACTAACTATAGTATTAAATTTGAAGATACAATGATATCTTCAGCAAATCATCTTTTTACACTTTACATTCCCACATATAATAGTGGAAGAGGTCCCTTCATGGCCTATCTATTTGATTTTTTACACTCCCACATATACTATGTAATAGGTCTAGTGACCTGGATCATTTATATATTATTGTTACCCTAATCTAGGGTGTGGATCAAGTTTATTTAATATATACTGTATGGTGGTAGTTAATCCCCATGTGGAGAGTATTACGTCTCATATTGAGATTGAACCACTTGTTTACTTTTTCTCTGGGATTTCATGTTTTTTATCTATTCTTATAACTATTTCAGAAAACATAACATTACTTTGATAGTTAATCTTAGACAATTTTTATATTAAACCATTTTTAGTAGAAATATTTCAAAAGAGAGAATAATAATTTATATTGTTTTAACTGAGAATTAATCAATCATTGAAAAATATTTGGAAGAAACAAATATTTTATAAATATGATACTTTGGTTAACTAGGCATTATTTATTTTGAAATTGGGGGATTTTTAAATAATCCTTTTTAGACATAAATGTTTTTAGGAACACAATTCACCCACTCTTGAGTGTCCTTCACCAACAAACCTTTAGAATGAGAGTTTTTTATATGTTTTCAAAGCATTAAAATTTTCAAATCTTTTTCAAAAATGATTATATTTTTTTTAAAGATCTATAAATTTATGATAGTTATAAATTTTTAGTTCTCTAAAACCTATTTCTACTATTTAAATGTAGACAATAGGCTAGAAGGTTTTTCTAACAAAAAACCTCCCTACTTTAATGGAACAAATTATGATAATTGGACAATTAAAATGAAAAGGCATTTGTAAAGTATGTGTTTTGAAATCTAGTCTTCAATTATAGATGAATATAATATTCCTGCTACCATTAGGAATAATTAGGATAATTCCACTGAGGAAACCTACAATAATAATTGTAAAGATATGAATTCCTTATACTACTCCTTCGAGGAGGAATAATTTAATAGGATTTATGCATATAAAACAACACATGAAATTTGGGATACACTGGTTGTTTCACATAAAGGAACCACTAGTGTTAAATTAATGAGACTTAATACATATATTATTAAATATTATAAATTTAAGATGAAGCCTAGTAAACATATTTCTGACATGTATCTCAGGTTCAATGAAATTGTAAACATGATGGTATATCTAGGAAATGCAATCACATTCAAGGAACATGTAATGTTAATTCTCAGATGTTTTCCAAAAAGATGGAGAGGAACCTCAGTATTAATAAGGTAATCCTATGATATCAATAATTTACCTGTAAATGAACTTATAGGTAAGATGATGATGTATGAAGAATTATTGAATGTAAATAGATAAGAATATGATGAACCAAAGAGAAAGTAAGTGGCTTTGAAAACCACTACCTCTAAAAAAATTAGAGAGTGCAAGTTCAAGCTAAATGTTACAGCAATGAAGAATCATCAAGTGACAGTGATGAGGAGATAGCTAAGTTGTCCAGAATATTTAAAAACTTCTATAAAAGGAATAAGTTCATTAAGAATCTCAGTTACAAAGGGAAATATGACAAAAAAGGCAACTGGAAAAAGGATTGGAAGTGAAATGAAAATACAAATAAAATAGTCTGCTATTAGTGTAAGATAAGAGGACATGTAATGACAGACAATCCTAATTTAAAATTCAAAAGGAAATATGAATACAAAGATAAAACGTAAAAAACTTTAATGAAGGACACCTTGAGTTCTTTTGAAGACAGCTCCAGTGAATCCTGAATCTTCACATGATGAGATGATAGATAAATATAATACATGTTTCATGAAAAATACATATGAGGAAACCGCACAATCTCCTGTATATAATTCTTATTTTTCTAGAGATGAATCTGACACTAAAAATATGAGAAATAAATAAATGTTTTAATATTTTAAAATTGTTGAGGATACATGAAATTAATTGAAAAATAAATATAAATCTCTCAAGAAACATCATGATCATACTCTTTCTATTGAATCATAACGTACTATTGAAAAATAAAAGAATTTCCAGTTTCTCAATGAGAATAATTAACATAAACTATCTAATGAGTAATTGAAGAATAAATTAAAGAGATTCAGTAATGGTAAAGATACCATAGTCTAAATTCTTGGAAAACAAGTTTCTCTAAATTATACTAATGGTATTGATTATCATCCTGGAAAATGAAATTTTGTTAAAACCAATTTTGTATCCAAATATAGAAAATATATTTTTATGCCAATTTCTGGAAAATTTACTACAATTTTCAACGCCGTAACATCTTCTAATGTTACATATTTTTCTAGACCAAATAATGTTTATTTTTCTAAGACATTTCAAACTATTTATAGGAAACCAATTAAGAAAATATGTGTTCCCCAATCTTTAATTATTAATGTTAGTCGACCTAAGCAAGTTTGTGTACCAAAATCGTTCATTGTTTAATTTATTTTTTAGGAAAGTTGTTTGAAAGGTTCCTATATAATCTTATGGTACATGGAAAATGGATGTTTAAGACATATGATAGGGTAATATTCTTTCTTCAAGAGTCTTGTCAATATTTATGGTGGGCATAACATCTTTGGGGACAATGAAAAAGGAAAAATTATTGGCCCTGGCCAAATAGGTAACACTAACTCAATTTTAATTTCTAATGTTCTTTTTGTTGATGGTATTAAGTACAATCTACATATTATTTCACAATTATGTGATGATGTATTTCATGTTAAATTTGAAAATTATTCTTCTAATGTTTTCAATTCTTAAAATGAGTTAGTATTCACTACTTTTAGAAATGAAAATGTTTATGTTGTGAATTTAGATTCTTTAGTGACTCAAAAGGTTTCTCACTTGAATTATTTTCACAAAGAGTCTTGGATCTAGAATAGGAGGTTAGTACACTTTAATATTCACTCCCTTAGAAATGTTACTAGGAAAGGACTTGTCTAGTATATACCAAAACATGAGTTTCCAAATCAAAAAGTCTGCAATACTTGTCAAAAAGGAAAACCTCATAAAATATCATTCAAAAAAATAAAGAAGTTTCAACTTCTCCACCTCTTGAGTGGTTTCACCTGGATGTGTTTGTAACATCTAGTGTTTCTATTTTAAATGGTAATAATTATTTATATGTTCTAGTAGATGACTTTTCTTGGTATAATTGGACATTCTGTTTAGCACACAAGAGTGAAGCTTATTCCTACTTCATGAAGCATGCTAGAACTGCAGAAAACTTAACTGATCATAGAATTAAAACCTTAAGAAGTGACCATGTATGTGAGTTTGAAAACCAAGATTATGAATCTTTTTCTCACAAAATGGATATAGTTATAAATTCTATGCTCCTAAGACACATCAACATAATGGAGTTTTATAAAAAAGGAACAGAACCTTACAATAAAATTCCCAAAATTTTCTCAATGACTATGAATTACGTATTTAATTTTGGAAAAAAGCTATGAATAAAACTTATTATATAATTAATAGAGTTTTATTTAGACCTATTATTAAGAAAAATCCCTATGAGTTGTGTAACTATAGGAAACCTAAGGTTACTTACTTTAATGTTTTTTTGCAAAGTCTTTATCCTTAATAAAAAAGATAACCTTGACAATTTTGTCTCTAAAAGTGATGAAGGAATTTTCCTAGGTTATTCAACCTCTAAAAAAGCCTATAGCGTCTTCAATAAAAGAACCAATTGTGTGGAAGAAGTTGTATATATCAAATTTTATTAAATATATCCACATGAACCTAAAAACTCCCATGTAAATATTGAGGATGATCTATCCAATATAGACATAAATTCTAAACATTATAACTATATTGATAAGAAAGCAGCAAAATCCTCTAGTTCTGGAAAATCTCCAGACTCTGATCATAGTGAACCCAAACCTGTAGATGAGTAACTTGCCCTTATTTTTATAAATCTATTAAAACCCTTAAGAACCATTCCTTAGATTCTATTGTTGGAGACTTAGATAAGGGATCACAGAATAGAGATTCTCTAAGGAACCAGGTTGAACATTGATATTTCTTATCACATCTTGAACCTAAGAACATCAATGATGGAATAAATGATTAATTTTGGGTAATTTATTTTCAAGAAGTGTTGAATCGGTTTGAAAAAAATAAAATCTGGAAACTTGTAGATATACCCAAATACATCTTGACTATAGTAACTAAATGGGTGTTTAGAAATAAATTAGATGAAACTGGTATCATAGTGAGAAATAAGGTTAGACTGGTTGCATACGGATATAATCAAGAAGAAGGAATGGACTTTGAATAAACATTTTCATCAGTTTCTAGACTTGAAGCCATTAGAATTCTGCTAACATATGTAGCACATCTCAATTTAAAAATATATCAAATGGATGTTAAAAGTGGATTCCTAAATGGGTATATAATTGAGGATATTTTTGTTGAACAACCACCCAGTTTTACAAACCCTCCTTTTCAAAATCATGTTTTCAAATTATCAAAATCTTTGTATGGTTTAAAATAGGATCCAAGAGCTTAGTATGATAGGCTCAATAATATTCTAATTTCAAAAGTTTTTATAAAAGGCATATATGATCCTCCTCTTTTTATAAAAAGTATTTCTAAATATATTTTATTTGTTCAAATATATGTTGATGAATTTTTTTAGATCCTCAAAAAATTATTTATTTATTGATTTCTCAAAAATTAAGAAAAGTGAATTTGAGATGAGTTAAACGGGTGAACTCATATTTTTTCTTGGATTACAATTTTTTCAAAATAAATAAGGTATTATTTTAAATCAATTTATGTACACTAAATATCTTTTGAAACGATTTGACTTTGATAGTATAAAAAGTAGTGATACTCCAATAAGTACCACCTATAAATTAGATCTTGATGAAAATGGAAAATCAGTTGATCAAACCAATTATCGAGGGTTGATTGGAAGTCCATATTACATAACTTCTAGACATCTTGATATTGTGTTTAGTGTGCGTATGTGTGCACATTTTCAAGTAAACCCTAAAGAATCTCATTTAAATACTATTAGAAGAATATTCAAATGACACATGTATACTACTAACTTAAGATTGGTCTATCCTATTGGACAACATTTTGATTTAGTTAGTTATTCTAATGAAGATTTTTTTGGTTGTAATTTAGATAGAAAAAAAACCTTTGGAACATGTCACTTTTTGGTTTTGTATCTAGTATCATGGTGTAGTAAAAATAAAAATTCTATTGCATTATCTACTTCTTAAGCTGAATACACATCTTCTGCTAGCTATTGTACCTAGATTTTGTGGATTAAACACACATTACTAGATTATGGATATCATTTTAAGCATTTTCCTATAAATTATGACAATAAATGTGACATTAATATTTATAATAATCCAGTTTCTCATTATAGAATAAAACATATTAATGTAAGACATCACATATTGAGAGATAATTATCAAAAAAGTGATATAACTCCTGAATTCATAGTCACAAAACATCAGATTACTGAAATATTTACAAAGACATTAAATTATGTGAGTATGAGTTATATAATAAATGAGTTAGGGATTGTCAATTTTTTTGAGAACCTACTGATGTGACTCATTGATGATGTCTCACTGATGTGACTCAACAATGATGTCTCACCGACATGACTCACTGATGATGTCTCACTAACATGACTCATAGATGATGTCTCACTGATGTGACTCATCGATGATGTCTTGCCGATATGACCCACTGATGGTGACTTACCGATGGATCACATCGATGTGTATCACTGACTGATATTTAATTATTTCTCAATCTGGAATTTGGAATGTCATTGTTTTATATTTTTTATTTTCTTTTAACCCTCATTTAGTAATTTATATTTTCAAATCCCTATGTTATAAAATTAAGGGATGATACAATACTTTTTACCCTCACACTGTTACTCTTGGACACTTACCCTAAAACCTTTCACTCTAGAGTTGCTACCTTTCTCTCTTGAACTGATCTCTTAAAACATCTCTCAATGGCTCATGTCACGCTTGTCCTTCAAGTTTCTAAGGATGATTTTCATCTGTACAAAAAGAAAAGTGGCGAATCTATTCATCCTAAGCCTAAGACTAAACATCTTCATCTAGAACTCACAAACTGTATCATAACCCATAACAAGTATGTGCATTCGGAATGGATGTTGTCCATTAAGTCCCTTTTACTGAACATGTTGCAAAGCCAAGGGTGGTTGAATTTGTTCTCCAATAATGAGAGGCCGTATTATCTCATGTTGGTACATGATATTTACCAGAATGTTGAGTTTCTCCAAGAAGGATCTTAGCTGTCTTGGATAAAATTCATATTGGATGAAAAGAGAGTTTCATTTTCATCCAAGCATTGGGAAGAATGCTTTAAGGTACCCCATGAGGGTGTCTGTGAAGACCATCTGGGATTTGATCCTCCAATAAGTTACCTATTTCATTATGATGAAAATTTGGATGATTTGACAGGCAATGGAGAGCATAGGAGGCCTATTTCTATAGAGATTGATGGTGAGTGTGGGATTTTGTTTAAATTCATCCGACATCAGTTATGTCCTAGGAAAGGGGACATTGCTTCTCTTAATTTTCAGGACATTTACTTGCTATATTTACTATAGAAATTCCATAAGGTAAATTTGTGAAAATATATGATAGATTGTATCAATGATATTATCAAGACCTATTACAAGAAAAAATATTTATTTTATCCAATAATTATCTCTTCCTTGTTGAATGATATGGGATTTATAAATTAAGGTGAAGAGAAAATCTTTTCTTATGATGGTTTTTGTCTAAAAAAACTATCTGTAAGAGAATGAAAATTAATTGGAATCCCTGGAAGAAGATGTGGGTTGTGTATAATAACAATATTTTTGATAAATTTTATCATATTTAGAATCCCTTAAGGGAAAGGAACCTGATTGATCATGATCTATAATTAGATGATGATTGTGAGTACTCTGATGAGGATGAGACTGAAGAAGGTTATGGAAATGAATCTCCTATAGAATACATTAGTGATCCTGACATTGCTGACAGTCTAGTGAGGACGTATCATGGTCTTGCAAGTCCACCTATACCTCTAACTTCTGAGGAATCACCTCTACCTGAGAATGATAGTGATGAGACAGAAGAGTTAGAAAATTCTGAGTATGAGAGAATATTTGGTAGTGAAGAAGAATTTGGTGAATAAGAAGGAAGTGCTTGTGAATAATATA
Source organism: Viscum album (assembly GCA_963277665.1). Classification (NCBI taxonomy): domain Eukaryota; kingdom Viridiplantae; phylum Streptophyta; class Magnoliopsida; order Santalales; family Viscaceae; genus Viscum; species Viscum album. Next base: position 1,943,505,538 of record OY728160.1, read on the forward strand.
ATGAAGCTAAAGAAGATGATGAAGTTGAGGAAGATGATGGCGGTGAGGGAAATGATTGATAATCTACAGAGGATGATTAAGAAGATGAAACTGATAGAGAAGATGAAAAAAGTGATTATTCAGATATTGAATCAGACCATGGTAATGTTGACCAAGGTTCTAGTGGAGATATTATTAATCTAACCCAATATCATATAGATCATGAGAATACTACTAGTCCTGAATTAGTAGAAAAAGAACCTATTATGGAATCCCATGAGGCTGCTGAATAGATTATTATTGAGGAAAGAGATACCGATGCTCATGTTGAACCAGGTATAGTTGAAGAGATAGATCCTACTGTCCATGTCTAGGAGAAAGTTGAGGCTATAAGGTATGTATCTGTGACTACAGTGAGGGAGTTGGTTTATTGAAGAAAGAGGCCATCAATTGAGGGGGAGAGAGAAGAAAAAAGAGAAAATGTTGATGTGATTTCTCCATTGGATGATATTGTTGTACCTGTCTAGAGGAGGGAACCATGGTATGTGGATCTTGGTTTGGACTACCTTGATTTAGAGGATAAGGATCCCACTCCTTCTCCCACTCCTATGGTTAGTTCAAAATATATTGAGTATATCACCAAATTTGATTTTAATACCTTTAATGAAGATTTGTTAGCTGATTTTCAGTCAACACCTTCTCAACCATCTTCTCCAGTTTTCAGAATTAGTTAACAAGATACTGATTTGATTACTCAAAGAGTTGTATCTTAGGTTGAGCCAAGGTTGATCTCATTTTTGGAACCCATTATCATAGAAAATCACAATATGAAAAATCAATTGGTTTCTATGGTCTCAAACATTAAAAAGCTGAAACTTGAATATAAATAATCATTGGATAGATTTCTAAAAGTTTTTGAAGAAACCTATTCATAGTCCTTTGAGGATGATTCTCCTCATCCTATAATTCTTGATCTAGCCAGTTTGAAGTCTGTTGTCAAAGATGCAGTGAATAATGCTTCCACATCAGCTACTTATCCATCTCCAATTCTTGATTTGACTCAATTGAGATGAGATATTAGAGATATAGTACAAGGGGACTCTAGATCAATAGCTCCTATTTCACACTATCCAAATATTGAGATGGCCAGACATGTGATTAGAAAGGAAATTAAGACTATGTTGGGTAGCACTGACCATGAGAGTATCTCAAAAAATAGGTAGAATTGTGATCATATTTATGATATGGTTAAGTTTTATCCCAATGGTGCTACAAAGTCTCAAGAGAAAATTATGATGAAATTATATTTCTATTTCCAGAGAATTTACATCAAAAACCAGTTGACCAGTCACTTCAAATATTTGGTGGAGAATTTGAGGATACCTCTAGTGAATCAGGCATTGAAAGAGAATGTTAAGAAGTTAAAATAGTTCATTCCTACACTTGATAATTTCAAGAAAAATAATTATGATTTTGAGAATTCCATGTCCTATGGTGCTGAGATTATTAGATATTTCATCAATATTCTCAAACTGTACCCACACCATCACATCATAGCTATTTTTGCTCCTACTTCTACTCCTATCAGTCTAGTTCCACATCCTCCTACCTCTTATTAATCTAACATTTTCTCACCTTTAACCATGACCCCTTCTCAATCTCTTAGTCAAATTTGACCTGTCTTCCAACAGGAATTCACAACACCTTCTTCCTCATCTAGACCTAGCCTTTCTCCTTCAGTCATCACAAGAGTTCCTCTACTTTCCCTCACTATCCTCAATGATCCTCCCACTAATACCTCTGAACCTTATTCTACTCCCTCCTATACTTCTGATAAAGTAAAGTAATTGATAGACACTACTATACTTGAGAAGTATTTGGATAACTTTTTGGTAGGGATTTTATGTACACTTTTTGTTGTCTATCTGGGTTATCCCTAGTATTGACTGATTAATGGAATACCCTTTGTCCTTTAATATCATTTTTATTTGTGTTATTTATTTCTAATTTAATATTTCCTTTTTGATAATCTTAAAAGGGAGATAAATAATATGGAATCTCTCTCAGGAGAGATTAAGATTAATCTTGAGAGTAAAAAGGAACATATAATTGATAAAGACCTTTTAAAAAGTAACATGTACTTATGTTTCTTTTAAAATTTCATCCAAATAATATGTGTAATATGTCAAGGATATTTTTCCTCTGGTCATCACAAATAAATTAAATTATTTTGGTATATAAATCTATGATTTTTTATCATCAAACAGGGAGAGATTTATGTCCTGATCTAGTTTTAATTCTCACAAATCATGATTAACTATGATAATTATGATTTATTAAGTTAAATTGTGTTTAATCATGTTCAAGAATAATTTTAACCTCACGTGTTAGTGTTTACATCATAACATATAATTACAACTTTTGGTTAAGTATGATCTACTAATACTTGTCCTACCGATAAACAAGTCCCCGATAACTGAGCAAATGACAACATAAGCTACCGATAAGTTGAGTCACAGATTGAGCGACTCAGAAATTTTGCTAAGTATGAGTCACCGAAAACTTGAATTACCGATGCCTGACCTACCAATGTTTGATCTACTGATAGAGTGACTGACCAACACTTAGAATTTTTCTATGTATGAGCTACTGACAACCAAGCTATCGACACATCACCTATCGACTACCGAGCTACCTATGCATCATCTATCAATATCTATATTGATTGATGAATGTTTGACCTACCAACATAAATGACCTACTTATATAACAATCTTCTGATAGAATGATCTACCGACAACATGAGACACCAAAATTATGAGCTATCGACAGACTGAGTAACTGATGATCTGTCTATTAAATTCAAACTTACCAATAATAGTCTTATTTATGAAATTTATTATAGATTACTATATTAATGAGAATGTATGTCTTTTATAGAAAATATTTAATGATGTCCGAGATAGTATGAGTGTCATGACCCATCCTCAGGGCCTGTTTTGTGACTACCCCAAGCCCGCCTTCCATAGGCCAGGGGCTGGCGACTAGCACCGAAATTCATATCCTAGTAATCGGGAAGGTATTTCCTTTAAAACCTATAACACACATAGTATAAAAACACAACATGGAGTAACCACAAGTAACTACTATAGTAAAAAGTGTGCGCAAAGTAAGGGATAGTGTACAAGACCAACTGAAAGTACAAGTACAATAGAAAGGGAAACAGCTCCAGGATCGTCCACCGGGAATCCTACCTGAAGGGTAGGTATAGCTCTCGATCAAGTCATCCCTGTGGTATGTCTCATCTAAGTCCACCTCTGATCAACCTCCTATTTGTTACCCTAATTCTTGATTAATACTATCATTCATCTGTACAGGACCCAACAAGGTGCGGGCATAGCTCATGTAGGGGTGAGTATAATGATACTCAGTAGGGACACCAAGACCCCTGAAAGTCTCCCAGAATCCACAAATGATAAACCACAAAAGTTAGAGTATAATCACAAGGTACAGAGTAACAACAATACTTACATAGGTGTATTGACATACATATATCTAAGTTTTCAAGATTATATAGAGCTCCATCTCCTGATCTAAAAGCACAACTGCCCATGAAGGAAGAAGTATCACGAAGGTAACACCACATGAGTGAGTACCTATTAGGTAACAATATATAGAGAAGAACCACAATGGTTTCACCATAAATATTATAACACAGATCACACCAGGTATAACTTAGGTATGTTAGTAATGAATATTAGATGTAACTACTGAATCATATTACTCTGTTGAGAGGCAGACCAACGTAGGATCCTAAATTATCAGACCCACATAGGATCCTATTACAGCAACCCACATAGGATCCAAGAGTAGTCCCATGTGGATTCCTAGAGAGGATCCATGTGGGACCCTGGAAAATAGACCCACATAGGATCCCAATGCACTGACCCATGTAGGATCCCAAGGCACAGAACAACATAGGATCCCTTTCTCATGTTACAGCAAGCCATAGGGTTCCCGCACTAATCTCACTTGATTCTAGGAGGGTCCTCCCCTCAATCCATAGGTCGATGCTCCAACTGTAACAAATTCCCATGAATATGTATTCCCAAAGTACTGCCATGTAATAGCGGTCTCAACACAATAGACTCTGCGTCAAATGGACGCCCGATCTGTAAGTTGTTGGCATTTTAGTCCTGAGGGCCCGATTGGATTCGTGTTTGATCCAACTCGGCCATACCCCATCATTATCCAAAACTAATGTGGGGTATACCAAAAGGACCATTTCGATCCAAGGATTCTGGAACCATAGATGGTTTGTCAAACAGATGCTTGTATCTCATGTTATGGCCAAAAGAGCGGAAAGGGGTCGTAGGTGGTCCGGGTCTGATCCAACCCGATTGGACCGACCCTGTCCGACCCGGCCTGGGCCGACACGACCCGGTTCGGGTCGACCCTGCCAGAACTGGGTCCAGCCCTGGGTTCGACCTGACCCGCGGGTTTTGACCCGGCCTGCTGGGTCTGGCCCGGCACACCGACACAGCCTGTTGGGCAGCCTGCGGGGCGGACCGCGGCTGGCCTGCGGCTGGGCGGCCCGCGCTGGGTGGCCAGCTGGGTGGCCCGTGGTTGGGCGTATTCATGGTGGTGTCTGCCCAAGCCACCAACCAAGGGGGAGGCACCCTATGGGTACCCCAAATGACCTAGTTGTCCGGGTTGGGTGGCCAACTGGCCGACACCACGAGGTACCCCAAATGATTTTTTAGAAGATAAAAAACACTTTGATTATCAAAATTAATCTTCAAATTTAAAGAAACTTTCACTTTCAAATCATCCAGTTAAAATTGCATCAATAAAATTTTAGTAAAAGTCTATATAGTAGCAACATATATAGATTCCATTTTTATCAAAGTTATTAAACTTTCTTTCTTACTATGCCAACCCACACAACATTCTCATAATAAAAATGTTCATTCTAAAGTTGATTTTATATCATTGAAATCTACATCAAAATCAGTATATGGGTACCCATATAAATTTATATCACTAGTTATTTAATAAAACAATTCATAATAATATATTAATTTAACATCTCTCAAAATTGTTTTCTTTTTTCCATCATTTGGTATTATTTATAGTCACATTGATTCTGAGCACACACTATTACGACATAGACAATGTCTAGCCTTGAATATGTGAGATAATTCAAAATTCCTATCAATATTTATATGTATTTCTAATTCAAAATTTTTATAGCTTCATATTTTCTCAGTTTCACCTCCAAATTTACTTTTTTTATTACCAAAAACTTTTAAGGAAAAAGTTAGAAACCATAAGTTCAAGCACAAAAGGAAGTTACCAAGACATTAAAATAAAAGTTCAGCCTACCGATTTTAGTTTCCCTATATAATTTCCAAGAAATAGCGTTCACCTGAGTGTCTGGTTCCCTCATCAAGAGATCTTAGAACTGAAAATCCAGCTTGTCCCGAGACTGCATATACTCCTCTATCCTGATTATCCCGTTGTTTAATCCTCGTATTAGGATAAGATCTTGTTTATCAATCCAGTTGCACTATTCCTTATTTACAGGCACCCTTATAACCATTTCCATCATTCTTCCAGCCTCTTTAGCAGTAGCATTAATTTTCAGAACAAATTCAGTCACAACCATTTCTGAGCTCATAAGCGGTTCGAAAGGCTATTTAGTCATAGCAACAGACATACGATGCTGGAAAGCTGATATGGAGAGGTAGAGGACATTTTCCATCTGCTTAGACTTTACATTCTTCACGGATCTGGTCTCCATTGGTAATGGTAAATATGAGTAGTCTTTCCTTACTTTACTATTGCCCCTCTGACTTTTACAACTCCACAGGATGGGATTCCTACTGCCCTGAGACCCATCCTTTGTGTCACTTTCATAGGAGCTATAAAATTAATCACTGGACCTGTTCACCTCCTTATCATACATGGATATTTGGACCAAATCTGTAGAGACCTAGACCAGATCATTATAGGAAAGAATCTCAAAACGATTACCCATCACCGGGCCTTCCACCTAAATTTTCATGAACAAGGTCTAACCCCCTGTAACTTGTTCCAGGACCTTGAATCTTATAGTGGGATCCTTAAGAGTCATTTCCTTGCCGTTATCTCTCATATCCTTCCTTAAGCACACCACCTCATCTTATGAAGGACCTAATGGAGTTTTATGACCTCCATAATCCACCTTTACTAGTTCCACATATCAGTTATTCCCACTTAACCCATGGGAGGTATCAAGACGAGGGTCTTAGAAACTCACTGTTATCTCCGCCTCTATCCCCATTTTCACCAGTAAAGACTGCAGAAGAAGCCGAGGGTGACCCAGATCCTTTTTCAAATGACTGATGATATCTGATACCGATGGATTTCATGACCCACCTTGCACAACCTTGGTCGAGTTCAATACATACTCCATACTGACATTAACCTGACCAGACGAGCCATCCACCGTTCTATTCTATGGATTTCCACTACCACCCATGCTCACACCCTTTGATTTATCAGTCTTCCTAAACCCACGCCTACAAATCTTCATCATCTGACCCATTCTCTTGTAGGAAGAACAATATTCAAACCACAATTTATAAAAAACATCCTGTCTACATCAGAATTTTTCACCAAATGTTAACCAAATGAAATCATTAGGCACATTTGAAGCATCAACCTCCACACAAATGTGAGGATTAAAAAGATAACAGAATACATTGGTTCGACTATCAGAACATAGGTATATTCCCACTAGTTTTCCAAGCATACTTATAATCGAAGGATTTTGAAACGGAAGAGGGAGTTTAGGGAAGCTTACCCAAATTGCTACTAAAGGTGAGTCTCACTTCATATGAAAGTCATAGTTCCATATGAATTGGTAGAAATGGAATCTGTTGCAGTTGCAGGGAGCACTAGATGAGGCTTTAATTAAGTCTTCCCCGGTGGTAAATCAAATCATAATGTTTTTGGAGTCATGAAAACATAACGTTTCTCTCTCCTCCAAGTCCCAAGAACCAAATAAAAATCTATCAATGTAGCCAGCCGAAGGAATTCTTTGAGAGAAACAAGAGGTAAATGTCAGGTTGAGTAAGGCTAAAGCCTCATTGAACTCCGTGGCCGAAATCGGGAGATTAGGGCATCCCTCCTACAAATCTAGCACCTTCGGGGAAAAAGAACTTTGGGGAAATAGTGGGAGAAGATTCAGCATGGAGAAGGGTGGGAAGGGTTCCACTCCATTGAAGGACGTCGGAGGTCCCTCCCTCGTAGGGTGATGAACCAACATGGAAGTCACCACCCTCACGGAACGAGAGCCCCCCCTTTCATAAGTCTTACCATATTATTTCAAATTTTTTTCATTTTCATGCCAAATTAAATTAGAGTATAAACTTCTTTAGATTCCATTATGAAAAACTTTTGTAACAACTAACTTACATAATTTTCTTGAGATATGAAAATATATGTTTCATTTTGTAGAAATTTTAAACCTAGAAAGAAGCTTAATTCTCTATGAATTTAAATGTCTAATTTCTTCTTAATTTCTTTAAAAAAGACTTTTAATTCATTTTCTCTATCTCTAGAAAAATTCATGTCATTAATATATACATAAAAAATTAGTATACATGAGTTTAACCCCTTTACATATAAGTTATTATCAAGTGACCCTTTATAAAAATTCATCATTTTTGAGAAAAAATCATTTTTTTAGTAATATACTAGTAGAACTTATTAAACAATATAAAATTATTTCTTTAACATAAAAAATTTGGTTCCATGATTATCAAGGAGGAATCGATAAGGTTTCTCAATGAAAAATTCTTTATTAATATCTCTATTTATGAAAGTTTACCTTACAAACATCTGATAAAATTTATAACAACAACATGTAGCTATTGAAAAGAACATTAAGATTGTTTATAGTCTTTCCAGGGATGAAATGTTTTCTTTAAAATACACTCCTTCCACATGTGAACATCCTTTAAAAATAAGTCAAATTTTCTTTCTTGAAACTTATCCATGTTCATTTAAATTTTTTTATTCTATAAAATCAATTTTTCCCAAAAAAAATTATTTCCTTTAGGATGAGAAAGAATTTACCAAGTTTCATATTTCTAAATGTGATCTAATTATTCATTCATTAACTGTACCCATTTTTTTTAAATATCTTCTGAAACTAATTCTCGGTCAACTTGTGAGAAAGGTGATGTATGATTTTATAACATAAACTTTCTTCTATTATGAATCAGATCTTTATTATTTACAATGATATTTTCATATTATACCTATTTCAATAGGGTATGATATTTCAATGTTTTACTTATAACTTCAATTTCCTCACCAAACAACTCTTTCCATTCTTTATATATCTAATTTGGTTCACACTTGCTGTTGTTATCTTTATTAGAAATCCATAAATTTTCATTCATAACATTTTTAGCATTCATTGTCAAGGAATATAGATTTTCAATAACTTTCACATCATAGGAATCCACCAATTGTTTTAAAAAATTGTTCCAATATTTATAAATTCTTCCATTGAGTGAATATACCATGAAAATTCCATCCTTATCATTTTCATCAAATTTTCCAAGATCCATTTTTTTCTTTATCAAAAAGGTTCTTCCAAAAACCTTGAAATAATTTAATGAAGTTTTTTGTTATTGTAAAAAATTAAATAGGAAGTAAAATTGCATTTAGGACTTGACAAACATATGTTCTGTATATATATAGCAATGGTAACAACCTCTCTTAAAAACATAGAAATTTTATACTCTGCCAAAACACTTATTCCCATCTCCAATAAACTTTTGTTTTTCCTTTCTGTAACTCCATTTTTTCAAGGGGTTTATGTAGCAATACAATGATGATTAATTTCATGTTTTATAAAATATTATTTTGAGGTATTGTATTTGTACTATTTCCTGTTATCTATTATCATCTTCCTTATATAAACACCCATTTTTCTCTCAACCTTCCTTCTGAAAAATTTGATCATTTCTACTACCTCTAACTTGTGCTCTAGGAACATAATATTTTTTTTTGTATTTAAATAAAAAATAAATTTGAAAAAGTAAAAAATATCCTTTCTTTGATTTATTTCTCATCATCCCACATAGATTGGAGTGAATAAGTTTAAGAGGTCTGGTAGACTAAATTTCATCATTTTTATGGACTGTTCCAATCATATTCCCTTTCTGACATTTTGCACAAACATCATTTTATTTTCTTTTCAACATTGCTTTGTTTATAATATAAAATTTATAATGTTTTTTACAATCTCCATGAAATCATGCTTGAGCATGTGATGCCACAAGTTTTTTACATCATCAATACCCCAATAACAGGTGTTAAAAGTTCTAATATATGAAAAATATATCCATCGGTCTTTTCTCCTCTGGTTAAAACAATATTATCTTCCACGCGTCTAATGATAAATGAATATTTTCTAAATATCACTTCATTTCCATCACCATAATGTTGAATCACACTATGTAAATAATGTTTTAGTCCATCAATATATATAGCTTCCTTAAATTTTAGTTTCTCAGCTTCAATTTCAGCAGTTCCAATTCCAATGATTTTTAATAATTTTAAAATTATTTATATAAAATTAAAAATTTCAATGGGAATTCATGAATTTAAAAATGTAATAATGAGTTCCTTTATAATGTATCTCCTACTAATCATTTTTATACTCATTCCTAGTTTCAAAATGTTTTTTCATAGTGCATAAATATTACTAAGACCTATAAAAAGTTATATCTTTCCACTGTGTTGATTCACCATAAAATAAGTGAACCTGTTTTGAATGAAATATGTGTTTATATTTTAAGAGTCCTATTTTTGTGGAAAAATTGGATATTGAGTGGAATTTTAAACTTTTTATTGTAAAGGTTTGATATAAAAGAGTTTTTTAAAATCCTCTAAAACACTAAATGGAAATGATCATCAAATTGTATGAAAGTGAAAAAATTGTAATAAATCATGTAATTATGTATTTTTTAAAGTCATGGATCATTATAGTAGGTTAAGTGATATATAGTCAACACCAGATTCACACCCCTCTCCTCCTCCTTTTAGGTGTATTCATAGATCTTTCATTATATTTGAAAAAATATTCTCTCTAATTGACAAACAGAAACAAGCTACTTCTTTCTTAAGAAACATGTAAACAATTAAGGACACATAGAAGGTGTTATTTTGGAAATAGAGGAATATTAAATTTCATGTTATGTTAAAATTATAAAGATACACATTCAAGGGATTAGATGTGTCACATAAATTTTATCAACTATTTAGATTTATTTTACTAAAGGAAAGTGAATCAAAAAGCTAATAGAAATAATTATATATTATGAATAACTTATTTTTAACCCTAATGAACCAAACCCAAACCCAGTGATAGAGATTAAACAATGATAAAGGAGCTAAAAAATAAAAATATAATAATAATAATAATAATATGTATTAATTTTTAAGGAAAAATAAAGAATAAAATAAAATAAATTTAAATGAAATTTAATTTTAAGTAAATAATATGAAAATAATTTTTAGTATCAATTTTCTAAATTAAAAATATAATATTTTTTATCATATTTTTAATATACAAGGCCACTAATTCTAATGAATTAACCATGTGGAAAATAATATTTCATAGTAGGAAAATCAGGTGACTACCATTTGGTAGTCGCTACTACCTACCAATAGCCGCTATTAAACTATATGCACACCCTCAATGATGTGAGGCCTCTTGATGATGACCGATGTTACCCTGAATTCACCCCTTTTTAGTGACCACACTCAAACCCCTCTAAATTTTCCATCGTTAGGGATCCAATGTGGGGAAACAAGATTATCCAATATGCTGGAACATATATTGGGGTCATCCCTCGGTGTACATCAATATTTAATTCCCTCACTCAGTGGGGAGGTAATCCTAGAATTTCATCAAGAAATAAATCCTTATACTCACCCACCATAGCCGGAAATTGATATTCCCTAACATCCACTTCTCCAAGAGTCATTATAGCTAACTAGTAAGTAATTGGAAACACCCTCTTATGTATGATTCCATCCTAATACACCTGGGTTTCCCTTTCACCAAGAAGGAAAAAATCATCCCATCATTTTGTACACTCCAAATCCTCCTAAAATAGTAAATTTGTTAATGAACATTTTATAGCCAATCCATGCCTAAGATGATGTCGTAAGTCCTCATTGCTTCCATAATGAGATCCCATGAGAAACCCTCTCCATTGAGAGTGAGATCACACTTTCGAAAAAAGTGAATGATCACCGAGTCATCTCCAGTATGAGTATCCAAGCATAATATCTGAGCTAAGGGCTCTTCCAGAACCTATAGGTCCTGAACTTGTGATAAAAGAAGAAAAGATTGTCCCACCTATGTCTATATAATGAAAATATAAGGTTGAAAAGTTATATATAATACCTATAATCATCCTTGAAGCCTCTAGATCACAGGTCTCTATGGCCAGTAGCTGTCCTCACCCTTATACACCAGCTCCTTGACCCTGGAGGGGACCACATGATGGTAGTGGTGGTAGCAAGTCAAATTGTCTACAACCTATAGCTACTCCCCATACTCCTATAGCACATATTACACCCTACAGTCTTCCCTAATCCTATAAATACCACTTCCTAGGATAACCATCCACTATCTCTTTGTCAGTTGTATGGTGTGTCATACAGTCACAAACACGATGTCCCTATCCATCAAAAGAGTAACACCACCTCTCCCTAAGAGGACTAAAACCGTATTGAGAGACATGAAACACAAACCTTATATCCTATTTTTTCCTCCAAAAACATCTTTCATATCCTAATACCTATGTCTACTATTAGATACCTGTTTTCGAAGTCTCATACCTTCTGTTCCCACTATTAGAACACATAATCGGTGTGTGCTTGAACTAAAATCTCTATATCACCAAAGAACAATCTAACACACCATCATGTCTTGGAATAAATATAGGATTTAAACTATACATGATGTATTTGAATATACCCCCTCAATGGTTCATTCTCGATTAAATGAATCCTGAAAAATATTCATAAAGTATTATAAGAGGGTGTTAAACCTCATCAAGTACTCATCCATAATCATGTTAGCCTGACATAACTGAAAAATCTCCCGGATGCTCACTACTTGAATCATAGCTAGAGAGTAGTACTCCATTAATATACACTCAAACTATATCCATGAAATATTCACATCCTCTTATGATAGAACCATAAGGATCCACCAACTCTATGAAGAAACATAAAAAAGGATAATCTCTAGGTCCATCATCTGGTCTGTAAGTGTCCTGATAAGACAAAATAACCACATAAGCACCTCGACCCAATCATTAGCTACCTATGGTTATTCCACCCTACACTGGTAAGGTCACTGATGATGAAACTCATAAAGTGTGATCATACTGAACTCTTCACCCGATAGTACTAGAAATTCCATATACTACTCGACAGGTTGAGGTATGTCTGAAATTCCCTCCAGAGGTGCTACCTTAATAGCATGTCCATCTATTGATTTCTAGTCACTACAGGGATCTTCCTCACAATACTACTACTGAATCCTTGCTGGAAATCCTCATGAAGGTATCCTAAAATAGATAATATGTACCATGATTAATTAGTATATATGGGGAGTTGACTCAAGAAGTATATGAAACAAAACCCATTCCAATATGATACATGTACCAATGGTTTCCCTACAACCAATGTCTATATAAACCATGTTGAAAGTAAGGAAGTTAGATTCTTAGAGTATGGATACATCAAACACCATACAAACACTAGATCCCCTAGCCTAAAATATGAACTTGAAAAACAAAAAATCATTTACCTAAAACCCAAACTAATATCACACATTGACAAAACACCTAAATCTATTTCTAATATGGAACAAATATCTAATACCACTCTCTCATGATCTGAATAAATGGGTCACACTTGTATAATGATAATGTTAGTGTGAATACCCCATTCCCACCTCTAATAGTCTAGGGGATGGAGAGCAATGTATAATAGTCATAACACTCACACATGAGACCTTAAACTAAGGTACCTATATGAACACACACATACTCAAGCCCATACAATGTTGAAATTTATAATATAACTTATACCCAATGAATATATACATCTAAATCCCATAAATAGTGTATGATAAATAATAATATAAATCATAAATGTCTAATTAAAAGACAATAAAAACTATAAATAAGTCCAACCTACTAGTAAGAGGTTATTATAGTGAAAAGTGACTCTTATAATGGATCACAATCTGTCTAGACCAATCTAAGCTCCGTATCCTCCAGGTCCACCGAGATCATTGTCAAATGCATGGTTTTCTACATAAGAAACATACAATAAAACATTGGATATACTCATTATAGAAACTATATCTCAAATTAATTTCATAACCAAATTATAACATTAATATTATAATCAAGAGTCTATAACCACACTCACAAGAGAGAACTCACTCCATTAATATGATTACACTGATGGTGTCCATCCAAGATGTCATGCTGGTTGGGTCTCTTCCTAATGAAGTAGATGATAGATGTTTGAATAGATAGATATATAGATGTGGATCACTCCTAGGGACATAGGGTATACTAAATCCCCAATCTGTATTAAACTTATAAGCAGGGTATAGATTCCTCGATAAATTTGGTCACTCTGATTCAGATAACCCCACATAGGGCAGATGGTGATATAGGATCCTGACTAGGGATATGGGTGGACATGAAGAACAATATTTGAGAAAAATCATTTAGATATTATCACAATACTTTGTCTAGGATTTAATTCCAAACATACCCCCATAGGTATGGATCAAGTCAATACACCCTAATGAAACTAGTCCATGCTAAAGAGAATAAGGGCCATCACCCTCTCCCGAAAAAGTACACAATGTGTAATTAATATATATGGTCTGTATTTCTAATCTTAATTCTTCCCATGTTCTTTAACCCATTCCCATGCACTCCAGGCTATTATAATGTACTTCTCACAATGTCTATGTATCCTAGGCCATGCCTATGTACTTGGTAATGTCCAAGTAAACTCCTTATCCAATGTTCATTGGTAGGGTCCGAGTACATGGATCAACCAGTGTACTTGGGCCATATTGATGTACCTGAGGGTATATGATGAGTTACTAGGTTAGGTCAAAGAACATGTGACACTTTTCACATCATGTATGATCCTTTCCTCTTCATGGAAACCCTAACACCATAGCAAGGGCCCTACACAAAATGTATCTCACTATTACCTACCATGTAATTCATAAAATTCTAGAACCCATAGGTCCTTCATGTGGTCTGATTGTAATGCCGCTGTACTGAATTATACCTTGAATTTCATGGAAATCATTGGATCTGGTCTGGAAAAGCCTTTCTATCACTGTTGGTGGGAATTTGAATGTACGATTCTCATAGAAAATCATCCTATCATGGAATCCTATTGCGGTACATTAAACTATGATCGAATAACAATGATCAGGTCTCGATCCATCATCATTGATTCTGTATCTCAATCCCATAGTCAAATTCAAACATGTTCCATAGTTTCAATCCACTGTGATGAAGAACGTGTGCACAATGTTTGGTTTTCAGGTATTTTTCAATCCACCGGCCAAAAAGAACATCAGTGATGAATGTATGAAGAATGAGAGAATAAATTAAAAAACTAAAAACATGATTAATGAAACTCGGTCAATGGTTTTGTTTTCCTCAATTAATATCCTTTAAAATAATGAATGAATATATATAATTAAACAAAAAAAATCCAAAAAACCCAGGTAAAACAAACCCAAACCCGCAACACGATTAACCCATTAATAAATATGATGGTGGATTGATTCATGATTTCCATGGGAGAAACAAAACAGAGATAAATCCATATAAAAAAATACTACCTCAATTTTGGATAAATCAATGATGAACAAAGATCCTACATTTTAGTAATTGGTGAAATCCTTGATCACCCTTAACGTAGATGATCCTTGGAGTATCGATGTTACCCCCAATCGATTGTCGTCTCACAACGTCTCTCTAATGGATCCTATCTACATCTCAAGGGTTATGTGGCCCACCCAGAGTTTTCCATGACTGGGTATTTATAGAGGAGAAATTAGGTCGCTACATTATATATTAATAAAATAAAAATATTTATTTATTTATTTATTATTTATTTCTGTGAATACAATTTTAAAAATTCTTGATGCTTATAATGTTTATGTCTCACCTAGGGTAAAACCCACACTTCAGAATCAATGGTGGTCAAAAATTTCTTTTCCAAGACTCCATTTTGAAATTATTAAACTTTTTTAGGAAATATGTGGTTGTGTGATATTATTATATTTTATATTTTAAATATATCAATTTTAGGCTCACCGGGCCTTGGAATCTCACGTCGTTTTAGCACTTGACTCTGAAAATTTTAAAAGATATGTTTTAAATATTTACATGGAAAAAACTGAGACATTACAATGGATAGAGAAAATATTTAATATAAATCCATATTTATTATACAAGAGGTTTGAATGTGAATAGTGATTGATCAGTCCCAAGGTAAGGGATTTATGTTGCAATCCTATTTAAAGCAGTATAGTTTATACATAAATTTTTAGTAAGGAATTTATATGATCATTTTATGATGAATCTATTAAATTTTGTTCTCATACAGTAATTTCTTCAGAATATATTTTTTCCTTTCATTTTCTTCACTTTAATTATTTTAGAAATCAAAAAAGTGTTTTTATAGAAAATAAACTTCATTTCCCTTTTCGGGAGAAAATATATTTTCTTCCATATCCATATTTTATAAAAATGTTTTCAAGAATTATTTTAAATTATATTATGATTTTTAAATAAACATTTTACTCTTTGTTAACTTTTAACAAAATGTTTTACATGTAATATTATTGTGGTTTTGAAAATGATCTACTTTTTGTCAAATATATGAAAGGAATGTTTTCTTTTAACCAATTTAGAATGAATGAAATTTCCCACTATCATGAAAAAACAATAATTTGAAGTATCTTTACAATTTTTAAAGACTATTTTCAAAGAACAATTTTTCCATAATATGTTTTTATTTTTTAGTTTTTGAAAAGTTATTTTCTAATAAAAATGGTATTTTCATCAAAAATGTTATTGATGATATTTTAATAGTATTTATATTCATCATTGATAAATACCATTGGTGTTTCTTATGTTTACTATGTATGTGATCTAATGATACCATTTTAGTTATTTCTCTTGATGTTTTATACTTATAATGATGATATGTTTATGAAACCCATTTTCATGGGTTTTTCTATGATTTGATGAAATACAAAACTTGTTTTCTTTTCATGAGTTATGATATGATGATATGATGGATTTTTTTGATCCTATGCCACACATATGTATTTATTTCATTAAAAAAATTGTAGGTCTTATATTTACCTCCAATGCATTGACTAATATATTATATCTCATGAGACAGTTATGGTAAATAAGTCAAAATTCTTGATCCATTATGGTAAAAAAGTTGCAACTCATAATCCACTAGAGGAAATAGGTGTTGATACCCAATCCAATGGTCTTGAAGGTCAAACATGACATATGAAATAGTTTTTATACTTTTGATGGTGGAACACACTTTTATGATAAATAATTATGGTTCATGATTGAGTTATGATTATTTCTCATTCTTAGGACTCATGTATTTTAAAATTATAAAGGTTTACACCAATAATCATTATTCAAAAATAGTTTGATGTAATTTTTACCCTAGTTTGATTTTTTAATTTTTTTAAAATGAATATTGTTTTTTCTAAAAAAAGTCATTTTTGGGTTTTCTTAAAAAAGTGTGATTTTTTTTAATTTATGTGGCCTGAATATATTTCCCCAAATTTATGACACGTTAATTATCTAGATCTTACTATACAATCATACAAGGTTATTTACAAATAAAATTATTCCTAGTTTATTTACATGGCTTAAAAAATAAAAATTTAAAGGATATTTTCCTCACTAATTATTTCAAGTGATATTTCAAAATCATTTCCATCTAAGATAATATTATTTGATGTTAATTACACATTAATGGGGATATGATCTATGAAAAGCATGCTTATTGTTTTTAAGTATTTTTTATGTTTATGATGTAATGGTGTTTATGAATCCCATTACTTTTCGTTGATTTATGTTATGGAAATTTGTTTATGAAAAAATTTCTTTTTTATAGCGTTAATATGACGAATGTTTTATAAATTTTTGGAAATCATATGTATGATTTTCATGAATTTATGGTTGGGAGAAATATCTCCCTCTAATGAATTGGATAAATAATTTTTTCTCAGGAGATAGAAATGGATGGAATGGGGATTGAACCCAGTTTAATAAGGTAGGGATAAAACATAGAGTGAACTCAGTTCATTAAGATATTGCTGGAATAGGGAGCGAACTCGATTCAGCACAAGACTTTTGTCCTCTACGATGGTCTTTCCAGTGATACTTGATGAATAGGGGAAATATTTTCTATTCCTATTTGAGTTAAATAAGTTCCATGCCTATTATAATGTTATTCTCTCATAGATCCTATTTTTTGACTTACATATTACACATATATTATAAACAACCACGATTTATTCCATGATTTTTTATTATAATCTTTGATATGAAACGTATAACTTCCAAATTCTATTTTCATGTTCTTAAACCCTTATTATCATATTATACTTATGAAATCATTGATACCTTACATGTTTATGCTTACTAATCACCTGAGCACATATTTTCTTATGCCTCTTTTCCACAAAATATGAAGAAAGGTATTATGTGTGATATGCCTAAAAAGAGATCTAGTTATGAAGAAATAAGTTGCAGATGATGTAGATATTTAATAAAATATTTTTTTATGATTCTATGTTTCTAAGAGAACTAGACTTATGTGATTCTAGTGTGGATTTTTTATGTTATGTAATTAATATTAATATAAAAATATGTAATATCTATGTATGAAAAGTATGGATTGTAATAGTTGCAATTAGAGTAAGGTTTAGTTAACATTTCTAAACAATGATGAGAAAACATTTGTAATAACCCTATGGATAATTATAAGTTCATTTCACAATCCTAGAGTTTTGGTAATGATAATGAATAACCTAGGATTAAACCTAAGGTTTCATAGATTTAAATTTTATAAGTAATTTCCCTTGATTACGTGGGTTTCCTACTCTAATTAGTATTGCTGACAATATTTTTTTTGGGTTTTATTCAATGTATAGAACCCAAAGGAACCACCTTAATACTGAATGTGATGGGAAATTCAATGATTTTCATCCTATGAAACCAAATCATAAGGGATTTAGAATTTAAAATATTGTTTCTATACTCCATGAAATTTATGAAGATACGAATTATGCAGGACTTCCATATAAGAAAAGAAGGGAAATAAGTTTTGTTGTGACCTTCATGAGGCAGTGTCAAACTTATTTCAGTGTTTCTTCTAATCCACTAGTTTTTGATTAATGGATCAGTAACACTGAAAATATAATTTCTATCATCCAATGTCTATAACATGAGACATTCATTTTTCAAATCTATCGTTTAATATGTGAAGTAGATCAATGGTGAAATCTTATCACGAATATGTGTCTCCTGAATAAAATTGAATCTATGTAATGATATGATTTCAAGAACTTATTTTTCAATATTTACATTCCTCATATTCTTTATATGAAAATAGAGATTGAATTTATTGAGTTAACAAAAAACAATGATGGATATATTGGATCCTATCATGAAAAGTTTAAAAGACTTCGGAGGTACACTTATAGAATTTTCATATAACATGAATGTAAGGTTTATCGATTATTTAGTGGATTAAAAACATGTATCTGAAGGGAGTTATCCATAATAATCATCAGTTTCTATGAAGAAATCATCTGATGTTCTGTAATGGTGGAGAAAGAGATTTTTTCTATGCACCAATCTAATGGATTCGATAATAAGGGAAAGTTGGAATTTGAGGGAAAATATAAAAACCATGGGGAAATGAAGATGCAATTTCTATTATAGTAAAAGAGGGGAAATAATCATGGAATAAATTTTCTTAAGGGATTAAAAAATGTTTTAACTATTAGAAATATGTTCTTCAAGAAATTGATTACTGGAGTGATGGGAAAAGTTATCTAATGATGAAAATAGAGAGTACGCTGCACATAATGCACCTCCCACACATTAGTTATTCAAGTGTATGGAAAATGGGATTCATGCAATGTAGTGCCCAAATTTGAGGGTTATTGAAGATGATCAATTTCAGTAACCTCTTAAGGTCATAGGCAAAGGAAAATCTCATATGATCAATATTGGCGATGTATAATATGACAAAAAAGTAGTGAAAGGCACACTTACCATCCACTCCAAAACATCTAATGTCTTATTTGATTTCGGATCCACCCACAATTTTATTTTTAAATAATTTACTAAGGGTATCATCATATCACCTAAACGTTATATGTTGAGTTATCTATGGAAAATCCTAATGGCATAATGATCACATATAAAGATTATAATTCTTCTTTGGTTAAAATTTGTGGGAAAGTGCTTCCTACAAATTGTGTGATTATTCCATTAGTTGAATTTGATGTGATTCACTCCATGGATCTTATTTCTATATATGAATCATATCTAAATTTTTGAGGAAGGTAAGTTACATTTCATATTCCAAATAACCATATGATCATCTATCGATGCAAGAATGAATATGAACTTCTAAGGGTAATTACCTCCATCATATGGGTCTTAATTCATATAAATGAATTTTATATGTCTTAGATGGTTAAGTAGAAACTCAAAATTAATGATACACCTATTACAGAAGATTTTTTAATGTATTTCATAAAAAATAACCAGTTCTTCCAAATAATTGTGAAGTTGAATTTTCAATAGAACTCATACTGGTGATATTCCTATTTCATAGACTCCATTTAGTTATTTTAATTAAAGAAATAACTTCAATATAATCTTGAAAATGGATTCATATTCCCTAGTGCATCAGCTTGGGATGAACTTGTTCAATTTTTTAAAAATAAATATGGATCAATGATACTCTACATTTATTATTGAGAACATAACAAGATCACGATCAAGAACTAGAACCCTCTACCTCTAATTGATGAATTATTTAATCAACTTCATGGAGATTAATACTTTTAAAATATTGATCTTCATTCTTTATATCATCAATTAAGGTCAACAAGGAAGATATACCGAAAATGGTTTTCTATACAAGGTATAGAAACTATGAATTTATATTTATTCTTTTTGGTGTTACTAATCTCCCCACAATATTCATGGATTTAATGAATATAGACTTTAGAGACTATATTAATCAGTTTTTGGAAGTATTTATAGATTATAGTATTTTCTATTAAAATCATAAGGAGGATAATAAAGATCACCTTAGGATTGTGTTTAAGTCCTTATTAAAGGATAATATTTATTAAAAATTTTCCAACTGTGGATTTTTTCATCAAAAAATTACATTATTAGGTCACATAATCTCAAGAGAGGGTATATTTTTGGATCCATCAAAGGTGGAAGTTATTAAGAATTGTCCTAGACAAAATAATAGTGATTGAGATCTGATTTTTTTTTGGGTTTTATGGAATTTTTAAATTTCTTTTTATATAATTATCATTGAATTTACAATCCACTCACTATGTTATATCAGAAGGGAAAAAAGTTCCTTAGGATAGAGGAATGTGAAGAAAATTTCAAGGAACTAAAGATAACGTTAGTTAGTTTCCCTTTTTCTCTATACCATACAACAGATAAGGGTATCTAATATATAATGATACGTATAAGAAGGGATTGGGATGTGTTCTCATGAAATTTTAAATGGTTATAGCTCCTGCCTCATACAAACTGAAGGTTCATGAGAAAAATTATCCAATTCATGATTTGGAGTCATCCACGACAATATTTTCATCAAAGATATAGAGGAAAAATCTCTATGGATAAAATTATGATATATAAAAAGATAAAAAAAGTTTAAAATATATATTCACATAGATGGAGTAAAACGTGCACCAGAGAAGATGGTTGGATGTGATAAAAGATTATAATTGTTCAATACATTAGCACCCTGGGAAAGAGATCAAGGTGGAAGATCGTTTGATCCAAAAAGGATTATGCTAGCTTATCTATGATGGGGATCACAAAGGATCCAACATTTATGGATTTACAAAGGTTGGACTTGGAAATATTAAATAAAGGGGGAATTTCTTATCTTAATCAAATAAAAGTTCAACCATCTATACAATTGAAGATTAAAAAGTCACATAAGGAAGTCGTAGATCAAAAAAAGAATTTGAGAAGTGTTCATAGATATAATGTTGATCAATATGGATTGAAATGTTTTATGAATTATGTTTACATCCCACCTATTCCAGATTTATAGAAGGTGATATTTGATGAGGATCATTGTTCATCATTCTTTATTCATCCGAGAAGTAAAAAGGTGTAGAGAGACCGTTAGAATATTTATAGTGGGATGAAATTAAGAGAGATGTTGAAGAGTATGTTTCTTAGTTCTTGGTTTGTCAAAAAGTTAAATCTGATAGATAGAAGTATAATGGGATGTTACAACCATTAACCATTCCTAAATGAAAATTTGAAAAAATCATCAGGGATTTTCTCATCAGACTCACCAAAAAAACTAAAGTCTATAATTTTATATGGATTATATATAACCACCATATTAATATGGTAAAATATATTTCTATTAGGGGATATTTCTATCTTGATCATATTTCCTGAATATATATTAAGTAAGTGGTAATATTTCATGGAGTACCAGTTTCCATTGTATTTGATCATGATATGATGTTCACATAAATGTTTTGGAGAAATATTTAGTAGGATATGAATAAAAAGTTATGTTTTTACACTACTTATCATCCTAACACATATGGTTATTTTGAGAGGACAATTCAAACTCAAGAAGGCATGTTGAGAGCTTTCTCCATAGATTTAAAAGATGGTTGGGATCAACACCAACATTTAGTAGAATATTCTTACTAAAATATCATTCACTAAAACATTCATAAGGATCCTTATGAATCCCTATGTGGTAATCAATCTATAACTACAAAATTATATAATGAAGTTGGTGAAATAAATCTATTAGGACCCTACCATGTTAATGAAATGGAAAACACATAAGAGAATCTCAGAGTTGACAAAAAAGTTATTCTGATAATAAATAGAAATATCTAGTGTTTGAATTGGGTGACAATGTAAATCTATGAATATATCCATGGAATAGAGGGACAAGATTTGGAAATAAGGGAAAGATAAGTCCAGGGTATATTGGTCCTTCTAAAATTATTGATCACATAAGGATAATAGCTTATCAAGTTATGCTTCCAAAAAATTTCTCTCAAGTTCATGATGTGTACTATGTGCCTTTCTTGAGAAAGTACATACTTGATCATTTCAATGTACTGAAATATGAGTACATACAACAAGAAAAATATATTTCTTATGACGAAAAATCGGTAGAGATTCTAGGTTAAAGGGAAAATTTTCTATAAAAAAAGACCACTCACCTGGTTAAAGTTTTGTTGCCAAACCACCAGTTTGAGGAAGATATGTAGGAAGATGATGATGCGATGAGGTAAAAGTATCCACATATGTTTGTATAGGAGTGAAAAATTTTTAGGGAGAAATTAATTTTAAGGTGGGTATAATGTAACTCCTCAATATTTGAATGAAATATTTAACCTTAAGGAATTTTATTTCTTCAATAGCTTATGTCGCACACAACAATGTGTTAAAACGAAAAACAAAACTTTATTATGTGTCTATTATCGCAGAGTCTTTATCTTAGTGGGTATGAATATTATTAATTTTTTTTGAAAAATATATGGTCTACACATTTATAAAATAAATTCTTTAGTTATCGAATGATTATAATTTAAAAAATTATTTTAAAATTGAAGTGATATTTTTATGAAAAATTTGTTTATGAGTGAAATGAATTTTATATCAATAATTTAAGTTATTATTCATGAATTATTATAATGGAAGTTATATATTAGTAACTAGATCAAATATTTTAAACATTAAAAAAATATTTTCCTATGGTTAGGATAAGAATAAAAGCAGATTTATACTTAAAAATGTATTTTTTTCTATTTTTTTCAAATTTTTTACACTTACTTTAGAATTATCTCTGAATATTTATAGGTATTTAATTAGATAATATAAATTAAATATTTATAATTAAGATATTAAAATTTGGAAATTAAGCCCCTTTTATTTGTAGTCAATATTAATAGTAACTGTGGTAATATATATTATCTTAACAAAGGATAAAATGGGTAAATATGGATTAAAAATAAGTTAAAGAAATAATTTTTCATTATATTTTTTATTAATGGAATTTAACTCAAACCATAACACATAAGTTTATAAATTGAGTGATTTAGTGGACACATTACCATGAAAATGACTTAGATATTATCAAAATCAAAGAATGTGACAAAATGAAACTCTCTTGTTTTTAATAAATATTACATTTTTAAATGTTGTTATCAAGAATATATGTTCCAAAATAAAATTATTTTGAAATATAGAAAATTATCTTCATTATAGTAATTTATTTATAATTTTTATGAATGAGATAGTTACCCTATGTTCATACACAGTGCTGATGCACTAATTATTCAATTAATTGAAAAATAAAATTAATGATAATAAAAATATAAAAAGTAATAAAATATGAGAACATTAAGGTGATAAGAGAATTATATATATGTCATTGACATGTTATTGATATAATAAAATATTTGTTTTTAATTTTACTTGTTTTTTTAATGTTTTTCAATGTCAAAGTAGTGAATTGTATCAAAATTAACAATAATGATATTTTTTTGGATTTATATTTTATTAAATTATTTTAAAATAATAAAAATATTTAAAAAATAAAAATTTATAATTATATGTTAAAAAATTTCATGAATTTAATATTTATAGTCCAATGTACACCATATAAGTAAAATATTACAACTTCTTCATATTGAAAAATTGTCACCGTAGTTCAAATTAAAATATGTTAACTAAGAGTTAATCAAAACGATATGGTTTAGAATAATACCAAAACTTGTATAAAATATATTTTTTGATGATATTAAAACCTTATATTATAATACATTTCCATTTTGTGGTATTTTTATTGAAAATTAATTTATTATTATTTAATCTTTTGAAAATTCCAAAAGTGCCCCTCACCTCAATGATAATAGGGTACCTACTCCCTCACTTATTTAAACTACTTTGAGCCATAAATATCAACCATAACATAAAAATATATCTTATAAAATTTCCTATCTACATTTAATAGGTTAATCTATTCTTAAAAGAACATCCCTAATGCTCTTTAGATGCCATCCAAAGGAGACATTTTGAAGAAGATGCAATCTCTCTAACAAATCACTTTCTCTTTATAATCATTGTTAACTCCTATAAGTATATTATGTTTATAAAAATATAATAACTTAATTACCCCAAATATTTTTTATTTTTTATTATAATTATTAAAACACCATTATACACCCTCTTTCCCATCAAATAATAAGTGAATGTATCTCTCATGCCTACGAACGACATACTGTCTCCACGTTGCGATACAATTAATTTTTCACCACTATATTTTGTTGATGGGTATGATGATTGTTTTAATTAATATATATTATATAAAAGATGTTTTATAATTATGAATTATTATATAACTTTTTTTCCTTCCATCAATCATAAAATGGAAATAATATTCAAGCATATGTATGGCCTACCATCACAATGAATGGTGTAATTAAATTTTCTACATATAATTTATATGAATGATTTTAAATAAGTATATAATTATTATATATTATTTTTATACCATGATTAAAATTCTGTAAATTATTTTATCATGGTCAATTTATAAGGACTGAGACTGCTGAACCGAAACATGCATGGAAAATGAAGCAGTTATCAACAAGAAGAGTCATTTTAATAACTAATTATTAAAAAATGGATTAATCAAACATTGTATGATATATATATATATATATGGTTATGTAATACATAAAAAAATCCATATTTATTTCAATGTAGGTTTTTTATGAAAAATGAATGGAAAGACTTGAGGTAAGGGTTTTATTTCATTATCTCATCATTATTCATGATTGTTTATGTTTAACTCTCAGTTGGGGAATATTTATCTTCCATGTCCATGTTTTCTATTTTTTTTTCAAAATTATTTTGATATTATAAAATTATTTAATAAATTCATTTTGAAGTTTTTTTTAAATTTTTTATAAAATGTTTTAAAATGAATCTTTTAGTTGTTTTCTGAATAAAGTAATTTTTGGAGTTTTGTACAAATGTGTGAAAGGAGTGTTTTTTAAATTATATGGCATGAATGAATTCAAACACAATCATGAAGCCTTAATTATTTTAAGATTAATATAAATGATATTTTGGTTATTTTCAAGTAAAATTATTTCTATGAAACTACGTGTATTTAAAAAAATTGTTTTCAAAATAAAAGGAATATTTTATTCAAGGATTATTTATAGTGATCTTTCGAAATCATTTTCCATATAAGATAATATTATTATATTTTACTTATGATTTACTATGTATATGGCCTATGGATACCATATTTATTCTTCTTCTTGAGGATTTCTATTTTTTATGGAATTTTTTATGAATCATGTTACTTTTCCATGATTTATGGTATGATGAAATGTTTATGAAACCCATTTATTTTCATAGTTTTTGTTTTGATGAATTTTTTTATGATATTGTGGAACACATATTTATACTTTTTATGATTTTATGGGTGAGACCAATATATTCCTCTAATTAAATGGGTAAATATTTATATCGCATGAGATAGATGGGGCTCAAATGGAGAGTGAACATGATTTTGTAAGATTGGTATAGAATAAGGAGTGAACCTGGTTCAGTAAGACATGGAAATAATGGGGAGTGAACCTAGTTTAGTAGAATAATTGTTTTCCCTCAATTATGATCTTGTAAATGAGCACTGACTAATGAGGAAATTATTTTCTTTTCTTATGTGTATTCTATAAATTCCATGCCTTTGGATAATATTATGCTCTCATGCCTCATGTTCTTTAATTTCATTATAATTCATATCTTATGAAATGCCATGATTTATTACATGATTTGATTTTATTATCTTTGATATACAGGGTGTAATTTCCAAATGTCATGTTCATGTTATGATATCCTTTTGCTCGTATTATACTCATGAAATAATTGATATCTTCTTTTTTTACACATACTGAGCATTTGAGCTCAACCTTTCTTATGTTTATTTTCCCTAGAATATGTAGAAAGGTATTAAATATGATTCTCCTAAAAAGGGAGAAAGTTATAAATAATTCTGTTGGAGATGATGTAGATATTTTTTAAACCACTATTTTATGATTCCACGTTTCGAAGGACACTAGACATATACAGTTATGTCTTATATCTGTTCTATTATATAATGAATATTTATCTAAAAAGATCTAATATCTATGTTTTAAAAGTATGGGCCATTATACTCAATCCCAAGATGATAATTATTAATTTTAACTTTAACCTGACCAGAACCCAGTTTAGAGGAACCAAAAATCAATTTCATCAGTTATGGTATTGTCTTGTTCCTAGTTACCGAGTACCTATTTTCATCATATTAATTAATAATTAATTTTATTAAATATATTATTAAATATCAATTAATAATAATAATAATAATTAATTAATAATAATATTTTATAATTACATTAAAATAATTTATTATTAATTAGATCATAGAATTAATGTTAAATTATTGTTCTAATATTGATAAAGTGCAACTTAAATATTGCGCTAAAAAACACTAATGAATGTCAAATATAAATCCCTTATTAATGTGATCACATGGTGGAATTTAATATTCCATTGAGTTATAGTTGTATTAAATATTAATTAGCCTCATTTTCAAAGTCAGTGTAATCATTCAAAGGTGATTTCTATGACATATTGAGTATCCATCAATGAATGATGATGTATTTGAGTGAATTTTTTAAAAAATCATAAAATTCAGTTTCCAAAAATTATTAATTCTGATAAAAATTAAATGTGAAGATAAATGAAATGTGATTCAAGTTCAAATATTAATCATGGTTAGTTATCCATTTTTCAAGCATGTTTTGTGTAAAACCTTAGGGATGAGGTTCATGTAACACCTCATGATATTTCCTGAATAGTGTAGATAAAATTATATCAATTATTGGAATGTTCTTTAGAGTGTATACAATTGTGATCCGAGTAATTAGGATAAGAAGAATATTGAGGGAGGATAAATTTATGAATATTTTTTTCCAAAAATGAGTATATAATTTTTTTTTGATTTCAGAAATTCAAGACGAAATTAGTCGACCAGATTTTGGTGCTTTTAGTGGATAAACAATCACAAAATCTTTTTGATCCGAGATGAGTTGTTTAATGAAAGGAAGTGCTGAGAAGATGAAATTATGTATATATTCAACTTAAATGTCTATAGGATTCTTGCTGAAGAACTCATCCTTAGAAAAAAGATATCTCATCTATGAGCAGTTGTGGAAATATTTTATATACGTAAATAATAATGATTTAAATTAGGTATTTGCAACTAATTTGAAGTGTTCAACATGAGGATGATGAAGTCAGGCCTACTAGTGGAATAAATTATAGATTTATTTATCCACATGATGTGATATAATTATGGTTAGTTTTGGAATATAATTTTAGTTGAAAAGTTGATACATTAAATATATTCATACCCTTTGCTTACAAGAACATGTTTATTATAAGTACTATATTAATGGATATTGAAAATGAAAGTTTAAAATTAATTCCACCATATGAGATATTTGAGAAATTTAGAAATGAATACAATAGAATGAAAATGAGGGTTTCCAAAGCTAGAGGTTATGAATTTAAATTAAAAATGCTGAGAGAACTAATAATTTATTGGAATACGAAGATGAAGGGTCTATTTCCTACTATTACATGGTCCAAGATAAGGATTTCATGTTTGTGGTGAAGGAATAAAAAGTTGGGTATCAATGGAAAGTAAGAATAATAAGAAGTAGTTAGCCTATAGTGCTTATCAAATATAGTCAAGGAAGAAGAAAATACAAGTACATGAAGATGAGGTTGAGTGAGTTGTGAAAAATTCTATACTTGAGATTTCAATGTTGAGAAGTTCTATTTTGAGTAAGCCAACAATATATTACAAAATAATCAAGGAGATGTATAGTGAATCATATGGTTCTAATATTTAATATATCCTGAAATTTGAAGAGAAACATTGCCATGAACAAGAATATAAATTTTTGGGTGTTGAGATATCCCTATGTATTATTTGTGATATACTTAAAAGGAGGAATAAATTAGAGAAAACATACCGGTGGGATACTAGTTTGAAGATAAACCATGGGATGAAACGTATATTCACAAGTGTAATATTATAAATCTTCATCTAGGTAATATGGTTAGAGTGGGTTAGGAAAATAATACACCCAGACACCATTTGTATTAATAAAAATATTTTAGTGGAGACTCCACGACATATACATCCCAAGAATGATAATGAGTAGGATTACCGAGAGGGACCAAACCTTATAAAAACCCTTGTTCCATTTACTACTTTATTTTTATTAAATATATGTGTATGTAAGGTTTTAAAACCCAAGATCCATTATTCATATATGAAAACATAGGTTCAAGTACAAAGGGGTTGTAACGGTTCAAAGAATAGTTATTGAATTTGGTAAAATCAGACAACACCTCACTCATCCAACATCTGAGTTATTTATTAACTAGTCCACTATAACTTTAAATTTGAATTAGATAAAGGATCAATTTAATTGAATATTTTTTTGATAATCAGAATTTATAATCAATTTATTGGTTCTATATTTGATTCAATATAAATATTTATATCATTGGTGTTTTTACAACATTACATGGAGTGAATATTTGAAGTATTTGGAGAGTAGACTAAGATGGATTAAGTGGTTTCCATACTATTTGAAATAGATTTGAATGATTCTTTAAACACTATGAAAAGAAGAAGAAGAAGAAAGAGGTGAAAAATCATAGATATGTTTTAAAAATAAAGATGATAAACAACTAGCGGAATGTGTTTAGAGTGTCGTGTTTCCTACTTAATTAGATGATTAGGAGTCCTCTAGAGTTGCAAGTATAATCCATGAGAAGGATAACTATGTAAAATATATTAAAATACATATATATTGACATTATGGAGTACATGAATAAAATCTTTTCTGAATTTTTTTCATATATATTTGAGTTTATCTAGAATTTTTATGATGAGAAATCATAGCTAGTAGATGATGGGGAAGAAACAAACAAGGAACTAAATGAATAGTTATAAAAAAGAAACTCCCTCATAACGAATCTCAAAACCAATGATACATCTATACATATTAGAAAAACAATTCCCCATTACTTAAGATAATTTTCAACTCTAAATTAATGAGAAATCAATGTTTAGTGAAATCAATGAGGATAATATCCATGTGATAGAAGAATGTCTCAAAAATATTATTTGTGTAAATGATGGCCAATTAGATATGAAATCTAAGAAGATATGGGGCCTTGATAGGAATTTAAAAGAATGTAAAAGACATAGTAATAATGTTTTTTTAATATGAAACATGAATAGGAAGGCACTTTAAAATAATTGAGGTTTATAAAAAAATATTTTCAAGAAATTTTTGGAGTTGAAGATCAAACTGATAAATTTCGATTCTACCCACGTTGTGTATTCCCAAATAGTTGAGAAAAAGTATTATTTAAAACACACTTCAAAAACTATTTATTACAGAAACTATGATGTAAAATTGTGTCTCAATGATCTTGAGATCAACTAGAGAATCCTTCACATCATGCTCCTAGAATAAGGTTTCTCATAGCTCTATAAAATATTCCTAGGTTAAATATTTCTATGATTCATTTGCATATTAAAATTTTAAAACATTAAGGTATAAACATGATGGAAAACCAACCGATTAGTGATGGGTGGTGGTAATAATGTCCAAAATAATGAACCCCCAACCCTCATACCTATGACTGACATATGACCTATTTTATGAAAAGATTTAGGATGTGAAGTTGATTTTTTGAGTAAGAAAATGATTATTTGAGATCCATATTATTTATTTAAAATGAAAATTTTCTATGTGAATTCATGAATTTCAAAATGAACTAATGGTTTCTTTATTTTTTATCTCTCATTGATCTTTTTTCAATAATTATAAGTTATAAAATGTTTTTTCACAGGGCATAAGTATGATTAGGAGATATAAAATGGTATATATTTCTACTATGGTGATTTGTATTAAAAAAAGAGAACATGTTTTGACAAAAACATGAGTTTATATTTTAAGAATGTTGTTTTTGTGAAAAAAATGGAAAATGACTGGAATTTTACACATTGTATTGTAAAGGTTATATAAGTTATAGTTTTTCCAAATTTTATAAAACTTAAAACTTAAAAGATCCTAAAAATATAAAAATGTGAAACTCTTGATATAAATCATGTAATTATTTATTTTTTGGGTAATGGATCATTATTGAAGATTATTAAATCTATAATAAACACCTGATTCACACCCCCATCCTTTCTAGTGTTATCATAGATCCTATTTATCATTTGAAATGAGATTCTCTCTACTTGAAAAGCACAAAAAATATAATATTTTACTTAAGAAACATGTAACCAATGATGTAAACATAGAAGGTTTTCGTTAGGAAATAGAGGCATAATATAATTTATTCTATAATTTTGAAGAAACACATTGCAGGTTAAATAGTTGTCACATCAATTTGATAAAAAATTTAGATCAATCCCACTAAACACAAGTGAATCAAAAAAATATAGAAAATATTAATTCCTATAGAGAAATAATTTTTAATTCTAATGAAAAAAACCCAAAACCATTGATAGAGATGGAACAAGGATAAAAAATCCCAACATAATAAAAAATGCACGATAATAAGTTTTATGAATTTTCATGGACACATAAAGAATAAAACAAAATAAATTTAAATGTAATTTAATTTGTAGTATGTAATATGAAAACCATTTTCAGTATCAACTTTTAAATTCAAAATTTTACCCTTTTTATCATATTTTTCATATATAAGTCCACTGGTTCTAATGAGGTCACGTTTGAAAAAATGAGATTTCATAGTAGCAGAAGCGGGAGACTGCCATTTGGTGTTCAGTACCTCTTACAACTAGACACTATTGCACCACACACACACTGACACTGATGCTAGTCCTCTTGATGATGAACCATGTTACCCTATAGTTAACCCTTTTTATTTCCCAACACATTTAACCTTACACCTCCACCATCATCGGGGAGTTAGTGTTGGGAAACAAGACCAACCATGAGTCTGTTAGATACTTTGGTAGCTTGGAAGCCATCAATGACCCCATCATAATGGATAAAAATCCTATCTCCCGGCTAGTGGGGGGATTCTAGGGCGGGTACCACTACAACATGTTGGATCCATTAAAAGCATTGTTGAACTTCCCATTCATCTCCAACTCCACAATTTTCAACAACACCCTCACCTTCCCAAGTGTTAACCCCTTTCTCTATAAGTATCGGGACATCTCCCTCATCTGCAGCATAGGGAAAAAAATTATTAGTAACCTTTATAGAGTTTTAATTATATTTAAAATTGCATCATAAAGGCATTGAACTCACTAATGGGAAAATTGACTTTCACTCCTTTGTAAAAAAATACTACGACATATAACATGATATTTAGCGTTAACCTTTATCGTCACTTGATATAAATCAATACTTTTTATTACCTCTTTTTTATTTAGGACTCATAAATGTGACATTGAATAATATAATTTTTATATTCAAATTTATATATTTTAAAATAATATTTATATTAAAATAAGGTTATATATGTAAATATAGTATATAAATTTTATTTATTTAAATTTTAGTAAAAAATGGATCTTATTTTCATATTATTTATATAAAAAATTATCAAATATATATTAGTCAATAAAAATATATAATAGTATATTAATATACATTAATTATAACATGTGTATGCAGTTAGTATAAATATGACATATTGATATTTTTTAAACAATTATATAACATATTAATGAATATTTTTATTTAAATATGTGATTCATATTTAAATTTATATATTTATATTCACATTAATATTTATTCTTTTAAATACATATTCATTTAATTTTTTTGGTAATATATTTATTTTTGATATTTATTTATAAATTCTAAAATACTTATAAATTTAATTTGATAATATAAATTTTTATAATTATAAAAAACATATTAAGGTTAATAACTAATTATATTTTCTTTATACAATCAATAGAGTGCATACATCAATAACTAGAAATAATAATAATATTTATTTATTTATTTTTATTTATTTTTACGTGTTTTCAATTCAAATAATTAATAATAAGAACTAATGGTTTATAAATATTTCTATAATTTATTTTTCTTTATTTATTCATTTTTAATGTTATTTCATTAAATATTTTTTTATATTTTTGATATTTATTAATTTTTAATATTCTTTGGAATTAACTCATTTTTGAATATTTATTAAAATTTTTTACTATGTTTTAAATATTTTCAATAAGTTTTTAATTTATATGATTAATATTTATTAATTTATATTTATTAATTTTTAATATTTTTCATATGTTTGGAATTTATATAACTTATTTATATAAGACTATCTCCAAACCACACTATTTTTTCGTGAAATTGAACACCAACTCACACCATCCACAACACTATTTTTTGTGTTTATATAGTTAATTTTTTTATTATATTAGACTCTTTTTTAATATGTGAAAAGTAAATATCAATTAACTAATTTTTCATATTTTACATTTAATTAATCAATTCAAGTTATTATACTTATTTTAATTTATCAATACTAAATATATGTGTATGTATTTAAATAATCAGATTTAATTTAATTATATATATATATATTTTTACAGTCAATATAATTAATTTTTAATAATTTTTCTAATTATATAATTTATATCATCTATTTATTCATTTCTCATATGTTGGTAATTCACATAATTAGTGTTACGAATCCCGTTATTTTTTTTAATTTATTTAATTTTAATTATTCATTTCTAATATTATTCCATTTAATATTATTTATTGGTTTGTAATAATTATTAATTTTTAATATTTTTGGAATTTATTCATTTTTAGTATTTATTTATACATAATTATTTACTATGGTTTATATTTTTAATATGTTTTTAATCCCAATAACAAGTTTTTAGTTGGGATGACGACTCAGTGTAAAACATATAATCCTACACCCAAATGACTGGGGTTCGATTCCTAGCAATCCCGTTGGGGGATTTATGACACAAGCGGTGATGCAGGTAAGCAGTGATGCAGGAAGGATGATGTAGTCATGACACTACACTAGGCTTTTGATTGTGGGCCACTTGGCATTGGGCCTTTGGGCTATGTAATGGGTCTCCCTCGACCTAATAAAAAGAGGTCTTCACTTTCATAATAATAAAGAAACATTGAATCGATATTAAAAAAATATTTAAATGATTAATATTTTTTCAAATTCATTTATTAATATGTAATATTTTTAAAATGTTTGAAATGTATATAATTAATTTATTTCAATCTAATTATTATCTTTCTCTTCATTTTTTACATATTTACAAATAATATAATTGATATTATCAATGACATATAATTATTTACATTGTTTTAAAATAATTAATACGTATTTAATTTATATGATTGATATTAAATAAATTTTATTAATTAATATATAATATTTTTAAAATGTTTTAATATATAATTAATTTAGTTAAATTCATTTTCAAATATTTTTTTCTTTTTTTTTCACATTTTATTAATTCATGTAATTAATCTTATTAATCAATTTTTAAATGTTTTTACCATCTTTTAATATTTTTAATATGTATTCATATTAATTTTAATATATATTCCTATTTAATTTTTTAAATAATTTATATAACTTATAAAACATATCTATTTTTTAATATTTTTGAAATCCATCTATTTTTAATTATTCAATTTCACTCATTTTTAACATTCATGTGTTCAAAATTGTATATTCAATAATAATACAATTTTTTTTATTTTTTATAATTAATTCAATTTTAATATATTTTCATTTAATATATTTTGTATTTTATTTTAGGTAATTTTTATCAGTTCTTTCCAAAAATAATTGACAAAAATAAATTTTATTAGTGAAAAAATACAAATCACTAAAACAATATATATTTATTAAAGCTAAAATGATAGACTTGATAAAATTGGGTTTTATCAACATTTATTTTGTGATGATAAAGGTTTATCTTGATAAATTGTAAAATAAAAATCAATGATAAAATATATATCTATTAGTACTAAAATTATAGCATTGAAAAAGAAATGTTTTATCTGTTCTTATTAATGTATCACTGATAAAACACTTTATTGTCTTATAAATTCAACCCTGAGAGAACCCACTTCTTCACACCATTCAATATCTCTCGTGGATGTTGACCTCTGACACTACTCCCCCTCAAAATTCCCAATTGAATTGAACCTCTCAATACCTAAGGTGTGCGATTTATTCTTATACAACTACTTGTACTTGTTTTTTATTATGCATCACAATCCAATTTCTTCTTACATGAGTGTACTTCAGGTATAATCACTGTCTTCCTGATCAGATTCCCTAGCAATACCCTCAACCTTCTTATTTATAGGCAAAAATATATCTCAAAGGGTTGATATATCTTCCAAATATATCCTTTGTCTTCTCCTTATATCTATAAATTCGAATTTGAACTTCCACCTTTGAATTGGACATCATTTTCTCATAGACATCATTCAAATCCCTTGTGTGTATTCCATGTATTTAACCAGAAAATAAATTTCTAAAATTATCACATGGATAAAGATATTAAAAATGAAAATTTTCTAATAATATATCGTGGACACTGCTTATCACTGGGATGTTGATTGGGTGTTATATCCTCTCTTTCACTTTCCACCACCTCATTATGTTGTAAATATTCATATTAACAGTATTCCATATGTTGAATCCAATGATAACTCCTCAAAACACCATGAACATGTGATTTTAGGCATAGTAATCAACTAAATTCCTTATCCTCATATCACATGGCCTATTTTTATAATCTCCAACATTATATGAAGAAACCAAACCACATGAATCATTCACATACACCTTTCTAAAAGGTAATATAGTTTGGTGTCTTCCTTGATATGTGGGTCAGATTTGATTTCAGCCACCATCGTCTAGAGAACTAACATAATGAAAATTTTCAAGTTAACATAATTCACTGGATTATCTATAGTGCCTCAATTTTGTAAATTTTTTACTCATAGTAGTTAAATCTCCTTACCAACCCCATTGGGGATTCCTTTAAATTTTATTCAACCCTATATTCCCATTAGTAAGTGGGTCTCTCTTTTTAGTTCCTTATTTCAATTGGCCCCACTTGTATTCATTCTAATCACAATTAGTTTCCTTTAAGTCATCATTTTTATCTTTTATCAATTTGAAATTATCATCTCATCCTATTTAAAAACACCAATCATTTTATTTGA
The DNA here is from genome assembly GCA_963277665.1 of Viscum album. NCBI lineage: Eukaryota > Viridiplantae > Streptophyta > Magnoliopsida > Santalales > Viscaceae > Viscum > Viscum album. The sequence goes on from OY728160.1 coordinate 1,943,541,338, forward strand.
ACCCTATTCCTAGTTACGGGGACTCCCGAAACTCTCTTTAAATCTCCACTAAGACTATCTTTCACTCTTAAAATTGGAATTGTGAGAATATTTTATAACATCCATGTCCTCTTTTTCTTTTTTTTAAACCTCTCTCCCAGTTTTCACTTTTACATTTTTCCAGATTTTATTCTCTCTATTAGTTCCACTAAGGCTTAATTTTGCTTTCAGGTGATCTCACGTAGTTGGTCTTACACTCTCATCATTAGTTTCAGATATGGTTTCATTCTAATCCCACTGGTTCACTTTTGAAACTTTCATTTATGTTGAATTTTCCTTCATCCCTAAACAAAATTTTCATTTCTTTTCATTATGTAATCATCCCATCATGTGAATTTTTTAAATTATAAGAATTATTTAATCCCCACTTAAATTCAAGAGTTTCTTCAAACATTGAGTTCTCAAGACCTGTTTATTTTTCCTTATCAATGGTGTCATGATCTAAAAATATATCAATTTTATCTCATAATAATTTTATCTCTAAAACACCACCTATACTTCCACAAACCATGTGATGAAATGAATAAACATAAAATCACCCCTCATTTTGTATTCACACCTAGAAAAGTTATAGAAACCATCATTGATCTCTTTATTTTAATATAAATAATTATTTTATTAGATTATTTGTAACTTTATTGATATCACACGATACATTACTTTAAGGATTTTGACCACTAAAAATTAATATCAATATGCATCATTTTAATATTATTATCCATGAACATTGGGTTCATCTGGCATAAATGATTCTTTAAGAATGACCTTATAGGGTTTTAAGGTCATAAATTATGTGTATTTGTTTATTATATTAAATATTAATTTTATCATATCAAATATTATGGATATGAAAAATATTTATGGATTTCAATCGTATGAAAAAAGATTATGAGGAGGGGGTAATAGATTTCATCAAATTTAAAAAAGATCATACATATAAACCTTTTCAAATCCTTTTTCCATGTTTATGCTATTTTTATTCAAGACTAATTAGTATATAGGTGTTTGAAAAAAATGATCCATCACAGAATAGATCAATGTTATAAATATCAGACTTAAAATGGTGGAAAACTGAATGTAGATAGAGACTGTGACAACACTATGTTTCTTGCATCATCTGATACGATTACAAGTGTGAAGAATGACAAATACCATGTTGAGGATATGATTAAAAGTGTTAATGATGATGAATATCATATTAAATAAATGAAAAGGATAGTTGAATATGAATTTCATGATTCTATAAAAATGTATTAAATGATAAAGTGTTGTGAAAAGACGCCATTACATTATGGTTCTTCTAAATATACAACTTTTTCATCCACACTAAAGGTATATAATGTAAAATATGAAAATAAATGGAGTGACCCCATCATTACTGAAATAATTTCTCTCTTGGATGATATGATCAATGAAGATAAAAATCTTTCATTCCAAACATATGATGTCAAATGATTTTTATGTTCACTTGGTATGATCTTTGAAAGAATACATTCATGTCCAAATTACAGTATACTATTTCTTAAGAACCATGAATCACTTAAAAAATTCTCCAATTATTATGTGAATTAATAAAATAAATATGAATCAAACCATTCAGATGTTGTATGGTAATTTCCAATAATTATATGGTTTAACCTCCCATATAGATGTAAATATTCTTTAAGACAATTGACGTGGCATGCTAATACAAGAAATAAATATTCATTACCCCAAAAACTTTCCATAGTGGAAGATAATTGATCATGAGTCTCCTAAATTTCCAAATGAGGAAATAAACCATCATCTTGCACTATCCATAGAAGGAGTAAACACTTTTGGTTTTCAAAAGCACTCATATTACATAGATGATTATGTTGGTAAATTATAACTTTCAACTATGGTTATGCATGAAAAAAAATATCTTATGTTGTCTATACTTATATTTTGAATACAAAAATTGGGTAATGAGATCGGTGTTTATTTGGATTTATTGATTAGTTATTTGAAATTAATGTGGGATTCATGTGTTAAGTGTTATGATGTTTCTAAAAATGCAGAATTCATGTTGAGAGCCATAATTTATGGGAAAATAAATGATTTTCATACTTATAGAAAAGTTCTAGGATATATAATTAAAGGAAATCAAGGGTGAACTATTTGTAGATGAAGGTACACATTCAGTTAGGTTGAAACATGCATTGAAGAATATGTTTATAGTACATCACAAATTTCTACCCCAATGACATAAATAATGATCTTAGATGAAATCATTCAATGTGAGTTCAGAAAAAGGTACATCACCATCTCTAATAAAATATGATCAACTATTTGATAAAGTAAAATAATTGGACACAACTTTTGTTAAACCTTATTTGAAATACCTTATGAATTCCGATTGAAAAAAATATTAGTTTATTTTTAGAATGAAAATAATGGAATTGTTTATATGTCATGAATTTTCTTAATGTCATTCATGTCAAAAGACATTTATATGAATATGGAATTGGAATGTTAATAAATATATATAGCACAAAAAATGAGGAAATTATTGGTAGGTTTGGGGATATTTGAAGAGTTGACACTAGTGAAGGGTGAAAGTTGAATTTTTTTCCCTCTAGTTACTTATGTCCTTTTTAAGAAATTGAGATCTCAGTTTATCAATGTATTGAATAATGTAATGGCTCTATTGGAGTATTTTTAAAATATCAATAACATCATTCCAATCGGTGGATTAATGTTAAAGGGATTCAAAACACATGACATTCATGTTGGGATGAAATATATAATTCTTGTTGCATTACATTGAATTTTTCCTAAAAATTATTATTATACATTGACCAATATATGTCTATTTTTCAAATATATATGTATTAAAGTTATAAGTTTGATGAAATTTACAACTATGGATAATAAAAATGTTGTCATAGTATGTGAATTGGAGATGTTATTACCACCATCATTTTTTGATATGATGGTTCATTTTGTTGCAAATATTTGACTATGTGGTCCTATAAATTATAAATGGATGTATCATTTTAAACAATATATAAATATTTTTAAAGTCCATGTAAAAAATATTATTCATTCATAAGGTTGTATTACAGAGTGATATATTTTTGAGAAAACTGTTTAATTCCTTGTTGACTACTTGTCCTACGTGGAAAAAATTTGACTTCCAAAATCTTGTTACACCGAGCCTCTTGTGGGTAAAGAAATTTATGAAATAAATTTTTCCCTAATTACTATTTCAGTGTTGGATCAGGGTCACCATTACATTTTTTATAATAGTTTTGTGGTTTCACTCTATATTGATAAGGAAAAATAAATTCTTTGGAATTTGAATATATTAATGGATGAAATATTGATATCAAATACAAATAATTGATAGTTTATTGGATAGATTAGAAATATTTTTAATGAGATAATTGAAAATTTTCATTCAATTTTAGAATGGATTTTATATCTATCCAGAGGACCATGTGTGCACATATTTTCTTCAAATAGTTATGTAATTAATGGTTTTATGTTCTATATAAAGGAAGAATGTAAACACAGTACCATAAAAGACATTGGAGTTACATTTATGGATGAAGCAACACATGTATATGTTATAAAGAAAAAATATAATAAATGTGAATACATCATACTTTGGTATCATCGAAAAAATTTTGGAGTTGAATTATACAACATTCCAAGATCCAATTTTCCAATAAAAGTTGGTTGATAACATGAGTACTATTTAAATTTATGAATTGAGATTTGTGAAAGCGGATTTCAATAAGTGTACAAAGATGAAAAATTTATAATGACATCAAAAAGAATACAATTATTATATATCCCAGATCCTATTAATAGAAAGCAGTCAATTACTCTGTTATCGACCAAAACCACTAAATGGAAAAATTTCAATTCAATTATAAAGGACCCTTTAATTGGGGATTCAAACTAATTTTGGGGAATTCCTAATGTAGATTATGTCTTTTATGTCCTCAGAGACCAAAATGAGGGGATTTAGATACTTGAATGAGGGCAAAAATCCATATAACCCTTAAAAGAAAAAAGAGAGTTCAATAATCAAGTTATATTTTTTATAATATAAATTATGTTACATTATATTATTGTATATTTACTGGTGTATTTGTGTGATATAAATTAAATGTTCAAACATTTATATAGATAGTGACTTCTTCACATGTCGAATCTCCCAATAATAAGAAACAACATGTTTCTTAACATGGTGATGCTCCCAATGCAGGGGAACAATACGTTTTTTCACATGACAGTGCTACCAATACCAAAGAAAAATATATTAATGATATTGAATTCAAGGAAATGCTAGAAAGTGAAAAAACTATGTCTAATAAAAAATAATAAGGCTTGAAGTAGAGGAAAAAAATTCGTGGTTGGATGGAATTCATGCAACCTACCCATTAACCACAAGATTTCTAGGTTCATTAGTTACATTAGGTTCACCAATCGAATTCACATTCCAGTTGATGTAGATACACATAAAAATGTTTTCCCATGCTTAAATAACAACTTTGGTAAGATAATATGGTAGAATTTTGATATAATTTATTTATTTTACTAAAAAATAATAATGAAACATTGATTTACTATTTATTATGAATCATGGAGTGAATTTAGACTAGGTAAATTCTGAATGGAATTTTTATTAATGCTCACTGGAGAGGTTCATAGATGATTCCAGAAAAATCTTATAAAGCATCATCTTATGGATACTGAAGGGAATATAAACCCACACCCACCACAAATGTATGTACACATGATAAACTAAGAAACATGGAATGAGTTTATTAGTAATCACAAAGAGACATATTTTTGGATACAATGTGATTGAAAATAAATTAAATTTCAATACTTGTATTAATCATTTTAATCAATAATTACTAATTTTTAAAACAATAAATAAGTTTTGAAAATAATCCGCGTCAAAAAAACAATGTATCCCTATTGTAAAGAATTATTGGGGTATGATTCACTTAAAAAAATTATATTTATTTTAAATATATAGAAATAATTTTATGTGGCATGAAACAAAAACATAATTATGTTATTTTGTTTATATGAATATTGATGGATCAAAATAAAAATCTAGATCCATCCTACATCATGTGCTATGGAAGGAGGCTTGGGTAAAGAAAGATGAGATACTAATAGATGAAAACCCACCAATGTATGGGAATCATGTGTAAATATCACATAAAATTATTTTTCTTTAAATTAGTCTTATATAATAATGATGACTTATTGTCCTATATTTTCTATCCAACTTATAAACATGAATCATCATTGGTCGAATCTGAGGAATGAATACTATTAGTGTCCTTGAAGTGACCATAATAACATAGCCACATCATAAGTGTAGGTTCTGGGGTGTCATCGCAAACATATTTTGAGAAAAAATACACAGGGGGATAAATATGAAAAAATAGATGAGATGAAGTCATAAATAGTTCCAATAAAAGAAAAACCTAATTATTAGTTGGGGTTGTTAGATAATTTTTTGGGAAGACATAAAAGATAAGATGAAACATAACAACAACCACTATATGAATACCACACCCCCACTACCAACCGCTTTTTGGTGATCCATTTCCCTTAAAGGTATGAATTTCCAAAGGTAATAAATTTTGTCATAACTATTTCAATGAAATGTCAATTAGGTAGATTCAAACCAGACAACCGAAAAGGATCAAGCTTCAGAAGGAGGAGGAGAATGGAGATTTCACCATAGCAGAAGCTAAACGGATTGCATGAATGAGAGGGTATGGCACCTGCCATCGGGACAATCCAGTGCATGCATGGGAAAGCCTAGCCGAACAGCCATGCGAAGGTGGAGAGCTTATTTCACGATGAAGATGCTGGGGAGGAGCATTTCAAAGTAGTTAGTCTGGGTTGTATGTAATGTTTGACGTCTACAGGAAATGAATTCCTCTAAGGCCTATGGGCCATGTAATGCTTACGCCTATGGGCCTTGTAAGGCTTCCACCTCACCCTATGAATGGTGGATTATCAAAAATCAATAAAAAATGAAGGTCTTCGGGCCATTGGAGGAGGAATCACTTCAAATAACTCAGATTTTAGGTCATCTTGATGATCTTGATATTAATATGGTTTATCTTACTATTGAAAATTTTATAGCAGTACTATTTCGTCATGTAAAAATAAATTTCAACAAGGAGGTATTCCTTTCTAATTTATTTTTATTGAGAAAACATTAAAAATATATGAAAAATTCCTGAAAAGAAGAATGCTATTATAGATGGAGAAAGGCAAGAGGGTGAAATAGAAGATCAATTCAAAAAATATAATGTATCAACCAATTAATCTAAAAGAATTTTATAATGTACCTTAACCATCACAGTTCAAATTTCACATTCACTAATATAAAAAGGTAATGAGGATACAAAATTCCAAAATAGTGATAATAAAATCATTGATTTTGAAGAAAAAATACATAATGAGGACATTATATATGTTCTTGGACTTGATAATGTAGATGAAATCCTTAAGAATGAATGGATGGAAGTATTTTTTTTAAATGTATACATGAGGCATGCTTTCATAATTGTTTTTCCAATATCTTATCTACTATGTTAATTCTATCTAATAAATATTAATATATTTTTATAGGTGTATATATCGACACTATTTAATGGAAAAACCCTAAAAAAATATTTAGACTCATTATTCCTCACATCACATCTACAAAAAAAACTCATAGAAAGAAGAGGAATATTTAGTAATAATGGAAAATCTGGCTGCAATGTTAAAAAAATAGATGAAGGATTCTTCTTAATACCTATAATGCTGGGATAAAACTCTATAATTCAATCAAAACAAATATATTTTCATTTCTTTCCTTAATTATTTATTTTTGTTTTTAAGCATAGTTGGTTGTTTATTAATGTTAATTTGTATACTCTAAAGATTTATTGTTTGGATTCAATACATGAATACCAAACAAATCATCCACACATGACGATGTATATCAATTAATAATACACTACAAGAAACATTTTACAAATGATAAGCAATTTTTACATTTTATATTATGTTTTAATGTTTTTTTTGAATGATCAATGTTTAAATATCATCAAAATAATGGAATAAATACAATTTATAAGAATAATAAGCGTATAAACTTCTATAAGTGGATATGTATTAGGTTATATATAATAATATTTCACTATCAAAACATATTTAAAAAAATTACTTATTTTTTTCAATTTTTATTTATTATCTAAAAGAAACTAATTAAAAATATTGTGGTTATTATATTTTAAAATTTATGAAATATATTGTATTCTATGAAAAACACTAGAATATTTGAATATGTATTTATAATAATACATATAATTTCATTTAAAATATTTGTTATTCCATTGATAATTGATATTTATCCATTACTACCAGGATTTTAATCATTCCTCATATTCGAAAGAGGAAATCAATTTTCTTAGAAATGAATGGGAAGAATACCTGGTGTCATTATGTATACATAGATGATGAAAATGTTACTTACTAATTATTATTTAGTTAATTTTGTCATCATTTTATCTATTATTTTTAGTTAAATTAATAATCATTTTTGACTAATAATTATTTAGTTAATTTTATATATATAATGATTGAATACAAATAAAAAGTGTTATAGTTGAAGGTTTGTTTATCCCAAAACAGCGTGCTCTTCAATTGGGTCACATCCATGGCAAGAGTCTCTTATCACACCAGACGTGAGATAATTAAATATCACCTAGTTTGGAGAACAAAAATGAAATAGTGTGATGTATATAAATAAACTAGATATCAATATGACACATAATATTCCTATTATGACTCAAAATATATGTTTTTAGTTTAAAATTGACATTTTAGTTAAAAAAATAACATACTCAAAACTTAGAAAACACATTTAGATTATATTTACACTCTTGGAAAACGATTCATAAATAATTTGTGACATATTGTAATCAGTCAAACCTCAATTTGACACAAAGTGTTCCTGAAATGAATCGAAGAATATGTTTTTAGTTTAAAATTGACGCATTAGTACGAAACACACGTTACATACTGAAAACTAGGAAAACACATTCAGATTATTTTGTTACATTAGGAAACAAATATTTAAGTAATTTATGATTTGTAAGAATCATCCAAACCTCAATTTAATACATGGTGTGAGAAGTATTTCTCAAAACGTGTGTTTTCAGTTTAAAATTAAACTTTAAGTTCAAAACATTAGTCACATACTCAAAATTGAGAAAATGAATTAAAATTATTGTGATACATTATGAAAATGGACTATAATTGATAAGTGATTTGTATTTTTTATCTACACCTCAACTATATACATGATATGCCTAGTATGACCCAAGGTGCATGTTTTTAGTTTAAAATTCACATTTTAGTTCAAAACACACAGGGCATACTCAAAACGAAGGAAAATAATTCATTTTTTTGATAATTTATTAAAATGATTCTTAATAAATTTCTATTGTATAGGAATCATTTGCACCTCAATCTGACACATGGTGTGATCGATAAGACATGAAATGTGTGATTTTAGTTTAAAATTGAATTTTTCTTTAAAGAGACACATAACATACAAAAAATCTAGAAAATGAATTGATATCATTTTTTTACATTAGTAAAATGACCCATTAGTTAAGTTTATTATGTCGGAATCATCCACACCAATACACATTGTGCTCGATATGACTCAAAGTGAATATTTTTATTTAAAATTATCATTTTAGTTCAAAAAACACATGACATACTCAAAATGAAAAAAACTCCAATTGTTTTTATAGTTTAGGAAAATTATACATACGTAATTTTTGACAAGCAGGAATCATCCTCACCTCAATTCGATACACAATGTGACTAGTATGACACGAAATGAGATTTTTTAGTTTAAAAATGACATTTTTGTTCACAATAAACTTCAAATACTGAAAATTGAGTAAATAGTATTAGATTATTTTGTTTATTTAGGATAATGATCCATAAATAATTTATGATTTTTAAAAATGAGTCTCACCATAATCTAATACACGATGTGACCAGTATGACTCAAATTGCATATTTTTAGTTAAAAAATAAAATTTTAGTTAATAACTCATGTCACTCACTAAAAAACTAGAAAAAAAACACTCATATTTTTTGATACTTTATGAAAAGGATCCTTAATTATATTTTGACGTGTATGAATAAACTGTATGTTAATCTGATGCATGGTGTAAATGATATGAAAAAAGTGTGTGTTTTTATTTAAAATTAATAGTTTAGTTCAAAACACACACCAAACACTCAAAAATAAAAAAACACCTTAATATTATTTTGATACATTATAAAAACTATTCATAAGTCATTTTTTACGTGTACTAATCAACCACACATTAATCTTATACACAGTGAACCCGATATGACTCGAGGTGTATTTTTTTATTTTAAAAATGATATTTTAGTTCAGAATACACATGTCATTATCAAAACTGAGAAAAAACATTCATAATGTATTAATAATTTGTCACAATGATCCATAAGTCATTTTTAATATATAAGAATCAACTATATCTCAATATGATACTTGGTGTGACCGGAATGCCTCTAAATGTGTGGTTTCAGTTAAAAAATGACATTATATTAATTTATTATTTCATATTTATGTTTAATTTATTGTTTTATAGTATTACAAATATAATTTTTTAAACATGTGAATTATTTTTCTCAAGTTTGGGTGGTTTTTTCTATAATAGCTAGAATGATAAGGCTCTTGTGAGAGGGTGTAGGCGCCAAAGACAATGTAACGTTGATGTTTTTGAATGTCTATGATAAATTGTACTTAGTAATGTAATTGCTCACAATAATGTTTAAAATAAATATAATATGGTATGTTTTCCTTATCATTGTGATTTAAATTTTATTTCTATTAAATTATATATTTACCGATCCATGTATTTTCTAATGTTTTATATTGTAATTCTAACAACATTAAATTAATATGGATTTTATTAGAGTCGATAAAAGGAAACCCTTTTTTGGTTCGTAGAACAACAATTTTATTTAACTATTATATAGGGTTTCTCTAGCACTGATTAAGGGGCAATCTATTTTTTTTAGATTGTTGAAAAAGGAAGAAATCCACTCACACCTTCACTTTAAAACATTAATTTTACTTTTCAAAAATTATTTATTTTGAAAAAATAGTTTTTTGAAATAATTTTTGGTAATTAATAATTATGAATTATAAATAATTTTTATTAACTTAAAAAATATTAGTAATTAATTATTGAATTTTTAGTTTCCAAAATATATACATATACCATGATAAATAATTATTAGTAACTAATTATTTTTAACTTATTACCATTAAATATAATTAATTAAATACTAATTATTTATAATTATTCATAATTATTATTAAATAATTATTAAATTATTTGTTAATTAATTACTATATAATTTCAATTTATTACTAAAAATTATTTTATAATTATTATTTTTAATTTATTAATTTAAATATTTTATATTCATTAATAATTATTATAAATAGCTGTCATTGACTTTATTAATAATTAATAATGCATAATTAGTTTAAAATTTATAATTATAATTAATTAATTTTATATATTTACTAATTATTACTACTTATTAATTAATTATAAAATAATTAATTATTATTATTAATTCCTTCCTTTTTATAATTTACTATAAATAATCAATTTCTAATTAATCATAATTATAATTTATTAATAAAATATAACTTACTAATTATTTAAAAAAACTAACTTCATAATTATTATAGTAAATTTAAAATAAATTAATTTTATTAACATGAATTCAAAATTTTCTTTATAAATAAATGGATGAAATAAAAAATTACAATAATAAAAATATATGTATATAAAAACTGACACTATTTATTTTAATTTATATATTTTTTTAACGTGATTTTAATTAAAATATAATTATAACATTTAATTAGTTGGCTATTTTTTGTAGAATAATTTGAACATTATCGACAATATTGAGTACTCAATGTAATCTCAATTAATTTAGGCTATAAAACACATATAAAATAAATTATTATAATTAAATTTCATCTATGTATATGATGATGTATAGTCCCAAAGTTCATAGTGTGAATGGGATGCTCGTATCAAAATTACTGATTTCTGAGATGCAGTGGAGCCTCATGGCATAAAGGGGGATCTTCTCAGGCTCAAGAACCTTAACTATTTGCTGCTCTATCTATGAATCATTGAGAGGATGTTTCACTGGGATGTTGATTTGAGCACTTGATCCTTCTCTCATTACATAAATGGGAGTACCACACATCTCATGATGAATTCATATGGCCAATGAATTCTTAGTCATAAAAGATAATGAAAAGAGAAATAATGGTTGATACAAGTTTGAATCAAGAATACAATGTTAAAAATTTGGGTATGTTGTTAAAATAAATGGATCCAAAGTTTGTTTGTAATCATTGAAAATATGTTGAGGCCCATTTTACTTAATGGGGTTCCTCTTCCTATAGAATTAGTGAGGAATCACTTGCAGCCTAATGGGGTCTATGTCGATGCCAGCCCGATTCGTCAACATCAGTACCTGCTGAAGGATTTTCTTGAGAAGAAAACTCTTATCCCAGAGGTGGATGATAAAATATACTATCATCTATAATAAAACACTATGGAATGATTTTTCACATGGTACAATTCATGATTAAGTACCTCAACATTCCCAGAATCAGAAATGTATATATTATTCTCTAATCGACTTTGTTGTAAAGGGAATCAAATTGAACAAAAATAATCTTCAACACACAAAATAATGTGATATTATTAACATACCAGATCCTAGATCTCTCTATCATGGGGTGTAAAATATAATATAAAGGTTAGTCTATACCATGGCATATACTTGAGTTGTTGTGATAGATAAATTTACACCACAAGTTTTCCCTCATTATAAAACAATGGACATATATCATGAATGTTGACATACTTTGCATACTACCATATCCAGTTGAAGTATTCTACCTCTTCCAGCTTTATGAAATTATGTTCTTTTGGTTTTATGTGGGTTTATGGAATATATATAACACATTAAATCTGATTCATAATGGGTTGGAATCAGTAAACAATATAAAACTTAATGAGAGGCACCACAACCATGACATCGTCAATCCTAGAAGTGCAGTATACGAGAATGCAGTAAAAGATACCCAAATAAGGTTACCATTAATTTAATATCCCATTATTATATTTTATATATTTTTATCAATTATCTTTGACCACCTTTTATTCAGGTTTTGTTCCGTGTGTGTCTATGATTTTTGGATTTTTTGGAGTTCTGTGCTAGAGGCTGCACCCTAGTTGAGAAGGGTTGTAGTGTCGAGAGGGTTGGTTGTGGCATGGACAAGACAAATATAGCATAAGAATTTTAATTCCAAATAAAAATTATTCACAGCTATGGCATTGTTTTTGAGCATTTAGCATGGAGTCTTGTAGGGGGAGCTTAGTGATCCTTCCATTCTAGGCATAGCTGCACCATGGAGTAGGGGCTATGACATAGAGTAACATAGGGCTCCAAACAGTGATTCTACCTTTTTAGGGTGGATATAATTTGTTTATAGGATGAAGAATAATTCCCTTATTGGTTCTTAGGTGTTCTGGAATATCATCTGTACCTATATTGTGATCTTTTCTTCGGTTTTTCGAACCTACAGTGTAGATATTTCCACATATCCTAAACAAATTATGAAAAAACTACAGTTTAGTCTCTTGAAATGCACCGGGGCATGGTGTGTTTCTAAAAAATTATATACTATGGAATGGTGGGCTATTATATAGTTTTATGTTTTGTATACTATGAATAAAAATACAAACCCCCTCAAACCCACTATTGTAACCAGTGTTTTCTCTTGTAGCATGAGTGACCCAAGTGCATCCTTTAGAGTTTAATAACCCCCTTTGGCTTATATTTTAACCCTAACCTTAGGAGATGAAATATTGGTGGAATCCATTATTGAGGTAGGCAATTATTTTATGTTTATTCATCTTTTAATTAATCGTTTCTTGAGAATTAATATATATGTATTTATTAACTTATAATATATATTCTATGAATGTTTCCATTGAACTGACTCATGGAAGCCTTTTTAAAACTATTTTCTATTAATTAAACATTTCTTGGATATATTTAATCATGATCATAATTAATTTCACTATTTTATGAATTTATGAAATTCCATTCTATATTTTATTTTTTTGAAAAGAGTTTTTGAGGAGTATTTTGATAAAAATAATGGTTTAGGACTGAGTTTTTATTTCTAATTTGATATTATTTGATTTTAATGAAATGATATGACATATGAAACAATATCCATAGGGTTACAAATTATTGAATTTCTGAAATGACCAAGATCCCCCTTTGAATGATTCCCCCCTTGTTTATAAAATGGGTATTCTTGGGTGATTTTCAATGAGTGATTTGTCCATATGAAAATAGGTTTTAGACCCATGTTTTGAAATGACATCATGAATTCAATGTTATAAAACATACTTTTATTTAAATAAGGTTATTTTTTAAAATAATTTTTTTTAAAGGGCAATTTAGAATTTCTAAAGTGGCTTGTGAAATGAATTTTGTTTTATTTGGAATCAAAGGTTTCATTTGAAATTAATGAATCTTGACAAATCAGTAGGAATTTATGATGATAATATCTTGTAATAATCCCTCAATTTATATTTTTTTATTCTTATATTTTCCATTAATGGGTGTTGAAAAAGGGACTATTTACTTTGATGGATTTTTTTAGTGAGAGTGAGATGTGAACTGAGGGCATGATACCATGATTGAAATGTTGAGGGCATGTGCCCGTGATTCATTTTGATAAGGCTCCCTCATATGATCCATTCAATTTTATTATCTCACTCACCTCTATTGACTAGTCATTGGAACCTACACAGTTAGACGAGATGACCTATATTAATTCTTTTATATTAGTCTCACAACCCATTTAGTGGATCTATTGAGAATATATTGGGTTCATGATATATACGTGAAGCTTGAAACGTGAGTGTGAGTGGAACTGGGCATATATAGACACATAAGACAAGATATAAGCCTGAAAATTAATCATGATGATTTTTAATTAGCTTTTATATGGTGGAATCACTATCATATCATGGTTATACCCATGGAATCCATTTAACTGATAGTCGATACATGACAGTGTTCATTGTCACTACTTGAGATTGGAGTTTCTTTACTTGATTGATTAATGTTCTTGATTGATATATTTGTTTAGATGATACATCTTGACTCTATTTTAATGATTAATATATATAATTTTATATCAGGCACATGTTTGTACTTTTCCTTCATTTATATGAATTTATCTTTTGAAATGGTTTAAAAATCCTTTCAACAAAATGTTTGGTTTTCAAATGATGAAATGAAATGTTTTTCAAATTTGGTTTGATTAAATATTTTGAAAATTTTAAACTTCTATTTTACCACATGCTCTGTTGTAACCTAATTAAAAAGTCTTTAGTTCCTCTTTATGAAATGGAAATCCTTGTTCTCACTTTATTTCACACATTTTTATCATATTTGGAATACCATATGATGTAACTTCATAGACTATTGGGAGAAATTCTATTGGGACCTATAGATTATACCATGGTTAAACCATTTGGTGTTCACCAAATTTATATTCTTATTGTAGATGATCCTATTCACATAACCATTATTTAAGTATTCATTCTCAGTTGGACAAGGGAAGGTGTCTTGGGTTATGTGGCTAGTCATGGACCACCAGAACATGGGTTTTAGTAGTTTGTATTTTGATTTTTTGGTATCATCTCTTTGTAAACTAATTAGTTGTTATTGATTTATATATTTGATGTTGTTTCTATTGTGTACTTTTATTCTTGTTATCTCTTGAGGGAGAAAACATTACCAAAGGTTATTTTTGGATGCATTGGTTCTTCTCTTCATCCTGTGGAGACTAGTAACACTCTTTTGATTGGCGATGAATCAGTTTAGTGTCCAATTTAGAGGTTGTTTTATATGGTTCTATAGGTCCTTTCATAATAATGAAATATGAAATAACATGTGAAATTTAATAAAATATTTTGTTACAAATTTCAAAATACTATAATATTTTTAAATTTATTATTAAACAGAACAATGTATATACGTACATTAGTAGGTAAAAGAAAATCCAAAATGATATGGTCTGTATCCAAATAATTCCACAATGTCGTAATGAAATGGAGTGTATGAATCTATATGTAATTTTAAATAGAAAAAGTTAAAAATAATTATAAATTATGTAAAATAACTAATATAATCATTAGAAAACAATAAAGATGAGCGATCATACCAATATCTATAGAAATAATCTTGTAGCAAATCTGTGGGATGCATATGACCATGTAACACCCTGATATTTTTGGAAAATTATTTACCTTTAAATAATATTAAATCTTTAATTTCTTATGCTACAATAAACACCAAGTTTAAACAAAATATGATATACTATTAAAATATTATTATGTGATGATTATTTCCTAAACATTTGATTAGAGAGAATGAATATTAATAACTAAATTATGAAAAATATAGGGTATATCTAATTATAAAATGAAATAATTGGTTATCAAATTATTAGAATTTAAAATAAAAATTATTCATAAATAAAATTGATGTTTTTTCAGAAAAATTATTTTTAATACATGCAATGTATTTTTATTGGATAATGGGATTGAAAACCAATACAATATTATATTCTAATAAATATAATTTTTAGCAATTTTGGCATTATAATGACTATTATAATTTACTCTTTTATTAAATTACAAAAGTGCCCCTCACCAAAATTATAAAAGGGTACCTCATCTGTCACTTATTTACACCACATCAAGACTTCCATATTGACCATACCCTGAAAAAATAACTTCTAAACATACTTATTCCCATTATAGATGTTATTTTCATCCAAAAATAACAACCCTAGGATCATTAAGAGGAGATCAAAAGGAGTTTTTTCAATGAAGTGGTAATAAACTTAATCAATCACATTCATTTTTTACTTATTATTTACATCCTATAAATACATGGTCTTTATCATAAAATAATAAATTCAGTATCCAAAATATAATTAATTTTTTTATGATTATCAATTAACCATAATCCACCTTCATTCCCATCAAATTGGATGTGAATGTATTACACGTGCGTATATATGAAACACTATCTACACGTAGCGATAAAATTAATTTTCCATCACTATATTTATTTGATGAATATTGTTTTGGGTTTAAATTTTATATATTATGTTTATGAATTACTTATAATTATATAATAATAATATCTTTCGAATGGCCCGAAGGCCTTTTATTTTATTTTATTACAGATAATCTCCCTTTTAAGGGTTGAAGGGGAACCCGTACATGACCCGTAGGCCCAAGGCACAAGGCCTAACATGACCCGTAATACATGATCCGAAGGCACATAGGCATACCATGCCCAAACATGACCCGTAAGCCCAGCCCACTAGAACTGCCCCTCCCTAGCTTCTGCATCATTGATCGCCTTTAGCTCCCCACCTACATTTCTGATCGTCTAGCATTTCCCCGTACAAAGCTGCACGGTGCCTAGTCTCAATGGAGGCTACCATACCCTCTCATTCTTCTAATTTGATTAGCTCTGCTCTTGGTGACTGCTATTGTTGCTCTGATCATCTTCCGGGGCCTACTCTATGTGAACTGGGCTACTTCATGGTCTTCAATGACCCTAAATCCCATTGGCTTGAAGGCCATTGATTGTCCAAATTCCCTTGATACCCATACGCCCAAACTGGTGGCCCGAAGGCCCAAAACAGGTGAATAGTTCCGGCTTCTATAGTACCAAACAGTACCTGCTACAGTACTCGGAAATTCACCTCCACCCGGTTTTGAACCTGGGTCTCTTGGATTCCAAGAAGTAGCCCTTACCACATGGGTACATGCTCTTTGTCTATATAATAATAATATCACATCTATATTTTTACCTTACAAACTATTGGAGATTGATAAAGTTTCTTGTGCATATGTGTGGACTACGACATCCATAATGTGATGTGATTTTTTTCATTTAAATTACACATGGATGGTAATAAGGATATATTTGATAAATTTATATCATATATATGATATAGTAATGATCCTTAAAAGTTTAATTATTATTTATCTTTTTGTCATTCTATTTATCAAAAACATTAAACAACACTCATGCGTACGTACGACCTACCATCTCCATGTACAATGTAATTCATTTTTCTATATCAACTTTTTGTGAATGATTATAAATATGTATATAATGAATATATATTATTTTCATATAATTATTAAAATTATTTAAATTGTTGAACCATGATTAATATATAAGGACTGAGACTGCCAAATGGAAACATGCATTGAATACGAAGTAGTTATCACCAAGAATAGTTATTTTAATAACACATTTTTAATAAATGGGTGGAAATATGTCATAAATAAATCATAAATGGAAATATAGATATTAAAATTATTATATATTATATTTATAATAAATCCAAACTTATTATAAAATATGTTTTTATTTGAACAAGGTTAAGTGAGACTTGATGTAAGGGTTTTATATCTCAATCCTATTTTAATTTGGATAGTTTATTCTTGAATTTCCATTTAGGAAATTATACGATCCTTATTTTATGAGTCTATTGAAATTTATTATTCACTATTTATTTCTTTAGAGTATATGATTTCTTTAATTATTCTCACGTCAATTACTTAATAGTTGAGAACAAATTATTAAGGAATATAAACTTTATTTCCCTCTTCGATCTAAAATCTTTTTTATTCTTTATAAATATTTTATAAAAATATTTTCAAGGAAGATTTTGATATTATCCTATGATTATTTTAAATATATTTTGAGCCTCTCTATAAATTTTTAAAAATGTTTTCCAAGGAATCTCCTTGTTATTTTCTGGATGTGGTAATTTTTTACAAAAAATATTAAAGGAATTCATTCTTTAATCTTATAAAGCAAAAAAATAGTTTCTCACTACCATGAAAACTCAATACATCGAAGCTACAATTATAAGTTTACAAGCCTATTTTCAATGAATTTTTTTTTATAATATTTTATAATATTTTATTTTTTGAAAATTCATTTCAAATTAAAAGGGTATTTTTTCATGATTGTTTGTAATTATATTTTAATAGTATTTTTATTCATAATTAACAATGACCTTTGGTTTTGATTATTTTGTACTAAGGATATTAACTAATGATACTATCATTATTATTTTTCTAGATGGTTTATTTTTATGATGATGATATGTTTATGAAACCCATTTTTATTGGTTATGCTATGATTTTATGAAATATGGAATCTATTTTATTTTCTTGGGTTATGATTTGATGATATGATGGATGTTTTATGATATTGTACCAGACATAGGTATTATTTTAATTATGTGATGTTTGGGACCAATAACTCACTCCAATTAATTGATTAAAGTTTTATATCTCATTATATAATTATGAGAAACAAGTCGAAGTGCTTGATCCATTATGGGAAACAAGTAGATGTGCTTGATCTACTATGGTAAATCAGTATTGATGCTGGATACTATGTTCTTGGAAGTTAACCTTGACATATGAAATGGTTCCTATAATTAGGATGGTGACACAAACTTTTGTGAAATAATCTTATGGATTATGATTGAGTTAGGATGATTTATCATTCTTATGATTCATGACTTTTGAAACACTAATGTCTTATTCCAAAAATCATTTTTATGATATTTGTTAGATTGGGTATGATATTTGTAAGTTATGGTCATGATATTATACCCCTATGATTATATTATGCTTTTATATTATCATAAATTGATTGCTTCCATGCTAACCCTTACTGAGAACATGAGCTCACACTTTTTATGTTCCATTTCCAAAGTTTAAAAATAATGTAAGGTATTACTATAAAGTATAATATGTCTGAAGATCTTTATTGAAGATGTTTAATATAATTCATCAAATAAGAATATTATATATCTAGTCTCCAAAGATAGTAAACCTTTTTTGGTTATAACATGGATCGAAAAGTTATGAATAGAATAGTTATTTAAAGAGATTTAATATTTATGTAGGAATATAGTATGCTGATATAGTTGGTATTGAAGCTGGATTTAGTCAATATTTAGAGATTATGATTAGAGAAATTTTATGAAAAACATGGGGATAGGTTTATATATAGAATAAATCCAAAGTTTTTGGTAATGATCATGAATGAGCTAGGTTAAAACTAATGTATCCTTGAAGAAGATGTCATGATTTTGAAATTATATAACTGACATTTCATGATTATATTGTTTTCCATTGTGATTATTGTTTCAAAAACTATGATTTTTGGTTTTAGTAAATGGATGAAACCCGTAATAATTATGTTAATGATGAATTTTATAGGAAATGAAATTATTATACACTTAAGAAAACAAATGTTATATTAGATGGAATATAGAATCTTGATCTTATGCTCACAAAACATTCTTTGGCTGTAAATATTTCCGAGCTTCCAAATGATTGAAGAAAGAAGAAATATATTGTTGAATATTTCATGAAGAAACATCCGTCTTATTTTAGTGGATCAGATGATACACTAGAGGAAGAGAAATAAATCAATACCATTGATAAAATATATTATATTCTTCAATGATCAAGAAATAAAAAAGTTATCCTAGATATTTATTGTCCATAAAGAGAAGAAGATCAATGGTGGAATATTATTAAGAATAAAAGGAAATAGAACAAAATTTAATCCATATAATGGAATCCATTTTACAGGATATTATTTAGTAAGTACTTTTCTCATATTCTATATAAAAGTATGGAGAATTAATTGCTAGAGATGATGAAAAAGGGTGGTGAATCCGTTTGTACCTATAAGGAAAGTTTTACAAGGCTTTAAAGGTATTACTCTGGTTTAATTATCAACCATGAAAGTAAAATTGACTGATTATTTAGTTGTTTAAATCCATGTCTCCCAATGTAATTAGTTATAAGATACTTTAGTAGATACGATGAAATAGTTCGATGTACACACAAATTAGAAATTAAAATTGGAGATTCCCACCATTACTATGGTTTTGATAAGAAAATGATGATAAAGTGCCCTGAAATCTCAATTAAATCACATGGTTGAAATAAATTTAAATTATCTACATGCCATAAATGTGGGAAGATACATTGTTGGAATAGTTCAAATGGAAATGGGTGGTTCTTTAAATGATAAAATATGGCTCATAAAGTATGTGAATTTCAAAAGGGGTAAATTTGTCATTTAATGTAAGGGAAGTAAATAAGAATCAAAAAAAATTAACCAACCATTATCCAATGATTAAATTTAAGTATTATGTGAATTATTCCAACCAGATCAAAAATCCATTTGTTTTTTATAATCAACATAAAAATAATCTAAAGCTTAATGACAATAGGAAATATCATATGATCATGACTGTTAAATTGTGAAACAAGAATTACATAGTGAAAGATACACTTATCATAAAATCTAAAACATCTAATTTGATTTGTGATTTTGGATCTATCCACTATCTTTTATCTAAGGATATTTCTAGGGGTATCACAATATCACCTCAATGATTAGATGTTGAGGTACCTTCAAAAACTATTAATGGTATGGTGGTATTATCTCATGTTTCTAGTTCCTCTCTAATTAAATTTTATGGGGAAGTACATCCTAAAAATATTTTTATTATCCCTTAAATTGAATTTGATATTATTAAAGTCATGGAATGGATTTATTTATATGGATAACATATCAATTTCCATGGAAGGGAAGTCATGTTTCATATTCAAAATGAACCTGTGATCATTTATTAATGCAAGGATGAATATGAACTAAAAATGAAAATTTATTAAATATTATTGGGTTTAATTGTTATCCATGAAGGTTATCTATGTTATATGTCTTGGGAAAAGCTCAAAATAAAAAAAACACCTATTTTATTTTAATTTGATGATGTTTTTCAAGAATAATTACCGAGTTTACCTCAAATAGTGAAGTTAAGTTTTTAATAGAACTCATATCTGATGTTATCCCTATTTTAGTGAATCCTTACATAATGAACCTAATTGAGTTATAGTAATTGAAGAAGATACTACAGGAGAATCTTGAAAATGAAAATATATTACTTTGTGCATCACCATAGAGTGCACCTATTTTTTTATAAATAAGAATGATGAGTCAATGCATCTTTTCATTAATTATCATAAAATAAAAAACATAACTATCAATAAAAAGTATCCTCTACCCCTTATTGATTAATTATTCGATCAACTACATGGAGATCATTAATTATAAAATATTTACCATCATTCTATATATCATTAATTGAGGTTTTGGAAAGAGTATATACCTAAGAACACCTTAACACTAGTTATAGGCACTATGAATTTATAGCAATTCATTTTTTTATTTATAATTACCTAGATATATTCATGTTTTTAACAAATATAGTCTTTAGATAATATATTTATTAGTTTTTGGTAGTATTTATAGATGATATTATTGTATATTAAATTTTTAAGTAATATAATTATGATCACTTGGGGATTGTACCTAAGACCTTGAGTTAGGAGAATCTTTATGAAAAATATACCAAGTGTGAATTTTGGCTTCATAATGTTTCATTCATGGGTCGTATAATCTCAAGTGAGGGTAGAGTAGTAGATACCACAAAGACTAAAGTTATTGTGAAATTTTATAGAACATCTTGGGAAACTGAAATCCATATTTTTCTTAGAGTTTTTGGATATTTAAATATTTTGTGAGATTTTTATCATGATTATGTAATCCATGCACCATGTGTACTCAAAAGGGATAAAGTTAATATATATGAATGAATGTAATAAAAATTTTGAGGAGCCAAAAATTAGGTCAGTTAGTGAACTGGTGCTTACACTACCCTATAATGGTGAACAATTTGTGATCTATAGTGATGCATCGAAGAATAGAATATGATGAATTCTCAGGAAAAATAATATAGTGATAGAATACGCCTCACACTAAATGAAGTATCATGACAATGTTTACCCAACTCATAACTTGGATTTAGCTGTGGTAATTTATTATTAATGATATTGAGGCATTTCATTATAGTTAAAGGTTTCATATATATACTAGTCAAAAAATCTTAAATTATATATTCACTCATAAATAAATGAATATGTTACATAGAAGATGGTTTGAGATGATTAAGGATTACTATATATCAATATATTACCACCTTGGAAAGGAGAAAAAGGCGGCATATGATTTATGGCCAAAAGGCCATTCTAGCATATATATGATTAGGATCATAAAATTTTCAATATTTATGGGTTTGAAAAGTATAGATCTGGAAATCATGAAGGAAGGGAAGAAGTATTATCTATTTCGAATAAGTGTTCAACAATATATCCATGAGAGGATTGTGGAGGTGAAAAATGAATATGTGAGGACATAAAATAAGGTGGGAAATGTTCATAAGTTCAAATATGATTGTGAGGAAATGATAAGGTTTAGGAATTGTGTATATGTTTGGTAAATACAAGATTTGAAAAGGAGCTTTTGGATGAGGCTCATAGTTCATCATTCTCTATTTTTCATGGAAGTAAAAATATGTATAGAGAATAGAAAGAGTATTTCTAGTGGGAATACATGGAGAGAGATATGAAAGAATATGCATCTCATTGGCTGCTATGCCTGTAAGTTAAGTTTGAGAGATATACTTCTAATGGGATGTTTCACCCAATTCTCATACCAGAATGGAAATAGAAAAACATCACCATGGATTTTGTTATCATACTCTCCAAAATATCTAAAGTTTGTAATGATATATTGGTTATAGTAGATAAAATTATGAATTTGGATAACCTCATTTCTATCAAATAATATTTTTCTCTTGATAATATTTCTATAATATACATTAAGAAAGTGTGATATTTCATGAACTGCCCCTTTCTATCATATTTGATAGAGTTGTGAGGTTTTCCTTGAAGATATAGTGGAGTCTTTAGTAAGCTCCAAATACATTGTCGAGTTTCAGTATGGTGTATCATCTTCAAGAAGATAGTAATTATAAGATTAACATTCAAACCCTATAGGATATGTTGATATCTTATTATATATATTTTAAAGGTGTTTGGGATCAACAACTTCCTCTAGATGAGTTTTCTTACAACAATAGCTTTGACTCAAGAATTTAGATGGATCATTATGAACCCTTATATGGATATAAGTGTACAGATTAAACCTATAAGGATGAAGTTTTATAAATAAATATATTGGGGATTGAGATAATTGAGGAAATAGAAAATAATTTTACAACTATTCAGCATCACATATGGGCAGTTCAGAGTCGATAAAAGAGTTATGTTGAAAATCATCAACATGATCAGAATTTGATATTTGTGAGAGGGGTTTCATTAAATTTATCCATGGGAAAAGGGTATGAGATTCAAGAATATAGGAAATATAAGACCTAGGTATATCGACACATTATATATTCTTGTTCGAGTAGTGTTGGTATCTTTTCAATTTGAACTTCCACTAATCAGCTTTAAAGTCCATGATATAGTCCATGTATCTCTCCTAAGGAAGTTTGTACCTAATCCTTAATATGAATTAAACTAAGAGGTTATAAAACTAGAGGATGATATTTACAATGATTAAA
This sequence comes from Viscum album, assembly GCA_963277665.1. Lineage (NCBI taxonomy): Eukaryota > Viridiplantae > Streptophyta > Magnoliopsida > Santalales > Viscaceae > Viscum > Viscum album. The sequence goes on from OY728160.1 coordinate 1,943,565,162, forward strand.
CAGTAGTATAAATATTTTGTCATACAGATAATGTGCCATAGAATCAAACCACATTCCTGGTTAATGTTCTCTTCATAAAACACAAATTCAAGGAAGCTTCTTGGGAACCTATTGATTTAATGAAATAGAGATATCATCATTTGTTTGTATCAGAGTGATGAAATTCATGGGATAAATTCATTTTAATGGAGGTATAATGCAACATCTGGATAGTTTTTGAAAAATACCTCCCTCTAAATAATTTAACTTCTTTAATATATTGTGTTACACACAACATTGAGTTTAAATTAACCACGATATACTATTAAAATATTATTCTATATTGGTTATCACCAAACCATTAAATTTGTAGGTATGAATATTAATAAATAAATTATGAAAAATATTTGGTCTTCTCATTTATAAAATTAATTCATTGGTTATAAAATAACTATAATTGAAGATGAAAATTATTATAAAATAAAAGTGATGTTTTTTTCCAGAAACACTTTTTTTAATGAATGAAATGTATTTTTATATTAATAAATTAAAATATTCACTATTGGTGAATGATTTTATTGAAATATATATATTATATATTCAGTCCAATTTTTTTAACCATCATTTAATATTTTTCTATGCATAGTATAATTTTAAACTAAGTTTTATTATTAAAAACTGTCTTTTTCTAAAAATCAATTTTCATTAAGTTATGAGAAATTATATTTAAAATTATTTTTTTCCACTAATAGTTATTGAATTTTATAAAATTTATTCCATATTAAGAATAAATAGGGTAAAAATTAGTAAATAGTCAACATTCATTTTTGTCAACATGAATAGTAACCCTAGTAAAATATATCACCTCAGAAAAAGGTAAATCAGGTTAATCTATGTTAAAACTAAGTAGTAAGGCTATAATTATTCCTATTAATTCTTATTGGATGTATTTAATTCTACCACTATAATCATATTATTAAATTTTATTTTTAATGGATACTTTTCAATGAAAATAACCAATTAATTATTTAAATCAATGAAGGTTACAAAATACCACTATTTTAGTTTTAAATATCTATTATGAGTACACATTAGAAAAAAGTAAGTTATAAATGAATAAAAATTTAAAATATAAGAATAATAATCGTATTTCATTTATGGTAATTTATTAATAATTTTTATTTATTAAATATGTACCTTACATTCTTATACAATGCCAAAATATTGTTGATTCAATTAATAGAAAAATAAAATAAATGATATTAATTTTTTTAAAAGATATAGTTTGATTTTTTTTAAATCTTCTCCAGGAAATATATATAATAATATGCCATATTAGTGTTTTTAAGGATTAAATTCTAATTATAGATTTTTTCTTTATGTATTTTATGTCAAATTAAATGAATAGTGTGAAAATGGACATTAATAATATTTTATCAACATAATATTTTATTTAATTATTTAAAAATCATAGAAATATGAAATATGAAATGGAGAATATTACATGGTATAAAATTACATCCCTTTTCCATTTAATAGTCAATTTTCACCACATATGTAAAATTATGACACTTTAAGTGTGAAAAATGTATTACTCTGGTTGAGGTTAAAATTGGTTATCCATATTGTCAATACAAATGATTAGGTTTAAAATGATACCATATATAGTCCAAATTTCATTGAATGATATGATTACAAAACTATAAAATATTTAATTCTAATACCTATACTTTTATAGGATTTTGTTTTAGATAATGAATTTATTATAATTTAATATTTTAAGAAATTATAAAAGGTCCTCTCATGTAAATATTAAAAGGGAATCCCTCCCTCACTTCATTACACCACATTGAGACTTCTAGTATAAGGACCGAACCATATAACATTACATAATCTTGAATTTTTAGTCAAGCAATCACTTCCTTTAAAAGTGAGGATATTTTAAAGTATAATGTTTTAGAGAATTAAGATATAATACACACATAACATTCCACATTTATATAGATAGGATACCATAAAAACAGAATCTATTTATTTCAAAATATAAAACTTTTCCAATAAAACTTGTTTTCATTGAAAAATATTCACACCATTTAACAAGGAATTTTTTTTTCACATCCTTATAACCTGTGAAAATAATTTAAAAAATTGGGATGATCATAAAAATCCCAGTAAGGGATATATAATTAAATAAAGAAATAAATTAGTCCATGAAAACTTGTATAATTATGAAATCATTTTAAAAATGACATACTTGTCACCTATATATACTTATATTGTGAAATTTTATATTTATACAAGGTTTATGAAAAAAATAAATAAAATAAATAAAAACATAAAGGTATCATGGTAAATTATTTAAATAATATTTTAACCGTCTCAGCTACCATATGATTTGTAACCCTCACGACTACCTTACAATATACCCTCACAATTACCTTATTGTGTAACCATCACAGTCACCCTTGGAGTAACCATACAAATTACCTCCAACTTACACATAACCAATAAATTTTTTTTTGGAGATATAGGTCCCACACTTCATCATAAACAATGATCGAGAACCAGAACATAATCAAACAACATGTATAATTCTATAAAATCATTGCTTTTGAATTTTGTAAAATATAATTTTAAAATAGGATTTAAAACAAACCCCTTACAAAAATAATATAATTGATGTGATAAATATTAGAGTAGATGGAATATTTATATACATGTAAATAAATGTAATTAAAAATAATATAAACAAAATTCATCACACATGAAATTTTAATACCACATAATTAATGAAGTAGAATGTTAACCCAAAGAATGGAAATTGGGTTAAGAATTCCCTTACATTGGGTTCGTCTTACTTTAAATGTGTTTAAAACTACTGTATAATGGTTAAAAGAGTGATATTAATATGTTATATAAAAATATTTATGTCTATAACACCCTATATTATAATTTAAAAACATCATTACACCCATTAATTTTTAGTATTTTGTTCTTTCCATTGTTTCCGGTGCGTTCTTTACATGATTTCCATGGCCGTTTTGTATTTTATGTTCTTTTCAGGTGGAAAATAAATTCTGGAAGTGTAATGAAGTTGTATTCATATGTTTTTATAATATTAAATTATTCCATAAATATTTTTTGTTATACAGTATGAGGATGAATCATTATATAAATATTTAGTGATATCTATTTAGAGCATTTTGGCGGTTCTTTGATAATCAGGAACTAGTTTCATTATATAACATAATATTATGTATATATGTTAAAAAAAGAAAATTAAAGAGGATATATGATAGATATTTCAATCTGGTTCAACCATTTATATGGTTTTATTACCAGTTTTTAAGGAAGTAAAGGAAATTTAAAACACATCGTCCATGATTTTGGAAAATCATCACATCACGGATGATGTTTTTATTTTCAATATAAGAGGGAGTGAAAAGGAATAATGATGATGAATTTTTACATAAACTTGATTAAAATAAAGAATATATATAATAATGGATCTTTCATGCCTCTTGTATAAGGGGAGGAGAAGAGAGTATAAAAAAATAAAAGAATTCAAAATAAAATGAAAGACTATCTTTACCTCTTGATATCTTCTCCTTGAGATCCTCCTTAAGGCCTTTTATTTTGGCATTTTGGTGAGTCTAGTAGGTATAGGATGTGGATAAAAGACTTGGTAAGAGTTTATGGTATAATTTAGGAAATTATGAAAGCCTAAGAGGTGTTAGAGGATGAGGTGGATGAGGGTGGCATTTATAGTGAAAGTGTGGGAGTTTTTAATTAATTTCAAAGAACACCTCATTAGTGGTATTTAAAAAACAATGGGCTTTCCCATGGTATTGGACACATGGGAAACCAAATATCATATTTTAATCTTCAAGAGTCTACCAGAATGATTACATCATTATTACATCATTATGATGTCATTAGACTCCTAAATACTCAGAACTGTATTTTTTACTATTCACCGAAAATTAAACTATCTCAGAAAAATCCTAAAAAATAACCCTAACCCTTTTTCAATGTGTATAAGTATAAAATTAAATAAATTTTTTGATAATAATTTTCTAAATATGATTAATTTAATTTTTAAATAAAATCATGTTTTATTCGAAAAACAACAATTTTAATAATACAACCCATTTTATATCACCATGAAAAATTAATCAAGATCTCAATATCTTTAAACATTAAGAAAATAAAATAATAATACATTTAGTATTCATAAGGGTCATATTACTATTCATTTTACTATTCATAAGGGTATGTTACTATTCACCAAATAAACAATTTGGTTCTATCACACTCCAAATAACTTACTAATCACAACCGTAGTTAATTTTTTTTTGTAATTCAAATTGTAGAACAAAAAAAATATGTCTAATGACTAGTTTATAAATAAATACTTAAAAAAAGTTTTATTATGTTGAGATTCAGTGTTTCATTAATTTAAATTTATTTTTTTAAACATAGGGTGTTACATTCTCCCCACCTTTTGAAAATTGAATCCTCACAATTTTTTTACTTATTAAACAATTGAGGGTACCCTTACCTCATAGAATTTTCAGATTCCCATGTGTCTTCTTTAACCATGTGGTTTCTACACAAAACCTTTACCTAGTGTATTACATTATTCCAAATTACTTGTTCTATTTTATCAAGAATCTTAATAGGTTTCTTTTCATAAGAAAGGTTCTCTTCTAGCTAAAATACTTCTTGGCTCAAAACCTAAGATGAATCTGGCACAATATTTATCATCATCTAAACATGAAAAGGATTATATACATGAGGTAATCTCTGAGGAAAATATACTTGATTTGAAAATGTTTTGAATTTATCCAAGATTTATTAAGGTCTAATGAACTGTGTACTTAGATTCCCTTTCTAAACAAAACACATAACACATTTCTATGGTGATATTCTAAGAAAAAAATGATCACCTACCTCAAAAGAAAAGTATTTCCTCTTATTATCTACATGAATTTTCTGCCTACTCTGAGATTTCCTCATGTATTGCGGGATCATATTCACTTTCTCAGCCACTTACTGTACTAACTCTAGTCCCATCAAATTCCATTCCCCAAACTCATCCTAAAATGATGGAGTTTGAAACTAATTCCCATATAATCCCTCAAAAGGTTCCATCTGTATACTAGAAAGAAAATTGTTATTATAATGAAATTCAACAAAATAAATATTCTAATCCTAAATACCATTATAAACTATTGAAAAAACATTAATCATATCCTCTAATTTCTAAATCATCTGTTCTTACTTCCCATCTAATTGATGATAAAAAGGCATACTAAAATTTAATTCTATGGTCAACGACTTCTGAAGGCCCTTCAAAAAATTATAATTGATCTTGAGATCATAGTCATACATAATGAGAAGTGGAACATCATGTAACCTAACAATCTCTATAATAAATAGTCGATAAAGATTATCTAAAGACATAGTATCTTGAATAGTAAAAAAATGTGAATATTTATTTAGTCAGTAAACAATCACCCAATTTGAATTATTACCTCTATACGTATTTAGTAGTCCCACCACGAATTCCATGGATACATTTTCCCATTTCCAATATGGAACTGGAAAGGGCTGAAGCATACCCTTGGGTAACTACCGATCTGCTTTAACCTATTGATATGTCTAATATTTAATGGTAAACTCTGTAATATCTCTTCTCAATACATATCACCAGTAATACTCCTGATGGCCCATGTATATCTTAGTACTACCTGGATGAACTAAAAATGTAGAACTATGAGCTTCATACAACAAATATTTCTTCAATTGGGGATCATAAGGAACACAAAACATTTATCAAGATTAAATTATAGAAAATTATTAATTTTAACCAATTATACCTTTTTCTATAGCTCCTGATCTTCCTTTTGCACTTTCTTAATTCTGTCTAATAATGATTTTGCACTGAAACCTGAAACAAAATAAAGGTATTTCTTGCACTCACAACTTCTAATCTGAAATTCATAAAATCATTAATCAAGGTATCATGTTCCAAATGTAAAATAGTTAATGATGCATGATTTTATTGACTCAAGGAATCTACCACTTTTTTTCTTTTCTAGGATGGTAATTGATCGTGAAATTATAATTCATTATAAGTTAAATATATATTATCTACCTCATGTTTAATTCCTTCTGAGTGAATATATACATCATATTTTTATAGTTAGAATATATTTCACATTTGGATACATATAAATGATTCTTACAAATTTTCAAATAAAAAACCATTGATTCTAATTCAAAATCATGTGTGGGATAATTAACCACCTGAGGTTTTAGTTGTGTTGAAGCATAAGAAATTACTAGATAATTTGGCATAAAAAAACAACTGATTCCCTTTAATAAATCATCATTGTAAATGAAAAAATAACCATTTGTAGAATGAAGTTCCAAAATTAGAGAATTCACCAATCTCTTCTTCAGAGTTCAAAAACAAACATCAAATTATTCTGTCTAAATAAATTTATCCCCTTTTCATGTTAACTTAGTTAGGAGGATAGATAACCATGAAATGTTTTTAACAAACCATCAATAATAACCTGGTAATCCAATAAAACATTGAATTTATGTAAAATTTTTATATCTTGGCTATTCATCAACCACTTTCGTTTAGGAAGGATCAATTGTTATTCCATCCTTATTTTCAATGTTCCCAAGAAAAGAAATCTGTGGCAACCAAATATCACACTTTATAAATTTTCCATATAGTTTATTTTCATTTATGGATTAAAAAAACAATTAAATGTTATCAATTATTTTATTTAATTTTTGAAAATAACTGAATTTCCTCAATAAACACAACTAGAAACATTTCTAAGGACTAAATAAATATTCTATTCATAAGATCCACGAAGAAAGTAGGTAAATTAGTTAACTAAAACTACATAACAAAAAATTCATAAAGCCCGTATCTAGTATGGAACATAGTCCTCATAATATCTGCTTCCTTTAATTTCAATTGATTGAACTCCGACCTTAGGTCAACCTTCAAAAAATAATGTGCTCCCTAGATCTGATCAAACAAGTCATTGAAATGAGGGAAAAGTTACTTGTTTTTAATAGTGATGTTATTAAAGGCTCTATAATCAATTCAAAGTCTCATGGAACCATCTTTATTTTTAACAAGAAAATAGATCACCCCATGGTGAAGTTCTAGAATGAATAAATTATTTATCAAGAAACTCATGCAACTAATTTTCAATTAAATAAATTCCATTTGAGACATTAGATAGGGGGGTTTAAATTGGATTATCTTGAGGAACTATGTCAATAATAAATTCAAATTCCCAACCAATATACCACTGAGTAACTCATAAGAAAAAACATCAAGATATTCATTTACTACTAGCACATCATTAATCTAAATAATTACATTGTTTTCAAAAATATAAACATGATAAATTTCATTTATATCTTACAATAGTTTATCTACATCCTCATATGTTATCAATTTTATGGGTTCTTTATTGTATAAAAATTAAAAATATTTTTGAAAAAAAACTTCTCTGGATCTATAATCAATATTACCATGATAAATAGAAGAAAATCGATATCCATAATGACATCAATATATACTAGGGAAAACAACATGTTTTGCAGGTAAATTCATTCCACAGACCACAATAGAAATATTATTATAGTTTCTATTTTTGTTAATATTTTTCCCTGGTGTTTTAACAATAAATTACAATCTCATTTGTGGAGGTGATATATCCAATTTACATTAAAATTTCATAGAAATAAAGGAATGTGTATACCCTGTATCAAACAAAAATTTAAAAATATATGATTAGATAAAAAAGTTACCTGATACAACATTATTGTATGGCCTGACGGCTACTAACGTAATTAAAAAGGATCTAAACAAAGACTTCTTCTTATAGTCTGGATTATTTGCACCATTCAGATCTCTTTTTGGGCATAAATTTTCATAATGACCCATCTCACCAAATTTAAAAAAAATTATAGTTTTCTTATCATGATTACTATTAGGATCAATTTTATTATAATCTCGGGCTATATGTTAAAACTTCCCACACTGAGAACACTTCCCAGTTTTGATAAGTCATTCCCCATGTTTCTTTTTTCCACACATTTCACAATCTGGAAACTTAACATTCTTACAATCCGATTTCTTTGATTTATTATTACCCATCGCTTTTTATCAGGACGTCTTTATATTATTATTTTAAAAGTGTGAATTATCATCAGAAAACTCTATTTAAAACTTATCCGAACATTAGAAAAATTTATCATAACATTTTAACTCACAGTAAGCCAATTCCCTTTGTTATATTGGCTTAAATCCTGAGTAAAAATGGTTGATTTTTCTATCATGATCCGGAATAAGATTCGGATCATACCTCGCCAGTCGGGATAAATTTTCTTCATACATAGCAAATAAATCATCCTTTTTATACTTATATTCAAGTAATTTCTTCTCCATCCTAACTCGAACCACCTTTGGAAAATATTTTTCAAGGAAATGACTTTTAAATCCATCCCACTCCAAGGATTCAATCTCCTCTCTATCCCTAATTTTATTTACCATTAACCACCAATGATGAGCTTCACTATCAAAATGATAAATGGAATGACTTAACTATTGATTATATGAACATACCATAACATTGAATATGTTTTCAAGGGCTTTAATCCATCCTTCATCCACTATTGGGTAAGAATATCCCCTGAAAGTAGGAGGGCGTTGACTCATAAAATGTTTCACTATTATCACATTAAATTGTGGTAGCTCTAGTTGTTCTCTTAAATGGATGACACCACCATTTATTTCCTATGTTATCTTAACCATTAATATCACAAAATACTCTGTTCCAATCCCAACCATTCTAGGCTGCAGATTCAAAAGTATATCATTCTGTAGATGCCTTTCCACTTCAACTTCCATCTTTCTTCTGCGAAAAACCATTCTAATCAAAAATATCTTAGTTGAAGAAACATGGTAATATTTACATCCTATAACATTTAAAAATTAAACATAGAGTAAAAAACCATTTATTGTATTATTTTAACATCATTATAACCCCTAAATTTATCTAAAACATCCTCTGATACCAACTATAAGGACCTATAATTATTACATAATATTGAATTTTAGTCAAGAAATCACTTCCTTTCACATTGATGATCCTATAAATTTTAGAGTTTTAGAGAATTTTGATATAATACATACATAACATTCCACATTAATATAGATATAATACTATAAAAATAGTATCCATTTCATCCAAAATATAAAAAGTTTCATATAAAATATGTTTTCATTGAAAAATATTTATAGCATTTAACTTGGATTCAATATTTTTCATACACATCCTTATAACCTATGAAAATCATTTGAAAACATGGTATGAACAAAAAAATCTTAGAATGGGAAATGATAATAAGGAAAGAAAACATTTTTCCTTGAATAGTTGTGAACTTATGAAATCATTTTCAAAAAGACAAACCTATCACCAATATATACTTTGTGAAACAAGATATTTTGACAAGATTTATGAAAAAAAGAACATAAATATTAAGAAAAGGTATATTAGAGAATTGCATACCTAATATCATAACCCTATTAGCTATCATTATATTTTTAGCCCTCATGGATACCTTACAATGTAACCCCCATGACTACCTCATTGTGTAACCATCAGAGTTACACTTGGAGCAACCATACGACCGAACTCCAACTTACGAATAACCAATGAATTAGAGGGGGATATAGGTTGCACCCTTATTCATATAAAATTCCCATGAACCATAAAATAATCATACAAAATGAATAATTTCATAAAATACCTTTTTTTCAATTTTGTAAAACAGAATTTTAAAAGAGGAATTTAAAAGAAAAACCCATTTCAAAAATCATATAATTGAATTGAGACATAGTAGAGTGGATGTAATATGTATATAAACTGTAAATACACATAATAAAACATAATATAAAAAAATTCATCAATCAAAAAAATTTAATACCACATAATTAACAAAGTAGAAGGTTAACCCAAAGAATGGAAATAGGGTTACGAATTCCCATACCTAAGGTTCATCTTACATTAAAAATGTTTAAACCTTGAATATAATAGTTAAACTAGTGTTATTAATATCTTAAAAAACATATTAATTTTTATAAAACCTTGCATAATCATATTAAAACAACATTTTCCCTTTAATTAGTAGTATTTTTCTCCTTCCCTTGTTTCGGGGTCGTTCTTTACATGATTTCCATAGTCAGTTTGTATTTGATTTCTTTCAATATGGAAAAGAAATTATAAAATTAGAATGAAATGTTATTCATATGTTTTCATAATATTAAATTATTCCATAGATCATTTTGGTTATATGTTACGAGGATGAATCATTAGATAAATCTTTAGTGATATTCATTTTGATAAATTTGGAGGTTCTTTGATAATGACAAACTAGTTTCATTATATAACATAATATTATGTATATCTGTTAAATCCAAAACATTAAAGAGGATATATCATACACTTTAAAATCTATCTTTACTATTAAAATGTATTTATAACCAATTTTGAAGGAAGTAAAGGAAATTATGATTTTGGTAAATTTCCATATCAGAGACATTATTTTTATTTTTAGAATAAGAGGAATAAATGAAAAATAATGATGACCCATTTTTATTAACCACGATAACCATATAGAATATATATAATACTGGATATTTCATTCCACTTGGATAAGGGGAGGAGAATATAGTATATGAAAAGAAAAGAATTGAAAATAAAATTAAAGGTGATATCGACCTCCTCAAGGCCTTTGATTTTGGCCTTTTTGTGAGTCCATTAGGTCTTGGATGTGGGTAATGGACATTGGAAAATGATTTGGAATAATTTTGACAATTAAAAAATTTTCATAGGTGTGAACGGAAGAGTGGGGGTGAAGGAGGTATTTAATGTGAAAGTGGGGGGAGTTTTAAATTAATTTCAAAGGACACCTCATTAGTAGTATTTACAAAACCATGGGCTTTGCCATGGGGTTTGACCATAGTATTGGCCACTTGGGAAACATAATATCATTTTTTAATCATCAAGTGTTGACAAGAATGATTATATCTTTATGAAATCATTAGGATGTCATTAAACACCTGAAAACATAAAACCATATTTTTTTACTATTGACTGAAAATTCACCTATCTCAGAAAAATTCCAAAAAAACACCCACATCATTTTAAGATGTGAAGAATTAAAAAATGAACTCCATTTTTTGAATTTTTTTAAATATGATTAATTTAATTTTTAAACAAAATCATGTTTTATTTGAAAAATAACAATTTTTAAACTATAACTCATTTTTTACCACGTTGAAAAATTATTCAAGATATCATTATCTTATATCCATAAGAAAATAAAATAATAATACATGTTAATATTCATAAGGGTCATATTTATATTCATTTTTCAATTAATAAGGGTATGTTACTATTAACCAAAAAACAAGTTAGTTCTATCAGATTCCCAATAACTTACTGATCACAACCGTAGATGACCATTTTTCAAATTTAAATCATAGAAGCATAAAAATTATTTTTAACAGCTAGTTTACAACTTCCTACTTAATAAAAAGTTTCATTATGTAGTGATTCAATGTTTCTTGCATTTCAATTTTTTTTTAAACCTTGGGGTTCTACACCTATATCAACCATAACATGGAAAAATAATTTTTATACTTGTTTATCCAAATTATATACATTATGTTATTCCCAAAAGGATAACCATCGGATCCTTAATTTTAGATCTAAAGAATTTATTTTAAAGAAAATGTAATCTCCTTAATAGATAACTTTTTTACATCTTCTTCAACTCCACTAAATACATTTTATTTATGATAATATAATAATTTTTTTATCTTATCTATACTTAAATGTTAATTTTATTACGAATTCACCATTATCCACCCTCTTTCAAATCAAATGGGAAGTTAAAGTTTCACCCATGCATATGTATTATTTATCATCTCCATATTGGGATACGATTCATTTTACATCACCATATTTAATGGATGGTTATTATGATGGGTTTAAATTTTATATATTATATTTCTTTCATATTTAAACATATATAGTACTAGTTTAAAATCTACACTATTTCCTTATAAACTATTTGTAAACGATAACGTCTCATGTACATATCGGTGGACCAAAACCTCCACGAAGTGTTGTGATTTATTTTTCATTTAAATTTTAATTGGATGGTAGTAAGGATTAATTTTATGAATTTATATGATATATATGATTTAATAATGAACCTTAATGGTTAATTATTTTTTACCTTTCTTTCATTGAATTTTTTAAAAAATGAAAACAATGTTCATGCATTCGTACGACCAACCATTTCCATGAATTATTCAATTCAATTCCCAATATCTAATTTTTATGAATGATTATAAATAAATATATATATATATATATAGAAAATATATATTAATTTTTCACTATGATTAAAATTTTGGTAATGATGGAAACATGATCATATTTTAATGAGAGGGACTACAAACTAAAACAAGCTTGGAAAACGAAGTAGTTGTCAACTTGAATTTGGATTTTAACAACAAATTATAAATAAAAGGCTAATACAATGTAATAAATAAATAATACATGGTATTATAGATATGAATAAGAATATCATTACATGAATCAATGGGGATCACTTAGCCAATGATAAGCCAAGTGTGGCTACCCCATGCCAACCTCCAATAGGCCAAGGGCTAGCGACCAACATCATGTAGGCATAACACTAACATGGGAGGACTTAGCCTAAGATACCTATATGAGGACCCACATATCAAAGCCCATAAAATGATGAAATTCAAAATAAATGTAAAACCAAAATACATATATACATCCAAATTCCATAATAACAGTATGATCAATAATACTGGAAATCATAGAGGGAAAATTATATGTCCACCAAGAACTGTAAATAATTCCAAAATGATATTAATAGGGGACTATAGTAAAAATTTACTCTTTTAATGAACCGTGGTTGGTCTAGCCCAATCTAATCTCCTTCATATCTTGGTCCATCACAAACCTTTTCAAATAGTAGGTTGTTTGTATAAGTCATGACACATGTGGGGAGAGCCCATATTGGGGTGAGTATAACAATACCCTATAGGACACCCCAAAATCACTAACCATGGAGAATAAAAATTAGTTATCTCATCATAAGACATATCAATCATAATATGAGACATATAATAAAACATCCAAATAAGCTCATGGTATAAACTATGTCTCAAGGTAAGGTCACAGTAACAGTCACATTCTGAGTTTAAGATTATATGGGAGAGTCAATAACCACACTCGCTCGAGAGAACTCACTCCATGAGTCTAATACCACTAATAGAGACCATATAAGATGTCGTTCTCATAGAGTCTCACCATATATAAGTATAATCTAGATGTATGAATAGATCAATACCAATATGAGTATAACACCTAGGGAAAAAGGTTATACTAACAACCTTATCTTGATTAAATCTCTATGTTGGGGATCAATTCCCAGGTAAAGTTAGTAACACAAATTCTGATAACTCCACTAAGGGTTAAAGATGATAGAGGACCCACCTTAGGCTATAGGGGGACACAAAGAACTCTATTCCAGAAAAATACCTTACAGAGAATCACAATCTTTTGTCTAGGACATAATTACAAACTATACCCTCATAGATATGGATAAAGGAAACACACCCAAAGGAAAATATTCCACCTTGAAGAGAATAAGATCCCATACCTCTAAAGGAAAAGTATATGGCGTGAACTTGTAGTACATGGTGTGTCTTGCGAGTACTAGGTCTTCCCGTGTGATCCAGCATGTGCGCATGTACTCCAGGCCAAGCCTGTGTATACCTTGTCATGTACATGTACCCTAGGCCATTCCAAAGTAATTTTCTATGTCCAAGTAAACGACTCATCCCATGTGCTCTAGTTGGGGCTGAGTGCACAGATTATACCATATAGTCTTGTTATGCCCGTGTACTCAAGGTAACATGGTGAGTCACGAGGTTGAGTCACATGGGGTGTGACATGTGTCACACGACATGTGATCCTTTCGTCTCTACAGTAACCCTAAAATCAGATCTAGGGTCCCACATGGAATGTATCTTTATATTATATGTCATGTAGTTTTGAGATATCTAGAACATGCTTTTTCTTAATGTGGTCTACTCATCCCACTACCACATTGATTCCCACTATGAATATTTCCTCAAACAATGGATCTGGTCTAGCCAATCCATGCTATTGTCTCTCAATTGAATCTGACCATTTGGTTCCCATGAATGATCATCTTGTATCTCTTTCATATAACCGTACATCAAACTATGATCCTTAAGCATTTTTGTGGACCCAATATACTATTTTCAATAGCCTTGTTCTATCCCCTCATCAAACTCAAACCAAATTCATTATATCAATCCATTTTACTGAATAATGTGTGAGAAATGATTGGTTTACTTGTATTTATCAAACCACTAATCAAATAGAACACTGATGATGAATTTATAATGAATGGGGGAAGATATGAAAAAACCAAAAAAATATGGAATTGACCATGAATTTTTTTTATTTTCCTTAATTCATTTTCATTATAATGATGAATGAATATATGTAATTAAAAAACAATAACCCCCCCAAACCTAGGTAAAAGACCCCAAAAAGATGACACGATTAAACTGAAAATTAATCCATTGGTTGACTGACTAAGATTCATCATAAGAGAAGTAAAATGGGTATGAGTCCATATAAAATAAATGTGCTATAGAGAGTTTGAATAAATTGCTAGAGAAGTACGTTCTTGCATCATAGTCATTTTCAAGATCCTTGAACTCCATTGGTATAGATGATCCCTGTTGCATAAATACAATCATCCAATCCATAGTCATTCACTAATGTCTCTATAACAACTCATATCTAGTTATCTAGGTTTATTTATCTACTTATATGATTTAGCCGTAAATGGGTATTTATAGAGGAGGAATTAGGTCACTAATTCATCGCATTATAAAATAAATAAATAAATAAATTTCTTTATTTTGCACTCTCGTGATAAATGTTTTAAAAATTCCCAATGCTAACAATGTTTATGTCAATCCTAGGATAAATCCCATGCTCTAGACTCAATGGTGATCTCATATTTCAGACTTGTGACTCCATTCAAAACATATTAAATTTTTTCCATAAAAAATACCGACATGTGATATTAATATATTTAATATTTTTCAAATATAAATTTTGGTCCCATTTGGTCTCAGAATCTCATATCGTCTCACCTCTTGGCATAAAAAATATTACTATATATATTTCAAATATTTACAAGGAAAAAAGAGACATCAAATTTACCCCACAAAAGGTATTTTCATAATAAATAATGAAAATGAATACTCATAAAGGTGTGAGTAATGAGCCTAAATCTTACTCTCATGCTCTCAGGTGCTATCCTGAAGATTCTCATGCTACCACTAGACACACACCAAAGGTGTCACTCACCCATAGAGGATCCTATAATACTAATACTTGATCTAAAACATGTAATATGAAGTGGTATCTTCATAATTGATGTCTAGATCACCCACTATGTAACATGTGATGGGTCATGCACAAATATCCTCAGCTCCGACACATGGTAGATGTCATGAACCCAGTCTAACTACGATGGAAGAACCAAGTGATATTCACCATTATCAACTTTGTGTAATATCCAAAAAGGGACAATGTACCTCAAATATAACTTGATACCCCGACCTAATATCCATAATCCATGTCAAGGTGAGACATTCAAAAACACATGGTACCCTACCCAAATTCTAAGGGCCTCCATCTTTAGTCCTCATAAGACTTATGGTTTCTTTGTGTTATCCTAAACTACTGCTACATGATATGAACCTTCTCTATTATACCTCACACCAACTTTGGGCTCATGAGTATTGAATCACTTGGACCCGTCCAACAAGGCGGTGGCTTGTAGTGTCTTCTATACAAGGCCTCGAATATTTCCAAACCAATGGTGAAATGGTAGCTATTATTATAAGAATACTCTAACAAGGGTATTTTATCCTACCAACTATGAACGAAGTACAATATGAAATATCACAACATATATTCCATTTCTTGAATGTTATGCTTCTTTTGACCATCAGTTTGAGGGTGAAACACCATGATCAAACACAATTAAGTCTCAATAGCCTCCTTTAATCCTCTAAATAATAGAGATATGAAAAAAGAATCACTGTATAAAATGATCATCAAAGGGAATCCATTAATTTGGACTACCATTTGCTTGTAAAGGCATACCAAGCTCTCTATAGAACTCTACTATCTTATTGCTAGGAAGTGGGATAAAAAGGTTATTTAATCTACAATCCCCCAAATGGAATCATGTCATGTAGACATACATGGTAATATAATCATGAATTCCTTAAATATTCCATCCCACTTCCACTTTGGTACCTCAAGGAATTGATCAAAACCAATTGAGACATTTTGTTTAGAC
The DNA here is from genome assembly GCA_963277665.1 of Viscum album. NCBI lineage: Eukaryota > Viridiplantae > Streptophyta > Magnoliopsida > Santalales > Viscaceae > Viscum > Viscum album. Next base: position 1,943,581,713 of record OY728160.1, read on the forward strand.
ATCACATACTAAAATGTGTTATATCCAGAGAAAAAATCTGCTACATTATTCTCCTTTCCAGGCGACCAGAAATGACATCATAGGTCTTGGTACATACTTTCCACACCTAGATGTAGAACCAAAGTTTACGTATGAAATTACCTCATCACCACCTCCCGCAATGTCATGCGTACCATATTCAGTCTCCTAAGAAGGATAACTTGATACCCACCTTTACATAATTTATAAGGAGCACATCCAATAGATATCAAAGTACCTTTGTTCTGATAGTTGATATCCCAAAACCGAGCATCTCTAACATGATGTAAATGTGGTGGGGTAAAAAAAATAAATTTTATACATGAAGAACCATAATTTTCCACTAATGGAAACTATAACAAGGATATATAATCTGACACCTTAACTAACAAATGGGATCAAGATTTTCTGCTAAGAGCATCTTCCACCACATTTTCCTTCCCAAGAGTAAATAATATCACATATTAATATTATTGGAGAATATATATCCATCACCACTATTTCAATTTAAGATACTTTTAATAGAATATATAATTGAGAGACTTATTTGGTTGGAGTAGATGATTAATTGCTCAACCGTAAGATAGTTTTGCCACATCTTTATTGAGAAGGATACCACTACAAACTCAAGATCATGTTTCATGTTGTTCTGTTCATGTAGTCTCAATTACCTAGACACATAGGAAATCATCGCCTACCTCTGAATAAAAAAATAAGTCCAGTTCATGAAGCATTGTAGAACATTACATAATCAACACCCTTATACTAAAATATCAAGCTGGGGGGCTTTTCAACCTCTATCACAACCCATGAAAAGCTCACTATAACCTTTATTTCGACATGAATGGCTACCCCTTCCAATTCAATATATCCAAAATTTCTGATATCCTAGATAAATCATGAATAAATATCCTATCATTTCATACCAAACCAAGGTATCTCGACACCTCCATCACACTTTTGGGTGGCTCTCATGCTATTGCTTTCTTGACCTTTTTTTGGATCCATTGCTACACTATTAGTTGAGATAACATATTCTAAAAATGTACCTCCTAAATATATGACTCTCAAATCAAGACATTCCCATAAATATGGGTTTCATAGAGTGTTTCTAGAACCATCCTCTTTTTTCTTGCATGCTCATACTCAGATTACATGCACACTAGGATATCTTCAATGAATACCACCATTAATTAGTCTAAGAAAGTATTAAAGATCTGGTTAATGAGTCCAATGAACACTAATTGGGTGTTCTTCATACTGAAGGGAATCATCAAATACTCATACTGAATTTAGTGACATCAAAATTTTGTGTTTTGTTTATCTACATCCCTTAATCACAACTGCTGATAGCCCGATCTAAGGTCAATATTAAGGAACTATAATCACCCACTCGATTGATCAAATTTGTTGTTGATCCTTGATAGTGAATTCTTATTCTTCATATCCACATAGTTTAGCCACTTATAATACATGAAAAACCTCATGCTCCCATCCAATGTCTTGGTGAAGAACACTAGGGGTACCCATGGGGAAACAATGGGTCTCAGAAATCCCTTTCTTTTTATGTCCTCATACTACACCCACTTCTCGCGATACTCCATAGGAGCCATCCAATATACTGTCATAGTTAATAGGGTAATCCATGGGTGTAAGAATATATATAAGTCTATCTATCATATGGGGGAGACTATAATTTCTTAAAGAAATACATCCTTGTATTTAGCCACCACAGTTGGAAAATGATAGCCCATAACATCCCCTACACCATGAGTCATACTAGAAAACTAGTAATTAATTGACTGTACCCTCCTATATATGCCTCCATCTTGCTCCACCTCTATATCCCTCCCACCAATGAAGGAAAAATTCATCCCATAAATACTAAAACACCAAATCATCCTACTAAAATAGTCATTATGTGCATGAATGTTGTATAGATTGTATATGAAAAAGATGATGTCGTAAGTACTCCTTATTTCCACAAGGATATCCCATGAGAAAATATATCCTTTTAGAGATATATTACACTTTAGAAAGAAGTGTGTGATCACTGATTTTTCTTTTGTATAAGTCTCTAAGAATAAGGGTATAGTTAAGGGCTCTACCAGAACCTTTAGGTATTTAACTAGAGATATAGGAGGAAAATAGTGTCTCACACATATTTCTATAAAAAACAAATATGAGGTATAAATGATAAAAATAATACCTCCAATAATCCTCAAAGATATTGGATTATTGGACTCTATGTCCTACAACTTCCATCTCCATTTTCCATCATCTCCCTGATCCTAGATGGGACCACGTGAGGTGGGGGTGTTAATAATTCAAACTGTCTATAATCTCCAACTTCTCTCCCTACAACATTGCCACATTTTCCACCCTTCAGACCTCCTGGATCCTTACACTACCAATTCCTATACGGACCATCCACTATCTCTTGGTCATATAGATGGTGGGTTGGATAGTCTCCTGTAATATTTTCTCTTCCATCACCAGAGTCACATCACCCCTCCCTATGATGACTGGAACCATATTGAGAGCACTTAACCAAAGAACCTTGATCCTGATATTTCCTCTAGAAATGTATTGCATATACAAATTATTATGTCTATCATCAACTACTTGTTTATTAAGTCTCAAACCCTATATTCCCACTACTAGCGCACATTATTAGTGTGTTCTTGATATGAAATATCTCTATCACAAACGAACACTATATCACCCCCATCATAGGAAGAGGTGCATATAGGTATTAAAATAGACCATATGTCCTTATGTAGGCATATCTCAAAGGTCTATTATTGAATGAATGAATCCTAAAAAATATCCATTGATTATTATGAGAGGTTTATAAACCTCATTGAATTCTCATTCACAGTCATGATACCCTACAGTAGCTATAAAATATATTGTTTATGCACTAATTGTATTTTTGCTGGAGTGTAATCCTACCTAAATATATTACCTAATTATCTCAATGACAGATCCATATCATCTAATTATATAAGAACAAGGATCCACCAATTCCCTACAGAACCATAAAGAAGGATCACTACCAGGACCACCATATGATCTACAAGTGTCTTCATGAGACAAAAGACCCGTGTAACCACCTCAAGCCAATACATAGATACCTATGGGTCTGGATCCCCCTGAACCTGAGTGGTCACTGATGATGAAACTAAAGTAGTGAAATCATGCTCCACACCTCATCCTCTAGTACGATGGTTACCATTTGCCACTCGATGTATGGAGGTATGTTTGGAAAACTACCCAAATGCATTATCTCCTAAACATGTCCCTATATTGAAGCCTTATCACCAAGGGGATCTTCCTCACAATATTGATAATGAATACTATATGAAATCATCATGAAGGCATCCTCAAATAGATAATATGTACAGTGTTTAATGAGTACACTTAGGGAGATAACTGAATAAGGACATAAAACACAACCAATTCATATATGATGCACATACCAATGCTTCCCTATAGCCAATGTCTATTTATACTGAGTCAAAAGGCAGATATTCAATGTCATAGTGTATGGATACATCGGACTCCACACCTACACTGGACACCCCTACCGAAAATAAAAACCTGAGAAACATAACAATATTTCCATAAAACCCAGATGAAACTCAGAGCTAGAAAAAAATCAAAAAATTATTTCTTAATATGGAAAAAATCTCTCATACAACTCTTTCACAAGCTGACTCACCCATGCCCACCTGGCTGACAATAATCTTAGTGTGACTACCCCTTGCACACCACCAATAGTCTAGCGGTTGGAGACCCGTGAGATGTAGGCATAAAACTCAAATAGGATCCCATAGAATAAGGTACCTTCACACACACACACACACACACACAGAAACCCAAAAAATTTTGAAATGTAAAATAAAACCGATACCCAATGAATGTATACATCTAAATCAAACAATCAAGTTATGATATATAAGACTAGAAAGAGAAAAGGTCAAATTACAACAAAAAAAACTATAAATTAGACAAACCTATTAGTAAGAGTGGAATATAGTCAAAAGTGAATTTTATAATGAACCATAGTTTTTCTAGCCCAATATAAGCTCCATCTGCTCCTAGTCTACTAAGAACCTCGTCGAATTATAGGTCATCTTCATAAGACATGACACATGTCTATAGAGACAATACATGGGTGAGTATAATAATAACTAGTAGGACACCCCAAAATCCCTTAGAATAAATAATCAAGAGTTTTCAACTCATCATAGGATATATCAATCATAATAGGATACATATGAAAATAAATCTAGATATACTCATGGTAGAAACTAAGTCTCAAGGTTAGGTCATAATCAAATCACCATCCTAAGACTCCACTCAAGATCCCATAACCACACTCACTTGGGAGAACTCACTCTATGAGTCTGATAACACTGATGGTGTCCAACCGAGATGTCATGCTTGTCAGGTCTCACCATAATGATGTACATACTATAAGTGTGAAGAGATCAATACATAGATAGGGATTCTAACTGGGTACATGGGGTATACTAAACCACCAATATAGATAAAACCAATTAGTATGGGATCAAATCTCAGGTAAAGTTAGTCACACTGATTATGATAACCCCACTTAGTGGAGAAGATGATAGAGGATATGGCCATGGATATGGGGGGACACTAAGAACTATATCTAGTACAAATCCTTTAGAGTGGATCACAATCTTTTTTCTAGGATGTAATTCAAAACTCTACCCCCATAGGGATGGATCAAGGGAACACACCTTAATGAAAATAGTCCATTCTAAAGAGAACAAGGGGCATAAATATCTATAGGAAAATTATATTGCATGTAATTATAGTTTGTTGCATTTATTTCTAGTCCATGGTCTTCCCATGTGCTCTAACCCATACCCTTGTACTCTAGGATATTCTTGTGTACACCTAGCCATGTCCATGTACCCCAATCCATGTCTCTGTACTTAGTAATGTGAAAGTATATGACTCATCCCATGTTCTCTATGCAGGCCCAAGTACACAACTTAGCCCATGTTCTATGGCCATGCTGGTGTACATGAGGGTATAGGACAAGTCTCTAGGTTAGGTCACACAACATGTAACACAAGTCACATGATGTGAAAACCATTATTATTCATGGAAATCCTAAAAACATAGCAAGGGTCCCACAAAGTATGTATATCACTATTAGATGCAGTGTAGTTATGAAATTTATTGACCTTGTAGGAACTTCATACAGTCTTATTTCATCACTACTGAATTGATTATCATGGAATTTGGAAATCAGATTATCATAAAAGATCATACCATCATGTTATCCCATCACTACACATTAAACTATGAAAAAACATCGACGATATAGTCCTGATCCATCATCATCACTTTTTTATGTCAATCCCATAGTCAAATTTGAACATGATCAATAGTATCAATCCACTGCACTAAAGAATGGATGTGGAGTGTTTGGTTATTAGGTATTTGTCGAACCACTGGTTAAACAGAACAACAGAAATGAATGTATGAGATATTTAATAAGAAATAAAAAAACAAGGAATAAAACATGGTTAATGTTAAATTTTACATGATTCATTTCCTTTATAATGAATAATGAAGAGATATAATTAACCAAAAATAAAAATTCTAATAACCCTGGTAAAATAAACCCAAATCTGTAACACGAATGAACCATGAATAAATAGGTTGGTTGATTGATTCATGTTTTTTGTGATATAAATAAAATGGGGATAAATCAACATAAAAACATCATACATTGATTTTGGATCAATCAATAATGAATAACGATCATATGTTGTAGTCATTGGTGAAATCCTCAAACACTATTAGCATAGATGATCCTTATGTTAGAGATCCAATCCCCTAATCCATTTTTTTCTTCTAAAATATCTACTATATATCCTCTCTAGATCGAAGGGTTATTTATATCACCCTGATATTTACCCATAACTAGGTTTTTATGAGGATAAATTAGGTTTTTTTCCATCACTTAATAAAATAAATAAATTTATTTATTTGATAATTCATTATTTGTTCCCATGACAATATTTTTACAAATATCGGATGCTAAAAAATTTTATATCCCAACTAGGGTAAAAAACACACTCCAGACTCAACGATGGTCTCATATTTATGATCTAAGACTCCATTTTTACCTGTGTAATTTTTTAGGAAAACTATTTATGCGTAATATTAATATATTTTATATTTTTCAAATATCAATTTTGGGCTCACCAGGACATGGAATCTCATGCTATCTCAATGACCAACACTAATAACATTACTATATATATTTCAAATATTTACATGAAACAAATAATAAAATATTTCAATTTTTATGGAATATATTTCTATAAAATACATATTTATTATATATAAGGTTGAATGTGAATAGGGAATGGTGAGACTTGGGGTTTGGGATTTGTGTTTCAGTCATATTTTAATCTGTATTATTTATAATTAAATTTATGTTAAGGAATTTATATGGTCCTTATATTATGAATCTATTTCATTTTCTTCTCCTTGGGTTATTTCTTGAGAATATATTTTTTTCTTTAATTTTCTTCAATATAATTATTTAAGAGATCCAAAAAGTACTTTTAAAGAAAATAAACATTATTTATCTATTCAATATATAATCAATCTTCTTCTATATCAATATTTTCTAAAAAAAGTCCAGAATTATTTTAAGATTAACCAATTATTATTTTTAATAAATTTTTACTCTTTTTTGTCTTTTTACAAAATGATTTACATATAATATTCTTGTTTTTTCTGAAAAATGTACTTTTTTAAAAACATTTGAATAGAATAGTTACTTCTAAAGTATATGACATGAAAAAAAATTCCACCATCACGAGAGCCCAATACTTTGAATATTCCATTACAATATTCCAAGACTATTTTCAAAGAAAATATATTCCGTAGTATTTTGGAAATTTTTAGTGTTTGAAATTTTATTTTCATATGGAAGTGTATTCTCCTTAGGAATGTTTTTAATGATTGTTTAATAGATCTTATATTCATCAATGAAAAAAACCTTTGGTGTTTCTAATGTTTTACAGGGAATGTTTTTTATGGTTGGAGCCAAACCCTCATTTTTATTATTTAAAACAAAGACCTATTTAGACTGGGTAGAGGAAGACCCCATTACATAGCCCGAAATCCCAAGTCCAAGTGGCCTGAATACTAGGCTTGAGAGCCCATTTTTTTGGCCCAATGTTCCCCTTAATGAATAGTACTGCTACAGAACCCGGACTGCTACAGTACCACCACTACTACGGTACCTACTACAGTGTCTCTGCCACTACAGTACCAACCCCTCGATGAATGTGATGTAATGATAACATCACTATTATTTCTCTATGTGGTTTATATTTATGAGGATGATATTATTATGAAATGCATTTCCTGGGTTATGTTATGATTTTCTATATGCTATTGTTTTACAACATAACTCATTCTCAAATGATTTTTTAAATTAAACTTTACCATTGTATAAATTTTAATTTTCTTAATGTTATATTCTAGTTGTTGTTGAGAAAAATGTAATTTATGTATTTTATTACAAAATTTTAAAAATAATTTTTTTTATCAGACCTAACTTGAATGGATTTCCCCACTATTATAATTCCTTATTTATTTGAAACTTCGTATATAATCATACAAGTTTCTTTTAAAATAAAATGTTATCATTCTTAATTACATGTATTTCTAAAAAATATTCTCAAATTAGAACGAATTTATCCCCTGAATTAATTAAACTGATATTTGAAAATCCTTTTCAATATAAGATAACATTATTTTATGTTACTTATGATTCACTAGGGATATGATCTATGTAAATCATGCTTATTTCATTCCCTAGATGGTTTTCTGTTTATGAAAGCTTGATTTTAATGAATCATGTTACCTTTTCATGAGTAATTATATGATTAAATGTTTATGAAAAAAAAATTATTTCAGGGGTTTCGATATGATGCATGTTTTATGATGTCTTGACACAAATATGTATGATTTCCATGATTTGATGGATGAGACCTATATCATCCTTTAATAAATTTGGTAATTATTTATATCTCAAGAGATAGATAGGGATGTAATGAGGAGTGAACCAAATTTAATAATATAGAGATATAACAGGGATTTAACCCTATTCATAAAGATAGGGAATGATTGTGGAGTGAACCTAGTGCAGTAATATATAGTCAGAATGGGGATTGAATTTAGTTTAGCACATGATTTGTTTCCCATTTGATGGTCTTGGTAGTATTCATTAACTAATAAATAAAATATTTTTTATTCTTATGTGTATTCGATAAATCCAATGCATTATACTAATGTTTTGCACTCATGGATCATGTTCTTCGATTTACTAATGAATCTTATCTCATGAATAACCAAGATGAATTCCTTAATTTAAGAGTATAAAATTTTATATATAGTGTATAATTCCCAAATGTTATGTTTATGTTATTATAAACTTTTTCTCATATATTCTTTTCAAATCATTGATATCTCTGTTTTTTACCCTTAATGAGCATCTGAACTCACCTTTTCTTAGGTTTATTTTCCCCAGAATATGAAGAATTGTACAAAGTATGATATGTCTAAAAAAGAAAATAGTTATGAAAAAATAAGAGGGAGGTGATGTGAATATTTTATAAAATAGTTTTTTATGAATATAAGTTTCCAATAGAACTAGAACTGTATGGTTCTAGTGTGGATTTTTTATGCTATGTAATAAATATTTATCTAAAATGATATATTGTCTATGTATGAAATGCATGGCCAATTATAGTTGGTATCAGAGTAAGTATTAGTCAATCTTTATAAACTTGGATGAGAAAACATTAGTAATAACCATAAGGATAAGTCTATGTATTTGTCACAAATCCTAGAGTTTTGGTAATGATCATGAATAACCTCTGATTAAACCAAACGTTTCTCAGACTGAAATTTTAATTGTAACTTCCCTTGATAATTTTCGTTTACCTCTATGACTAGTGATTAACATTATATGTTTTTTGTTTTATTCAATGGATAAAATATGAATTCACCATATTAATGTTGAATATGATTAAAAATTTAACTATTACCCTCACAAGAAACATAATTTTATGGGATATGGAATGAAAAATCAGGTTTCTATGATCAATGTTTTTTAACCTATGAATCACGATAAACATAATAATGGGAAAATGAGGGAACACAATTATATTGATTATTTTATGAGGTAGTGTCCAACATATTTCAATGGATCTTCTAATCCCCTAGTTTCCGAGAAATGGATTAGTACAACTAAAAATATATTTTCTATTCTCCAATGTTCAGAACACAAGAAAGTCATTTTTATTGTCGATCATTTGTAAGGTGAAGCTGATCAATGGTGGACCGTTATCATGAATAATAGGGTACATGATGATATTTAATATATGGAATGGGATGAGTTCAAGAACATGTTTTTCCATATATACTTTCCTTATATTCTTCATATGATTATGTAGAAGGAATTCATTGAGTTAAAGAAAAACTACGATGGATCTATTAGATCCTATGAATAAAATTTTACAAGACTTGTGAGATATGATTTAAGGTAACACTCTTATTTCAGCACATGTACTGAACAATAAGATAAAATTCAAGGTGGTATAAAATAGTTGAGACTAAGAGAATCCACTATAACAATAAAAATACACACTAGTGGGAGAGATCCCAAGAAGAAAAATAAAAAACACTGATCCTCATTGGTCTCCCAGGAATGCAAAAAATATTCCATTTTACTCCATTAACACCAAGTATGACTAAGGTTCACCCATGAATGGAGAATTCATTTTCATTTGCGAGTGAGGTAAATGATGGGCCATGGGATTTGAGTCTTTTCATGAAATTATTTATAGATCAAAGTCGAGTCAGTTTCCACCACTTATTACATGATGTTATGATCGTGACATAGCTCAATACCTTTTGACATTGCATATGACTCCACTATAAGAGAGTATCCCTATCAAAAGCCACTACTGATCACCATAATCAACACCCCTTTAGGATCGTGAACCACACCAAACCCCCACATGCCTCATGAGGTACACGGTCCATCAATATTGAGTTTATGTTCATTGCCTCGGGGGGGAACCACCTCAATCAACATCCCAGTATGATAATATTAAAAGGAGTGTATTGTGATAATTCACAACCATGATTCTTCTCAATGAAGGTGATCCTTTCCATTGTATAAAAAGTGGGACTGGATCTACCACAATTCTTTTATCCTTAACCAAAACTTCTTGATGAGAGCTAGATATTTCAGAGTGGCAACTTTGATTTCACAGACTCCAAATACTCCATCATCCAACCATAAAAAGAACCACCCTCCCATTCCTCTCCCAAATGTTGGTCTCAGATCCCATAAACTAAGCCTGAAGAATGTATCTAGGAATGACACCTATGATCCCTGCCCAAAGATATCACCTAGTCCATTCCAGACAGCATTGACCCAATCGCTCACAAAGAAACGTTGAGCTGCAGATTTCCCTTTGGAATTCGTAAAACACATTCATTTAGACACCAGAAATATTCCTTATTTCCAAACCTTCTAATCTATAAGAATCATGTGGTTTTGGATTCTACACAACAAGAAGTTAAATTTGGAGGGGATGTCATTACACTCTATGGATTCATTCCAATTATCCTTTCCACCCTCAACTCAAGTTAGGATATAAAATCCCTTTACTAAGAATATACCTGATGTCGATCCCATGAATATGACTTTTTCTAGTTCATTATTTGTGTGAATATTTTTGAATACCTTTAATTATAGATGACTTAGAGTGTCATGAATGAAAATATCAAACCGTATGGCATGGGAGAATGTGATATCTAGGGTTAGAAAGCCCATAAATCCAAGAATCATATGATGTTCAATCATAGTCGAAATATAGTTTTGATTTATGCATCAATCTCATTGATTTAATAATAATAGAACTTTGTAAATTATGAAACTTTTTAAAAACCATGGAGAAAATAAGATGAGATTTCCTTTATGATCAACGTGTTGAATGAAAATGGATGAAATTATATTAAGTGGACTAGTAAATGTTTTATGTATGGTAAATAAGGTTATCAGGAAATTTATTGCTAATGTGAGGGGAATAAGTTATCTAATGATGCAAATAGAGAGAAGGATACATATAATGCACCTCACACACTTTATTTCTTAAAGTGTACGTAAAATGGGATTTATTCTAACTTGTAACCAAATTTGTGGGTTAATGATGATGATTGACCTCAGTAACCTCTTATGGTCATATACAAAGGAAAATCTCATGTGATCTCTATTGGCGATGTGGAGTAAAATAAAAAAGTAGTGAAAAGTAAACATACTGTCTAGTCTAAAATAACTAATATATTATTTGATTCTAGATCCACCTAGTTTTTAGTACTAAATAACTTTCTAAGGGTATCCTTATATCACCTAAAAAATAGAAGTTTAGTTAGCTGTGGAAACTCCTAATGGAACGAAGGTCACATATGGAGTTTAAAATTCTTCTTCGGTTAAATTTTGTTAGAATGTACTCCCATAAAATATTGTGATTATTACTTTAGTTCAATTTTATGTGATTCTAGGAATGGAATGACTTTCTCTATATGAAGCGTATATCAATTTCCATGGAAGGGATGTTATATTTGATATTTTGAATAAACATATGATCATATATCAATGCAAGTATGAATATGAACTTCAAATAGAAATTACCTCCATATTGTGGGTCTTGATTCCTATAAATGAAGGTTATCTATCTCAGATGGTTGGGGAGAAACTCAAAACTAAGGATACACCTATTTTATGACAGTTTTTCTAGGTCCTTACATATGAATTTCTTATTCCTCCACAAGATCTTGAAGTTGAATTTTCAACCGAACTAATACATGGTGCTATGCATATTTCAAATACACCTTTTAAAATGGACCAAATTAAGTTACATGAACTGAAGGAGAAACTCAAGGAGAATATTGATAAGAGATTCATATTCACTAGTACATCACATTGGGGTAAATATATTCTATTTTTATGAATATTTCTATATCAATGATACTCTTTAATGATTATCACGAACATAACAATATCACTATCATGAACAAGAATCCTCTCCCTTGTATTGATGACTTATTTGATAAAATACATAGAGGGAAAAACTTTTCCAAGATTGATCTTCTTTTTGGATATCATTAATTTAAGGTCAAGAAGTATGATATAAATGTGACAGTATTCCATACAAGTTATGGATAATATGAATTTTTATTAATGCCTTTTGGTGTTACTAACTCCCATACTTGTTCATATATTTAATGAATAGAGTCTTTAGATACTATATTGTTCACTTTGTGGTAGTATTTATAGATGATATCCTAGTATATTCAAAGTGTAAGGAGGATCATGAAGATCACTTGAGGATTGTGTTGAAGACATTGAGGAAGGAGAATCTTTAATAAAAATTTACTAAGTGTGAATTTTGACTTCATAAGGTTTCATTTTTGGGTCGCATAATATTAAGAGAGGGTATATTTGTGGATCCAAAAAAGGTGGAAGTGAAGATACTGGGGTCACAGAGAAATTCAATGATCTAGGTATTTTAAAATTTTTGATCATCGGGTTGACGAGACTTGTTTTTTCCAATGATACGAGCCCTTGTATAGTCCAAGGATATCAAATAAATTAGAGGAGAACAAAAAGAAAACCAAAAACATACATTTTCATATCAGAATCCACAGTCGACATCTGCTTATCACTAGTGATTGTGGAGTGAAAGTTCCAAATATAAGACCCTAGGGATCATCCACACACACTTAAAAAATAAACTAGAACATTGATCATCAAATCCCAAGTGCTAGAATGGATATCCGGATACACATTGGATGTCCTGATGATCACCTCATCGACATGCATTCGATGATAGGATATTAACTATGTCTGATAACCTATATCAGAAGCTTATCTCTATATAATGTGGGAGAAGAGATAGAGGAACTATAAATCTCACAATTAATATTACATTTTTTGAGCACCTCTCTCCTCTATTTATAGTGGATGTCATAAATACCCGGATGGGTTCATCAACCCCCATTTATTTAAAATCCAGTAAATATATAATTATGAAAAATTAAACAAAATTATAAATATTATTTATTATTTTATAAATAGTTGTAACATATATAAAATATATTATGTAATAATCCTGAGTCATTTAACTCGACTCAAAATTTCTTCTTAAATATTAAACGAACCTAGAATATTAAAATAATATTCATTTGATTAAATTTATTTCTTGTATTTAATTAACATGAAAATAAATTGAATAAATAAATTCATAAAAATTATTAATCACTTGAATAATAATGAATTTATTTATTTATCACTGATCGATGACATGGAGAGCACTAAAACCATGTGTCGGGGCCCACCAAATCCAATATATCTATCCAACTAAATAGGGAATATTCTTGAATACGCTATTGTGTGTGACCCTATAGAACCTTATCTGAATAGTCGTGAATAATATTAATAGACATAGAGTAGATTATAGAGACCCATCAAGGACCCTAAAGAGATATGTAAAGTCATAGGAATGAAATGAAACCTATGAAAATATATTGTGTAATATAATCTCTCTGTATTTAGATATCACATAAAGAAGGAAGAACACTTGTTTCATCACACTTTTATTGCATTATTATTTATTGATCTAACTAGATGGATTTACCCTAAAGTACCTTGTACAAAGACATATGAAGGTAAAACTATCCTGAAAAAAAGGGACAAGATATATTACTTCCATAACCCGAAATTGAAAAATACTTTCCTGACCATTTAACCATTTCCATACCACCAATGAAACACAAAAAAAGATACCTTTCAATGATTTCAGAATCATGGTTTTTTCCATAATAAAACCATTCAATCAAATGGAACACATTGATAGTGGTATCAATTCAAGAAACTTATACACATGTTCATAGATAAGAGCAACCAATGATACCTGAAACATTTGGTGTTCTTATTGGTGGTTATATCATCATGATCTCACTACTAGAGATCACCAAGTTCTAACTTCATGAGAAGAAGTTTTAATTCTAATGAGAAACCAACAGATGATAATAAAACATCAAATTTTTCTAGTTAGTATGATGTATCTAGACCATAAGACTTTTGTTTAAGATTAATGTAATCTTGTGGTTCTCATTATATCCTGGGAACTGCGATAACCATTTTATATGACCATTAATCATTGGAAATTTCAATTAAATAGTGGGGAAAAAATATATACAGTATAGTGGTAAGAATACATCATGTATATCTAACTATATAAAATATATGGTAATCCAATGTACTAGTCACGTTGGGTCTTGGGAACCCACTATTACAACACTCCCACTTACATTAGAGCCAACATAATAATGAACCTTATTATCTCCCACATAAAAAATATCATGTTCCAATTTAGTAATAGATATAGATGTTGGGTATTCAAAATTTACTCTAAATTTCTATTCTACTTTATGTGACCTTATCTCATTGAGTAAAATTTCTCAAGAGATGGTATCATCAAGTATATCCCTTTTCAACTATTAAAACATGACATCTTAGAATTTTCTAGTAATATAATTGTCATAATGATAAAAAATTACTTAGAAGGTGTGATTCTAAGAATAATAAAAAATGATTGCATCTAATAATGTCTTATTAACTACCTTATAAGATTCAATGTACATTGTATTTATAGTTATGGATACCATTGGATTTTATGAGCCTTTCTCACTAAACAAAATTGGATAACTAAAACGCTAGAACAAATTTGTCCAAAGGAAGACTAGTTTATATCCCACTATAACTATTATCCCTTCTTCTCCATATTCCAGGTACATATCTCTTATACATTCCAATGTATAATCACATAGTTCTGACTACTTTACTTGAAGTTATAAAAGATAAAAGTGAAATTTGCCTACCATAAAGTATATCATTGAAATATAAATTCTTGTACATATCATGGAACACAAGATTGATCCATCACCAAAGCATATTAAATCCAACATACCACAATAATCTACTATTATGACCATACATGTCAATTTGGAGAGATTTATGAAATGTGATACTGACCACATTTCTTCTCTTAAATTTTTCCAACATGAATTTTTCAATACTAAGTCAGTATATATACAATTAACTAAGTCTAATAAATTGTTAGATCTACCATAACATATCCTATTCTATATAAATTTGGATTTTACATTATGTCAATATATAGAGTATTTCATTAATGCTAGTCTTATTGTAATGTAAATCCAATATCTATTTTCCATATGTTATTGAACATATCTCAATTGGAAAACAATAATGATTACACTAACCTCTGGTATATACATAGAATAATTCATTTCAAATGAATATTTATTTTTAAGATGATTACATTAATACTAAACTATATTTATGTACCTTACTTCCTTATTAGAATTCTTTGATGTCACCATCCCTTTATGGTTGTGTTATATGGACACCTTACATTATTGGTGGTTGTGACATCAAATGCACAATAATATGATCACATAAATCATCTATGAATAGTAAGATTCTAATGGACATAGGCATAACAACTTGGTATAACCAATCAAGACTTATTGGAACTCTACTTGTACCACCCATGTATGATTTCACATGAATACCCACCATAATATTCAATTTATAACCCCCTGTTCACTTCAATACATGGAATCCATTATTCAATTTTAATTAACCATTTCAATTTTAGCTTGTTTCCATATACTAACCACTTGTAGGAATTATTATTCTCATTGAATAATGTATTAATGACCACAATGAATATAAAACCATCACTATGTTTTTAACTTTCCTACGAAGTATGTGTCTCTGGAACAATCCTGTTGCAAAATCACGTGAGGAACTTGTTCCTATAATAACTACATGTGCATCTATAGCATTGAATAAACCCTTGTCAATCTGGATCCCACTACCTATAATAGATATGTGCATCCTTTTATAGAAATATAGTATATCACTTGACTATAACCTTTCTATCAAATGGATTTGTGTAATATGTTAAGAAACCTTTAGGATAATGATAGATTCCCAACATGTTTTTCTTGATGCATGTTCTTTTATCCCATAAAAACACTTTGTATCTAAACACATGTCCTTACTACACAATGGATTTACGTTATACTATGAGTTATATGATATCCATTTTTCAAGGTAGTTGGCATATGCTTATGAGATATCACCTTTATTTTCAATGCACATCTTCAAATATAATGGATGTTTCTACAAGTTGAATCATTGTTACTAATAACATCATGAATCTGATGTATAAAATGTGCATTTATGAATTTCCCCATGATTCATTTAATTGATCAATGTTAACATGTAAGACTCATCCTAGATATTTTTTATTAGTATCAATTTAATGATGTGGATAAGGTAATATACATTTAGGAATTACTCCACACTACATTATAATGATTTATTAATGTGTGGTCGATATATTATTTAGTGTGTTAACTCAAAGATATTCATATCTTATAACCATGAGAATAGAATAATTCATTTTTCTAATATTTAATTACATAAACTTATTATTATAAATTATATTTACCACTATCATATTATTGGAATAGTTTACGCTCTCTTTCCGAATTAATTCTGAATGATTTGTGACGTACATTTATTTTTTAAGGTCTATTTGTCCAAACTAAATACAATGATAATACCAAATGTGTTTATCTATACCGAGTGTATATACAAAACTGGGTATATCCTTAATGTCCAATTTTATTTTTTATTGAAAAAAATTTATCTTTCCACAACAGGATAAATAAGTCTTGCATGTTATATTCATCATGCATTACCTATGATTCAAGTACCACTGAACTATTTTTTGACTATGAAACACCATAAAAAGAATTTATTCCTAATCATGGAATAATGTATCCTTGTGTATAATGGAGAAAAGGAGATAAATGTTTAGTTTATGCTCAATAATAGTTTGACTTAAATTATTAACACGACAATTAGAAGTTATGTGTTTCCACAACTAACTTTTGAATAACCCTTTCTCAGCTTCTTGGAGAATAAAAATTACTTATTATAATGTACCGATAACTTACATGGTTACTTTGTTTAAATAAATATATGTTAAAGAAATTTGGTATTTAATACCCAAGTTGTTTTTCAGAAACAGTACATTCGATATTGATGAATATACCCATGTAAGAAGCAATAACATTCTTCTTTAATTCAGTCTATTGTGTATAAAATTCAAAATATATTATTTCATGATATAAAAACAAAATAACCACCTATGTTTTACCGATCTTTGAAGGACATTGTGAATGTTCCTTTTGTGTTACACTTGTCATTAGCCATTTCTACTTGCCATTTAAATTGTTAATCTTAAGAACCATAGATTAATATTTCATTGAGTTATTTATTTACATGGATAACCATACCTAAAAATGTAATGTAGTGTTTACTCTATTCTATTTGTTTAATAACCTTAAATGAGATTGAAGTAATGGGAGAAAACAAAATTAGAAATGGATCTATTGAAATATCATGATCTCCCTTTTAATTTGCACATAACCAAATGTGCTCTAACCCATTAATATATTGCTTCTATTTATCCATATAAGCTTCTTAGAGAATAGAATACATGTTATAACATCTATGTACTAATTTAGTAACCACAACTAACCTTAGATATTGATGATAACATAATGAGAAAACTATTATATGCTTTAAACACGATTCTTCTGTAATAAATTTCAAACCCTCACTTCCTAAGGTGTCCTAATAGTTATTGGGGACACCAGCACCTAGAATATCAGATGTTGAAGTATTGTTTGCAAGCACTTGTACTAAAATTTGAAATTCATGCTAGTTTTTACATTTAGTTATTAATAAATTTATCATAGTTTATCTTCTGGTATTACATTCAATTTTCTATAAATATTAATACTAGAAGATTAACACTTTTATCTTGATTACTGATTTATAAATTTTTGACTATAGTAATAATATAAATGCCTCCCACTATTTTATAAAATTATAGGAACCCATTAAACTAGTATCAAAATAATCTGTCGATTGAGTACTCCAGAATAAATGATTATTGAGCTTCCCCTCATAGTCTACAATCTTTGGCTATTCCACTACTTGGAGAGTTCAAGGTAGGCTTTTGACCGGCTATACAAATTAACTCATGGATCCTTGATATGTGAAGTGAAGTCACATCTTCTAAAATCATAAAATATATTTGCATAAAAATTTCCTATTAATATAAAACAAGATAGACTTGGATACTTAATTTTTTAAAATTCAGTTAAGTCAACCCATAACTCTTATAAGAACTTCCCAGTAGTAAGAGGCACCCTTAACTTTGGCTTACAAGCATTCCAAACAGACAGTTTTGTTGAAATTGAATAAGAGAAAGTATTTTTGAGTTGATATTTATTTTTAAGGGTTCCATATTTTTCTATCGAAAAATATAATCCATATATATTAATATATTTTATACTATGTTTTCGTGATTACAACTAAACATTAATTTAAAAACATTCATCATTTCTTTATGTATTTTATTATTTATTATTTTATGTATTTTCCCACGGTTATAAAATGCATCAAATAATAAATAAATGAAAAAAGGAATATAAAACATGACAGGTCGTGATAATCTATTATTGGATGATCCATTTAAATTCAATGGACCAACCACAACCTGGGGGCATCACACCTGAGTCATCGCTTATCTCGTGATAAAGCTCTCCCCCCATCCAATGTGTCCCTTAAAAAAGGTGAGTAATAACTCATCTTGGGGGGGTCCACATCTCATCTGGTGTACCGCATCATCTTCTTGGGGTCTACATCTTACACCATCCTCATCATGTCGTACTGCCTCATCATGGAGGGGTCCACATCATACATCTTCTTCATCCAATGTAAAATAATACTCTCACACATTTGAGGGGAACTAGGGGTGCAAGGAACATCAGATGAATTTTGAAATGTATGAACTTATATATATTTAATAAAAATAAATGATGATGATTAGAACATATTAATTAATTACAATAATCACACCTAGTTAGAATAAATCAAAAAATAAATACAGATATACACATAGGAAAACGCTCAAAATCAGTCAAGGGTAAAATATTGTTTATTAAAAATTAAACAAAAATAGATTAAAGTACAAGTGGTATTAATTAAATTAAATGAATTAAAATTCAAATAATTTATTTACTATACATTCATCCTTATAATTATTAAATTTTAAGAAAAAAATTTAATTTAATTAATTAATTTAATTTAATACTAAAATTAATTTTTTTTTCATGGGTATTAAAAATATTAAATGCATAACCAAAAATTCATATTCTAATTAATTTAATTTCATACTAAATTATATTAATTAATTAAACCAATTTCGGTTATCTTGGGACCTGAAAAATCATGTCGTCCCATAATGGGCCATGCCAAACCCTTGCAAACCTGATTCTGGCTGTACAAAGTCTATTCTGGGATTATCTGTGCCATTCATGTCTGCCTAGACACGTATTGGGTCACGCTGAACCACCTGGGACTATTTTTGGGAAATATTGGTTTTTAATTAGGGAGGGATACCTCATATTAGTACAATATTGGAAACCCTAGATCTGGGTAGGTGAGCTCCTGACCAGCAGCAATGGTGTAGAACAGACTAATGGAGGCCAGCTGGTGGGGAATTTTAAGTGGAGGTAGAGACCAAAAGCATAGAAGAAATTAGTGGTTGGTGATGGATTGTATTAGATATTATAGAGGGAGGCACCATGAAATAGATGAGGCTGCACGACTCGGATCAAGCCTTCAGGAAGTGGTTGTTGTGGAGGTCCAGCCTAGAGGGGGTGTCGACGACCGTGGATCTTTGAATCTTATCGGAAGCGAGCCACTTCAGGCGGTGGAATGTGGCATGGTGGTGGTGGCTTGATGGGGAGTCACTATGGTTAGTGACACTAGAATGTGTAATGATGACCGAATGATGAGAGGTGATGACATGGGAGGAGTCTCACACATGATGGTTGGCTATCGCAGTTAGAGGGGTTCTACGTTGATGCTGTGAGCAGGAAATCTAGTGGGGTTCTTCACTAGTGCGGTATGAAAGAGGAGTTGGATTTGACCTGGCACTGACTATGGTTGGCCATAAAGGGAAGGAGTCACTCAAAGGGGCATGGTTGGTCTAGCCACAAGGCTGACATATTTTTCAAAAGGCTAATTTTTTTCCTTTGTTATGTCTTAGGGAAAAAAATTTATCCCCACCTGCATTTTTCCTTTCACAATATTTCCATGCCCAAACCCAAAAAAGATATACTATTGTCTCTATTAATATCTGATATTAAAAATTCCATGATCATATATGTTTTATATTATTATTATGAGTGTTATTATTATGAAAAATACACTATAATAGTTTAATGTTCACTTGTTGGATGTTATTATTTCTGATCAGCATAATCCAGTCATAACAAGGCTAGAATTTTCAAGATAAAGAACATTATTCTTTGAAATTTAATACCCGTAACCACTATCATAATCTATATAAAAAAATTTAGATGTCCATAACATGGCTATCTGAAATCGGATCGTTGAACAGATTAAACCATTGGGACTATAAATAACACCTTTACTTAATTTTATTGTAACATAAATTTTCGTAGAATATAATAGTTCTGTAGTCACTCTGAAACCAGTTGAAGTTACTGAGGTCACATAAGAATACTGTGGGATAGGGAATTTAAAAATTTTCATCATCAGGATGATGAGACTAATCATCTCTGACGATCTGAGCCCTAGTATGATTTTAGGATCATGAGTAAATTAAACAGAGCACAAATATTAAACTAAAAACAAAAATTTTTAGATATGAATCTGTGGTCAACATATTCTTGTATTCAATGATTTTTTCATGAACGATTAAATAAAATATCCCTCCAAATCATCCACATGTGCTAAAAAAATCTACCAGAACATCAATCATTGAATTTCGGGTTCCATTGTAGAGATCCAACAACACCTTCAACATACCAACAATAACCGCACTGATGTTCCATCTATGTAAGGAGAACAAATCAATCCAATTTCCTAGATCAAGATCATCTTTCTATAAGAAATTTTAGAAGAGATAGAAGATCTGGAAATATCATAATGAGTAGTTCATTATGTGAGAGCCTCTCTCCTCTATTTATATTGGATGTTCAAATTACTTGGAAGGGTTCTACGACCCCCGTTTATTTAAAATCCACTTAATATATAAATATGATGAACTAAACTATGTCATAAATATTATTTATTATTTTATCACATACATATGATATATGTAAAATATATTACATGATAAAACTAAGTCATTTAACTCAACTAAGTATTCCTTCTTTAATATTATATGAACATGAAATATTAAAATAGTATTCAATCAATTAATATTATTTCTCATATTTACAAAACATGTAAATAATTTTAATAAATAAATATAGAAAAACTATTCACTACTTCAATAATAATTAATTAATTATTTATTTTTTATCGATGACTTGGAAAACACATAGACCCTATGGTTGGGCCCACCATGTCCAATATATATATTAAACTAAATATGGGTGATTTTTGAAAAAATAATCATGTTTAACTATCTAGGAACTTATGTCAATAGTAGTGAATAACATTCATAAAACAAGAGTGGAGTCTAGAAACCCATCAACGCCACTAAATACATAAGGAATTTCATGTAAGTGACAAGCAACCTAAAGAAACATTCTGTGTAATATAGTCTCTTATTCTTTAGATATCTATAAAAGTAGAACACACAATTGTGTAACTGTTATTTTTTGATTTATTATTTTCTGATCTAACTGGATGGATTTACCCTTGACTTCTTTGGCCAAGGACATATTAAGGTATAAAATCATGATCAACGAGGCCCGATATATATTACTTCTTGAACCCGGAAGCGACAAATCAATTATTGACCATTAATCCAATTCCATACCAATAATGACACACCCAACACAAGCTAATTCACTATGATTTAGTTATCATTTTTCTTGACTTGAATCAAATTAAATGATAAGATGTCACACAATGATAATGATATAAATTTTGGACACTAATACACATGTCCATAGATAGAAAAAACAAATGAATCATAAAACATGTTGTGTTATTATTGTTGGGTTTGTCATCATGATCTCACTACTAGAGATCACCAAGTGAGAAATTCATGAGAATAAGTCTCAATGATTATCATCCTCTAGCACATGATAGTAAAAAATCAACTATTTCTATTCAATATTACTTATCATGACCATATGACCATTGTTTAAGATTAATATCATTGTATCTCGAGGTTCTAATTATAGCCTCACATATGCTATAAACTTTTTATATGAAAACTAATCAATAGAAATTACCATTAAATAGTAGATGCATAAATCTATACACTATAATGATAAGAATATATCATGTATATTGAACTGTATACTTGATTTTGTAATCAAAATTACTGGTCATGTTGGGTACATAGAACCCACTATTAGAACAGGAAGTTGTTGAGAATTAGCATAAACCAATAATGTTGACTGAGATTTGAATATTTATTAGTTTTTATTGATATTTGTAATTGCGTTGGGGATAATTTTTCTTGAATTTCCAATCCACTCACTATGTTAACTCGGAAGGGTGATAAGTTTTTTTGGATAGAGGAATGTGAAGAAAATTTCAAGGATATAAAGAATAGATTAGTCAATGCCTATATGATAACATTACCCTATATTGGAGAAGGGTATGTAATATATATTAATGAATCTAAGAAGGTATTGGGATGTGTATTCATGAAAAATGAAATTGTTATAGCTTATCCATCATAAAAACTAAAGTTTTATGGGGAATATTACAATACTCATGATTTGGAGTAAGCTGCAGTAATATTTAAATTAATGATATGGATCCTATAAGATATAAAACTTTTATGGAGAAATCTCAAGCTTGTTTTTAGGTACTCATTTAACATTATTTCATTATACCTTGTTGGGTTTTTTCTCGAGTTCGGTTTGGTGAAATTTAGAATTTTTTATACGGGGTTTCTAGCAGTGCACAGTTGGAGCACAATTTTCCCAAGCCTTGCACCCTTCCCCATCAAACTATTCAAAACCTAGTAGAGAGGAATTTAATGGGTGGCACATTATTTATAAAACCATGATCTCCATTAGTAGTAAATATATAGACCCCTAGGAGGAGGCAAACAATTTGGCACAAAGTTATAGGAAACCATGTGCCCTAAGAATGAAACCGAGCATAGAGAATTTTATTTTCTAGAAAAGTATTAAAAAAAATTCTAAAACCCTAGTATAATATAACTAAACCCTTAGAATGACCCTAAATCGTTTTATATCCTTTTTGAAGGATCCTGAATGGATTCCTAGGCCTTCCAACCTCTGTTCATGATGATTCGAAGCCCAGATTGAAGATATGTACCTCTCCTTGTAGGATATTTTCATCCCGTGAATTGTTATCCCCATTTTACATATTTCTCTCATACATTAGAGGGATGTTTTCCTATATTTTGTGATATAACTAGATCTAGGTTTTTTGGATATTTATTCTTTTGATATTAGATCTAGGATTCAGATCTATATCTAATTATTCATCATGATCTTGGTAGTTTCACTTCAATTAGGGATTTCCATTGGTGAGTGTTCATCATCAATCTTGATGCAGGTGGTCTAAATTCAATTCCCATAGTGTTGATCCCAATTGTATTTATTCATTTTTAGTATTCAATTAACACATTTGGGAATTTAATCTTGGATTTAATAAATTAATTTATTAATTAATTTATGGAAACATGGAATTGCATTAATTAATTAATGAATTAATTAATAGAATATTGTGGTTATGAAATTGGTGGAATTAGATTAATTAATTGGTTAATTAATTAATGGAATGTGTGATTATGAAATAGATGGATTTTTTTTTAAAATTTTCAATTAATTTAACATGAATTAATTGGTAATGGGATTATAAAATGACTGACTTGACTTTAATCAGTTAATGGGTTATATAAGTTGAATATTTATAAATGATTTAATGGTGAATTTCACATATTATTTCATGTGATTATCGTATTGAATCATGTATATATATGATAAATTTTGATGGTACCCTGTTGTGAAATTTTCGTAAAAGGATTAATGTTGATTAATCTTGTTTTATGTAATAAATATGAATTGTTTGATGGATTGATAATCATGTTTGTGACATGCACTTCTACTTAAAAATCCCATAGTGATAAATTGATAAATGTCTGTGGGACATGGAATGATTCATCAAAATAACATAGTGATAATTTTATATACGAGTTTGGTACATGAGATACTAAATGAAAATATAACTAGTGTTATTTTTTGATAAAGGAGTTTTGGAACATGGACTGCTGCTTGAAATACCCATGAGTTCCTAAACTTGGCATTCTTGGACAAAAATGATGGCATTGGACCATGGTTCCATTTTTTTTTAATATGAATTGAATTTATAAGATAAAAAATAAACATTTTATTGTGTTATGTGGTATCCCTCGATGATAGGTCAGACTCCGGGATGAGCTGAAGCTGGTATTGATGGATTGGGTGTTATAAAAACATGGGTGTTTCTGTGGTTAAATGAAGAATAAATATTTACTCTATTTATTTTTATTTTATTCTCTATACAACTAACTACACTATTATTGAATACATATTATTTTAGACACAATTTATAGTTGCCTAATAAGTTTTAATCACACCATACTCGTTCTTCCTGATCGATACCCGAATAGACTTCATGTTTCCTAGATAGGATAAGAGAAAGAGTCCTATGTTAGATGGTTGAGTTGGGATGAAGAATGGATGAGGGAACTAGAGATGATTTGGGACACTATTGAGAGTTGTTAGTTTATTTATTTATTTTGGTTTTTTCATATTGCAACCAAACACATATTTTTCATGACATATATAATACTTAGTTTTGGATATTTTATTTCCTATTTTGTTCATCATGTGATATTGGAATGTTTTAGTTAAGGTATACAATTTTAATATTTAGTTTATTTTATTTAATTATTTATACTATTGTGATTCTTTCATAAAGAGGGTATAGTATCCCTATGATCAATAATAGTCCCCTGCTTCTAGTTAGCAACTTCTGGGGTACGGGATGGTGTGCCTGAGGTCATGTGACAAACTAGCTTGGGGAACTAGTGTGTGGCACCTGGGTCGGGATTCCAAAAAGTGGTATCATTGGAGTTTCTTTCTTTATTTTTTTTTTTACTATTTGGTAAAGTTAGATAAGAGAATAGGATGAGTTATCCATTGGTTAATATCTCAATCATGGGAGTATATAACCCATATATGGTGGTAAAATTTAAGTACCTAGGGTGGGATTGTTGTTATTATTGTGTGTTGTTGTAGTTGATTTTATTTCACCTCGAGTGATTCACTTTTTGTCTAATGTGATTATTGTTTCTAAGATTTTATGAGATATTAATCATAGACTAAAGTGGAATGACAGTTGTGTATTCATGAATCATTCTAGGTGATATGATTATTTTGTAATGTGCATCATTTTTAGGAGCACATGGGAAAATGCATAATGGGTAAGTTTTTGAGATTGAAATGTTTTTCCTTTCTTATGTGACAGAAATGAAAAAGGTTCTTAATATGAAATTGAAAATTTTAAAATTATGAAAGATGAGAAAAAATGTGTTTCTCATGGGAAACATTAGTAATGAGAATGAGTTTTCCCTTATTAACCGTAACTTAGACGTATGATGGTTAAGGGTTGTGATAATACCGTGGTTATGACCATGTAGCGAGGTTTGGGGGAATGATTTGTTATGTGTATTATGAATCCCTCTTACATTAACTATGTTAATGTTTTATAATGCATCCTAATATGTGTGTTTGTAACTGTAGAGATATGCCTCCATGATGATGCATGTTGAGAAGATGACATGAGGTTATTGTTGTTGATGATCTACCAGTAGTGGAACCTGAGGCACTGATAGTTCTAGGCGAGAAAGTCGGGGAGTAGTTCCAAGAGAAAAATATTGCATCATGTATTTTATGGAAGGTGACATAGGTTAGGTTGTGAAAAGAATGTATGATATGACACAAAATTTATAATTGATGCAACCTCCAACTTTCACTAGTTTTGGTGGACCTGAGGCAGTTGGGTTCTTGATAGAGTACATCCACACTATACATGAACACTTACAGACTCTTATTGAGATGAGAGTAAAATTGGATACCTTAATGTTATGTTTTCTAGTGAATCATTGCTGGGATATCCAGACATAGGATAGACAGTTTGAGAATATGAAGTTGAATGAATTTCAGGAGAATTTCTTGAAAAACATTTACCCTAAGACACTCAATAAGGAGAGAACAGTTGTGTTTATGAGGTTGAATTAGGGGAGAATATACATGATGGACTATACTGGACACTTTAATGATTTGAAGCAATTTGTTATAGCATTGGAATGATATGAGGCTACTACCGAAAAGTGGTTTTAGGACTGGATTAAATGTGAAATTATGTTCTTAGTGAATATCTTTAGGAAAAATAAGTTTTTAGAAGTGGTTAATCATTCTTTTATTCTGTAGGGAACCTGAAGATGGATTGTTTTGGAGGAAAGGGTGTTTTTACTGCACGTTTAGGAGGTACGACTTCCAAGAGTAGGAAATTTCATTATGAAAATGATGACCATAATAATAGAAAGTAGATTGGACATTGGGAATGTTCAGTTACATAGGACCTTACTTGGGAGATCTTTCACCATTGTGTTTGGAATGATAACTTTCATAGATATTTACTCCAACTACTAGAAGAGTGATGATCCTACATTAATATGGGATATCTAGAGAGGTTTTGAAAGAACCCATGAAATTTAGGTAATTATGAAGAAGATAATAAGAACCATGGAACATGAAGAGGATCTTATACACTATATCAGTTGGGTAGTTGGATTTCTATTGGCCATAGTGGTTGAGGAAGTAGAAATGGTGCTTCTCATAAAGAGATCCTTTATTAGCATAGTTGTGTAGCCAAGGGGACTCAGATTGCATCACATAGAGGAGGGTAAGGGTTTTTGCATTCTATTCAGCCTTAATTAGTAGATAGTGAGGTTGGACCATCGAGAAATAGATTTATTATTCTTGAAGATTCTATTATTTTTAGTGACCTTTTTATTCCATTTCAACTTATATATACCAATTTTACGACTAGTTTGACCTAGGTGGTGGAGTTCATGAGGGGGGTTATGATGATAGATACAGATTTTTAGAGTATATTGGAGAGACATTTATTTATGTAGGGGTGTTGTCTTAAGGTTTTGGAATATCATTTCAGTTGGGATCTTTGAATCCTTGACATGTTAGGATTTGACCTAGTTATGGGTATGGACTAGTTAATAAATTACTGAAACCACATTTATTTTTAACAAATGATATCTACTTTTACATATCATGTGGGCAATAATTATATTAACCATTGATAATGGGATAACAATGAGGGTTGTGTAGTTCCAGTTCATTAGAAACTAAGGGATCTCACCACCTATGTTGCTAGTCTGTTGTTGGATGATGGGGGTCTGAAAAAGGATGTATTTACACCCATAGTATAAATGTTATAGGATTTGTTTCCAATGGAATTCATAGGTCTTCTACCTAAGAGATATGTGTAACTTAAAATTGTGCTCATGATTGGGGATGAGCCTGTTTTTATTCCACCATATAGAATGAAACCAACTATGTATCAAGAGTTGAATAAATTGATATATGATTTGATGGATGAGGGGTTTATCTATCCGAGTATGTTGCCTTGGAGATATCCAAATTTTTTTCTAATAAGGATGACATGAATCTATTCTTGTATATCGATTATCATAAGTTTAATTAGAAGACTATGAAGAGTTGATATCCTTTTCCTCGTATCATTAATCTTTTGGACCAGCTAAGTAGAGCTCATTTCCTCTCCATGATAGAATTGAGATTTGGGTGTCATTAGTTGAGAGTTCCACCTTTTGATATACCATAGAATGATTTTAGAAGATGGTATGGAGTTTATATGTTTTTTTGTGATTCCATTCAGGTTAACGAATACAAGAGCAATGTTTATGGCCTTGATGAACCGAATCTTCCATATGTTCCTAGATTAGTTTATGGTTGTGTTTTTGGATGACATCTTGGTGTAATTAAAGACTTATGGTGAAAATGTACAATATTTAGAAATTTTCGTAAATACAATAAGAGAGTATCAGATATATGAAAAAATCTCTAATTTATAATTCTGGATTAGTCAGGTACACTTCTTGGAACACATTATCCAAATAGAAGGTGTATCAATGGACCCATGGAAAGTTTAGGAAGTTGTTTCTTGGGAGAAACCCCAGAATGTTTTCAACATATATAGATTTTTGGAATTTATAGGTTATTATCATAGATAAATATTTTAATTTTCCTAATTTGAAACACCTCATTCATGCATTACCAATAAAGGGATAATGTTTGAAGGGTTAGAAGCATGTGAGGATGTCATAAAATATTTGAATAAGCTCTTGATAATGGAACCATTATTTATTCAACCTAATCTAGGTTGGGGAGTAAATTTGTTTTTTGATTCTTCTGGGATCGATCATGGAGAAATGTTGATGTAGGGGGATCAAGTTATTTCATATAGGTTGTGGAAATTGTTGTCACATGAATAGAACTGACTTACACATGACCTCGAGTAAGTTGTAGTTGTTTATGGTTTGAAGTGTTGGAAGAATTATCTATTTGGTGAAATGTTTGTCATGTATACTATTCACAAGATCGTAAACTATATTTATTCATAGTGATATTTGAATCTCTAGAAATGGAGAGAGGTTGAGAATATGAAGTCACTAGACCTTTATCAATCTTATACACCTGAGAAGGGAAACAATGTTGAAAATTATTTAAGTAGGAAAACTCAGACTCAGGTAGTTCAAGAGTCTAGTTCTGAGGGAATGATGATTAATTTACTAGTTAATATGCATGTTGTGGTTCAAGAAATCCAGAAGAAGTTGAATCTTGTAACTATTTAAATATAGTCTACACGTTTGTTCTAGATCAAAGAAATAAAGTATAAGGATTCTGAATGTTTGTCCCGGAGGGTAAGCCGCGATGGTGGGGTGTTACCTTTATATTAGACCATAGATGGGGATGAGATCATCTATGTTAATAATTAGGTTTTTGTTCCTACGAACATACGGTGGGATTTGATTCTGGAGTTTCATTCCTTCATGTGGAAGTTACTTCCAAGTGCGACCAAAATGGACTGTGGAATACAATGACATTTTTGGTCTCCATGAATGAAAAGGGATATAGTAGGGTTCATAACACAATGCTACACATAAAAATTGGTGAAGGCTGAGCATCAATGACCCGATGATTTACAATAGTGATATCCCTTTATGGAATGGTAGTGGGAAAACAATACCATGTAATTTGTGGTAGGACTCCCAAGGACACCTCTAAAAGTGAATTTTTAAGCTGGATTTGGATCAACTAAAGAAATTATCACATTTCATACCTTTATGGGATCCTTTATCAGAGGATCATTTGGGAGATTCATATGACTAAGAAATATTATATCTTCAGGGGGTTCCAATAAGTATTATTTCAAATCGTGACTAATGTTTTACTTTACAATTATGGAAGGTCTTTTAGAAGGTGCTCAGTAAAAAAGATATAATGAGTACAACTTTCCACCCATTGAAATATTGATAGTCACAATGTACTATATAGGTATTAGAGGACATTCTTCAGGCATGCTCCTGAGACTTTGGTGGGTATTGAGAGAATCAGATATCTTTAGTGAAGTTTTCCTATAAAAATAATTGTTAGGAAAATATACAAATGACTCCATATGTGGTTCATTATAGTAGGCCATTCAAACCACCTATATATTGGATGGAGGTAGGTGAGTCATAACTATTGGGACTGAGTCTTGTGCATGAGTTTCTAGAGTAGGTTCAATTGTTTCAAAAACATATTTCTATAACATAAATTAAGAATAATCTATATGATGATAGATGTTGACGAACCCAAGATTTTATAGTGGGTGATCACATATTCCATTGGGTTTCACCAAGATTAGTTCAATGTCAGATTCAAAGATACAAAAAATTGTCTCTTAGGTTCATTGGACCGTTTAAGGTTGTGAAAAGAATTAGGCAAGTGGCATACCAATTGGATCTTCGAAAGATGTACATTGTAATGCCTGAATTTTTTCATGTGTCAAATATTTTGTAGTATCACCCTGAACCTTCCCAATTGATTAAAGTGGATGATGTTGAGATTGAAACCGATGCATCCTTTGATGAGCATCCAATACATGTGTTGGATCGTAGTGAGGAAGTGTTATATGGAATGAAAATACTGATAGTTCATGAATTTTGGAAACATGGCCATGTTCAAGAGAAACATTGGAGGGAAAAGTGGATATGGTGGCACAATTCACTTATCTTATGGGCTTGGAATATTAGAGATGATTGGGAGTACTGATTGAGGACAAACTATTATAAGGTGGGGATATTATAAGATCCTGAAATTTTGTGGAGGTCACTCAAGCATTTTGGAGGGTACTATTTTGAGTTTTCTTTGATTATATCTTGTAAGGTTTTATCTTGGTTACAGATGAGTGAAATTTGGATGTTCATGGAGGTGGTTTTGGGCAGTGCACCATTGGCACATGGTTTTACCAAATTGTTTTTCTTGCCCCAACAAACTGTGCAAACCCAGGAAGACAGGTATTTCACAATTGGTTCATGGTTCGTATACCTGTGCACCCTCTTAGTAGTAATTGTGCACCACCTTGGGAGGAGGTTCATGGTTAGGCATATGATTAGGGGAAACCATACCCCTCAAGTAGGAAACCATGTGTGTGGATTTTTAATCCCCAAAAAGTTATTTAAAAAATTCCCAAACCACTGTATTATTTCCCTGAACCCCTAGATTAACCCTATATTGTTTTAACTCATTTTTGGTGGTCCCTAGATCGATTCCAAGGCCTTAAAATCTCTGTTCTTAGTGATTAAAATACTGAATCAAATATTTTCTCCAATCCAAGTAAGAGATTATAATCCCCATCTAGTTTCCTCCCTCTTTCCCATATTTTTATCATCCTTTAAAGGGGTTGTTTCCTTTGTTTTTGATGGATCTAGATATAGGTTTGTTGGATCTTGATTATTTTAATCTTGAATATAGGTTTTTGATTTAGATCTTATTCTTCATCATGATCTTGCTTGTTTAACATAAATTAGATATTTATATTAGAAAGTATTTATCATCAATATTAATGTAGGTGGTATAAATTTAATTCCCATAGTCTTGATCCCAATTACATGTATACATTGTTAGAATTTAGTTGGAATGTTTGGAAATTTAATAATGAATTGAATAAATTAATTGATTAATTAATTTATAGAAACAAGTAATTAGATTAATTAATTGATGAATTAATAAACAGAATGTTGTCATTAACCAATTTGTGGAATTGGACTAATTAATTTGTGAATTAATTAATAGAATCTATGATTATGGAATTAATGGGAAATTGGGTTTGTGAAATTGGTCTGTTAATGTGATTTGAATTAAGTATAAATGGGATTATTAGATTTTTAACTTGACTATAATGGGTTAATGGGTTATAAGAATTTAATATTGAAAAATGATATAATGGTAAATTTCTCATATAATTTCATGTGATTAAAGTACTGAATCATGGATTTTGGTGACAAATTGTGCTGGTATCATGATGTAAAATGTTGGTAATAAAATTAATGTTGATTAATCATGTTTGATGTGATATATGTCAATTATGTGATTGATTTATAAACATGTGTTGGATATGGACTTATATTTCAAATTTCCATAGTGATAAATTGATAAATGTGCATGAGAAATAAACTTATTCTTCAAAAGACCCTAGTGATAAATTGATATATGAGTGTGGGACATGGACTGCTACTTCAAAATACCACTTGTATGATTGTATGATAGATGGGACATGGGAAATTGACTAAAACCTGAAATACCCACGAGGTCCTAGCCATGGAATTATAGACAAAAAATGATAGAATTGAACTATGGTTCAAATTGTTCATAATATGAATTGAATTGATATGATAAATGATAATGATTTTATTATGTGATGTATTATCCCTTGGGGATAGTTTACACTCTAGAATGGACCGAAGCAGTCATTTTTGGATTAGGTTTCTTTGGGAACTCGAATGTTGATGTGGTAAAATTAAGAATAATAGTTTAATTTATTTTCAATATTTTATTCAATATACAACTTCATACTCTGTTATTGACCAGATATTTTTTTGAATGACATTGGGGGTGGCCTATTGAGTTTTTCTCACACCCTTATTAGGCTACAAAATTTGTACTTGGATAGAATTTATTTTTGTAGGACAAGATAAGGGGAATAGTCCTATGTTCGATGGTTCAGTTGGGATGGGGCATGGATGCGGGAACTAGACACCATTCATCACCCTATTAGGAGTTTCCAGTGCTTTTATTTATTTTGGGTATTACATATTAACTCTTGATACATATTTTAAATGAAATATCTACTGTTTATTTATAGATATTGTATTTCCTATTTTGGCCGTCATGTTATATTGGTATGTTTCATTTATTGTATTTAGTATGATTATATAGTAGGATGTTTTTTTAATTATGTCCAGTATATAATAGCTTTGAAAAAGAGTGTATCGTCTCTCTTTAATTGATAATAGACCCTTGAGATAAGTTAGAAACCTCTGGCATACGAGGAATTGCGAAAGAGGTCATGTGACCAACTACCTTGGTGTAACACCTCATGATTTCATAGTACGTTATTTCTTCAAAGCAATTCAACAACTTTAATTACACGCAACACCAAGTTTAAGCACACCACGACTTACCAATCTAGTCATTAAAAAGAGGTTTTGAATAGTATTTACTGCATTTTGAATTTCATAAACTCCATATAATTTTAACGTCCATATTATATGTTTCTTATACATAATATATGATTGAATTCAATTTTTAGATAAAGGAAGTATTTTTCGGAAAATGCAATTTTACCCCCTTTTAAGGGAGAACCCTTTTTAAATCCAATATTTGACACTTTTATGTATTCAATTTGACAATATAAACCTATTCTTTAGAATCAGGAGATAAAAATTGAATTTTGATAAATTTTTGGTATTTTTATGATTACTTTCATATGGTAAATAGTGAAAAATACAAAATTTTAATTAAAAATGACTATTTAATAGAAATGATTTATATTGTTAAATTATTCAATTGATTGGTTTTGAAGTATAATAAGATTATATTTTTATCATTTAATACAATTTAGTTCATTATAATTAATTTCACTTTGATATTGGACATAAACAAGTGTCATTCTTTTGATAGATTTTGTTCCTTAAAAAGAAATATTTTATTTTGACAACAGAAATTAATTTTAAATAAATTACTGAAACTTATATGTCTTGAATATGGTAAAATAGACATCATTTTTGAATTCATAATATCAAATATAGCTTAGGCTGAATTTTTTGTATTTTTCTGAGAAATATCAATTTTTAACGAACAGTGAACAACATTGAGTTATTGGTTAAAACTGAATTTTTATTTAAATAATTAATTATTTTATTTTAATTTATTTTAGGTAAAAATAGATACATAATACATATATTTGTTCTAAATAATTCATTGTATTCATTTTATAATAAGTTTAGATATATAAAAATTTTATTGAACTTTTTACCGTCTTTTACCCACCTCCTAAGAGTATTTGCAAATTTGCATAAACCATAAATTTACCGCTTCTTTGAGTTGAATTTCAAAAATCCGAGAGATACGATTATACTCATTATGTAAAATGTGATTCAATAAAGTGAAAATAATTTTGTGAATAGTATCTTTTGACTTTTATTTATCGCGGTTAAAGGTAAATAGGGTAATTCACGTTAAAAAGAATATTGTAATAATTCAAAATTACCTTAACACTTGTCTTAACCTTATTTTAAGAGTAATGATAGACCATGGACATCCTTGGGTCGATTTGGGGACCCCATGGTTCCACTTATGAATGATAATGATGCTTTTGATTAATTAATTTAAAGTAAAGGCAAAATTGACATAATCAAAAATCTTTTAGTAAATAATTTTTATATGGTGTTATATAACTAATATTTTTGACTATAAATATTCATTGGGAATATAAAAAGATTTCCTACGTCATGGAATTTTTTTTATAATGTTTAGACATCAAATAATTTAAATTATCTATGACACAATAATGATGCAGTATTTACCTCATAGATAAATGATTTAAATAAATTTGATTATAAATATTAAAATAATATTTAAAACATGTACAATTATTATATGATGATTTTATTTCGACAATGAGTCATATTATCTTCGACCATAATGATTTTTGGACCTTTAGAAACCGAATATCATTATATAATAAAATAATATTTTCACACTTTCCTAAAGAGCCCCGCCTCCCCCTTATAAAAGGAGGCCCCTTCTAACCAATTCCTCACACCTCTCAAGCCTTTAGGATCGTCCAAACTCTGAAAATTTAAGCTCCCTACATCCCTATCCTCCTTTTATAAGCCTTACCATAGGAATAAGGCTCTTCAAGAAGTCCTTTTGGTTCAAACTAAAGGAAGTTACCGAAATTAAAGGAAATAATTTCACTTAACGTTGTTTATTTTATTTTACTTATCCAACCCCTAAACTCTTTTTATTCCATTATTTTATTACAAAACTAGTATAATAAATATCTTATAATGTTTTTATGATAAGGATTCAAACTACACTTACACACACATCCATCTAATGGGTGAAGAACATAATGTTTCTTTGGATGCCAAACTAACGCCTCACGAAATGATGATTGTTCAATTTCCTCCTACCGCCTCTCATGGTGGCCATTATGATAGAACAATATTTATTTATGATATATATTATGTTTATTTTTTTTCATGCTTCTATATTTTTATTTTATAGAATTCCTTAATGATTTACATTATGGGTAAACGCGATAATTTCCTTTTAGGACATGCGGACTACCACCCCCTCAAAATGATATGACTCATTAATACCATATGTGGGATGTATAAAGGATAGAGTTAATGATATTATATATGATATTATAATGTAATTATAATTCCATTAAAATAAAAAATATAAATTAAAGTAGCGTCCGTCCGTACGTACGACTTACCGTCTCTATGAACGGTGCATTTCATTTCTTACCCCAAAATGATATGTACTTCTATAAATACATATATATACTAGATATATATGATATATATGATATCTAAATCATGAATACAATTCTGGATATAATTAACTTTTGACCATGTGAACAACTTGTAACTATAAGGTGTTCATTTTTGACTCATGTGCCAAATATCGACAAACCGAACGTTATTAACATAAATGATTGCATAATGTTTATAACATGGTAACAAGTGATATAAAAGGAATAATAAACATGAAAATGGTTCTTAAGCAAGTATAAATTAACTTTATTTTGATATTCAATAAATTAAAGATGGAACGGGTCAAGTCAGACATGAGTTAATGGGTTTTTTATCTCACTTTTAATTCCGTGAGATTTCCAATGTTCACTGCTTATTTATTATATGTGGTATATTTTGTACTGCCATTTGATATATATTTTCATGATTCTCTTTATATTCATGATATTATGTGATTAATTTGGTAGTTATTGACTATTGTTCATATGAATTTATTTATTACATTGAGGTAAGGGTTAATTTCACGATCCCTTCATTATCCTAGGTTGTTTATATTATCTACTGGGACTTATTTATCATCCACATCTGTGTTTTCTTAAAAATATATTTCAATTTTTTTTACTATTTACTAGACTATGGGATAAATTCATTTATACCATTGTTTTTCTTTTTATACAATGTTTTTGAAAGGAATATTTTTGTCATTTTCCAAACAAGGTACTTTTATCCTTTTCAACAGAATAAAGGTAAGAATGTCTTTTTTTAACTTATACGGTGGGTGCAGCTATTTTCCACTGTTATAACATCGTGGAAGCTTCCCTTACAAGATTATAAGAATATTTTCAGAATAAATGTTTTATATCTTATTTTATTATGGATTTACGCACTTTATTATATCTATGTAATTATATACGGGTATCACAGTATCACATCAATTATTAAATGTTGACCTATCTGTAAAAACTCTTAATGGTGGGATGGTCACCTATCATGTTTACAGTTTACCTATAATAAATTTTTATGGGTAAGTGCTTCTAATAAATCTTTTGATTATCCCCTCAGTTGAATTTTTTGTGATTCTAGTCATTGATTAGATTTATTTATATGGATACCATGTCAATTTCCAAGTAAGGGATGTCATGTTTCATAATAAAAATGAACCAATGATAATTTATCACTGTGAGGATGAATATTAACTTAAAATGAAAATTGTTTCCATATTGAGGGTAATATTTCTTATCCCAAAAGGTTATATATCTTTAATGGTTAGGGAGAAGCTCAATTTTAATGATACACCAATTTAGTGGTAATTTTATGATGTTAGTCAAGAAGAATTACCTTTCACACCTTCTAATCGTGAAGTTTTGTTTTCAAAAGAACTCATACCTGATGTTATTCATATTTCAAATAATCCTTATAGAATGAACAAAATTGAGTTATATGAATTAAAGAATAAACTCCAGCAGAATATTGATAATGGTTCATATTCCATAGTACATCACCATGGGGTGAACATGATATCGTTATTATGAATAAAGATGGGTAAATTTTTCATTTTAATGATTATCATAAAGTCAACAATATCACTATTAAGATCAAGTATCCTATACCCGTTATTGATGACATAGTTGATCCACTAAATGGAGATAAATACTTATATAATATTGACCTTAATTCTAGATATCATTAATTAATGTTAATGAAAGATGATATACCCAAGACATTCCTAATACAAGGTATGGACAATATAAAGTTATTGTGATTTCATTTTTTCTTACTAATTGCCCTGATATCTTAATGGATTTAATGAATAGAGTGTATAGAGATTATGTTAATTACTTTTTTAGTATTTATAGATTATATTACTGTTTTTTAAAATGGAATAGAAGACAATGAATATCACTTTAGAATTTTGATAAATACCCTAAGGAAGGAGAAGATATATGAAACATTTACCATGTGTAAATCCTGGCTTCCTAAATTTTCATTCCTAGGTAATATAATCTAATTTGAGGGTGTATTATTAGATAATTAAAAGAAAAAAGCTATTAAGAAATTATCTAGAACATCCATGGTAATTCAAATCTGTATTTTTCATATATTTGTTATATATTTCAATGTTTTCTCATGATTATCTAATGAAATCACCACCTTGACTTGAATATGGGTTAGGTTCATGTTGATGGGGGAATGTATGAAAATTTTCATAGAGATGAAAAGAAATATGGATAGTGAATATATGATTACACAACACTATAGTGGTGAATGGTTTGTGATTTGTAGTGATGAATTGAATGAGGGAGTATGATGCATTCTAATGAAAAATAATATATTGATAGTATATTCCTCACACTAATTGAAGGATCTAGAGAAAAATTATCCAAATCATAATTTTTATTTAGTTTTGGTCATTTTTTCATCAAATATATAGAGGAATTATCTTTATGATGAAAGGCATGATATATATAGTGATCATAAAATTTTGAAGTATATAATCAATAAAAAATAGTTGAATATCCTTCAGAGAAGCTTTTTTGAGATTACTAAAGATTATAACATAATAATAAATTACCCCCACGGGAAGGCGAACAAGGTGGAAGATTATTTTAGTAAAAATTACTCTATTAACCTATCCAAGATAAGGATAAAAATAAGATCTAATATTTATGGATTTATAAAGGCTGGATCTAGAAATATTGAAGGAATGAGAGAAATATAATCACTCTCAAATAATTTTTAAACTGTATATCCATGAAAGGATTAAGGAGGTGTAAAAGGATTATGTGGAGCTATAAAATATGGTGATAAATATTACTAATATAAACCATGATTACAAGGAAATGATAAGGTTTAGGAACCATATATGTGAATGGTCAATACCATATTTGAAAAAAAGTTGTTTATTAAGGATCCTAGTTAATAATTATCTATCCAAACTAGAAGTATAAATATTTATTGGGACATGAAATAGTATTTTTTATGTGAAAACATGAAGGAAGATATTACAGAATATATATCTCAGTGCTTGGTATGTCAGCATGTTATGGTTGAGAGATAGAAGTCTAAGGGGATGTTTCACCATTACTCATAACATAATGTAAATGGAAAAACATAACCATTGATTTTTTTCACGATCTTCAAAATATATAATGGTTATAATGATATATTGTTTACAATCAGTTTCCTTATAAAGTTAGAATACATCATTGCTATTAGAGAAGATTTATCTATTGATTATATTTCTATAATATAAATTAAGGAAGGGGTGATATTTAATGAACTACTACTTTCCATCGTATCTAATTGGGTTCTGAGGTTTACCTAGATGATATGAAAAAGTATTCTGTAGTATTTGGATAGAGAGTTCAGTTTCACTACGACATATCAAACTCTAAAAAAAATTAAATCTAAAATAACCATTCAAACCCTAGATGATACGCTACGATATTATTCTAAGGATTTGATAGTTGGTTGGAATCAATAACTTCCTCTAGTTGGGTTTTCTTAAAACAATAGCTTGATCTCAAGCATTAAAATGGCTTGTTAGGAAGCCCCCTTGGGGAAGAAGTGTAGAACACCATTTTTTATGATGATTTTTTAGAAAGAAATTTATTATTACCTAAGCTATCTTAAGATATAGAAGAGAATGTTAGAACTATTTAGCGGCACGTCCAGGAATCTCATAGTTGAAATAAGAGTTATGATGATAATCATCAACATGATCTAGAATTTTTTGTTTGTGAGAATGTTTTTCATTGAATTTATCCTTGAAAAAGGTTATGAGAACCAATAATAAAGGAAACATAAGCAATAGGTATATTGTCCCCTTCAATATTATTGATCGAGTAAGTATGGTATCTTATCACTTACATCGTCCACTGAACTACTTTTAATTTTCTTATATATTCCATGTATCTCTCTTGAGAAGTACATACCTAATCATTCGTATTAACAGAACTCAGATGTTGTACCAACAGTGCATGATATTTCAAATGAGGAGAATTTTGTTGATATATTTAATTAAAGAGATGATACACTGCATAGTATGATACTCTCTTGGTTAATGTTATCTAGAGAAACCACAAATTCAAAGAAGCTGCTTTAGAATGTGTGGATTTAATAAAACAGAGATATCATCATTTGTTATAGTGATAAAATTATAGGGAGAAATTCATCTTAAGGGAGGTATAATATAACACCTTGATATATTATAAAAATAATTTCCCTTTATATAATTTTATTTCCAATATATCTTTGGATACAGAAAACACTATATTTAAATGAACTGTAATACACTATTATAACATTATCAAGTGTCAGTGATTTCTTATCAAGTCAATTGGTGAGTATGAATTGTACCAATGAATTATGAAAAATATATGTTATTAAAATACATAAAAATAATTTTTTGTTAATAAAATTATTATAATTGATGATAAAAAATATTTAAAAATAAAAGTGATGTTTTTTTTTCAAAAAAAATACTTTTTAATGCTTGAAATGTATTTTTATATTAATAAGTTAATTTTTAACTATTGGTGAATGTTGTTAATTAAATTTATATATTAAATATTAAATCAAATTTTATATCATCAATTTGATATTTTTCTAGGCATGGGTTAATAGTAAATGATTTTTTCTTATTAAAACATGTCATTCAATAAAAAGAAGTTTTCGTAGAATTTTTTGGACATATATATAAAATTATTTTTTTCCAATCAAAGGTATTCAATTTGATAAAATTTATTCCATATTAATTATCATGAGGTTCAAAATTTCAAAATAATATAATTTTATTTTTTTCAATAGGAAGAGTAACCCATGTAAAATTTATCACTTCAGTAAAGGGTGAATCGGCTTAATCTATAATAAAACTATGTAATATGGATATAATTATTCACATGAACTCTTATTTTATGAATTTAATTCAACTTTTCTAACTATATTATTGAATTTTATTTTTTAAATTTACAATTTTCCATGAAGATGGAAAGTGAATTAGTCAAATCAATGATTGTTACAAAATGTCACTCTCTTAATATTAAATATCTATTATTTTTTTACATAAGAAAAAAATTAAGTTATAAATGAATAAAAATTTATATTTTTAGAATAATAAACTTATTTTTCATTATGGAAATTTTTTTATAATTTTTAGGTATGAAATCAGTACCTTAAATTCATACACAAAACCAAAATAGTTTTTATTAAATTAATGGA
This sequence comes from Viscum album, assembly GCA_963277665.1. Classification (NCBI taxonomy): domain Eukaryota; kingdom Viridiplantae; phylum Streptophyta; class Magnoliopsida; order Santalales; family Viscaceae; genus Viscum; species Viscum album. The sequence continues at coordinate 1,943,622,419 of OY728160.1, forward strand.
AAAATAAAATAAATGATATTAAAATTTTAAAAGTTATATAATTTTATTTATTTAATTTATTCCATGAAATTTATATATTATTATAAAAGATTTGTGATTTTTTAATGATTATATTCTAATTCTCTATTTGTCTTCATGTATTTTATGTCCAATTAATAGAATTGTCTGAAAATATACATCAATAATATTTTATCAATATAATGTTTTATTAAATTATTCAAAAATAATAATAAATATTTGAATTGGAAAAGGTGGATATTATATGGTCTAAAATTAGATCCCTTGTGAATTTATGAGTTAATTTTAACATTATATGTAAAATTATAACACTTGAAGGGTGAAAATTGAATTACCATGGTTAAAGTAAAAATTGGTTAACCATGTTGTGAATTGAAAGGATAAGGTTTAAAATGATTCCAAAGTCTGTAAAAATTTTATTTTATGATAGGATTAAAACCATATCTTATAATGAATTTGAATCCCTATCCTTTAGGAGGCTTTTGGGATAGATAATGAATTTATTATTATTTTATATTTTATAAAATTGAAAAATTGACCCCATATGAATTATAAAAGGGAAACCCACCATCACTTATTTACACCAATTTGAGCCTTATAGATCTATCATACCATGAAAAAGAAATTTTGAACTTCTTTATTAGAATTCTATACCTTCTTGTCATCCAAAAAGACCAACCCTAGAATCCATAATAAGAGATCTAATGAAGTTTTTTCAAAGAAGAGGTAATTTATTTAACATATAACTTTATTTTTTATTTCTTATTTACCTCATATGAATCCACGGTATTTATCATAAAATTATAAATTAATTATCCTAAATATACAGAAATGGTATTATGATTATGAAATCAATATTATCCACCTTCTTTCATATCAAATGGGAAGTGAAAGTATCTCTCAAGAGTAAGCATGACTTATCACATCCACATAGCGATAAAATTAATTTTCCATAACCATATTTCATGTATTTTTATTATGATGGTTTTAAAGTTTATATATAATATTAATGAAATATTTATATTTCTATAATCCTAAAATCATATATACCTTTTTTCCATAAAATTGATGGAAAATGATAATGTTTCTCCTACATATGTGTCGACTACCACCTCCACGATGTGATGTGATTTGAATTTCATTTCCATTATAATTGGATGGTTGTAAGGATAGATTTCATGATTATATATATATATATATATATATTATATACTAATGGTTCTAGAAAGGATAATTATTATTTAACTTTCTTGTAGAATCAAAATAATGAATAAAGATACTCAATATTCAAGTGGGGGTGAATTGTATCCTTTTAAAATTCCTTTGTAACATTTGAAGTTGATATAAAGCCTCCTATGTCTAATAAAGTTAAACAAGGTCTTAGTTCTATAAAATTTCTTGGATCCGAAAATATGGTTCTAGAAATGAAACATAAGAAATTGTTTACAAGGATAAAGAATCTACCTTAAAGCCTATAGAATCTTACTAATCAAAGTATAAAGTACAAGAAAGTATAAGATAGTTATACTTTTTTTATTAATCAAAATGTAGTGGAAAATAATCATCAAACAATAAAAGTTACAAGTATGAAATCTTTTAACATAAAGAGTAGGGTATCCAACAACCACTGATAAAGGTATGTTGATTTATACTTTCAATAAATTCTGTATTTCCCATAGTATGGTAAGACTTTGATAAGAATATTAGAGTCTATCTTGATATCCCCTCATATCATCGAACTTCAAGGTAGCAGGTACCTCTGTCTTTTTAATCAAGGAAGTCCTCAAAAATTAATGTATTCAGCAACTCTTTCTTCCTATCCCCAAAATCCCTTGATTATACATGGCAATAATCAGAGTCACATGAAGAAAGATGAACAAGATGTTCATTACGCACAAAGCATGAGAGTCTCTCTAGAAATCACTTTAGTAGCATGCAATCTCTAGGGTAATCAAGTCAGTCATTACGATCTCATTCAAAGGAGCTCCTATTTTTAGTCACTTCTCCAACGGTCGACTCCATCCTCCAACGATCATATTTTTCTTTGAATCTCATAGGGACCTGTATACGTTTCACTCAAACAACAGTTAGTTAGAAACAGAATGTATGACATCGTTTCAAATCTAAAACAAGGGAAATAAAAATATGGTTGCTTAACCAAATCCATTTTTCAGAGTCTAGGAAAATTAATTTCAATGTCTATGATAATAAACATTTAGAGTCTATATTAAATGGATATACAGATTCTACTTTTCAAGGAATTTGAAATCAGAATTCTATAGACTCCGGAGTCTAAATTCTAAGGAATTCGAAACCTGAATTATATGGAATTAAGAACTTGAATTATATGGAATTAGAACCCTGAATTATAAGTAATTCAGAACCAAAATTTGAAGGAATTAAAAGACTAAATTTTAAATAATTTAGAGTCTAAATTTCAGTGAATTCAGAATCTAAATTTAGAAAATTAAAAATATGAATTTCAAAAAATTAGGAATCTAAATTTCAAAGAATTTAGAATCTAAATTTTAGAGAAGTCAGAATCTGAATTTCAGAGAATTCAGAATCTAAATTCAGAGAATTCAGAATCTGGATTTCATAGAATTATGGATCTGAATCAATGTATTTGGAAACTGAATTCAGATAATTCAGAATCTGAATTTTAGAGAATTGGGAATCTGAATTCAGAGAATATGGAATCTGAATTCAGAGAATTCAGAATCCAAATTTCAGAGAATTCAGAATCCGAATTCAGAGAACATGGAATCTAAATGCAGAACATAAAAACAAAATAATCTATATCTATGTATTTATATTATTATGAGGTTTTAGATATGAAACCGATTTTTAAACTTTATAAATAAAATGAGTTAGAATAAGAGAAACTAAATCATGAAAAATGGAAACAAAGATAAGGAGAAAATTTACTTGGGATTGAAAATTTCAATATTAAGATAAATCTTCAGGTAAATAGTATTTTCCTTGAGAAAGAGAGTTTGTGATTTTCAAAACATAAAGGAACTGAAAATTCATAAGTAAACCTTATTGACTCAACAATCTCCCCCCTTTTGGAAATCACAAATATTCTTATTAAAAGGAATATAAGGACTTATAAATTTTATGGACTTGGAAATAAAAACTTATCTCCCTTTACATATGGATCAAAGTGAATATGACTATCTCCCACTTAGGATTTTGAATCACTGAGGATTGTATTCTTGATTTCGTGAATGAGATTTTACATTATCTTACATATAAAAAAATTGATTGATATGAAATTTCCCCTAGATAAAATTCCTCTTAGAGAAAATGTATTCTTTTCTTTGTATTCTTTTTATCATTACATTCTCAAACTTTATGATTTTGAAATAGGAATAATGGGTATAGAAATAAAATTTGTACCTGAAAAATTAGTGCATAAAAATCACAAGCAAAATATATAAAGAAGAACCAATATTTCATTAATGTTGAATGAATTTGTACGAGGAAAAGTACAAAAGAAGATTGGAATGGGATGAAATTATATTTATTTCCCCTTTTGCATTAGGTTATTTATAATGGTTTTTAGCTTCTTGAGCTCCTTGTAATGCTCTTCTACACACTTTGGCAACTGATCCTGATCTTCACTTTTCTTCTCTAAGGGTTGAATTTTTTCTACCTGAGCCTTAATAATTTCCACCCGAGCCTTCAACACTTCTTGTTTAGAAAGATTCTCTTCAATATCAATTATGAGATCCCTTTCCCTTTTCCAATTCATGTCCATATAGTTAAGCTTTCCATTTATATCCTTAACTTCCTGCTTCTGAGCAGTCTCTTCAAGACATAACTTTTTCTGAAAAGTATTTGAAAGATCCTTGATCATCACATCTTTGGTATCAAATTCATCGCTAACATTATCATGAAATTCATCGAAGATTCTAATTTCTTAAATATTATTTTTTTACTAGCTTTTAATCTTCTTGCAAGAACTTTTATGAGCCTCATAAACAATGAGGAATGTATTTAAATCTGCCTCTGGTCCGACACATTTGTCCATAACCCTGGAAACTGAATTTGATTTTTGATTTATCATATGATAAAGCATATGAAATCTAGAGTCTCTGAATGGGAATAACGGAATAATACCAAATAACATTTTCAAATACTGAACAAAAAAGTCATGTCCATGGGAAGATGATTTTGAATCCTATTGCTTGGTTGGTGATGATTCTTTTACAGTATCCTCATCATTCCTCTTTGATGATGAACTAATATCATTCTTATTTACCACATATTTATGGGGTTTATCTAGTGCCACCTACTTTCCTTTATCATCTCTTGGAATGATGTATTTTTTTGGGAGATTCGTGTTCACTATATGATAACCGAACAATCTTTTCGTCCACAACATTCGCTTTATCGGCATGAGCTACCTGATCTTCTGGATGAATGAACTCATGATTTTTGCATTCATCTTCAGAACATTTTTTCACTTATTACTAATCCTTCTCTTCAATCCCTAGTGTATCATGTTTTGAGGATTCGTCTAGGGATTTCCGAATACACTATTTAACAGTTGGACTTTCATTCTCATGGAAATCATCTACATTGTTTATTATGTCTTCTAAATCACCACTGCCCTATTCTTCCTCTTATTCTTTCGCTTCTTCTTCTTCTACAATTTATTCTTCATGATGTGATTGTAGAATCACCACTTTCTTTCTTGGAGTATCTATTAATGGTTCTAATAAAAATGATTCTAGAACTAGAATTTGTTCTGGTGATTTTTCATCATCCTTGAAAAGTGATTGCACTATCTCAGCCTCAAACATCTTCTTCTTTTGTTTCTTCTCTTTCTGATGATTCTCAAGCTATTTAGTGGCCTTTATTCGAAATGATTTTTCTTCAGTAGGGTCCAATAAAAATATAGTCTCCCCTTTCTTTCAGTTTTTATTATCCAATCTCCACTTGGCCACTACTTCATTAGGATATAATTTTTTTCTTATTTGGAATTTGTGGTGCTGACTGACTTTCCTTGGCCATATGGGTTTTTCTTTTATCTTTTGGTTCCTTTTCCTTTCACTTCCTTCCACCTTTCTTAGAGGTTTCAGCTACTTCTAGATTTTTTGACAAAGATTCTACTTCTTCTTTAGACAGATCATAAAATCCACCGGATTTACATGAAAAACCAATTTTCATTCTCCTTAGAGTATCATCACTCAGAAACATTACCTTATAATTTCTCATCTTGGAACAACAAGGAATTTTTAATGACTGAAGGCAAAGAACAATTATCTTTGACAGAATTGATGGATACATAATGATTTGAGATTTCAGATTTCCATTCTTGATATTCTCAATCATAACTAACATGTACATAACTAGGTTAATCTTCCTGAGGATCACCATGAAATTAAATATATAGATATCAATCTTCTTCAGAGTATCCTTACCCCATTTCCTTTGAATTATAAAACCTTGAACCAAGAATTCATGAATACGTAAATTCATAGACTTATGAACAATCTTCAGAGTCTTCACTCCTTTAAAGCCAAGACACTCAATGGAATTATACTTATCAAAATAACTTGATACCTTAGGTAATTTGTGAGTATAGAATTATGCTTCTCTTTTGTAAGGAATTCCAATTAGACTTTCTACCTTGCTGTAAGAAATATAGTAGGTCTTCCCATAACACTTAAAAGAGATCTTGTCTATACATTCTTCTTTAAAGAAACTTGTTGTCTCATTGAACTCAATCAGTAAGTCTTGATATATGGTATCATGTGCCATTAGTTTTGAAATAAAAAGAGTCTCCTAGTCATTCATATTAACATTCTTGGAAATAATAGAATCATACTTGTCGAGGAAATTTTGATCAACTAACCTTTCTTGGTAAATCTTCCATTCAGATATTTCTTTAACAATCGACATATCTTTCTTAGAAGAAGCTTCAACAGACATTCCGAACAAAGGAAATTTTTGACATTCATAACCAATTTAAGTATAGAGGCATAGATTTATTAGGCTAAATCTTGAAAAACCAATGTGGTACAACCATCAGTGAGGCTTTATATAGGCAATTGAGGTGACGATTAAACTTCCATGGTTGATCCAATGGTTTAAAAAACTTCTGATAAAATATGATGGTTGAGATGATAACTGAAGAAGGATTTTGATACCCTCTAAAATTTTGAGGTTTTTAAGATAAACATTCAGATTTAAGTAAAAGTGAATCCAAATGTTCGAAAATAGAATGAAAATACAAACAAGTGAAAAGAAGATTACGAAAACATAGAGAAGGAAACATACCTTTCAGATAGATTAGGGAAAATTATTCGTAATGAGGAAAATTTTTCTTGAAGAGATTAGATTCTGTAAAAATACTACAAAAAAATTCAAACTATAAAAAACTTATATTACAAAAACGTTAGATTACAAAAATTTCGACTATGAAATTTTTGACTATGAAAACTTTTGACTACGAAAAATTTTAACTACAAAAGATTTCTACTAAAAAAATTTTGTCGTCGAAAAATTTTAACTAAGAAAAATATTGACTACAAAAAAATTAAACTATGAAAAATTTTAACTTCAAAAAATTTTTATTAAAAAAAAATTACTATGAAAAATATTGACTATGAAAAAGTTAACAAAAAAAATTTTGAATACGAAATATTTTGACTACGAAATTATTTACTAATAATAAAATATTCCCCCCTATAAAAAGGTGTTTTACTGTAAGGATATAGGTTTCAATAAGAAGTTAATATGGATGATTACCTAAAATTTATCATTCCTAACTTCTTTTTAATATATTGAAATCTATCAGAGGGTAAAGATTCTGTGAAAATATCAGCAGGTTGATCATGAATTCTGATAAATTGAAAAATGTTATCTCCTTTGTCTGGATAATATTTTCAAACATGTTTTTGTTACTAGTCATGTTATTGGAACATCCACTATCCATGTACCTTGTATTTCTATTAATATTATCTTTATTTTCCTAAAAATTAGAGTGTTATACCTTCAGAACCCCAACTTTATTTGATCCAGAAACATCAGAAAGCAGTATTTTAGGAATCCACATTTTCATAGAAAATAAGATTTATGAAAACCTAAAGACTGAGTTTTGTCTAAGGAACAATTTTTCCCAATTCCACCAACACTAACACTTAGTGCAGAAAGGAGCACTTTGAGGAACAAAATAATTTTTACTAAAAATTGGTTTTGAATGAGTATAACCAAATCCAGAATTAGTCCTTAGAGGTCCAATTTGGGAATACATCTTAACAATTTTTTCCTTACCAATGGTAATTTTTTAAAAAAACTTCCTCAAGGAAAATATTTCAGACTTTCGACTAATAACTAAGTTTTTATCCCCAAAAACATTAGTTTTAGCACTAGAGCTAGTCTCTAAAATATTTTTCTTAGAAATTACTTTTTCTAGATCCTTAGAAATTTTATCCTTCTCAGAATTAACTTCCTCAAGGGTTTTTCAAATACATTCAAAATCATAATTTTTTTTATCATGATCATTAGAATGATCTGAAACTTCTTTATTAATAATAGAAATTCTAGAATTTTCCTTATCAAACTTTTTCTTGGCTTTTGAATTTTCATTCTCAAGAAGCATAGCAAACCTGGACACTTATTCCTAAGTAGGTAATGTATTATCTACACCAAAAGAATATTATTCATCTAAGGATTAATAATATTTTTTATCACTATAATTATCATTCAAGGATACATTGGTTATTGATTCAAAATTGTGTACCTTGGCCATTAGACACTAATTTTCAATGGGAAAGTTGGCAATTAAACCAAGATTCTTCTGACCAAAAGATTCATACTCTGAGGATTCATCAGAATAGTCTCCACCACTGGAACTCCAGGTGTCATTAGCTTTCAAAATTTTCTTATATATAGCTTTGTAGTACTTATTTCTATTCTTCTCAAAATGATTTAACTTTCTATCCTTTCTCTTAAGAATAGGAAAATTTGGCCTTATATGTCCTTCTCTTTTTCATTCATAACAAGTGACTTCAAATTCTTTCTTGTCTCTTATTTATTTCTTCTTAAATCTATACTAAAATTCATTCTTTATAATTATCTTATTCAAACATCAATCTAGATAAGCTAATTAATTCTCAGAAAGTTTACTTTCACTAGATTCAGATAAAACTGTGACCTTATTTGACTTAGATCTTGTAACCCTTTCTGGAGTGTTTTTATTATTAGTAGTAAAGGATACACTTCCATTTCCATTATTATTTTTATTTAAATCAACATCCCTTTTCATTATTGTATCATGTTGAAGAAGAGTTACAAAAATCTCATCAAGAGTAATATGAGATACTTTCCTATTCTCATAAATAGCTGTTCTCTTAGATTCCCACACACTAGGCATGATATCTATAATATTTTCCACAAGTGCCTCATCATCTAAACCCTTTTCACCCACGGATTGTAAATTTTTAACAATAGTCGTAAACTTTTATTGTACCTTGCACACTGGTTCTCCATAATAAAATAGAAATCCCTGATATTCTGGTCTAATAATATCTCTTCTAGTTTCTATAGCCTTGGATGTACCAAAATGAGTAACCTCCAATTTCTTCCAAATACTATTTTCAGCATCATAAGAAGAAATATGGCTATATATATTCCTTGTCATGGAACACAATAGAGTATTGTGTACTATGTATTTTAGTTGATATTATGATTTTTCTTGATTAGTAAAAGTTCTGACTTTCTTATCTAGATTCTTGTAATATCTATAATGCTTGAAAAAGTTTTCCACTCCTGTATTAATAACAAAAGTCTTCATACGATCTCTCCAATAATAATAATTATTCCCATCAAATATATGTGGTCTAGTAGGATAATGATTTTCAATAGAACCAACATTCATTCAAACCAACTAAAAGAAAATATTTTTCCAAAGAAACATAATAAAAATAAAAGTTTGTAAATAAGTATAAAAATACAAATCAAGGAATATATAGAACAATGAAAACATGGGCAAGAAAAAATATATTTGAATATAAGTATTTTAGATACCTCCTCTGATACCAATTGTAGGATCGAAATAATGAATGTATATGCTCAATATAAAAGAGGTGGGGGGTGAATTGTATCCTTTAAAAAATCCTTTGGAACTTTTAATGTTGATATAAATATTTCTATGTTTAAAAAAGTTAAATAAGGTAAATTCACAAGACCTCTTAGTTCTAAAAACATTATAGATTCTGGAAATATGGTTCTGGAAATGAAACTTATAAAAATTTTATGAGGAAAAAGATTATACCTTAAAGTATATAGAATCTTACTAATAAAATTATACAAGTACAAGAATGTATAAGATAGTTGTACTTTTCAAATTAATCAAAATTCGATGTAAAATAAACTTGAAACAATACAAGTAACATGTATGAAATTTTTTAACCCAAAGAGTATGGTATCCAACAACCTTGTATAAAGGTCACTTGATTTATACTTTCAAGAAAGTCCATATTACCCAAACTAGGGTAAGACCTTGATAATAATATCAGAGTCTGTCTTGCTATGCTCGCAAGTCCTCGATATACAAAGTAGTCGACACCTTTTTCTTCCTTATCAAGGAAGTCCTCAAACTTTATGGTAGTCGACACCTCTGTCTTACTATCCCCGGAAGCCCTCAATTGTACACAACAACAATCGAAGTCTCATGAAGAAAGATGATCAAGATGTTCAATACACAAAAATCATGAGAGTCTCTCTCTCTAGAATTCACTTTAGCATCATGTAATCCCTAGAGTAATCGAGTCAGCCATTATGAGCTCATTCAAATGTGCTCTTATTTAAAGGATGTTCTTCAACAGTCGGCTCCTTCCTCCAACGGTCATATATTTCCTTGAATTTTTGAGGAAACTGTACATATTTCACTCAAACAAAGGTTAGTTAGAAACAGAATATACGATATTATTTCAAAACTAAAACAAGGGTAAGAAAAATATGGTTTCATAAAAAAAAAATTCAGAGTCTGGGAAAATATGTTTCAGAGCCTAATAAAATAACCATTTAGAGTCTATATTACATGGATATACGGATTCTATTTTTTAAGGAATTTGGAATCAGAATTCTATAGAATTCGGAGTCTGAATTCTATGGAATTCGGAACCTGAATTCTAAGGAAGATGGAACCTGAATTCTAAGGACTTCAGAACCTTAATTTTACTGAATTCAAAACCTGAGTTATAAGGAATTTCAAAGTTTTAATTTTAAGGAATTCGGAGTCTGAATTTCAGATAACTTAGGATATGAATTTAGAGAATTTGATATCTTAATTTCATAGAATTCAGAATCTAAATTTTAGAGAACTCAAAATCTGAGTTTCAAAGAATTCAGAATCTGAATTTCAGAGAATTCAAAATCTGAATTCAGAGAATTTATAATATGAATTTTAGAGAATTAAAAATCTAAATTCAAAGAATTTGGAATCTGACTTCTATGAATTTGGAATCTAAACTTTAGAGAATTCAAAATCTGAATTTAGAGAATTCAGAATCTGAAATTAGAGAATTTAGAATATGAATTTTAGTGAATTTGAAATCTGAATTCAGAACCAAAAAAATAGAATACTCTATATCTATGTTTTTATAAGATTCCAAGGTTTTATATATAGAACATATTTTTACACTTTATAAATAAAATTATTTAGAAGAAGAGAAACTAAATCATGAACAATGAAAACAAAGATAAAGAGAAAATTTATTTAAGAAGGAAAATTTCCTTATAAAGATAAATCTTTGGGGAAATAAAATTTTATTTGAGATAGAGAGTTTGGTATTTTAAAAACATAAAAGAATGGAAAATTCATAATGAAACCTTATTTACTCAACATTTCATTCACTTCATCCATTGAAAAATGAAAATGACGTTCATACGTATGTACAACCTTCCATTTCCTTGAATGGTGAAATTCATTTATGTATCTCAAATTTTTATGAATGATTATATATATGTATATAATTAATATATATTATTTTTATATAATGATTAAAATTATTTGAATTATTGGACCATGGTCAAATTAGTAGTATTGGGACTACCAAACTGAAACATGTTTGGAAAATGATGTAGTTGTCAACTTGAACATGGATTTTAATAAAAAATTATTAATAAAAGGGTGATAAGATATCAAAAATAAATCCTACCTTATATGATAGATATGAAAAAAAATTATCACCTGAATCTCTGGGGCTCATCTAGATAGTGATAAGCTAAGTGTGGCTACCCCTGACCTTCCTCCAATAGTCCATGTGCTTGTGACCTGTGCCGAGTAGGCACAACACTCACCTAGGAGGCCTTCACCCAAGATACATGTATGCACACACATATATTAGACCCAAAATTATTGAAATTAAAAATAAAATTGATACAAAATTAATACATACATATAAATCTCTTAATAAGAGCATGGGGAATAATACTCGAAAGCATAATGGGAAAATTAAAAAGCCCCCCTAGAAATTATAAAGAAGTATAACCTACTAGCTTGAGGGGACTACTTTCAAAAGTTTCTCCAGGAATGAAGCATGGTATTTCTAGCCCAATATATTCTACTTATAGTCCTAGTATATAGAGAACCTCATAAAAGGGATGGTCATATATGTTAGACATGAAACATTTGGGAAGATCCCATATAGGGGATAGTATAATAATACCTAGTAGGATACCTTGAAATCACTAAGAAAAAAGAATAAAAAGTAGTTAATTCATCATAATATATTCTAATAATAATTGAGACATAAAATAAATCAAACAGATCTACTCATGGTATAAATTATGTCTTAATATAAGGTCACTGACTCAATACCAATTTAATATTCTCCTCGATAGTTCATAACCACACTCTCTTAAGAGAACTAACAGTACACATCTGATATCATTGATATAATTCATTCAACATTTCATGCTCATTGGGTCTCACTATAAGGATGTACATGCTAGAAGTATGAAGAGATCGATACACATATGGGGATTAATCCCAAGTCCTTGGGGTATACCAATGAACTAATCAAGATTAACTCACTATATAGGAGATCGATGCTTTAGTAAAGTTGGTCACATTGAATATGAGAACCCCACTTAGTGTATAAGATGTTATAGGATCCCACCCTGGGATATAGGCAGACACCAAGAACACTATTCAAGAAAAACCCCACTGAGAGGATCACAATCCTTTATCCATGACATAATTCCAAAATATACCATCATAGGTATGGATCACGAGAAAACTTCCTAATGAACATTTTACATGTTGAATAGAATATGATCCTCATATATCTATTGTAAAAGTTCACGACACTTACTTATTATATACGGTGTTTATTACTAGTCGTGGGTCTTCCTGGGTGCTCCATCATGTTTCTGTGTACTTCAGGACATGCCCGTTTACACCTAGCCACGTTAATGTACCCCAGGTTGTGCCAATATAATTGTCCATTTCCAAGTATAGGGTTCGACCCATGTTCTCTAGTCGGGTTCAAGTGCACAACTTTGCTAATGGACTGTGATTGTGCATGTATACTTAAGGTTACATGGTAAGTCTCTAGGCTAGGTCACATAGTGTTTGGCAAGTGTCACATGGCATGTGATAGTTTCTTCTCTATAGAAACCCTAGAAACATACCTAGATCCCCACTTGGAATGTATCTCCAGATTAAATTCCATGTGGTTTGGAAATTTATAAAACCCATAGGTTCTTCACATAGTCCCCCCGTCCTGCTACCGCATCGATTTCCATTTCTAATCTTGTAGAAAACAATGGATCTGATTTAGAAAATCCCTTACATCATCTATCATTAGAATATTTCCCTATTATTCACATGGAAGATCATATCATCGATCTATCCCATGACCATACATCAAACTATGATTGAATATCCCTGATCTGATCCCAATCTATTGTATTTACTACCATATTTTGAAACAATTATCAAAATTGAACATGATATGAGGTTTCAATCTATTTCACTGAGGCATTACTGTGAAATGATTGGTTACCTTATATTTATTGAATAACTAGTTTAAAAAAACATCGATGATAAATGTATGAAGAATGGGGGAAGATATGAACAAACCAAAAACATTTGGAATGTAACTTGAAAAATGTTTTCATTGGACTTCATTCATTTATATTAGAGTGATTAATGACAATATATAATTAAACAAAAACTAAAAGCCCCAATAACTAGGTAAAAACCCCATTCCGATAACCCAATCAACGTGAGAATCAATCCATCAGTTGATTAATTCACATTCACCATAGGAGAAATCAAATAGGTATAAATCAACATAAAACAAATGTCCTATCTAGAGTATGGATGAATCGATGAATAATTACATCCCTATATCGTTTCCAATTTAGAGATCTATAAACACGAATAGAATAGATGATTCATGCTGTAATGATATGATCCTCCAATACATTGTCATCTATTAATGTCTCTCTAACAATTCCTCTATAGCTCTATAGGGTTATGATGATCACCCTTATATTCAATGAAAATTGGTATTTATAGAAGATAAATTAGGTCACTATATCATCAATTAATAATATAAATAAATACACAAATATTTTTATTTTTAACACCTGCGATAAATTTTTTACAAATTCCAGATGCTATTAATGTATATGTCATTCCTAGGGTAGAAAATCCACCTAGACTCACTGTTTATCTCATATTTCTGACCCAAGAATCCATTTTTATGTTATTCCAATTCTTTTAGAAAAATGAGTGTGAGTGATATTAATATATTTAATATTTTTCAATAATCCATTCTGGGATAACAAGGCAACATAATTTCATATTGTCTCAGTGCCTGTCTCCAAAAATATAACTAGATATATTTTAAATACTTACATTGAAAAAGAAGAGACGTCACATTCTCCAATGCTTTTGTATTTTCATCACAAATAGTAAAACAGAATACTTAGAATAGTGTGGGTATTAATCCCACATATTAATCTCTTACACTCAGGTGCTATTGTGGAGTTTCATATGCTACTATAATAACCACACCAAATGTATCATTCATCCATAGAGGATCCCCTACCACCAACCCCTGATCTCTAAGAAGTACTCTAAAAAGGTAGATCCATACTCAATGTGTACTCCACCCATTCAATAGCATGCGATAGGTCGTGCACATATCTCGCCACCTAAAACACGTGGAAGACATTATGTACCTGGCCTAACAATGACAGTAGATGTAACGACCCGAAGCTTGACGTACATTGACATTACATTATATTTGCGGAATACTTCGTACATAACAAAAACACACACACAAGGATCGTAATAGTTTAGTGTCTTTGGAAACTCGGAATATAATCTTCTAATCCTGGTGAAAGATCTTCAACATCTCCCATAAAGATCTTCTTTTTTATACCTAAACCTTTATTTATATCCTGGGGAAAAGTAATCATAAAAGGGTGATCTCAAATGCTCAGTAAGGGTAAACAAAAGAAATATCAATCACATCGTATACACAAGCACATAACGTTTTGAAATCTTAACCTGCAAAAGAGATCATAATTTCATAACATGGGATAAACCATGGCAGTGAAATGTAATCACAATAATCATAACTTAAAACATGAAACTTTGTGGCATACACACATAATCATAGAGAATCATTTCTTGTTAGTCAAGACTCATTCCCAAGACTATCTTAGTGGAAAAAGTCCCTTTCTAAACCGAGTAACCCTCGTTTTAGTCCTGTTTCACTGAACCGGTATAACCTACCATTCCAGACATGTCTATCTCATGAGATATAAAATCTTTACCCAATGCATTGGAGGGAGATATAGGTCCCACCCATCTCATAATGATACCATTCTTATGTGTGCCACAAAATCGTAAACCATACATCATTGCATAACCCATGTAATAAAAATGAGAATCTTAAACATAATGACACCATAAAACAATTCATATACGATAAAAGAATTCATAAAAATAATTTCATCACAACATAATCAAATCAATGTAATAATAGGGATAAAAACAGAACCCTTTATTATCTTAGATGGAAAATAATTTTGATATAACAATTGAACTTCATTCTTGAGGAAAATATCCTTTCTACTTCAAAAACACTTTTCGTTTATTAACATGTCGTAAAATTATAAACTAAAAGAAGTTTATTAAAAATAATCTTGAAAATTTGTAATGGAAGCTTCTTGTAAATAATGTTTTAAAAATCCATTCATGCCGTATAAGTTAAAAAAACAATCTTCTCGTACTTTTGTCGGAAAAGTCAAAAAAGTACCTCGTACGAAAAACGACAAATGATTCCTTTCATATATTTTACTAAAAACTCACCGAAGGGTAAAATAGGATTTAAACAATTTTAGGTGAATGTAAATAATATTACATATTGAGGAAACATGGATGTGAATGATAAAATACACCCCAGTAAATACCAAAGTATAAACAATCTCGGATAAAAATGAGATTGTGATATTTCCCTTACCTTAGGTCCGATTTGCTTCGTAAGTGTCCGAACCTCCTATATAATGATTTAAATAATGTCATTTACTTATTACATAATCTTATTCATTGTTATGATATCATATATGGTTCACTTATGACTTTATATTACCCCTTCTTTTGTAAATTCCATGTTAAAAATTGTTTCATTTATCGTAGGTGTTTGGACTTGTTGTTCATGACATTATTATTACTTATATCATGATTTAATTACTTACAAAATATAAAATATGATTTATATATCATATATATTCAGTATATATATATATATATAATAGATAGATAAATGAAATGAAACACACCGTTCATGGAGACGGTAGTCCGTACGTACGCATGAACGCTGTTTTCTCTTTCCTTATTGTCTTGAATGGAAGTAAGTAGATGACATATATATATACATAAATCTAGTATATTTACCATGTTATATATTTCATGATTACTTATTATATATACTTTATAATCATTCATTAATGGTTAAAGTGGATAATGAATGTCATCGCGTCGTGGAGACGGTAGTCCGTACGTACGCACGAGCGATGATATCATTTCCAAAATTATTGAATTGAATTGGAGTGGATGATACAATATATCAGAATCATTATGATGTTATAATAACTATGTATAGTTATTCTTTACACCATAATACCCATCCATGTAAGGTGTTGGTGGAAAAACAGATTACACCACGGCGTGGAGACGTTATTCCGTACGTACGCACACGCGGTGATTTCGTTTTCTGTAGGATGGATAGATGGTGAATTAGGATCGTTTCATACTTATAATAACATATCAATATATGAGTGATACTGATGTTATTACTTCATAATGAAACAACCTAATAAGAAGAAGTGGAAGAAGAAATAAAGGTGAAAGAATTGGTAACGGAAATTACCTCTTCTTTGAAGCGCCTCTTTGAGACCTCCTCTTAGGACACTAAAATTGGTCTTTGAGGAAGACCAGAACCTCTAGGATGTTTCTAGGGAAGTGGAGAAGAGATTTTGGCAGGGTTTGGCCGAGCTTGAAGGATCAAAGTTGTGTGAGGAAGAGAGGGAGGAGGTGTCCTTATATAAGGGAGGAGAGGGGCACCTTTGGAGTAACTAAAAATATTATTTTATTATAAAGTCAAGATCGGTTTTAAATAGCTCCAAATTGATTTATTTCGAGGATAAGTTGGGGATGGGTCGAAATCCTATCATCCAGTAGAATTTAGACAAGTGTAGGTTCCTATTTTAACCATATCATTTATATTTAACATTATGTTCAATAATTTTACTTTTACCGTGTCTTCTTGTGTTATTACACTATAAGGTTAATAAACTAACTATAAGAAGCCAAAAAAACCCCAAATTGTTTATTATTAATATATATAACCTTATATATGTCATTTGGCCGAACCTTAGATTTTTATGAATAACATAACAATTAATAATATAATATTTGTTTTAAAAACTATTTTTTTCAATTTTGACACTATTTAGTAATTGATTTTTGTGAAAATCTTAACAGAATTATAAGTTCGAACAAAGTAAACTAAATAAATACTAACATGTCATATTAACCTAGAAAATTATTTTAATTCATAAAAAGTCTCAAATTATATTTATTTGAGTATTTATAACATCAATTATGTCAATATTTCATTAATAAGATAATTACTGCATCATCGTTATGTCATAAATAAATTAAATTATTTAATGTCTAAAAATTACAAATAAAATACCATTATGTAGGAAATCTTCTTTTCTTTCTAAGGAATATTTATAGTCCAATTTATCTTATGTATAACCCTATATTAAAAATATTTTATTAAATAAACTTTGATTTTAACTCTTTTAACTCTACTTTGAATTAAATAATAATAAATGTCCTAATCTAATCCAAGTGGGCCTAAATGGTCATATTATATTCCTAATCTTGTTTTTGGTTGAATTACACTTATCCAATAGAATTTGGACATGTGTTAGGGTAATAATAATATCATTTTTACCCTTAATTACCCTATTTACTTTTAACTGTGGTAAATAAAAGTAAAAAGATACTATTCACCAAAAATTATTTTCATCTCAATGAACAAAATTTTACTTACTGACATCAACCGTGTCTCTCGGATTTTTGAAATTCCACTCACAGAAGCGGTAAAATTATGTTTTATGAAAAATTCAGTTTTTTTAACTACCACTAAGTGGTTTCACTATTCATCAAAAATTGAAAGTTTTCAGAAAAATACCAAAAATTAGGCTTAAGATATATTTGATATTATGAACTCAAATATGATTTATATTTTACCAAATTCAAAACATATCATTTTCATTAACTAATTTAAAAATTAATTCCCGTCGTCAAAACGAATAGCGTGTTTTTAAGAGATAATATCTATCAAAAGATTGGAACTTGTTTATAACTGGTTTAAATGTGAAATTACATCCAATGACCATCATTGTATTAAATTGTAAAAATATATTCTAAATATACTTTAAAACCACTCAAATTAATAATTTATCACTATAAATTATTTCGATTGAAAAAGTTGTTTTTAATTAAAATTTTGTAATTTCCACCATTCATCAAAATATGAAAGTTATCCGAAAATTACCAAAATTTCACCCTAACCTAATTTCGGTATTCTGAATCCAAAAATGAAATCCATTTTGAAAAATAAAATTTACAAAATTTAAAAAAGTGGTTATTACTATTCATAATGGCTAGTTTTAATAATATTTTAATAGCATATCGTTGTTTAGTGAAACTCGGTATTGCGTACCACACACACTATCAAGGAAGGTCGCGATTGTGTTTAATAAAAGGAAAGTAAAGGATGCGTGTTGTGCAAGCTCCTTTTGGTGTAGCGTACAACATAAGACATTAATGAAATTAAAAAGAATATTTTTCATAAAATCTCGGGGTGTTACATTCTACCCCCCTTAAAATGAATTTCGCCCTCGAAATTCATCAGGGTTATAAATGGTTTACTATTCGAAAGTTTCTTTAATCGAAACCCACATAGTAAAAAGGAATTCCAAAACCAATATTTAAAAAAAAGTATGAAATGTAACGGTTACCCAAATAAACTAATCACTGGGTTTCCACATAGGTGAAAATATGGATATGGAAGAAAAATCTAACCATCATGTTCTGATGGAGAGTGGTAGAGAACATGGCTATGGAAAATCCAACAATCACAAATCCATAAATTTGTGACGATCTAAGGTACCATCTGATTAATCAGATATAAGAGCACTAGGAAAACATTTTTGGTTTTCAAGATCGTTTCCTTAATGTTGAAGAATTTGAATTAGAATAAATACTTACTTTATTTTGGTACAATCTCACTATTGTTCGTGCCTTGAACAATTTACACCTCATCTCATAAATAAATGAAGTTAAATTTGTTATTCGTGAAGTGTTAGCAGATCATGTGATAGAATGACGGGTCATTCCGTCTGTCTCAAACAAAAGGTTAGCAAAAGTTGTTAAATATACATAAGTCATTCTATAGTGAGATTAATCTTATATGGTTCCTAAAATGGACTTATACTTCATATATCATACTACTTAATATAATAAAACTAGTTTCTACTAAATAGGGACTTCCCGTAGGCCAGTGGTAGGTGATAAAGGTCAGTCGCACTTCGGTTGTGGGTTCGATTCCTACGACCTTGTCCGACGCGATGGGCTGCCGCCCGTCCTGCCGGTTGTCTTTTTTTCTAAAACTATATTACTATAACATCCCATCAATAATATCGAAAAAAACATCTATCCTTAAACAATACTAACTTATGTCCAACATAATCCATTCTAGTCTTTAGGCTTATCCATAATACTACAGTCCACTCTCATAATATAGTGAAAACAATTACCAGAGATTTAATTCCATCGTTGATCCCCATATATCATAAGATATGTCTTGTTTGTCACATTCCAAACATTCAAAGGCCTTAATCATTTATTCTCTTGAATACCCATTGAATCTTAGTGAAAACATGAATGTTGTTAAATGTTAACTCTTTCCACATACCAAAATCCTCAAAATTCTATATACTCTAACCATGATATCAATAGTCCTTATGTCAATCATGAGCTCATGAATACTGTCAAATATTTCATTTTCTCGTTTTCCCTTCATTATGCGCATATCATTCTTTTTCCAAAAATATCTCAATCACTTTCCATGGTTACTGGTACCATAAAATTATTGAAAACCACAATAGACCAATACATAAATATTCAAATATTCCACGATACTATATACAACACTATTTTGGAATCCCATTACATAAACACTTAATCATTCCACCACATCGTTGTCATATTCAACATCGCCAAGATTGATTGCATGTGACTTCCCTTTGTCCATTGCCTTAAGTGGTTGCTCATGTTGATCATCACTAACCCTTGGATTAGAGCATTTATTAGCATAATGCCTCATTTCCTTTCACTTGAAGAATTGAAGTGTTGGTGGTGCGTTCTCTGCAGTGTTTGCTTTATTCACATCACTAGAAACCCTTTTTCCATTACTTCGACACTCAGCTGCTCGATGAACTTCTTTTCCACACTTAAAACATTTTCTAGTCCCTTTAAGATAATATCCACCATGCTTCTTTCCACACTTTGTGCATAAGGAAACATTCATCTTCTTTTCACCATTATTCTGAGATTTCTCCTTGAACTCCATCTTTCGTTTCTTGTCAAAACCATGAGATAGATATGTAACACCAACTTCCATTTCTACCTTGAAATCACAACACACAATTTCTTCATAGCTACTGAAGTCTCTTATAGCTAATCCCCTTCAAAGACTTGGTTTTAAGCCACTGAAAAATCGATCAACTTTACTTTCAGGTTGGATGATAATGCCAGATGCATACCTTGAAAGTCTTGTAAAATTTTCTTTGTATATACCAACAGATTCATCATCCTTCTACTTCAACTCAAGAAACTCCTTTTCCATCTTTGTTCGAATAATACGAGGGAAGTACTTACTGAAAAACAAGTTCTTGAACTCGTCCCATTCCATGGACTCAATTTCATCTCTTGAAATCGTATTCTTGATAAGATTACACCATTGATCAGCTTCACCTTCTAAACGATATACTGCTAAGATGACTTTATCATGTTCAGAACATTGAAGAACTGAAAATATCTTTTCAGTGGTACTGATCCATTGTTCAGAAACAAATGGATCGGAAGTCCCACTGAAAGAAGGTGGACGTTGCCTCATGAAGGACTCAATAGAATATTGTTCCCTTCTCTGCTCATTTGGATGTCCAGAATGATTCATAGCTTGTGTAAGTATAGATATAAGATTTTTCACTCTATCTCCCATAACATTTGTTTGTTCAGGAGGAAAATCATTGCATTGTCCATTGCATTGATCAACACGGTTCCTTCGGGTTCCATCCATCGTCTAAAACCCAAAAAGAATAGTGTGAGAGACAAAAATCATGGTAGGGAAAACAACAATATAAAGGGGGAGTATCCTCAATATCTAACTTCTTAGGTTAAATTCTATGATCGTTACCGTAGTTCTAGGAATGTATCTTATACGTATACTTATCCTTAGGGACATCCCTAGACATACCTTAGAAATATCTCTAGGGATCTCACTAACGCTTTCTCATCGCATCCTGGTTTCCAAAGGTTGACTAAACATTTCCTCTGATACCAACTGTAGAGACCTGAAGCTTGACGTACATTGACATTACATTACATTTGTGGAATACTTAGTAAAAAACAAAAACACACATACAAGGATCGTAATAGTTTAGTGTCTTTGGAAACTCGGAATATAATCTTCTAATCCTGGTGAAAGATCTTCAACATCTCCCATAAAGATCTTCTTTTTTTTATACCTAAACCTTTCTTTATATCCCGGGGAAAAGTAAACATAAAAGGGTGAGCTCGAATTCTCAGTAAGGGTAAAAAAAGAAATATCAATCACATCGTATACACAAGCACATAACTTTTTGAAATCTTAACCTGCAAAAGAGATCATAATTTCATAACATGGGATAAATCATGGCAGTGAAATGTAATCACAATAATCATAACATAAAACATGAAACTTTGTGGCATACACACATAATCATAGAGAATCATTTCTTGTTAGTCAAGACTCATTCCCAAGACTATCTTAGTGGACAAAGTCCCATTCTGAACCGACTCACCCTCGTTTCAGTCCGGTTTCACTGAACCGGTATAACCTACCGTTCCAACCATGTCTATCTCATGAGATATAAAATCGTTACCCAATGCATTGGAGGGAGATATAGGTCCCACCCATCTCATCATTATACCATTCTTATGTGTGCCACAAAATCATAAACCATACATCATTGTATAACCCATGTAATAAAAATGGGAATCTTAAACATCATGACATCATAAAACAATTCATATATGATAAAGGAATTCATAAAAATAATTCCATCACAACATAATCAAATCAATGTAATAATAGGGATAAAAACAGAACCCTTTATTATCTTAGATGGAAAATAATTTTGATATAACAATTGAACTTCATTCTTGAGGAAAATATCCTTTCTACTTCAAAAACACTTTTCCTTTCTTAACATGTCGTAAAATTATAAACTAAAAGAAGTTGATTAAATATAATCTTGAAAACTTGTAATGGAAGCTTCCTGTAAATAATGTTTTAAAAATCCATTCATTCCATATAAGTTAAAAAAACAATCTTCTCGTAATTTTGTCAGAAAAGTCAAAAACTACCTCGTACGAAAAACGAAAAAAGTTTCCTTTCATATATTTTACTAAAAACTCACCGAAGGGTAAAATAGGATTTAAACAATTTTAGGTGAATTTAAATAATATTACATATTGAGGAAACATGGATGTGGATGATAAAATACACCTCAGTAAATACCAAAGTTTAAACAATCTCGGATAAAAATGAGACTGTGATATTTCCCTTACCTTAGGTCCGATTTGAATCTTAAGTGTCCGAACCTCCTGTATAATGATTTAAATAATGTCATTTACTTATTACAGAATCATATTCATTGTTATGATATCATATATGGTTAACTTATGACTTTATATTACCCGTTCTTTTGTAAATTCCATGTTAAAAATTGTTTCATTTATCGTAGGTGTTTGGAATTGTTGTTCATGAAATTATTATTACATATATCATGATTTACTTACTTCCAAAATATAAAATATAATTTATATATCATATATATTCAGTATATATATATATATATAATAGATAGATAAATGAAATGAAGCACACCGTTCATGGAGACGGTAGTCCGTATGTACGCATGAACACTGTTTTCCTTTCTTTATTGTCTTGAATGGAAGTAAGTAGATGACATATATATATACATAAATCCAGTAGATTTACCATGTCATTTATTTCATGATTACTTATTATTTATACTTTATAATCATTCATGAATGGTTAATGTGGAGAATGAATCTCATCGCGTCGTGGAGACGGTAGTCCGTACGTACGCACGAGCGATGATATCATTTCCATAATTATTGAATTGAATTGGAGTGGATGATACAATATATAAGAATCATTATGATGTTATAATAACTATTTATAGTTATTATTTACACCATAATACCCATCCATGTAAGGTGTTGGTGGAAAAACAGATTACACCACGGCGTGGAGACGGTATTCCGTACGTACGCGTGCGCGGTGATTTCATTTTCCGTAGGATGGATAGATGGTGAATTAGGATTGTTTCATACTTATAATGACATATCAGTATATGATTGATACTTATGTTATTACTTCATAATTAAGCAACCTAATAAGAAGAAGTGGAAGAAGAAATAAAGGTGAAAGAATTGGTAACGGAAATTACCTCTTCTTTGAAGCACCTCATTGAGACCTCCTCTTAGGGCACTAAAATTGGTATTTGAGGAAGACCAGAACCTATAGGATGTTGATAGGGAAGTGGAGAAGATATTTTGGCAGGGTTTGGCCGAGCTTGAAGGCTCAAAGTTGTGTGAGGAAGAGAGGGAGGAGGTGTCCTTATATAAGGTAGGAGAGGGGAACCTTTGGAATAACTAAAAATATTATTTTATTATAAAGTCAAGTTCGGTTTTAAATAGATCCAAATTGATTTATTTCTAGGCTAAGGTGGGGATGGGTCGCAATCCTCTCATCCAATAGAATTTACACATGTTTAGGTTCCTATTTTAACCTTATCATTTAGATTTAACATTAAGTTAAATAATTTTACTTTTACCGTGTCTTCATGTGTTATTACACTATAAGGTTAATAAACTTACAATAAGAAGCCAAAAAAACCCCAAATTGTTTATTATTAATATATATAACCTTATCTAAGTCATTTGGAAGAACCTTAGATTTTTAGGAATAACATAACAATTAATAATATAATATTTGTTTTAAAAACTATTTTATGTCAATTTTGACACTATTTAGTAATTGATTTTTGTGAAAATCCTAACAGAATGATAAGTTCTAACAAAGTTAATTAAATCAATACTAACATGTCATATTAACCTATAAAATTAGTGTAATTCATAAAAAGTATAAAATTATATTTATTTGAGTATTTATAACATCAATTATGTCAATATTTCATTAATAAGATAATTACTGCATCATCGTTATGTCATAAATATATTACATTATTTAATGTCTAAAAATTACAAATAAAATACCATTATGTAGGAACTCTTTTTAGATTTCTAATGAATATTTATAGTCGAATTTATCTTATGTATAACCCTATATTAAAAATGTTTTATTAAATAAACATTGATTTTAACTCTTTTAACTCTTGTTTGAATTAAATAATAATAAATGTCCTAATCTAATACAAGTGGGCCTAAATGGTCATATTTTATTCCTAAGATTGTTTTTGGTCGAATTACACTTATCCAATAGAATTTGGACATGTGTTAGGGTAATAATAATATCATTTTTACCCTTAATTACCATATTTACTTTTAACCGTGGTAAATAAAAGTAAAAAGTTACTATTCACCAAAAATTATTTTCATCTCATTGAACCACATTTTACTTACTGACATCAACCGTGTCTCTCGGATTTTTGAAATTCCACTCACAGAAGCGGTAAAATTAAGTTTTATGAAAAATTCAGTTTTTTTAACTACCACTTAGTGGTTTCACTGTTCATCAAAAATTGAAAGTTTTCAGAAAAATACCAAAAATTAGGCCTAAGCTATATTTGATATTATGAACTCAAAAATGATGTCTATTTTACCAAATTCAAAATATATCAGTTGCATTAACTAATTTAAAAATTAATTCCCGTCGTCAAAACAAATAGCGTGTTTTTAAGAGATAATAACTATCAAATGATTGAAACTTGTTTATAACTGGTTTAAATGTGAAATTACATCCAATGACCATTATTGTATTAAATTGTAAAAATATATTCTATATATACTTTAAAACCACTCAAATTAAAAATTTATCACTATTAATTATTTCGATTGAAAAAGTTGTTTTTAATTAAAATTTAGTAATTTCCGCTATTCATCAAAATATGATAGTTATCCGAAAATTACCAAAATTTCACCCTAAGCTAATTTCGATATTCTGAATCCAAAAATGAAATCCATTTTAAAAAATAAAATGTACGAAATTTCAAAAAGTTGTTATTACTATTCATAATGGCTAGTTTTAATAATATTTTAATAGCATATCGTTGTTTAGTGAAACTCGGTATTGCGTACCACACACGCTATCAAGGAAGGTCACGATTGCGTGTAATGAAAGGAAAGTCAAGGATGCGTTTTGTGCAAGCTCCTTTTGGTGTAGTGTAAAACACAATACATTAATGAAATTAAAAAGAATATTTTTCATAAAATCTGGTGGTGTTACAGTAGACCCAAGAAGTTTCCTAACTCAATAACTCTATGTAGTATCTGGAAAGGGATAATGAACCCCATATATAACATGCCACCCAAAATAAATCTCCATAATCCTTGTTGAGGTGAGACTTTTATGAACACGCGCTATCCCTTATCAAATGGTAAGGGCCTCCGTTGCTAGTTGGTATAGGAATTATGGTGTCTATGTTCCATCCTCACATGATTCTATATGACCATTATCATTAATTTCATAACTCACACAAACGCAGTGTCCATGATTACTGACTCATCTGGATCATTCAAATAAGGTGGTGACCTATAGGGTTTCCCATACAAGGCCTCAAATGGTTCCATATAGATAGTGAAATGGTAGTTTTTATTTTAAAAAAACTTAAAAAATCATATATGATCCTCACAACTATGATCAAAGTTCAACATGAAATCTCACAACATATCTTACAAGTCTTAAATAGTATGATCTGTTTGTCTATCTTTATAGGGGTGATATTCCATTCTCTATCATAAGTGAGTCCAAAATTCTTCCAGAAATTCACTCAACAATCATGTTTTGAGGTTGGCATCACAGTCTGAAATGATCTTCAAGGTGACTCCACAAAGACTGATTATCTCCCATACTTAAAGGCATACAAATCACTCTATTAAAATCTCATCTCATATAGCTAGGAAGTGGGCCGAAATGGTGATTCACTATACAATAACCCATATTAAATCATGTATTATAGATGTACATGGTAATACCATAAACAGTTCCATATATATTCCATCTGACATTCAGTCTGGAACCTCAATGTATTGAGATAAACTCATTGAGACTTGGTGTTCGACCTGCACATACTGAAAATCGAGGCCTTAAGAGACAAATTATACTATACTATTCCTTATTCCTGTCCAAAAAAATTGACATACGAGGTCATGGTACATGTTTTCCACACCTAGATGTACTTATAATGTGGATGTATGAAACTCCCTCATCAACTCCTCCTAAAACATCACTAGTACCCTAGTAAGTCTCCTGAAAAAGAAAACATGCAAACCACCATTTAAAATCCATTTGGAGCACATCCAGTGGATATCTGAGTAACTTAGTTCTCACAATTGAAATCCCGAAAATAGGCCTCCCCAACATGATGTAGAATTGTTGGGGTAACAACCATCAATTTTATATATGAATAACCAAAATTTTCCACTAAGGACTACTAAAACAAGGATGACTACCCTAGAACCTTGGCACAAAAATTCTATTAATATCTACTATTGAGAGTGTCTTCCACCACTTTTCCTTCACAAATTATATACTACCTTTAATTTATAGTCGTGTAGAAACTATATCCATTTCCTCTATTTCATGTTATGGCCATTCTAAGAGAATATATAATTAAGACCCTTCTTTGTTTAGAGTAGATGATAAATTGCTCAACCATAATGTAGTGTCACCACACCATTAGTGTGATGGGTTCCATTTCCAACTCAAAATCATGTGTCACATAGTTCCACTCAATTAGTCTCAATTACCTAGTCCCATATTCCATCATCTTTTACATTTTCATACAATCATAACCATCTTCGGTCCCTAAATCATCCAAGAACACTACATATTCAAATATCTCTAATAAAAATCTCAAGATGGGGTTTTCTCGTCAAACTCCACTAATTTTTTGGAAAATACTACATGAACCTTTATGTAAACAAGAAATATGACCCATTTTAATTAAATTTAGTCAAATATGATGATATCCTAGTGATATAAGTAATAAATCTCATGTAGTTTCTTTCCAACCTAAGGGAGATTCTCCCCTCCATCCCACTCTTGGGTGGATCCCTATATAACACTACCTCAACCTTTTTAAGGTCCATTGATACACTATCAGATGAGATAACAAGTACAAGAAAGTGGTCCACCGGAATCTAGAAATTACACTTTGAGATATTCCCATAATGCTCGTGCTCTTATAGTGTGTCAAGAACTATTGTCACACAAGTAGGAAATTGAGTAGTCATAGAGGAAGGATTCGAGAGAACACCATTTGGTTGTCACAATCGACACCATTAGAAACCGCCAAATGGAGGTAGCTACTTTTTTTATACTCCCATGATAAAATCACTCTTCCTCTCCCTCTATTCTATTCACCCTACCCCACGTGACCCTGTGTCCCCACGACCTCGTGGGCCCTCGACCCCTGACCCCAACTCCAACTCCATTGTCCCCCATTTAAATGATGACAAACGCTTTCATCCCACCATGACCCACTATATCTTTTATTCACCCTCCCACGTGTGACCCCCCAACCCTGCTCCCATGTCCTCTATCCTACTGCTATCAGACTCTCCCGACCCTGTGGCCCCCACCGTCGAGTTCTCCCACCTCAGTCGAGCCTCCCGCCCCTACCAAGAACTGCCGTTGATCTCTACCACCTCTGTTGAGACTTCCTATACCTGTCATGCTCTGTTGATCCCCCCACCCATCTTAAGCACTGCTTTTGAGCCCTCCCACTGATTTTGTCGAGCCAGTGTCAAAGACTCCCATCCCGTGTTCAAGTGTGATCTCTTGTGTTCCTATATTTCCAATTCTATGAATTTCAGAATTTTTTCCATTAAAATTTTGTTCTCATTGATTCAAATGTTTTATGTTGTCGATTTATTTAGATATTTTCAGGTGTTTTGGCCTTTTCTCATATTCTATAGTTTTCTTTCTTCCTTTTCAATTACTGGGATATATAAAACAAATGGGAGTTTGAATCAATTTGTGGGTAGAAACATATAAATATATAGGAGAACACAATAGAACATTAATTTTCTAAAATATGGTTTATGAAATCCTTATACATATGGCATTGAAACAACTTTCTAAGAAACCCTTATTTTGAGAACTGTTAGTAGAGCGCCTTATCTATGTCGCAGGCTTGGTGTTGATCCTATTTAAATCTTTAGCTAACTTCATGTTACCCAGTTCCACTACCTAATTAATTCTATGATTCCTAGGGATGTATTCTTTTGTTTTGTTGTGTATAAAAATTTTGATAACATTTTTCATTTCTTCTTATAGCTTTGTTGTAGAGAAATACCAACAAAATTGAATGATTGGCCATCATTTCATTGCACATGGGAAGGTATAATCACATTTTGATGTTTGTGTACATGGTAAAAATCATTATTTCAACTTTCATTGACCTTAAACTAATTCTTTTGATTGTTTTGTATTATGTTAAATATGTATGGATAACTTAAAAAGAAGTTTATGATTTAGAAATGAATGTTGTGAAATCCATCCAAAGCTATGAGCTTAAGAGAGTATATTAAAAACTAAAATGTTCTCATTAGTATCTAGATTTTTGTAATGATTAAATTTGGCTATGTTGTTACTGATTGGTGATTAATAGGGAGGCCGCTGTGGAATTTATGGTGGCTGCTACCCAAAGTGGGTTATGAGCATAGAGGTATTCTTTAGTGTTAGTCTCATGGACCATACTATGTTCCATTGCATGAAATGTTTTGATGTGTTTTGAAATCATTCAATGCTCATGGACTATATTGTGTTCCTCTATATGGATCATTAGGTATTAATTATTATTATTATTGTTATGATTTTAATTTTCTTATATTTTTTCCTTCACAATATATCTTTTCATAATTTGCTAACTACCTATCTAGTTGCATTTCAAAGAGAAATTTTTAAGGGAAATGGTACTACGTTTTGTAAGGTTAAAGGAGGGAATGATATATCATTCCACCACTTGGTTGGATGAATATGAAATTTTATGGAGATATACTTCCAAAAGAGTAATATTTAATTACAAATCAAGGGGAATTAGTATGGTTTCCTCGGTATTGTAAGGAAAATAAAAAGATAAATATTCCCCTTTCCATTTTTATTTTAATACAGGGATATATTTACCTTTAAACAATATCGTTTGGAATGTAATCGAATAGACTGTTATTATTAATTCATTCAATTTAATTCCATTTCATTCCATTCGATTCCATTTCATTCCATTCCACCTAATTCCAACTTCACTTCATTTAATTACATTACCAATCATTCTATAAACCAAACCTATAATTTATTTGGTTTCTTTACTATTTTAGTTTATGTGTTGATGTTTTATAATTAATCATATTCCATGCGAAGGTCTCTATTGAATTTGTAGAGGAGAAAACGGTTTTTGGGCTATATTAATGACCAGCAAGTGATGTGTTTACATTAATCTTTATATATTTTTTTAATCTTGTACAATTCATTGTCATCGCATTCCCTCACTTTTCATATTTTGAATAAATTACCTAGGAAAAAAAAATTTGGCGAAGTAAGCTCCATGTAACTGTTAAGTTGTTGTTCCAATACATGTGGTTGTTGGTAGTGTGTATGATAAGCTTTGTGCAGAAATTGTCATCTTTGGATGGATTATGCCAGAAGAGAGGGACATGGTTAAAGATTTTGGATTCACTATATATTCATGGGATGATTTTTTACAACCGGTAGGCTGCATTTCTTCCATATCTAGTCCACAAACATGATATTTAACGTTGAAAAAAACATGATATGATTATTTAATTGATTTCTCTAGTAATACATGTATTTATTATATTTTTGCATTTATTCTTGCATGCATAAATTGAAAAACTATGGACTCGTAAAGGGATCCATCCACAATAGTATCTTCCTATGGATTTTAGGTTACTTCTTTGGTGCATGTTAGAGTTATCTTCATTTGATGCTTTCTACTAAAACAACTCAATTGAACTAACGTTAAAGGTATGACATCCTTTAAAAAGGTGCGTTCGGGGGTCAAAAACAACCAAACAACCTCTAAATGAGATGAAACCAAACAACAACAACCATAAAGTAAATTTTGAGATGGCCGAGTTGACAGAACATCAATCAGAGATGGCATTTGCCCAGGATGACCGAAAATACACTTTTAGTGTCATTAAACACCAAAATGTGCATTTAATGGTCAATTCAATATTCAATAACCTTGTAATTACCTGAAAAATTAGGGAAAATGCCTTATTATTATTCATGTTGTGTACGAGCATATAGAATTTCAATCAGACATGAAGTCTACCCAGAACGACCGAATATGTGGTATTTAAAGTTTTAACTCCATTTAAAAGCACACGGGGTTTCAAAACTAGATGAAAAACCACCGGATGTGGTTGAATCATACAACAACAATCGTAGAGTTTATTGTGAAAGGATAGAATAAATGGTATGTCAATCAGAGTTTTTGTTTGGATTATATGATGAAAAACGGCCTTTTAGTATCATAGAACACCAAAACATGCATTTAACATTGATATATATAGAAAATGAATTTTTTAATGACATAAAATCATAGTAAAACAATATCATTATTTTTCTTGATGTGAATGAGCAGATGAGATGTCAATCAGGTGTGCAGTCTGCCCAGAATTACCGAATAATCTATTTTTAAAGGTTTGACATCCTTTAAAAAGGTGCGTTCAGGTGTCAAAACAAACCAAAAGACCATAGAATGTGCTAAAAATATAATAAAACAACCATTTATTGTACTGTGATATGTTATAGTATAAGGAATGTCAATTGAAGATTTCATTTTCCCCGGATGACAGAAAATGTACTTTTAGTGTCCCAAAACACCAAAACCCGCGTTTAACGGTCTATTCAATATCAAATGACCTAGGAATGGCTTCAAAATTTTGGAAGACCTTATTATTATTATTATTAATGTTGTGTTTTAGAATATAAAGCATCAATGGGATGTACGGTCTGCCTAGAATGACCGAATATACAGTATTTAAAGGTTCAACGCCCTTTAAAAATGTGCGTCATGTGGTCAAAACTAAACGAACAAACTCAGAATGCCATGAAATCAGAACAAAACAACCGAAGAGTGAATTGTGAAATGGTCAAATAGACAGTACATCAATAAGAGGTTCCATTTGACAGTAATGATGAAAAACGCACCTTTAGTGTCATAAAACACTGAAACAGGTGTTTTACAATCATATTCATAGAAAATGGCCTCATAATGACTTGAAATCATAGGAAAACCATCTTATTGTTATTCATGATATGTGTGGGGATAAAACTCATGAATCAGACATGTGGTGTGTACGGAACAACTGGGCATGTGGATTTTAATGATTTGATGCCCTTTAAAAAGGTGCATTGGGCAGTCAAATCCAACAAAACGAACTTGGAATGTAATGAAATCAGACAAAAACGACGAATGAGTGAATTTTGAAATGGCTGAGCAGACGGTATGCCAATCAGATGTGTCATTTTTCCGTGAAGTTGTAAAATTCACATTAATGTTATAAAACACCAAAACGAGGGTTACAGTTAGATCTATAGAAAATGACCTTGGAATGACATGAAATTAGAGGAAAACAAAGTTATTATTATTTTTGAGGTGTGCGAGGAGATGTAACAACAATCATATGTGTGGTGTGAGCGGAATGACTAAATATGCAATATTTAAAGGTTCAATTCCCTATAAAAAGGTGCGCCGGTTGGTCAAACCCAACCGAGAGAACTCAAAATGTCTTTAAATAACACAGCAACAACCATGGAGTGAATTGTTAAATGGTCAAATAGATAGTACGTCAATCAGAAGTGTTGTTTTACTGAAATGATGAAAAATTCATCTTTAGTGTCATAAAATATAAAAACAATCATTTAACAGTTAGAGGAATAGAAAACATTCTCAAAATTACTTTAAATCACATGAAAATAATCTAATTATTGTTTGTGACGTGTATGAGGAGACTGAACGTCAATCGGATGGGCAGTGTACACGGTACGGTTGAATATGTGGGTTTTAGGTGTGTTGTGCGCTTCAAAAAGGTGTGTGGGATGGTAAAAAATAGTCGAATATCCTCTAAATGCCATGAAATCATATTAAAATAAACAATGAATGAATTGAGAAATGGTCAGGCAGACGGTACGTCAATATGAGGTGTCGTGTGACCGCGGTGATGGAAAATGCCAATCTGGTTCCATAAAACACCAAAACAAACATTTAACGGTCAGATGAATAGAAAACGTGCTCAAAATGATTTGAAATCACAGGGAAAAAATATAATTATTATTCTTGATGTGTACAAGGAGACCACGCGTTAATCGAATGTGCAGTTTACACTGTAAAAATAAATATGTTGTTTTTAAGTGTTTAGTGCGCTTTAAAAAGGTGTGAACGGTTGTCAAAACTGGCCGAATGACCTCAGAATGTATGAAATCAGACGACAAAAACTGACGAGTGAATTCTGAAATGGTTGAGAAGACATTAATTTAATCGGAGGTGTCGTGTGACCGCAATGACAAAAGATGCAAATTCTGTGCCATAAAACACCAAAATGAACATTTAACGGCTAGATGCATAGAAAACATTCATGGAATTACTTGAAGTCACAGGAAAAAAATATAATTATTATCATTGAGTGTACGAGGAGATGATATGTCAATAGGACTTGTGGTTTTCACAGTACAACTGAATATGTGGTTTTTAAGTGTTTGGGGTGCTTCAAAAAGGTGTGTTGGGTGGTCAAAACCAGATAATGGACCTCACAATGCCAGGAAATTAGTAGATAACAACCAGTGAGTTAATTGTAAAATGGTCGGGTAGATAGTAGTTCAATTAGAGGTGTCGTGTGATAGTGGTGATGGAAAACACCAATTCGGTGCCATAAAACTCCCAAACAAACGTTTAAGGGTCAGATGTATTGAAAACAGGCTAAGAATGACTTGAAATTATAGGGGAACAATATAATTATTATTTGTGAAATGTAAAAGGATATGGAATGTCTATCAGACATGCAGTTTGAGCGGTACGACTAAATAAGTTGTTTTTAAGTGTTGGGCATGCTTCAAAAAGGTGCGTTTGGTGGTCAAAACCAGACTAACGACCTCACAATGGAATGAAATCATAAAACAATGATTGGTGAGTTAATTGTGAAATGTTTGAGCAGAAGGTATGTCAATCAGAGGTGTCATGTGACCGTAGTGACAGAAAATGCCAATCGGGTTCCATAAAACACCCAAACAAACATTTAATGGTCAGATGAATAGAAAACATACTTATAATGGATTGAAATCACAGGGAAACAATATAATTATTATTCATGATGTGTAAAAGGAAATAGAAAATTAATTAGACACACAATTTTCATGGTACAACTAAATATGTTGTTTTTATGTGTTTGTCACGCTTCAAAAATGTGCATCAGGTGGTCGAAACTGGCCGAGCAACCTCAGAATTCCATGAAATCATACGACAAAAACCGGTGACTGAATTTTATAATGGTCGGGAAGATGAAACATGAATCAGATGTGTCTTGTGACCGCGGTGATTGAAAATGTACTTTTGGTGCCATAAACGACGAAAACACGTGTTTAACGGTCAAAGGCATAGCGAACGATATCAGAATGACTTAAATTCATAGGACAATAGTATACATATTAATCGTGATGTTTACAAGGAGACGAAACATCTATTAGATGTGTGGTTTTCGTGGTACAGCTGAATATGTTTTTTAGGTGTTTACTGCTCTTGAGAAAGGCACATGGGGTGGTCAAAACTGGATAAATGACCCCGAAATTCCATGAAATTAGACAAAAACAATTGGTGAGTGAATTTTGAAATGGTCGGGTAGACGACACGTCAATCAGAGGTGTTGTGTGACCATAGTGACTGAAAACACACTTCTGGTGCCATAAAAGACCATAACAGTCATTTAACGACAAATGCATAACGAACAACATTGTAATGACTTGAAATCATAGAAAAACTGTCTAATTATTTTTCCTGATGTGTAGGGTCAGATGACATGTCAATTAGATGTGTGGTTTGCACGGTACGACTAAATATTTTTTTTAATCATTTGGCGCACTTGGGAAAGGTGCGTGGGGTTGTCAAAACTAGTCAAAAGACCTCAAAATGCCATAAAATCAGACAAAAACAATCAAAGAGTGAATTGTAAAATGATCGGGCAAACAACAGGTATATCAGAGATGTCGTGTGACCGTGGTGACTGAAAACGCTCTTCTGGTGCCATAAACGACCAAAAAATGCGTTTAACGGTCAAATGCATACCGAACGACATCAGAATGATTCGAAATCATAGTAAATCGGTATAATTGTTATTCATTACGTGTAAGAGGAGACGAAATGTCAATCGGATGGGCAATTTGTATAGTATGACTGAATAAGTGTTTCTTTAGGTGTATGGTGCACTTGAGAAAGGTGCATGGGGTGGTCAAAACCGACCGAACGACCTCAGAATTCTATGAAATAAGACGAAAACAATTAGTTAGTGAATTTTGAAATGGTTTGGTAGACGACATGTCAGTCGAAGGTGTCATGTTACCGTGGTGACCGAAAACGCACTTTCGGTTCCATGAATGACCAAAATAGGCATTTAATGGTCAAATGCCTACAGAATTACATTGGAATGACACGAAATCATAGGAAAATAGTCTATTTATTTTTCATGACATGTATGGTCAGATGGAATGTCAATCAGACATGTGGTTTACATGGTACATCTGAATATGTGTCTTTTAAGCATTTGACACGCTTGAGAATAGTGCATGGGGTGGACAAAACCAGCCGAATGACCTCACAATACCATGGAATTAGACGAAAATGACCAGAAACTGAATTGTAAAATGGTCAGGAAGACAACATGTCAATTACAGGTGTCGTGTGGTCATGGTGACTGAAAACGCACTTCCAGTGCTATAAACGACCAAAAATCACATTTAAAGGTCAAATGCATTTTAAACGACATCAGAATGGATTGAAATAATAGGAAAACCGTATAATTAATATTTGTGACG
This sequence comes from Viscum album, assembly GCA_963277665.1. NCBI lineage: Eukaryota > Viridiplantae > Streptophyta > Magnoliopsida > Santalales > Viscaceae > Viscum > Viscum album. Next base: position 1,943,657,644 of record OY728160.1, read on the forward strand.
TGTACTAGGATATAAAATGTCAATCAAATGTGTGGTTTGTGCGGTACAACTGAATATGTGTTTTTAGGCGTTTGTGTGTTTGAGAAAGGTGCGTGGGGTGGTCAAATCTGATCGAACAACCTAAGAATTCCATGATATCAGACCAAAAAAACTGGAGTGTGAATTTGGAAATGGTTGGGCAGATGACACGTCAATCAGAGGTGTTGTGTTACCGTAGTGATCAAAAACACACTTCCGGTGCCATAAATGACCAAAACACACATTTAACAATCAAATGCATACCAAACAACATCAGAATGACATGAAATCAAAAAACAACATTCTAATTATTATTCTTGATGTGTACAAGGAGAAGAAACATAAATTGGATGTGTGGTTTGCACGGTATGACTGAATATGTGTTTTTGATGTGTAGACACACTTGAGAAAGGTGCATGGGGTGGTTAAAACCTACCAACTGACCTCATAATTCCATGAAATCAAACTAAATAAACTAGCAAGTGAATTTTGAAATGGTCATGTATAAGACACATCAATAAGAAGTATCGTGTGACCTTAGTGATCGAAAACATACTTCTAGTGACCTAAATGACCAAAACACACATTTAACGGTCAGACGCATACCGAATGAAACCAGAATGACTTGAAATCACATGGAAACATTATAATTATTATTAATGACATGTATGACAAGACAGAATGTCAATTGTACTTGAGGTTTTCACGGTATAGATGGATATGTATTTTTGGGTGTTGGCGTACTTGAGAAAGGTGCGTGGGTTGGTCAAAACAGGCCAAACTGCCTTAGAATGCCCTGAAATTAAATGACAACATCCGGCGAGTGAATTGTAAAATGGTCGAGCAGATGACCCGTGAATCGGAGGTGTCATGTGACCGCAGTGACTGAAAAATCCCTTACGATGCCATAAACAACCAAAACACATGATTAATGGTCAAATGCACCCCGAATGACATCATAATGACATTAAATCATGGGAAAATAGTCTATTTATTATTTTTGACATGCATGAGGAGTCTACACATCAATCAGACTTGAATGTTTCACAGTACGGCTGAATACGAGTTTTTATGTGTTTGTTGTGCTTGATAAAGGTGTGTGGGGTGGTCAGAACAGGGCTAAGAACCTCAGAATACCATGAAATCTAGCGAAAACAACTGGTGAGTAAATTTTGAAAAGGTTAGTTATATGACACATCAATCAAAGGTGTCGTGTGACCGTGGTGACCAAGAATGCACTTCCCATGCCATAAATGACAAAAAAACATGTTTAACAATCAAATGTATAATGAACGACATCTGAATGACATTAAATCACTTGAAAACATTATAATTATTATTAATGACGTGTATGAGAAGACAACATATCAATTTGACATTCGGTTTGCATGGTACGACTGATTATGTGTTTTTTAGGTGTTGGCGCGCTTGAGATAGATGTGTGGGGTGGTGAAAACTGGCCAAAGGACCTCAGAAATCCATGAAATCAGCCAATAAAAACCAGAGACTGAATTTTACAATGGTCAGACAGATGACACATCAATCAGAGGTTTTTTGTGATGACGATGACCGAAAACACACTTTCAGTGCCATAAATGATGAAAACATGTGTTTAACTATCACACGCATACCGAATGGCATCAGAAAGATTTAAAATGATAGGAAAATAGTCTAATTATTATTCATGACAAGTACAAGGAGATGAAACATCAATCAGATGTGCAGTTTGCACGGTACGGCTGAATATGTGTTTTTAAGTGTTTGGCGTGCTTGAAAAAGGTGCGTGGGGTGGTCAAAACTAGCCGAACGACCTCAGAATTCCATAAAATCAGATAACAACGACAACAAAAATTTGAGAGTGAATTGTATAATGGTTAGGAAAATGATACATCAATCAAAGGTGTTGTGTGATAGCAGTGATCAAAAATTCCCTTCCAATTCCATAAATGACCTAAACACATGTTTAACGGTCAAATGCATACCGAACGACATCAGAATGACTTGAAATTACAGGACAATAGATTAATTATTATTCATGATGTGTGCTAGAATAGGAAACATCAATTAGAATTGTGGTCTGATTATAACCATAGAATTAATGATTTTATATTTTTAAAAAGGTATTCGAAATTATAAATATATTTTCAAAATCAAATATCTTCGATCTGTTATAGTAAGTTTGAATTGAAATATAAATTATTGCATTTCAAATGTTTGTTTGGATGTTTTTTTTTCGGTTTTAATTTTTATATTAAATTTATTCATGCATTTATATACGAACTGGGCTATAGCATCTGCCGTTTGGCAAATGCTATCAGTGATGCCAATATCACCTATAGTGACATCCATATATCGGTCGATATAGGCCATGCCGGCTTTTCTACATTGTCCACCAAATGGCCAACACTATTAAAAATAGTGACTGGACCAAAGTATTTGCCAAATGGCAGACGCTAAGAAACCACTATAGACCTTTAGAGATGGATTTTGATGGGTTCTAAAGCTATTCATTATACTAGTGTCATGTGTATCACATGATCCTAATAATATGCCAAATATACTAGGATATAATCAATGAAGAACATCATAAACTGGTCTAAGAAAAGAAAAATTTTCTGGTTCATGAATCTAATGAATTATACTAGGTTGTTTATCTTATTTAGGGGTATCAGTGGGTACTTATAGTGACAATAGTGACATCTAAATGTTGTATTTACTATATCATCATCCCATACAAAATACCAGTTATATCCTAATATTTGATCAATCTTTGAGAACTATCGAGCCCCTATCGACCGATCATAGAGGTTGTCGATCCTCGAGAGTGGATACTTATTATTTATAGTCACATGGTTTGGGAACTCATAACCCATACGAAACCTCAAATATCCCATATAAATTCTTGGTGAAAAATACTAGGGCTACCCTAGGGGAAACAATGGGTCTCATAAATCCCTTTCTTTGTATGTAATTCAAATACACCCTTATCTCCCAATGCTCTAAAAGATCCATCCAATATGCTGACATAGAGATTGAGTTCATCCCTGGGTGTAATTGAATATAGAATTATATCTCTCATTAGGGAGGTAAGCCTAGAATATACTCAGGAACAACCTCCACATTCTCATCCCCCATAGTAGGGATCTGATAGCCTATAACATCCACTAATCCATGAGTCATGCTATTCAACTATTAAGTAATTACCTATAAACACCTAAATATTATTCCATACTACTCTACCCATGTCCCCCTCTCTCCTATGAAGGAAAACACCATCTCATTAATGTGGACAAACCACATCCTCCCCCTAAAATTGTTAATATATGCATGAATGTTTTATAACTAGACCATGCCTAAGATGACATAATAAGTCCTCAATGCTTCTAAAAATAGATCCCATGATAAAATCTCTCCTCTGAGAGTAAGATCACAATTTTGGAGAAGTGTGTGATCACTGATTCATCTTCTATATGAATCTCTAAAAATAAGGGTCAAATTAAGGGCTCTACAAGAACCTCTAGGTCCAGAAATAGTGATATAAGAAGAAAAGTGAAGCTCAAACCTATTTAGATAAAAGATATTTATAATATATAAAATACAAAAATAAAACCTCTAATCATCACCAAAGCCTCTAAATTATAGGCCTCTATGGCTTGTAGCTCCCCTCATCCTTGTCCACCTGCTTTATGACCTTGCAGGGACTACTTGGGAGTGGTGGTGGGAAGAATTCAAACTTTCTACAACCTTTAACTACTCTCCTTACTCATCTACCACATCTATTCCCTACATAACATCATTTTACTACCTCAAACTCTTCCTAGGAATCCCATCCCCTGTGTCTCGTTTAGCTATATGGAGTGTCGGATAGTCTCATACAAGATGTCCCTATTCATCACAAGAGTCACAGTGCCTCTCCCTAGGCTGACTAGCATGATACTAAGAGCCCTAAACCATAGGTCCATAGTCTTAATATTTTATTCTAAACCATAACGAATATTTGGATTCTTATTTATACCATCATCTGCCTATTACGTATGCATGAAACCCTATGTTCCCACTGTCAGGACACATTATAGGTGTGTTCTCAGCCAGGATGATCTCTATCACAAAAGAACTCTCTATCAACCTAGAATAAGTAGGAATGCATAGAGGTATTACACTAGACCAGATTTATTTGTGTATAAATTTATCAATAGTTTACTCTTGAATGAATGAATCATTAATCATATCCCTTGAGTACTATGAGAGCTTGGTAAACCTTGTCGAATACTCACCCATATTAATGATTCCCTGCTGTAGATACAAAATCTATTAGATACGTACTGCTTACATCATATATGGAAGGTAATCCTCTTAAAAGAGATGCTCATACTCTATCCGTGAAAGAGTCACCTCATCATATGAAAGAACCACATGGATCCACCAATGCCCTATAGAACCATAAATAAGGATCACCAGCAGGACCACCATCTGGTCTGTAGATTTATTGAAGAGACAAAAGGATTTAATAACCACCTCAATCGAGTCCTTTTATACCAGTGGTCATGTCTCCCACCCAATCCTGAGGGTAATTGATGATGAAACATAAGAATAATGATCATCATGTACACCTTATCCTCTAGTATTTCATATACTATCTACTACTCGATGGGTAAAGGAATGTCAGGAAACCAGCCATAGGTGATACCACTTGAATGAGTCCCTCTATTGAATCTATTTCACAGAGGGGATCTCCATAAAAATCCTTCTTCTGAATACAAGTTAGAAATAATCATGAAGGAATCCTAAAATTGATAATATGTACCATGTTCAATTAGTAAATTTGGGAAGATGACTCAAGAAGGATATGGAAAAAACCCATTCTAATATGTTGTATATAGAAATGATTTTTCTTCAACCAATGTCTATATGTACGATGTTGAAAGGGAGGTATTTAATTTCCTAGTTACGGATATGTCGGACAGCACAACCATAATAGAGTTCCAGGCCTAAAATCCATACTTGATAAAATTAACACTATTTAAATAAAACATAAACCAATATAAAAAACTGGACAAAAAAACCAAGTGAGGTTACTACCACTAACCATACAAGAATAAAAATGGGAAAACATCACATTGGAGTTTTCTCATCACACACCCCAAAATAAATAAAGGCCATAATTCTCTATAGATTATTTTGGACCACCTTAGGAAGTAATAACACTTCACTGATATCAGAGAATATTCCTCTCTTGATATGTTTTCTAGAATATGTATTAAAGAAGTGGTAAGAATTCATAGAGTACCAATTTCCATTATTTCTAATCAGGTTCTGAGGATTATCTCAATGTTCTAGAAAATTCATAAATAGGATATGGATACAGAGTTATGTTTCACCACTGCTTATCATCCTCAGATTGATGGTTAGTCTGAGAGGAATAATCAAACTCTAAAATAAATGTTGAGAGATTTATTTATGGATTTCAATGGTGGTTGATATTTATACCAAACATTGGAATAAATTTCAAAAAAAATTATCTTCCACTCCATCATTCATATGGATCCTTATGAATACCTATATGGAAAGAAGTTTAGAACTCCAAAATAATGGAAAAAAGTTGGTGAATGAAATATATTGGGTCCTTTCATAGTTATGGAAATGGTATAGAAAATAATATCTATTCAATAGCACATAAGAGCATCTTAGTGTTGGTAAACATGTTATGATGACAATGAATGGAAATATCTTGAGTTTGAAGTGGGTAAAAAGTTATTTCTATAAATATCTCCCTATAAGAAAGTTCTGTGATTTGTAATTAAGCTCAATATAATCAATAGGTATATTATTTCTTTTGAAATTATTGACTATATTGGGATAGTATCTATTCAATTGGAGCTTCCATGAAATTCTTCTCAAGTTCATGATGTGTACCATATATCTATATTGATAAAGTACCCACTTGATCATTTAAATGTACTAAAATCATAGTTCATACAATTAGATCATGATGTTTCTTATGAATAATTGAGATTATAGATTATAGATAAAATGTTCTTTAGAACAATACCACTCACCTGGTTAATTTTTTTTTTGGAGAAACCAACAATTTGAGGAAGCCACTTTGGAACCTGAGGATGGGATGAGGTATAGGTAAACTCATCTCTCTATATGATATTGTTGAATCTTGAGGTTGAATTTTTTTTAGGTGGTTAGATTTTAACACCCAAATATTTTTATGAAAAATTTCTCTTTAAATAATTTTATTTCTTCAATAGCTGGCGTTTCACATAGTAGTGAGTTTAAAAGAAATGCTTATCATTTTTATGTGCTCATTTTTTCTTATTTGATAGTTTAGTGGGTTTTAATAGTAACAACTAAATTATAAAAAATATATGGTATGTAAATTTATTAGATAAATTAATTAGTTATCAAATTATTAGCAGTTATAAATAAAAATTAATTTAAAATAAATGTGATGTTTTTCTGAAAAATTGTTTTATGCTTGAAAAAAAATTTATATCATTATATTAAATCAATAATGTTTGTTTATTATAATTAAATATATATATATTGTTATCTTTATAAATCTTTTTAAACATTCAACAAAAATTCTTATAATATTTGGATAAGAATAAAAATAGTTTTATCCTTAAGAATGTATGTTTCCCAAAAAACAATTTTTGTCACATTTTGCACACGTAATTTAAAATTTATTTATTCTATTTAAAGGTATTGAATCAGATAAAATTAATTACATATTTTAAATTATTATGTTCAAATTTGGTAAATAGGAACATTTTATTTGTATTCAATATGAATTGTAACTGTTGTAAAAATAATTATCCGAGAAAAGGATAAAAATGGTTAATATCGATTAATTTTTTTTGATAAGGACATAATTTTTCATCATATTAATTATTAAATTAATTTAATACAACCATTAAAACATTATTTTAAAAATTTTGTTATTTAATGGAGAAATTTTCATGACAATTACTTATATATTATGAAAATCAATGTAAGTAACAAAATTCCACTATCTTATTTTTAATAAGTATATCATTTTTAATATGTGGTTATCCAAAAGATATATTTGTCCATAAATATTAATTTTAAATATAGGAAATTATATTCATCTTGGTAACTTATTTATATTTTTTTTCGAATTAAATTGTTACCCTAAATACTTACACAACACTGATATAATAATTATTCATCAACGAAAAAATCTAACAGCTGATAATGAAATTTTTTAAAGTTATAAAAATTGAGAACATTAAGGATATTAATGAATTATATAGATTACCTTATGATATTAGAGATATAATAAAAAAAATAATTTTTTATAATTTTCGATATTTTCTTTATGTTTTTAAAAGTCAACGTAGTGAATCGTATCAAAATTGATAATAATGATATTTTATAGGATAAATATTTTATTAAATTATCTAAAAATAATAAAAATATTTAAATAATACAAATATATTGTGATATGGTATGAAATTACATAAATTTACCATTTATGGTCTAATTTACCCCATATAAGTAAAATTAGAATGTTTTAATATTGCCCAAGTTGTTATAGTAGTTGAAATTAAAATATGTTAACTAAGGATTAATGAAAAAGAAAAGGTTTAGAATAATAAAAAAACTTTTCTAAAATATATTGGTTGAAAATATTAAAACCTTATATCATAATATATTTAAATTCATGGAATTTTTTTGGTATTAGGACAAAATGTTAATGTATTATAATTTAATATTTTGAAAATTCTAAAAGGGGCCCTCACCTCAATTATTAAAGTATACCTCTTCCCTCACATATTTACCTTACATTGATCCCTATAGATAAACCATCATATAATAATTTATATTACCCCCTTAAATATTAAAATTAAATATGTTTTGGTCTTCTCAAAATACCAACACTAGTTTTCTTTGTAGGAGATCCAAAATAGATGTTTCATAGTATAGGTAATCACTCTAACATACCACTTTATTTTTATACTCTCCATTATATCCTATAAATATTTGATTCTTATACTAAAATAATATATTTAGTTTCTTAAATTTTGTTAAATGTAATTAATATTAGTAAAAACCTATTGTATACCCTCTTTCCCATCAAAAAGAAGTCAAACCAATACTTGTATATACGTATGACTTACTATCTCCACATAACAACACAATTAATTTTTTTCCACCATCATTTATGGATGATAATTATGATGGGTTTAATTAATATATATTATATATATGATATAATAATAATTTTATAATGATAAATTATTATTTACTATTTTTTCATTCCATCAATTAAAAAATAGAAACAATATTCACGCGTACGTATGACCCACTATGTCCATGAATGATGAAATAAATTTTTAAATATCTAATTTATATTAATGATTATAAATAAGTATATAAATTTTATATATTATATTTATAACTTGATAATAATTTTGGAAATTACTGGATCATGATCCAAGTATAAGGACCGAGAATTCCAAACCGAAACATGAGTGGAAAACAAAGCTGTTATGATTAAGAATAGTGATTTTAAAAACATATTATTATAAAAAATATGAATAAAACATCTAATAATATATATGGTTATATTATGTAGGTATAATAAATACATATTTATTATAAAATTGGTTTTAATGTTAACAAATACAGGAAACACTTTAGGTAATGGTTTTATTTCAAAATGTCATCATTTTTCCGGATTGTTTATATTGACTCTCCATTGGGGAATATTTATCTTCCTTGTCCATGTTTTATAAAAATGTTTTTACTATTATAATATGGGTTTTGAACATCATTTTTACCCTTTTTTTTCTTTTTAGAAAATGTTTTAAAATGATTCCTCTTGTTGATTTCTAAAAAAAGTAATTTTTCGATTTTCTTACAAATGTTTGAAAAGAATGTTTTTTAACTTATAAAACATAATAAAATTTTCCCACCATCCTGATTACTTAATTAATTTAATATTATTATAAATTCATAGATGGTATTTTTCATATAAAAATTTTTATTTTGTAATTTCTTCATTTTATAATAAAATTATTTCAAATGGAAAGGATATTTTCTTCAATAATTATTTCAAGTGATTTTTGAAATTCATTTTCCATCTATTATAATATTATTTTATGTTACTTATTATTTACAGGGGATATGATCTAAGGAAACCATACGTATTCATTATTTTGATGGTTTATTTTTACGATGGAATTATTTTTATGAATCCCATTACCATTCATTGAGTTATACTATGATGAAATTTTTATTTAATCCATTTATTTTCATGGTTTTTGATATTATGATTTTTATGATAATTTGTAAAAAATATGTATTATTTTCATGATTTTATGGGTGGGACACATATTTCATTCCAACGCATTGGTAAATATTAATATCTCCGGATATATATACAGTGATGTAATGGGGAATGAACTAAGTTCAGTAAGATAGGGAAAGAACATGGAGTAAACCTAGTTTAGTAAGACATGGATGGAATGGGTAGTGAACCCAATTCCGGACAAGAATTTTTACTCTTTGATGTTCTTTGTATCAGGACTTGAAAAATAATGAAATGATTTCTTATTCTTATCTATATTCCATAAACTCCATGTCTTATGATAATTTTATTATCTAATGGATCATGTTCGTTGATTTCCTTATGATTCATATCTTATGAACTTCAATAATTTATTTAATTATTTAATATTATTATCTTTGATATAAATGTAATAATTTCCAAATGTTATGTTCATTTTATTATTTCTTTATCCTTATATTATAAATATAAAATCATTGATATCTTCTTTGTTTACCCTTACTGGACATCAGAGCTCATCCTTTCTTATGTTTATTTTCCCAAAAATACAAAGAATGGTATTAAGTAGGATATGCATAAAAAGATATCAATTTATGAAGAAATAAGTGGGTGATGATGTAAATATTTTATAAACTATTTTTCTCTAATTCCATGTTTCTATGGATACAAGACCTATATGGTTCTGGCATATATTTTTTTATGATGTAATTAAGATTTATCTAAAAAGGAATAATATCTATGTATTTAGAGTATGATATATTATTCTTTATCCAAATATGTGAATCATTATTTTTATCTTTAATCGGACCAAATATTAGTTCAGAGATTCCTGAAATTGACTTCTGTACTTTGGTTAGTGTTGTGTACCTGGTTACCGAGAACTCATTGTCTTACCATTAATTAATTATTAATAATATTAATTATATTATTAAATATCGTTTATTATTATTAATAATAATTTTAAAAATAATATTAATTAATTATATCTTATAATTAATATTAAATTATTAATCTAACATTGATAACTTGGAACTTAAATATCCCATAAAAACCCTAAATAATTTCTATGATAAATCCCTTATAAATGTGATGAATTAGAGGAATTAAATATTCCAATAGTTTGAATCTCTATTTACTATCAATTATAATTGTTTTCATTGTTAATTTAATAATTAAAATTTGACGTCTATGAAAGATTAAGTATCCATCAATGCAAGATGATGGATCTAAGTGACTTTTTTAAAAAGACAAAAATTGGGTTTCGAAAATTATTAATTTTGATGAAAATGAAATTTAGAAATGATAGAGTTTTTATTCATGTTCAAATAATCTTGATTATTGGTTAGCCAAGATTCAAACATATTTTGAGTAAAATCAATGGGATGTGGATCATATGATACGACATGAATTTTCATGAAAAATATAGATAAACTTATGTAGAAGGTTGGTATATTATTTAGAGTATACACCATTGTGATCTAAGACATTTGATAGAGAATAATATTGAGGGAGGAAGAATATAATAATTTTATTCTATAAATTCATAATTTTTAAATTTAAGTGAATTTAGAAGAGAAATATGAAATTATTTGATGAATATGCAGTGTTTTCAGTGGATAAGAAATCAAAAAGAATTTTTAATTCAAGTCAAGTTTTTTAATGAAAGAAAGGGACGATAAATTGAAAATATGTACATATTCAAATTAAATGTGTATATGTTTCTTTCTAAAGCACTCAAGCTAAGAAAATAGACTCCATATCTAAAAGTTACTGTTGTTATATTTTATAACACCAAATACGAATAAATTATGTGATATTTCTAGCTACATTGAAGAGTTAAATTTGAGGATGATGAATATAGTCCTAATCGATAAATAAAAGATAGATTTATTATTCCATGTTAGTTTTAATAATTATGGGTGTTTTTGGAATATCCTTTGAGTTCAAAAGTTGATGCATGAAATATATCTATACCTTCTGGTTGTAAGAAAAAATGTATTTTAATTACTAAATTAAAGGATATTGAAAAGAAAAGAAGAAAATAAATTCAACCATATCTAAGATATGGAATATTCAGAAATAAATATTATTGAATGAAAAGGAGGATGTGAAAATCTATAGGCTATGCATTAGAACAAAAATTGATGAGAGAACTAATACTCTCAAGGAAAAATAATTTGATGGACTTGATCCATCTCACAATGAGTTACAGTCTTAATTTGTCATGTTTGTGGTGATGGAATAACAAGTTGGGTTTTAAATGAATGGAATAAGAAGAATAAGTGGTTGACCAATACTTATTATAAATTAAAGTCGAGGAAGAATAATAAAGGAGTGCATGAAGCTGAGGTTGAGCGAGTTGTGAAAAATTTATGTACTTGAACATTTAGTGTTGAGAATCTGGGTTCTGAGTAATCCATCAATATATTCCAAAAGAATCGTGGGGAGTTTCAATGAAGTAGCATGTTCAAATAATGAATATATAAAGGAAGTTAAAGACTCTCAGTGTGGATAATAAAAATATTCATTTTTGGGTGTTGATACATCCCTATGTATTATTTGTCATCTAATTTAAAGGAGGAATAAAGTAGGAAAAATAGACTGGTGGGATTCTAGTTTGAAGTGAAACTGTGGGATGCCTCATATTTTCAAATGTGTATTATTGTTAATCCTCTTCTATTTATTATGGTGAGATAGTGTTAGGATAATAACACTCCACAACTCCATAGGTATTTATAAAAATATTTTAGTACAGACTCCATGAATTTGATATCCCAAGCACAACAAGGTGTAGGATTCATGAGAGGGAGAACACATTATAATAACAATTGTTTCATTTAATACTTTATCTATATTTTATATAGATTTATTCTTTGTTTTACAATAAATGGTAAATTATTACTTAATGAAATCATAATTTCAAGAATAAAGGGGTTGTAAAAATTTGAATAATAATTTTTTAATTTGGTAAAATCACACAACAATTCACTCACCCCCCATTTATGGTGTGTCTGTACTGGTACACTAGTAAATGAAATTTGTATCAGATCCTGGGTTCCCTTTGATTGAATATATTTTAGATAATCATAATTTATAATAAAATATACAATTTTATATATGATTTAATATAAATATTTATAGATTTGCTATTTTATAATATTACATGAATTACATATTTGAAGTTTTCAGAGAAGTGACACGGGTGAATGAAGTGGTTTCAATCCCATTTAAAATAAAGATAGAAATTTCTTATAACACTATGAAAAATAGTATGAAGAAAAAATTGGTGAAAAATATTATAAAATTATTAAAAAATAAATAGGATCAACAACTTTCTGAATGTGTTCAGAGTATAATGTGTCCTACTGAGTCAGCTTATTACGAGTCCTATATAGTTTCATGTTTAATCTATAAAAATGATGACTAGGAAAAATATATTAAAATAACTTTAGTTTTACATTAGAGAATACATGAAGAACATCCATAGTGATTTTTTTAAAATAATTTTTTTGTTCTTGTAGGAGTTTTATAATGAGAAATCACAGTTAGTAGATAATGCTAAAGAAACAAAAAAAGCACTAACTAAATAGTTATAAATATGTAACACCCTCATAAAGTAGATTAATACCAAATATAAATATATACATATTATTGAACAAAAATTTTATATTCTTGAAGATAATTTTTATTTATGAATTAATGTGAAACCAATGTTTAGAAAAATAAATGAGGTTAAGATCCATGCTATAAAATAAAGTCTCAAAACATTTATTAGTGTGAAGGATTTCCAATTAGATATTAGAGACAAGGGGATGGAGGGACTTTATATAAATTTAAAAGAATATCGAATGAATCATGATGAATCTATTCAAAATATTAAATATGAATGTGAATGTTGGTTGAACATAATTTATGTTTATAAAAATAACATCATCATTAAATATTTGGAGTTTGAGATCAAAATGAGAAATTTGGATCTTACCCAAGTTGTGTATTCCCAATATGTTTAGAAAAAGAGTTCTTCAACACACACATAAAAAATGATTTTTTTCATAGGATACTTAAAATTGGGTCTCAAATATATTGAGATCAATTATAGAATATTCTACATAATTCTTATAGAAAAAGGAATCCCATAGCACTAAACAATAATCTTTGGTTAAATCATTCTAAGTTTCTTATCCATATTAAAATTTTAAAACTCTAAATATATAGAGTGAAACTATTAGAATACCCACTAACATGTCAGGGGTGGGGTTAATCATGTCCAAGAAAAATTCACCCCCCGTATTCTTACCTCTAACCCACATAGGAGGCGTTTTATGAAATTATTTCAGATTTGAAGTCAATTGGTTTTTTGAAGTATGGATGTCCTAAATTTAGGATTTGGAATTTTTTCCTTATTTAAAGATGACTTTAATAATATTTTCTATCACATTTTTTCCCACCAATCACACAACTATATCCTTCACATCTCTCACACACACACTCTATATAGATGTATCACTTATCTTGATCTCCGAATCCCATAACATTCAACCACCATGGACAAATATTCTGATTCATCTCTCCTAGAAGGGATCGTCCTCTTGTTTATCTACTCCAAGATCTACATCACACCCTTACTCCCCTACTACAACCACACCTTTTATTTTTAGTACATCGAGTACAATGGCAACAACCATAACCACTCCACCTCCACCATTGTCAGGGAGCTAGTGTGGGGAAATAAGACCCGCCCCATGTATCACAACTACTTTAGAAACCATATATCCTTCGATTAACACTCACAATGGATAAAAATTTTATCTCCAAGTAGGTGGGGTGGGAACAAGGGTTGTAGTTTTTTATTACACATCATGATCCAACTTCTTCAAAAGTGAGTTGACTTCAGGTATAGTCACCCTCTTCTCGATCATATTCCTTAGTAGTATGTTCAACCCTCTTATTTATGGAAAAAAAATATATCTAAAAGGGTTGATATATCTTCCAAATATCCCATTTATCTTATTTTTATGCCTATAAATTTAAACCTGAACTTATTCCTTTGAATTGGACCTCATATTACCATAGAAATCCATCAAATACCTTGTGCTTATTCAATATATCTCCCTGAAAAAGAAATCTCCAAAATTATTGACAGGATAAAGATATTAAAAGTGAAAATTTATGACATAAATATCTTGGACACAACTTAGAAATAAGAATTTTATTTGGTGTTATATCGTCACTATCACTTCAAAACATTTCATTATGATAAAAATATTCATATTATTGATATTACAATTACAGAACCCCATGTTACCTCCTCAAACACCATGTACTTGACATTATAGGCATATTCATCACCTCAATTAATATTCATCATATGATAGAGCCTAGATTTTCATCCTACAACATTAATTAGAGCACCCAAATGACATGAATCATTCTAAGGAACCTTCCTGAAAGGTATTCTAATTTGGTTTTCCCACAATGACTGGGGATGGATTTGATTTCATCCACATGCATTTAGATAACTCACAAAATGAAAATTTTCAAGTTGACTTAATTTACATAATTATTCACCTTTAGTGTCCCAATTCTATAAATTTTCACTCATAGTAGATACTCCCACCTAATAAACCCATTGAGGATTCCTTTATCTTTTATTCAATTACCTATTCCAATTAGTAAGTTGGTATTTATTTTTAGTGCCTTCTTTATCTTAGACCATCCTATATTATTTCTGATCACCATTGTATTTATTTACATCATCATTTTGATATTTACTTCCAATTGAAATTATTAGTTCTTCCTGTTGAAACAGCCCCACCATCTTTTTTAAACCCTATTCCCAGTTATGGGGACTCCCATAACTATTTTTAATGCTCCACTCAGAATTCCATTCTCTCATAAAATTGGAATCATAAGTTTCATTAAAAACATCCATTTCCTCTTTTGTCTTTTTTAAACCTCCCACATAGATTCCACTCTATATTTTTTCCAATGTTGATTCTCTCTATTGGTTCCAAAATCATGTGTTTTTCTTTTAGGTGATCTCAGGTAGTTGGTTTTATAATCCAACCATTAGTATGAGATAATGGATTATGCTGACCCCACTAGGAAACTTTAATATATTTTATTGAAGTTGATTAGTCATTATACCCCTAATAAGTATTTTTATTTCTCTTCTTTGAGTCATCATACATGAATGTGAATTCTTTAAATTTTAATCATTCCTTAAACCCCACATAAATTCAATATCCTCTTCAAATATTGGGTTATCAAGGCCAGGTTATAGAGCCTTATAAATTCAAACATAAACTAACAAAAAGATAAAATATGGCTCATAATCATCCTATCTATTAAACACAACCATGACCTCTACGTACCATTTGAAAAAATGAATAAAAAACAACCTCTCTTAGTTATGGTATTCACTCAATGAAAAGTTACAAAAAATTTCCTTGTTCTATGTGTTTTGAAATAGATGGATATTTAATTATATTCTTTGTAACTTAATAGAAATCACTCATTCCCTTCATTCAATTTTTTCTACCACAAAAAAATAATCTCAATGTGCATCATTAAAATCATATTATATTTTAAAAATGGATTCATGTAGATCAAATGATTCTTTATGAATTAAATTATATGGTTACATGGTCATACATTCAATTTATTTTTTTATTATATTAAATATTAATATTATCATATAAAATAGGATGGGTATGAATTAAAAAAGTATGGATTACAATAAAATTAAAAATGAGTATGAGGATGGGGTAAAAGAGTTCATTAACATTGAAAACTATCATGCATATGATCCTTCTCAAATCATTTATCCATGTTTACACTATTTTTATTCAAGACTAATTAGTCTATAAGAGTTAGAAGAATAATTGATTTATCAAAGAATAGATCAAAGTTATATATGTTGGACTAAAAATGGGAAAAGACTAAATTTAGATAGTGAATGGGATAAAACTATGTTTTATGGATCATCTGATAAGATTAAATCTGTGATCAATGATGAAGATTGTGTCGAGGGTATGTTTACATGGGTTAATGGTGATGAATATCATATTGAGGAAATGAAAATGACAATTGATGTTGAATTTTTTCATTATCGAAATATGATTTAGAATTTAAGGATATATGCTATAAATCTATTGCATGTGAGATACACTAAATATAAAACATTTTATTCCTAACTAAAGATATATAATATAAAATCTTGTAATGAATGGAGTGACCCCATCTCTACTGAACTACTTTTTCTCTTTAATGATATGATCCAAGAACATAATGAGCTTCCATTCTGAATATATGATGTTAAACGAATGTTAAATTCAATTGGTATGATCTCTAAAAGAATAAATCCATTTATAAATTATTATACACTATATCTCAAGAACCATGAATCACTTAAAAATGATCAATGTGTTCTGTGTCTTGATACAAAAAATATGAATCTAGTCCTTCAAAAGTTTATTGTACTTTTTAATCATTATACTATTTAGGAACCTATATAAATGTAAGGATAATTCAATATAATTGATTTGGAACACAAAAAAAAAGAAATAATGATGGGAAACTTCCCCACATAGCATACTCTCCCCAGGGGAAGATAATTGATCACGATTCTCCTAATTTTTCAAATTATCCATGAAACCTTCTTCCTATACTCTCGGTATATGGAGAATGTCCTTTTTAAAGAATTAGTAATAGTAAATTGTTTATTATATTTGTAAATTATAACATTATATTATGGTTATACATGAAGTGGAAATACATTTTGTTGTATCTACTTATATCAGGACCAACACAACATGGTATTAATATTGATTCTTATTTGGCATCATTGATTAATGATTTGAAATAAATATTGGATTCATGTGTTATGTTTTATTGTTCTTATAGACACGAATATTTCAACATGAGAGGCATTTTTATAGGAAATTAAATGAATTTATTACTTATGGAAAATTTTAAGGATATAAAATTAAATTAACATTAGGGTGACCTATTTTCCAATAGGGTACACATTTAGATAGGTTGAACCATTCATCAAAGACTATGTTTCTAGTACATCATATATTTCATTCCTGATGAAATAAAAAATGATATTGGAGGACATCATTCAATGGGAGTTTAGAAAAAGGTACATCACTGTCCCCACTAACAAGTGATCAACTATTTCAGAGGGTAAAATATTTGTAAGCCGCTTTTGGTAATCCTTCTTCGAATAACCTTTCAAAAACTGGTTGGAAAAATAGATCGTTTTTTTAAATTACCATAGATGATTTTTTTACCCCAGAAATTATTATAATTTCATTTATGTGGAAAAATGTATGGCATTGTGTTATAAAAACATTACTAAATGCACCTAGAAAAAAAGAGGATGAAATTAAGGATACATTAGACTTGATTGATATGGGGATATGGGAAGAGTTTCCACCAATTAAGGGTGAAATATGGATCTTCTTCATCCAGATACTTACACACTTTCTTGGAATGTTAGATTTTAGTTATTCAAATTATGAATGATGTAAAGTTTTTATAGGGATATTTAAAAAATTTCAATAACATCATGTTAATGACAGATTTAAAGTTAAAGGTACTAAAAACACAAGATGGTCATGTTTTCATCTAACATCTAATGTTTATAGGATCACATTTCATTTTTCGTAATAATTTATATAAAAAATCAACCAAATTCTATATCTTTTAATGTTTTATGAAGTAATGTTATAGATTCGATGAAATTTTCCACCACAAAAAATAAAATTATTATCATATTATGTGAATTGGAGATGAAATTCCCACTTTATTTATTTGACATAATGATTCATTTGGTTAGAGATATTTAACAATATGGTTCTATACATTATATATGGATGTATCCCATAGAAAAATATATAATAATTTTGAAAGGGTTGATAAAATATCAAATTATAGAGGAAGGTTGTATTGAAATAATTTGTCTACCAAAATCTTGTAATAGGGAGTGGCTTGTGGGTGATTGAATTTTTGAAATAGATATTGTCCCAATTACTATTATAGAGTGATCTTAGGATCACCTTTAAATTTTTCATAACAGTTTAGTGGGTTCAATATATATTTATACCCAAAAAGTTATTCTTACCCATTTTAATATATCAAGAGATAAAAATGTATAGAGAATAAACATAATTAATAGTCTATACCATGTTTTAAAGATATATTTAAAGAGTCACATATAGACCTGAATTCAATTTTAGAATGGAATTGATGGCTATCTAGAGGACCAATTGTGAATGAATTATCTTACATTGGTTATGTAATTAATGGTTATACAATATATACAATGGATCTTGATGAACATAGTACCATAAAAATTGAAGATTAATAATTGTGGCTAAAGTAATGAATTTATCTTTCACCAAGGAGATATATTCAATATATGATAATATTCCATACTTTGACATCATCAAAAAAAATTGGGAGTTGTATTATAAAACATTCCATGTTACAATTCATTAATGAGTGTGGGTTGATAATAGGAGTGTAGTTAAAATTGATGAATTGAGATTTGTGAAAATGGAATTCATTAAATAAGGTTACAATGACACTCCATTTATAATGAAATCACATGCAGTGAAATTATTTTATATTCTAAACCCTACAATATAAAGTAGTCAATTTTTTTGTTATAGAACAAAACAAATTAAAGTTCAGATGTCAATTAAATTAGGTACGAACCATTCATTGGGGCCTTAAAATTATATTTTGGAATTCCCAAGGTAGATTTGATTTTGTATTTCAGAGGCGACAATAATTAGGGGATTTGGATACATGACATAGGGGCCAAATCCCTTCAATCGTTAAATTAATAAAATAATGTTCAATAAGGAAGTTATATTTTTCTAATATAAATTATGTTACCTTATATTATTATCTATTTACTAGTGTATTAATGTAATCATAATTATATGTTCAACCACTTTTACAGATAATTTCTTTTGCACATGCCGATGCTTCAAATCAAGAGAAATAACATGTTGATTCTCCCAATGTTGGGTAACATCATGTTTTTTCACATGTTGATTCTACCAATCCAAAGGAAAAATATATTGATGATGTTGAATCCAAGGAAATTATATCATGTGAACAACCTATGTACCATAAAAAATATTAAGGCGAGAAAAAAGGCATCAAATTTGAGGTTGGGAGGAATGAATATGATTGACCTATTAACCCCAGTAAGTCCATGTTCATTATTTAAATAGGTTTCACTACTTGAATTCAATTTCTGATTGATGTAAATACATTTAACAATGCAATTACCACACTTAAGGAACAAATCTAGGAAGATATTAGGATAACAATATGATATACTTTCTTCATTTTACTAAAAAACAACATAATCAAAGATTTATTTTCTATAAATTATCAATGGTAGAATGAATTTGTACTAGATTAATTTCCTCTAAGACTTTTATTAATTCTCACTATAAAGTAATAAATTGTTTTAGAAAACTCATATGAAGCATCATCTTAGGGATAATGAAGGGAATGTAAACCCACACCGACTACATATTTCTGTACACATGATAAATCGAGAAACATGGAATGGGTTTATTAGTCAACATGAGGAGTTATCTTTTTTGATAAAATAATTTTGGAAATACTTTACTAGAAAAAAATAATATTAATCATTATAATTAATAATTATTAATTTATGAGTCAATAAATGAGTGTAGAAACTAAGCAGCAAGAAAAAAACATTACGTACCCTACCATAATGCAAGGATGGGTTACTCTTAACATGAAAAAGAGATATTTTTTTAAATATATAGTAATAAATTAATGTGGCATCGAAAAAATAATAATTTGTTCCATTTTTATATATATATTTCTCGATAAAAATTCAATTTCATACCCATCCTACGTCATGTGTTATAGAAGGAGGCTCATGTAAATAAAATTGAGAAACTAATAGATGGAAAAACACAAAAATTATGGGAATAATCCGTATGTATGATAGAATAATAATATTTTTTTATGTAAATTGGGTTTATATAAAAATTATTAATTATTTTACTATTTTTTTATCCATTTTAGACACATGAATGACCATTAAATGTACCTGATAAGTGCACACTATTAGTGTCCTTGAAGTGGCTTGAATAATATGTTAACATCATAGGTGTGGGTTTTGGGGTGTCACCCAAACATATTTTGAGAAATATAATTCATTGTGGGATACATATGAGAGAATGGATGAGATTCAGTCATTAATAGATGCACTATAAGTAAAAATTAATTTGGATTATGAGTTATTAGGTAATTTTATTGGAATACATAAAAAAAGAAAAAACTACAAAACTACAACCACTATATAAAGAGCCCCATCCCTACTACCACCATCTTTGTGGTGAGCCATTACCACAAAATGTATGAAACCAGAGGTAATTATTTTTTCCATAATATTTCTATGATATGTGAATTTATCAGGAATTAATATATATCCTATCTATATATTCTACATGGAAAAAATGATTCTGATTTATTTTTATCAGCACCCATCTATCTCTTGATTTACAGGGGTATGGTGTACAATATCCAAGGATATATTATTCACAAAAAAACTCAAAATGGCGATTTAATTGTGGTGATTCACATAGATCACAATCCAAGAACTAAGATACCTATTTTTCATTGATGATCTAGATGATCATATGGTTGATACTGCTATTTATAATTTCATAACCAGGTTGTTTGATCATGTAAAAATACATTTCGATGAAGAGTTATTCCCCTCTAATTTTGTTTTCATGATTTTTTAATAATTAATGAAAAAGTCCAAAAATGATTTGTGTTACAACAGATGGAGAAAGAGAATGGGGTGAAATATATTTTTCATTAAAAAAAATATAAAGGATCAACCAATTGATCAAAAAGGCCTCTATAAATTATCTTCACCCTAAAAGTTTTGATTTCGTATTTACTAAAAAAGTTCATGTTGATACAACATTCAAAAATGGTGATTCAAAAATCATTGATTTTGAAGAAAAAATGTATAGTGGGGACATTATAGTTTTTCTTGGTCTTGAGAATGTAGATGAAAACCTCATTCAAAAATAACTATATGTATGAGTTTTAATGGTATACATGAGTTGTGTTTTCATATTTTTTTTATCCAATTGCTTATCTAAAATGTTAATTATAGTGACATACTAATAATATTTTTTTAAGAATATATATAAGTATTATTGTGCAGAAAAAACTTTTGAAATTAATTTAGAGTCATTAGTTTTAACATTAAAAAACACATTTAAAGAAGATGAATATTCATTATGAGTTGAAAAACTGGTTTCAATGATAAAAAAACTTACTGATGACATATTATTATTAATAAAAATTATTAAAGGGTAACCCACTATAATATTATCATAAAAAATATATATTTTATTCATGTCACTACTCATTTATTTTTGTTTTTAATTTTCTTTGGTTGCTAATTAAATCAATTTGGATACTACAATGATTTATTTTTCTTGATTCTATGCATGGATACCCATCAAATTATGCACACCTAATGATATATATCAAATTATAATACAATACATGCTAAATTTTCAAAATAAACATCATCTTATAAAATTTATATTACTTTCTAAGGGAATTTTTTTTATGATTTGGAGGTGTTTAAATATCATCAGAATCATGGAATAAGGATAGTATATAACCACAAAATCCTTTCGAATTATACAAGTGGATAAGTATTTGGGTATATATAATAGGAGTTCACTATCAAAAAATATATCAATACAAATATCTTAATTTTTTCAATTTTTATATATTTTTAAATAGAAACAAATGAAAATTATTAATGTTTTAGATTTTCAAGTTTATGAAATATATTTTATTCTGTTTATAGACTAAACTCTTCATAGAGGGATTTATGATAATAATTATATTGTAATTTAAAATATTTTTTGAATACATTTTAAATTTATATTTTTTCAATAATACTAAGATTACCAAAAATTATCATATTGAAAATAAGAAATATATTTGTTTAGAAATGAATGTGATCAATACATGGTGTTAGAATGTATATAGAAATCTCAAAAAGGTGACTTCAAACTTCTAATTTAGTTAATTTTCTCATCATTTTCAGTACTATATTTTAGTTAATTTCCTTATAATTTTTATCCGATAATTATTTAGTTAATTTTAATTTATATAATTCCTCATTGATTAAAATTAAATAGTGTGATTGTTCAAGGAACGTTTCTCTCAATACCTGTTGCTCTTGAGTTTCCTCACATCAATGGTGTGAGTCTTTTATAACCACAGATGTGAGATAATTCAATAGAACCATATTTTGAGAAAAAAAGAAATAGTGTTATGTATAAGAACCAACCTCATATCAATATGATATATATTGTATCTGTTTTGACTCAATGTATATGTTTTTTGTTCAAAAATGACATTTTATTTCAAAAAACACCACATAATAAAAACTATGAAAACACATTAATATTACATTCATATTTTTGGAAAATGATTCAGAAGACATTTGTGACAGATAGTAATCAATAAAACCTGAATTTTATTAATAGTGTGACCAGATTGACTCAAAGTATTTATTTTTAGTTTAAAATTTACACTTTAGTTAAAAAATTTACAAACTAAAAACTGAGATAAACATTTAGATTATTTTGATACTTTTGAGAAACAATCTATAAGTCATTTATGTTGCGTAGGAATCAAACACGTCTTAATTAGATGAATGATGTTCTTGGTATTGCTAAAAATGTGTTTTTAGTTTAAAATTGACCTTTAGTTCAAAACACACATTACATACTAAAAATCTGCAAAACTGATTAAATTTGATTTGATACATTAAGAAAATGACACATAATTCATAAGTTATTTAAAGGTTTTAGCTACACCTCAACCTGGTACATAGTGTATCCAGAATGAATCAAAGTGTATGTTTTTAGTTTAAAATACACATTTTAGTGAAAAACACATGTGACATACTCAAAAATGAGATAACAAAATCAAATTGTTTTTATACATTATTAAAATGTTCCATAATTCATTTTTTTATGAAAGAATCATCCACACCTCAATATAATACATGGAGTGACTAATATGACTTTAGATGCGTGATTTTAATTTAAAATTGAAATTTCATTTCAAAACACACATCACATACTAAAAAATGATCAATATTTTAGATTGTTTTAATACATTAAGACCATAATACATATCTTATTTTTTATGCGTGGGAATCATATTCCCTTTAATTTAATAAATGGTGTACTTAATACGACTCTAAGCGGGTGTTTTTAGTTTAAAATTGAAAATTAAGTTCAAAAAACACATGAAATACTCAAAATAGAAAAATTGAATTCAAATTGCTTCAATACATTAAGAAAATTATCCCTAATTTTCTTTTGACATGTAGGAATCATCATCACTTCAATACGATACACGATGCAACTATTATGTCTTAGAATGTGTGTTTTTAGTTTAAAATTGATATTTTAGTTCAAAATTGACATCCCATTCTCATAAATGTAAAAATAGATTCAAATTATTTTAATTAGTATGGATAATGATCCACAAATCATTTGTAATGAGTTAGAATCGGTCCCACCACATTCTAAAACATGATTTGAGTAATATGATTCAAAGTTGTTATTTTTAGTTAAAAAAATGAAATTTTAGTTAGAAAATTATATCACACACTAAAAACCTATAAAATGAACTCGTATTATTTTGATTCATTGTTAAAATGACCATTAATTTAATTGTGATGTGTATGAATCACATTCATATTAATTTGACTCATGGTGTGAGCGGTGTGACTCAAAGTTTGTGTTTTTCATAAAAATTGATAGTTTAGTTCAAAACAAAATCTATATACTCAAAATGTAGAAAACACATTATTATTATTTTGATAATTTATAAAACTGATTTGTAAGTCACTTTTGTTGTATAGAAATCAATCACACCTTAATATGATACACAGTGAGTCTGATATGTGTTAAAGTGTATGTTTTTATTTTAAAATGGATATTTTAGTTCAAAATACACATGGCATACTCAAAATAATGAAAAAAAATTAGATTGTCATTATAATATATAAAAATTTTCTGTAAGTCATTTTTTATATATAGGAATCAGATACACCTCAATGTGATACACAATAATACATTTATGACTCTAAATGTGTGGTTTCTATTTAAAAAATAAATTTTATTAACTGAATGTTTAATATTTATGTTTAATTTATTTCTTTGTAATATTAGTATCATAATAAATGTTTTCTTATATTGGAGATATTTTTTATCAATTAAGGATGGGTTGTTTAGAAACTGATAGAATGATTAGGCTCTTTTGAGAGGTAGTGGGGGGCCAAAGATAATGGAACATTGTTGTTTTTGAATGTTTGGGTTAAATTGTTCTTACTAATGTAATTGTACTCAATAATTATTGAAATTTCTATAATAATATATTTTTTTCAAAAAATCCATCAAGAAAATTTTATTTCTATTAAATTACATTTTTTTGATCCTTCTATTTTATAATGTATTTTAATATAATTTTATCATCACTATTGAAATATGGACTTTAATTACACAGATAAAAGGATACCCCTTTTATTAATACTTAGAACATCAATGTTTTTAGAACTAATATAGGTTTTCTCTTGAACAGGAAAAAGGTGAATCTTTATTATTGATCTTTTTAAAAAATTCATGAAATCCTCTCACACCTTCCCATTAAAAAATTAATTTGAATTTTAAGAAATTATTTATTTAAAAAAATTTATTATTTGAAATAATTACCAGTAATTAATAATTATAATTTATAAATAATTATTAATAAAAAATGAGTAATTATTCATTTTTTTAGATTTTTAAAATATTTACATATACCACAATAAATAATTATTTGTAAATTGTTTCCTTTAATTATAACTAAATAAATTTTAATTATTTATAATTAATAATTGTAATTATTACGTATTAATTATTATTAAATAATTAATAAATTTTTTATTATTCTTAAAATATTTAACTTATATTTGTTAATAAATATTATTTATGATTAATATTTATTATTTATTAATTTATATAATATAAAATCATTAATAATTATTTTTATTAAATATCATTATCTTTATTAATAATTAATAATGCATAATTATTTTATAATTACTAATTGTAATTAATTACTAATTACAATTAATTACTTTTATTTATTTACAAATTGTTATAGCTCATTGACTAATTCTAAGGTAATTACTATTTATAATGAATTCATGGCTTATTATAATTAACTATAATTAATCAATTATTTATTATTCTTAATTATATTTTATTAATCATATATAATATACTAAATATGTTTGAAAAACTATACTTCAAAATAATTATTGTAACTATAAATGAAATTAATTTTATTCACATGCATTCAAAATGTTCTTTTTATATAAATGGTTGGAATAAAAAATTATAGTAATAAAGAATATATAATTATAAACTAAAATTAATAATTATAATTTTACTATTTCAGTAAGAGAATTTAATTGATATATATTTATAACATTTAATTTGTTGACTAATTTTTGTTGCATAATTTGAACATTATCAATATTATTGAGTACTCAATGTAATCTAAAATAATTTACTCCATAAAACACATTTTAAATCAATTACTATAATTGATTTTCATCTATGTCTATGATGATTTTTAGTCCCAGAGTTAGGAGTTTGAATGAGATGTTTGTATCAAGATTGCTGGTCTATGTGATGTTGTGGAGCCTGAGGGAATGGATGGGGATCTTTCAGAGGCCCAAGACCCTTAGATGTTTTCTGCTCTATCGATCAATTATCGAGAGGAGGTGTCAGAAGGATGTTGAGATGTTCACTTTGTCCATATCTCATTACATCAATGGTAGGACCTCACATCTCATAAGGAAGTCATATGGTCAATGAAATCTTTTTCCTAAAAGATAACGTCATGATAAATAGTTCCTGATACAATCTCAAATCCATATTACAGTGTGAGAAATATCGATATATTAATAACATGAATGGATCCAATGGTTGTGATTACCCATCAAAATTTGATTGAGGCATATTTTATTGATGTAGTTTCTCTTCCTATGGAAGAGGGGTGGAATCACGTGCAGCCTAATGTTGTCTATGTTGATGTTCTCATGACATGTCAATATCAGTAGCTAGTGGAGGATGTTCATGAAAAGAAACCTCTTATCACTGATGTGCATGATCAAATATACTATCTTATAAAACATCGAACGAGGATATGATCTAGTGTATGGTACAATGCATGAGTAATTACCTCACCATACTCATGATTAGACATATATATAATATTATTTAATCATCTATGTTGTAAAGAGACTAAGATTAGACGAATAGTTTTCAAAAAACAAATTATTTTGATATTATTAACTTACTTGACCTTAGATCCCTCTATCACGAGGTAACAAATATGGTATAAAATTATGTCTAAATTATAGTAAATACATGGTCTACTGTGATAGATAAAGTCACATCGTAGGTATTCCCTAAATACAAAACAATAGACATATATCCTAGATGTTGACATATTATGCATACATCCATCACTTATTGACATCTTGTCTCCCTATCAGCTTTATTGAGTGAAAAAGTTCTCTTAGTTTGGGTGCTGATGGAATATATCGAACACATCCAAGGAGTTTCATAACGTACTAGTGTCACAAAACAATACGAAAGTGTATGATAAGAACTAATACTATTATATTATTAATCAATGAAGTGTATAATATGGGAACCCAGTAAAAGATAACCTAATAAGGCTAACATGAATGAAATATACCATTTTTATAATTCATTTTTTATCTATTATATTTGACCACCTATAGTTTGGGTCTTGGTATAGGTGTTTCTAGGGATTTTTAATTTATTTTGGAGTTTTTTGAAGGAGGTTACACCATGGTTGATAAGGGTTGTGGTGTAGAGAGGGTGGTTTGCAGTGTGGAAAAGATGACAACAAAAAATGCTATCTTGAAGCCTCTAAAAATTTATTCTTAATAGTGGAATTATATGTGAGACTGTAGCATGGAGTCCTATAGAGGTAGTTTAGTACTACTTCAGTTATAGGAAAAAATGCACTGTGGAGTAGGGGATGTGATGTGGAGTACCATAGGGTCCCAAACACTGATTCATCCCTTTTAGAGTGGCTTCACTTTGGTGATTGGATGAGATATAGTCCCCCTCCTAGTTCTTAGATGTTGTGGCATAGAATCCTTACCTGTGTTTTGGTCCTTTACCAGGTTTTATGGACCTGCAACATAGTGGTCTCGGTATATCCCAAAAGTAGTTTGACAAAAAAATTATTTTAGTCCCTTGCGATGCACTGTGGTATATTGTGTTTTTCAGAAATAATATACCATGTAATGGTGGACAGTTCCATGGTTTTATGTTATGAAGATTTTGTAAAAAACCCAAATCCCTATAATCCTCTATTATAACTTGTTTTCCTCCCATTTTTTGGGCGACCCATGTGTTCCCTTTAGATTTTCACCTGCCCCAATTTTCTTATCTTTTAACCTCATCATTGGGAGATCAAACCTTAGGGGTTTCCATTCTCGAGTTAGGTGTTTCTATGAAGTTTACTAACCTCTTAATTCATTGTTTCTTTAGAATGAATAGATATATATTTCCTACCTTATAATATGTATTTTTTGAATGATTCCATTGAATTGGATCATAGAAGCCTCTTCCATACCCTTCTCTATGAATTGAACATGTCATGGATTGATTTAATAATTATCTTTATTCCTTTCACTATTTAATGAATTTATGAAATTCCATGATATCTTTTATTTCTTTTAAAATATATTTTGAAGAATATTTTGTTAAAATTAAGGGTTTAGGATCATGTTTTATTTCTAAATTGAAATACATTTATTGGAATGAAATGGGATGATATATGAAATACTATCCATTGGGTTTTAAATTCTTGAACTTGGGAAATGAACAAGATCCATCCTGGTAGGATTTTCCCCTTTTTTATAAAGTGGTCATTCTATGGTAATTGGAACTGAGTGATTTTTCTACATGGAGAGAGGGAGTATGCACATGTTTTGAAATGACAGCAAGGCTTTAAATTTAAAAAAATCATTTTTAAATTTTATGGCTGTTTTTGAAAATAATATATGTTTTAAAGGCCCATATAGAATTTTTAATGTGACTTGTGAAATGAAGTGGGTTTGTTATCATTTTAAAAAGTTAATATGGAATTAAAGTAATGATTTGATATTAATGATGTTTGATGACCCAATTAAAATTTATGATGATTATGTCTTGTATAATCCCTTAATGTAACATTATTTTTTCTTATACTTCATATTGATGGGTGTTTAACAATGGATTATTTACATTTATGTTGTTTTGGGGTGAGATTAATTTTTGAACAAGGACATGATCCCATGATTGAAATGTTGACGGCACGATCCCATGATTG
Organism: Viscum album; assembly: GCA_963277665.1. Lineage (NCBI taxonomy): Eukaryota > Viridiplantae > Streptophyta > Magnoliopsida > Santalales > Viscaceae > Viscum > Viscum album. The sequence continues at coordinate 1,943,686,511 of OY728160.1, forward strand.
ATTTTGATAGGGATCCCTTATGTAAATCTTAAAATTTTATTATATCACTCAACTCGTTTGAATAGTCATGGGAAACTATATATCTAGATGGGGTGATGTAGATTTATTATTTTATTGTGGTATTACACCCCATTTACTATATCGGTAGAGAACACTATAGGTTTATGTTATAGAATTGCAGCCTAAAAAGTAGGCATGCAAGGAACTAGTTAGCTTGAGACCCGTGAGACTACATATAATCCTTGAGATTAGTCATGCTGATTTTTAATTATATTTTATATGGTGGAATCACTCTCACATCTTTGTTATACCCATGAAATCCATATAATCAACACTCTAAACATGACAACATTCATTGTCACAACATGGATTAGGTTTTATCTAAATTAATTGACTAATAATATTGATTGATGTGCTTATATAGATAATACATAATGAAACTATTGAAATGATTCTTTTATATATTTTTATATCATGTAAATGTTCTTAAACTTATTTAATTGATTTGACGTTATCATGTTAAATGGTTTAGATATATTTTCATTAATGGTTTTCATCTTCAATTATAAAATGAAATGTTTTCAAAATTTGGTTTCATAAATGATTTTGAAAATTTTAAAATTATATTTAAAATTTAGCTCTATTATAAACTGATACCAAAGGCTTGTATTTCTATTTATAAATGAAAATACTTTCTTTCACTTTATCTTACTCCTTTTTATCATATTTGGATACCTTATAAAGTAACTATATGGACTATTGGGTGAAATCTTGTGGGGATCTATAGCTTATACACTCATTATTTCATTTGTGTCTGTAGAATTTATATTCTAATAGTATATGGTAATGTTATCATCATATTTATTCATGGATTCATGCTCAGTTGGCTAAGGGAAGGTGTCTTGGGTAAGTGGCCAGTCATTGACCATAAGGAGATGGTTTTTGGATGTTTTGTATTTATTTTAGTTTTTGGTATCATCTCTTTGTAACCTGATATGTTTTTATTAACTTATTAATATGATTTTGTTTCTATAGCTTACTTTTATTATTATTATCTCTTGAGGGAGAAATAATTATCAATTTTTATTTATGGATTCCCAGGTGCTCTCACCTCCTAGTGGGGATTAGGATCGCAATTCAGATTAGTGATGAATTAGTTTAGAGGTTTGTTTAGATGATACTCTGGCTTGGTTCATTATAATGAAATCTAAAATAACATGTGTAATTTGATTCAATATTTTGAAACTCATTTCGAAAAAATATAATATTTTGAAATCTATTATTAAAAAAAATCATGTATATAAATATATTAGAATGAATAAGACTATCCAAAATGAGATGGTTTATCTCCAAATTATGTCCTGGTTGTCAAACCATAACGATTGATGTTCTTTAATTTTATTATTTTATTTTATTCTAATTTTCATGTCATGTTTTTATTTGATTACAATTTTGGATTTCATTGAATTTTAGTGAAAAAATTTATGTTTAGAGTTTGACTACATTTGGCGGATGGGGTGGGAAACCGCGTGGCTAGCTCGTGCATGCGCCCGTTTGTTCTAGTAGGGTGAAAACAGTTGGCACATGGTTTGGAAGACCATGTGGCCAAAAGGCGTGACTTTCCATGTTTAAAAAAAATAATAATAAGAAAAAATAAATGAAAATAAGTAACAGGGAGAATGTAAAAATAAAATTAAAAGAATTTATAATGATAATAAAAATGAATATAATAATATAATTTTTAATAATATTATTATTACTAATATTATGATTATTAAAACTATTATTATTATTATTATTATTTGTTTTCTTTTTATTAGTTTCGTTTTCTTTTTTTTCAACCCTAAGGGGCCCCCTCCCTTTCCTCTCCCTCATGTGACCTGACCCCCTTCCCTTCCTATATCACTCCACCTCTACCTATCCCTACATCACACCACCCATGCGACCCCCACCGACCGAGGGCCTTAGGTGCCTCCACCATCTCATTCTCTGCCCTGTGACCATTCTTCGCCTAGATTCTCCTCGTAGCGCCCCACATTCCCATGCCACACCTCTTGCTTATGCGACCTCTCTATTCAAAACCCCATTTTCCAGTCATCCTTGCTCTCCTCTAGCACTCCCTATAGCGGTACACCATTATCTGGTGAATACCCCTTTGTTTCTGTTTATCTTCATTTTGTGTGTTGCGTAGTTTTTGGATAAATTGTAAATCATTTTGGGGTTTTTTTGGTTAATTATTGATGATTAGGATTTGTTGGCCCCATTTATTATTATTATTTCCATGGTTGACGAAGGCTGCGGGTTTCACCATGATTTTTGGGTAAAATGCTTCAATTTCACCACTGTGTATCAATTTTTATTATTTATTTTGTGATTTTTCAGTTCTCCGTAATTTTTATTGTGTGAGTGGATCTTTTATGTGGTGTAATTGAGTTGTTGGTAAATTTTATAGTGTGTGTTGGAACTCGTGGCGGTTTTTTTGGACTGCGAGTATCAAGAACACATATATACACATACATAGGGTAAGACATATATATATATATATTCCCTCTTTTTATATATTCCCTCACGACATAGGGAATATGTGAAATGTGTCTAGGAGTGTATATATATATGTATAAATTCATGTGCATGTATGCACCAAGTGTCAGTTTGAGTGGTCATCTATAAATAGCTACATGTTTGAGGTAGGTTGCCTATTCCTTTCCCTTTAATTTGAATTCCATTAATTCTTTATTGGATTAAAAATATTTTCTATATTTATATAATATATGTATAATATATGCAGTCTGGTTATGGTTTTTAGTAACAGTTCTGCATTTTTTTCATAATTTATGTATGTTTCCAATGTGTGTTTTTCTTGTTCATATATTCTCTTGACCTTGTTTGGAAAATGTAATACCCCTAAAATGCTCAATTGGTTTTAAATGTTAAATCATTAAAAGTACGTCATAAATGGTTTTGAGATTGTGATAAGTATTTCCTAAAATGTTTGGTGTGTATGTCACTTATGCATGTAAATTTTGAATGAATATGGGTTAGTGTTTGATTTAAAAAAGTGAAATTTCATATTTTTATTAACGTGAAAAATGCAGGGGTTTTTGTATGGATTTGAGGGTAATTGGTAACTCACCTTCCTTAAAGGTCGAATTTGTTTTATGTATGGTTTTATGTTGTTTTAAAATGTGTGATTCCTCATTTGTTTCATTGATATTTGGAATTGTTTTGGGATTCAAAATAATTGGGTATTATCTATCCAAATATAAATTTTTATTATTAAGCCACTTTAAGGACTAGTGGGAAACCATAGTTTGCAAAACAAGATACCACCAAATGCTGAAAAATATCACAATGTGATTAAAAAAATACTAATATTATTTGAATCATACACTCTATATAATTATTTATGCAAAGTACTAACATAGGCATCTAGATTTTTGATAATATGTTTTTCAAGATAAGTAACCATTCAGTCCATTGTATTAATGAATTCCTCTGAGTTTTTTTTTCATTGGTTGAAACCCCAGGCATGGATTCAGTCTTTCTTCTCTATCCAAGCTTCTTGATCCTCTGTGTAATCAAATTGAAACCTTCTTTCATATATTCTTTTAATATCTTAATTTGAGGCATTGACCTGGAAATTTTATCTTTGTTTTCTTCCTGGGAGTAGAGTATGATCTTCAAAAGAATTGGGTTATGATTTTTTAGAAAATGATAATATTTTTTTTAAATTAATGAGGCCCATTTGGAACTTTGAGAATGATTTTAAAAAGTGGAAAACCCCCCTTGTGACCTTACCCTAGTTTATGAAATGTGATGAATGTGTTAATGTGTGATTGTGATATGTTCTTGGTGAAGAGGCATATGCTTTATTGTGTGAAAAAAGGGGAATGAACTCGAGGGGGAGTTCAGTGGTGATAGTTTGAATGCATTTTCGAATAATGAAAATGATGTCTTTATGAATGTTAGTTTGATGAAAAATCACCACCACTTGAAATAGAGCACATGTGAAGCTTGGGGTATTATGGTGGGTAGACTAGGACTCATATGCTAGTTGATTCAGATGTGGATTGTCCTGATTTATCATAGAATTAATAATGACTACAAAACTAAATTATTATTTGGATGATGAAAGTAGAACCATAGAGTTATAAGGATGTCCCCTACTAGTTCCTCATGAACGAGAATGCAGGTTGTTGTGGTTCTAATATGTCTTTTCACCAAGATATGAGAATTGTATGGTGCCATTTTTTCTAGTTACTTATAGGGGTTGACACTGCTGCTCACTAATGACAGGGGGTTTGAGAAATGATTTCCATTTTAGTTACTTCAATATTTATTCCTTATTTATAAAATCTATGTTTTTAATTTTAATTGTTTGCCTTTAATTTTAAAATGACCATGCAAGCTTGTAAATTGTTTTAGAGATGTGTCAGAATGGTAAAGCATTTTCTTTGAGATGGAAGCTTGTTACATAAATTTGAAGGAATTGAAATTTTTTTTATGTTGTTGTCTTTTCAATATATCATTTTTTGGATTTCTTTTTAAAGGTAAGGGAATATGGTATTGTTATTCGTTAGAATTCATACTGAGCATTTTTGTGCTCAAGCATACTTTATATTTTCAGTTTCTAGTTCCTCTTATTGGATCGCTCTTAGAGAGAGAATGGATCTATGTACGGTGGTGACCCATGAGGTCCCTTGGATGTATGTTCAACAATGGAACATTACTCTTCCATTTCTTCTTCTAGTTTTCATATGTTTTTTTAGTTTATAGTTGTTTAATTGTCTTCTGGTTTTGGGCCAGATCATTCCGAACTATTTTATTTTGGTGCCTAGCAATTGTTTCCATCACATGGGGATTAGGAACGCCCTTCGATCCATATCATGGGCCAACTCGGGTAACTGGTTTAGGGTTGAACTGGGTTGTTTTGTGAAAAAATGGTATCAAAAGAGGTCTTTGTTATTTATAGTGTTAGGTAGCTTTGATATTAGGTGTGTCAGGACTCAAGAGGTAGGTGCGAGATGATCTCCATGAACCATTTCCCATCTCGAGCCTCAAGTTTCCAATGGTAGTCCTTGATTTGAATTTTTCTTTTTCATGGCCTATATGAATAAGGGATGATAATGGAAGTGATCTAGTGATACATGATGAACATTCATGGAGTATAGACCCATTAATAACACCAATTTAAAGGTTTAATATACTTATTTTGGTTGATTACCTCTTGGAGTATGGTCTGATAATCCATGTTGTGTTGTTGGCAAACCCACTCGTTCATTATTTTTGGAAATTTTGTTGTGATTTATGTTTGGAATTCATTTTGGTTGCTGTGAGTGGATCTCAAAAAAGAAAAATGGATTTTAGTTAAAGTGGTATTCAAAAGTAAATTTGTTTTTTGGAGTGGAAAAGTGTTTTTTAGAATGGAAATTGTTTTCTTTTAATGAAATGTGAGGTTTCAATGGAAAAAATCAGGGGTGTTTGAGAAATTTTTTTGGGATCATCCATACATTTTTTGGAATTTTAAATGGAACACATTTTTAGAATTTGAAAATTTGTTACTTTAATGATAAGTGACATTATCAAATTTTTTGGGAATTTGTGCTCTAAGTTTAATGGTCTTTTTTCAAAATGAGAAATGTTTTTAATTGAACCTTGGTATTCCTACAATTGATCACATATATGGAGGTATTCATGTGATTCTAGTATAATTTTTTGTATGTGTGGATGACTGTTTATTCTAGAAAAAAGATATATATATATATATATATATATATATATATATATATTTGATACTTCAAGGAATACCAGTGGTCGATATTTAAGGGGTTTTGTCTGCTTAAAAAATGGTTTTCAGAAAGGGAAGTTTCAATGTTGAGAAAAGTGAGTGGGAAATCATTTATCAATTTTCTCTTTCATAATGGATTTCCTTTTTCGTTTCATTTTGGTTTTTTCATGATGAAAATGTTTTCGGAAGGGTGATTTGAGTTTGTGGTTTGGTTTGTGAGTAAAGTGTGGAATTTTTATTTATGACGTGTTTTGATTTGGCTTCATGCTTCTTATTTTTTGGTATACTACCCAAAATATTCACACAGGGTTCTAGTGAGCCTCTTCTTGTTGTTGGTTCCACCTAGACTCTTATCTGAGTGGTGGAATTTAATTCTTTTCAGTTGTTGTCCGTCTTCCATGGTGATCGTGATCTATTGAAGTTAGTGGGATGTCTTGGTGAAATAAATGGTGTTTTCAGGTCATTGGAAACTCCTAAATCTATGAGAGCTCGTACTGGTTGGATTTTATATGAAGGATAAACTTTTGATTGGTGAATGAGATAATCCCAAAGTCATTTCCTGACGGGGTGTCTTCAAATGTGTTTAGGAACATTTTCATCTGATGGTTTATACCTGTAGAGGTGATGATGAGGGAAGTTCTAGAGCTCGTGAGTGTCCAGCCGGACCAAAAAACAATGAATTCCTACATTGGAAATCTCAATGAGTTGGTTCATTTTTATCCAATGATAACATTGTGGAATTAGTTAAAGTTTCTCATGTGTGGGGTATCATTCAAAGGCTTAATGTCTGATTCATTTTTGGAATTCGGGAAGGTTCCCCATCGGATGAGGAGAGCGAACCGGAGGAACCTATTTATGAGAAGTCATCTTGTTAGTTCCTTATATTGACAATCAAACCATTGTCTTTTTTGCTTCTGGTGTGTTTGGTTTGATTACTTTAAGTTACCTTGTCATCATCCTTCAAAGGAATGCTATCGGTGTTGTTATTCTTTTAGTGGCTTGAAATTTTCAAAATTGAGGTGCTTATGGTTTTTAATGAAATTATGAATGAGTGTTTCTATGAGTATTTTCATTTATTTCTATATCTAGACACTTAATTATGTTGTGGAGGCATATAATTTAATTATTGGGGACCACACCCAAGTATTCTTAGTTTTTCTCCCACCTTGTCTAGCTAAAAAATAGAATAATTATTCATTCATAAGTGAAAAGATTCTCTATTCTGTTTGGTCACCTGGGTTGTGTGAATGGATTATATGAGTCACACCATTGAAAGAGATGTATTAGTTGAATATCATAATATCTTGACTATAAGGTAGTATATTCTTAAATACATCAATGATGTACTCATAGGTCTCAAAGTGAAGATTTTCACGATGTCAGGAAATCCTTGGGTCTGGAGAACCTTAGTCAAGCTTTTGTCTCCAGTGTTGGAATGGAGAGGGTTTAAATTTCTATACTGTAGCTTTATTGTTATTTAAGGTTTTGTTTTATTGTAAGAGGCATAGAGGTCTCATTTCCTCATTTTGGTATAAGTTCTTTGAATTCCCCACTTTGGATGTAAGAAGGCATGGTGATATCATTTTCTTGTAATTTAAGTGGTTGTGCCTCCTCAAATATGTGCCTTTGAATGGTTTTATCTCTTGTGTGGTTATCATTTGGTGGATTGTTCTTGTTTTACATCATGTTCATCTTGGAGATACTCGTGTCTTGCGAAAATGATGAATTTTGGTTCAGTTTGCTATTTGGGTTGAGCTCTTTCCATGGGATTCCTCATGTTTCATAGGTTTCTATTATGGGTTTGTAGTTCCTGTAATGGTATGTACGGCATGGACTTAGATGATTAGTTCTTAAATGGTGGGGAAACCCACAATGGATCTTATTGTGCCTTCTTCAAGAGTGGGTATGTGTGGGAGGTTCAGTTTGTGTGGGCAGGTTCCTCTTCAGATTAAGTTAGCATGTATAGAGTAAGCACATGCTGAGAGTCTCAATGTTGGCCATACTAGTTGGGTTTTATGGTGGGGAGAACCCTCATATTTTCCTCATGGTTATTCTTGTTACCACTTCACATGGATCTGGTTAGGTGTGACTGGTGGAGTGAAAGGTCTCCCCATGTTTTGGATTTCGTTGGACCCATTCAGTTTTGATCTTGAGTTTGAATCCTCATTTGGCTCGGTGACTTTCTAGGGATAGAAAGTGTTGTTGGTGGGGAGAATTATCACACTTCAACCTTTGGAGTTCTTTAATTTTATTCTTTTCCTATCTTTAAAATTTATTGTAAAGTTTTAGGTTGAGTCCTGATTTGGATTTCAATGATATTTTTTGAAAAATGGATTTTCTATCATTCAAATCATCTAGCGCATGGGGTGGGAAACCATGAAGCTAGCCCCTGCATGTTCCCCTTTGTGACATCCCAGGTAAATAATGAATAAAACATTTTCATATTTATTATTATTTACGAATTAACTATTAATTTTACTTTAATATGGTTTCTATGTTCGACAGCGTTCCCGATACGCAACAAAGAGTTTCATTGAAATCTTTCATTGCACACTAGTAATAAAATAATATTATTTTAAATGGTAGTTAACACATAGTCGTTGTATTGGAGGGAATGGATATAAATAACTAATATATTATTATATATGTTTTTTAAATGTTTTTACTTTTATCTAATAAAAGATAAAGGCTTCAAATACGGAAATAATTCAATTTTAAGCGTATATGCCCTAGTTTTCACGAAAGGTCCACTTATCAACATTTGATGGGGAACCATCATTAAATATAGTTCTGGTCACTGTTATACATTCTATTGGACCAAATAAAACTCTTCTTTAGAATTGGTACATCAAAATTTACTTTGTGTAAATTTTTGGTATTTTTCCGATAAAGTTCATTTTTTAATGAATAGTGTAAAATGTTGTATTTTAATACAAAACCTATTTTTAATATAATTTATTTATATGATAATATTATCTTTTGAATTGGTTTTAAAGTGAAATTATAATATATTTTTACCATTAAATCCAATAGTGGTCGTTGGAATTAATTTCACATTGAAATCGGACTTAACTAGTGTCAATCTTTTGATACTTATTGTTTCATAAAAACACGCTATTTGCTCTGACAGCGGGAGTTAATTATTAAATTAATTAATCAAACTTATATTTTTCGAATTTTGTAAAATGGACTTCATTTTGGAATTCGGAATATCAAAAATATCTTAGGGTTATTTTTTGGTATTTTTCTGAACAACTTCAATTTTTGATGAATAGTGAAACCACTAAGTGGTACTTAAAAAACTGATTTTTCGTTAAAATGAAATTTTACCACCTCTGTGTTTTGAATTTCAAAAATCCGACATACATGGTTTTCATTAATAAGTAATATGTGGTTCAATGGCATTAAAATATTTTTTGGTGAATAGTAACTTATTAAGTTTTTAATCGCGATTAGAGGTAATTAGTGAAATTTAAGGTAAAAATAATGTTGTAATAATATGAAATGATCTTGAAACATGTCCTAACCTCATTGGATGTGTCATGGCCGATAAAGACAATCCATGTGTCAACTTGGGGACCCCATGAAGCCACTTTGGTTGGAAAATGACATTAATAACTTTTTATTTAAAGGTAAAATAAAAATGTCACAAACATGAGTTGTTTTACTAAAACAATTTTTACATGGGGTTATACAAATCCGATTTTTGACTATAAATATTAATTGGAAAGGTAAAAGGATTTACTAAATCATATTATTTTTTTATAATTTTTAGACATTAAATAAATTAAATTATTTATGACACCATGATGATGCAGCGATTACCTCATTATTTAACGATTTAAATAAAATGGAAAGATAATGTAAAATATAAGACCTACACAAGTCAAAAACCTATTCGATTGGTGGATTTTGAACCCTTATCACCCTATACTTGAAAAAAATTAATGTGGGACCATTAAAATCCTAAACTCATTCTAAAATAAAGTATCATTTCCTTACTTTCCAAGAGTGCCCCTCCTCTCCTCTTATAAAAGGCCCCCACTTCTACCACTTTACCCACACTTCCAAATCCTTTGGCTCGGCTAACCCATTCCCATTTTGTCTCTCCACATCCCTCTCTTACTCCTTGAAGCCTCACTTTGGGCAGAAGTGTTTCCAAGGAATCCTTTGAGCTCAAATCTAAGAGAGTTACCTGATTTTAAGGTGATGTCTTCACTTGTGATCTTTTGTTTTATTTTGCTTCTCCAACCCCCTAAACTCTTTTTATTCATTTATTTTGTAACAAATTCAGTATCGAAAATATACTAGGATGTTGGTATAAGAACATTTCAAGCTACACTTACACACATCTACATCTAATGGTTAAATAACATTCTGTTTCTGTGGTTGGCGAATTTCTGCCTCACAAAACGATGATTGTTCAATCTTATTTTAAACACAATTAATGGTGGTAATTAAGATTTAACTCTATTTATATATGATATATATTATGTTTATGTTTTCCTTATGCTTCTGTATTTTTAATTTGTGGTATACCTTTATGATTTCCATTGTGGGTAAACATGATAATTTCATTTTAGGAAGTGCGGACTACCGCCCCCTCAAAGTGATGTGATTCGTTAATGCCATATGTAGGATGTATAATGGATGGATTTAAAGTTATTATATATGATGTTATACTGGAATTATAATATACCTATATATCATTATTATTTCTTTCCATTAATTTATGAGATAGAAATGAAAGTTGCGTTCATGCGTACGTACGGCTTACCATCTCCATGAACGGTGCATTTCATTTCTTATCCCCAAATGTAATGTACTATTATAAGTACATATATATAATGGATTTATATGATGTATGTTACATCTAAATGATTAATATAATTCTGGAATTAAAATATACATACCTCTCATTTAGTTTTAATTCCATTAATATGACATAGAAATGAAAGTAGTGTTCATGCGTACGTACGACTTACCGTCTCCATGAACGGTGCATTTTATTTCTTACCTCTAAATGATTATGTGATATTATAAATACATGTATATTCTAGATATATATGATATATATGATATACAAATCAGGAATGTCATTCTGGATATAAATAAACTTTTACCACACGAACAACATGTAATTGTAAGAAGTCCACTTTCGACTTAAGAACCAAATATCGACAAAACAAACATTATTAACATAAATGATTACAAAATATTTATAACATGGAAATAAGTTATATAAAGGGAATAATGAACTTTAAAAAGGTTCTTAAGAAAATATAAATTAACTCATGTTTATTATTCAGGACGTTAAAGAACGACCGAGTCAAGTCGGACCCGAGGTAAGGGAACTTCTTAACCCAATTTTCGTTCTTTGGGTTAATCTCCTACTTTCAAATTATGTCATGATATTATTATGTCCTATCTTGTATTTGTATTTTGTTTATGTGTACATATAGTGAATACACATAATAGATCTATTTTATTTAAAAATTATCTTTGTAAGGGACTTTGTCTCAATCTCCTTTCAATGAGGCATATTTCGTTTTATACACAACTTTCTTTTATACGGTGTATAAACCCCTTTGACTTTTACATTTATACAAAATGAATATTTTTCTATGAAGTGTTTTACAAAACGACAAAAAGTAATTTTTCTTTTAACGTACGCGGTGACAATGACCTTTTCCACCGCCACGAGTATTATTTGGTCTTTGGATTCCTAAACAAGCCGTAATGTTATTTTAAAATGAAATAAATATCATATACTCTTTTATGTATTTTGGTATTGAAAATGGTTTTTATAATGGATTTGTTATGTCAATATATTTAAGCGATATATTGTGATCAAAGTGTGGAAATGTTTTCTTTCCATTATATTTGTTTTATGTCTTATGATTTTTATAATGGTACTTGGACATTTGACGGGTGGTTACGTGATAAACCATATGACGGGTGGTGTCGTGAATACCAGGACGGGTGGTTACATTATAACCACCAATGCATTGGGTATGGAAGTTGTCCGTATGGCTATTATATTAAGTATGTATGGAAGCTGGCTGTATGGATATTCCATTAAGTGATATGTGAGGAAGTCGACCATATGGTTATTCCACTTATGTATGTTTATGTCCCAAGTTATCTTTATATGTTATGTGATCTTTATATGGGTTTTATGGTAATATTTTGGTTACAAAAGGGTAAGTAATGATATTTTTTTCAGTGAAGAGTTTTTACTTCTTTATAACGGTGAAAAGTATTACTTTGTTAAAGTATATAAGGTTTACTTGTTGTTTTGATAAACTAACAGTTTTCATTCTTTGTATATCCCTTACTGAGCTTTTTATGCTCACCCCATGTTTTTTTTTGAAATTTTTTTCATAGGACATAATGTGGAATAGGGTTGAGAATGGGATCAAGGGAAAGTCATGATATATAAAGCATGGAACTAGAAATGTTTCTTTTTAAGAGTATTTTTTATTCTATGGAAACTTAGTAGAAGTGTCTACTTTGTAACCTTTTGAGATGTAACAATTATATCCTAATTCTATAAAACTCTAAACCTGAAAGGATCCTCAATTAGAATTATTCATTTAATTCAATATTAAGAGATGTTTAAGGCCGAGGCCTTATAGTTGGTATCAAAGGTCGGTTTAGACAACTTTAGGAGTTAGAAAATTGTTAAATTATAAGTTAATTTATGCTATGACTGAAATGATATAGCATTTAAAGATTACCATGTTGCTTCGCCTATGATATTTTTGTGTTCAGAATAGTTTTCGTAGAGGAAATAGAGAAGCTTTTTTGGGAAGGCATACAGAAGGAAATGACCTTCCGAATCAATATCATAAGATGGTCAGAATCAGAACTAAATAGTTTGTTGTAGTGATGGCTCAGTTGACTCAGGAGTTGAAAAGATGATTGGTGAATGCTCCAGTTTTGGCACTTCCTTCCAGGAAAGGTGATTTTGTTATATATAGTGATGCTTCATTGAAAGGACTTGGTTGCATCCTTATGAATAATGATCAAGTAATTCCATATGCTTCACGTCAGTTGACAACTCATGAGGTAAATTACCCTACACATGACTTCGAATTAGCTGTTGTTGTTTTTAATTTAAAAATTTGGAGGCATCATTTGTATGGAGTAAAGTGTGAAATATATACTGATCAAAAAAGTGTAAAGTATATATTCACTCAGAAATAATTGAACATGAGACAGAGGATATGGCTAGAATTAATCAATGATTATGATTGTACAATTCATTACCATCCAGGAAAAGAAAATAAAGTGGCTGATTCTTTGAGTCGAAAAAGTAATGTTTCATTAACAATGTTACGTTTGGAATGAGATCCTTTGGTTTTTGATTTGATGAAATTTGTCATGGAAGTTGTTTGTGTTGGAAGTCCTTCGGTTTTGTTTCTGGTATCAGTGACATCATCCCTATTGGACAGAAATAAGCAAGCACAGAGGGAAGATAGTGAGTCGTAGAAAAAGGTAGAGCTGGTTCAGAAGGGTAAGTTTCCTGAATTCAACATTGATAATGATTGTGTTTTGAGGTTTGGGAAGAGATTATGTGTTCCTTGTGATTCACAATTGAAGAATGAGCTATTATGTGAGGCTCATAGTTCCCCATTTTCAGTTCATCCTGGAAGTACTATGATGTATAGAAATCTGCGGGAGTATTACTGGTGGGATAGAATGAACAAGGATATTACTGATTTTACTGTGAAGTGTTTGACTTGTAAGCATGTTAAGCCAGAGAGGAAGTTACCAAAAAGGATGCTTCAGCCTTTACCAGTTCCAGACTGGAAATGGGAAAACATATCCAGGGACTTTGTTGTGGGATTATCGAGAACATCTCGAGGTAATAATGCAATATGGGTTATTGTTGATCGCTTGACTAAATCTGCTCATTTCCTTTCTATAAGAGATACTTTTCCCTAGATCAACTTTCTCGTTTGTATATTAAAGAGATATTCAGGTTACATGGAGTTCCTCTCTCCATTTTGTCTGATCGTGATCCCAGGTTTACTTCTAACTTTTGGAAAGGCCTTCAGAAGTTGTTTGGTATTGAATTAAATTTTAGTACAGCTTTTCATCCGCAATCTGATGGGTAGTCAGAACAAACAATTCAGACCTTGGAGGATATTCTACAAGCTTGTTCGATGGATTATCAGGGAAGTTGGGACCAACATCTTTCTTTGGTTGAGTTTTCTTATAATAACAGTTTTAATTCCAGTATACAGATGGCACCATTTGAGGCATTATATGGGAAGCGGTGTTGAACTCTAGCATTTTGGGATGAAGTGGGTGAATGGAAGCTGATGGGACCAGAATTGGTAGAAGAGATGGCAGAAAAAGTTCAGTTGATTCAAAAACACATGAGAACAGCTCAGAGCAGGCAGAAGAATTATGCGGATAACCCGAGGATGGATCTATCTTTCGAGGTATGCGATCATGTTTTTCTCAAGGTTTCTCAATGGAAAAGTGTGATGAGATTTGGTAAGAAAGGAAAGAGGAGTCCAAGGTTCATTGGACCATATGAAATTCTTGAGAAAGTTGGATCATTTGCTTACCGAGTGGCTTTACCTCCAAGTTTATCTTAGGTACACAATGTTTTTCATGTTTCGATGTTGAGGAAGTATATTCCAGATCCATCTCATGTTTTGAGTCCAGAGGTAGTTCAGCTGTAGGAGAGCATATCTTATGAATAACAACCAGTCCAGATTCTTGACGGAAGAGAGCAAGTGTTGCAAAATAAGGTAATTTTCTAGGTAAAGGTTTTGTGGAAAAACCATATTATTGAAGAGGAAACGTGGGAATCTGAAAATTCTATGAGGGATAAATACCCCCACTTATTTTGATAAGTGAATAAAATTGTGAGGACACAATTCCCAAAAGGGGGGAAGGATGTAACATCCCAGTTAAATAATGAATAAAACATTTTCATATTTATTAATATTTACGAATTAAATATTAATTTTACTTTAAAAGGGTTACTATGTTCGATAGCGTACCCGATACGCAACAAAGAGTTTCATTGAAATCTTTCGTTACACACTAGTAATAAAATAATATTATTTTAAATGGTAGTTAAAACATAGTCGTTGTATTGGCAAGAATGGATAGAAATAACTAAAATATGATTATATATCTTTTTTAAATTTTTTTACTTTTATCTAATAAAATATAAAGGCTTAAAATACGGAAAGAATTCAATTTTAGGCGTATATGCCCTAGTTTTCACGAAAGGTCCACTTATCAACATTTGATGGAAAACCATCATTAAATATAGTTTTGGTCACTCTTATACATTCTATTAGACCAAATAAACCACTTCTTTAGAATCGGGACATCAAAATTTACTTTGTGTAAATTTTTAGTATTTTTCCGATAAAGCTCATTTTTTAATGAATAGTGTAAAATGTTGTATTTTAATTCAAAACCTCTTTTTAATCTAATTTATTTATATGATTAGATTATCTTTTGAATTGGTTTTAAAGTGAAATTAGAATATATTTTTACCATTAAATCCAATAGTGGCCGTTGGAATTAATTTCACTTTGAAATCAGACTTAAAATAGTGTCAATCTTTTGATACTTATTGTTTCATAAAAACACGCTATTTGCTCTGACAGCGGGAATTAATTATTAAATTAAATAATGAAACATATATGTTTTGAATTTTTTAGAATGGACTTCATTTTTGAATTCGGAATATCAAATATATATTTGGGTGAATTTTTGGTATTTTTCTGAAAAACATCAATTTTTGATGAATAGTGAAACCACTAAGTGGTACTTAAAAAAATGATTTTTCGTTTAAATGAAATTTACCACCTCTGTGTTTTGAATTTCAAAAATCTGACATACATGGTTGTCATTAATAAGTAAAATGTGGTTCAATGGGATTAAAATATTTTTTTTGGTGAATAGTAGCTTATTAAGTTTTTAATCGCGATTAGAGGTAATTAGTGTAATTTACTATAAAAATAATATTTTAATAATAAGAAATGATCTTGAAACATGTTCTAACCTCATTGGATGTGTAATGGCCAACCAAGAAAATCCATGGGTCAACTTTGGGACCCCATGAAGCCACTTTTTTTGGAAAATGACATTAATAACTTTTTATTTAAAGTTAAAAGAAAAATGCCACAAACATGAGTTTTTTTACTAAAAAAAATTTTACATGGGGTTATAAAAATAAGATTTTTGACTATAAATATTCATTGGAAAGGTAGAAAGATTTCCTACATCATAGTAATTTTTTTATAATTTTTAGACATTAAATAAATTAAATTATTTATGACACCATGATGATGCCTCGATTACCTCATTATTTAACGATTTAAATAAAATGGAAAGATAATGTATAATATAAGATCTAAACATTTCAAAAACCTATTGGATTGATTGATTTCGAACCCTTATCACCTTATCCTAGAAGCACATCAATGTGGGACCATTAAAATCCGAAACTCATTCTAAAATAAAGTAACATTTCCTTACTTTCCAAGAGTGCCCCTCTTCTCCTCTTATAAAAGGTCCCCACCTCTACCACCTTACCCACACTTACAAAGACTTTGGCTTGGCCAACCCCTTCCCAGTTTGTCTCTACACATCCCTATATTACTCCTTGAAGCCTCACTTTGGGCAGAAGTCTTCCCAAGGAGGCCTTTAAGCTCAAATCTAAGGGAGTTACCTGATTTTATGGTGATGTCTTCACTTGTGTTCTTCTGTTTTATTTTGCTTCTCCAACCCCGTAAACTATTTTTATTCATTTATTTTGTAACAACTACAGTATCTTCAGTATACTAGTATGTTTTTATAAGAATCTTTCTAGCTACACTTACACACATCTACATATAATGGTTAAAGAACATACTGTTTCTGTGGTTGGCGAATTTCTGCCTCACGAAAGGATGATTGTTCAATATTCTTTTAAACTCCTTTAATGGTGGCCATTAAGATGTCACTATAATTATATATGATATATATTATGTTTATGTTTTCCTTATTCTTCTTTATTTTAAATTTGTGGTATACCTTTATGGTTTCCATTGTGGGTAAACACGATAATTTCATTTTAGAAAGTGCAGACTACCGCCCCCTCAAAGTGATGTGATTCGTTAATGCCATATGTGGGACGTATAATGGATGAATTTAAAGTTATTATATATGATGTTATACTGGAATTATAATATACCTCTATATCATTATTATTTCTTTCATTAATGTATGAGATAGAAATGAAAGTAGCGTTCATGCGTACGTACGGCTTACCGTCTCCATGAACGGTGCATTTCATTTCTTATCCCAAATGTAATGTACTATTATAAGTACATATATATAATGGATATATATGATGTATGTGAAATCTAAATGATTAATATAATTCTATAATTAAAATATACATACCTCTCATTTAGTTTTAATTCCATTAATATGACATAGAAATGAATGTAGTGTTCATGCGTATGGACGGCTTACCGTCT
Organism: Viscum album; assembly: GCA_963277665.1. Taxonomy (NCBI): domain Eukaryota; kingdom Viridiplantae; phylum Streptophyta; class Magnoliopsida; order Santalales; family Viscaceae; genus Viscum; species Viscum album. Next base: position 1,943,703,803 of record OY728160.1, read on the forward strand.
CCATGAACGGTGCATTTTATTTCTTACCTCTAAATGATTATGTGATATTATAAATATATGTATATTCTAGATATATATGATATATATGATATACAAATCAGGAATGTCATTCTGGATATAAATAACCATTGACCACACGAACAACATGTAATTGTAAGAAGTCCACTTTCGACTTAAGAACCAAATATCGACAAAACAAACATTATTAACTTAAATGATTACATAATGTTTATAACATGGAAATAAGTTATATACAAGGAATAATGAACTTTAAAAAGGTTCTTAAGAAAATATAAATTAACTCAAGTTTATTATTCAGGACGTTAAAGAACGATCGAGTCAAGTCAGCCCCGAGGTAAGGGAACTTCTTAACCCAATTTTCGTTCTTTGGGATAAGCTACTACTTTAAAATTATGTCATGATATTATTATGTCCTATCTTGTATTTGTATTTTCTTTATGTTTAATTATAGTGAATACACATAATAGATCTATTTTATTTAAAAATTATCTTTGTAAGGGACTTCGTCTCAATCTCATTTCATTGAGGCATATTTCATTTTATACACAACTTTCTTTTATACGGTGTATAAACCCCTTTGAATTTTACTTTAATACAAAAGGAATCTTTTTCTATGAAGCGTTTTACAAAACGACAAAAAGGAATGTTTCTTTTAACGTACGTGGTGACAACAACCTTTTCCGCCGCCGCGAGTATTATTTGGTCTTTGGCTTCTTGAACAAGCCGTAATGTTTTTTTAAAATGAAATAAATACCATATACTCTTTTTTGTATTTTGGTATTGAAAATGGTTTTTATAATTGATTTGTTATGTCAATATATTTAAGTGATATATTGTGATCAAAGTGTGGAAATGTTTTCTTTCCATTATATTTGTTTTATGTCTTATGATTTTTACAATGGTAATTGGACATTTGACGGGTGGTTATGTGATAAACCAAATGAAGAGTGGTGTCGTGAATACCGGTGGTTACATTATAACCTCCAATGCATTGAGTATGGAAGTCGGCCGTATGGATATTCCATTAATTATGTATGGAAGTTGGCCGTATGGCTATTCTATTAAGTGATATGTGTGGAAGTCGATCGTATGGTTATTCCACTTATGTATGTTTATGTCCCAAGTTACCTTTATATGTTATGTGATGTTTATATGGGTTTTATGGTAATCCTTTGGTTACAAAATGGTAAGTAATGATTTTTTTTTCAGTGAAGAGTTTTTACTTCATTATAAAGGTGAAAATTATTACTTTGTTAAAGTATACATGGTTTACTTGTTGTTTTGATAAACTAAGAGCTTTCATTCTTTGTGTATCCCTTACTGAGCTTTTTATGCTCACCCCAACTTTTTGTTGAAATGTTTTTCAAAGGACATAATTTGGAATAGGGTCAAGGATGGGATCAAGGGAAAGTCATGCTATATAAAACATGGAACTAGACATGTTTCTTTTTAAGAGTTTTTTTTATTTTATGGAAACTTAGTAGAAGTATCTACTTTGTAACCTTTTGAGATGTAACAGTTATGTCCTAATTCTATAAAAATATAAACCTGAAAAGATCCTCAATGTGAATTATTCATTTAATTCAATATTAAGAGATGTTTAAGGCTGGGGCCTTATAGTTGGTATCAAAGGTTGGTTTAGACAACTTTAGGAGTTAGAAAATTGTTAAATTATAAGTTAATTTATGGTATGACTGAAATGATATAGCATTTAATGACTACCATGTTTCTTCGCCTAAGATATCTCTGTGTTCAGAATTGTTTTCGTAGAGGAAACATAGAAGCTTTTTTGGGAAGGCATACAGAAGGAAATGACCTTCCGAATCAGTATCCTGAGATGGTCAGAATCAGAACTAAATAGTTTGTTGTAGTGATGGATCAGTTGACTCAGGAGTTGAAAAGATGATTGGTGAATGCTCCAGGTTTGGCACTTCCTTCTAGGAATGGTGAGTTTGTTATATACAGTGATGCTTGATTGAAAGGACATGGTTTCTTCCTTATGTAGAATGATCAGGTAATTGCATATGCTTCACGTCAGTTTAAAACTCATGAGGTAAATTACCCTACACATGACTTGGAATTAGCTGCTGTTGTTTTTGCTTTAAAAATTTGGAGGCATCATTTGTATGGAGTAAATTTTGTAATATATACTGATGAAAATAGTTTAAAGTAAATATTCACTCAGAAATAATTGAACTTGAGACAGAGGAGATGGCTGGAATTAATCAAGGATTTTGATTGTACAATTCATTACCATCTGGGAAAAGCAAATAAAGTGGCTGATGCTTTGAGTCGTAAAACTAATGCTTTGTTAACAATGTTGAATTTGGAACGAGATCCTTTGGTTTTTGATTAGATGAACATTGGCATGGAAGTTTTTTGTGTAGGAATTCCTTCTATTTTTTTTAGGTATTAGTGACATCATCCCTATCAGGCAGAATTAAGCAAGCACAGAGGGAAGACAGTGAGTCGCAGAAAAAGGTAGAGCTGGTTCAGAAGGGTATGTTTCCTGAATTCAACATTGATAATGATTGTGTTTTGAGGTTTGGGAAGAGATTATGTGTGCCTTGTGATTCACAGTTGATGAATGAGCTGTTATGTGAGGCTCATAGTTCCCCGTTTTCAGTTCATCCTGGAAGTACTAAGATGTACAGAGATCTGCGGGAGTATTACTGGTGGGATGGAATGAAAATGGATATTGCTGATTTTACTGTGAAGTGTTTGACTTGTCAGCATGTTAAGGAAGAGTGGTAGTTACCGAAAGGGATGCTTCAGCCTTTACCAGTGCCAGAGTGGAAATGGGGAAACATATCCATGGACTTTGTTGTGGGATTACCGAGGACATCTCGAGGTAATAATGCAATCTGAGTTATTGTTGATCGCTTGACTAAATCTGCTCATTTCCTTGATATAAGAGATACTTTTTCCCTAGATCAACTTTCCCGTTTTTATCTTAAAGAGATAGTCAGGTTACATGGAGTTCCTCTCTCCATTGTGTCCGATCGTGATCCCAGGTTTACTTCTAACTTTTGGAAAGGCCTTTAGAAGTCGTTGGGTACTGAATTAAATTTTAGTAAAAATTTTCATCCGCAATCCGATGGGCAGTCAAAATGAACAATTCAGACCTTGGAGGATATGCTACGAGCCTGTTTGATGGATTATCAGGAAAGTTGGGACCAACATCTTTCTTTGGTTGAGTTTTCTTACAATAACAGTTTTCATTCCAGTATACAGATGGCACCATTTAAGGCATTATATGGGAAGCGGTGTCGAACTCCAGCATTTTGGGACGAAGTGGGTGAAAGGAAGCTGATGGGACCAGAATTGGTAGAAGAGATGGCAGAAAAAGTTCAGTTTATTTAGAAACACATGAGAACAGCTCAGAGCAGGCAGAAGAGTTATGCGGATAACCATAGGAAGGATATATCTTTCGAGGTAGGTGATCAATTTTTTCTCAAGGTTTCTCCATGGAAAAGTGTGATGAGATTTGGTAAGAAAGGAAAGCTGAGTCCAAGGTTCATTGGACCATATGAAATTCTGGAGAAAGTTGGATCAGTTGATTACCGAGTGGCATTACCTCCGAATTTATCTTAGTTACATAATGTTTTTCATGTTTCGATGTTGAGGAAGAATATTCCAGATCCATCTCATGTTTTGAGTCTAGAGGTAGTTCTGCTGGAGGAGAACCTATCTTATGAAGAATAACCAGTCCAGGTTCTTGACCGAAGCGAGCAAGTGTTGCGAAATATGGTAATTCACCAGGTAAAGGTTTTGTGGAAAAACCATATTGTTGAAGAGGTAACGTGGGAATCTGAAAATTCTATGAGGGATAAATACCCCCACTTATTTTGATAAGTGAATAAAATTGCGAGGACGCAATTCCCAAAAGGGAGGAAGGATGTAACATCCCAGGTAAATAATGAATAAAACATTTTCATATTTATTAATATTTACGAATTAAATATTAATTTTACTTTAAAAGGCTTTCTATGTTCGATATCGTACCAGATACGCACCAAATAGTTATATTGAAATCTTTCGTTGCACACTAGAAATAAAATAATATTATTTTAAATGGTAGTTAACACATAGCCGTTGTATTGGCGGGAATGGATAGAAATAACTAAAATATGATTATATATGTTTTTTAAATGTTTTTACTTTTATCTAATAAAATATAAAGGCTTAAAATACGGAAAGAATTCAATTTTAGGCGTATATGCCCTAGTTTTCACAAAAGGTCCACTTATCATCATTTGATGGAGAACCGTCATTAAATATAGTTTTGATCACTCTTATACATTATATTGGCCCAAATAAAACTCTTCTTTAGAATCGGGACATCAAAATTTACTTTTTGTAAATTTTTGGTATTTTTTCGATAAAGTTCATTTTTTAATGAATACTGTAAAATGTTGTATTTTAATTCAAAACCTCTTTTTAATCTAATTTATTTATATGATTGGATTATATTTTGAATTGGTTTTAAAGTGAAATTAGAATATATTTTTACCATTAAATCCAATAGCGGTCGTTGGAATTAATTTCACTTTGAAATTGGACTTAAACTAATGTCAATCTTTTGATACTTATTGTTTCATAAAAACACGCTATTTGCTATGACAACGGGAATTAATTATTAAACTAATTAATGCAACTTATATGTTTTGAATTTTGTAAAATGGACTTCATTTTTGAATTTGGAATATCAAATCTATCTTAGGCTGAATTTTTGGTATTTTTCTGAAAAACATCAATTTTTGGTGAATAGTGAAACCACTAAGTGGTACTTAAAAAATGATTTTTCGTTTAAATGAAATTTTACCACCTCTGTGTTTTGAATTTCAAAAATCCTACATACATGGTTTTCATTAAGAAGTAAAATGTGGTTCAATGGGATTAAAATAATTTTTTGGTGAATAGTAACTTATTAAGTTTTTAATCGCGATTAGAGTTAATTAGTGTAATTTAAGGTAAAAATAATATTGTAATAATATGAAATGATCTTGACACATGTACTAACCTCATTGGATGTGTCATGGACGACCAATAATATCCATGGGTCAACTTGGGGACCCCATTAAGCCACTTTGTTTGGAAAATGACATTAATAACTTTTTATTTAAAGTTAAAAATAAAAATGTCACAAAATGAGTTTTTTACTAAAACAATTTTTACATGGGGTTATACAAATCAGATTTTTGACTATAACTATTAATTAGAAACATAAAAGTATTTCCTAAATCATAGTATTTTTTCTATAATTTTTAGACATTAAATAAATTAAATTATTTATGACATCATGATGATGCAGCGATTACCTCCTTATTTAACGATTTAAATAAAATGGAAAGATAATGTAAAATATAAGACCTAAACATGTCAAAAACCTATTTGATGGGTGGATTTCTAACCCCTATCAATTTATCCTTGAAACACGTCAATTTGGGACCATTAAAATCTGAAACTCATTCTAAAATAAAGTAACATTTCCTTACTTTCCAAGAGTGCCCCTCCTCTCCTCTTATAAAAGGCCCCCACCTCTACCACCTTACCCACACTTCCAAAGACTTTGGCTCGGCCAAAACCTGCCCATTTTGTCTCTCAACATCCCTATATTACTCCTTGAAGCCTCACATTTGGCAGAAGTCTTTCCAAGGAAGCCTTTGAGCTCAAATCTAATAGAGTTACCCGATTTTAAGGTGATGTCTTCACTTGTGTTCTTTTGTTTTATTTTTCTTCTCCAACCCCCTACACTCATTTTATTCATTTCGTTTGTAACAACTACAGTATCTTCAATATACTAGGATGTTGTTATAAGAATCTTTCGAGCTACACTTACACACATCTACATCTAATGGTTAAAAAACATACTGTTTCTATGGTTGGCGAATTTCTGCCTCACGAAACAATGATTGTTCAGTCTTCTTTTAAACACCTTTAATGGTGGCCATTAAGATGTCACTCTATTTATATATTATATATATTATGTTTATGTTTTCCTTATGCTTCTGAATTTTTCATTTGTGGTATATCTTTATGGTTTCCATTGTGGGTAAACACGATAATTTCATTTTAGGAAGTGCAGACTACCGCCCCCTCAAAGTGATGTGATTCGTTAATGACCTATGTGGGACGTATAATGGATGGATTTAAAATAATTATATATGATGTTGTACTGGAATTATAATATACCGCTATATCATTATAATTTCTTTCCATTAATGTATGAGATAGAAATGAAAGTAGCGTTCATGCGTACGTACGGCTTACCATCTCCATGAACGGTGCATTTCATTTCTTATCCCCAAATGTAATGTACTATTATAAGTACATATATATAATGGATATATATGATGTATGTTACATCTAAATGATTAATATAATTCTGGAATTAAAATATACATACCTATCATTTAGTATTAATTCCATTAATATGACATAGAAATGAAAGTAGTGTTCATGCGTACGTACGACTTACCATCTCAATGAACGGTGCATTTAATTTCTTACCTCTAAATGATTATGTGATATTATAAATACATGTATATAATATATTTATATGATATATATGATATCCAAATCAGGAATGTCATTCTGGATATAAAGAACCTTTGACCACATGAACAACATGTAATTGTAAGAAGTCCACTTTCGACTTAAGAACCAAATATCGACAAAACAGACATTATTAACTTAAATGATTACTTAATGTTTATAAAATGGAAATAAGTGATATAAAAGGAATAATGAACATTAAAAGATTCTTAAGCAAATATAAATTAACTCAAGTTCATTATTCAAAATGTTAAAGAATGATCGAGTCAAGTCGGACCCGAGGTAAGGGAACTTCTTAACCCAATTTTCGTTCTTTGGGTTAATCTCATACTTTCAAATTATGTCATGATATTATTATGTCCTATCTTGAATTTGTATTTTATTTATGTGTAATTATAGTGAATACACATAATAGATCTATTTTATTTAAAATTTATCTTTTTAAGGGACTTCGTCTCAATCTTCTTTCATTGAGGCATATTTCGTTTTATACACAACTTTCTTTTATACGGTGTATAAATCCCTTTGAATTTAACTTTTATACAAAAGGAATCTTTTTCTACGAAGCATTTTACAAAATAACAAAAAGGAATCTTTCTTTAAACGTACGTGGTGACAATGAACTTTTCCGCCGCTGCGAGTATTATTTGGTCTTTGGCTTCCTGAACAAGCCGTAATGTTTTTTTAAAATGAAATAAATAACATATACTCTTTTATGTATTTTGGTATTGAAAATGGTTTTTTATAATGGATTTGTTATGTCAATATATTTAAGTAATATATTGTGATCAAAGTTTGGAAATGTTTTCTATCCATTATATTCTTTTTATGTTTTATGATTTTTATAATGGTACTTGGACATTAGACGGGTGGTTACATGATAAACCATATGACGGGTGGTGCAGTGAATACCAGGACGGGTGGTAACATTATAACCTCCAATGCATTGGGTATGGAAGTCGGCCGTATGGCTATTCCATTAATTATGTATGGAATTTGTTCGTATGGCTATTCCAATAAGTGATATGTGTGGAAGTCGACCGTATGATTATTCCACTTATGTATGTTTATGTCCCACGTTACCTTTATATGTTATGTGATCTTTATATGGGTTTTAGGGTAATATTTTGGTTACAAAAGGGTAAGTAATGATATTTTTTTTAGTGAAGAGTTTTTACTTCTTTATAATGGTGAAAAGTATTACTTTGTTAAATTATACCTGGTTTACTTGTTGTTTTGATAAACTAACAGTTTTCATTCCTTGTGTATCCCTTACTGAGCTTTTTATGCTCACCCCAAGTTTTTTTTGAATTGTTTTTCACAGGACATAATGTGGAATAGGTTCAAGGATGGGATCAAGGGAAAGTCATGCTATATAAAACATGGAACTAGACATGTTTCTTTTTAAGACTTTTTTTTATTCTATGGAAACTTAGTAGAAGTGTATACTTTGTAACCTTTTGAGATGTAACTGTTATGTCCTAATTCTCTAAAACTATAAACCTGAAAAGAACCTCAATGTAAATTATTCATTTAATTAAATATTAAGAGATGTTTAAGGTCGGGGCCTTATAACCTTTGTTACATTTGGGTCTACATAGTTGGTGCATGGTCTGGAGAACCATACATCCAAAACCTACATCTTTCCTTGTTTTCAAAAAAGAAAGAAATAAAAATTAAATAATAATAATTAAGAGAATGAATGTAAAGTTAAAAATTAAATAATAAAAAAAATGAGAATATTATTATTTAGATGAATATTATTATTATGAATATTATGATTATTGATACTATTATTATAATTATTATTATTATTATTGATTTTCATTTTAGTTTTTTTGTTTTATTTTTTTGAATCTCTAAGTATCCCCCTCCCTTTCCTATCCCTAATGTGACCTGCCCCCATCCCTCCACCTAAATCGTGCCACCCCTCCCTATTCATGTATCGCGCCACCCATCCTTCTTCCTATATCATGTCGCTCATGTGACCCCCACAGGCTGAGGTCCTCTGATGCATCCTCCTTATCGTTCTCTAGCACATGACCCTCCTCTGTCTAGATCCTTCACTCACCCCTCCTTTTTATGCCACACCCCTCCCATTCATGCCCTCACTTTTCACAACCCCCATTCACTGGCCAACCCTCCTATCCTCTGATTCTCCCTCTAGCGACCACACATTCCTCTGGTGATTTCCCCTTTGTTGTGGTTTACCTTGATTTTTTGGGTTTTTAGGGTTTGACCAAACCATAATTCATTTTGGGGGATTTTTTGGTCGATTCATGATTATTAGGTTTTGTTGGCCCTATTGTTGATTGTTCTTACAATGGTTGAAAAGGCAGCGGGTTTAAACATGATTTTTGGGTATGAATTATTTGACTTCTTCATTGTGAATTAATTTTAATTAGGTATCTTTTTATTTTTATGTTTTAAGTAATTTATTTTGGGTGCATGGGTCTTTGAAGTAGTGTTTGTGCATTTTTGGTTATTTTTATAGTGTGTGTTGGACCACACTGCGGTGGTTTTAGTCCACAAGTATCAAGAATGCCTATTTTAACATGCATTGGGTAAGACATATATATATTACCTTTTTTATATAATCTCTAATGGAATGGGGAATATGTGCAATATAGATAGGATTGTATATATATATATATATAAATTAATGTGTGTGTATGTGCACTGGGTCGGTTCGGTCATCGACGAATAAAAGCATATTTGAGGTAGGTTACCTATTAATTTCCCTTTAATTTTAATTCCATAAATACTTTATTGTTTTAAAAATATATTTTATATTTATGTAGTTTATATATAAGCAATGCCGTCTGGTTGTGATTATTAGATATTGTTCTGCATTATTTTTCATAATTTTTGTAAGGTTCCAATGTATGTTTTTCTTGTAGATATATTCTCTCGATGTTTTTTGGAAAATGTAATACCCGTATATTTATCAATTGGTTTTAGATGTTAAATATTTAAAAGTGAGCCCTAAATGGATTTCTGAGTTTGATTAGTATTTCCCTAAATTATTTGCGGGTATGTTCGTTGTAACAGTCGATTTTGAATGAAGATGGGTTAGTGTGTGATTTTAAAAAGGGAAGTTTCATATTTTTTTTTGATTGGAAAAATTCTAGGTTTTGGTATGGATTTGAGGCTAATTGTTAATTCACCTTCCCTAAAAGGAATTATTTGTTTTATGTATGTTTTCATGTTGTTTTAAATATTTGATTCCTTAGTTGTTTCATTGAGCTTTTGAATATGTTTGGAATTAAAAATAATTAGGTGATGATTTTCTATAAAATGATAATATTATTTATATATTAATGGGGCCCATTTGGAACTTTTATAATGGTTTTGAAATTTGAAAAACCCTATTGAGACCTTACCCCTAGTTTAAAAAATGTGATTCATGTTTTAATGTGTGATTTTGATATGTCCTGTTGAATAGGCCTATTCTTTGTCATGTAAAAAAAGGGAAAATTCACTCGAGGGGGAGTTCTGTGGTGAGAGGTTGAATGTGTTTCTTAATAATTAAAATGATGTGTTCATGTATGTTAGTTTGATGAAAACTCACCACTACTTGAAATAGACCACATTAGAAGCTTGGGGTATCTACCTTGGTGGACTAGGACTAGTATTTCTCATACTAGGACTGATGAAGAAAACACTAAATAAATATATGGATTGGAGACAACTAGGGTTATGGGTATGTCCCCCACTAGTGGCTCATGCACCAGAGCACAAGTTTTCTTGGTTCCTATAACACTTTTCACAAAAGTTATTGGTTCTTAGGGTCCCATTTTTTCTAGTTGCCTATAGGGTTGACCGTACTGCTCGCTTATGACATGGTGTTTGTGAAATGATTTCCATTTTAATTTTTTTAATATTGTTTCCATATTTGTAAAATCTAATTTTTAATTTAGAATGTTTAATTTCATATTAAAATGACAACGAATGCTCATAAATTGTTTTGGAAATGTGATGGAATGAGATTTTTTTTCAGATGGAAGCTTGTCACCAAAATTTTCAGGAATGAAAAATATTATTTTATGTGGATGTATTTTAAAACTACTATATTTCGGGTTTCATTTAATGGTAAGAGAATAGGGAGTTGTTATTCATTGGCATTCCTAGAAATAATTTCAGTGCTCACGCCTACTTTATCGTTTCAGTTTCAGGTTCCACTAGTTGGATCTCTTTTGGAGAGTGCATGGTTGAATGATCGGTGGTGAACCATGAGGTCCCTTGTTGGTTTGTTCGACTATGTAACTTTAATATTTTATTTTTGAAACTATTGTTCATCTATTTTATTCATTCTATAATTGTTTAATTGAATTCTGGTTATAGGTCAAATCGTTCCAAACTATTTTTTATGATCGACACTAATTTCCATCCCATGGGGATCGGGAACGCCCTTCAGGTCATGTCATGGGATGAATCAGGTAACAAGTTTAAGGCTGACCCTGGTTAGTTTGTGACATTGGTGTCCTAAAGAATTAATTTTCCTAACTCCAAATGTAATGTAAAATATAAAAAGATATAAATAATTAGAAATTAAGTACAATAACTCATATTAGCATTAGAAAAAAAGAAAGATGAGTTATTATACAAGAATCCACCTAGAGAATTATATATCCCATCCATGGGATTCAATGGACAATGTACGACCTTCATAAATATGAAAAATTCTTTCCCTTTAAATAATTTGAATTCATCGATATCTTGCACTACATGAAACACCAAGTATAAATGAGTTGTCATATATTATTAAAATATTATTATGTGATAGCTATTACATAGATGTTGAATTAGTGGGTATTAATATTATTCTATAAATTATGTAATATATTCTTTTTACTAATTTATAAAATTAATTATTTTTTTAATTGAAAATAAAAAATACTCTAAAATATAAGTGATGGTTTTTTATAAAATTATTTTTATTTCATGAAAAGTATTTTTAAATTAATAAATTAAATTTATACCAATTGGTGAATTATTTTAATAAAATTTATTTATTATATATTTAGTTAAATGTTTTAACATCCTTCTTATAAATTTATAGTCATGGTATATTAAAAATCAATGTTCAATTTTTAAAAATTGATTTTTAATAAAAGAAAGTTTTCATCATGTGTTGTTGACTTAAACAAATTAATTTCCACCACTTAGAGGTATTGGATAAAAAAAAATATATTCCTTATTTAGAATAATTTATTTCAAAATTCTTAAATAGACTCCTTTTATTTTTGGTCAATTTGAATAATAATCGTTGTAAAATTTATAACCTTAGTATAGGGTAAATGAGGTTAATCTATGTTAAAAAAAGTGCTAGGTCTATAATTATTTATATTAATTCCTATTGGATAAAGTTAATTTAAAAATTATAACTTTATTCAATAATTTTTTTAATTAATTCCTTTCCTAGAAAATAATCTATATATTATTTAAATCATATAAATTTACAAAAAAAATCACTATCTTAGATTTAAATATCTATTTTTTTCAACATAAGAGAAAAGTATGTTAAAAATGAATCCAAATTTCTATTTTAAGAATGATAATCATTTTTAATTTTTTTTAAAATTTTAAATTTCAAGTATCAAATTATAACATAAAATGCCCACACAACACCAAAAGAATAGTTATTCAATTAATGGAAAATTAAAATAAATGATATTAAAAATATTAAAAGTGATATAATTTGACTAATTTAATTTATATGAAGATATTTATAGATGTATTTGACATATTATTATTATTTTTTAAGATAAAACTCTAATTGAAACATTTGTTTTATGTCGTTGAAGTCAAATTAAATGAATAGTGTCAAAATAGACATTATTAATATTTTATTTAAAAAATAATTTATGCAATTATTTAAAAATCATAAAAATAATAAATGAGGATAAGGAGGATAAAATATGTTGTAAGATATCATAAATTGTTCATTTATGACTCAATTTTATCCTTTTATTAAAAATTATGACACTTAAGTGTGAGAAATATGCTACTTCAGCTAAGGTTAAAATTGGTAAACTATGTTGTAAATAAAAAAAAGTTAAGGCTTAAAATGAAACAAAAACCATTCCAAATTTTATTGGATGATGGAATTACAACCATTTCTCATATAATATTCTAATACCTAGAATTTTAAATGCAGTTTTTATAGATAATGACTTCAATATAATTTAATCCATTATGAAGTTCCAAAAGTTCCCTCACCCCAATTATAAAAGGGTACCTCCTTCCTCACTTATTTACACCACTTTGATCCCACTATCTTGACCATAAAATAAAATAATAACTTATAAAAACATATAAACACGCCAAATATGTTAGGTTATCTCCAAAGTAACAAAACATGGAGCTTTAAAAGGATATACAAAGATGTGTTTTTAAAGAAGAGCTAATCACCTCCACTGATCACATTAATTTTTTACTTCTTCACTACCTCCTATAATTACATGGTATTTGTCATAAAATAATAAAATCATTATCCCTAATATTATTAATCTTATTATGATTATAAATTCACCACTATCCATCTTCATTTCCATCAATTGGTACGTTAATGTATTCCTCATGTGTACGCATGACTTATCATCTCCACATAGAGATGCAATTCATTTCCCATCACCATACTTATTGGATGGAAATTATACTGGGTTAAAATTATATATATTAAATTTTTTGAATAATTATACTTATAAAATAATAGTAAAACATCTACCTTCTTACCTTCCAATCTATTCGAAATTGATATCGTCACTTGTGTCTATCTGTGGACTACCACCTCCATCAAGTGATGCGATTTGTTTTTCATATTCATTATACATGGATGATAATAAGGATGGATTTAATTAATTTATATGATCTATATATAATATAATAATGATCCTTAAAATATGAATTATTATTTTTTACTTTCATTCATTCCATCTATCAAAAACTTAAAACAATGTTCATGCATACATACAACCTACCATCTCCTTGAAAGGTGTAATTAATTTTTCTATATAAAATTTTTGTCAATGATTATAAATATATATAAAATAAATTTATATTATTTTTATACCATGATTAAAATTCTGTAAATTATTGAACAATGATTAAATTATATGGACTAAGACTTCCAAACTAAACCATGCTTGGAAGACCAAGCAGTTATCACCCAGAATAATGATTTTAATTTCAAATTTTTAATAAAAAGGTGATAATATGTCATAAATAAATCTTACAAGGTATGATAAAAATTAATATTTTTACATAGTAAATTTATAATTAATCAATACTTATTATATAAGAGGTTTTAATTTAAACAATGAAAGGAGAGACTTGACATAAGGGATTTATGATTCAGTCATATTTTAATCCGGATTGTTTATACATGAATTCACATTGTGTAAACTATATGTTCATTAAATTATGAACAAATTAAAATTTATTATCATCTAGTTATTTATTAATAATAAATTTATTTCCTTAATTTTTTGTCTCTTTGATTATTTAATAGTTTTTTATAGTAAATCGAGTTTATTTATCCCTTCAGTCTAAAATCCTTTTTCTTCCATATCTATAATTTATAAAAAAATTATTAATAATTTTCTGATTATAATATTTTTATTTTAATGGAATATTTAACATTTATCTACTTTTAAAAAAGTGTTTTCCATGTAATATTCTAGTCATTTTTTGAATGAGGTACTCTTTGACAAAAATATGAAAGAAACATTTTTTTCAATTATACAGCATAGAAATAATTTAGAAATACCATGAAAAATAAATACATTGAAGCCACCTTTATAATTTAAAAATTCAATTTTAAAATAACTTATTTACCATAACATTTTAGAATTTTCAAGTTTTTAAAAAGTTATTTTCAAATAAAAAGGGTAATTTTCTTAGGAATGTTTTTAATGATATTCTAATAATATTTATACTAATATATGAATATATCTTTTGGTTTTTATTATGTATTACTAGGTATATGAAACAGTGATACTATCAATATTCCTTATATATATTTTTTATTTTAATTATTATGTGATTTTTATGAAACACACATTCATGGGTTTTATAATGATTGGAATAAATATGGTATCTGTTTTTTGGAATGGGTTTTGATATAATGATATGATAAATTTTTTATAATAACATGACACAAATATGTATGATTTTAATTATGTGATGGGTGAGACCTCTATCTCACTCCAATGAATTTATTAAAGTATTTTATCTCATGGGATAATTATGGGAAACTAGTTAAAGTGCATGATCTACTATGGGAAACAAGTAAATGTGTGCGATCCCCTCTAGGAACCATGTATTGATACTAGAACCTATGATCATGGTGGAAAATATTGACATATAAAATTGTTTATGTACTTATTATGGCTTTACACACTTTTATGACATGAACGTATGCTTTACGATTGAGTTATGATGATATCTCATTCTAATCACTACTGGAAAAGAAGGGTATACCAATAGTTTTAAACCATTGGTATAGGCTGGAAAACTGTTGGTATAGCCTATACCAATGGTTTTCCAAACCATTCGTTAGTAAACCGTGAGGAAAGCCTTATACCAATGATTTTATCTAAACTATTGGTATATTGTTTTATTAAATTTCTCCCAATGTATACCCACGGTTTATAATTGTTGGTAATGCATTTTTGAGAATTGTTATACCAACGGTTCTAAACTGTTGGTAATGTGATTTTCAGAACACCAATACCAACGGTTCAAAACCATTGGTATTGTGTTTTTCCAGAATTCTAGAACACATATACCAACGATTCTGAACTGTTGGTATTGTGTTTTTCCAGAACACATATAACAATGGTTCGGAACCATTGGTATTGTGTTTTTCCAGAACACATATAACCGTTGGTATAAATGTTTTTCCAGAATTTCAGCACTCTTATACCAACGATTTAGAACCGTTGGTATTGAGTTTTCCCAGAACTGTTGCACAACCGCCCCTCTAGTAGCCCCTCCACAATACACCTACACCTGTATAAAACATATCACAAAAACCACATAAAAACATAAAATAGTATAACAAACACCTAAAATAGCACAAAAAACACATAAAACCATCAAATTCTTCTAACCATGTCATGTACTACAATTCCCTCTTTCAATCTTCATATGACAACAATCATCCGATATAAATTCACCTCACCCCTGCACAACCCCCCAAATAGCACAGCCCCCCCCCCCACCTCCCCATAAAATTCTAATAGGCAAAATAGTATGAGAAATACCAATTAGAGTTGAATAAGAGTTTTAAATTGGCTCATATCCCATTTTTTTTCTGATCATAGATTTGTGTATGTAATGATTTGTGATGAATTTTGCATTGAACTGGTATTGATTATAATATATGGTGAAAATGTATTTTCTTAGGAGTCTCTTCACTTATGACCCCATGAGTGAAACTACCCAACTCATGAAAAAGAGTTTGCGACTATCGTTGATGAGTGTAAATTTCAGTTGTATTCACTTAAAATGATGTCCTTTTCAAACAAAAGATAGAATTTGAGTGGTGCCATCCACACCACACCTCGGATTGAGCCAGGGTTGACTCGTACACGTCAAATATAACCCATGGATCGTTTTCCTAAAGTTTCAACAGAATCTGAATGTGTTTGGTTGGTTTTCCATATGCCAATAGTTGTTTTCACTTAAAATCGTGTCCATTTAAAATAAAAGTGAGACAGTTTGAGTTCTATCGGCCACAACGTGCCTCTGATTGAGGTGGGGTTGACTCGTACACGTCATAAATGACCCATGGATACTTGTACTAAAGTATCAACAGAATATGAATGTGTTTGGTCCGTATTCCGTATGTCAGTTGTTGTTTTTACTTAAACTGTTGTCCATTTCAAAGAAAATTGAGACACTTTGAGTGGTTTCGTCCACACCACGCCTCATATTGAGGCGGGGTTGACTCGTACATGTCAAAAATGACCCATTTATCGTTTTCCTAAAGTATCAACACAATCTGAATGCATTTGGTCTTTTTTCCGTATGTCGTTTATTTTACTTGAAAGAGCATCCATTTTAAACAAAAGAAAGACACTTTGAGTTGTTCAGTCCACACCACACCTCGGATTGAGGCGGGGTTTACTCTTACACATCGCATATGACCCATGGATCGTTTTCCTAAAGTTTGAATAGAATCCTAATGTGTTTGGTTGGTTTTTCGTATGCCGGTAGTTGTTTTCAATTAAAATCATGTCCATTTCAAATAAAAGTGATACAATCTGGGTGGTACTGGCCACACCGTGCCTCAGACTGAGGCGGGGTTGACTCATACATGTCAAAAATGACCCATGGATACTTTTCCTAAAGTATCAACAGAATCCGAATGAATTTGGTCCATTTTCCATATGCCAGTTGTTGTTTTGACTTAAACTATTGTCCATTTCAAAGAAAAGTGAGACACTTTGAGTGGTGTCGGCCACACTGCTCCTCGGATTGAGGCAGGGTTGACTCGTACACGTCACAAATGACCCATGTATACTTTTACTAATGTATCAATAGAATATTAATACGTTTGGTCCATTTTCCGTATGTCAGTTGTTGTTTTGACTTAAACTGTTGTCCATTTCAATGAAAAGTGAGACACTTTGGGTGGTTTCGGCCACACTGCTCCTCGGATTGTGGTGGGGTTGACTCGTACACGTCAAAAATGACCCATGGATTGTTTTCCTAAAGTTTCAAAAGAATCCGAATGCGGTTGGTCTATTTTCCGTATGTTAGTTGTTGTTTTGACTTAAACTGTTGTCCATTTTAAAGAAAAGTGAGACACTTTGAGTGGTGTCATCCACACTGCTCCTAGGATTGAGATGAGGTTGACTCTTACATGTCACAAATGACCCATGGATCGTTTTCCTAAAGTTTCAACAGAATCCAAATGCATTTGGTCGGTTTTCCGTATGCCAGTAGTTGTTTTCACTTAAAATCCTGTCCATTTCAAATAAATGTGAGACAGTTGGAGTGGTACCGGCCACACCATGCCTCTAATTGAGGCAGGGTTGACTCGTACACGTTAGAAATGACCCATGGATACTTTTCCTAAAGTATCAATAGAATCCGAATGCGTTGGGTCCATTTTCTGTATGTCAGTTGTTGTTTTTACTTAAACTGTTGTTCATTTCAAAGAAAAGTGAGACACTTTGAGTGGTGCTGACCACACTGCACCTCAGATTGAGGCGGGGTTGACTCGTACACGTCTTAAATGACCAATGGATCTTTTTACTAAAGTATCAACACAATCCGAATGTGTTTGGTCTATTTTCTATATGTCCTTTATTTTACTTTAAATGGCATCCATTTTAAACAAAAGAAAGACACTTTCAGCGGTTCCATCCACACCATGCCTCGGATTGAGGCGAGGTTGACTTTTACACGTCACATATGACCCATGGATCGTTTTCCTAAAGTTTCAACAGAATCCGAATGCGTTTGGTCAGTTTTCCGTATGCCAGTAATTGTTTTCACTTAAAATCCTTTCCATTTCAAATAAAAGTGAGATAGTTTGAGTGGTACCGGCCACACCGTGTCTCTGATTGAGGCGGGGTTTACTCGTACACGTCACAAATTACCCATGGATACTTTTCCTATAGTATCAACAGAATCCGAATGCATTTGGTCTATTTTCTGTATGTCAGTTGTTGTTTTTACTTAAACAGTTGTCCATTTCAATGAAAAGTGAGACACTTTGAGTGGTGCCGACCACATCGTGTCTCGAATTGAGGCAGGGTTGACTCATACATGTCACAAATGACCCATGGATCGTTTTCCTAAATTATCAACACAATCTAAATGTGTTTGTTCTGTTTTCCGTATGTCATTTATTTTACTTAAAAGCGCATCCATTTTAAACAAAATAAAGACACTTTTAGTGGTTCTATCCACACTGCGCCTTGGATTGAGGCAAGGTTGACGCTTACATGTCACATATGACCCTTGGATAATTTTCTTAATGTTTCAACAAAATCCGAATGCATTTGGTCAGTTTTTCGTATGTCGGTAGTTGTTTTCAATTAAAATCATGTCCCTTTCAAATAAAAGTGAGACAATTTGAGTGGTACCGGCCACACTATGCCTTTAATTAAAGCGAGGTTGAATCGTACATGTCAGAAATGACCCATGGATAATTTTCCTAAAGTATCAACAGAATCTGAATGCGTTTGGTCTATTTTCCGTATCTCAGTTGTTGTTTTTACTTAAACTATTGTCCATTTCAATGAAAAGTGAGACAATTTGAGTGGTACCGTCCACACCGCCCCTTGGATTGAGGCGGGGTTGCCTCGTACACGTCACAAATGACCCATGTATCGTTTTCCTAAAATATCAACACAATCCGAATGCGTTTGGTCTATTTTCCGTATGTCATTTATTTTACTTAAAAGCGCAACCATTTTAAACAAAAGAAAGACACTTTGAGCGGTTCCATCCACACCGCGCCTCGGATTGAGGTGGGGTTGACTCTTACACGTCACATATGACCCATGGATCGTTTTACTAAAGTTTCAATAGAATTCGAATGCGTTTGGTTGGTTTTCTGTATGCCGGTAGTTGTTTTCACTTAAAATCCTTTCCATTTCAAATAAAAGTGAGACAATTTGAGTGGTATCGGCCACAACGTGCCTCTGATTGAGGCGAGGTTGACTCGTACACATCATAAATGACGCATGGATACTTTTCCTATAGTATCAAGAGAATCCGAAT
Source organism: Viscum album (assembly GCA_963277665.1). Lineage (NCBI taxonomy): Eukaryota > Viridiplantae > Streptophyta > Magnoliopsida > Santalales > Viscaceae > Viscum > Viscum album. The sequence goes on from OY728160.1 coordinate 1,943,723,126, forward strand.
GCATTTGGTCCATTTTCTGTATGTCAGTTGTTGTTTTGACTTAAACTGTTGTCCATTTCAAAGAAAAGTGAGACACTTTGAGTTGTGTCGGCCACACCGCGCCTCGAATTGAGGTGAGGTTGACTCGTACATGTCATAAATGACCCATGTATCATTTTCCGAAAGTATCAACACAGTCCAAATGTGTTTGGTCTGTTTTCCGTATGTCGTTTATTTTACTTAAAAGCACATCCATTTTAAACAATAGAAAGACACTTTGAGTGGTTCCGTCCACACCATGCCTCGGATTGAGACTGGGTTGACTCTTACACATCACATATGACCCATGGATCGTTTTCCTAAAGTTTCAACAGAATCCGAATGTGTTTGGTCGGTTTTTCATATGTCGGTAGTTCTTTTCACTTAAAATCCTGTCCATTTCAAATAAAAGTGAGACAATTTGGGTGGTACCGGCCACAATGTGCCTCTGATTGAGGCGGGGTTGACTCGTACAGGTCAGAAATGACCCATGGATACTTTTCCTAGTGTATCAACAGAATCCAAATGCATTTGGTCCATTTTCCATATGTCAGTTGTTGTTTTTACTTAAACTGTTGTCCATTTCAAAGAAAAGTGAGACACTTTGAGTGGCGCCGGCCACACCGCACCTCGGATTGAGGCGGGGTTGACTAATACACATCACAAATGACCCATGTATCGTTTTCCTAAAGTATCAATACAATCCGAATGTTTTGGTCTATTTTATGTATATCGTTTATTTTACTTAAAAGCGCATCCATTTTAAACAAAAGAAAGACACTTTGAGCGGTTCTGTACACACCGCACCTTGGATTGAGGTGGGGTTGACTCTTACACGTCACATATGACCCATGGATCATTTTCCTAAAGTTTCAATAGAATCCGAATGTGTTTGGTCAGTTTTTCGTATGCTGGTTGCTGTTTTCACTTAAAATCCTGTCATTTTCAAATAAAAGTGAGACACTTTGAGTGGTACCAGCCACACCTTGCCTTAGATTGTGGCGGGGTTAACTCGTACATGTCAAAAATGACACATGTATACTTTTCATAAAGTATCAATAGAATATTAATGTGTTTTCTCCATTTTCCATATGTCAGTTGTTGTTTTGACTTAAACTTTTGTCCATTTCAATGAAAAGTGAGACACTTTGAGTGGTTTCGGCCACACTGCTCCTTGGATTGGGGCGGGGTTGACTCGTACATCTCACAAATGACCCATGGATACTTTTACTAAAGTATCAATAGACTCTGAATGCGTTTGATCCATTTTCTGTATGTCAGTTGTTGTTTTGAATTAAACTGTTGTCTATTTCAAAGAAAAGTGAGACACTTTGAGTGGTGTCGGCCACACTGATCCTCGGATTGAGGCGGGGTTGACTCGTACACGTCAAAAATGACCAATGGATCGTTTTCCTAAAGTTTCAATAGAATCTGAATGCATTTGGTCTTTTTTCCGTATGTGAGTTTTTGTTTTGACTTAAACTGTTTTCCATTTCAAAGAAAAGTGAGACACTCTGAGTGGTGTCGGCCACACTGCTCCTCATATTGAGTCAGGGTTCACTCGTACACATCAAAAATGACCCATGGATCATTTTCCTAAAGCTTCAATAGAATCCAAATGCGTTTGGTCGGTTTTCCGTATGCCAGTAATTGTTTTCACTTAAAATCCTATCCATTTCAAATAAAAGTGAGATAGTTTGAGTGGTACCGGCTACACCATGCCTCTAATTGAGGAGGGGGGGGGGTTGACTTGTAAACATCGAAAATGACCCATGTATACTTTTCCTAAAGTATCAACAAAATCTGAATGGGTTTTGTCCGTTTTCCGTATGTCAGTTTTTGTTTTTACTTAAAATGTTGTTCATTTCAAAGAAAAGTGAGACACTTTGAGTGGTGCCGGCCACACCGCACCTCGGATTGAGGCGGGGTTTACTCTTACACGTCACAAATTACCCATGGATCGTTTTCATAAAGTATCAACACAATATGAATGTGTTTGGTCTGTTTTCCACATGTTGTTAATTTTACTTAAAAAGCGCATCCATTTTAAACAAAAAAAGACACTTTGAGAACCAAATGCATCCGCAACGAAGACACCCTCCCCTCCCCTTCCTTACCCTCCCCTCCAAACCTGCCCATCCCCTGACCCTCCTCTCCCCCTGCCCCTTCCCTCCTTCCCACCCTTTTCACCCAGGAGCCCCCTCCCCTCCCCTTCCCACCTCCCCTTCCCCCTCCTTCCCACCCTTTTCACCCAGGAGCCCCCACCCACCCCTCCCCCCCTCACCTCCCTTCCCCTCCCCCCTTCCCACCCTTTTCCTCCAACAACCCCCTGCCCCTCCCCTCCTGCCCACCCTTTTCACCCAGCAGCATCCTCCCCCCCTCCCCCTCCCCTCCCCTCCCCTCCCCTCCCCCCTGCCCATCCTCTTCCCCCAGAAGATCCACCATTACTAAAAGAAAAATCATCCCCTGAACAGAATGGAAATTCAAAAAAAACACAATTCACTTCAAAATCACAAAAATAAGAACATAATCAATAATGTTCAATTAATAATTGCAAAAGCACATTTATTTTCATGTGATTATTCCACAGATGTTACTATCAGGTATAAAACTATCACCCATAAATGACATAAAATGCAGTTCTATGGGAAAATTACATAAACATGAAATACATGGCTAACTAAGAAAGCTAAGTAATACAAAATAGAAAAATGGGTATCACAATACCAAGGAATACTAAAGGTCTATGTAGTATAATAATGATACAATAATAATCAAGTGCATAAAAAGCGATTTTATAACAACATCCCTATGAAGATTAGGAAAACCCCAGAGTGGAAAACCACGTTAAAAAATATAGAGTTATACAAAATTCAAAAATGTAATGGATCAATCTACCCCTGATCACCATCACCATCACCACTGTCATCATCTGCCTCATCCTCGCCACCATCTCTGTCCTCATCGTCGTCCTCGTCATCGTCCCCATGCTCATCATCGACCCCCTCCTCGTCCTCAGCCCAATCCTCACCCTCGACCCCATCCTCTCCCTCGGACCCATCCTCGCCCTCGACCCCATCCTCATCCTCATCCTCATCCTCATCCTCGACCTCGTACTCTTCAGCATTCTCATCATCACCAGGAACGTCATCATCTCAACCGCCACTAGAGTTTCCACCTGGTGCATTGGATAATGCACCCATCGACGACATAAATGTCTGACAAGCCGCGCTAGCCTCTGGTGGAAGTGATCAAGATAAAGCTTTCATCAGTTTTATAAATTCTTTATCCATCATTTGAACTTGTACCTCCTACTCTGTGACCATTTTATCAGACTGTCTTGCATACTATTTGACCTTTTCCAACTCGGTGGTACTAGAATGGATACCTGGAGAGGACCAATACCTCGTTGGGACTATATTCTTACCAGGTCGGCAGCATACTCGACCAGAGTGCTCCTCTCCCAAAACCTGATATAAATGATCATGTGGCCAAAAATTTTCAGGATCATGGGCATCAAGAGCCTCTAAAGCATCCTGTTAAAAATATTAATAGATTAATAACTTTCAAAGTAGATATTAAAATTTTAAATAAACAGATAAAAACTTACAATCTTTTCTTGGGTTGATTCATTTACCGCAGTTCCATCTTTTTTTCTTCTACTTGAGAAAAACATTTTTTCTTGAGGGATATGTCATTAAATATTCAACTTGTGCTTCTATAATTACATTGAAACAATATAAAGTGAAAGTATAATCATATATTCAATATTCAATAAATCACATAATTTTAGTAGGAAACAATAAAAAGGGAAAGTCCTAAAAAAAATTATAAACAACTATATCATACCAGCTGCCTCTCATGATCTGACATAGTTGTGCGCCCCAAAGTGTGGAGGTATTGCTTTGAATCAATGTTCTTTTTGTTTTTTTTTCAGAAGATTCCTGAATAATGTTTAATAATAAATAAGATTATATTAATGAAAAATATGAAAACTCTCATTTAAATACCTCAAATGAGATTAATACCATAAATTTGGCAGTCACCCAATGGGTAATCATTTGGCGATATTACTCTATCGGGTAGTCATCCACGATAGGTAATGTCTCTAAATACGTGCCCACTATCTCACACCAGCCAACATACAGGTCATGCTTATAAGCTCTCTAAAGATCTCCTACCTCTTTTAAACGCACTGGTCATGCACCTTCGCCATCAGTGAAGTTAAATCGAAGCTGAAACCCAATAGATTAGTTCATATAAATACAAAAAAATACTACATTAAATCCAATAGATTTTTACCCATATTTGTGCCGACACATTATCTTTGACGTCATGTGGAAGATGTCTCCAAGAGAGAGGGATGACCGGAATGATATCGGAGTATTTTCCTAGAGTCGCCAAAAAACCCCGATATTCCGACCCAGATTTCTCAATAATTTGTCCATCAACATTGTATTCAACCATCAACTGTGTCTGGCGGTTCCATACCGCACGCAAGCGAGTACGCCCCCTCCCCCACCTCCTATCTGTAGATGAATCTGTTATTAAATAAAAATAATAACAGTACATGTTAAAATAAAATGAATTTTGGTATCAAAATTTGATATTATATAAATATACATGTGGTAGTCGGATCAATGGGCATCACTGGATGTGCAGAAGCTGATGGAATATCCTGTACAGGTGGAGTGTCCCTCAGTGTACGCTCCTCACCCACATACTTTGTCGCAGCAGGAGTCGAAGAAGGTAGAATATAAAAGCTTGGAGATAATGAACCAGAAGCAAAAGATGATGGCATAGACGTCTGGCCAACTAGTAGTGTAAACATCGGAGGTCTAAATATCTCGTGTGTCCCTGAAAACATGCCGGGATCAAAATGGGGCGAATAAGATATGTCTGTGGAATTGGATCATCTAACTCTTTCCCCACGAGTCCTCATACCACCGGCCTCAGTACCAGGACCACTAGATGATCATCCATCTCTGACACCCACCCCCCTCCTACCACCAGCCTCTCTACTGGGAGAAATATCGGGCTCCTCATCAGATATCTCTCATCTAGGGGGTCGATCCTGAGAAATTTTAACACAAAAGTAAACACTTGATATTATAAGTTAATTGAAATATTTATATTTGAAATAAAATACTCACAATAGGGATGAGTGGATGAACACCCATCTGTACCATTCGATGATTATTATCTGTCATCTTTTTCCGCCGCCTCTCTTCAATGGGTGTTATTTCCTACAATGAAAACAAATATGGAAGTAATTATAAACAAATAAATAATGTGTAACCAAATAAAAAAAATATAGAAAAACCTTTCTGATAAAAAAAACATAAAGTAAAATAACATTTATGGTGGTTTGAAGGTAAGTACTAGGATACACACTCTGAATGATGTAGGTGAAACATGTAGGTGAGAACACAACTGTATGATTCTATATATTTCCCACCACAACTTCGGGTTCACAATCAACTCTGACAATTGAGCTATTGGCGTCATCATAAGTAATAAACGTATTTCTTCCAATTTCAGTAGGGATAGTGTCAACTTCATCATCACCATCATCAAAAACATGTCTAGGATTTACTTAAATGATTACACCGAATTTAGGATGACGATGATCTTTGACTTAAAAAACTTGTTTCACCATTGATGCTAATACATATGGTTCATCGGTGGGAAGAGTGCGAGTCAAGTCAATAACTCTAAATCCACAATCATCAATAAAGGTGCTTTGCCTCATCATTGAATCAAACCGTTGACATTTCATCATCGTGACTCGACCATGCGAGTAATAATCCAAAATTATTATTTTCTCCACGACTCCATAATAAGCAACATTTTCACAACGAGGTCTAGTATCCGATGAACTGGCATAACAGTCTATTGTGGTAGTTAGCATAACACCATTATGTTGTGTTCTCATGTTTATTGCTCATTCAGTGATAATAAATTTGTATCCATTGATCACAAGTGATTTACAAGCACGAACCATGGTATTAGGACCAAAAGCCAAAGCTCTTATTTACTCATAAATAGAGTCTGCAGGAAAACTCGATACCTGAAATATAAAAAAATAGTAAAGTTAATTAAGTATTATTTTTATTTAGTTATTACAGAAATATTTTTACCTTCAATTTCAACCAAGAAGAAAACCCTTTGATATGCATAGTCTCTTTCCTTCTCAAAGATAAAGAACGATGCTTTCTATATATAAATTCATTATGTTCCCTGTAGATAAAAATAATAATAGTTTAACAAATATTTAAAATTACATGAGATAATATAATAGATACATGTATAATTTACTTACTTGATATACTCATCGAACAAATCACAATTGAACAACACTGTGCGATGTACCATCTCTCGCTCTTCAAGGCTTAATGTCGTCAATGTACATGATCCCGGAATTCCTCCTGTCTGAGGAAGTGATAGAAAACTAGGTTCAATTTTCCCGTATTGTTCTTCTTCATTTCTCATTGGTCTGTTTAATCTCATAGTAAGATCAGACAAATACATTGCGCAGAAATCCATACATTCTTGAGCCAAGTAACCGTTCACAATAGAACCTTCGGGATAATTCATGTTCCGAACATATGATTTCAATGTGCACATGTTTCTTTCATTTGGATACATCCAACGGAAAGAAACGGGTCCTCCAAGAAGTATTTTGGTCAGAATATGGACAATCAGATGCAACATGCATGTAAAAAATTATTGAGGGAATATTCTCTCTCACTCACACAAAATTAAGGGTGTCTCTGCAAATAGTTTTTCCAAGAAGGATTTGGACAACCTCTTAGCACAAAGATCTATAAATAAGTAGCACAACGGAATAAATAAGAACCTAACATTATTGGATAAGAGATGAAAGATTTATATTGGAATCAACTCATGCAAAAGGACGTGATAATCATGAGTCTTCAAAGATTTCAGCTTCAACTCTTTTCTGTTGACCCGTTATGATATATTGCTTGAATATCCATCAGGATCTTTAATAGTCTCTAGAACTTACAGAAATTGATTTTTCTCAGCAGGTGTCATCACAAAAGAATCACATGGAACTTTCCATTTATTTTCACTGATACAGACAAGATGCAATTCAGGTCTGATCCCCCAATCTACCAAGTCACGCTGAGATCGTAAATCATCTTTTGTCTTTCCCTTGACATTTAGAAGAATCGAAAGCAAAATTTCACGTATATTATTTTCAATGTTCATTACATCTAAGAAATGACGTAACAAGTTGGTTGACCAATAAGACAACTCAAAGAATATACTCTTCTTCTTCCAATTGTAATAGGTATCATTGGAAACATTTTCCCTCTTTCTAGATTTCATTACACCCTTCCCAAATGAATAAATGATATCTTTCAATTCATTAAGCACATCAGTTCTAGACATACGCTGAGGTGGATCATCATTCTCCATGGTATTGTAAAATCTTCAATGATTGTTTCTATATGGATGGTTCATTGGCAAGAATCGTCGATGTCCCATAAAACTAAAACTACGACGATATTTCAGTATTCTCGATTGAGTATTCGTCATACAAATAGGACATGACAATTTTCCTTTTGTGATCCATCCAGACATAATTGCATAAGTAGGAAAATCATTGATCATCCACATAAGCGCATCACGCATCTGAAATATGTCTTTCGAACATGCATCGTATGTGGGCACACCCACATCCCAATGAAGTTTCCACTCTTTTATTAAAGGTTGCATGTATACATCTATATCATTTACGAGATCAGAAGGGACAAATATCAGTATACTCAAGAAAGTGTAAGGTTTTTTCATACACAACCACGGGGGAGGGTTATAAATGTGTATGAAAACCGGCCACGTGTTGTGTGAAGTAAGAATCTACCCAAATGGATTAAAACAATCACATTAAAGACGCAGTCTCACATTATGCACGTCAGCTGCAAATTCAGGATATTGAGCATCAAAACTCTGCCATGCAAATCCATCTGCATGGTGAACCAAATCTTCATTATTCTTTTTTCTCTTGGTGTTATGCCATTGCATTTTTACAGATATTTCATCAGACATGAAAAGGTTCTATAATCTGGGAATCAATGGAAAGTGCCACATTACTTTTTGTGGCACACGAGATGGTGTTCCATCATCTTTTGGCTTTCATCGGGAGGATCCACATTTGATAAAATCATTTCATTCAGCAGTTTCTTCCCAAAATAAGCTGAAATCATTCGGGCAAGCATGAATGGTTTTTTTGAGAATCCATGTTCATCAACTAACTTCCATGCCATATAGTGGTTTGAGAGAATATCTGCATCATCTGGAAGTAAGTCCTTCAAGAAGGTAAGAATGTAAACAATTGCAGTATTTGAAATCCCATACATAGTTTTCCCATGAAACAATAAGATTAAAAATTCAAACTTTTTCATTTTACCACATTGCCGATATACTGGAGTCATCGCAACATCATTCAATTTATTCACCCTATCAACATCATCATTTTCATTGGACGCATAATGTGTGCTTGTATCAAAATCTTGTTGGCTGGACATCCTTTCCTTCTCATGATGCCAAATAAATGGAAACCGATTATATATCAATCTCTCCAATTCAGTCCTATCATTTGAATCATCAACATTTTGAGATTCCATTTTCTCTCCATTGTGATACCACACATAATAGTTGGTTTGGAAACCGTATTTGGTTATATGATAAATAACTGCTTCACAACTCAACCAAGGTCTTCCAACACAATTAAAACATGGGCAGTGTATGCGACCACTATATGAAGCCCTGTCAAATGCAAAATCTAGAAAGCTGTTCAAATTATTTTGAAAATCGGTTGAAATCCAATCAGTTTCGTACATCCAACTTCTGTCCATTCTGTAAAAAAATTTCAATAAGTCATTTCAAAGCAATTCAATAATATTGATGTTTATTCAAAAAATATTTTGGTAAACGAAAATTGTTTACTTTATATAAAATAATAACTGACACATTACTCTATATGAGAATCATATTAATAAATACAAAAAAAATATAGTGTATATATGAAAAAAGACACAGAATTTCTAATGCCTATATTCAAGGATTACCAAGTATGATATTGGAAGTGGATCAAGGAATACATAATCCTTAAGGATCTTGTTGGGAGTACATGAGTTTTATACTTTAACTTCTTCAGGGAAATCAGGATGAGGAGTAAGATGAGGATCAGGGGAGTGGCGAGACAGTCCAAGGGGGGTGTGGGGTGTCTAGGGGGGGTGTAGGGTGTCTAGGGGGGTGGTGGGGCCGTCTGGGGGGTCGAAGGTGTCCAGGGGGTGGGGGCTGTCTAGGGGGGTCGGGGTGTCCAAGTGGGCGGGCTGTCCGTGGGGGGTGGTCAGGCTGTCCAAGGTAGTAGGGGGAGTCTAGGGGGTGGGCGGGCTGTCCAAGGAGGTGAGTGGGGTGTCCATGGGGTGGGTGGGGCTGTCCGGGGGGTGCGGGGTGTCCAGGGGGTGGGAGGGCTACCCATGGGGGTGGAGGGGCTGTCCAAGGGGTCTGGGGTGTCCAGGGGGTGGGCGGCCTGTCCAGGGGGTGGGCGGGCTGTCCACGGGGGGTGGTTGGGCTGTCCACAGGGGTGGCGGCGCTGTCCAGTGGGGTCGGGGGTGTCAAGGGGGTGGTTGGGGGGGCTTTCCAAGGGGTGGGGGCGTCTGGGGGGATGGGGGTGTCCGGGGGGTGGTGGGAGGGTGTCCGTTGGTGGGGTGGGTGGGCTGTCAACAAGGGTGGGGGTTGTCCAGGGGGTACGGGCTATCTAAGGGGAATTGTCAAACCTTTAATAGATGAGTTCTTTTGAAATATCATAGATTCTCCTACTGACATGTCAACATTAACCAAACATAATTTCCTACTACCACATAACGCTATGATAAATCTAGATAAATCAGGAAATTCAATCCTAATTATTGAATTATTTTTAATTTTTTTAAGTATCTTGATATTAAAACATTATACTTAATTTATAGTAATGAAATTACTCAGAAGTATTATTACCTATGGGTCTATCACACACTCAAATCCTTAGAATATTTTTGGGGATCAATGACAACCTATAAATAGGTTTTATCATCATCATTTTCTGAATGAATTGGATTCCTAACTGATATCATCACGAGCTATAATAAAATGTTTTAACCATATTCTATTGATTTTTTTGGTTATGATCCATCAAATTAAAGGATTCACTAGTACACATTCGATAGAACATTCCCTATATTATAAGTGACTTGTTCTTTATTTACTAGGGAGGATAACTCATACCAAGGCGCACACTCAACCCACTATTGAAGATGAGTTGCAGATGTAGCCAAAAAATACATTTAAGAGGCACAAAAATAAATATAAAAGAGAATGAAACAACTTGAAATTATGTTAAAATAGATTTACAATAGATGTATGTGTGATGATCTCTATAGTCACAGTCACACACTTAATTGGAAATAGTAATATTATCTAAAAAATAAATTAATTATTGGTGTTAAATGACGTGGTCCTTTTGTAATGTAATCCCCCCTATACTAGAAAAACTATGTATTATCTACACATTTAGGCTGTTATAAATTATAAATAACCCATGAATGACATTTTACATCTCACATATAAAAAAATTCTACAAAACAAATATAATTCATTTCAATAGTTTAACAACATGATAGGTGCCACATGAACAAATGTGTTCTAGCTCTATATTTCACTATCATAGTTTCACACCAATTAGTACATTCTATTGGATCATCATCCCTATGAATCCAAGTATATAATATCCCATAAAAATAATTTTCTCTAGAGTTTGATTAACTCTTATGACTATTAATCTTGATAATGACTTCTTGATTCATCGATCAATGATTAATAATAAGGTTCATGTAACCTTCTATGTTTTCAACCATTCCCTAGGAATGTATAAATCACAAAATCAATGAATTCCTTGAAGCTATAACCCTTATGTAGTTTTAATTTATAAAACGAGGACCCATAAATCATTGGTGTCATTTTATAAAAAAGAACTCCCACATGATATGAATGGTATCATAATGACACCTATATGTTGAAAATATTCATATAGAATTAGAAATAATTTTATGTTATTAGGTTGATAAATCAACCTATAGAAGAATTTAATCATACCTTAAATTAAGGTTAAAACAATGAATTCCACGTTATGGTTTTAGCATTGACATTATAACACAAATTATATTCCATGGGAAACTAATTAATTAACAAAATATTGGTTCATTTCCCTATTTTTCACGGTGAAATCACATCAAAATCCAAACTTAAAACTAAAATATTAGATCAATAACAATAAAAACAAGGTATAATATGTGTATAAAGAATAAAATACCTGATTTGAGATGATTGAAATGGTTTTTCTCCTGTTCGGATGGGGGACTTCGCGAGAGGAGCAGAGCGCCGATTGAAGTTAGGGTTCTGTGAAGAATGGGGAATAGCAGCGGCCCGACTGGTTTTGGGGAAAACCTTTACCAACAGTTTTTAAAAACTGTTGGAAAAGGGGTAACCTTTCCCAACGGTTCTAATGAATCATTGGGAAAGGGTTTCCTAAACCATCTTTACCAATGGTTTAACCAAACCGTTAGTAAAGAACTGTGGGTAAAAATTCCATTTCCAGTAGTGAATGATACATGTATTTTGAAATTCTAATATTTTATTATATAAATCATTTTTATGATCTTTTTCAGTTTGGGTATGAAAATTTTCTATTATATTCACGATCTTATACCCCTATGATTAAATTATTCATTCATATGATCATTGATTGATATATACCATGCTTACCCTTACTAAGCATCTGATCTGACCCTTTTTATGTTTTCATTCCTTCGGTTATAAAGAATGATTTATGATGGGTATTACTATGAAGTGAAATATGTGGGAATAAATTTATGGAAGATATTGAAGATAATTTAGGAAAAAATAAAATTATATATATAGTCTTTAAGGACTCTAAAAATTTCTGGTTATAACATGGATTTAAATGTTGTGAATTCAATATACATTTAAAAAGATGTAATATTTTTGTATGAAAATATTGGGACACTATATTTTGTATCATAGCATGATTTAGTCATTAATTGGATATTAGAGTTAGAAAATTTTTATGAAAACCATAGGGATAAGTCTAATTATAAGGAAAAATCCTAGTGTTTTCATAATGATCATGGATTTTCTAGGATAAAACAATGATTTTTTTGAAGAAGTTTTCATGATCAATACACTATATAAAAGATTTTTCAAGATTCAATGTTTTTCCACTAGTATTATTATTTCCCACACTATGTTTTTTTTTGGTTTTATTTAATTGTTTAAAACTAAAGGAATCATGTTAATGCTGAATTTTATTGGAAATTAAATTAATATCTAAATGAGAAAACAAGTGTTATGGGGGTTGAAATGTAGAATAGTGCTGTTATGTTCACAAACCGTTATCAAGATATGATGATTTCTAAGATTATAAAGGATCTAAGAATGGAGAAAATTTTTATTAGATCTTTCATGAGACAACAACCACCTTCTTTTAGTGGATTATATGATCCACTAGAGGTAGAGATATGGATCTATGTTATTGAGAAAATTGTATTTGTTTGTCAATGCTCAAGATATGAAAAATTTGTCCTACCTTTTTATCATCTAGAAGGAGAAGTAGAAAATGGTAGAATATTATTAAGAATACAAAGAAATATGATGAAATTGAATCCATATAATGGGATGAGTTTAAAGTAATATTCTTTAGTAAGTACATTCCTGACATTATATGTAAAAATATAGAGAATGAATCCTTGAGCTGATGCAAAAGGATGATGAATCAGTTAGTACCTATGATGAAAATTTTAAAATAATTGTAACGTATGACTATGTTTTAATTATCAGCCCATAAATAAAAATTGATCAACTATTTGGTTTCCTAAAACCATGTCTCTAAATGTCATTTTCTATAAGTGACTTTAGTAGATATGAATAAATCAGTTGATGTACACCAAAAGTATAAATTAAAATTGTAGATTCCCACTATTCACATTGTTTTGGTAAGAAAAATATGATAGATACTATGAGTACTCAAATAAATCATATGTTTCATAGAGATTATAACTATCTACATGCCATATATATGGGAAAAATATCAAGGAATTTTTTGAATGAAATCGAGTGGTTCTTTAAATATAGAAAGGTGGTTCATAATGTCTTTGAATATCAAAAGTGCATGAAAATTATAGTTACTCTAATGGAAGAAAATAAGAGAACAAATAAGGAACCACCAACGATCCAATGATTTAAATGTAAAGAATATGGGAATTATTTCAACTAGTTAAAAAAATATAATGATTTTTTCTGATAAACATCTGATAATTCTTAATCTAAAAGCCAATGGGAAATCTCATGCGATCATGACTATCGAAGTGGGTTATAACAATGATGTAGTGTAAGGTACACTTATCTTAAACTCGAGAACATATAATGTCTTATTTGATTCTTGATCTACCCATATTCATATATCTAATGAGTTTAATAGGGGAATAAGGTTATCAAAATAATGATTATATGTTGATATATCTGTGAAAACTATTAAAGGTATAATGGATGTATTGTAAGTTTATAGTTCCTCTCAAATTGAAGTTTGTGGGAAAGTGGTTCCTACAAATATTGTGATAATCCATAATTTAAATTTATTTATTATATTCATGGATTGGATTTCATTATATGGAGACCATATAAATTTCTATATAAGGGATGTCATGTTTCATACTGAAAATGAACTGATGATCATTTATCGATGCAAGGGTGAATATTACCTTTAAATGGAAAATATTTCCATCTAGAGGATTTTAATTAAAATAACAAAAGGTTATCTATCTTAGATAGATAGGGATATGCTCAAAATTATGTATCAACCAATTGTATGGAAATTTTATAATGTCTGTCAAGAATAATTACATTATCAAAATTTGAATGATGAAGTTGGGTTTTTAATATAACACATACCTACTGTTATTTCTATTCCAATGACTCATTATAGAATGATCCCAATTGAGTTATAATAATTCAATAAGAAATTCTAAGAGAATCATGATAATGGATTTATTTTCCCTAGTGTGTCACCTTGGGTTGCACCTGTTATGTTTAATAAGATGTAAGATGGGTCAATACATCTTCTCATTGATTATCAAGAACTTATCAAGATCACTATCAATAACATGTATGCTAAACCCCTTATTAATTATTTATTTGATCAACGAAATGGAGTTCAATACTTATAAAAGATTGAAATTCATTTTGGATATCATTAATTGTAAATCAAGATATAGGATATACCCAAGAAGAACTCAATACAATGTATATCCACAATTAATTTATAGTTATTCCTTTTTTTTCTTACAAAATTTCCTGATATATTTATGTATTTAATTAATTTATTATATAAAGATAATCATGCTCAATTTTGGGTAGTATTTATTGATGATATTATTGTGTGTTTAAAGGGAATGGAAGAGAATAAATATCACTTTAGGATTATGTTAATGACCCATAGGATGATGAATATTTATGAAACATATACCAAGTATAAATTTCGGCTTCAGAATGTTTCATTCCTATGTAATATAGTCTCATGTCGGGGTATATCATTAGATCCTTCAATGATAAAATTTATTGAGAAACTCTATAGACTTACCATGGAAACTAAAACCCGTAGTTTTCTTAGATTGGTTTGATAATTAAATGTTTTTTGAGATATTTAAAAATATTATCTGATTCACTAATAAAGTTTACATGAAAATGTGTTTAGTTCATTTGGTAGAGGAATGTAAGAAAAAATTTAAGGAGCTGAAAATAAGGTTGGTTACTGAACCTATGCTAGAACTACACTACAATGGTGAAAGGATTTTGGTTTATAGTAATTCATAAATGAAGGGAATATGATTAATTCTCATGAAAAATATTATGGCGATGGAATAAACCTCACATCAATTGAATGCTCATGATAAAAATTACCCAACTCATAACATAGATTTAGTTGTAGTAATTTTTTCATTAATGATATGGTGGAATTATCTTTATATTGAAAGGTGTGATATATATAATCTTTATAAATGTTGAAGTTATATATTCACTTAGAAATAGTTTAATATATTTCAGAGAAGATAGTTTTAAATGAAAAATGATTATATATTCTCAATATATTACCACCCTGGGAAGGTGAACAAGGTAGAAGTTTCTCTGATTGAAAAATACCACTGTAGCCTATCTATGATAAGGATTACAAAAGATATAATATTTTTGGATTTTTTATGGATGGATCTAGAAATCATGATAGAAGGTATGGAATATTATCTTTCCCAAATCAATGTTCAACCATCTACCCTTGTGAGGATTAATGATGTGAAAATGGAAGATGTGGAGATGTAAAATAAGGTGAGAAATGTTCCTATGTTCAAAATTGATTTCTTGAAAATGATATAGTTTGGGAACCATGGATGTATCTAGTCAATACCATATTTGAAAAATGGGTTTTTGATTAAGGCTTATAGTTCATCATTCTCTATTCTTCTTGGAAGTACAATGATTTATAGATACTTGAAAGTGTATTTCTAGTGGGAAAACATTAAGGGAGATATTATAGAATATGTATCTCAGTGCATTGTATAACAAATAGTTAAGGTTGAGAGATAGAATAATAAGGGTATGTTTTACCCAAAACCTACACCATAATGGAAATAAAAAAACATTATCACGTATTTTTTTGTTTGACACTCCAAAATATCTAACAGTTTTAATTATTTATTGGTTATATTAGATTTCCTTATGATGTTAAAACACCTCATTTATATAAGAGAAGATTTCTCTCTTGATAATATTTCATTAATATACAAAAAGGATGTGGTTATATTCCTTGAAAAACAACATTGAATCGTATCTGATCTGGTTCTGAGGCTTACATTGAAGACATGGAAAATTTCCCAGTTAGATCTAGATACAACGTTGAGTTTTCATACAAATTATCATCTGGAAACATATAGTCAGTATTATAGAAACATTAAAAACCTAGAGGATATTATGATATCTTATTCTATGGATTTCAAAGATGAATCGGATCAAGAAATTTCTCTCATTGAGTTTTCATAGAACAGTATATTTCCCTCAAGAATATAGATGAATCTTTATTAACCCCTATCTGGAAAGAAGTGTCAAACATCAATGTGCTCGGATGAAGTAGTGGAAATAAATATATTGGGACATGATACTGCTGAGCGTATTGAATAAAATGTTATAACTATTTATAATCACATACAATAAACTTAGTATATATAGTATAGTTATGATGTCTTTCATCAACTTGATCTGAAATATGATATTTGTGATAAGTTTCTCATCGAATTAATCCATGGAAGAAGGTTACGAGATTCAATAATTAAGGAAATACAACCCCTTGTTATATTTCCATATTAGATATTCTTGATCGAGTAGGGATGGTATTTTATCACATAGCTCATCCACTAAATTACTATCATGTTCATGATATATTCCATGTATCTCTATTGAGGAAGTACAAACCTAATCCATCATATTCACAAAAAATGAGGTCATACCATTGAAAAATGATCTTTATAATGAGGAAAAACTAGTAGAAATATTTTATTACAGAGATAAAGTGTTATAGAATAGGACTACTCACTTGGTTAAAGTTCCCTTGACAAACCAAAAATTCAATGAAGCTACTTTGGAACCCGATGATTTAATGAAATAGTGATATCTTCATTTTTTTGAATCAAAGTGAAAAAATTGAGTGTGAAATTAATTTTAATCGAGTTAGAATGAAAAAAATTGTTTTTTTGAAAAATAACCCCCTTTAAATAATATGATTTCCTCAATAGCTTTGGTTACACACAACACAATGTTTAAATAAACAACAATATACTATTATAACATTATTTTGTGTCAGTTATCTCTTGAAAAATGAATTTGTGGGTATGAATAGTACTAACTAAATTATGAAAAATACACGGTCTTCACATTAAAAAGATGAATTCATTGGATATCAAATGATTCTAATTGAAAATAAAAAATATTTGAAAATAAAAGAGATGTTTTTTGAAAATTCTTAATGAACACAATGTATTTTTTATATTAATAATTAAATAATTCAATATGGGTGAATGATTATAATGAAATTTATATATTATGAATTAAATCAAAGAGTTTAATATGAATTTAAATTTTTTGTTTGAATGGTATAATAATAAACTAATTTTTATTATTAAAAACTGTATTAGTCTAAAAAGATGTTTTCATCTAGTTTTACACCGATAAAATTAAAATTATTTTTTCCACTAATAGGTATTAAGTTTGATAAAATTTATTCCATTTTACGAATAAATATGTTCGAAATTTTTAAATAGTCTACTTTTATTTCTAGTCAATATGAATAGTAACCTTGATAGAATTTGTCACATCGGTAGAGGGTAAATATGGTTAATATCAGTTAAAAAAAAGTGATAAGGCTATGATTATTCATCAGAATTTTTATTAGATGAAGTTAATTACACCCACATCACAATATTCAGGAATTCTATTTGTTTAATGGATATTTTTTGTAAAAATAACTAATTTATTATTTAAGTTAAAGAATGTTACAAATTTCCACTCTCTTAAATTTAATTATCAATTATGCTTCCATATTAGAAAAGTATTTTATGAATGAATAAAAATTTATTTTTTTGATAATAGTATAATTATAATAATTATGGTAATTTATTGATAATTTTATGCATCAAATAAGTAGCATAAATCCTTACATTACACTAAAATAGTATTTATTCAATTAATTGAAAAATAAAATAAATGATATTTAAAAATTTAAAAGTGGTATAATTTGATTGATTTTTTGTGTTACATGAAATTTATATATTCATAATTCATTTTAGAGATATTTTTATGGGTTATATTCTAATAATAGATTTTTTATTACGTATTTTAATTCAAATTAAATTAATAGTGTGAAAATGGACATCAATAATATTTTATCAAAATAATATTTTATAAAATAATTTATAAATCATATATTTCTTTTTAAAATTGGACATAGATTATATTATATGTTCTAAATTTCTATCCCTTTTCCTTTAATAAGTCAATTTTCAACTTTTATGTAAAATTAATACACATTAAGGATGAAAATGGTGTTACCACAGTTGAGGTTAATATTTGTTAACGATGTTATTATCCCAAAAGACAAGGATTAAAATGATGCCAATTTCCCTAAATATTTTATTGGATGATTGTATTTCAACCCTATACAATTTTTTTTTAAATACCTATACTTCAAGAGGATTTATGGATATATAATGACTTTATTATAAATAAATATTTTATAAAATTTCAAAAGGACCCCTCATCCCTAATATAAAAGGGATACCCTCCCTCACTTCTATAGACCAATTTGAGTATTTTGGCATGACCATACCATGAAAAAATAAATTTTCATCTTCCTTATCCACATTATATACACTTTTTTATTCCCAAAAGGCCAAACCTAGGATCCTTAATAGGATATATCAAGGGGTTATTTCAAAGAAGATGTAATCACCTTAACAAATCATTTTCTTTTTTTAACTTTTTATATACCTCTAAATAAATTGTATTTATCATAAAAAAATAAATTAACTCTCCTAAATATATATATTTATTATTATTATTATTATTAATTCACCATTATCCACCCTCTTTCAAATTAAATGGTAAGTGAATGTATCGCTCTTGCATACGTATGATTTATCATCTCCATAAAGCAATAAAATTAATTTTCCATCACCATATTTAATGGATGGTTATTATGATGTGTTTAATTTTTATATATCATATTCAAGAAATATTTGTACTTATAGAATACTAGTATAAAATCTAAAATCATTTCATACAAATTACTGGAAAATGATAACGTTGCTCGTGCGTATGTATAGACCAACACCTACATGAAGCAATGAAATTTTATTCACTTAAATTATAATTATATGTTAATAAGGATAGATTTATGTAATTTAAAAAATATATAAGTTGAAATAATGATCATATAAAGGTGAATTATAATTTACTTTTCTTTAATTCCATCCTTCAAAAATTATAACAATTCTCATGCGAATATATGACCTACCATATCCATGAATGGTGCAATTCATTTATCTATATATAATTTTCATGAAAGATTATAAATATGAATATAATGAATATATATTATTTATATGACACCATTAAAATCATGGGAATTATGGAACCCTATTCAATGTCTAACGATCGAGACTACTGAACCGAAACATGCTTGGAAAACAAAGTAGTTATCAACTATAATAGGTAATTTAGTTACAGATTATTAATAAAAGGGTGATAAAATATCATAAATAAATCATAAATGGTATGATTTGTACAAATATGGTTGTTTGGATTTGAATCATTGGGGATGACCTGGCTAGTGATAATCCATGTTTATCTAGACCAAGCATACTTAATTGGATTGGGGATGACATCCCATGATGAGTAAGCATAACACTCACATGGGAGGCCTTAGCCTAAGATAAATGTAGACACACACACACACACACACACGTCTCAAACCCCATAAAATGATAAAATTTAAAATATAACTAATAAAAATTCATACATACATATAAATCCCAAAATCAGAGTATGATGAATAATATTAGAAATCCTAAAGGGAAAATTTCAAGCCCACCAAGAACTGTATAGCAGTCCAACCTACTAGTAAGAGGGGAATACAATAAAAAGAGACTCATGGAATGAAACATGGTCTACATATCTCATGTTTTTCTCCTTAGACTCTTGGTCCATTGATAACCTCAATAAAGGGCTTGTAATATATATAAGGCACGACAAGTGCGGGAAGATACCTTATAAGGGTGTGCATAACAATACCCAGTAGGACACCCTGAAATCAATAAACTTAAAGCATCATAAGTAGTTATCTCATCCTAAGATATGTCAAAATTAATACGATATATAAAATAAAAAATTTATATATACTCATGGTACATAATATATCTTAATCTAAGGTCACAACCATATTACAAGTTTAAGATTCTCCTCGAGATTTTGTAACCACACTCACATGGAAGAACTCACTTTGAGAGTCTGATAGTATAGATGGAGTCCATCCCGGATTTCACGATCATTGGGTATTGCCATAAGTAAGTACATTCTAGAAGTATGAAGAGATAGATGCATAGATGTGTATCCCACATAGGGCCATGGGGTATACCAACACACTAATTTTCATTAAATCTCTAAATAGGGGATCGACACCTGGGTAATGTTGGTCACAATGATTATGAGAAACCCACTTATAGTAGAGGATGATGGAGGATCTCTCCCAAGGTAATAGGGGGACACCAAGATCTCTATTCAAGAAAAATACCACTGATAGGATCACAATACTTTTTCAAGGATGTAATTACAATCTATACCCTTATAGGGATGGATTGAGGGAAAAAACCATAGGGAAACATGTCTATGAAAAAGACAATGATAGCCTGAGAACTCCCAAGGAAAATTACATGGCACACACTTGTAGTAAACCTTGTGTCTTTCATGTCCTCTGTTTTCATCTTTTCTCTATCCTATGCTCATGTACTTGATTCCCTTACCGTCTATACCTATATTTTTCCAATTACACCTATCCATGATCATTTAATTATTCATTTCCTAGTATAAAGTTCAGTCCATGTGTTCTAGCCCAGTCCAAGTGAATAGATTTGACTGTATAATATTTTCATTCATGTGTACTCAATGTTACATAGTGAGTTACCCAGTTGGGTCGCACAACTTATGACACATGTCTCATGGAATGGGATACTTTATTCTCCATAGAATCCCTAGCACTAAATCTAGGTCCCCACATGTAATTTATCTCCATATTAAATGCAGTGCAATTTTAAAATTTCTAGAACCCATACGTTCTTCATGTGGTCTTCTCATCCCACTACCACACAAATTTTTACTATTAATATTCTAGTGAACAATGGATCTAGTGAAACCATGCCTTTTCATTTCCTCTCTTTAGAATCAAAACATATTATTCACATGGAAGATCATATCATCACTGTATCCCATCACCGTAAATAAAACTATGAATGAACATCCCCAATCTAGTCTCAGTTTGTTGTCTTCACTACTATTGCTTGATCCCTTTATCAAACCTGATCATGATGCACCGTATCAATTCATTTCATCAATAAATGGGTTTTTAGTGATTTTTTACCTTGTATTTATCAAACCACCAAGCAAATATAACATTATTGATGAATTTATGAAGAATTGGGGACGAAATGTAGAAGATATAAACATATGGAATGGACCAAAAAAATGGCTATACTGGCCTTGATTCATTTATATTAGAATGATGAATTAATAGGTATAATTAAACAATTGTATAAATCCCAAAAACCAATCTAATATAAACCCATACATGTGACATGATCGACCTATGAATCAATCCATTTGTTGACTAATTCGTATTCTTCATGGGAGAAATAAAACAGGGATAAATCCATACAAAACAAAAGTCCTATCAAAGTTTGTATCAATCAGTGAAGAAGTATGTTCCTGCATCATAGTCATTGTTGAGATCCTTGAACTCCATTGGAGTATACGATCCCTATAGTATTGATACAATCCTCCATTTCATTATTGTTTTCTAACATCTCTCTAATGGATCCCCTCTAGATCTCTAAGGTTACGTAGCTCTCCAAGATATTTACCCATAACTAGGTAATTATTGAGGATTAATTATGGTACTGTGTCATCTCTTAATAAAATAAATAGATATATTAATTTATTTATTTTTCTCATCTATGATTAAATTTTTTTAAACCCTTGATACTGACAAATTATATGTCCCTTCTAGTGTTAAACTCACACTATAGAATCAATTGTGATCTCATATGTCTGATCATAGACTCTATTTGGATGTTATTACAATTTTCTAGAAACATGTGGTGAGTGATATTAATGTTTCCAATATACTTCCAATATCAATTCTGGGATCAGGGAGCCTTCGAATCCCACATTTCCATAGCACATGTCTCTGAAAATATTACTATATATATTTAATATATTTACATTGTAAAAACCAAGACATTAGATTCTTTCCAAAATCGGGGTTTTCATCACAAATTGTTAAAAGTACTACTCAAAAAGTTATGGGTACTAATCTCACATCTTAGTCTCCTGATCCCAGGTGCTATCTTGGATATTCTCATGTTTCCCAAAAAACCAACCAAAGTTATCAATATCCCATAGATGATCATCTACTATTGATCAATGATCTCTAATAACTACTCTATTAAGGTAGATCCCTCCTTGATGTTTATCTTTACTGTTCTATTACATGCGATGGTTCGTGCACTTATATCCTCTGATGAGACATGTGAAAGACATCATGTAAATAGTCTAACTACGATGGTAGAGCCAGAAGATATAGTACCTCACCGACTCCACATAATATTTGTAAAGGGATGATGAACCTCAGAGATACTTTCCACCTCATCCGTATCACTATAATCCATGCCAACATGATAATTTTCGGAATATGTGGTATCCCTCCGCAAATGCTAAGTTCCTACATCATTAGTTTTTATAAGACTTATATTGGATCTATTACATACTCACCCACTCCAAGATGATATATACCTTCTCTTTCATATCTCACTGCAAATCTAGTACCATGAGTGTCGACTCACTAGGATCTTTCCAACATAATGGTTACCTGTATGGTCTCCCATACAAGGCCCTGAATGTTTCCATACCAATGGTAGAACGATTGTTGTTATTGAACACAAAATACACTAAGGATAGATGATACTAACAAATACAACCAAAGTACAACATTCATGTATAAAGAATGTCTTGAAAGTCTTAAAAGGTCCACGTTTTGACATTAGTCCTAGGATGAAACACCATGCTCAAACACATCTGAGTCACAAAGGCCTCATATAATCCTATCCATAATCACGTTGTGAAGCATGTATCATGGAATGTAATAGTTTTCAAGGGGAATTCATGAATCTATAATATCTCTTACATGTAAAGGCATACCAAGATGTATATTAAACTCTACTCTCATTTAGATAGGAAGTGGAAATATATTGTTTTTATGTATATAATCACCCAAATGGAATCGTGTCATATGGTTGTACAGGGTAATCCCATCATGAAGTACATAGATATGACATCCCACATCCACACTGGATCCTTATGGGATTGTGCTAAACTCAGAGAGACCTTGGGTTCATCCTTCAAATTCTGAAAATGTGCTTCGAGAGACAAACTCTGCTACACTATTCTTCATGTCTCGCCACCAGAACAAATATCAGAGATCCTGAAACATATTTTCCACAAAGAGATATATCTTCAAATGGGATATATGAAACTACCTCATAAGTTCCTCAAAAAACATCACCGGTACTACAGTCAGTCCCCTAAAAAAGATAATGTGCAACCAACCTTTATAAAATCCATCAGGGGCCCATAAAATGTATATATGATTACCTTAGATCCCACAGTCAATATCCCCAAACCAAACCTCCCTAATTTTTTTAGAAGCAGTGGGGTTAAAACCATAGTTTTTAGATATAATGAACCACTAAAGAAAACTACAACAAGGATAGCTTATCTAACTCCTTGGAAAAAATGGGGTCAATATCTACTGCTGAGAGTGTCTTCTAACACATTTTCTACCCTATGATTATTGAATATCTCGAAGTAATTTTCTTGGAGAAACTATTTCCATCACGTATATCTAAGGTTAATATCCACATGAGAGAATATATAAATGATACTCTTCTTTGATCAGAGTAGATAATAAATCTCTCAACCATAATGTAGTGTCTCCACACCATTAATGTGAAGGACACCATTCAAAACTCTTGATTATGTGGCGCATAGTTCAACTCATTTGGTATAAATTGCCCAAAACCATTGGAAATAATCACCTACCGCTACATTAGAACACAACCATGTTTGGTTCTTGAAGCATCCTAGAACACTATGTACTCAACACCCCCTATGAAAATTTCAATATGGGGGGGGTGCATATCAACCTCTACCACAGCTCCTAAAAAGATAGCTGGAACATTTCTATCCTCATTAAAGAATGCTGCTTCCAATTCAATGTAGTCAAAGGTCATTATATCCAAGAGAAACCATGTACAAATCAATTATAGTATCCTACCAACACAAGGAATCTCCGCTCCCCCATCACACTCTTGGGTAGCTCACAAGGTAATACTACCTTGACCTTTATCAGGTTCATTTCAACACTATTAGCTTAGGAAATATGTACTAGAAAGTGGACCTACTAAATACAAAAATGAAACTTCTAGATATTACCATAATGTTGGTTCTCTTGGAGTGTGTCTAGATTCTTCCAGAAATGTCTCACATGATCTTAATAAGATGCTAAGTAAACGAGAATATCATCAATGAATACCGCCATAAACTGGTCTAATAAAGGATGAATGACTCAGTTAATGATTCCAACAAACACATCTAGGGTGTTCATCACTATTAAGGGAACCTTCAGGTACTCATAGTGACTGTAGAGACATCTGAATGTTTTCATTGTTATATCCTCATTCCATACTCACACCCGGTGATAGCCTAATCGGAGGTAAATCTTCGAGAAATATCATTCCCCTCTCGGTTGATCGAATAGGTTTTCAATCCTATATAGGGATATATATTCTTCATAGTCACATGGTTTAGGAACTAAAAATATATAGAAAACCAAAATCTTCTATCTGAATTCTTGTCGAAGGACATTGTGGCTGTCTATTGGGAAACATCGGGTCTCATGAATCCCTTTCATTGTAAGTACTCCAACAATTCCCTCAACTTGAAAACCTCTACAAGATCCATCCAACATTATAGAACTGACAAAGGGGTCATCCCTGGTTGTAATTCAATATACAATTCTATCTCTTGTTAGAGAGGTGATACTAGAATGTAATACCCCATGATTTCATATTATGTTATCTCTTTAAAGTAATTCAATAGCTTGCGCTGCACCCAACATCGAGTTCGAATGCACCATGACTTACCAAACTTGCCTTTATGAATTGTATTAACTAAATTTTGTAATTTTTATACTCCATATAATTTAAACATCCATATTATCTTTTTCTTAGACATAATATACGAACAAATTCAATTTTTTATATAAAATAAGTATTTTTCAAAAAAATTAAAATTTCCAATCTTTTAAATGGAGAACCCTTTTTAAATAAAATATTTTATACTATTATATATTCAATTTTAAAAAATAAAATTCTTCTCTAGAAGCGGGACATAATAATTTTGTTTGGATAAATATTTGGTGTTTTTCTAATTACATTCATATTTTGATGAATAGTGAAAGATACTAAATTTTAATAGAAAACAATATTTTTATTCAAAAAAATTTATAGTGTTAAATTATAAATTTTAATGGGTTTGAAATATAAATAAATTATATTTTTATTATTTAATACAATATTATTAATTGGAAGTAATTTCACATTTAAATTGGACGTAAACACAAATCAATCTTTTGATAGTTTATTACTTCTCAAAAACCCATTTTCTAGTTTCAACAATGGTTTGGAATTTTAAATTAATTATTGAAAATCCTATATTTTTAATTTGGTAAAATAGAAATTATTTTTTAATTTGGAATATCAAAATTATATTTGGGTTAATTTTTTCTATTTTTTTAAAAACGTTCAATTTTTTTATGAATAGTGAAAAACGTTGTGTGGTAGATAAAAATCATCTTTTTCATTTAAATGATTATTTTTAAATAAAAATTTATATAAAACTCAAAATAGATACATAATAAATATATTATTCCAATTTAATTCTTTGAAGACATTTTATAATAAGATTATAAATAAAAAAATTATTGAACTATTTAACGCCTTTTACCCACCTTCTAGGCACATTTGCAAATTTTCCTAAAATGTAATTTTACCACTTCTGTGAACTGAATTTCAAAAATCTGAGAGACACGGTTGAGATTAGTAAGTAAAATGTGGTTCAATGGGATGAAAATATTTTTTTGTGAATAGTAACTTTTGAATTTTAGTTACCATAATTAAATGTAAATAAGGTAATTAAATTTGAAAATGATATTAAAATTACCGTAACACATGTCCTAATTCGGTTGGATAAGTGTTTCTCAACCCCAGTCAACCTTAGGAATAAAATATGATCATTTTTATCCTCTTTATTTAGATTTGGACATTTATTATTATTTTATTTAAATAAGAGATAAAAGTGTTAAATTAAATGTTTAATGAATAAATTTTTTTTAATATAGGGTTATACATAAGATAAATTATACTATAAATATTCATTAGGAGGATAAAAGTATTTCCTACAAAATGGTATTTTATTTATAAATTTTATGCATTAAATAAATATATTTATTTATGAAACAATGATGATGTAGTAATTATCTTATTAATGAAAGATTAAAATAAATGATATTATAAATATCCAAATAAATTTAAATTGAGGCTTTTTTGCATTACACTAATTTTCTAGGTTAATATGACATGTTTTTATTGATTTAATTTTTTTTAAATAATCATGTTTTGTTGACTTTCAAAAAAAAACCAAATACTGAATGGTGTCAAAATTGACATAAATGGATTTTAAAAAAATACTATATTATTAATTGATAAAAGATTCATAAAAATCTAATGTTCATACAATGGACATATATAAGGTTATATGTGTCAATAACGAAATACTTGGGGTTCTCTTGGATTTTTATAGTAATTTTATTAATAGACAACATTACTTTTTTATTAACAAACACCTTTAAGGAAAAAGTGAAAAACCATAAGATCCAGCACAAAAGGAAGTTACCAATACATTAAAATAAATGTGCAGCCTACGAGTTTTAGTCCCCCTAGATAATTTCCAAGAGATAGTTTTCACCTGAGTGTCTGGTTCCCTCATCAGGAGAACTTTGAAATGAAAAGCCAACTTGTCCCAAGACTACATGTACTCCTCTATACTGATTATCCCGTTGTTGAATCCTCGTTTTTGGATGAGATCCTATTTATCAATTCAGATGCACTAATCCTTATTTCGAGGCACCCTTATAACTCTTTCCATAATTCTTTCAACCTCTTTAAAAGTATGATTAATTGTCCGAATAGATTCGGCCACAACCTCTTCCGAGCTCATAAGTAATTCCACTGGGTGTTCAATCATAGCATCAGACCTCCAATGTTGGAAATTCGATAAGGATAGGTCGGGGATATTGTCCATCTACTTGGAATTAATCTTCTTCATGGATCTGGTCTCCATAGGTAAATGTAAATATGATTAGTCTTTCCTTACTTTACAATTGCCCCTCCTACTTTTACATCTCCACGGGCTTGGATTCCTACTAACCTGAGTCCCATCCTCTATGTCACCTGCATAGGAGTTATACCATTCATCACTGGACCATTCCAACTCCTGTTTAACCATGGATATTTGGAACAAATATGCAGAGAACCACTCCATATCATCATAGGACAGAATCTCAAGATGTTTACCCAGCACAGGGCCTTCGACATGACTTGTCCGGAACAGGGTCTTACCCCACACATCTTTCTCCAGGGCCTTGAAACCTGTAGTGGGATTACGAGTCACTTCCTAGCCACTATCACTGATATCATTCCTTAAGCACACAAACTCAGCATAACAAGGGTCTGATGGAGTTCTATGACCTCCCACAACCACCATTACCAATACCCTATCCGGGTTGTGCCCACTACCCCCATGGGAGGCCTCAAGCTGAGGGTCCAATCCACTCTCAGTTGTCTTCGCCTCCAACTCCATTTTCACCAGTGAACGAGGGTCATCCAGATCCTTTCTCAAACTATTGAAGACATATGCAACTAGTGGATTTCCTAATCCACCTTGCACAACGTTGGTCTAGTTCAATACAGACTCTACACAAACATTCTCCCGACCAGATGAGCCATCCACCATGCTCTTCTCTCGATTTCCAATACCACCCATGATCACACCCTTCAATTTATCTGTCTTCCTAAACCCACTCTTACAGACCTTCATCGAGTGACCCATTTTCTTACAGGAATAACGATATTCAAATCACGATTCATAAACGACTTCCTGTCTACATCAGAATTCTTCACCAAAAGTTAACCAAACGAAATAGGTAGGCACTTTTGAAGCATCGACCTCAACACAAAATCTAGGATTAACCAGATGATAGAAAAATTTGGTTTGGCTATTAGGACACAGGTATATTCCCACTAGGTTTCCAAGCATACTAATAATTGAAGGATTTCGAAACGGAAGGGGGAGATTTGGTAAGCTTACCCAAATTGCTACTAAAGGAGAGGATCACTTCAAATGAATTTCGTAGGTCCATATGAATAGATAGAAATAGAAGTAGTAGAAGTTGCTGAGAGTGCTAGACCAGGATTTAATTATGTGTTCCTTAGAGGAAAATCGAATCATAATATTTTTGGAGTCGAGCAAACATACTGTTTCCCTCTCCTGTAAGTCCCAAGAACCGAATACAAATCTATCAAAGTAGTCAACCGAATGACTTCTTTGTGAGAAGTGATCGATCAAAGTCAGGGTGAAGAGGGCAGAGGACTCATTGAACTCTGTGACCGAAATCGGGAGATTAGGTCATCCCTTACACAGATCTAGAACCTTCGGGCATAAAGAACTTCAGGGAAACGATGGGAGAAGATTCAGAATAGAGAATGGTGTGAAGGGTTCTGATCTATTGAATGACGTCAGAGGTCCCTCCCCCATAGGGGGATAAACCAGGTTGGAATTCTACACTATCAAGGAATGGGAGAACCCATTATAGTAATTTTATTAACCATTTATTATAATAATACAAGAATACATGGTAAAAGTTAAACTATTTAACTAATAGTTAAATATAAACGTTATGGTTAATATGGGGACCTAAACCTTTCTAAAACCTATTAGTTGAGAGGTTTTATAACTATACCCACTTTATCCTATAAAAAAATCCTTTTGGAGCCATTATGAACCAAATATTATTGTATAATAAATTAATATTTCAATCATTTCTTAAAGTGACCCTCACCTCTCTTATAAAAGGGTACTTCCCAATCTCTCAAAATCAAACCTCCAAATCCATTTGTCTCGACCAAACCCTGCTAAAATATCCTCCAAACTACCCTCAATTCAACCTAGAGGCATTACATTGATCAAAAACCCGACCTAAGGATCCCTTTTGATCAAATAATAAAGAATCTCCCGAAGAAGAGGTAATAATTTCATCACGTCTTTCAAAGTTATTTTCTTCTTCCACTTCATCTTTCTTTGTTGTTTCCATACCAAAATAATAAATCCAGTAACTTATACATATTTTGATGTTATTATAAATATGGTACAACTATATTAATTATTATATCCATCCTATTAATGACAACATCACCGTACGTGCATACGTACGGCTTATTGTTTCCACGTCGTGGTGTAGTTTGTTATTCAGCACATCATTATTTGGATGTGTATAATAATGAGTATAATTGATGTAAATAATAAATAGAACATGTTAATAATTCTTTATATATAATAAACTATCCAATTACATATGATATAGCCATCAATTGAATGATATCGTCTCTCGTGCGTACGTATGGATTACCTTCTCCACAAACGCGATGAGATTAATTCCCCATCGTAACCATTAAGAATAATTTTCATTTTATGATTAAAAATAATGTATGAGAACTTAATAAAATTATGGATATTAATCAAATACATCCTATCCATAACAAATATGACAGACGTAACCAAACATATAAAGGAAAATGAATCACTTAACACCTGAAACAATGATACTATTGAAATATCATTAATAAAGAATTATTCAAAGATCATATATGATATCATATTTATGTATGTGGGTTTTTATAACATAATAATAATGATTTCACAATTATAAATGATGTTAACGTACCCTCAACTAAGGAAAAGTACATGGTAAGGTTTAATTTTACAATCTCTTTATTTATCCGAGGTTGTTTATATGTAAGTATCAACTAGGACTTCTTTATCATCTACATCTGTGTTTCCTAAATATATATTTTGATTTTTTTGTTATTTACTAGAATATGGGTTAAATTCATTGATACCCTTGTTTGACATTCTATAATTTTTTTTTGAAATGAATCTTTCCATATTATTCTACAAAGGGTACACTATAACCTTTTAGAAGAAATAAAGTAAGAATTTTTTTAACTTTTATGGTGGGTGAAACTATTAACCACCGTTATAACACCTTCAAAGCATCCCTTAATAGATTATAATAATATTTTCAAAATAAATGATTTATATTATAATTACGTTACTTTTAAATGATTTCAAAATCTCTCTCAAATAGTTTTGATTTCATCAACATCAACATCTTTTGATGGATTTTACACTTGTTTGAAGTTGATTTATTATGATAAAATATTCCATATTTTAATGATTTTTTTGTGATATTTTTGACTCTGGTTGTGTTATTTTTATACAATTCATGATTTCTAGTTAAATTATTAAAATTTAGTATGCTAGTTTTAATATATATGATTAAGTTATATTTGAATCTTTTCATATGAGGAATGCATTGGACTTAGTAAGTGATGGGTGGTGCTCTCTATATCTTTTCAATGCATCATTAGGTCTCCAGAGACAAACTAGTGTCCTGGGAAAAGCCCATGAAAAAAAATTTATTTGTAGTCTAGGAATGAGGCCTTGACTATGTGGTCATGAAGTCTAACATTATGTATTCCATCATTATAAAATTAGCTATTCATATTACATGTGGTTATTTGACTAGTAGAATATCCATTTGAATTAGAAAATTACATCATTTGATTTATCTTTTCCATATTATGCTGAACTTTATGTTTAAAAGGATTTTTTTTAGTCTTATACGTTGCCTTAAATGTTTATGCTTATTTATGATAGTTTCTGCTATATTTTTATACTTACTAAGCATCTGTGCTCACCCATTTCTTATGTTTTTTTATCTGGATGCGAAGAAGTGTATTATGATTGATATGCAAGGTTATGATAGAGGAATAATGGCGTTCTCAAAGGATTATTTTTGATTTGTTTTATTTTAGAATTTTTAATGTAACTTTCATAAATTTAATCTGTTTTCCAATATTCTTAAACTGATCGGTCCTTCGTGACTTGATTCCTTGTAATCATGCCAATGTATTAAAATAATTCACCTACTTTTGAGAACTGGGGTCAGGGCGTTACAGTTGGTATCATAGGAAGTTTAGTACAAACCATGGAAGCTATATTAAAAAAACACGGATTAAATAACATTACCCTAAGATAGAAATTGAGGATTAGTATATAATAACTTCCTAGAATTTTGGTAATATTGAGATTTTGGGTATTTTCTTAGCAATACATACCTACCTAGATATGAGAAGGTAGAGCTGGCTCTCGCATAAATGTTCCTCGGAGTGAAAACTCTGATAGAGAGTTTTGTTCTTGACCCGAGGTATCCAGGTACATGATAATGGGCCTTGCTGCACTTTTGGTTATGACACCCCCACTGGATATTCTTGGGATAATTTACATTTTTGTTACAAACCATTTTTAATGATTTATGTGTAAATACATACTCAAAGATCACATTTTTATGATTATGGATTATATACATAAAATATTAAATTTACCTTTGGTATTTTACAAGTTTGGAATTAAGCATTGCGATTCATAATGTAACTTAGTTAATGACATTGTTTAGAAATAGTACCCAATAAAAGGAATGATAACTCCAACAATACGTATAATCCAAAGAGTATGCAGGATCATATATTTCATGGTATTAAGCCAAAATTTATAAGGTAAATACTCTCCCATGTGTTCTCATCATACGAAGAAATAATATCATGTGTTAATAAGATAAGTAAATAATTATATGAGTCCTATGGCTTTGAAGGGATGCTAGAGAAGAAAAGTATGGTTGAGAGAAATATCGATAAAGGTAAGAAAGAAAAAAAATGAATTTTCCCATATGTGATAACTGTAGAAAGAATCTTGTTGGTAAATTCTTGAAGGGAATAGGAGTTTGTTATATGTGTGGAGAAAAAGGACACCAAGAACGTGGTTATAAGGGTAAGAAAAAGGTGTCAAATGTATAATGCTTCTTTTTCATGGAGTTGGTACAGTATGTGAATCAATGTCCCAGTCATCAGAGTATACCCCGCTTAATGTTATTGGATAATAATAAAGTTCTTATACTACCATAGATGAAGAGGAATAATTAGTGTTTAAATTATTATTGATGAATTATGTCATTTGGGTGTTGTATCAATGATGTAATAGTTATATTAATTATGGAAATAAATAAGTATTGTATTGTAGTACTATTTCATCGAGGATTTGAGATTATATGCTACTAAGAAAAGTGAATCAATAAGAATATAAACTTTTTGGAAAATTCTTGGTTGATAGAAAAATAAACCTTAACAGGGTCATGATATTGAGGTAGGGATTTTGGAATAAGAGATATTTGATTTGGATAAATTATATTGGATATTCTTGAATACCTTGGAACTAATTGATGGTTTGTTTATTCCATAATTTTTGGAGTATTCAAAATTTTTGGATATAAGGAATATATCTAGTACTCTATAAAGAATAAAGGAGAATGATTGTAATAAAAAAAAGGTCTTTTTTTGGTAATTCAGGTGGTTACCATGTTTTAAAAGAATACATGATAAAGTTACTCACATGTTATTATGTGGAAAAATATATCTTCATTATGTTATGTCGACCTTCCTAATAAATATTTTGACTATGAGTTTGGACACTGGTATTTTGGATAAGTTTAATGGTTGGAATGGATTTTGTTGGACATTGGATACTACAGTTTATGGTTAAAACATTTATTAATATTATTTTTGGATTTTTTATAAATAGGAATACCTGAATGTCGGGCGACAACCCATCATGTCCAGTAAGGCCGTGATAATTGAACCCACAACCGAAGGGTGACAAGGGTGGATCACGTACCACTGTCCTATGAGATGTCATGGTTTGTATATTTTAGTTTTTTTAAATTATATGATATATGAATAATAAATTCTTTTTTTGGAAACCCTATACGATTAGGATAAATAAAATAATTTTTGAGTTCTATTATCTTTTAAAGTGAAAGAGTGTCTATGGTAGAAAATAGTTAAAGGTTGGAAATATACATGTCAAGTATCTTTTTTATTATTATATGAAGAAATTAATTCTTAAAATGTATTTAAAGGATCGTAAAACCATAAATTTGTTATCAAAATACCTTATGTTTTGATGAACAAATGATATTTTAAGTCATCATAGATTTATGGATTTGAGGCCCTCGATTTTTTATTTATTGTTCACTTGTTTATGATAGATGAACTAAATAACTCCATATAAATATTTATGTTTTTCCTCCAATTATGTGTCTCAAATTACCACCAATGTTATCCTATTCAAAACCCTAAATTTTTGGTGACTTTTTTAATTTCCATATCCCTCTTGTTAAGACTAAATTTCATTAACCCTATTATTAATGTGGGTTTTCCACAAAGTAATCATCTATTTTAATCATTTATTTTCAAAGAAAAAATTCAAATTAAGAGGACCCAATTTACTGAAAGAGGGGAGAATGTAAAACCCCTTGATTTCATAGTATGTTATCTTTTTAAAGTAATTCAATAGCTTTCACTACACTCAACATCGAGTTCGAACGAACCACAACATACCAAACAATCCATTAGGAATTTTATTAACTGAAATTTGAATTTTATATACTCCATATAATTTCAACATTGATATTATCTGTTTCTTAGACATAATATAAGAAAACCTTCAATTTTTTAGATAAAAAATTATTTTTAAAAAAAATGAAAATTTACCACCTTTTAAATGGAGAACCCTTTTTAAATAAAACATTTGATACTTTTATACTATCAATATGAAAAAATAAACTTCTTATTTATAAGAGGTATATAAAAATATAGTTTAGATAAATTTTGGGTGTTTTTCTGATAACCTTCTTATTTTGATGAATAGTGAAAGATACTAAATTTTAATTGAAAACAAATATTTTAATCCGGATAATTTTTAGCGTTTAATTATACATTTGAATTTTTTTGATGTAAAATTAGATTATATATATATTTTTATTTATTATAGTACTTTTCATTAGAAATAATTTCACATTTAAATTGGAATAAAACACATATCAATCTTTGGATAGTTTTTACTTTTCAAAAAACTTCTTTCTAGTTTTGACAATGAGAATTAATTTTAAATTAATTAATGAAACTCCGATTATTTAAATTTTTTAAAATAGAAATAAAATTTTTATTTGGAATATCAAAATTATTTTTGGGTGATGTTTTTATATTTTTTTGAAAAAATTCAATTTTTTATGAATAGTGAAAAACTCTCCGTTGTCGTTAAAAATCTACTTTTTCCTTTAAATAATTATTTTTAAATAAAAATTTATATTAATGTAAAAATAGATGCATAATAAATTTATTATTAAAATTTAATATATTAGAGACATTTTATAATAACATTAGAAACAAAAATTTTATTGAAATATTTAAGGCCTTTTACCCACCTTCTAGGCACATTTGAAAAATTTTCATAAAAAATAATTTTACCGCTTCTATGAATTGAATTTTAAAAATATGAGAGACATGGTTGACATAAATATTTAAAATGTGGTTCAATCGGATGAAAATAATTTTGGTTAAATAGTAACTTTTGTATTTTATTTACCACAGTTAAAAGTAAATAGGGTAATTAAAGGTAAAAAAGATATTATAATAACCCTAAAACATGACCTAATTATATTGGATATGGGTTTCTAGAACCAAATCAACCCTAGTAATAAAATATGATCCATTTTGATCAACATGGATTAGATAAGGACATTTCTAATTATTTTATTTAAAGAAGAGTTAAAAGTCTTAAATTCAATGTATAATAACTAAAACATTTTCTAATATAGGGTTATAGATAAGATAAATTATATTATAAATAATAATTATAAATATGAAAATATTTCCTACGTAATGGTATTTTATTAATTATTTTTAGACATTAAATAATTAAATTTATTTATGACACAATGATGAAGCAGTAATTACCTTTTTAACGAATGAATAAAATAATTGATATTATAAATATCCAAATAAATGTAAATTGAACCTTTTTTTGAATTACACTAATTTTATAGGTTAATATGACAGGTTAGTATTTCTTCAATATATTTTTTTCAATGTAATCACGTTTTTTTGACTTTCATAAAAACCAAATACTAAATAGTGAAAAAAATTAAATAAATGAGTTTAAAAAAATACTTTATTGTTAATTGATATAATATTCATAAAAATATAAGGTTCTGAAAAAGGAGTAATATAAGGTTTGATATATCAGTAATGAACCACTTTAGGTTCTCTTATCTTTTTATAGTATTTTTATTAACCATTCATGATATTAATACAAGAATACATTGTAAAAGTTAAACTATTTAACTAAGAGTTATATCTGAATGATAAGGTTAATATGGTGACCTAAACCTCTCTAAAACCTATTGGTAGAGTGTTTTTTGATGAATAACCACCTTAACCTCTCAGTAAATCCTTTTGAAGCCATTATTAATAGAATATGATTGTATAATCAATTAATATTTTAATCTTTTCTTAAAATGAGAGTCACCTATCTTATAAAAGGGTACTTCCCCTTCTCTCAAAATCACTCCTCCAATGAAATTTGGATCAGAAAAAACCTGCTCAAATATCCTCAACAATACCCTAAATTCAACCTCTGGTCCTTACATTTATCATAAATCTGACCTAAGTAGCACTTTTGGTCAAATCATAATGAAGTACATGAAGAAGAGATAATAATTTCATCACATCTTTCAAAGTTCTTTTCTTCTTCCACTTCATATTTCATTGTTGTTTCCATACTAAAATAATAACTCCAGTACCTTCTACATAATATTATGTTATTATAAATATGGTACAACAATATTCATTATTCTATCCATCCTATGAATGACAAAGTCACCATACGTGTGTATGTATGGCTTACCGTCTCCACGTCCTTGTGTAGATTTTTATTCCACATTTCAATATTTGGATGGTTATAATAATGAGTATAATCAATTTAAATAATTAATATAACAAGTTAATAAATATTTATATATAATATAACATCTTATTATATATGATTTTTCCATCAATATAACGATATAATTGCTCGTGCATACGTACAGATTACCATCTCCATGAACGTGATGAGATTCATTCTCCATTGTAACCATTCAACATTAATTTTCATTTTATGATTAAATATATTGTATAATAACATAATATCATTTGGGATATGAATAAAATACATCCTATCCATAAAAAAATTACTTATTTAAGAAATCATATAAAAGAAAATAAATCAGTTAACACCCAAAGCAATGATACTACTGAAATATCATAAACAAAGCAATATTTAAAGATAATATATGATATCATATTTATGTATATCATTCTTGTATAATATAATTACAATTATTTAACCATTATAAAGTATGTTAACTTACCCTCGACTAAGGAAATTTATAATTTAATGGTTAATTTTATAATCTCCTTATTTATATGAGGTTGTTTATACATAAGTATCTACTGGGAATTCTTTATCATCCACATCTATGTTTCTTAAAAATTTACATCAACTTTTTTATTTACTAGAATATGGGTTAAATTATTTTAAAGGAATATTTCCACCATTTTCCAAAAAGGGTACTTTATGACATTTTTGAAAAACTAAGGTAAGAAAGTTTTTTAACTTATACGGGGGGTGTGGCTATTCTATGCCATTATAACACCTTCAAATATTCCCTTACAAAATTATAAGAAAATTCTTAAAATATGTGTTGTATTTTATAATTAGTTGGCTTTTAAATGGTTTTAAAATTTATCTCAAATAGTTTGGATTTCATCTATGTCAACATCCTTTGATAGATTTTACACTTGTTTGAAGTTGATTTATTATGATAAAATCTTCAATATTATATTGAAGGTTTTTTGATATGTTTGAATGTGGATGTGTTATTTTTATACCTTTCATGGTTTATGGTTAAAGTATTAACATTTCATATGCTAGTTTTAATACGAATGATTATGTTATATATCAATATTTTCATATGAGGAATGCATTGGACATAGTAAGTGATGGGTGGAGCCCGCTATAGTAACTCAATGCATTAGTAGGTCTCATGAGATGAACTCTTGTCTTGGCAGAAGGCCTTAACAAAATCTTATTGGTAATCTTGGAATTATGACATTAATATTTGGTTATGATGTCTGACATTATGCATTCCATCATTATAAAATTAGCAATTGATATTACATGTGATTATTCGACTAGTAGAATATCCATGTGAATTAGTAAAGGACATTATTTGATTTTTATTTTCTATATTCTGATGAATTTTATTTTCAAGAGGCTTGTGTTTTATTTCTATATATTTAATTTATTTTTTATGCTTATTTATGATAGTTTCTACTATATTGTTATCCTTACAGAGCATTTGATCTCACCCCTTTATTATGTCTTATTTTTCCCTAGATGTGAAAAAAGTGTATTATGATTGATATGGATGGTTAAATTAGGGGAATAATGGCGTTCTCAAAGGATTATTTATGTTGTGTTTTAGTTTATAAATTTTAATGTAATATTAATATATGTAATCTATTTTCCAAGACTTCTAAACTGATCGATCCTTTGGGACTTGATTACTTAAAATCATTCCAATGTATTTAAATAATTCACCGACTCTAGTTAACTACGGTCGGGCATTATAATTGGTATCAGAGGAAGTTTAGTATAAACCTTGGAAGCTAGATTTAGAAATACTCTAATTAGAGAACGTTACCCTAAGGTAGATTTTGAGTATTTTCTAGGTAATACACCCATGTCTCGATTTGAGCAGGCAGAGGAAGCTCTCGCATAGATGTATTTAGGAGTGAAACCTATGACAAGGAGTTTTTGGTTTGACCGGAGGTATCATAGTACATGAAAATGGGCCTTGATGGACTCTTTGTTATGACACTCCTGGGGGATATGCTTAGGATAATTCATGGTTTCTTTACAAACCAATATGAAGGATTTATGAGTAAATACATACTATAAGAAAAATATTTTATGAATATGGATTATATGAAAAAACTTTTCAATTTATGTTAGGTATTTTAAATGTTTGGAATTACGAATTGTGATTCATAAACTAACCTTATGTATTCCATTGTTTAGAAATTTTTCCCAGTAGAAGGAATGATAACTTCAGCAATACGCATGATCCAATGAGTAAGGGGGATGAAATATTACATGGTATTAAGCCCAAATTCAGGGGAGAAATAGTCTCCCACATATTCTCATCATATGAAGAAATAATATCATGTGTTAATAAGATAAATAAACAATTCTATGAGTCCTACGTCTTTTAAGGGAAGCCAGGGAAAAAGATATGGTGGAGAGAAATATTGTTAAAGAGAAGAATAGAAATAAAGATTTTCTCATATGTGATAACAGTGGAATGAATCACCTTGGTAAATTCATGAAGGGAATGAGAGTTTGTAATATGTTTGGAGAGAAAGAACAACATGTACATGATTACAAGGTTCATAAAATGGTTTAAAATGTACAATGCTCGATATACTAGGATTTGTGACACTACGTGAATCAATGTCCCAATCATCAGAGTATACCCCAAATGATGATATTGGATAATAATCAATTAATGAAATTATCACATATGAAGAGGAATAATTAGTGTTGTTAAATTTTTATAAATGAATTATGTAATTTGAGTGTTCTATCAACGATGTACTAGTTATATTAATTATGGAAATAAATACGAATTATAATGAAATACTATTTCATTAAGGATATGAGATTATATGGTACTCAGAAAATTGACTCAACAACAAGTTAAACGTTTTGGAAAATAAATGGTTGAAGGAAAGATAAACCTTAATATGGTCCTGATATGGAGGTAGTGATTTTTGAATAAGAGATGGTTGTTTTGGATAATTATATTCAATATTCCTGACTACCAAGGAAATTATTATTAGTTTTTTTATTCCATCATTGTTGGAGTATTAAAATTTTTGGACAAAAGAAATATATCTAGTACTCTATAAGGAATAAGGGAGAATTAATGTAATGAATTTGGTTATATAGTAATTCAAGGTGTTACCTTGTTTTAAAAGAATAATTGTTTAAAGTAATCACATGTTATTATGTGCCAAAAATAGATTTTTATTATGTTATGTTGACCTTCTATATAAATTTTTGGACTATGAGTTTGGACAGACATATTTTGGATTAGTTTAAAGGTTGGAATGGATTAAGTTGGACATTTTATACTATGGTTAAAGGTTAAAAAATTTATTAAGATTTCTTTTTTGTATTTTTTATAAAAAGGACATCTCGAAGGTTGGGAGACAACCCATCATGTCCGGCATGGCCGGAAGTATTGAACCCGCAACCAAAGGGCGACAAGGGTGCATCACCTACCACTAGCATACTTGATGTCCTAGATTGTATAAAGTAGGTTTTTTAAATGATATTATATATTAATTTTAAATTTATTTTTTGGAACCATATATGATTAGAATAAATAAAATATTTTTGAGTTCCATTATCTTTCAGAGTGAAAGTTGAGTTTGTGTTAAAAGTTAGTTAAAGGATGGAACTCTACTTGTCAGGTATTGTTTTCTTATTCTATAAAGAAATTCATTCTTAAACTATAGGGAAAGGATCTTAAAACCAAACTGGTCATATCCTAATAACTTATGTTTTGATGAGACAATGATATTTTAAGTCATCCTAGATTTATGGATTTGAGGCCCTGAATTTTCTCTTTATTGTTCACTTGTTAGTGATTGAAGACCTCAATCACTCTCTTTAAATTTTTACATTTTCCCTCCAATTATGTGTCTTAAATTTCCACCAGTTTTTTCCAATTCAAAATCCTAATTTGGTGGTGACTTGTTTCATTTCTCTTTCTCTCTTATTAAGACTAAATTTTGTTAACCCTATTTTAGATGTGGGTTTTACAAAAAGATATGTTCTATTTTTAACCTTTTATTTTAAAAGAACAACATAAAATTGGGATTATGAAATTTATTGAAGGAGGGGAGAATGTAACACCCCAGGATTTCATAGTATTCTATCCCTTTAAAATAATTCAATAGCTTTCTCTACACAAAACACCAAGTTCGAACTTACCACAACTTACTAAACTACCCATTATGAATAGTATTAACCACATTTTGAATTATATATAATATATATAATTTAAACATCTATATTATCTATTTCTTAGATATAATATAAGAACCAATTCATTTTTTAGATAAAATATATAGTTTTCAAGAAAGGAAATTTTACTAACTTTTAAATGGAGAACCTTTTCAAATTCAATATTTGATACTTTTATAAATTCAATTTGACAAAATAAACTTATTATTTAGAATAAGGGCATATAAATTCAGTTTGGATAATTTTTTTTTGTGTTTTTATGATAACATTCATATTTTTATGAATAGTGAAAGATAATACATTTTAAATGAAAACAAATTTTTTAATCAAAATTTTTTATATTGTTAATTTATACATTTGAATGGATTTGTTGTATAATTAGATAATAATTTTGTAATTTTATCCAATATTGTTCATTATATGTAATTTTACATTTAAATTGGACATAAACACATATCAATCTTTTGATAAATTTTACTTCTCAAAAACACGATTTCTAGTTTTGGCAATGGGAATTAATTTTAAATTAATTAATACACCTACTATGTTTTTAATTTGATAAAATAGATATAATTTTTGAATTTTTAATATAAAAATTATCATTGTGTGAATTTTTTGTATTTTTCTGAAAACATTCAATTTTTGATGAATAGTGAAAAACACTACGTTGAAGATAAAAATTATCTTTTTCATTTAAATAATTATTTTTAAATAAAAAATAATCTTAAAGTCAAAATAGATACCGAATACATATATTTGTACAATTTTATTTATTATAGACATATTATAATAAGTTTAGATATTTAAATTTTTATTGAACTATTTAACGCCTTTTACCCACCTTCTAGGCACATTTGAAAATTGGCATAAAATGTAATTTTTCCGCTTCAGTGAATTGAATTATGAAAATACAGGTGACATGGTTGACATCAGTAAGGAAATGTTGTTTCAATGGGATTAAAATAATTTTTGGTGAATAGTAACTGTTGAATTTTATTTACCACAGTTAAAAGTAAATATGGAAATTAAAGGTAAAAATGATCTTATAATTACCCTAGAAATGTCCAAATTCTATTGGATAAGTGTTTTTCGACCCAAATAAACCCTTGGAATATAATATGATCTTTTTTTTATCAACTTGGATTACATTATGACATTTATTATTATTTTAGTTAAGGGTTAAAAGTGTTAAATTCAATGTTTAATAATTAAAACATTTTTAGTATAGGGTTATACATAAGATAAATTCGACTATAAATATTAATTATATCAATAAAAAAATTTAAACATAATGGTATTTTATTTATATTATTTAGAAATTAAATAATTAAATTTATTAATGGCACAATGATAATGCTGTAATTACCTTATTAATGAATGATTAAAATAATTGATATTACAAATATCCAAAAAAAATTAAATTGAGACTTTTTATGAATTAAACTAATTTTCTATGTTAATACAACATTTTATGATTTTTTTGATTTTTTTTTCAAGTCATCATGTTTTGTTTACTTTTAAAAAAACCAATAACCAAATATTGTCAAAATTGAATTAAATGAGTTTTTTAAAAAAATAGAGTATTATTAATTGATATAATATTCTTAAAAATATAAGGTTCTTCCAAAGGACATAAATAAGGTTATAGATTTCAGTACATAACCAATTGGGGGTATCTTGGATTTTTAGAGTAGGTTTATTAACCATTTATTATAATAATACAATAATACAGGGTAAAAGTTAAACTATTTAAGTAGGAGTTAAATCTAAAAGATAAGGTTAATATGGTGACCTAAACCATTTTAAAACCTATTGGTTGAGAGTTTTTCGACCAAAACCCACCTTAATCTATAAATAATTTTTTTGGATCCAATATGAAAAGAATAAGATTTTATAATAAGTTAATATTTCAAATTTTCCCTAAAGTGACCCTCGCCTCTCTTTTAAAAGTATACTTCCCCATCTCTCAAAATATCACCTCCAAAGACATTTGGCTCAACCAAATCCTGATAAAATATCCTCCCTACTACCCTCAATTCATCTTAGAGGCCTTACCTTGATGAGAAAGATGAACAAAGGAGCCCTTTTGATCAAATCAAAAGGAAGCGCCGAAGAAGAGGTAA
Source organism: Viscum album (assembly GCA_963277665.1). Taxonomy (NCBI): domain Eukaryota; kingdom Viridiplantae; phylum Streptophyta; class Magnoliopsida; order Santalales; family Viscaceae; genus Viscum; species Viscum album. Next base: position 1,943,765,704 of record OY728160.1, read on the forward strand.
TAATTTCACCACCTCTTTAAATTTTCTTTTCTTATTCCACTTTCTATTTCATTGTTGTTTTGATACCAAAATTATAAATCTAGTACCTTCTAAATAATTTGATGTTATTATAAATATGGTAAAACAATATTCATTATTCTATCCATCCTATGGATGAAAAAGTCACCATACATGCGTACGTATGACTTATTGTCTCCACGTCGTGGGCTTGTTTGTTATTCAGCAATTCATTATTTTGATGGATATAATAATGAGTATAATTTATTTAAATAATAAATATAACATTTTAATAATTATTTATATATAATATACCATCCAATTATATAATATTTCACCATCAATATAAGGATATCTTCGCTTGTTCGTATGTATGGATTACCGTCTCCACGAATGCGATGAGATTCCTCCCCTATCGTAACCATTCAAGACTAATTATCATTTTATGATTAAAAATAATTTATATGAACATAATATAATTTTGTATATGATTCTATTACATCATATCCATAATAAACATGACTTATGTAACAAATTATATAAAAGAAAATAAATCAGTTAACACCCAACGCAATGATACTACTGAAATATCAAAAACAAAGAAATATTTAAATATAATATCTAATATAAAATTTATGTATATCATTCTTGTATAATATGATTACAATTATTTAACCATTATAAAGGATGTTAACGTACCCTTGACTAGGGAAAATTATAATGTAAGGGTTAATTTTATAATCTCCTTATTTATTTGAGGTTGTTTATACATATCTACTAGGAATTCTTTATTATCCACATCTATGTTTCTTAAAAATTTACATCAATTTTTTTATATACTAGAATATGGGTTAAATTATTTTATTCCCTTGTTTGAAAGTATAATATCATATTTATGTATGTGGGTCTTTTATAATTTAATAATAGCGATTTCACCATTATAAATGATGTTAACTTACCCTTGGGCGCAGGTTAGCGGGCACTGTAGCAGCGGTGGTACTGTTGAATGACAGGTACTGTAGCGGCGGCAGGGCACTGTAGCGTCGGCGGTATTGTAGCAGCCGGGTTACTATTCACATAATAGGAATTTGGGCAAAAATTTGGGCCTACGGGCTATGTAATGGGCTACTAGCCCACTAGGCCTTCGGGCTATGTAATGGGTCTCCCTCTACCCAGTTAAAAGAGGTCTTTGCTTTGCTTTATTAATAAAAATGAGGCTTCAACCCCAACCATACAAAAAAAGTATACGGTAAGGGTTAATTTTAAACTCTTCTTATTTATCCAATGTTATTTTTACATAAGTATCTACATGGAATTATTTATCATCCACATATGTGTTTCTTAAAAATTTATTTCAAATTTTTTTACTATATAATTGAATATGGGTTAAATTAATTTATATCGTTTTCCTAAATTCTATAATTTTTTTTAAATTTATTCATTAAATCATTTTCCATAAAACGGTACTTTATGAACTTTTCGAAAAATTCAGGTAAAAATGTTTTTTTAACTTATAAAGAGGGTGTGGCTATTCTCCTCCATTATAACACAATCGAATCTTTCCTTAAAAGATTAAAAGAATATTTTCAAAATAAATGTTTTATTTTATAATTATGATAATTTTAAATGATTTCAAAATTTCTCTCAATTAGTTTTGATTTAATCTATGTCAGCATTCTTTGATGGATTTTATGTTTTTTTTGAAGTTGTTTTATTATTATAAAAATATTCCATATTGTATTGATGGTTTTGTGATATGTTCGACAGTGGGTGTGTTATTTTTATACAATTCATATTTTATGGTTAACGTATTAAAATTTCTTATTATAGTTTTAATATGAATGTTTATGTTATGTTTTAATCTTTTCATACGAGGAATGCATTGGACTTAGTATGTGATGGGTGGAGCCTGTTATACCTCTTCGATGCAACGATAGGTCTCATGAGACAAACTACTGTCCTGGCACATGGATTTGAAAAAAAATAATTATTTTAGTCATCGCTCGAAACCTTGACTATGTTGTTATGATTTCTAGTATTATGCATTCCATTATTTTGAAATTAGCTATTGATATTACATGTGGTTATTCAACTAGTAGAATATCCATGTGAATTAGTAACTGGAATTATTTGACTTATCCTTGCCATATTATGCTAATGTTTATGTTTAAAATGATTTTGTTTTAGGGTTATATTTTTTTTAAATGTTTATGCTTATTTCTGATAGTTTTTTCGATATTGTTATACTTACTGAGCATCTGATCTCACCCCTTTATTATGTTTAATTTTTTCCATGATGCGAATAAGTTTAATATGATTGATATGTTAGGTTAAGATAGGGGAATAATGGAATTATAAAAGTATTATTTATGTTGTGTTTTATTTTAGAAATTGTAATGTAATGTCTATATATGTAATCTATTTTACAATACTGATAAACTGATCGGTCCTTTGGGACTTGATTCCTTGTAATAATGCTAATGTATTAAAATAATTCACCAACTTTGGGTAGCTGGGGTCATGGCATTACAATTCGTATCAGAGGAAGTTTAGTACAAACCTTAGAAGCTAGACTTATAAAATCACTTATTAGAGAACATTACCCTAAGATATAATTTCATGATTAGTATAGAAAAACTTCCTAGAATTTTGGTAATTTAGAGATTTTTTGTATTCTCAATGGAATGCAACCTTGTATGTATATGATTAGGTAGAGTCATCTCTCACACAGATGTAACTAAGAGTGAAAACTACGACAATGAGTTTTGGGCTTGACCTGAGGTATCCTGGTACACCACAACAGGCCTTTCTACACTATTGGTTAAAACACTCTTGAGGGATATGCTTAGGATAATTCACATTTTATTTACAAACTATTATGAATGATTTATGAGTAAATACTTAGTCAAAGAAATCATTTTTATGATTATGAATTATATGAATAACCTTTTCAATTTACAATAGGTATTTTACATGTTTGGAATTATTCATTTTGATTCAAAAACTAACCTAGTGTAAGCCATTGTTTATAAATGATGCCCAATAGAAGGAATGAGAACTCCAACAATACGCATGATCCAAATAGTAAGAAGGATCATTTCTTTCATGGTCTTAAGACAATAATTAGAAGGGAATTAGTCTCCCATATATTCTCATAATAAGAAGAAATAATATCATGTGTTAATAAGATAAGTAAAGAATTAATTGAGTCCTATGGATTTGAAGGGAAGCCACAGAATAAAAGGATAGTAGAGAAAAAGATGGACAAAGGGAAGAAAGGAAGGAAAGATTTTCCCATATGTGATAACTGTGGAAAGAATCAACATAGGTAAATGCTGGTAATGGGAGATTGTTATAAGTCTAGATAAAATGTACACCTAGTTTGTTATTTAAAGTTTAAAAAAGGTTTTAAATGTACAATGCTTCATTTTCATGGAGTTGAGACACTATGAAAATAAATGTCCCAATCACCAGAGTATACCCCAAATTGTGCTATTGGATAATAATAAATTTATGATACTACCACAGATGAAGAGGGATAATTAGTTTTCTTACATTTTTATTAATGAATTAAGTCACTTTAGTGTTGTATCAAAGTTGTACTAGTTATATTAATTTTTAAAATAAATAAGGATTTTAATACAGTAATATTTCATTGAGGATTCGAGATTATATAGTACATAGAAAATTTACCCAACAACAAGTTAAATTTTTTGAAAAATTAATGGTTGAGGGAAAGATAAACATTAATATGGTCATGATACTGAGGTCAGGATTTTGGAATAAGAGATGGTTGATTTGGATAAATTATATTGTATATTTTGGACTACCTTGAAACTGATTAATTGTTTGTTTATTCCATAATTGTTGGAATATTCTAAATTTTGGGATATAAGGAATATATCGAGTACTCTATAAAGAATAAGGGAGAATGAATGTAATGAATATAGTTTTATGGTAATTCAGGGTGTTAACATGTTTTAAGATAATACATTATGATCGTACTCACATGTTATTATGTGGAAAAAATAGATCTTCATTATGTTATATTGACATTCCTTGTAAATTTTTTTATTATGTGTTTTGACCCAAGTATTTTGGATAAGTTTAAAGGTTGGAATGGATTCAGTTGGACATTGGATACTATGGTTTAGGATTAAAACATTTATTAATATTATTTTCAGATTTTTTACAAAAAGGACAACCTGATGGTCGGGCGACAACCCGTCGCATCCCGCAAGGCCACAGAACATGAACCAGCATCCAAAGGGTGATAAGAGTGCATCACCTACCACTGGCCAAAGCGATGTCCTTGTTTTAATAATGTAGTTTTTATAAATGATCTTGTAGATGAATTATAAATTTATTTTTTTGAAACCCTATATGATTATGATAAATGAAATATTTTTGAGTTCTATTTTCTTTTGGAGTGAAATATGAGTTTGTGGTAAAAATTATTTAATGGATGGACGTCTACTTTTCATGTATATTTTCTTATTCTATAAAGAAAATAACTCTTATACTTTAGGGAAAGGATCTTAAAACATAAATTTTTTTATCCTAATACCTAATTTTTTAGGAACCAATGATATATTAAGTTGTCATAGATTTATGGATTTAAGGCCCTCAATTTTCTATTTATTGTTCATTTGTTTGTGATTGATGACCTCAATCACACCCTATAAATATTTAAATTTTTCCCCCAATTAAGTGTCTCAAATTTCCACCAACGTTCTCCTATTAGAAATTCTAATTTGGTGGTGAATTTTTTCATTTCCCATTCCCTCTTATTAAGACTAAATTTTATTAACCCTATTTTCGATTTGGGATTTACAGAAAGGTTTTTTCTATTTTCAAACATTTATTGTCGAAGAAAAATCTCAAATTGTGAGGATGTGATTTATTGAAGGAGGTGAGAATGTAACACCCCAGGATTTCAGAGTATGTTGTCTCTTTAAATTAATTCAATGGCCTGCTCTATATAGAACACTGATTTCTAACACACCACGACTTACCAACCTAGCCGTTATGAATAATATTAACTACATTTTGAATTTTATATTCTCTATATAACTTTAACATCCATATTATCTATTTCTTTGACATAATATAAGAAACAATTCATTTTTTAGATAAAATAAGTATTTTTCAAAAAATGCAATTATACCACCTTTTAAATGGAGGACCCATTTTAAATCAAATTTTTGATAATTATATATATTAAATTTGATAAAATAAACTTATTCTATATTATTCGAACATAAATATTTAGTTTTGATAAATTTTTGGTGTTTTTTTGATAAATTTTATATTTTGATGAATAATGAATGATACTAAATTTTAATTTAAAATATTTTTTAGTCAAAATAATTTAAACTATTAAGTTATACTTTTGAATGGTTTGGAAGTATAATTAGATAATATTTTTAACATTTAATCCAATATTTTTCATTGGAATTAACTTCCCATTTAAATTGGACATAAACACATATCAATCTTTTGATAGTTTTTACTTCTCAAAACCTGCATTCTGGTTTTGACCATGGGATTTAATTTTAAATTAATTAATGAAGCTTCTATGCTTTTAATTTGGTAAAATAGAAATCATTTTTGAATTTTTAATATCAAAATTAACTTTGGGTGAATTTTTTGTATTTTTATGAAAACATTCAATTTTTACTGAATAGTGAAAAACACTCTGTTCTAGATAAAAATCGTCTTTTTCATTTAAATAAGTATTTTTAAATAAAAATATATCTTAAAGTAAAAATATATACAGAATACATATATTAGTCCGATTTCATTCAATATAGAAATTTTATAATAAGATTATACATATAAATTTTTATTGAACTATTTAACGGCTTTTACCCCCCTTTTAGGCACATTTGCCGATTTGCATAAAATGTAATTTTACCTCTTCCGTGAATTGAATTTCAAAAATCTGAGAGAAAAGTTGAAATTAGTAAAAAAAATGAGGTTCAATGGGGTGAAAATGTTTTTTGGTGATTAGTAACGTGTGAATTTTATTTCCCACGGTTAAAAGTAAATAGGATAATTAAAGGTATAAATGATATTTTAATTACACTAACACATGTACTAATTATTTTGGATAGATCTTTTTCGACCCAAATCAACCCTAGGAAAAATATATGATCATTTTTTATCCACATGGATTAGATTAGGTCATTTATTAGTATTTTATTTAAAGTAGAGTTAAAAGTGCTAAATTCAATGTTTAATAACTAATTTTTTTTAATATTGTGTTATACATAAGGTAAATTGGACTATAAATATTCATTAGAAAGATAAAAATATTTCATACACAATTATATTTTATTTAAAATTTTTAGACAATAACTAATTAAATTTATTTATGACACAATGATGATGTAGTAATTATCTTAATAATGAATGATTAAAATAATTGATATTATAAATATCCATGTAAATGTAATTTGAGTCGTTTTATGCATTCAACTAATTATATAGGTTAATATGAAATTTTAGTATTTATTTAAATCATTTTTTCGAAATAATTATTTTTTTACTTTCATAAAAACCAAATCCTAAATAGTGCCAATATTGACATAAATGATTTTTCAAATCAAATACAATATTATTAAACATTATAATATTCCTAAAAATATAAGATTCAGCCAAAGGACGTTGATAAGGTTAGATATGGCAATAATGAACCACTTGAGGTTCTCTTTTCTTTTTATTGTATGTTTATTCACCAATTATTATTATAATACAAGAATACATTGTAAAAGTTAAACTATTTAACAAAGAGATAAATCTTAATCATAAGGCTAATATGGTGACCTAAACCTATATAAAACATATTGGTTGAGAGTTTCTTGACTCATACCCACCTTATCCTCGAAATAAATCCTTTTAGAGCCATTATTAACCAAATATGATTGTATAATAAATTAATATTTGAAGATTTTCATAAAGTGACCCTTTCACACCCTAAAATCCATAATAATTTCATTTATTTTATTTTATAATTTTATCATGTTTTAAAAATTTCTTTTTGGTGGTGTGGGCTAGACCTGATGTGAGATTTTGGGTTTTGCTAATAACTCAGTGTTTTTTTGCTAGTGTCCAATGCGATGGTAGGGCACTGGTGAGGCCGTATGGCTTTGCCAGAACAATATGTTGCCGCCCGGTGTGCGGGTAATTAATCCATTAATGAGTTGAATAATAATTTGATCACAAAATAAAATAAGGGGAAAATGATTAAATAATTGAAGAGTTGTTATAATAATAATAATAATAATATTGTGATGATGATTATGATTATTATTATTATTATTACTGTTATTATTAATATAATTTTAGTTAATAATTTCAATTAGGCTTCGAACATGGAATTTCCATCATGTTTATAAAAAATTGATAGCATTATTAATAATATTTTTTACTACTATATTTTTAGTTGGATTATGTTTTTAGATTTATTTTATTTTATTTCTTATTAATTTTTTTATTTTCAATTTCTTTTCTTCTTTTTTCATCACCTCTATAACACCCCGAGATTTTATGAAAAATATTCTTTTTATGTTTATTGATGTCTTGTGTTGTATGCTACAACAAAGGAGTCTTGCACAACACGGAACCCTAACTTGGCTGCATTACACGCAATCACGACCTTCCTCGATAGCGTGTGTTATACGCAATACTGAGTTTCCCTAAACAATGATATGCTATTAAAATATTATTAAAACTATCCATTATGAATAGTAATAACCACTTTTTGAAATTTTTTAATTTTCATATTTCAAAATGGACTTCATTTTTGGATTCGGAATATTGAAATTAGCCTAGGGTAAAATTTTGGTATTTTTTATGAATAGTGAAAACACTGGGTTACTATTTAAAAAATGACTTTTTATTTAAATAATTATTTATTCTATTTAAATTTATTTTAGGTAAATATTGACAAATAATACCAATATAATTTCAATGTAATTAATTAGAGTTATTTTATAATAATTTTAGATATATTAAAATTTTATTGAACTTTTGACCGTCTTTTACCCACGTCCTAGGAGAATTTCCAAATTCACATAAAACATAATTTTATCGCTTCTGTGAGTGGAATTTCAAAAATTTGAGAAACACAGTTGATGTAAGTATGTAAAATGTGGTTTAATGAGATGAAAATAATTTTTGTTGAATAGTAGCTTTTTACTTTTTTATACTACGGATAAAATTAAATAAGTTAATTAAGGGTAGAAATGATATTATTATTACCCTAAAACATGTCCTAATTCTATTGGATAAGTGTAATTCGACCAAAAACAACCTTAGGAATAAAATATGACCATTTAGGCCCACTTGGATTAGATTAGGACATTTATTATTAATTTATTTAAAGAAGGGTTAAAATAGTTAAAATCAATGTTTAATAAGTAAATCAATTTTAATATAGGGTTATACAAAATATAAATTAGAATATAAATATTAATTGGAAATATAAAAAGATTTCCTATATAATGGTGGTTTATTTTTAATTTTTAGACTTTAAATAATTTAATTTATTTATGACACAATGATGATGGAGTAATTATATTATTAATGAAATATTGTCATAATTGATGTTATAAATACCCAATAAAATGTAATTTGAGACTTTATATGAATTACAATAATTTTCTATGTTAATATGACATGTTTGTATTTATTTAATTAACTTTTTTCGAACTAATATTTCTGTTATGATTTTTTTTAAAATCAATTACCAAATAGTGTCCAAATTGACATAAAATTGTTTTTAAAACAAATATTATATTAATAATTGTTATTTTATTCCTAAAAATATAAGGTTCATCCAAATGACTTATATAAGGTTATATATAGTAATAATAAACAACTTGGGGTTCGTTTGTCTTGTTATAGTAAGTTTATGAACCTTATAGTTTAAAAAAACAAGAAGACACGGTAAAAGAGAAATTATTTAATTTAAAGTTAAATCTAAATGATAAGGTTAAAATAGAAAACTAAACTTGTATAAATTATATTGGTTGAAAGGCTTTCTACCCATAACAACCTTAGCTTCGAAATAACTCAATTTAGAGCTATTAAAAATAGAATATGACTTTATAATAAAATAATATTTTTAGTTATTCCAAAGGTGCTCGTCTCCTCCCTTATAAAAGGGCACCTCCTCCCTCTCTTACTCACACCACTTTGAGCTTTCAAGCTCGTCCAACCCCTGAAAAATTCTCTTCTCCACTTCCCTAGAAACATCCTAGAGGTCCTGGTCTTCTTCAAAGACCAATTTTAGTGCCCTAAGAGGAGGTCTCAAAGAGGCACTTCAATGAAGAGGTAATGTCTGTTACCGATTCTTTCAACTTTATTTCTTTTTCCACTTATTCTTCTTTAGTTGTTTAATTATGAAGTAATAACATTAGTATCACTCATATACTGATATGTTATGAAACAACCCTATTTCACCATCTATCCATCCTATGTTAAATGATATTACCGCGTGTGCGTATGTACGGAATATCGTCTCCACGCCGTGATGTAATCTATTTTCCACAACCACCTTTTTGTATGGGTATAATGGTGTAAATAATAACTATATTTGATTACTTTAAAGTGATACTGATTCTGAAATAGTATACATACACTCCAATACAATTCTAGGATCATTGGAATGATATCATCACTTGTGCGTACGTATGGACTACCGTCTCCACGAGGCGATGAGATTCATTCTCCATGTTAACCATTAATGAATGATTATAAAGTATATATAATAAGTAATCATGAAATATATGACATAATAATGATACTAGATTTATGTGTATATATATTTATTTCATCTATTTAATTTCATTCAATTCAATAAGGAAACGAAAACAGCGTTCAGGCGTACGTACGGCCTACCGTCTCCATGAACGGTGTATTTCATTTCATTTAATCGATCTATCATATATATATGTATATACTAAAATATATATTATATTTAAATCATGTTTTATATTTCTGAATTATGTAAATCAGGATATAAGTAATAATATCAAGAACAACAAGTCCAAAAATGTACGATAAATAAAACGATTTAACCCAAAACACTGCTTTAACATGGAACTTACAAAAGAACGGGTAATATAAAGTCATAAGTGAACCAAATATGATATCATAACAATGAATATGATTCCGTAATAAGTCAATGACATTATTTAAATCATTATACAGGATTTTCGGAAACGTATGAAGTATATCGGACCTGAGGAAATAAAGAAAGGTTTTATGTAAGGAAACAAAAAGGGAAAGATCGTTATGGGAGTTGTTGAAGATATTTCAACATGATTAGAAGTTTATATTCCAAGTTTCCAAAGACACTAAACTATTATGGTCCTTGTGTTACTTTTTTTTTATGTATTATGTATTTCGAAAAAGTAATGTAATGTCAATGTACGTCAAGCTTTGGGTCTCTACAGTTTGTGTCAGAGGAAAGGTTTAGTCAACCTTTGGAAACTAGGATGCGAAAACGTTAGTGAGATCCCTAGAGATATTTCTAAGGTATGTCTAGGGATGTCCCTAAGGATAAGTATACATATAGGATGTAGTCCTAGAACTATGGTAACAATCTTAGAATTTAACCTAAGATGTTAGATATTGACGGTATTCCCCCTTTATTATGTTGTTTTCCCTAGCATGATTTTGGCCTCTCACACTATTCCTTTTGGGTTTTAGATGATTGCTGGAACCCGAAGGAACCGTGTTGATCAATGTAATGGACAATGAAATGATTATCCTCCCGAACAAACCAATTTTATGGGAGATGGAGTGAAAAATCTTATTTTTATACTTCCACAAGCTATGAATCATTATGGACATCCAAATGAGCAGAGAAGGGAACAATATTCTATTGAGTCCTTCATGAGGCAACGTCCACCTTCTTTTTGTGGGTCTTCCGATCCACTTGTTGCTGAACAATGGATCAGTACCACTGAAAATATATTTTCAGTTCTTCAATGTTCTGAACATGATAAACTCATCTTAGCAGTATATCGTTTGGAAGGTGAAGCTGATCAATGGTGGAATGTTACCTAGAATACAAGTCCAAGAGATGAAATTGAGTCCATGGAATGGGATGAGTTCAAGAACTTATTTTTCAATAAGTACTTCCCTCGTATTCTTCGAACAAAGATGGAGAAGGAGTTTATTGAACTAAAGAAAAAGGATGATGAATCTGTTGGTACATACGAAGTGAATTTTACAAGGCTTTCAAGGTATGCATCTAGCTTTATCATCCAACCTGAAAGTAAAGTTGATTGATTCTTCAGTGTCTTAAAACCAAATTTTCTAAGGGCATTATCTATAAGAGACTTCATTAGCTATGAATAAATTGTGCATTGTGATATTAAGGTAGAAATGGAAGTTGGTGTTACATATCCATCTCATGGTTTTGACAAGAAACGAAAGATGGAGTTCAAGGAGAAATATTAGAATAGTGGTGAAAATAAGATGAATGTTTCTTTATGCTCAAAGTGTGGAAAGAAGCATGGTGGAGATTGTCTTAAAGGGACTAGAAAATGTTTTATGTGTGGAAAAGAAGGTCATCGAGCAAATGAGTGTCGATGTAATGGAAAAAGTTTTGCTAATGGTGTGAATAAAGAAAAGACTACAGAGAAGGCACCACCAACACTTCAATGCTTCAAGTGCAATGAAATGGGGCATTATGCTAATCAATGCCCTAAGCCAAGGGTTAATGATGATCGACATGAGAAACCACTTAAGGGAAAGGACAAAGGGAAGTCACATGCGATCACTATTGGTGATGTTGAATATGACAACGATGTGGTGGAATGATTAAGTGTTTATGTAATGGGATTCCAAAATAATGTTGTATATAGTATCATGGAATATTGGAATATTTATGTATTGGTCTATTGTGTTTTTTAATCATTTTATGGTACCAGTAACCATGGAAAGTGATTGAGATATTTTTTGAAAGAAGATGATATGCGCATAATGAAGGGATAAGGAGAAAATGAAAAGTTTTATAGTATTCATGATCTCATGACTGATATAAGGAAATAGTTATATCATGGTTCGAGTATATATAATTTTGGGTTTTTGGTATGTGGAAAGAGTTAACTTTTGACAGCACTCATGTTTTCACTATGATTCGATGGGTATTCATTTTTCAAGAGAATACATGATTAAGTCCTTTGAATATTTGGAATGTGACCAACAGGACATATCTTATGATATATGGGGATCAACGATGGTATTAACATGCTTCTTATATGAAATATTTGGTAATCGTTTTCACCATATTATGAGAGTGGACGGCAGTATTATGGATAAGCCTAAAGATTGGAATGGATTATGTTGGACATAAGTTAGTATTGTTTAAGGATAGAAGTTTTTTTGATATTAATGATGGGATGTTATTGTAATGTATTTTTAGAAAAAGGACAACATGTAGGACGGTTGATATCCCATCGCGTCGGACAAGGCTGTTGGAATTGAACCCACAACCGAAGTGCGACTGGCCTTTATCACCTACCACTGGCCTACAGGTAGTCCTTGGTTAGTAGAAACTAGTTTTATTTTATTAAGCGGTATGATATATGAAGTATACGTTCATTTTTGGAACCATATACGAATAATCTAACAATAATATAGACTTATAACGTTTTCTAACCTTTTGTTTGAAACAGATGGAATGCCCCATCATTCTATCACATGATCTGCTAACACATCACGAATAACCAATTTAACTTCATTTCTTTAAGGGATGAAGTGGAAATTTTTCAATTCATGAACAATAGTGAAATTGTACCAAAATCATGTAAGTATTTATTTTAATTCATCATCTTTAGGGAAATGATCTTGAAAGCCAAAAATGTTGTCCTAGTTCCCTTATATCCGATGAATTAGATGGTACGTTAGATCATCACAAATCTATGGCTTTGTGATTGTTGTCTTTTTCATTGCCATGTTCTCTACCACTCTCCATCAAAACATGATGGTTAGGTTTCTCTTCCATATCCATATTTTCACCTATGTTCTCCTATGTGGAAACCCATTGATTAGTTAATTTGGGTAACCGTTATGTTTCATACTTTAGTTTTTAAAGATTGGTTTTGGTATTCGTTTTTATGATGTGGTTTTCTATTAAAAAAACTTTTGAGTAGTAAACCATTTATAACCCCGATGAATTTCGAGGGCGAAATTCATTTTAAGGGGGGGGGGTAGAATGTAACACCCCGAGATTTTATGAAAAATATTGTTTTTAATTTTATTGATATCTTGTGTTGTACGCTACAACAAAGGAGTCTTGCACAATGCGCAACCCTAACTTGGCTGCATTACACGCAATCACGAACTTCCTCGATAAAGTGTGTTGTACGCAATACCGAGTTTCCCTAAATAATGATATGCTATTAAAATATTATTAAAACTAGCCATTATGAATATTAATAACCACTTTTTTAAATTTTGTAAATTTCATCTTTCAAAATGGACTTCATTTCTGGATTCGGAATATCGAAATTACCCTAGGGTGAAATTTTGGTATTTTTGATGAATAGTGAAAACACTGGGTTACTATTTAGAAACTGACTTTTTATTTAAATAATTATTTATTCTATTTAAATTTATTTTAGGTAAATATTGAAACATAAAACCTATATAATTTCATTGTAATTAATTAGAGTCATTTTATAATAATTTTAGATATATTAAAATTTTATTGAACTTTTGACCGTCTTTTACCCACCTCCTAGGAGAATTTCCAAATTCACATAAAACCTAATTTTACCGCTTCTGTGAGTGGAATTTCAAAAATCCGAGAGACACGGTTGATGTCAGTAAGTAAAATGTGGTTCAATGAGATGAAAATAATTTTTGGTGAATAGTAACTTTTTACTTTTTTTACCACGGTTAAAAGTAAATAAGGTAATTAAGGGTAAAAATGATATTATTATTACCCTAAAACATGTCCTAATTCTATTGGATAAGTGTAATTCGACCAAAAACAACCTTAGGAATAAAATATGATCATTTAGGCCCACTTGGATTAGATTAGGACATTTATTATTAATTTATTTAATGAAGGGTTAAAATAGTTAAAATCAATGTTTAATAAGTAAATATTTTTTAATATAGAGTTATACAAAAGATAAATTCGACTATAAATATTCATTAAAAATATAAAAATATTTCTTAAATAATGGTAGTTTATTTGTAATTTTTAGACATTATATAATTTAATTTATTTATGACACAATGATGATGCAGTAATTATATTATTAATGAAATATTGACATAATTGATGTTATAAATACCCAAATAAATGTAATTTGAGACTTTTTATGAATTAAAATAATTTTATATGTTAATATGACAAGTCAGTATTGATTTAATTAACATTTTTTGAACTAATATTTCTGTTATGATTTTTACAAAAATCAATTACCAAATAGTGTCAAAACTGACATAAAATAGTTTTTAAAACAAATATTATATTATTGATTGTTATTTTATTCTTAAAAATCTAAGGTTCAGGCAAATGAATTACATAAGGTTATATATAATAATAATAAACAACCTGGGGTTCGTTTGGCTTGCTATAGTAAGTTAATTAACCTTATAGTTTAAGAAAACAAGAAGACATGGTAAAAGAAAAATTATTTAACTTAAAGTTAAAACTAAATGATAAGGTTAAAATAGAAACCTAAACTTGTCTAAATTATATTGGATGAGATGATTTCGACCCATCACCACCTTAGATTCAAAATAACTAAATTTGGAGCTATTAAAAATAGAATATGACTTTATAATAATATAATATTTTTAGTTATTCCAAAGGTGCCCCTCTCCTCCCTTATAAAAGGGAACCTCCTCCCTCTCTTCCTCACACCACTTTGAGCCTTCAAGCTCGGCCAAACCCTTCCAAATTCCCTTTTACACTTCCCTAGAAACATCCTATAGGTCCTGGTCTTCTTTAAAGACCAATTTGGGTGCCCTAAGAGGAGGTCTCAAAGAGGCGCTTCAAATAAGAGGTAATGTCCGTTACCGATTCTTTCAACGTTATTTATTCTTCCACTTATTCTTAGTTAGTTGTTTAATTATGAAGTAATAACATCAGTATCACTCAAATACTTATATTTTATGAAACAACCCTATTTCACAATCTATCCATCCTACGGAAAACAAAATCATCGTGCATGCCTACGTACGGAATACCGTCTCCACGCCGTGGTGTAATCTATTTTCCACCACCACCTTTTTGGATGTGTATAATGGTTTAAATAATAACTATATATGATTATTGTAAAGTGATATTTATTCTGAAATAGTATACATACACTCCAATACAATTCTAGGATCATGGGAATGATATCATCGCTCGTGCGTACGTACTGACTACCGTCTCCATGACGCGATGAGATTCATTCTCCATGTTAACCATTAATGATTTATTATAAAGTATATATAATAAGTAATAATGAAATATATGACATAATAATTATACTGGATTTATGTGTGTATATATATTTATGTCATCTACTTAATTTCATTAAATTCAATAAGGAAACGAAAACAGCTTTCATGCGTACGTACGGCCTACCGTCTCCATGAACGGTGTATTTCATTTCATTTAATTGATATATCATATATATATATGTATATACTGAAATATATATTATATTTAAATCATATTTTATATTCTGGAATTAATTAAATCAGGATATAGGTAATAATATCAAGAACTACAAGTCCAAACACGTACGATAAATAAAACGATTTAACCCAAAACGCTACTTTAACATGGAAATTACAAAAGAACGGGTAATATAAAGTCCTAAGTGAACCATATATGTTATCATAACAATGAATATGATTCTGTAATAAGTCAATGACATTATTTAAATAATTATATAGGAGGTTCGGAAATGTACGAAGCATATCAGACCTAAGGAAATAAAGAAAGGTTTTCGGTAGGGAAACAAAAAGGGGAAGATCGTTATGGGAGTTGTTGAAGATATTTCAACATGATTAGAAGTATATATTCCAAGTTTCCAAAGACACTAAACTATTACGGTCTTTGTGTGTCTTTTTTTTGTTTTGTATTAAGTATTCTGAAAAAGTAATGTAATGTCCATCTACGTCAAGCTTTGGGTCTCTACAACCTCTCTCTCACGCAGACCCTCTCCCTCTCCCCCTCTCCCGGTGGTCTATTGCGTTACCACCTCCCTGCAATCCCTAGCATGCCGATCCTTCCTCCCATGCCCTCTCATCCCTGACACCTCCTCTTGAGCCCCTCCCTTTAGAAACTTGCACCCGGACCAGCGTCCCTCCTCCTCGGATTGCCTTGCGTGCTGCCAACGACCTGCACCACCTCCTCCTTTCCTCAGACACAGCTCCCATGGTTGCACCCCTTTCCAACTAGGTCAGTCGGCACCCTACCCCCAGTCTGCTCTTGTCCACGCCCCCTTTACCTCTATCTGGAGAATCGGAACTGCCTTACCTCTTCACCGGACATCCTTGGATGCGCCCCACCTTCATAACCGGACCCTTCGGTGACCTCCATAGTGTACAGTGCACCTCAAAAACCTCTCTGTCGTGCTTGGTCAGCTTCCTGAACCCTCTCTGCTGGTCCATTTTACTTCGGTTGGATTTTTCATCTATTGGTAATATATCGAGGTAGGGTTTAGTGTCGAATTTGGCTTGGTTTTTATGTTTTCAGTTCAAATTCTGGTTTTAGGGTATTGTTGTGTTTGATTGTGTTGTGTTTGGCAAGCAGTGAGAGATTCAAACCAATTTGCAATGTCAGTCTACACTGAGGTATGTGGTTCTGCATATAACTATTTCTTGATGGATTAATTTTCTTGTTCGATTAATTTAACATGACCTTCCAATAATTACTTGGGTGCGAACTTAGTTTTTAAAAAGAATTTATCATGCATTGATTTATTTTGTAGCGTGTTAGTATAGAGCATAGTGCATTTTTGTGAGAACCCTTAATGTGAAATTTTATTGTGTTATACGAGTTGTGTAATAAGTTTATTTAATTTAGGAAGAGGTTTGAATTTTATTATGAAGTGGTGATGATGTGAATTTTGTAATAAAAGGAGTTTTTTGTGAGTTTTGTGTGTGAAAAATCATGTGACGTCACTTGGAATTTTTTTTTAGAATTTATTAATCATTTATGGAATGATATGGAAGTCGCAAATTGGTTTTTGAATACCATCTTTGGGTGAACATCAATCCAGAATGGGTATTTTTCATTTATTTACTAGTATCATGTTTATGAAAAACGAGTTTTACTTTTCTAGGAAAAAATCACGCTGATCTATTTACTGCATTATAAACTATGTTTCTACATTAATAAAATGTTTAAGGGATGTCATGGTGTTTTGGGTGTGTTTTTGATGTAATCCCATGTGGTGCTTCATGGATCTATTTTTATAAATTTTAAAATGTTTAATTAAATTAAATTAGTGATTCAAACCATGTTTTGATAAGATTATACTATGTGTTTAGTTATGAAATAGGGTTTGGGTCGGTCTAGTGTGTAAAGAGGTGTTTTTTTATTTAAAATTTATTAATGAAAATTTGAATAGTTTTATTACATAATTATTAAGGGTAAAAAATCGTTTTGGTTAAATGTTGAAAATGTTCTGGTGCGTGAACTCGCACTTCGTGTGTGGAAATTGTTTAATAAATTCATTTAATGGTTTTTTGACCATGTAAGTGCTTTCATTGACTGTGTAGTCATTAATTGGTTGTGTAAGTGATGCAGATTTGGTTTTGGAATATTTTATGTTAGTGTGTTATTTTTAAATAGTATTTTTGTGTGTGCATGTGTAGTGTTGGTATAGATAACGCCTCATTTGTTTTGTTTGTTTTTCTAACAAATGAAATGAACTCGAAATTACATGAGAAAAAATGGAAAGCTTGGGTACTAGGTGGGGGGACTTGGACTAGTGCGCTAGTGATTTGAAAGTGGCATTGGCCTAGTTTCACTTAGCTACATTGATGACTACAACACTAACTAAACTTTTGGATGTTGTTTTGATTCCAATAGGTTATGGATGTGTTTCCCTACTAGTGGCTCATGCATGAGAATGTATAATGTTGTGTTTCAATACCAGTGATCACTGAGACACAATGTTCTAGGGTCCCACTTCTCACTAGTAACTTTAGGGTCTCTCCCATGTTTTGTGCTTCCCTTTTGCATTGTACTCACCGTCAGGACACAGTGTGACGTTGGGGTTACCATTAAAGTGTGTGTGTGATTTAATTTATATTGTTTTTCTTTAAATTAGTTTTCCTTAAAACAATTTTCATTAAAATTGTTTAAGCATTTATTTATTTTTCATCTGTTAAATTGAAAATGTATGTGTCATTTAATAATTATGCCTGGAACCTTTTCTCGGTGGCATCTTACTAGGCCTTTAACTGACACCCTCTATACACCATTGGGTGTATGTAGATTCTATTTCTTCATCATTTTAGGTTGAGGAATTGAGCATATCATTGGTGGTTTTGGTTGTCAGTGGCACCCTCATGTTGGTTTGGTGGTGGTGGCTTAGGGATGTGACTCCTTATACTGCACAGAGGTTTGAGTTGGAGTTTTTGTTTTCCTTTGATGTAGTCTATTTTGGGTTTTTAGTTCAAGTGGTAAACATTAAATCTAAACTTGATGTAAGGGTATATTGGGTTGTCTGATTTTAGTTTCAATTTATTCATCTTGTTGATTGTTTTATATTTATTTATCCGGGTAAATCTTTCCCAAATTTTATTTTTGACCTGGGCACTTTTGCCAGCCCGTGGGGATTGAGAACACCATTTTGGCCTTTCCACGGACTGGGTCGGGCATCAGTTTGATGGAAACCCGACTTGGTTCGTGGGAAAATGGTATCAAAGGATGTTTGTTCTTGATATTTTTGGTGTCATGTATATCGAAGATAGGACTATCGATACATGACTGGTAGGTGTGAGAAGAACGTCGCGAACTCTTACTCATTCTTATGCTCGAGTAACCAGGGATAGTTTGAGATTTATGTTTTAGATTTGGTCATTGTGGATGTGGGATGACGATAGGAGTAAACCGGTACTGCGAACAGTATTACATGGAGTAACCACCCACGTGATGCCCGAGAGTACGGTTTGACACTACTAGTGGTAAGTGCTTGTCTAGGGCATGCTTGGTTAAAACATGTAGTCGGGGTTTACATGAACACAATTCCTCCATCCAGGTGCTTTAATGTTTGTGATATCTTGCTTTGGTTTTCAGTTGGCGCGAAAGTGTTTTTTAAGGAAAGCAGATTTTTGAGTTGCTCTTATTTTATTTTAGTTTTTGTTTGGCATGATTCATGGGGTGTGTTTCTTTTGAACCTTGTTTTTGGAATTTGGGATTTGGTTTGTTGAAGTCGAATTTCTAAAAGAACTTCTTGGTATATTTTAAATCTATGTGAGTTATTTTTGAAATGGGAATCACTTTGAAATATTTTCTTGAATTTTTCAAATTGTTTTCAAAAAAAGGTATTTATAGATATTGAGAATGTTTTGTTTTGAAAGTGGAGCAGCCTTGTTTTTTTCCAATGGTATTTCTAGGGGTGCTCACATGTGCATGTCGATTTGATTAATGGAATGTTAGTGGATCGGGTGGATGGCTGCCTGAGTGGAACGAAAATGAACACTTACAAGGAACCAGGTAATATCAGTGGTGATTGATTGATTTCTAAGGCTACTTGTTGTTTCCAAGAAACTGGGATTTTTTCTATAATGGGGTTTTGTGCTTAAATGGTTTTTAAATTCGTAAATGACATTGAGTTTAGAGTAAAGATGGTTTTTTCAAAATATCTTTTAGGTTTTTTTGTGAAGTGTTTGGTTTTTCAAGTGGGTGTTTTTCCTTGAAAAAAATTCATGTTATAAATTGGAAGTAGTGGAATTGTGTTTGAGGTGTCGATGTTTGTTTTGTGATACATTTGGATTTGTGGAAGGATGTTTTGTGTTCTTGTTCGGGATATGCCTGCTAGAAAGGTATCATGGGTTTCCAGTGGGTCTCTCAGTTATTAGCTTAGCCCGGACTCCCAATGGAGTGGAAGAGTTGGGTTCTGCTCAGTTGCCCGACTGTTTGAAGATGTAGAGGTCGGTTGGATATCGTTGAGTGGTTTGAGAATGCTTGGAATGTCTCTAGTTTTTTAGGGACTCTAAATTTTGGGCATGCTTAAGTTGTCTCGAGTATGTTTTGAGGAGCGAGAATACACCATCAAATCGTGATCATTCTATTTTCTTCATATGTGGGAATGTCTTGAGTGATCCTCAAGACTAGCCTCATACCACAGTTGTACCTAAGGAAGTGAAGGTTCCTCATCAGATGAGGAGTGTGAACCGAAGGGGACTATTCTTGGAGTGATCCTTCCATCAGTTCATGTTGCATGTGAGACACAACACTCATCCTCTTATCTCAAGTGTGGTATGTCTTTCACCTTATGTTCTTCGCTAAAATTATCAGTGGGTACGTTGATAGAGTGGTGGATTGGGTCATGGGGAGAACTATGTAAATTACCTTCTAGTAGAGTAAGTTCCAATCAGAGGTGTTTATCTTATGACTTTGAGGCGGTAGATGCTTCAGTCATCAGAGCCCCAACCACAGGTCTTGCTTTGAAGCTTGCGCATAATCAAAACTTGTCAGACATGGGATGGGCTTGGTCCGATTTAAGTCTGCAGTGTTAGGATGAGGACAACATAAATTTACCTATTGCGGTATTACCTTTGAAGTATTCATTTTTGTAGTGAGTGGCATGAGGCCCTTGTCTCCATTATGTGGTCTTAATTTATATGAGTCCCCCTTCGTCTATAAAGGGGTTCAGAAAATATATATTCTTTTAAAGTGAGCATGTGTTCTCTGTGAACATTCTTATGTCCGGTAATGGATAAAAATTATACCAGTTTCAGAGATTCTCATGTCTTGTGGGATTGACACGTGCCTATCCAGTTTTATGCTAGGTTAGGGGTTTTTGCTATCAATTCCATCTCTTGTGGTGGAGTTTTTTCTAGTGTATGAGTTATCTATGCAGGTCGGCCTGTGTTGGTGGGTTCGTGATGAAGAGATTAGTCTGTATCACTAAAAGTAAAATGGGAATACCCATGTAGGTGATATGGTGTTAGGGAAAATTTTGAAGTGGTGGAGAGACCCAGTGCGGGTCTCATTAGCGTCTTCTCTTATGTTGGTTTGGTTAACCTTTGGGAAATTGGAGGGTCAAGTTAGTGTTATAGGTTTTCTAGAGAACCAATATTTGAAAAGAATCCTAATATGGTGGGGAGACCACCATAGGAAAATCTTATGGAAGACTCTTCTTTCAAAGTTCACTTGGAAAGGCATCCTCTTACTTCTGCTCTGCATGAACTCGACAATGATAATTGGTTATCTCAGCTATTAGGTTGCTGGATGAGTATTCATGGAGATCTTCAGTGGCCCCAATGATCCCTATGTTAGGGGTTAGGGTGTTCCATGATGTAGTTTGTTTTGAGGTGAATTTCTTGTTGTTGGATATTTTACATGGTGATTCTAGTTTTGAGATCTCTGGAGTTTCGGGTTATGGGTGTCTGGAATGCCCGGTCATTGGGAAACTGAGGTTTTGTTTTAAATACATTCTGGTCTTCACGGTCTCGCTTGGAACCCTTGGTTGACCAAATATTTTGGGAATTTCTAGGGGCATAAAGTTTCATGGTGAGGATAATTTTCACACCAAAAAATACATAATAATTTATTTTATTTTATTTTATAATTTTATCTGGTTTTAAAATTTTCATTGTGGAGCTATGGGACAAACCTGACCTGAGATTTGGGGTTTTGCTGATAAATCTGTGTTTTTTCATGGCAGTGCCCAATGTAGGGGTAGTGCATAGGTGAAGTTGTATGGCTTATCCAGAACAATATTCTACTGCTCATTGTACATGTAATTTATCCATTAATGAGTTGAATAATAATTCGATTACAAAATAAAATAAGTGGAAAAAATGTCTAAATAATTCAAGAGTTTTTTAGTAATAATAATAATAATCTTCTGATTAAGAAAATGATGATTATGATGATGATTATTATCAGTATTATTATTATAAGTATTATTATTATTATTTTAGTTAATAATTTCAGTTAGCCGTTGAACATGAAATTACCATCATGTTTATAAAAAATTGATAACATTTTAAACATTATTTTTTTATTACTATTTTTTTAGTTGGTTAGTGTTTTTAGCTTATTTTATTTTATTTCTTTTTTATTTTTTTATTTTCCTTTTATTTTCTTCTCTTTTCTTCCCCCTCTCTCACACGGACCCTCTCTCTCTCCCCCTCTCCCATTGGTCTGTCACGCTACCCCCTCCTGGCATACCCTATCATGCAGATCCTTCCTCCCTTGCCCTCTCGGCACTGGTACCTCCTCTTGAGCCTCTCCCTTCGACAACATATACTCATACCGGTGTCCCACCTCCCCGTCTTTCCATGCATGCCACCAGAAACCCATACTACCTCCTCCTTTCCCCAACCACTACTCCTATGGCCGCACCCCTTTCCGGCTAGGTCAGCCGGCACCCTCCCCTCCAATCTTCTCTTGGCCGCGCCCCCTTTCTCCCTCTCCAAAAAACTATAATTTCCACCCCTCCTTACCAGAAAGCCTTGGCCACACCCAACATTCATAGCCTAACCCTTCAGCGACCTCCCTAGAGTGTGGTGCACCTTGGAAAACACTCCTTTGTGCTTGGTCAGCTTCTCGAACCCTCTCCGTAGGTGCATTTTACTTCAATTGGTTGTTTCATCTGTTGGTATTATATCATGTTAGTGTATAGTGTCGTATTTGTCTTGGTTTTCATTTTTTCGGTTCAAAATATGGTTTTAGGGTATTATTACGTTTGATTGTGGTGTGTTTGGCACGCGGCATGAGTTTTACACCAATTTGCAAAGTTTTTCTACACCGAGGTAGGTGGTTCTCCATATAACTATTGCATGATGGATCTATTTGCTTGTTCAATTAATTTAGTATGGCCTTCTATTAATTACATGTGTGTGAACTTAGTTTTTTAATAAAATTTAACATGCGTTGATTTATATTATAGAATTTTAGTATAGTGCGCAGTGCGTTTTTGTGAAAACCCTTATTGAGTCATTCGATTGTGTGAGAAGAGTTGTTTAAAAAGTTTATTTAATTTAGGAAGAGCTATGAATTTGATTATGAAGTGGTTATAATGTGAAATTTGTAATAAAAGGAATTTTTGTGTGAGTTTTGTGTGTGGAAAATCATGTAACGTCGCTTGGAATTTTTTTATAGAATTTTTTAATGGGTTATGAAATGATATAGATGTTTTGAATTGGTTTTTGAAAACCGTCTTGGTGTGCACATCATTCCAGAATAGACATTTTTCTTTTATTTAATAGTAGCCTATTTATTCCATATGAGTTTGACTTTTCTATGAAAAAATACCTTGCCGAGCTATTTACTGTTTTATAAATTCTATTCCAACATTAATAAAATGTTTAAGGGCTAAAATGGTGTTTCTGGTGTGTTTTTGATATAATCCAATCTGGTGCTTCATGGTTCTATGTTTATATAGTATAAAATGTTTAATTAAATTATATTGGTGATGAAAACCATGTTTTGATAAGATTATACTGTGTTTTTGGTTGTGAAAGAGGGTTTGGGTCGGTCTAGTGTGTAAAGTGGTCTTTTTCTCTTTAAAACTTGTTTATGAAAATTTGAATTGTTTTATTAAAAAAATAATAAGGGTGATTTTTTTTTGGTTAAATGGTGTACATGATCCGGTGTGTAATGTCATGCAATGTGGGTGGAAATTGTTTAATAAATTATTTTAATGGTTTGTTTGACCATGTAAGTGCTTTATTTGACCGTGCAGTAGTAAATTGGTTATGTCAGTGATGACGATTTGGTTTTTGAATATATTTATTGTTTGTATTATCTTTAAATGGGTTTCTTGTCTGTGAAAGTGTAGTTTTGGGTAGAGATAACACCTCATTTTGTTTGTTTGTTTGTGTTTGACATATTAAATGAACTCTAAATTATGTGAGCACAAATGGTAAGCCTGGGTAATAGGTTGGTGGAATAGGACTAGTGTTCTAGTGATACAGAAGTGGAATTGAACCGGTTTCACTTAACTGGATTGATGACTACAACACTAAATATACTTTTGGATGATGTTTGGAGACCACAAGGTTATGGATGTGTTTCCCTACTAGTGTCTCATGCATGAGAACGTTTGTTGTTGTGTTTCTATACCATTTCTCAATGAGACATGATGCTTTAGGGTCCCACTTCTTGCTAGAATCATTAGGGCCTCTCCCATGTTTTTTGCTCCTATTTTGGTTTGTTCTCACCATTGTAACATGATGTGATGTTGGGGTTACCATTAATGTGTTTGTGTTTGTTTTAAATAAAGTAGTTTTTCTTTAAATTAGTTTTCCTTAAATCTAATTTCATTAAAAAAAATTAATAATTTATTTATTTTTTGTCTGTTAAATTCCAAATGTATTTGTAATTTAATAATTATTCATGGAATATTTTATCAGTGGTATCCTATTGGGATTTTATCTCCAACCCTAAAAACACCTTTGGGTGTATGTAGATTCTGTTTCTTCTTCAATCCAGGTTGAAGAATCAAGCAAAGAATTTGTGTTTTGGGTTGTCAGTGGCACCCTATTTTTGGTTTTGTGGTAGTGGCATAGGGATGTGACTCCTCGTGTTTCTCGGAGGTTTCATTTGGTGTTTTGTTTTCCCTTTTATGTATTGTATTTTGTGTTGTTAGTTCGTGTTGTAAAATTTAAATCTGAACATGGTGTAAGGGTCTGTTTGGTTGTCTTATTTTAGTTTCAATTTATTCAGACTTCTGTTAGTTTTATGTTTATTTATATGGGTAAATCATTACAAAGTTTTATTTTTGATACCTTGATACTTGTGCTAGACCGTGGGGATCTGTAATGCCCTTCGGGCCTTGCCGCAGACTGGTTTGGGTGTCAGTTTGTTGGTGACCTCACTAGGTTCATGATAGACCCTCACCTCTCTTATAAAATGTTACTTGCCCTTCTCTCAAAATCACACCTTTAAATCCATTTGGAACATCCAAACCCTAATCAAATATCCTCCCAACTTCCATCAATTCAAAAAAGAGGCCATAATTTGACCATAAAACTAACCTCAGTATCCCTTTTGATCAAATCCAAAGGAAGCACCATAAGAAGAGGTAATAATTTCTTCACCTCTTTCAAAGTTTTTTTTTCTTCCACTTCCTCTTTATTTGTTGTTTCATACCAAAATAATAACTCTAGTACCTTCTACATACTATTATGTCATTATAAATATGGTACAACCATATTCATTATTGTATCTATCCTATGAATGACAATGTCACCGTACATGCGTACGTTCGGCTTACAGTCTCTACGTTTTGGTGTTGTTTGTTATTCAACAATTGAATATTTGAATGGATATAATAATGACTATAATTGATGTAAAAAATATATAACATGTTAATAGTTATTTATATATAACATACCATCCATTTAAAAATTATTTCACCATCAATAGAATGATATCGTCTCTCGTGCGTACGTACAAATTATTGTCTCCATGAACGCGATGAGATTCATTCCCCATCGTAACCATTCAATAATAATTTTCATTTTATGATTAAAAAATCATTTATAAGAACTTAATATCATTCTTTATTTGAATAAAATATATCTTATCCATGAAAAACATTACTTACATAACAAAATATATAAATTAAAATGAATCAGTTAACACACAAAAAAGTGATACTACTGTAATATCATTAAAAAAGTAATATTTGATGATAATATATGATATAATATTTATGTATGTGGTTCTTCTAGAATTTTATAACTATTATTTCACCATTATACATGATGTTAATTTACCCTCGACTAAGGAAAAGTACAAGGTAAGGGTTAATTTTACAATCGCTTTATTTATCTCAGGTTGTTTATACGTAAGTATCTACTGGGACATTGTTATCATCCACATCTGTATTTCTTAAAAATGTATTTCTAAGCATTTTTCATATTTACTAAAATTTGGGTTAATGTAATTTATACCATTTTTTGACATTCTATGAAAGTATTTGAAAGGAATATTTCCATCTTTTTTCAAAAATGTACTTTATGAAATTTTCGAAAAATTGAGGTAAGAATGTTTTTCTAACATATATTGTTGGTGCAGCTATTCTCTACTGTTATAACACCTTCAACGCTTCCCTTACAAGCTTATAAGAATATTTTCCAAATAAATGTTTTCATTTTTAATTATGTGACTTTTAAATTAATTCCAAATTTCTCTCAAATAGTTTTGATTTCATCTATGTCAACATCCTTTGATGGATGTTATACTTGTTTGAAGTTGATTTATTATGATACAATCTTACATATTGATTTTATGGTATTGTGATATGATAGAATATGGATGTGTTATTTTTCTACCATTAATGGTTTATGGTTAAAGTATTAATATTTTTTATTCTAGTTTTAATACAAATGTTTATGTTTTTTTTCAATCTTTTCATATGAGGAATGCATTAGATTTAGTATGTGACGGGTGGAGCCCACTATAGCTCATCGATACATCGGTAGGTATCATGAGACAAACTAGTGACTTGGAAAAATCCATGAAAAAATCTTTTTTGTAGTCTTGGTATGAGGCCTTGACTATGTGGTTTTGATTTCTGGAATTTTTCATTCCATCATTATGAAATTAGCTATTGATATTACATGTGATAATTCAAGTAGTAGAATATCCATGTTAATTAGTAAATGGAATTACTTGATTTTTCATTGCCATATTATACTGAATTGTAAGTTTAAAAGGCTTTTATTTTAGTCTTATATATTTCCTTAAATTTTTATGCTTATTAATGATAGTTTCTACTATATTATTATCTTTACTGAGCATCTGAGATCACCCCTTTCTTATGTTTTATTATTCTCAGGATGTAAAGAAGTGTATTATGATTGATATGAAGGGTTAATATAGAGGATTAATGGTGTTATCAAATTATTATTTATGTGGTTTTTTATTTTAGAATTTATAATGTAATGATCATTTAAGTAATCTATTTTCTAATACTGCTAAACTGATCGGTCCTTTGGGACATGATTCTTTATAATCATGACAATGTATTAAAATAATGCACTGAATCGGGGTAACTAGTGACTAGGAATTACATAGAATGTCCTTAGGAAAGAAATCCTTATACTTTGCAACTATATTATGAAATTGAGGTTCCATATCATCCACTTCTCCAAGAGTCTTGTTATCCAACTAGAAAGTAATTTTCCAAACTCTCGTCTGTATGAGTCCATCCTCCTCTAACTAGGTATCCCTCTGACTTATGAAGGAAAAAATAACCCATTCAATGGGGACACACAATATCCTGTTTCTAAAATATAAAATATGTGCCTGAAGGTCACATAGATAGTCCATTCCTAAGATTTCATCATAAGTCCTCATTTATTCCATAAATAGAACAAATAATAAAAATCTATCCTTTGAGAGCAAGATCATGCTTTCATAAAAATCATGTGATCATTGAGTTATCTCCACATTGAGTCTCCAATCATAAGGGTCATGTTAAGGGATCTCCCAGAACCTTCAGGGCTTGATCTAGCAATATATGAAGCAAATAATGGCCTAAAAATATGTCTATAAAAACTATAGATATGGTTTATAAGTCAAAGATAATACCTGTAATCATCGCTTATGCTTATAGATCATAGTCTTCTATTGAATACATCTTACCTCATCCTTTTCCACCAACTCCCTGACCCTGGCAAGGACCACTTGGGGAAAGTTGAGGCAACAAGTTGAAATGTCTACAACCTCCATCTAATATCCATACTCCTCTACCACATCTTCCACAGTGAATACCTCCTGAATCCTACTAAAACCTATTCATAGGCTTCCCATCCATTTTATTTTGTTTAGATGTATGGTGGGTTAGATAGCCTCACAAAAGATGTCCCATTCCATCACAAGAGTCACACCACATCTCCATAGGATAACTAAACCCCTAATTAGAGCCTTGAACAATATTCCCCCAGTAATGAGATTGCCTCTAAAAACTTATTTCATATCTAGATACCTATGTATACTATCAGAGACCTATTTCTAGAGTCTCACCACCTATATTCCATCTACTGGATGACATTATCAATGTGTACTCGGCCTGAATGATCTCTATCACCAAAACTCGCTCTAGCACACAATCATTTGTAGGAATGCATAGAGGTATTACACTATCCTAGATTTATTTATGTTGAACTGAATAAAAGTTACATAACCTATGGAATGAACATTGAACCATGTCTATAGTGTATTATGAGAGGTTTTTAAACCTCGTTGAATACTTAGTCGTAGTCATGCTACCCTTCTTTTGTTGTAAAATATTTTGGATGCACACTACTTGCATCATAGATGGAGATTTATCCTACATGAAGATATAATCAATATTCATATATAAAGGTGTCACATAGTCATTTGAAAAAACCAAATGTATCCACCAACACTCATGGAACCACAATGAATAATCACTTTGAGGACCACCATCTGCTCTATTGGTGTATTGATGAGAAAAAAGCATATGTTACCACCATAATCCAATCCTTAGCTACTTGTGAGTGTGGATCTTCCATGAACCTAAGGGATAATGGATTTTGAAACTCATGAACCATGCTCATCTTTAACCTCTCATCCGATAGTACCATGAAAACCATCTAATTTTTTATGGTTGGATGTATATCTAGAAGACCATCCATAAGAAATACCTCCATCATCGGTCCCTTCATTAAATTCTTTTCACTGATGGGATCTTCCTAAAAATCCTTCTAGAGAATCCTAGCTTGAAATCATTATGAAGGAAACCTCAAATAACAATATTTACCATAGTCATTGTGTATGTCTTGGGAGTTAACTCAAGAAGGACATGGAACAGAACCCTGTCTTATATGATGCATGTATCAATGTTTTCCCTAAAACCAATGTATATGTGTTTTATGTCTAAAATTATGTATCTAGAGTCCTTGTGTATGGATACTTCAAACACAAAACCAATAATAGAGTCCCTATAATTAAATTCTATCTTTGAAAACATAACATTGGTTCCATAAAACCCAAACCAATCTCACAATTGGAATACACTCCAAAATGTATTCCTAATATTGAAAACTTCTCTAATACCACTCTGTCACAAATAGACTCACCAGGGCCCACTTGGATACTGATAATCTGAGTGTTACTACCCCAATACCACCTCCACTAGTCTAGGGACTAGTGAATAGTTCATAGCATAAAAAACACTCCAATGGGAGGACTTAGACTAATGTACATGTACACTCACACACATAAGCATACCCATACAATGATGAAGTGAAAAATAAAACTGATACCCAATGACTGGATACATATAAATCCCATAATTTGAGTATGATGAATAATAATAGAATTTATAGTGGTTAAATTAAAAGACCATACAAAAACAATAAATAAGTCCAACCTAATAGTAAGAGGGGACTACAGTCAAAAGTGGATTTTAGAATGAACCAAAGACTATCAAGCCTAATTTAAGCTACATCTTCTCCTAGTCTACTAGGAACATTGATGAATTCATGTTTGTATTTATAAGACACAAAACATGTGGGAATATCCCATGAAAGATTGATTATAATAATAACCATTAGGGAACCTTGAAATTACTAATAATAAAGAATCAAGAGTATTAAACTCACCATAAGTCATATCAATCATAATATGATACATATAATAAAACATCATGATATAATAATGGAAGAATAAATTTCTTAAGGTAAGGTAAAAACATCATTACCATCTTAATATCCTTCTCATGAATCTATAACCACAATATCTTAGGAGAACTTACTCTGAGAGACTAATAACACTAATGATGTTCTTTCGAGATGTTTTTCTTGTTGGGTTTCCCCATTATGAAGTACCCACTAGAATTTTGAAGATATAGATACATATATGGGGATAACATTTAAGGACATGTGGTATAATAAAAAAAATATTAACATGAAAAGTAGGGGTTCAACGCCCGGTAATGATAGTCACGCTGATTCTAAGAACCTTGTATATGGAAGATGATGTTAAAGGATACTGGCCAGGGATATATGGGTTTACTGAGAACTCTGTCTAAGAAAAATACTTTAGATAGGATAAAAATCCTTTGAATATTATATACTTCCCAAAATTCCCACTTAGGGGTTGATAGAGGGAACACACTCTAAGGAAATTGGTCCACGTTGAAGAGATAAAGGGTCAAATACCTCTCAAGGAAAAGTTAACAGGGTGTATTTAATATAAATGGAATGACTTTCAAATCCCTAGTATTTCAATGTTCATAATACCATGCCCATGTACTTTAGTATGTTCATGGGTACACCTGGTCGGGTCTGTGTACCCTAGGTTTTATCTTTGTACTTGGTCATATTCATGTACATGCCTTGACCTGGGTGCTCTAGCTAGGTCCAAGTACATGGCTTAGCCCGTGTACTATGGACATTAGTTTTTACCTGAGGATAAATAGAGAGTATCTAGGTTGGGTCCCATGACATGTAACATGTGTCACATGATGTGTGATAATTTATTCTTTATGGAAGTCAGAGCACCCTAGAAAGGGCCCCACACAATGTGTATCTCACTATTACATGATTTGTAGTTCGGAAATTTACATAACCCATAGGTTCTTCAAATGGTCTACCTACACATCATCTACACTAATTTATATCTCTAATATCACCCAAAACCAAGGATATGGTCCAAATAATCTTTTATTTTTCCACTCATGGGAATCCAGCTATCAGATTCTCATAAAAGATCATCCCATCATGTTATCCTGTTATTGCACGTTAAAGTATAAGTGAACATAATTGATCCAGTTCTAATATATAATCAAAAACAATGTAACACAATCCCTTATTAATCATTAAAAACTATCCATAATTTCAATTCGTTGTGCTGAAGAATGCATGTTCAAACATTGTTTATCATGTATTTTTCAAACCACTGGTAAAAAAACATAGAAAATGAATGTTTGAAGAATGGGATAAGAAATGAAAAAACATAAAACATAAGGAATGGACCTTGGAAATTTTTTATGTTAGCCTTAATAAATTGTCTTTATAAGGAATAATTAAGAGATATGATTAAACAACAATAAAATCCACTAAAATAGAAGTAAAAAACCCATACTTGCAATAGGATTGACCTATTAATAAATATTATGTTTGATTAATTCATTTTTTGTATGGGAGAAATAAAATTGGGATAAAAATACATAAAAACCATCCTACACAATTTTGGATCTATAACTAATGAAGAAAAATATTACGATGTAATCATTAGTGAAATCCATGAACACCATCGCTATAGATGATCCTTGAGGTATCGATACAATACCCTAATTTATTGTCATATACCAATGCATATCCAATTTATCCTCTCTATATCTCTAGAGTTATTTGGTTCAACTTGAGAATTACACATATTTAGGAATTTATTTGGGAGAAAATAAGTCGATGAATCATTGGATAAAACAATACATAAATTTATGTATTTATTTATTACTTTTTCCTAAGAAAACATTTTTACAAATGCTCGATGAACGAAATATTTTTTTCATTCCTATTGTAAATATCACACTTCATACTCAATGGTGGTCTCAAATTTCTGTTATGAGACTCCATTTTGATGTAATTAATTTTTTTAGGAAAACTATATGTGAGCGATATTAATATATTTTATATTTTTCAAATGTCAATTGTAGGACCCTCAGGACTAAGAATCTAACACTATCTCAATGACCGATATTGAAAAAATTTATTGATATATTTTAATGATTTACATTGAGAAAACTAAGTCATTATAATTTTTATATAGAATATTTATATTAAATCCATATGTATTATACTTGAGATTTGAATGTGAATGGGGGATGGTGAGACCTGAGGTAAGGAATTTATGTTTCAATACTATTTTAATTAGTATTGTTATAATTGAATTTACATTAAGGAATTTATATGATATTTATTTGATGAATGAATTTAATTTTATTGTCCAATTATTATTTATTTAGAATATATCTTTTTCATTAAATTTCATAACATTTTTTATGAGATAAAAAATAGTTTTTAAGGAAAATCGACTTTATTTCTCTCTTCAATCTGAAATAATTTTTTTCCACATCCATGTTTTCTAAAAATGTTTTCAAGAATTATTTTAAGATTATAATTTGATTTAAAATCATAACCACCTAATAATAATAATATTAATTTACCTTTTATGAAGAATATTTTCAAAGAAAATATTTTCCATAATATTTTGTAAATTTATATTATTTGAAGAGAGATTTTCAAATGAAAATAGTATTTTCCTCAAAAATCTTTTTACTAAACTTTTAATAATATTTATATTCATAAATAGAAGAACATTTGGTGTTTATTATGTTTTAATTTATGATCTGATCAAATGATATTATCACTATTATTTCATTATATGGTTTGTATTTATGATGATAATACATTTTTGAAACCCATGTTCATGGGCTATTCTATTATTTTCTAAAATATGGAAAACATTTTATTTGTACATGTTACGATATGATGATCTGGTGGATTTTTTATGATATTCTATCACACAGATGCATGTATTTAATTATAAAATATGTGAGAACGATATTATTTTCCAATTCATTGAGTAAAGTATTATATCTCATGATATAGTTACATGAAATAAGACAAAATATATGATACATTATGGAATTCAACTCAATGTGAATGATCCAATAGGGGAAATAAGTCTTGATACATAATATTATGAAATTGGTGGTTAACCATGGAATATTAAATAGTTTTAATACTTATGATGGTGAAACACACTTTTATGACAGAACTTATAGTAATGATTGATTCATAATGATTTATAATTTTAAAGATTCGTGTATTTTAAAATTATAATGTTTTATATCATAAATCATTTTCCTATCATTTTTTAATGTTATTAATACCCTTGTTTCATTTTTTTAAATATTTTTTAGAAATGAATCTTCTTGTAGTTTTCTAAAGAAAGTAATTTTTTTCTTTTCTTAAAAATGTGTGAAAAGAATGTTTTTTAACTTATACATAATGAATGGATTTACCTAAATTTATGAAACCTTAATGTTTTTAAGATTCTTCTAAAATAATTGAGGTTCTTTTCAAATAAAATGTTTAGCTTTTTAATTATATGGGTTTTAAGAAAAAATTTTCAAAATGGGAAAGATATTTTTTTCAAGAATTATTTGATGTGATATTTGAATTTTATTCAATCTAAGATGACATTATTTGATGATACCTATGATTTATTAGGGATATAATAAAAGTAAACCATTCTTATTGATTCTATGGATGGTATATTTTTATAATGACAAGATGATTATGAATCATGTTACATTCCCATGAGTTTTTCTATCAGGAAATGTTTGTGAAACACATTTCTTTTAATGGGTTTCATTATAATGAACTTTTTATGATTTTGTGCCACATAAATGTTTGATTTTAAGGAATTGAAGAATGGGACCTATATCTACCTCAAATTCATTGGGTAATGATTTATATCTCACGAGATAGACATGTGTGGAATGGGGAGTTAACCTAGTTCTGTAAGATAGTGCTGGAGTGGGGAGTGAAACTATTTCAGTAAGACATAGATGGAATGGCGAGTGAAATCAGTTTAGTAAAAGACATTTTCCATCTATGGTGGCATTTATAGTGAGTATTTAATAATAAGGAAATTATTTTCCATTCTTATGTTTATTACAAAAAATCTATTTATTATGCTAATTTTATGATCTCATGGATTATGTTCTTTTATTTACTAATGATTCATATATTATGGAAAAACAATATTTATTCCATGATTTAGGATTATAATCTTTTATAAACATCGTATAATTTATAATTGTTATGTAAATGTTCTTATTACCTAATGACCAAATTATATGTATGAAATCATTAATATCTCCCATGTTTACCCTTACTGGTCATTTGAGCTCACCTTTTCTTATGTTTCTTATCCCCTAAGTTGATGAAATTTATTATGTATGATATGCCCAATAAAGGATCTAGTTATGAAGAAATAAGTGGGAGATGATGTAGATATTTTATAAAATAGGTTTTATGGTTTATTGTTTCCAAAGGAACTAGACCTATGATATTTATGAGTCAATTTTTATGTTATATAATAAATATTTATCTAAAAAGATGTAATATCTATGTATAAAATGTATAGAAATTTATAATTGGTATTATTGGAAGTTTTAGTTACGCTTTGGAAAATATTATTATAAAACATTAGTTATAACCATAAGAATTTGTTTTTACATATTTCAAAATATTTGAGTTTTGGTAACAATCTTGTATAAAATATCATTAAACAAAATGTGTCATAAATTGAAATTTTATATGTAATTTTCCTTGATTATGTAGGTTTACCACTATGAATATTGTTACTTACACTATGTTTTTTGGTTTTAGTCAATGACTTGAACCCAAAGGAACTACATTTATTGTGAATACAATGGGAAATGCAATGATTGTCCTCTTGAGAAACCAAATGTTACAAGAGTTGGAATGAAAAAAAAAATTCTATTCTGACATAAATGTATCAATATAAGAATCATGATGGACATAAAAATGAGAAAATGAGGGAACAACATTCCATTAATTCCTTCATTTGGTAGTGTCCACCTTTTTTTAGTGGGTCTTTCGATCCACTAGTGGGTGGGTAATCGATGATTACCCCTAAAATGATATTTTATGAACTACAATGTTTTAAAGATGATAAAGTCATTTTTGTTGTGTATCGTTTGGAAGGTGAAACAAATAAATAGTGGACTCTTATTAATATTATGAGGCTACATGGTGAAATTGAATATATGGAATAGGATAAGTATTAGAACTTATTTTTCAATATGTACTTTCCTCATATTTTTTTTGAAAATAGAGAACGATGTAATTAAGATAAATCAAAACTATAATGGATGAATTGGATCCTATAAAAATAATTTAACAAAACATGTGAGGCTTGCTTCTGGCATGATCAACCATCTTAAAAGTAACATTGATCGATTATTTAGTATCTTAAAACCATGTCATTAAAGAGAGTTACCCCTAAGGTAATTTTGTATCTATGAAGAAATATTTATATGTTCTATTAAGGTGGCAATTTAGTTTTGAGTAATTCTTCCATATCACAGATTTGATAAGAATGAAAATATGGAATTCAAGAGAAAATCTAAAATATATGGAGAAAAGAAGACACGATTTATTTTATACTTATTGTGTGGAAAGAAACATGAAGGGAATTTTTGTAAAGGCACTAGAAAACGTTTTATGCTTTGGAAATAAGTCAATCAGAAAATTGTTTACCAAAGTGATGGGATGAAGTTAGATAACGATTCGAATAGAAAGAAGGCTGTATAGAATAAAACCCCAAAAATTAGTTATTTTAGTTTATGTATAATTGGAAATATGATTATATGTTCCCTAATATAAGGGGTAATAAATATGATCGATGTCATCAACCCCTTAAGGCCTTATAAAAAAGGAAATCTCATGAAATCACTATTAGAGATGGGGACTATAATAAAAAGTGTTGAATGGAATAGTTTCCATCCACTATAAAATACTTAATGTATTATTTGATTTTTTATCCACATAGTGTTTTATTTATAAATAATTTTCTAAGGGTATCACCATATCACTTAATAAATTAGCTGATGAGTTAGCTGCAAAAAATTCTAATGGGAAAATAATGACATCTCATGTTTATAATTCTTCTCTAGTTAATGATTATTGGAATGTGATACAAAAAAATCATATGATTCATCCTTTAGATTAATTTATGTTATTCATTAAAGGTAATGGATTTATCTATATATATTTTATATCATTTTTCATGTTATTTAAGTGACATTTCATATTCTGAATGAACACACAATCATCTATCTATGAAAGTATAAATTTGAACATCTAATGGAAATTACCTCTATATTGGGTGTTTTAATTCCTATAAATGAGTATTATCTATGTTTTGTGGTTAGTAAGAAAATAAATATTAGGGATACACCTATTTTATGATACTTTTTAAAAGTCTTTAGGGAATAATTTATATGCCTTCCACCGAATCGTGAAGTTGAATTATTAAAAGACCTCAGACCTGGTGCTCTTCCTATTTCAAAGAAACCATATAGAATGTACCCAACTGAGTTGTAGTAATTGACAAAGAAACTCCAATATAATTTTGACAAGGTATTCATATTCCATAGTGCATCACCTTGGTGTGAAATTGTTCAATTTTTTAAGATGAAATATGTATTAATGAGACTCTTCATTGATTATCGATAACATAACAATGTCACCATCAAGAACAAAAATCATATACCTCATATTGATGTCTTATTTTATCATCTACATGGATCAAAATACCGTTCCAATATTCTTATTAATTTTAGATATCATCAATTGAGGTTCAATAAGGAGGATATACCCATGATGATATTCTGTAAAAGGTATTAACACTAAAAATTTATGTCGATGCCTTTTAGTGTTAATAATTCCATTGCTGTCTTTTTGGATTTAATGAATATAGTATTTAGGATATTGACCAGATTTTGGTAGTCTTTAAAGACAATAGTACTATATATTCAATGAGTAAGTTAGAGAATGAAGATCATTTGAGGATTGAGTTGAAGACCTTGGAGATGGTGAAGCTTTATGAAAACATTAGAAATTGTAAATTTTGGCGTCAAAATTTTTGATTTTTGGGTCAAATAATCTCAAGTGGGGGTATATTTATAGACCCATCAATGGTCAATGTTTTTTAGCATTAGACTAGACCAAAAATGGTGAATTATATCTTTGTTTTGTCTTATCTTGGCATGATATTATGGCCACTTTGTGGATAATTTTTCATTACTATCCAATCTGCTCAGTAAGTTAACTTGGAAGAGTGACATGTTCCTTTGGAAGGAGGGATGTGAAGAAAATTTCAAGGAACTAAAGATAGGGTTAGTCAGTGCCCATGTTCATACATTACTCAACAGAGGAGAAGAGTATGTAATATATAGTGATATATATAAGAATACATTGGTTTGCATTCTCATGAAAAACTAAATGGATATAGATTATACCACGTGAAAATAGAAGGATCATAAGAAAAATTAACTAACTAATTATTTTTAGTTAGTTATGGTAATATTTGTATTAAATATATGGAGTAATAATAAATATGGATAAAGGTGTGAAATATATAATGATCACAAATGTTTAATGTATATATTTACACAGAAGAAGATAAACATGTGCTATTAAAGATTTCTAGAACTGATTAAATATTATGACTACTCAATACATTGACATCATGGGAATTAAAACAAGGTGGAATATGCATTGATCTAAAATGATCATTCTATCTTATCTATGATGATGATCACAAAAGATCCAATATTTATAGATTTATAAAGGATGGACCTGAAAATATTAAAGGAATTAATAAATCTTATCTGAGTCAAATGAATATTCAACCATATATCAAAGTTAATCATAAATAGGGACATAAGGAAATGTAGAGATACCAAGAAATGTTAGAAATATTATTGAGTATAACCTCAATAATGATGGAATGTTAAATTTCAATAATCACGTATGTGTGCTACCCAAAATTAATTTAAGTAATGAGTTGTTGGATGAGGCTTATACTTCATCATTCTCTATTCATAATGGAAGTATACATATTTATAAGGGATTGAAATAATATTTATTTGGGGATGGAACACATAGAGATATTGAAGAGTATATATATTGGTTCCTGTTTTGTCAGCATGTTTAGGCTGATTGATAAAATTCTATTGGGATGTTACAATTGTTAAACGTACTTGAATGAAAATGGGAAAATATAACCATTGATTTTTATAATCATAATCCCCAAAATAAATAATGGACATAATGATATCAGGATTATATTTTACAGTCTTATGATGTTTACACACCTCATTACTATCATATAAGATTTGTCTCTTGATCAACATGCCAAAATATATATTTTGTAAGTGGTAAGATTTCATGGAGAACTAGCTTCTAATATATTTCATCAGGATCCAAGGATTATGTTGAAGTTATTGAGAGGTATTTAGTAGGTTATGGATATAAAGATAAGATTCATCACTTGTTATTAACCTCATAATAATGTATAGTCTAAGAAGAAAATTCAAAATATAGATTACATTTTGAGATCATTCCCTATGGATTTCAATGTTGGTTGGGATCAAAACCAACCATTGGTGGAATTTTCTTAAAAAATGGATTTCAATCCAACATTAAGATGTATTCTTATGAATCCCTATATGTAAATATGTATATAAATTCAAAATTATAGAAATTAGTTTGGGAAATAAATCTTTTGGGACTTGACCTAGTTGAAGAAATGTTAGATAAATTTATATCCATTCAATACCACATAAGAGTATTTCAAAGATAACCAAAATGTTATGATGGAAATAGATGAAAAATATAGAGATTGATGTTGGTGTTAAGGTATTTCATTGAATATCTCCCTCAAGAGAGTGATGAGATTAATAAGTTCAGGATAAGCCCTTGGTATATTGGGTTTCTACGAATTCACGACTGTATTGGGATAATAGCTTATCATTTTGTGCTTTTATTACATTTATATCAAGTTCATGATGCATATCATGTATCTCTCATTATTATATAAATACATGATTGTTCAAATGTACTAAACTCATCGGTCATACTCCGATTGAATGATATTTCTTATAAAGAAAAAATGGTAGAGATTTTTCCCCATGTAGAAAAATATCTACAAAACATGACCACTCACATGGTTTAAGTTTAATTTTCATGCCAAAAATTTGAGAAAGATACATTGGAACATGAGTATATGATTATGGAAATTTATTATATTTTATTTTTATCCTAGTGAAAAATTTTGAGGGATAAATTAATTATAATGTGGGTAGACTATAACATCCTGATATTTTTATGAAATATTTTTCTTTATAAAATTTTAGTTTTCCAATCGCTTGTGTTGCACAGAACAATGATTTTCAAAAAACAATGTAATATTTTTATGTGACCATTATCACATAATCAATAGCTTGTTGGGTGTGAACATAAATAACTAAATAATGAAAAATAGATTCTTTATAAATTTATAAATAAATTCATTAGTTACCAAAATATTAGAATCTAAAAAATCAAATAAAAGTGATGTTTTTATGGAAAATTATTTTATGCGTGCAATGAATTTTTTATAAATATTTTAAAATAATATTGTTGAATTATTTTAATGAAATTTATATATTATTAACTTAATATCATGTTTTAAACATTCAATAAATATTTTTCTATGCCTTAGATAGGAATAAAACCATTTTGGATGAAGGTAATTTTACCATTATAAATTCATTATCTAATGGTATTTATTAATGGATACTTTTCTATATAAATAACCAATACATTATTTAAATCAAATAAATTTACAAAAATCCATTCCCTTATCTTTACATATTTATTTTGTATCCCTAAAGGGAAAAAGGTAAGTTATGAATGAAAAAATATATATATATTGAGACTAACAAACATATTATTATTATGTTAATTTATTATTAATTTTTAGTTATTAAATAATTATAATAAAATCTAATATTTTTTAAATTCTATTTATTCAATTAATGGAAAAATAAAATAAGTGATATTAAAATTGTTAAATGATATATAATTGGAATTATTTAATGAATTTGATGAATTATATAGATTTATTTGATATATTAATAGTTTTTTAGTATTATATTTTAATTCTATTATTTAAATTATGCATTTTACGTCAAATTAAATGAATACTATCAAAATAGACATTAATAATATTTTATAAAACTAATATTTTATAAAAATATTTTAAAATAATAAGAATATTGAAATAGAATAAGGATTATAATATATGGTGTAAAATATAATACATTTTTATTTATGAGAAAATTTCAACCTTTTATATAAAATTATAACACTTTATGTGTGAAAAAGATGCTACTGCGATAAATGATAAAATTGGTAAACAAATTGGTTAATAAAAATGATAATGATTAAAATGACCGCAAAACATATAAAACTATTATTAGATGATGTGATTACAACCCAATCCAATATTATGTTATAATACATATATATTTTTATTCATTTTGGATGGATAAGGACTTTTTTATAATTTAATATTTTATGAAATTCCAAAAGTGACCCTCTCCTCAATTATAAAAGGGTACCTCCTCCCTCACTTATTTACCCTAATTTGAGCCATAAATATCAACCATAACCTAAATAAATACCTTATAACATCATTATACATAGTATATATGTTATTTTGTTCCCAAAATAATATCCCTAGGTACCGTAAGAGGACATCTAAAGATGTTTTTTCAAATAATAAGTAATCGGCTAAATAAATCTCTTTCTTTTTTAGTTCTTATTTATGTCCTATAAATCCAATTTATTTATTATAAAATAATTAATTATGTCTCCAATATATAATTAAATGTTATTATGATTTTTAATTCACCATTATAAAAATAAATTCCGATCAAATGGGAAGTGAAAGCATTGTTCGTGCGTACACATGACTTACCGTCTCCACATATTAATATAATTAATTTTCCATCACTATATATAATGGGTTGATATTATGTTGTATTACATATTAATATATGATATTTATGACTTAGTTATAATTTTATAATCATAATATAACATCTAAATTTTTACCATCCAATCTATTGTAAACTGATAACGTCCCTTATGCATATGTGTGGACTACCACCTCCATGAAGTAATGCTGTTTTCTTTTCATTTAAATTTATTTGGATGGTAATAATTATATATTTAATATAATTATTTGATATAAATGATACAAATAAGATCCTTAAATGGGATAATCTTTATTTAACTTTCTTTCATTCCATCTATCAAAAAAATAAAACAATGCTCTTGTGTACGTACGATCTACCATCACCATGAATAGTGCAAGTTATTTTTCTATCTATATATTTTATGAATTATTATATATATGTATATAATGAATATATATGATTTTTATAACATGATTAAATGTCTAAAAATTATTGAATAATAACAAATGTATATTCAATGGGACTTCCAAACCATAACACAATTTGATGATAAAGTAGTTATGATCCAGAATAGTGATTTTAATAAAACAAATTAATAAACGGGAGATAATATGTAAAAAATAAATCATAAATGGTATGAAAAATATTAATATTTTTATATAGTACATGTATAAAAAATAAATACATATTTTATAGGAGGATTTAATTTTAACAAAGAATGGATAGAATTGGCGTAAGGTATTTATGTTTCAAACCTATTTTTATCATGATTTCTTAAATTTGAATTTATGTTGAGGAAATTATATGATCCTTATCTAATGAATACATTTTACATTATTATCCTCTAATTATTTATTTAGAATATATATTTTCATTTAATTCTCCCACTTTAACTATCTAATATTTCATGAATTGTTTTAAGGAAAATTGATTTTATTTTTCTCTTTGGTCTAAAATCCATTTTCACCCATATCCATATATTCTTAAAATATTTTCATTAATGATTTTAATATTATTCTATAATTTTTTAAAGACTTTTTAACCTTGTTCTATTTTTTCCATGTAATATTCTTTTCATAAACTGAATGAAGTAATTTTTGACATAAATATGAAAGTAAAGTTTTCTTTTAACTTATATAGCATGAACGTAATTTCTGAGTACCCTAAAAAAATAATAATTTGAATCTGTCATTATAATTTTACAAAATATTTTCCAAGAAAATTTTCCCATAAAATTTTTGAATGGTTTAGTCTTTTAAAATTGTTTTTAAAAATAAATGGTTGTTTTTTCTCATGAATGTTATTAATGATATTTTAAGAGTATTTCTATTTATAAATGATAATGAACTTTGGTTTTGATTATATTTTTGTTTTAATTTTATCAAATAATATTATAACTTTTCTTTTTCTAGATTGATTTTTTAATGATTATGATATTTTTTTGAAACCAATTTTCATGGGTTATGATATAATTTGATGAAATATGGAATCTTTTTTCTTTTCATAGGTTGTGATATGATGATATGATAGTGGTTTTTAAGATAATATTGAACAAATATGTATTATTTTCATTATGTGCTAAGTGGGACCTACATCTCACAACATTTCATCGGGTAATTTATTATATCATTTGAGATATTTATGGGAAACAAGTATAAGTACCAGATAAAATATAAGAAACACATTTATGTGCTTGATCTACTATGGGAAACATGTAATGATTCCTGATCCATTGATCTTGGTTTTTAACATTGACATATAAAATGGTTTCTATACTTATGGTGGCCCAAAAAAAATTCATGACAGGATCTAATGGTTTATGATTCAGATTTGATGATTTTATTTCTAATGATTCATATATTTTGAAATGATATTGTTTTATTCCATAAAAATATTTATGATATTTTTCAGATTGGGTATGAAATTTATTAATTTGTGGTCATGTTCATCCACCCCTATGACTATCCTATGATTTAATATGTTCATCAATTTATATATCCCATTCATACCCTTACGAATAATTTGATCTAACTATTTTTTATATTTTTATTCCCCTCGTTTTGAAGAATATTTTTATGTAGGGTATTGATTCGATGTTTACAATGTGTGAAGATCATTATTGAAGATGTTAAAGATCATTCAAGAAATAAAAAAGATTATATATCTGGTATCCAATGACCCTATACCTTTGTGGTTTATGAATGGATAGAAATGTCTTGAATGGAATATTCATCTAAAAATATGAAATATTTATTAATTAAAAGAATGGGATACTATAGTTGGTATTAGAGTAGTGTTTAGTCAATCATTGAAAAATACGGTTCGAAGTATTTTATGGAAACAATGAGTATAATTCTAATTATAGGATAAAATAATAAAGATTTGTTATTGATATTTAATTAACTAGGTTATAAATATTGTATCATAGAATAATGAGTCATGATATACACATTATATAAATGATATTTCACGATTCTGTGGTTTTTCATTATGACTATTATTTCTCACACTGTGATTTATGGATTAAGTCAATGAATATAACCAAAAGGAATTGTGTTAATGGTGAATGAGTTGATAAATTAAATTATTTTCCAACCTTGAAAATAAATGTTACATGAGTTGGAATGTATAATATTTATATTATAATCACACAACATTCTGAGAATATTAATCTTATCGAGTTTCCAAATGATCAAAGAAGGGAGAAATGTATTTTTGAATCATTCATGTAGAAACATCCACATTATTTTAGTAGATTATATAGACAACTTATGGAAAAAAATAGATCATCACAATTTTGAAAAAAAGGTTATTTTCTTCAATGATCCGGACATGAGAAA
Organism: Viscum album; assembly: GCA_963277665.1. Taxonomy (NCBI): domain Eukaryota; kingdom Viridiplantae; phylum Streptophyta; class Magnoliopsida; order Santalales; family Viscaceae; genus Viscum; species Viscum album. The sequence continues at coordinate 1,943,809,307 of OY728160.1, forward strand.
TTTTTCCAAAATATTTATCATCTAGAAGGAGAAGCAGATAAATAGTGGAATCATATTAAGAATACAATTAAAGATGGAGAAATTGAATCCATTGAATTGTATTAGTTTAATGGGATAATCATCAATAATAAATTTTCTTCATATTCTATATAAAAATATGGAGAATGAATGCATTGAGATGATGAAAAAGAATGACGAATTTATGGGTTCATATGATGAAAATTTTACAAGAAAGGAAACATATGATTCTTGTTTAATTATTATACATGGAAGTAAAATTGATAAATTATTTGGTTTCCTAAAATCTTGAATCTGAAAGGAATTAGCTATAAGATACATTAGTAGTAAGGAATAAATCATTCAATGTGCACTGAAATTAGAAATTAAAATTTGAGATTCCCACCATTATTATGGTTTTTATAAGAAAAGGAATATCAGGTACCCTAAGAACTCCAATAAATCACTCGGTAGAAAACAATTCATCTATATACATGACATAAATGTGGGAAGAAACATCAAGGATATTATTTTAAAGGAACTGGGTGCTACTTTAAATGTGGAAAGGTGGGTCATATTGTTTTTAATATCAAAATAATTTGAAAATTATTGTTAATATATTGGAATAAAAGAAGACATCAAATAATGAACCACACACACTCCAATGATTCAAATGTAAGGAATATTGGAATTAGGACAATCCTCACAAAAATCAAAAGGATCTTTTTTATGATCAACATCAACAACCTTTTAATCTCATGGACAATAGAAAATATCAAGGAAGCAGGACTGTTGGAGTGGGTTACAAGAATGATATAGCGAAAGGTACACTTATCATCAACCCTATAAAACATGGTGTATTATTTGATTTTGGATCTACCCAATCACTTATATATATGTAATTTTCCAGGGTTGTCATAATGTGACCTCAATGATTAGAGGATGAGCTATATGTGAAAACTCTTAATTGTACAATGGTTGCATCTCATGTTTATATTTCTTCTCTAATTGATTTTTTTTGGAAGTTACATCCTAAAAATCTTGTTATTATCCCCTCATGTTGAATATGATGTAATTATAGTCATGGATTGGATTTCTTTATATGGATACCATATCAATTTTCATGGAAGTGAAGTCATGTTTCATATTCAAAATGATCCGATGATTGTTTATCCATTTGAGGATGAATATGAACTAAAAATGAATTTTTTCCCCATAAATTGGTTATTAATTCCTACCAATGATGGTTATTTATATTAAATAGATAGGGAGAATATCACCAATAAAAATACACCTATTTTATTAGAAATTGAGTCATTTTTTCAAGAATAACTACCTGGTCTAACTTCAAATTTGGATTTTGAGTTTTTAATAGAACCCATTCCTAGTGTTATACCTATTTCATTAAATCCATATCGAATGGACCAAATTGAGTTATAGGAAATGAATAAGAAAATACAGGAGAATCTTGATAATGGTTTCATATTCCCTAGTTCATCACCATGGGGTGCACCTATCCTACTTATTAATAATGAATATGGGTTAATGCATAGTTGCATTGATTATCATGAACTTAAAAAAGATCACTATTAAGAAAAATTATCCTCTTCCACTTATTGATGATTTATTTGATCAACTACATGGAGATCACTACTTCTACATGATTTGATATCATTCTATATATCATAAATTGAGGGATAAGAAAGAGGATATACCTAATACCCCTTAATATAATGTAAAAATACTATGAATTTATAGTGACTACTTTTTTTTCGTACCAATGCTTCTGATATCTGAAATGATTTAATGAATAGAGACTTTAGATATTATCTTTATCAGTTTTTGGTAGTATTTATAGATGATATTTTTATATATTCAATGGGAGAGGAATATAATGAAGATAACATAAGGATTGTGATAATTAAAGGAAGGAAGTATAATATTTATGAACAAATTAGAAATTTAAAATTTTGGATTTTAAAATTTTCATTATCGGGTCATATATTTTCAAGTGAGGGTATATAAATAGAACATTCATAGAAAAAAGTTATTGGGAAACCTTCTAGAAAAACAATGGTAACAAATATCGATATTTTTAATATATTGGTTGGATATTTTAATGTTTTGTGAGATATTTATCAGGATCATCTAATCCAATCACCAAGCTGACTTGAAAAGGGGTTAAGATCATGTGGATGAAAAAATGCAAGAAAAATTTCATGGAGCTGAAAAGAAGGATGGTTAGTGAAACTATACTAACAATATACTATAGTTGTGTAAGTTTTGTGATCTATTGTGACACATCAAAGAAGGTAATATGTTTCATTCCCATGAAAAATAATATGGTGATAAAATATTCCTCATACAAATTAATAGATCATGATAAAAATTACCCAACTCATAACTTGGATTTAGTTGTGGTAATTGTTTTATTAAATATATAGAGGGATTCTATTTATGGTTAAAGGGGAGATATATATACTAATCATAAAATTTAGATTATATATTCACTTTGAAATAATTCAATATGTTATAGAGATTATGGTTTGAGATGATTAGTGAGTATGAATTCTCAATACATTAACACCATGGGAAGGAGAATAAAGTGAAGGATTCTTTGATTCGAATGAACCATGTGATCATATCATTGATGAGGATCACAAAAGATCCAATATTTCTAGAATTTTATAAGATTTATATGGAAATTGTGAAGGAGGGGTAGAAATATTATCTTTCAAAAATAATTGTTCGACCATATATCCTTGTGAAGATTTTGCAGTTGCAAAAGTAAAATGGTAAGATTAAAATGAAGGTGGGAAATATTCATGATTTCAAATTTCATTGTGAGTAAATGATAAAGTACCATAACTGTATATATGTCTAGTCAATACCATATTTGAAAAAGGATCTATTGGATGTGGTTCATAGTTCATAAATCTCTATTAATTTTAGACGTACAAAAATGTATATTTATCTGAAAGAGTATTTCTAGTGGGATAACATGAAGAGTGATATTACAAAATATTTATGTCAGTTCTTGGTATATCAGTAAGTTAATGTAGAGAGATAGAGGTTTATGGTGATGTTTCACTAAATACCCATACTAGAATAAAAATTAAAAAACATCACAATGAATTTTATTGTCAGAGTCTAAAAAATATATGATTGTCATAAAGCTATATATGATAGAATCGATTTACATATAAAGTTGGAACACCTCATTGAAATCAGATAATATTTATCTGTTGATTATTATTCAATAACATACATCATGTAGGTGGCAATATTGATTGAAATTCATTTTTCCATCATATCTAATTTGGTTCTCAGGTTCACTTTGATGATATGGCAATGTCTTCAGCCAGATATAGATACAAAACTGAGTTTTAGCATGACTTCTCATCCTAATACAAATTTTATATCTAGGAAAACAATTACCAGCATAGAGGATATGTTGAAATATTATTCTATTGATTTTAATGTAGGATGGGATCAACACCTTAATCTTTTTTTGTTTTCATACAAAAATATATTTTACTCAAGAAATTAATTGACTTGTTATGAAACCCACTATAGAAAGTAATATAGATCTTCAATGTGCTAAGATGATGTTATAAAAAGAAATATATTTGGAAATAAGCTAGATATGAAAAATTAATAGAATGTTGGAACTATTCATCATCACATCTAGGTAGCACAGAGTCAATAGAACAGTTATGGTATCAATCAGAAAAATGATTTGGAATGTGATATTTGTGAGAATGGTTTTTATTGAATTTCTCCTTGAAAAAATGTTATGTGGTTGCATAGTCAAGGAAATATAATCCCTAGATACATTTTATGCTTTGATATTCTTGATCGAGTATGGATGATAGCTTATCACTTATCACTTCCATAGAATAACATTTGAGTTCATGATATATTATATCTATATATTTTGTGGAAGTATATACCTAATAATTAACATGTAATGAACTCAGAGGATATACCAGAAGAGGATGATCATTCCAATGACAAAAAATCTGTATAAATATTTGATGATAGAGATAAAATGTTATTGAATGTGAGTACTCTATTGGTTAATGTTGTTTGGAGAAATCAAAAATTCGAAGAAGCTACATGGGAACATGAAGATTTAATAAAATAGAAATGTCCTCATTTATCTGTATCAGATTGAAAAAAATCAAGGAATAAATTCATTTTAAGGGTCCTAGAATGTAATTCCGTAATAGTTTTTGAAAAATATTTCCCTTTTAAGAATATAATTTATTCAATGTATTGGTTTACACACAACACTGTTTAAATGAATAGAGATATACTGTTAAAATATTATTATGTTTAGGTTATCACCAATCCATTGAATTGATAGGTATTGATAGTAATAATTTAATTATTAAAAATATATTATAATACCAATTATAAAATTAATTAATTTGTTATCAAATTATTATAATTCATGATAAAGACTATTTGCTAATAAAAGGGTTAATTTTTTGGGAAATTTGTTTTTATTGTGAAAATTGTATTTTCATACTAATAAACTAAATTATTCCCTATTGGTGAATTATTTTAATGAAATTTATATATTATATATTCAATCAAATTTTTTAACCTTATTTTAATACATTTTCTAGTAATAAGTAAATAATATACATAGTTTTATGATTAAAACACATGTTTTTTCTAAAAAATAGTTTCCCTCATGTTATTGGGAACTTATATTTAAAATTATTTTTTAACAGTAATATGTATTTAATTTTATATAATGGTTTACATATTAATAATAAATTGGTTAAAAATTGTAAAATTGTCTCTATTTATTTTTTTGGTCATTGTGAATATTAACGCTAGTAAAATTTATCACTTCGATAAAGGGTAAATCAAGTAAAACTAGGTTAAAACTAAGAGAAAATGATATAATTATTCATGTAAATTCTTCCAGAGTGGATTTAATTCAAAATTTATCACCATATTTTGGAATTTTATTTGTTTAAAAGAAAATATTCTTTTAAAATAACAAATTTATTATTTAAATTATAAAATGTTATAAACTGGAAGCCTCATATTTAAAAATATATATTATGTGTTCATAATAAGAAAATGTTTGTTATGAATGAATAAAAATTTCTATTTTACAAATTATAAAATTATTTTAATTATGGAATTTAATAAAAAAAATTGGTATTAAATAATTACCTAAAATGCTTACACAATGCTAAAATATTATTAACTCACTTAAAGGAAAAAAATTAAAGATATTAAGAATTTTAAATGTGATTTAATTTGACTGAAATTATGTATTCTAGGAAATTTATAGATGAATTTAACATATTAGTTTTGTTTTTAAGGATTATATTTTAATTTTACCTTTTTCTTTACTTATTTTATGTTAAATTAAATCAATAGTTTTAAAATAGAGATCAATAATATTTTATGAAAATAACAATTCATTAATTATTGAAAAAAAAAATTTTTTGAAATAGGATAAAAAGGATATTATATGGTCTAAAATTTCATCCCCTTTCCATTTATTATTTAATTTTCACCATATGTATAATATTATAACACTTTAAGGGTGAAAAGGTTTTACCGCAATTATGGTTAATATTTGTTAACAAGGCTGTTAATCCAAAAGATAAGTTTTAAAATGATGGAAAATACTATCCATATTTTATTGGAAGAAAAAATTTAAAACCTATACAATATTTAATTCAAATCCCAATCATTTTGGAGGCTTTCAAAAAATATTATCACTTTATTAAAATTTAATATTTTATGAAATTCCAAAAGAACCCCTCATCTAAATTATAAAAGGGAACACATCCCGCACTTATTTACACAACCATGAGCCATTTATATTGACCATACCATGAAAAAATAAATTCTAAAATTCCTTATAAACTTTCTTTACATTATATTCTCTCCAACATACCATCCATATTATCATTAATTGGAGATCTAAAGGTGTTCTTTCAAAGAAGAGCTAATCTCCCTAATAGATCTCTTTCATTTTTGACTTATTTTTTACCTCTTCTAAATCCATGGAATTTAAGATAAAATAATAAATTAATTATCCTAATTATACTAAAATGTTATTATGAATATTATTTCTCCATTATAAATCCTTTTTCAAATCAGATGGGAAGTGAAAGTTTCCCTCATGCGTACATATGACTTATTTTTTCCACATAGTGGTAAATTTTTTTTCCATCACCGCTTTTCATGGACGGTTTTATGATGGGTTGAAATTGTACATATAAAAGTTATGAAATATTTATACATATATAATTTTTATATAAAATCTACATTATTTCCTTCAAAACATTTAGAAATCGATAACATCGTTCATGAATATGTGTGGACTACAACCTCCATGAAGTGATGCAATTTTTTTCATTTCCATTATAATTGGTTAGTAATATGGAAAAATTTAGTAAATATATTTGATATATATGATTTAATAATGATCCAATAATTGTGAATTATTATTTTCCTTTCATTCATAACATCTCTAAAAAAATGAAAACAATGTTCTTGGATACGCACAACCTACCATTTAGATGAATGATGTAGCTCATTTCTCTAGATATAATTTTTATGAACGAATATAAATATGTATATACTGAATATATATTATTTTCAAAAAAATTATTTAAATTTTGGGAATGATGGAACCATGGTGAATGTATAAGCATCATGACTACTGAACCAAAACATGCTTTGAAAATGAAGAAGCTATCACCTAGAACATGGATTTGGATACAAAATTTTTAATAAAAGGGTGATAAGATATCATAAATAATTAATAATTTGTATGATATATATGAATATGGTTTTCATGAAATGAATAATTTGGGATCACCCAGCTAGTTACAATCTAAGTGTGACTACACGAAGACATCCTCTAATAGGTTAGAGGTTAGAGACCAGCACTGAGTAGGAATAACAATCGCATGGGCAGCGTTACCCTAAGATAACTATAAGGACCAAGCCTTGAAACATTACATAATATTTAATTAAGTTAATAATTGACATTGAGTATCATTATAGGTTTATATTTTTATAGAATTAGGCCATTAATATTACATTACATCTCAAAAAATTACAAAGTAGAAAATTCAACTCAGTTCCCATTTTTCAATAAAATAAAAATTAATGAAAAAAAGAGTCATGTATAGTTCAATGTTATAGACATCATGAATTTTCCATGTTCCCATCCTTGACCCTATTCATCTTTAATTCATGTGAAAAATATTTAAAAATATAAGATAGGCCTAAATTTCTCAGTAAGGGTTATTAAATAAGGAAAGAAAACATTATCCCATTAATAAATACAAATCAATGAAACCATACATTTCAATCATAACACACCTCATTAAAAAATAAAAATTATGAATAACACACAAAAATCACAAATTGTAAAGGTAAATTGTGGAATCCATATAAAATATACACTGTAGCCTCCATAGCTATGTAGGGAGTTACATTTGGAATACCCATCACAGTATATTCCTTAAATCTCTTAGTATAAACATTAACATTTTCCTCCTTCACGTTACCCAATGTATTGGAGTGCTATCTCTACCTCACCCACCCTAGATTTACCACAGAAAAACCTGTATATGTAAGCAATTACCAATAACGATAACATAATCATAACACATAACATAATCATAAAGGAAAGATAATATTTCCACATTATAATTAGAATACATCAATTCAAGATATTGAAATAAACAATGCTTTCTCAAACCATTTTCAAAACAATTTAAAACAATTAATAAAGATATTTTTCGAATCAAAGTTTCCCATAACTTTTTGAAACTTGTAAAGGAATTTATATTTTAAAACATTAATGTCCATATAAATATATCATAAAACCCATTTTTAAAACATGGACATTAATGAGAAATATTTTAATGAATAAATCGTTAAAAAAATTTAAACGATATTTTAGTTAAAGAGTTTTTAACTAAAAGAGAGACACTTGAATAAAACAATAGTGGAATGACATCAATAAAAGCATATAATATCAATATAATAGAGATATTCATGATATAATATGTAAAAGGGAAGTATATAAACCATATAAAAGTGAATTGGTGTATAATAATAAAGAATTTTCAATGGAATGTAAATCTAGACAAGGTCCCTTGCAAAGATCATATCCGTAGATTATGGAAAAATCAATGACATAAATATGTGTGAAAATAATAATACACCAAATATAAGTGGATATTATGTGTCAAACAATCAGAGGACATTCACGCATATTCATATCACGATACAATCAATAAGTATAAGTTTAACCCAAAGAATTGAAATTGGGTTAAGAAGTTCTCTAACAGAAATTCAATAGCCTACCAACGTCACTATAAAATTCAGAAAATGAGTTGAAGAGAGAGAAAATGTTATCTCATATATTGGACATAAAATTTACAGTAATAACGATATAGAATAATCCTATCCCAATATAAGAATATGTAAATTAAAAGACTTAACAAAAAGAAGTCTTTGACTAAATGAGTATGGTGAAAGGTTCCCTAACTGATTTGACAACTTAAAAAACATACACCCTATGAAAGAATGATCATATGATGAAGATGTAAATAACCATTAATTAATATATATTACACAAAGATTACAATCATGGGCATTCCATACACCACACAACAGAAATAGTGACAAATATAGCATGAATCTCATTGGAATAATAAGTAAGATGAAAACCCCTTACCACATTGTAATCAATTGGGTCGTATGAAAAAAAGTTAATAAACACAAAATGATTCACATAATACCATGATTATATAAATTATAATGATAATATATATCAAATGATAGTACTAAATACCCCACATGCATTAAATAAGTGGAGAACAATGGAAATATCATAGAATTAAAAGTGAGATAAAAAACCCCATACCACGTTGTCATCAATCGAGCCATATGAACAAAAGTTAATAAACACCAAATGAATCAAATAATACCATTAATATAAAGAGAATCATGATAATATACATCAAATGGAAGTAAACAATACAGCACATGTAAGAAATAAATGGCGAACAATGGAAATATCACAGAATTAAAAGTGACATAAAAAACACCTTACCTCGTGTATGACTTGACCAATTCATTCTTTAATATACAAAATAATAAACTAAAGATAATTTATATCTTATTAAGAACATTTTTCATGTTTATTATTCCTTTTATTTCACTTATTACCTTTTTATAAACATTATGCAATCATTTTTGTTAATAACGGTCGTTTGGTCAATATTTGATACTTGAGTCAAAAATGAACTTCTTATAGTCACAAGTTGTTCTTGTGGTCAAAAATAAATTATCTCCAAAATTATATGCATGATTTATATATCATATATATCCAATATATAAGTATTTATAACAGTACAAAACATTTGTAGATAAGAAATGAAATGCACCATTCATGGAGACGGTAAGTCGTAAGTACGAATGAACTATAATTTCATTTATATTTAATATTTTAATAGAATGAAAACATAAATATACATAATTAAATTATAATTAAATATAAAATCATATAAAATTTCATAAACTCCATTATTTATACGTTCCACATATGTCATGAATGAGTCATATCACCTTGAGGGGCGGTAGTCTGCACTTCCTCAAACGAAATTGTCATATTTACCAATTATGGAAACCATAAAGGTATGATATAAATGAAAAATACAGAATTATAGAAAAAATTTAAATATAATATATATCACATGTAAATACAGTTCCATATTAATTACCACCATAAGAGGTGACAGGAGAAGATTGAACAATCATTGTTTCGTGAGGCACTAGTTCACCGTCCACAGAAACAGTATGTTCTTTACACATTAGATAGAGGTGTGTGTAAGTGTAGTTAGACTAATTCTCATAAAAACAACTTATTTTATTGATAATATTGGTGTTTTTATAAAATAAAGGAATAAAAAGAGCTTAGGGGGTTGGAGAAGTAAAATAAAACAAAAGAACTTAAGAGAAGATGTTACCTTTAAATCAGGATTCACACTTGGGTTTGAACCAAAAATATTAATTAACACTACTGGAAATACAGTATTTCCCAATGGTTTAGAACCGTTGGGAAAGGGTGCAGAACCATTGGTATATGTTATACCAACAGTTCTGCAAACCGTAGGGAAGTAAGTCGTTGGGAAATATTTTCCCAACGGTTTACAGTGAACCGTTGGGATAGGGTGGATAAAAATTACACTATCCCAATGGTTCTGCCAAATCATTGGGAAATCTTTTCCCAACGGTTTACAACTGTTGGTATAGGGTGGAGAAAATTTCCCTATCCCAACGGTTCTACCAAACCTTTGGGAAAAAACCAAGGTCTCCTCATTCCCAATGGTTTCTAAACCGTTGAGAAAAGTGTTTTACCAACGATTCATGGAACCGTTGGTAAAACAAAACCTAGATATGCTATGCCAACAGTTTAAAACCGTTGGCATAGCCTATGCTGGGAAAATTGCATAGCAGCTCTGCAATTTGCCCAGGAGCTCTGCAATTTTCCCACCAAGTCTCATTTTGTGGGTTCCCCCTCATTTTCAATCCAATTATTGTACCTACAATAAACTAACACATACATATACAATTATTGTACCATCAATAACCAACTAACACATACATATAGAGAAAAAATTCATACACATTTAACATATAATGCTGGAACTATACACATCCATAATTAAATTAGAATTCATAATGTAATTATAAACATACATAATTCATTTAGAAATCAATTTAAAATTTAGATGATAATTATATGTGGAATCTGGAAGTCAATTCATAATTTGATCGGTTTTTTGTATACCATATATTTTTACCTGAAATGATGTCCATTTTAAACAAAATACATACACCTGGAGTGCTACCGGCCACACCGCACCTCGGATTGAGGCGGGGATGACCCGTACACATCACATATGACCCATGGATCATTGTGTTAATGTATCGACACAATCCGAATGCGATTGGTCGGTTTTTCGTATGCCAGTTGATGTTTTTCAATTAAAATGACGTTCTTTTGAAACAAAAGGCAGACACTATGAGTGATTCTGGACACACAGCTTCTTAGATTGAGGCGGGGTTGATTTTTACACGTCACATATGACCCATGGATCGTTCTCCTAAAGTCTCAACGGAAACCGAATGCGTTTGGTCGGTTTTCCGTATGTAATTAAAATGTTGTCCATTTTAAACAAAAGAGATCCACTTAGAGTGATTTAGATCACAACGTGCCTTCGATTAAGGCAGGGTTGACTCGTACACGTCACATATGACCCATGTATCATTGTGCTAAAGTATCGACACAATCCGAATGCGTTTGGTCAGTTTTCCGTATGTCAGTTGATGTTTTTCACTTAAAATGACGTCCTTTTGAAACAAAGGACAGATAAATTGAGTGGTGGAGGTCACACTGTGCCTCGGATTGAGGCGGGGTTGACTCGTACACGTCACATATGACCCATGAATTATTGTTCTAAAGTATCAACACAATCATAATGCGTTTGGTCAGTTTTCTGTATGCCAGTTGATGTTTTTCAATTAAAATGATGTCCTTTTCAAGCAAAAGGCAGACACTTTGAGAGGTGCCGGTCACACCGCATCTCAGATAAAGGTGTGGTTAGATACATACATGTCACATATGACCCATGAATCGTTCTCCTAATGTTTCAACGGAAACTGAATGCGTTTGGACGGTTTTCCATATGTACTTAAAATGTTGTCCATTTTAAACAAAAGAGAGCCACATAGAGTGATTCTGGCCACACCATGCCTCATATTAAGGCGAGGTTGACTCGTAGACATCACATATGACCCATGGATAGTTGTTCTAAAGTATCGACACAATACGATAGGGTTTGGTCGGTTTTCCGTATGCCAGTTGATGTTTTTCACTTAAAATGACATCCTTTTGAAACAAAAGACAGACACTTTGAGTGGTGGCGGCCACACCACGCCTCGGATTGTGGCGGGGATGACTCATTAACATCACATATGACCCATGGATCGTTGTACTAAAGTACCGACACAATCCGAATGCATTTGGTCAGTTTCCTGTATGCCAGTTGATGTTTTTCAATTAAAATGACGTCCTTTTGAAAGAAAAGGCAGACACTTTGAGTGGTGTTGTCCACACCACATCACAGATTGAGGCAAGGTCTATTCGTACACGTCACATATGACCCAGGAATCTTTCTCCTGAAGTTTTAACAGAAACCGAATTCGTTTGGTCTATTTACCATATGTACTTATAATGTTGTCCATTTTAAACAAAAGAGAGCCACATAGAGTGATTCCGGAAACACTGTTCCTCAGATTGAGGTGGGGTTGACTTGTACATGTCACATATGGCCCATGGATCATTGTGATAAAGTATCAACACAATATGAATGCGTTTGGTCACTTTTCTGTATGCCAGTTGATATTTTTCACTTAAAATGACATCCTTTTGAAACAAAAGACAGACAGTTTGATTGGTGGAGGCCACACCGCGCCTCGGATTGAGGCAGGGTTGACTCGTACATGTCACATATGACCCATGGATCATTGTGATAAATTATATACACAATATGAATGTGTTTGGTCGGTTTTCCGTATTCCAGTTGATGTTTTCCAATTAAAATGTCGTCCTTTTGAAACAAAAGGCAGACACTTTGAGTGGTGGCGGCCACACTATGCCTCGGATTGAGGCGAGGTTGACTCGTACACGTCACATATGACCCATGGGTCGTTTTGATAATGTATCGACACAATCCGCATGCGTTTGGTTGGTTTTCCGTATGCTAGTTGATGTTTTTCTATTAAAATGACGTCCTTTTAAAACAAAAGGTAGAATCATTGAGTGGTCCCAGCCACACCGCATCTCAGATTGAGGTGGGGTTGATTCATACACATCACATATGACCCATGAATCGTTCTCCTAAAGTTCCAAATGAAACTGAATGTGTTTGGTTGGTTTTCCGTATGTACTTAAAATTTTGTCCATTTTAAACAAAAGAGAGCCACTTAGAGTGATTCTGGCCACACCATGCCTCCGATTAAGGTAGAGTTGAGTCGTACATGTCACATATGACCCATGGATCGTTGTTCTAAAGTATCGACACAATCTGAATGCGTTTGGTCGGTTTTCCGTATTCCAGTTGATGTTTTTCACTTAAAATGACATCCTTTTGAAACAAATGACAGACACATTGAGTGGTGGCGGCCACACCGTGCCTTGTATTGAGGAGAGGTTGACTCATACATGTCACATATGACCCATAGATCATTTTTCTAAAGTATCGACACAATCCGAATGTGTTTTGTCTGTTTTCCGTATGCCAATTGATGTTTTTCAACTAACATTACGTCCTTTTGAAACAAAAGGTAGACACTTTGAGTGGTTCCGGACACACTGTGTCTCGGATTGAGGTGGGGTTTACTCGTACACATCACATATAACCCATGGATCGTTATCCTAAAGTTTCAATGGAAACCGAATGCATTTGGTCGGTTTTCCATGTGTACTTAAAATGTTGTTCATTTTAAACAAATGAGAGCCACTTAGAGTGATTACGGCCACACCGTTACTTAGATTAAGGCAGGGTTGACTCTTACACGTCACATGTGACCCATGGATCATTGTGATGAAGTATCGACACAATCTAAATCCGTTTGGTCGCTTTTCTGTATGCTAGTTGATATTTTTCACTTAAAATGACGTCCTTTTGAAACAAAAGACAGACACTTTGAGTGGTGGCAGCCACACCATGCCTCAGATTGAGGTGGGGTTGACTCGTAAATGTCACATATGACGCATGGATCGTTGTTCTAATGTATCAACACAATCTGAATGCGTTTGGTCGGTTTTCCATAAGCCAGTTGATGTTTTCAATTAAAATGACGTCCTTTTGAAACAAAAGGCAGACACTTTGAGTGGTGGCAGCCACACGGCGCCTCGGATTGAGGGGGGGTTGACTCGTACACATCACATATGACGCATGGATCTTTGTGCTAATGTATCGACACAATATGAATCCGTTTGGTCTCTTTTCTGTATGCCAGTTGATGTTTTTCAATTAAAATGATGTCCTTTTGAAACAAAAGGCAGACACATTGAGTGGTTCCAGCCACACCACATCTCATATTGAGTCGGGGTTTATTCGTACACGTCACATATGACCCATGAATCGTTATCCTATTGTTTCAATAGAAACCGAATGTGTTTGGTCGGTTTTCCATATGTACTTAAAATGTCGTCCATTTTAAACAAAAGAGATCCACTTAGAGTGATTCTGGCCACACCGTGCTTCCGATTAAGGTGGGGTTGACTCGTACATGTCACATAAGACCCATGGATCATTTTTCTAAAGTATCGACAAAATTCAAATGCGTTTGGTCAGTTTTCCGTATGGCAGTTGATGTTTTTCATTTAAAATGACATCATTTTGAAACAAAAGACAGACATTTTGAGTGGTGGCGGCCACACCACGCCTCAGATTGTGGCGGGGTTAACACGTACATGTCACATATGACCCATGGATTGTTCTTCTAAAGTATCGACACAATCCGAATGCGTTTGGTTGGTTTTCCGTATGCCAATTGAAGTTTTTCAATTAAAATGACGTCCTTTTGAAACAAAAGGCAGACACATTGAGTGGTTCCGGCCACACCACATCTCATATTTAGGAGGGGTTGATTCATACACGTCACTTATGACCCATGAATCTTTCTCCTAAAGTTTCAACAGAAACCAAATGCGTTTGGTCGGCTTTCCATATGTAGTTAAAATTTTGTCCATTTTAAACAAAAGAGACACATTTAGAGTGATTTCAGCAACACTGTGGATCATATTAAGGCGGGGTTGACTCGTAAACATCACATATGAACCATGGATCGTTGTGCTAATTATCGACACAATCCGAATTCGTTTGGTCACTTTTCTGTATTCTAGTTGATATTTTTCACTAAAAATGACGTCCTTTTGAAACAAAAGACAGACACATTGAGTGGTGGCAGCCACACCGCACCTCGGATTGAGGTGCGATTGACTAGTACACATCACATATGACCCATGGATCGTTTTTCTAAAGTATCAACATAATCCGATTGCGGTTATCGGTTTTCTGTATGCCAGTTGATGTTTTTCAATTGAAATGACGTCCTTTTGAAATAAAAGGCAGACACTTTGAGTGGCGGCGGCCAAACTGCGCCTCCGATTGATGTGGGGTTGACTCGTACATGTTACATATGACCCATGGATCATTGTGCTAATGTATCGACACAATACAAATGCGTTTGGTTAGTTTTCTGTATGCCAGTTGATGTTTTTCAATTAAAATGACGTCATTTTAAAAGAGAAGGCAGACACTTTGAGTGGTTCTGGCCACACCGTGTCTCATATAGAGGTGGGGTTGATTAGTACACGTCACATATGACCCATGAATTGTTCTCTTGAAGTTTCAACAAAAACCGAATGCGTTTGGTTGGTTTTCCGTATGTACTTAAAATGTTTTCCATTTTAAACAAAAGATAGACACTTTGAGTGGTGGCGGCCACACCGAGCCTCATATTAAGGTGGGATTGACTCGTACACATCACATATGACACATGGATCGTTGTGCTAAAGTATCGACACAATAAAAATGCATTTGGTTGGTTTTCCGTATGCCAGTTGATGTTTTTCAATTAAAATGACGTCCTTTTGAAACAAAAGGTAGACAATTTGAGTGGTGTCGGCCACACTGCATCTCATTTGAGACGCGATTGATTCATTAACATCACATATGACCAATGAATCATTCTCCTAAAGTTTCAATGGAAACAAAATGCATTTGGTCGGTTTTCCGTATCTAGTTAAAATGTTGTCCTTTTTAAGGAAAAGAGAGCCACTTAGAGTGTTTTCGGCCACACCGTGCCTCAGATTAAGGCGGGGTTGACTCGTACTCGTCACATATGACCCATGTATTGTAGTGCTAAAGTATCGACACAATCCGAATGCGTTTGGTCAGTTTTCCGTATGCCAGTTGATGTTTTTCACTTAAAATTTCATCCTTTTGAAACAAAATACAGACACTTTGAGTGGTGGTGGCCACACCGCACCTCGTATTGAGGCGGGGTTGACTAGTACACGTCACATATGACCCATGGATCGTTGTGCTAAAGTATTGACACAATCCAAATGCGTTTGGTCGGTTTTCCGTATTCCAGTTGATGTTTTTCAATTAAAATGGCGTCCTTTTGAATCAAAAGGCAGACACTTTGAGTGGTGGTGGCCACACCGTGCCTCAGATTGAGGCGGGGTTGATTCGTACGAATCAGATATGACCCATGGATAATTCTCTTAATGTTTCACCGTAAAATAAATGTGTTTGGTATGTTTTCCTTATGTACTTAAAATGCTGTCCATTTTATGAGAATCCTCATGTGTCTATTAGTGGAATGGTATTTACAAAAAATCAGGTGAACAATTATATAAAATATTTTTACATCATTCTTAGTATAGATTAGATTTTATTTTATCATGCTATGAATCATTTTGGGGCTAACAATGTCATGCCCAATGAATACATCTCTTTTATAACATACCAAGAATCTATGATATTTATTAGATGTGTAAATGTGATTTACATTTATTATCATGATGAAAATAAATAATATATATATTATATATTATTTTGTATTAAATGAAATCAAGGAGGGTGGGGGGGGCTGTCCGGCGGGGCTGTCTAGGGGGCTGTCCGGTGGGTGTCCGGGGGCTATCCGGGGACCAAGGAGTAGGGTGGTGGGGCTATGCGGGGGGGGGGGGGGGGGGTTGTCCGAGGGTTGTTCAGAGGTTGTCTGGGGTCCAAGGAGGGGGGTGGGGGGTTGTCTAGGGGGCTGTCGGGGGGCTATCTGGGCTGTCCAAGGGGATGTTCGGGGGGCTATCTGGGGGCTGTCTGGGGGTGTTCGGGGGGTTGTTCGGGGTCCAAGGAAGAGGGGGGGGGGGCTGTGCAGGGGCCTGTCTGGGGGGCTGTCCGGGGTCCAGGGAGGAGGGTGGGGGGGGGGGGCTGTCCAGGGGGGGCTGTTCAGGGGGCTATCCGGGGGCTGTCCGGGGGGTTGTCCAGGGTCCAAGGAAGAGGGTGGGGGGGCTTCCTGGGGGGCTGTTCGGGGTCCAGGGAGGAGGGTGGGGGGGGGATATCCAGGGGGGTGTTCAGGGGGCTGTCTGGGGTCTGTCCGGGGGGTGTTTGGGGGGTTGTCAGGTGTCCAAGGAAGAGAGAGGGGGGCTGTCTGGGGGGCTGTCCGGCGGGGCTGTTCGGGGTCCAGGGAGGAGGGTGGGGGGTTGTCCAGGTTCCAGGAAGGAGGGGGGTTCCCAAACATACAACCACTAAAAGACAAAAACATCCATAAAAATAGATAATATATAAAAATAACTCAACTCCAATAATATACTATGAGTCTAGGTAAAACCAACAATTAGAATAGATTAAATATCATATCTCAGTAATATCAGTCAAAAATGTAATGGATCCACTTGTCCCACATCACCATCACCATCATAACCATCATCATCACCCTCATCCTCGTCCCCATCATCATCCTCTCCCTCCTCGCCCTCGCCCTCCTCCTCTCCCTCCTATTCCGCATCAGACTCCTCGCCATCATCAACATCAAGCTGGACATCGTCTTGACCACCACTATAACTGCCTCCTACTACACCATATATAGAACGTATCGATGACATATACTCATAAAAAGTTGGTCTGGCCTCTGCTGGAAGTGTTGGACGTAGAACTTCAACAAATTTCATAAACGCACTATTTTCACTATCAGTCTGTTCTGCCATATCTATGGCCCTTTTCTCAGCCTGTTCTACCTGCGCCCTAACTTTCTGTAGCTCAGTGGAACTACAGCTTGTACCTAAGGAGGTCCAATACCTCATCGGGGATATCCTAGGTCGGTAGTGTACTCTTCCAAAATTCTCCTCTCCCAACACCTGATGGAAGTGATTTGTTGGCCCAAAATTGTCTGGTTCATGGGCATCGAGGGCCTCTAAAGAAGCCTTTTACAAATATAAATATATCATTAAGTTAGAAAATAGATATTAAAATATAAATTCAACAGATTAAAAATTACAATCTGCTGCTGAGTCACTTTGTTGAATACACTTCCATCCTTTTTCTGTCTACTCGAGCAAAACAGTTTTTCTCAAGGCACACATCCTTCAATATTTTGTATTTGACTCTACAATGACATGGAAAACTAAACTTATATGAAAAATTTAGAAAACTATTAAATAATTGAAGAATGAAAACAAGTGTAAGTTGTAAAGAAAACTTATAAACAATTGTCATACCTACTTCCTCTCATGATCAGACATCGTAGTGCGTCCCAGTGTGTGGAGGTATCTTTTTTCATCTATTTTATTTTTATTTTTTCCAGATTATTCCTAAATAAAATTTGAAAATGCAACAGATATTATTAATGCAAAACATGAAAGTTATTATTTAAATACATCAAATGTTATTAATACATTAAACTGGGTACTCGTCCAATGAGTAATCATCTGACAATACTGCTCTATAGAACAATCATCCACCACTGGTACTGCCTCTGACTCAGTGCCAACCCTAGGAACCCAGCCAATATACAACTCATGCTTGTAGGCACTCAAATGCTCACCTAAATCATTTAGACATTCTGGTCATGCACCCTCACCATCAGGAAAATTAAATCGAAGTTGAAATAAAAATATTAATTCATATAAATAAAAAAATAATTCATGGCATTAAATAGAACAATTTTTTTACCCATATCTCTGCCCAAGATCTATCCATGACCTCATGTGGAAAATGTCTCCATGATAGTGGGATGAATGGAATGATGTCGGAGTATTTGGAAAGCGTCGCCAAAAAACACCGACATTGCTGCCCTGTTTTCTCAACCATTTGGTCTTTATTATAATCCACCATAACCTGTGTGTGGCGGTTCCACACCGAATGCATGCGGGTACGCCCCCGCCCACGCCTCCTATCAGTAGATGTATTTGTCATGAAAGAAAGACAAACATTTTGTCAAAACATGTTTTAATGAAAATAAATATTTCTATAAAACTTTGTTAGGGGTCTATAAATATACATGTGCCGGTCTTATCGCTGAAGACCGCTGGATCCACAGAAACTGATGGAACACCATGTGGTGGAATAGGAGTGGAAGACGATGGAATATAGAAGCTCAGAGAGACAGAAGTAGAAGGAAAAAAAGATGGGACAACTGTCTGACCGGATGTTGACTGGGGAGTGGGAATCATCATGGGATGTGATAATTATTGGCCAGAAGATGCAGAAGGTAGTGAAAACATGGGAGGCCTAAGTATCATGTGTGTCCCTAACGACACACTAAGATCAGAATGTGGGAAGGATGACATGTAAGTGGGAGGGGCAGGGTCTAGTCGGGTATGCACAACTGGTCGTCCACCTCTTGTATGAACCCTCCTTGTACCACCATCCTGAGCACTTGGACTAGTACTGGGCTCCCCGTCGAATAAATATCGACATATAGGTGGATCCTACAAAAATGTTTACAAAAAAATTAATCACATGACATTATATATTCTTTAAATATATCAATTTTAAATAAAGTACTCACTACAGGCACTAATGATGGAATTCCCAGATCCGTCATTCGACGATTGTTCTCCATCATTTTTTCCTTCATCTCTCTTCAATTGGCTTCATTTACTTCTTTTGAAAACAAATATGTAATTAATTATAAAATGAAAACTAATTTGTAACCCAAAAAACTAAATATATGAGGGAATAAGGTGATTCATTGGTAATTTAGCTATCAATTGTTTTAGAAGAGATTGAATGGATTTAAAAAATCATACAGGTTGTAATGTTCACCAAGTTAGAAATATTGTTTGACTATGTTTGAATACAGTTCAATTCGAAATTATAAAATGAAATTCAAATAAAACTGCAACCAATAAACATTGAAAATTCACATAATGGTCAAGTCAGCTATAAATTGGTTTAGAAGAGCTTGAATGGATTTAATAAATCATTCAAGTTGTAATGTTCACCATGTTAGAAATATTGTTTGACTATGTTTGAATACAGTTCAATTCCAAATTAGAAAATGAGATTAAAATAAAACTGTAACCAATAAACATTGAAAATTCACATAATGTTCAAGTCAGCTATCAATTGTTTTAGAAGATCTTGAATGGATGTAATAAATCATACAAGTTGTAATGTTCACCAAGTTAGAAATATTTTTTGACTATGTTTGATTACAGTTCAATTCCAAATTAGAAAATTCAATTCAAATAAAACTACAACCAATAAACATTGAAAATTCACTTAACAGTCAAGTCAGCTAAAACATATTTGTGATCAATACTAAATCAATTTGAATATTACCAACCTTAACAACGCAAATCGAGGTAAACCAAAAGATTTGAGAACATGGATGAATGATTATATATATTTTCAACCACAACTTCTGGTTCACAATCAAATCTGAAAATTTTTCTATTTGAGTCATCAAAAGAAATAAATGTATTGGTTCCAATGGCACTACGGACAGTGTCAATTCCATCATCACCATCATCAAAAATATGTCTTGGAATTACTTCAACTATGACACCAAATTCAGGTCGAAGTTGGTCTTTGACATAAAAACATGTTTATCCATTGATGCCAACACATATGGTTATTCGGTAGCAAGAGTGCGAGTCATATTAATTAATCTAAATCCACAATCATCAATAAATGTGCCATGTATCATCTTCGAATCAAACCAATGGAATTTAATCATAATGACTCGTCCATGAGAGTAATAATCCAATATTATTATTTTCTCAACAACTCCATAATAACCCACATTTTCAAATTGCGGTCTACTATCTGATGCACTGGCATAACAATCTGTTGTGGCAGTAACCATAACAACATCATGTAGTGTTCTCATGTTCTTTGCTCATTCAATGACAATAAATTTGTACCCATTGATAATAATTGATTTGCAGTCACGAACCACGGTATTAGGACCAAAATCCAAAGCTCTTATTTCCTCAGAGACAGTGTTCGCAGACAAACTCAATACCTGCAATATAAATGACTATTAAACTTAATTAAATATTGATATAATTATTTTAAACAATAGTTTTTTATACCTTCAATTTTAACTAAGAAAAAAACTCTTTTCTATGCAAAGTCTCTCTCCTTCTCAAAGATAAAGAACGATGCTTCCAATTTATCATTGTTTTATGTTCCCTATAGATAAAAAATATGAATAGTTTAACAGATATATATGTAATATATACATAATCAATTTAGTTACCTGATATAGTCATCGAACAAATCACAGTTGAAGAAAACTGTGTGATGTGCCATCTCCCGCTCTTCATGGCTTAATTTCATCAATGTATATGATCCAAGAATTCCTCCTGTATGAGTAAGTGATGGGAAACTAGGTTCAACTTTCTCATACTATTCTTCTTCATTTCTTATTGGTCTGTTCAATCTTGTAGTAATATCAGACAAATACATCGATCATAAATCCATACATTCTTGAGCCAAGTAACCGTTCCTGATAGATCCTTCGGGATGATTTCTGTTTAGGACATAAGACATTAATGTGAACATATTTATTTCAGTTGGATACATCCAATGAAAAGAAACAGGTCCTCCGAAAAGTATTTTAGTGGGAATATGGATAGTCAGATGCAACATGCATGTGAAAAATGATGGAGGAAATATTTTCTCCAACTCACACAAAATTAATGGGGCATCTATCAACATTTTTTACAAGAAAGACTTTGACAACTTCTTAGCACAATGATCTCTAAACAAAAGGCATACTCGAATAACAGCCACCCTTACATTATCGGAGAAAAGATGACAGATTCCTATTGGAAGCAACACATGAAGTAGAACATGATAATCATGAGTCTTCAAAGATTTTAGCTTCAACTCTCTTCTGTTGAACCGTTTAGATATGTTGATTGAATAGCCATCAGGAACTCTAATAGTCTCTAATACTTCCAGATTTTCTTTCACAGGTGTCATCACATAAGAATCACATGGAAGTTGCCATTTATTTTCACTGATACACACATGATGTAATTCTGGTCTGATGCCCCAATCCACCAAGTCACACCGAGATCATAAATCATCTTTTGTCTTCCCCTTGTCATTAAGAAGAACCGAAAGCAACATTTTTCATATATTATTTTCAATATACATTACATCTAAACAATGACGTAACAAATTGGTTGACCAATAAGGAAAATAAAAAAAGATACTCCTCTTCGTCTAATTGTAACAGGTTTCAGTGGAAACATTCTTTCTTTTTCCAGATTTCATTTGACACTTCCCGAACGAAAAACTGAAATCTTTCAAATCATTAAGCATGTCAGTTCCAGACATACGCTGAGGTGGATCATCAGTCTCTATGGTATTATCAAATCTTTGATGATTAATTCTATATGTATGATCCTCTGGAAAGAATCGTCGATGTACCAAAAAACTGAAACTACAACGGTGTTTCAGTCTTCTGGATCGTGTATTATTCATACAAACTGGACATGACAATTTTCCCTTCGTGCTCCATCCAGACATCATTGCATAATCCATAAAATCAATGATCGTCCACATAAGCTCAACACACATCTGAAATATGTCTTTCGAACATGCATCGTATGTGCGCACACCCACACCCCAAAGAAGTTTCAACTCTTTTATTAAAGGTCGCATGTAGACATCAATATCAATGCTGGGATCAGAAGGACTAGATATGAGTATAATCATGAAATTGAAAGGTTTTTTCATACACAACTATGGGGGAAGATTATAAATGTGTATAAAAACTGACCATGAGCTGTGCGAAGTATGAATCTGCCTAAACAGATTAAAACTGTTGCATGAAAGAACAACCTCACATTACTTACGTCAACTGCAAAATCAGGATGTTAAGCATCAAATCTCTTCCATGAAAATCCATCTGCAGGATGAACCAACTCATCATTAGTCTTCTTTCTCTCGGTATCATGCCATCTCATTTTTATTGATATGTCGTCAGACATAAAAATATTCCGGAGTCTGTGGATCAATGGAAAGTGCCACATTACTTTATGTAGAACGCGGGATGGTGTTCCATCAGATTTTGACTTCCTGCGGGATGTGCCACATTTTATACAATCCTTTTGTTCAGTGGTTTCCTCCCAGAATAAACTGCAATCTTTCGGGCAAGCAAGAATTTTGTTTCTTGAAAATCCAAGTTCCTTAAATAACTTCCATGCAATATAGTGGTTTGAGGGATTATCTGCATCATCTGGAAGTAAATCCTTCAAGAGGGAAAGAATGTAATCGATTTCTGTATTAGAAATCCCATACATAGTTTTCCCATGAAACAATCAGATTAAAAATTCCAGCTTTTTCATTTTATCGCATTGTCGATATAATGGAGTCGTGGCAGCATCATTCAATTTTTTCAACCTATCAATATCATCATTTTCACTAGATGCATCAGCAGTGATCATATTGAAGTCTTCTTGAGTTAAAATCCTTTATTTTTCATGATGACGAATAAACGAAAATGGATAATTTAAAAAATTCTACATTCCAGTCTTTTCATTTCGATCATCACCAATTTGAGATTTCATTTTCTCCCCATTGTGATACCACACAAAGTAGTTTTCTTGAAACCCATTTTTTGTTATGTGGTAGCTGACTTCTTCACGGCTCAACCAAGGTCTACCAACACAATTGGAACATGGGCAATGTTTGCGACCACTATTTGAAGCATTATGAAATTTAAAATCTTGAATGCTCCCCAAATTGTTTTGAAAATTTCTTTAGATATGATCGGTTTCATACATCCAACGTTTGTCCATTCTGTAAAAATAATTTATATAAGTTATTTTGTCATAAACAATTCAATAGGATTGAACATTAATAGAAAATACATTTAAGTAAACGATAAAAGAAGAAGTTTCTAGTCGATGTAGTGAACTATTAAAATAATGTAAAGAACAAGTACTCATAAATTAATTTAAAATTAATTTATATTCATTTTCATTAGGTCTATAAGAAGCACATGCCCCAGGTCCCATCATGTGTTATAGGCATCCCAAATCATTCACTCATGTTCAATAACTCAGTATTGACACCTGGCCATACCTTTCATTAACCAATTACTTCCCCAAGTCAAGCACTCCCCATGGCTGAATAAATTTTAGGCTTCTACACTAATAGGTTGTTCAAGGCCAGTAAAAAGATTTAATTTCATTAAGTATATACATAACCATTTATTTTTAAATTTGAAATACTCAATAAAGTATGTCAATGATAACAACATTACTGAATTAAACTTTTGACTTATCTAACATTTTTATGGCTGTCTACACATGCCAGAATGGGTAGTGAAAAGCCCCCCACCCTCATAAAAGTGATTATTGGCCAAAAGACGCATAATATACATTGTACAATGAGAACCATATTTAGTTGACCCTAAAGTTAGATTAGTAAAGTCATCTTGGGGTAAATGGAATATATGATCCTAGTTAACTGATGAATTCAAAATCTCATATTCCATATGTTGGAAACTATCTAAGGTACGAAATCATGTGAGGATGGGTTTACATCATTCAATTTCTTACATGATAGTGAGAATGAAGGCTTAAATTAATGACTTGAGTTCACTGATACCATTTCATCCATTATACACACCATGTGAACCCTTATACACACCATATGAACCGTTATACCATATCGTCATTATTACAACCATTAATAACAACTTATTAAATAACATCACTTGTTAAAGATAATCAAATTGAACATAAATCAATAATAATATTGGATATATCAAGTAAAATGAAGTCATACTATATTACACCCTAAATGACCACCCACAACCATGATTAATGACCACAAAGCTCCCCTTTCGGCCAAATCAAAAGTGAAAACAAAAACACATAGTTGTAGAAAAAAACATCATTTGTGTAAAGAATAATAATCTCATGGATCTCATGATATTTGAACAACGCAGTCATGATTTTCAAGTTGAACTTGTATCCATGAAACCATATGAGAAACACGATTCAATACATGCATTTTTTCGATTTTCCCAAGCATTTTGAGGAACCACAAATCAGTGAAAATGGACATTGTGTTTTAAAAAGGTGATTGAATAACACATGTATGATGTCGAAGGCAGAATGATTAATGGTTATATTAGAAAAACTAATATTCACTAATATTGCGAATGTGACATTCTTTGAATTAGTTTCATGAAGAAGGAAGAAGTACTAATTAGGGACCACATACTATTTGGCAAAGTTCAAGATGATACTCCATATGTTATATTGTGAAAAGGATAAGTGAACAATGTTTCATTTTATATATATATAGATTTTTATAGAAACATGATACATACTTTTTATGTAATACACATACTGTACACAAATTAAGATGAACAAGATCTTCATGTTTGGCATGATCTTAATGAAAGGAGTGATTTTCATGAAATAATATCAATAAATATTACAAACAATTTCTTATAGTTCATATACATGAAGCTATAATATTTGAAGTAGATTAAAAAAACTATGATTCTTCAAAATTATAACACAATAAAGAGACACCATTCCCTTATAAATGTAAATGTGTAATGAAAACATTAATTGGACATACACTGATATGGGGATTTCAGTACACAATTCGTGGAAAAATCATAAAATTTTACAAAAACCCAAAAAATTGGGAATAACGAAATTGTTGAGAATAGAAGGATATGATTTATAAGAGGTGGAACTATATCCTTGATAAAATATAGAAGGAGTCAAACCTGGTAACTGCTGATCTGATGGAAGAGGTGGGGATTCGGAAGTGCTTCTGCCAAGGAATCGCTTCTGGAGACCAGTGGAAGGGTTTTGGAATCATGGGTAGGCCGCTGCCTGTATTTGGAGAATTTGAGGCTTTTTTTCAAACGGTTTTTAATAACCGTTGGTAAAACTCAATCGTTCCCAACATTTTTATAAAACCATTGGGAAAACTAACTTTTTCCCCATCTTTCCCAACGGTTTCCTCAAACCATTGAGAAAAGTGATTTTTCAACACTTTTCCCAACGGTTTCATAAAAATGTTGGGAAAAGTCACTTGTTCAAGGTCTTTACCAACGGTTTATGATAACCGTTGGTAAAGACAACATATACCAATGGTTCTTTGAACCGTTGGTATACAAGTGTTGGGAAAAGTCCCCTTTCCAGTAGTATAAATTGAATTCTACCTAGGGTAAGGATTCTAGAAGGTGGATATGGGTAGGGAGATTAATTGGGAAGAGTTTGGATGAGTCAAGGGGCTTTAGTAGTTTTATTAAGGGGTTATAAGTGATACCTTTTTATATGGGGTAGGAGGGGCTCTTTTTGAATGTTTAAAAATATTATTTTATTATATAATGATTTTTTGGTTTATAAAGGTCCAAAAATTATTAAAGTTGAATATAAGATGACTCATGTTCGAAATAAAATCATTCAAAAATAACTGGAAAGGATTTAGATGTTGTTTTAATCTTTATAATCATATTTATTTAAATCATTCATTTATGAGGTAAACACTGCATCATTATTGTGTAAAAAATTATTTTAGTTATTTGATGTAAAAAAATTATAAAAAACTATAATGATGTAGGCAATTGTTTTATATTTCACATAAATATTTATAGTTGAATAGATAACTTATATGACCCCATGTAATAATTGATTTACTAAAAGATATATGTTTATGTCATTTTTGTCTTTACTTTAAATTAATTAATATAATGTGTCATTTTCACTACCAAGTGGCTCCATGGGGTCCCCAAATCGACCCAAGGATTACCATGGTCAGAAATGTGTCAACAAATAGTATTAAGACACATGTTAGTGTAATTTAATATTATTATAATATTTTTTTACCCTTATTTACCAGATTTACCCTTTAACTATGGTAAATATAGTATTTACTGAAGTAAATATTTATTATGTCTAAAAATTAAGGTTACCAATTAACACAATTTGGACCTCCGGATTCAAAATATGCAATCAGTTTTTACAACTTCAAGACACATAAGTGGCATAAATTAATTTAAAATTAATTCCCTCTATCAAAACAAAAGGCGTGTTTTTAAGAAATAATAACTATCAAAAGATTGACAGCTATTTCTGTCCAATTTCAAAGTGAAATTACTTCCAATGACCAAAATTGGATTATATAGTAAAAACATAATATAATTACACTTTAAAATAAATTACAAAGATAATATATACTTATAAATAAATTACATTAAAAGGCAGTTTTGAATTCAAATACAGTATTTTTCACTATTCATTAAATATTAATTTTATTAGAAAAAATACCAAAAATTTATACAAAGTAAATTTTGATGTCCCCATTCAAAAAAATAATTTTCATTTTTCAAATATAACATACAAAACTGTCAAAAACAAGATTTAAAAAGGGTTCTCCATCAAAAGGAGGTAAATTGTCCTTTTAATGAATATTAGAGTATTTATGCTCAAAATCCAAATCACTCCTATTTTAAGCCTCTAAAATTTATTGGATAAATGTAAAAACATTAAAAAAATATTTAATCATAATATGTTTAGTTTTTTTTTCATTCCCTCCAATACAATGGCTATGTGTTAACTACCATTTAAAATAATAGTATTATATTAATATTTTTCAGTTTAACTCAACGTTTTGTGCAATGTAAGTTTTCAATGAAACCTATTGTTGCATATGAGGTATTCCATTGAACTTAGCATCTCCTTTAATGTAAAATTAATTTTTAATTCACAAATTTTAATAAATATAAAAAAATTATATTCTTTATTTACTTGTGATGTTATATCTTTCCCCCCTTTTGGGAATTGTGTCCTCGCAATTATAAAATTGGGTTTGGAAACATCATTGAACGTCCCACATCATAAGAATATTCAATAAAAAATTACTTTAAAATAAAGAAAGGTAAATAAAACGATCACCCGAGATATCCCATACAGTGATTAAATTTAGGAAGAGATGGTTATGGAAGAGAAATAAACCATCATGTTTTGAAGGAGAGTAGTAGAAAACAAGATTAGGAGAAAGTTAACCACAAGAAAATTACAAACTGTGATGGGTTAAACATTATTTGATTCCCCAGTAAGAAAAGTTAATGGACAATGTTTTTGTTTTAAGATACTTTTCATAAAGTTGGGGAATTTATTTATGAGCCGAACAAAAAACATAAGGAAACATACTTTTCATCTAAACTTTCATACTTTAATAAATTTCTACCACAAACTCTTATTTTCACCAAACAATGAGAATTCAAACTTTCATGGTTACATTAATAGAGTTATAATCAACTTTTAGATTATTAGATAATCCAAAAAAATGAACTATATATTTCCCATATCTTTAGACATGAACCAAAACCAAAACGTTTAGTACAAGACCATATAATCCCCCAAAAGGATAACACTTTATAAAACATAATACAACTCTTAATCCCCAAAAATTGACAAACAATTCCCAATGATCTGCAAAGACCATTCAATAAATAAATGTCTTTAAAATTCTTAAAATTAACCCAAACTATGATTGGAACCCAAAAATCAGAAGGATTTAATAACATAGTCTTCAACAGTAAATCATAACATTTATATCCAAATAAATTTTACTACTCTTATAGTCTCATGCTGAAGTGTAATTAACCAAATCACATATTCTTTATGATAGGTTAATCATGTCCCTAAATAACCCAAATCACCATATGTCCATAATAAAAACATAGATTCTTCCAAAATAAAATTCCACCATTAATCATAAAAAAGATAATTATTATTTTAGTAACATTTTCATATATAAAGCTTCAGGGTTACACATACTATAAAAATTCTTTCAATGTATTCCCCTCCTCAAAATAGTCTTAATAATTTTAAGTCTTTCATCATCTTAAAATTTAATATAACTCTTTAATCCCTTATATGTTGACTTCTTACTCATTTATCATTCTTCATGATCCATTGACCATTCCTTACCAACTTATTCTTAAACACTTATTTCCTACAAAAAAATCATGAATCATATAATAAGATTCAATAATATCAAAACATATTTTAAGAAACAATCCATACATTTCATTGGTCATTGTTAGTTTCTTCATCCTAAATCATAATGGAATTAGGTATTGGTAAACATATATTTGTATGATCCTGGTGATCCCATTCTAGAAACGTCTTTGAAGAAAATATGTTTGTCTATTGACCATGAACACCACATTTAAAACATTCAATTGATCCCTCATAATGAACGTCTTTCCCTTTCAAAGAGTCAACTAGATGCTTCTTTTTTCCATGGCAGGTTCTTTCTTTATGACCTTCATTCCCACATCAATAGTATCTTCCCATACCTTTGAAGAATTTTCCTAGGAGTTTCATTCCTCATCCTTGATACATAGGTTTTTGAACATACATACCATTATCAGTATTACCTGAACATACATAGGGATTTGTTTCTCGCATATACGATTCCTTATATAATTAACCATGGTTCATGTTGTCAATCATGACTCCCGATAGTTGGTTGTGAATTATCACAAGAGTTCTCATTGAAAATCCCTTTTCATTAAGCTGCTCATTTAGAAATTCTTCACAGTTTTCTTCACATCCACTGTTACTTGGGTGCCAGCTTGATCCATCCATTTACTAAAACCAAAATGGTCAGTGAGAGTATATCAGTAAAATCATCATATAATATCTTATGAGGAGGGTAAATACTAAGACAGACTTATTCAGGTTATCTTAAACTCATTAAATTTATCTAAAATAACTATGGCTATTTTTAATTTGATAACCATTATGGTAAAGTCACTTATTCATAAATAACACCCAAACCTCTAAAGTTACCTAAACAGATCTCTAACACCAACTATAAGGACCCAGCATTAAAACATTAAATAATCATGAATTAAATTTATAATTCATATTGAGGATATTTTTAGGATTAGTGTATTAGAGAATTAGGCCATAACTATTACATTAAATCTCCAAAAATTACAAAGTATACACTTCAACTCAGTTTCCATTTTTTCATAAAATAAAAACTCTTATAAAAGCATCATGTCTAGTTCCATATTTTAGACAGAATGAATTTTCCTTGTCCCATCCTTGACCCTATTCATCTTTATGTCTTGTGAAAAACATTACAAAACATGGGATGAGCATAAAAAGCTCAGTAAGGGTTATAAAATAAAGAAATGAAACATTAACCCATCAATAAATAAAAATAACTAAAACTATAATTTTCAATAATAACATACCTCATGAAATCATACGATTTTTAGATAACACACAGAAATCATAAATCATAATGGTAAATTTTGGCACCCATATCAAACATACATTTTAGATTTCACAGCTATGTAGGGTGTAACATTTGGAATACCCATCATAGTATATTCCCTAAATATATTAGTATAAACTTTAATATTTACCTCCATCATGTTACTGAATTCATTTGAGAGCTATCTTGGGCTCACCCGCCCTAGGATTATCACGGAACCACCCGTATACGTAAACAATTACCAATAACCATAACATAATCGCAACACATAACACAAGCATAAAGGAAATATAACATTTGAACATCCCAATAACAATATATCAATTCATTATGTTGAAATGAACAATGCTTTATTAAACTAATTTAAAAACCATTAAAACATTTAATAAAGATATTTTTGGAATCAAAGTGTCCCATAACACTTTGAAACTTTTAAATGAGATTACATTTTAAATAATTAATGAACATATAAATAAATCCTACAAACCATTTTTAATGCATTTAAATTAATGAGAAATATATAGAATAATTTATCTTTAATACATTTAAATTGATATTTTAGTTAAAGAGTTTTTAACAAAACGAGAGATACTAGAATACAAACAATTAAAGAATAACATCAATCAATGCTTATAATATCATGTGAATAGATAGATTCATGATATAATACATCAAAGGGCAGTATATATAGAATATAAAATTAAATTTTTGAATAATAATATTTATGTTTCAATGGAATGTAAATTGAGACAAGGTCTCTTGCAAAGATAATATCCCTAGATTAAGGAAAAATAAATGAAATAATTATGTGTGAAAAATAATAATTCACCCAATATTAATGGATATTATGTGTAAAAAAACTTAATGGAAATTCACACATATTCATAGAATGACAAAATCATGAAGTATAAGTTTAACCCAAAGAACTGAAATTGTGTTAAGAAATTCTCTTACAGAAATTTGAAAGCCTAACAACGCCACTATAAAATTCCAAAAATGAGTTGATGAGTGAGAAAACGTTATATCATTACATGGACATAAAATTTATAGCAATAAGGATATAGAAGAATCATATCCCAACATAAGAAGATTTAAATTAAAAGACATAACAAAAATAACCCTTTGACTAAAAGAGTACGGTGAAAGGCTCCCATACCGATTTGGAAACTTACAAAACATACACCCCATGATGGAAGGATTATACGATAAAAATATAAATACATATAAATGAAATTATATTACACAATGAGTACAATCATGGGATGTCAATACACCACACAATGTAAATAGTTAAAAATATAGCATGAATCTCACGGGAATTAGAAGTGAGATGAAAAACCCTTACCAACTGAATGGCCCAAAGGATATTTTTTTTTGTTTTATTATGGATAATACCAATTTTAATGGTTGAAGGGGAATCTGTACATGACCCGTAGGCCTAAGGCATAAGGCCTGACGTGGCCTGCAATACATGACCTGAAGGCCTAGAGGCATACCATGCCCAATACATGACCCATAGGCCCAAACCATTCGAACTGACCCTCCCCAGATTATGTAACATTGATTTCCTAGATCCCCACATTGCATGGATGACTAGATAGCATTGCCTTGTAAAAATATGCACATTGCCTGGTCCTAATGGTGGTTTCCATACCCTCTCATTCTTCTAATCTGGTTAGCTCTTCTTTTTCTGACTGCTACTCTTGTTTCTCTTATCCAAATCTAGGGAATTCTCTATATGAAATAGGATACCCCATGGTCTATGTGGCCCAAAGTATATGTGGCCAGAAGGAATTTGATGGCTCAAAGTCCCTTAAGACCCATAGGCCCAAATTGGTGTCCCAAAGGCCCAAATTAGGTGAATAGTTCCATCTGCTACAATACCAAACAGTAGCTGCTACAGTATAAGCTATGGTACCAGCTATAGTACTGCTGCAGTACCATAGAAATTTTCCTCCACCCAGTATTGAACCTGTGTCTCTTGGATTCCATGATGGAGCCCTTACCACTCGAGTACGGGCTCGTTGGCTGAAATCCCCTTACCACGTTGTAATCAATCAGGTCGTCTGACCAAAAGTTTATAACCACCAAATGAATCACAAAATACCATGAATAAAAATAGAATATTATAATATATATCATATGATAGTACTCAATATAGCACATGCAATAAATATGTGGGGAATAATGGATATCTCACAGAATTAAAAGTGAGATAAGAAATCCCTTATCACGTTTTAATCAATCAAGTCGTATGACCAAAAATTAATAACCACTAAATGAGTCACAAAATACCATGAATATAATGATAATCATGATAATATACATCAAATATCAGTAAACAATACACCACAAGAAAGGAATAAGTGGGGAACAACGTAAATCTCACGAAATTAAAAGTGAGATAAGAAACCCCTAACCTCGTGTCGGACTTGACCAATTAGTTCTTTAATCTCCTGAATAATAAACTAAAGTTAATTTCAACTTGATTAAGAACCTTTTTCACGTTTATTATTCCTTTCATATCACTTATTACCATGTTATAAAAATTATGAAATCATTTAAGTTAATAATGGTCGTTTTGTCGATATTTTGGTACTTGAGTCAAAAATGAACTTCATATAATTACAAGTTGTTATTGTGGTCATAAATAAATTTTATTAATAATGATATTCATTATTTATATATCATTTATATAATATATATCCAGTATATATATGTATTTATAACAGTACATAACAATTGGAGATAAGAAATAAAATGCATCGTTCATGGAGACGGTAAACTGTACATACACATGAATGATACTTTCATTTATATTTTGTATTTTAATAGAATGAAAACTTAATGAAACATTTCTATATTATAATTCAAGTATAATATCATATAAAATTTCAGTAACTCCATCCTTTATACATTACACATATGACATCAACGAGTCATATCACTTTGAGGAGGCGGTAGTCTGCATTTCCTCAAATGAAATTATCATATTTACCCATTATAGAAACCATAAAGGTATGATAAATAAAAAATATAGAATTATAGATAAAATATAAATATAATATATATCACATGTAAATAAAGTTCCATATTAGTGACCTGTATAAGAGGTGATGTGAGAAGATTGAACAATCAACATTTTGTGAGGCACTAGTTCATCGTCCACAGAAATGATATGTTATTTAAAAATTAGATGAATGTGTGTAAGTGTAGTTATAATATATATCATACTAATATTATAGTTTATTTTGGAAAATGGTTTAGTTATAAAATAATGTAATAAAAATGTTTTAGGGTGTTGGAGAAGTAAAATAGGACAGAAGAACTTAAGAGAAGACGTTACCTTTAAATCGGGTATCTCTCTTTGGTTTTAACAAAAATGTCTAATTGAATTGCATTATGCATAAGGGGAGTATTATAGGAGTAGGAGAGGGATGTATAGAGTTTAATTTGGAAGAGGTTGGATGATCCAAGGGGCTTGAGAAGTGTGAGGAATGGGTTAGAAGTGAGAGATTTATATAAGGGGGAGGAGGGTCTCTTTAGCAATGTTTATACATATTATTTTATTATAAAATGATTTTCAGTATTAAAGGTCCAAAACTTATTAAAGTTTAAGATAAGATGAATAATGTTTGAAATAAAATAATCTTATAAGAATAAAACAGGTTTTGGATATTTTTTTAATCTTTACAATGTTATTTATTTAAATCAATCATTAATAACATAAACATTTCTTCAATATTGTGTCATAAATATTTTTGTTTATTTGATGTCTAAAAATTATAAAATAAATAGCATGATGTAGGAAATATTTTTATATTTCAAAATAATATTAATATTCAAATATATATCTTATATTACCACATGTAAGAATTGATTTACTAAAAGATATATGTTTAAGTTGTTTTTTGTCTTCACTTTAAATTAATTAATATAAAGTGTCATTATAAATCCCAAGTGGCTCAATGGGGTCCCTAAATCGACCCAAGGATTTCCAAGGTCAGAAATATATCAAAAAATAGGATTAGGACACATGTTAGGGTAATTTAATATCATTATAATATTATTTTTTACCCTTATTTACCATATTTACCCTTTAACCATGGTAAATAAAATATTTACTCAAAAAAATATTCATAATGTCTAAAAATAAAAGTTATCTGTTTACACAATTTATACCTCCTGATTCGAAATATGGAATCCATTTTCTATATTCAAAACATAGTTTTGGTAGAAATTAATTTAAAATTAATTCCCGTAGTCAAAACAAAAAGAGTGTTTTTAAGAAATAATAACTATCAAAAGATTGACACTTATTTATGTCCAATTTCAAAGTGAAATTACATTGAATGACCAGATGTGGATTATATAGTGAAAAAATAATATAATTAAAATATAGAAAAAATTAAAAATATAATCTAACCTTATAAATAAATTAGACTAAAAGGCAGTTTTGAATTAAAATACAGTATCTTTCATTATTCATTAAAAAATGATTTTTATCAGAAAAATACCAAAAATTTACCGAAAGTAAGTTTTTATGTCCCGATTCTAAAGAAGAATTTTATTTTTTCAAATATAACATATAAAACTAACCAAAACTATATTTAAAGGGGGTTCACAATCAAAAGGTGGTAAATCAACCTTTTAATTAATATTAGAGTATTTATGTTTAAAATCAGATTCTTTCTTATTCTAAGACTCTAAAAATTATTGGATAAATGTAAAAACATTTTATAAACATATTTAGTCATAATATTTTTATTTTTGTTAATTCCCACCAATACTACGGCTATGTGTTAACTACTATTTAATAAAATAATATTATATTAATATTTTTCAGTATAACTCAACTTTGTGGGCAACACAAGTTTTCAATGAAACCGGTTGTTGCGTATCAGCTATGCCATCAAACATAGAACCCCCTATAATGAAAAATTAATATTTAATTCAAAACATTAAATAAATATAAAAATGATATATTCTTTATTTACCCGCGATGTTAGAATAACTATTTGAAAGAAATATCTACAAGACCATAAAATTATGAAATATAAAATAAAAATAATACCAAAAGAATACATGAATCTAATTCCCATAATAATAGTACAAATAATAATAGTGGAAAGAAAAAAATTGGAAAATTATAAACCCATGAGAAACTGTTATAAAGTCCTATTGGCAGGTAAGAGAGGATTATAGTCAAATGTGAATCCTGGAATGAACCATGATATGTATTGCCAAATATATTATCCATATACTCTTGGTCTGTCAAGAAACTCATCATAATGTCATTCATCTATGTAACATATGACACATGTGACCAGAACCCATATATGGGTGAGTATTACAATACCTAGTAGGACACAACTAAATCACTAAACATGAAATGTAAATAGTAGTTAGAAAATCCTAATATATTTTAATCATAATACGAGACAGAAAATAAAAAATCTATATATTCTCTTTGAATAAAATAATTCTCAAGAAATGGTCACATCTAAATTATATGTCTAAGATTTTCCTTGATAATTTTAACCACAATCCATAAAGAGAACTCACTCAGTGAGTTTGATAACATTGATGGAGTCTATCTGAAATGTCATTCTAATTGGGTCTCATCGTAATGAAGTAAAATCTATATTTATGATGATATATATAAATAGATGAGGATCACACCAGGGGCCCTGGGTATACAAATAACCTAATAAGGATTAACTCTCTAAGAAGGGGAATGATGCCCGGGTATATTCAGTCCCACTGATTCTGAGAACCCCACTTAGGATAGAAGATGATAAAGGATTGAACCCAAAAAATAGGGTGATACTAAGATCTCTATTCATGAAAAATCTGTTAGATAGGATCACAATTCATTGTCAAGGATGAAATTCCAAATAATACCCTCATAGTGATGGATCGTGGGAACACCCCCTAAGGAAAATGGTCCACACTATAGAGAATAAGAGCCCCAGACTACTCTATGAAATGTATATGTAATTAAATTGTAGTACACAACATGTATTTATGGTCTTGGGTATGTCAGTATCCTCCATCATGTTCATGTGTACTCCAGGTCATACACGTTCACACCAATTAGTGTCTATGTACTCTAGTTTGTTCCAATGTAATTGTGTATTTCTATGTACTTCTATTATCCCAAGTGTTCCAGTCGAGTCTGAGTGCATGGATTAACCATTTTACCATATTCATTCCCATGTACTCAAGGTTACATGGGGAATCTCCAAGTCAGGTCACATGGTGTGTGACATGTATCACATGGCATGTGATCCTTTCTTCAAAAATAAAACATATCACCATAGAGAAGGTCTCACACTGCATGTGTATCTGGATTATTTTCTCTTTTGCATTAAAATTTATATAACCCATTGGTTCTTCAAAAAAAAAATTCACATCTTGCTACTACTTTGATTTCTTCTACAAATCTTGCCGCAAACCATGTATCTGGTCCAAACAAGCCTTGAAATTACCTTTCATTATAATCTCACCAAATGATTCACATGGAATATAATCCCAACACTCTATCCCATCACCATACATAAAAATATTAATGAACATCCCTGATTTGGTCCTGATATATTGTCTCCACTACCGTAGCTCATACCCACCATCAAACACAAATATGATCCATGGTATCAATCATTTTCACCGAAAAATGGGTTCACAATGATTGGTTACATTGTATTTATCAAACGAAAAGTCAAACAAGACATCGATTATGAATGTATAAATAATGGGGGAAGAAATTCACAAAATAAAACCATTTTGGATGGAAATCGTCCATTTTTTTGTGTATTTCTTTAATCATTTCAAATATATTTATGGATGAATAAATATAATTAAACAACAATAAAAATACCCCAAACCTAGACAAAATAAACTCATAATCACAACCCGATCGAACCACAAATCAATCCATTGGTTGATTGATTCACATTCTTCACATGAGAAATAAAAATAGGATTAATCCATATAAAAATGTCATATATTTATTTTGGATCAATATCTAAAGAAATATGTTCCTTCATCATATTCATTGTTTAGATCCTCAAACTCTATTAGCCTAGATGATCCATGCGGCATCGATACAATCCCCAAATACATTATCAACATCTAATTTCTATCTAACATCTCCTATGTACATCACTAGTGTTTTGAAGCTAACCCTGAGATTTACCCCCAAATTTTTATTTATAGAGGTGGAATTAGGTCACTATATTATCACTGAATAAAATAAATAAATAAATTTATCTACCTATTTTTCACACCCACAAATTGTTTTTTACAAACTCCAGATGCCAACAAATTTTATGTCACACGTAAGTTAAAAACCATTTGATGGACTCAATGGTGAACTCATATTTCTGATATGAGACTCATGAAGAAACATATTCCAATTTTTCCAAAAAAATAATTTCGAATGACAATAATATATTTAATATTTGTCATATAATAATTTCAGGATTACTGGGTCGTAGAATCTCACGTTGTCTCATCACATGCATTCAAAAATATTAATTTATCTATTTAATATTATTAAATAGAAAATATCTTTACCATAAACTATCCCCACCTTAGGCATTTTCATCCTGAATAGCTAAAAGGACTACTAAAAAAGGCTTGGGTACTGAGCTCACATCTTAGTCTCCTACCCCCAGGTGATATCCTGGAGATTATCATGTTGCACCGAACACAAACCAGAGGTATCAATCACCCATGGAGGGTACTATCATAATTATCATCAATCTCCACCAGGTACTCTATAATGGTAGCTCAATCCTAGATTTCTATCTCTCCCATTCTATACCATGCTATGGTTCGCGTACATGTCTCCTCAGCTACAAAACATGAAATATGTCAATTAACCGGTCTAACTATGATGGTAGATCTAAGAGGTATGCCAACTCACCAACTCTATAAAGTATCTAGATATGTCCACTTAAATTCATAGATAACATTCCACACTAGAAAAATATCAATAATCCATGTTGAGTGAGACATTCAAGAAAACATGGCATCCCTACTAAAATTATAAGGGCCTCCATCTTTAGTCCGCATTGGACTTCTAGTGGAAATGTGGCATCCTCACTAACTAGTAGATGATCTTCACCTTCTCTATGAAAGAATACACCAACTGTGGGCTCATGAGTTTTGTCCCACATGGATATGTCCAACAAGGGATGACCTATTGGGTCACCCAAACAAGGCCACAGATGGTTCCATACCGATGGTGGAATGGTAGCTGTTATAGTATGTAAAATCCAAAAAGGGTAGATGATCCTACCAAATATGAACAAATTCCAACATGAAATCTCATAACATGAACTCCATGATCTGAATAGTCTTATTAGTTTTTCCATTAGTTTGGGGGTGAAATTCTATTCCCAAAAATAGTTCATACCCAAATGCCTCCAGAAATCCTCTCTGTTATCACGATGTGAAGCAGCCACCATGGTCTGAAACGATATCCAAGGGGGATCAATGAAGTTGGACTATATCCTATATGTAAAGGCACACCATGATCTCTATTGAACATGACACTCATATAACTAGGATGTGGGCAGTTAGGGTGAGTTGGTCTAAAATCACCCAGATGGAACTGTACCCTCTGGATGTACATGTGATGAAGCTAATATTTTTACATATTTTATACTATAATTTAATTTTTATAAACCCACAATAGTGTTATTTAATGGGCAATTGTTACATATTTAGGTTTTGGTGTTATTTTGAGCCTAAATGCAAAAATGGCCTAATTCTGGATTTTTAACAGATTTTTATCACATGGGTATTTTGGTCATTTCTTATAAAATATATTTCCAAATTTTGTTATTAGAATTTTTTTTAACCCTTATTGTATTGCCTTCAACTTTGACTTCAGGACCAGGGGTTGAATCGATATTAATGGTGCCCAAAAAAATCAATGAAGTTGACAATATTTTCCGGGCGGACTGCATTGACTTCACCATAGTAATGGAATAAAATTTCGGCCTACACTACTCCAAATGATGCTATTCTACCTGGCTATGACAGAGGACTCCAAGGCACGTCTCCTCAATAAATTTAAATCCGTTTGGAATCCTTTATGATGGCCGTTTAGTGATTGAGTTTTGAAGGAAGCTTCCCGGAATCTTCATCCAGGGAAATCCATTTTCAATAGAAAAATCATAAATCCTTCAATACGCGTCCAATGAATCTGAAATTTTGAGGGCGGACGGCCACGACATTGATGAACAATATTTATGAAGAGGTCAACGCGTTAATGGTCCATTTAATGGGTCTAAAACGCGAAATATTTGTGAAGATAAAATCTTCCTATAAAAGGAGGGGAGCTCCTACCTCTC
This sequence comes from Viscum album, assembly GCA_963277665.1. Classification (NCBI taxonomy): domain Eukaryota; kingdom Viridiplantae; phylum Streptophyta; class Magnoliopsida; order Santalales; family Viscaceae; genus Viscum; species Viscum album. Next base: position 1,943,849,049 of record OY728160.1, read on the forward strand.
AAGATATTCCATTCTTTACCACACCATCCGTCACAAAGAGGTTTGTCTTGAGAGAGAAAGAGTATAGGAGTATTCCATGATGTAATAAAGCCATTAAGGGCTAAATCCAAGTGGTGTTGGGCAACGGAGATCCGAAGACATTTCCCTTTTTGAGTTTGTGCTTTCATTGTAAAATATTTTCTTTTAAACTATCCTGGAACTTGTTTGCATGAATGAATAAGGTCTTTTTCTCTCGTGTTTTCAATTTCTTATAAATTATTATAGATTTCTTATATTCTAATGAATTTAAAGTGGTTTTACTCGTGGTTTAAATTTCTTTGGCGAGGTCTCGCTTTTGAGCACGATGAGTTCATCCTGTTTTGGTTACTCGGAGGTCTTCGGGTAATCAGAACACTTTCATTAGAAGATCAGCACCCATGTATGAGGTTTCAATATGGTATCTAGATTATTTACGTATATACCTTGAGGTATTAAGGTATACATTGGATAATTTAATGAAAATATATTCGTAAACAATGATAAAGGGAGTGTCCAACGATCAACGTTTGTCCACCACTGCTACCTTTAACTTGTTCTTTCCAGCTCGATTTTGTTTGGTATTTTAATTGATAATGTAGATTTAATATTTCATTTTGATTTAATTTTCATAATCAAAATCCCCCATATATATTATATATGTTAGTTTTATATTAGTTAAATTAAAAAGTGACAATTGAAAATATAGTGCGTATAAGAGGCCTCCTTGTGATCGACCCTAGGTTGTGCCACTATGGTACACTCTTAGGAAAATAAGAATTTAATTGAGTAGGGTAAAGCGACTGAAATCCCCAAACATCAATTTGGAGTCATTGCCGGGGAGGCCAAGTGCTTACACACACTATTTTTCAAAGAAAAAAAACAAAAAAAAGAACCTTGTTGCATATCATTCATTTCATCAGCCAATATGGATTTTTATGGAAATTATTATAATTATTGGCATGTGGATAACTTTTATGATAATCCAAGTAGGGAAGATACATTGAGTATTCAAATTCTTGAAAATTATCAACAATTGAAAGAAAATTCCTTGATAATTCAAGAGAATTGCAGAAATATGGAAAAAGAAAGCAAGATGATATCATCGTTGGTCGCCCATGTTGAAGATGTTAAAGTCTTATGGATGGAACGACAAAAAATAAAAGCTGAGGAGAATGAAATACTTGATCCACCTACATTTAATGAAGATATTGATGAGGTTGAAGAAAATCTTAAGGACCCACTTCCCTCGCCAACAAATGAGTTCCCAGCTGCCTTGCTTGAGGAAAAGGGTTCTAAAGTTGAAATTTCTGAGGGAGTTTTAAATTCTGAGCATTCATTTCATTCAAATTTCAATAATTTTGAATTTAAATCTAATATCCCTTATTCTGAATTTGTAGATTCAGCATCACTACTGTAGGATCTGGATGAAGAAGAAGAAGAAGAAGGTCCTCTTGTTGAGGAGAGAATGGAGGTGCCTGTTGAGTTATGCATTGGTTCATTTGAGGATGATGGAAAAAAAGAAGAAATAATTGAAGAACCAATTTACGAACATGAACCAGAAGAGAAGACACTTCCTATTCTTCTATTTTCAACACCGGTGGATACCACTCCTCCAGATTACAAAAACAGGGAGCACCCCTACATCCTTTTCCCTCCCCCTCTTAATCTCAAATTCTATTTTCCATCTCTTCTAGGGGTTGGGGATATTTTTCTTTTATTTGGGGTTCTCACTTTTGGCATCCACATATGAATATTGGGAGAAATAATTTGTGGTGGTTTCTAACCAAGAAACCCCATCCACCTTCGGATTGGGGTTAACCTGCTGCAACTGTCTGACTAGGGGAAGTAAAAACCTAGCACTCGCTTGGGGGTCAAACCAAGCATTATCCCTTCCCTTTCACCTTTCTATTTTTTTTTCTAATTCATTTTTTTATTTATTGCTTTATTGGAAGAAGTGGTGCCAACTAGGAGCTTAACTCAATGGTACTGCTAGAAAAATAATGTCAGGTTGTATCTTTCCTTATATTTAGTTTTTTTTTCTCTTCCCTTATTAATATTTTATCAAGACAAAATGAAGGGTACTGAAATTTAATTGTGGGGGGAGTGTCGACCTGCTTATTTGTTTTTGTGTGCTTTCATTTTTTTTCATTTTTTAAGAACCTTGAGCTTTAATGATAATTCTGATCACATTTCACACAATAATTTATTTTGATAAAATTGAAATGATTTTTTAAAAATAAAGATCTTAAATGATTGTTGATGTGAATTTTTTTTCCTTAAATTGGATTTTCAATCATTTTTATGAGTTTAACTGATTTTTGAAATCCATAGACCAGAAACACTGACTCAAAATATTTTTCTCATCCTGTGAGGTATTCTAAAAAACTTTTACATATTCTTTCTAATACCCACACTTTCTTGAGGGAAACCTGGATTTTTTGTGAGAACAATAATTTGTGATTTTTCTCATTCGAAGCTTTGTATTTCATTGAATGTTTTTAATATGATTGAGGCACTACTTTGGCTAGCCACATATTATCCTGAGACTTACCTTTACATTTATCCTTCGTTATCCCTTAGATTCCATGAATTTCCTTATAGGTTTAAGCCACAATACAAAGCTAATTTATCCTTACCTACCCATTCTCTTGGTATTGTTTCATAGATATTTCAAGTTTGAGTGTGGGGGAAGGGCCATTCGTGTGCGTTCATTGGGATTTGTTTTATTGATGGGTATTGTGTGGTATGCATCAACATTTTGGGAAATGAAATAATTGGGAATGAGTCATAATCTTATTATGCTTCATTTTGTTTCATTCAGTTCTCCTTCAAAAAAAATGAAAATAAATCTGTGCCTTTCTGGAGCTTTAAAAAAAATGGGGAGAACATGGATGATTTAATACCTTGAAATCATTGATTGTCTCATGCACCATTTAAAATAAATGGGGGTAGTGTTTTTTTCACATTCTCAAGGTGGATTGAGTGAGGAAATTTCTGGGTTTTCACTTGATTATTCATGCATTGTACCTTAGAGTCAAACCTTCTCTTTCTAGCCTTGATCTTTTAAATCATTTAACCACCAACCCAAAGATACAGAGTCATTTGAACCATTTATGAAATCCCTCATGATTGAATTCATTTTTATGTTTCACACTGTGGGGAAATGAGAATTGTCACAAGCCTATGGTGATACATGCAATTTCCAAGTATGAGCATAACTACAGAATTTATTTCTCTTGAGTGAAGAGTGACATAAAATTGAATGTGAGGTAGGTTGTGATTGATCCATGGATGGATTTATGAGGTTGAACAAATTTAAATTTTTGGAATGAAAATAAAAGGAAATTGTTTTTCATAGAAGAGACATGATGAAATTTTTTTTTTAATAAGATCATGGATGTTTTCTCATTTTTGATTATTGTGTGAATTTTGATTTGAATATATGATAATTGCTCAGGAGTGCAATGCTTAAGTGTGGGGGATTGATGAAGCTAATATTTTTACATATTTTATACTGTAATTTAATGTTTATAAACCCAAAATAGTGTTATTTAATGGGAAATTGTTACATATTTAGGTTTTGGTGTTATTTTGAGCCTAAATGAAAAAATGGCCTAATTCTGGATTTTTAACAGATTTTTATCACAGGGGTATTTTGGTCATTTCTTAAAAAATATATTTCCAAATTTTGTGATTAGAATTTTGTTTGAACCCTTATTTTATTTCCTTCAACTTTGACTTCAGGACCAGGGGTTGAATCGATATTAATGGTGCCCAAAGAAATCAATGAAGTTGACAATTTTTTCCGGGCGGACTGCATTGACTCCACCATAGTAATGGAAGAACCTTTCGGCCTACACTACTCCAAATGATGCGATTCTACCTGGATATGACAGAGGACTCCAAGGCGCATCTCCTCAATAAATTGCAATCCGTTTGGAATCCTTTATGATGGCCGGTTAGTGATAGATTTTTGAAGGAATCTTCCCGGAAGCTTCATCCAGAGAAATCCATTTTCAATAGAAAAATCATAAATCCTTCAATACGCGTCCAATGAATCTGCAATTTTGAGGGTGGACGACCAAGACATTGATGAACAATATTAATGAAGAGGTCAACGCGTTAATCGGCCATTTAATGGGTGTAAAACGCGACATCTTGGTGAAGATAAAATCTGCCTATAAAAGGAGGGGAGCTCCTACCTCTCAAGATATTCCATTATTTACCACACCATCCGTCACAAATGGGTTTGTCTTGAGAGAGAAAGAGTAGAGGAGTATTCCATGATGTAATAAATCCATGAAGGGCTAAATCCAAGTGGTGGTGGGCAACGGAGATCAGAAAACATTTCCCTTTTTGAGTTTGTGCTTTCATTGTAAAATATTTTCTTTTAAACTATCCTGGAACTTGTTTGCATGAATGAATGAGGTCTTTTTCTCTCGTGTTTTCAATTTCTTATAAATTATTCTAGATTTCTTATATTCTAATGAATTTAATGTGGTTTTACTCATGGTTTAAATTTCTTTGGCGAGGTCTCGCTTTTGAGCACGATGAGTTCATCCTGTTTTGGTTACTCGGAGGTCTTCGGGTAATCAGAACACATTCATTAGACGATCGGCACCCATGTATGAGATTTCAATATGGTATCTAGATTATTTAGGTGTATACCTTGAGGTATTAAGGTATACATTGGATAATTTAATGAAAATATATTCGTAAACAATGATAAAGGGAGTGTCCAACGATCAACGTTTGTCCACCACTGCTACCTTTAACTTGTTCTTTCCAGCTCGATTTTCTTTGTATTTTAATTTATAATGTAGATTTAATATTTCATTTTTATTTAATTTTCATAATCAAAATCCCCCATATATATTATATATGTTAGTTTTATATTAGTTAAATTAAAAAGTGACAATTGAAAATATAGTGCGTATAAGCGGCCTCCTTGTGATCGACCCTAGGTTGTGCCACTATGGTACACTCTTGGGAAAATAAGAATTTAATTGAGTAGGGTAAAGCGACTGAAATCCCCAAACATCAACATGGTAATCCCAACAAAAAATCCTTATATATTCAATCCCACTACCACACATCCAACATAAGGGATTGAGATAAACCTATTGATACCTGGTGTTTATCCTTAACATACTCATAAGTGAGTTATCGAGAGAGAAAATCTGCTATACTATTATTCATTCCTAGACCCTTGAACATACTTAATAGGTTTTGGTATATATTTTCCACACTTGGATGTACCAACAAAGATAATTTGTGAAACTCCATCATAAAATCCTCCCGAAATTTCATTGCTACCGTTTTCAGTACCCTGGAAAGGATAATGTGTTACCTACCTATAGATAATCTAATTGGGAAAAGTCTAGTGTATATCTAAGTATCTTAGTTCTCACAGTTGATATCCCCAAACTGGGACTCCCTAACCATTTTTATAATTGTTAGGGTAACAACCATATATATATATATATTAATAACCATACTTGTCTACTATGAAAAAATGCAACAAGGATGCTATTTATGACACCTTTTCCAACTAATTCGACCAAGATCTTCACTTGGGAGTATATTCGACTACATTTTGCATCCCAAGTGTATAGAATTTCTCAAAGTCATATTCTTAGATATTATATTTCCATTGTATCTATCTGATGTTAATATCATTATAAGAAAATATTTAATTGAGACTTTTATTTCGTTATATTAGATGATAAGTCTCTAGGCAAGTCGGACGGACGGCGATGCCCTAGATCCTTGGCGACGATGATGCCCTAGATCCATGGATGGGGCGTTAGCCCCTCCCTGTCAGGGGGAGGGGCAGGATCTTGCTCTTTGGCCTAGGCGAAGCTACTTTCTCCCCAGCATCGATGTCTCTCTGAAGGTACCTGGAGCCTGCAATGGTCGTCCAATGGTCTCGGTTTCGTCCAAGGAATTCTCCGAAGCTTCGTTTCTTCTTTCTACGTCTCTAGTTGCTAAGTTCACTCATTGCAGACCCCCTGGTTGAGGTTTTCGAGAGGTACATGAATCAAGATTGGGGTTTAGGCCGTCGGGCGATCGTTGGTCTCCTTGGGCAGCGGTAGATTCTGGTTTGTCTAGCTGATGAAGACGACTTGGCCTTGGCCTAGTCTCGTGCTAGTATGTCATTTAAAGGTTTTCCTTTTCATCTTCATCATTGGATGTTTTATTTGCATATCGGTTGCAACTCCTCTAATTCGGAAATCTGGATTCAACTTTCGGGGTTACCGCTACCTTTTTAGAATCCAGCGCTCCTCCGTTCTATTGGTAATTCTCTGGGCCGTTTTCTCTGTGCGGATTGGAAGACCGATTCAATGGTACATCCAACTGTTGCGCGTATCTGCGTTGAAATGGAGATCTCTCGTCCCCCACCGGATAAGATCTGTATTGTGATTGAGGAGAAATACAGGTACGTTCAAAATGTATTTTATGAATCTTGGTCCATGTTCTGTTCGTTCTGTCATAGACAGGGACACCAGATTGAGGAGTGTCACAAAAGGGCTTCGACGACTGTGGTTGACACGCCTTTGCTGAGCAAGAGTGACCTAGTTCAAGTTGAGGTCGGGGGAACCGGTCCTGGCATTGGCTCCGAGCCTGTGGAGGGAAAGATGAAGTCAAAGGAGGGCACTCAGGATACTCATGGTCTTGTGGAGGATATTCGGGGTGTTCAGGTGCAGGGGTCTCCTGGAAAACCTAGGGTGGAGGTTATCAGTCCCCCCATTGATTTGGCAGGGGATCCTTCTGGCTCGGGGCAGGCGGGGTCTGCAAATATAGGTCTGAAGGAGGATTCAATGGTTATGGAGCCTCAGGATCTTGCGGATGGAGCTTTGGTGAGGTCTTCTCTTCCCACGGGGGTAGCTGCTAGTCTTGAGGCCACCTGCGGTACAGGCAGAGGCTGGGTGGACCAGAATCCCCAACCTTAATTTATGGGCAGGGGTTTCGAGCAACCTACTCTTTAGGAGGGTTCAGGTGAGGGGGAAACTTGTGTCTTAGGGAAGGCCCAGACCAACCGGGGTGATCTAAGGGGTTCGAGTTCATCCTATTTGTTAGGGGCTACCTGTCCAGTCTGGACCCCAGTTGTCTTGAGCAACAGGTTTGGAATACTGGCGAAGGAGGAATCCAAAGTTGAATCACCTGCCTTGGCTGAGGAGGATGAAGAAAACGGGAGAGACCCCGATGTTTTACTTTTGGAAGGACGTATCTTGGGGAAGGATTATCCTGAGTGTGGGGAGGGTGGAGGGGAATCTGAACCTGCTGTGACCACCATAATCTTATCAGAAGCAGAAACTGATTCTAGGAGTAACAGTAGTAAGAGAAGGAGAAGGGGTAGGAAGGATTTTTCCTCTTTACCTCCTCCTATGAAGACACGGTCATCAAAGAAGCTAATGTTGGAGAAGCTGGACAAGGTGAGCAGGTGTAGCCCAGAGTCACCTGGACAACATGATCTCTTCTCAAATTGGGTTTTAAGTTCGGGTGATGTGGTGACCGGTCAGGTGTTATTTCTCAACGCCTTGGAAGAGGAGGTAGCCAAGTTGATGGGCCAAAGTCTTGAAGTGGTACTCAATGAAGAATATTATAGTTGGGTCGACAAGCAGGATGCTATTTTGGTCGGAGGTTTCAATAAGGGGTTAATTAGTCTCGAGGAGTATTTGAACGTATGGAATAAACTGTCCTCTTCCCTTGAAGACCTGGTAAGGGGGGATCCCCTGTTGCAGGTATCTATGTCATCCTGGAAGTTATTTAGAGACACCGTTTCTGGTAGAGTTCAACTGATTTCCAATGACTATTTTTTACTTATTTCACAGTTTTGCTTTGTTGAGTCACTGGCTTGGTTGTGTGAAGAATTGTTGGAGGGTCAGCTTGACCAGTTGGGCTAGAGCATGTTGTTTTCCCCTCTATAGGTCATTTGGGATGTGGTGGATATAGAGGGGTGTCTTGCCATCGGGAGGGACCATGCTTGCATGGGATCGTCGAGTGGCCTTCTTTGGGGTGAACGGTTGCTGCTTATGCTTGGAAGAGGTTTTTTATGATTTTATGTTTTTTGCTATTTGGTAAGTGTTGTAACGTTCAGTTTCTCACTTTTACCTTAAAAGTGCCTTTTAATAAAAAAATAATTTTCAGTCAGTAGATGATAAATCTCTCTACCATAAGGTAGTGTCACCACACTATTAGTGATAAGCCTAATGCTACCAACTCTAGACCACGTGTCATGTAGTTCTGCTAATGTGTTCTAAACTACCTAGATCCATAGGAAATAATTTTCTACCTCTAGATCATAACAAAACCATGTTCAGTCCCTAAACCACCATAGAAATTTTTTTTAATCAACACCTTCCTATGAAAATATAAATACTGGGGGTGCTCATCAGCCTCTACCAAAACTTATGAAATGCCTACTGGAAAATTTTCATCTACATGGAAGGATACCCATCCTAATGAAATTTATCTAGAGGTTCCAATATCCTAGATAAATGAAGCATAAATATCATGTGGTATCCTAAAAACCTAATGGATCTTCTTGCTTCCATCACACTCTTGTGTGGCTACCAATCTAACACTTCCAATTCCTTTTTCAAGTCCATTACAACACTATCAGCTAGGATAACATGTAGTATAAGGTGGAACTCTTGAATCCATAACTAACAATTCCATATATTTCTATAAATATTGTTCTCTTAGAGTGTGTCTATAACCATCTTATGGTGTGTAACATGATCCTACTCGGATACCCAGAACATTTGGATAACATCAAGGAAGAATACCACAAACTAGTCTATTATGGGATGAATGATCTATTTCATGAGTTTAAGAAACAATATTAGGGTGTTCATCATGCTGACGGGAATTATCAAGTACTCATACTCGCTCTATCAAAATATTAATGATTTCTTTGGTATATCCTTTTCCTGTACTCAAATCTTGTGATAGCCTAATCTAAGGTCAAAATTTGAGAACCATCACACCCCTCCTGAATGATCAAAAAACATTTTAATTTTATAAATTAGATACTTATTAATCATAGTCACATGGTTCCAGAACAAAAAATATATACAAAACCATAATATCTCGTATGACTTCTTGGTGAAAAACAATAGGGGTACCTAGTAGAATCATTGGGTCTCCCAAATCCCTTTCTCTATAAGTGCTCTAACTACACCCTAAGATTGTGAATCTCCATAGAATCCATCCAATATAATGACATAGATATCAGGGTCATCCCTAGGTGTAATTTAATGTATAATTCTATCTTTGGATGGGGATGTAAGCCTATAATTTCTATAGTAAATACATCCTTATAATCAACAACAACAATAGGAAACTGATAGCTCATACCATATCCTACTCCAATATCCATGCTTGCCAACTAGAAATTAATGATATGAAACCTCCTATAGAAAATTCTATCCCTATTACCCTAGTTCTACCACTATTCTATGAAGGAAAACCTCATCCCATCAGTATAAACACACCACATCCTTCTAAAATAGTCATTCTTTATAAGAATTTTGTATATCTAGTCCATGCATAAGATGACATTAAAATTCCACATTTCTTATACATATAGATCCCATGATAAGATTTATCTTCTGAGAGTCAAGTAACACATTTGAAAAAAGTTTTTGATCACCCAGTAATCTAAATTAGAAGTCTCTAAGAATAAGATTTCAGTTAGGGCTCTAGTAGAACCTCTAGGCCCATAACAAAAATATTTAAAGTAGAGAGTGTTTCACAAAAATTTCTATTAAAAATATAAATAATGTAGAAAATAAATAGATAATACCACTAAAATTTATGAAATCTCTAGATTATAGGCATCTATGGACTACATCTACCCTCACCCTTGTTTACAAGTTCCCTAACCCTAAAATGGACTTACTTAGGGTGGTGGTTGAAACAAGTCAATTTATTTGTAACCTCCCGCTACTCTCCCTACCCTCTACCACTTATGACACCATGAAGACCTATGTGCTCCTTCAGTTACCTATACATAGGAAGACCATCCACTATATCATGGCCATATGTACATTGGGGTTGATAGTTTATGAAATTTGTCCTCATACATCACAAGGGTGATATCTCCTCTCTTTAGCATAACTAGAACCATACTGAGAGCCCTGAACCACAGACCCTTGGTCCTGAGATTACCCCTAGAACTTCTCGCATATCTATATCCCTATGTCTACCATCGTCTACCTACTATTGAATTCTTAAGCCCTATGTTCCCACCAATGGAATTCATTATTGGTGTGTTCTCATCATGAATGGGCACTATCATCAAAGAATTCTCTAGAACCCCAACATAGGTATGAATTTATATAGGCAATAAAAAATCCGAAATGTCATTTGATAGACCACGCTCAATGGTTTGTTCCCAACGTAATGAATCTTAAACCATATATATTAAGTATTATGGGTGGATGGTAAACCTTGAGGAATACTCACCCACAATCATGCTACCATTTTGTAGCTGTAAAATCTCATAGATGTACACTTATTGCATCATATATATGGAGTAATAATCTTTGAAGAGACCCAAAAAATATTTACCTGAAATATACACCTTGTCATTTTATGGAATTAAAAGGATCCACCAATTCCCTATGGAACCATAAATGAGGATCTATCACAGGAACACCCTACTATAGTTTTATTGACGAGAGTAAAGTCATACAAAATCACATCAAGCCAATCATTAGCAACATGTGGCTATGAATTCACCCAAAACATGAGGGTTAATTTATGATGAAACTCATGAAAGCCCTGAAATTATTCACACCTCAACTACTTGTATTACATATGCCACATGCAGCTCAACAGGTGGAGGTAGGTCTGGAAAACTACCCATAGGCACTACCTCATGAACATGTCCATTTATTAAAGCCATTTCACTGAGGGGACCTTCCGGAAAATATATGTACATAATCAGAGATGGAAATAATCGTGAATGAATACTCAAATAGACAATATGTAAAATGTACAATGAGTATATCAAGGGATTTTACTCAAGAAGGACATGTAACACAACCCATTCCTATTGTATCCATTGTAATGCCCCGACCCTTATTACCAATAGTCGATGCATTATTTTAATACATTGGCATGATTATAAGAAATCAAGTCCCGAAGGACCGATTTGTTTAGCAGTATTGGAAAATAGATTACATACTTGAATGAGACATTACATTATAAAATGACAAAACAACAACAACATTATCTCCATTGAGCACATTCATATACCTTAGACTATCCCTAAAGGTCTGTCATAATACACTTCTTCTTATCTTGTGAAAAATAAAACATAGAAAGGGGTGAGATCAGATGCTCAGTAAGGATAACAATATAGCGGAAACTTTCATATATAAGCATAAACATTTAAGGTAGTGTATAAGACTAAAACAAAAGACTTTTAAACATATACTTCATTATAATAATTAAAAGATAAATCAAATAATTCCATTTATTTATTCACATGGATATTCTACAGGTCGAATAATCACATGTAATATCAATATAAAATTTCATAATGATGGAATGCATAATTCCTGACTTCATAACGACATAGTCAAGGCCTTGTACCAAGAATACAAAGAAGAGTTTTTCAAGGCCTTCTTCCAAGTCGCTAGTTTGTCTCATTAGACCTACAAATGAATCGAGGAGCTATAGAAGGCTCCACTCATCACTTACTATGTCCAATTCATTCCTCATATAAAAAGGCTTAAAGATAACATACACATTCTTATTAAAACTAGTATACGATATGTCAATACATTATCAATAAAACAAGAATGGTATAAAAATAACACATCCACAATCAAACATATCACAAAACTTTCAATACAATATGATATATTTTTATCATAATAAATAAACATCAAACAATATTAAAATCCATCAAAAGGATGTTGACATATATGAAAACAGAACTTTTTTAAGTGAAATATCTCTTTCTGTTTTGAAATCATTTAAATGTCATATAATTATAAAAGAAATATTTTATTTTGAAAATATTATTATAAGATTGTAAGGTAAGATTAAAAGATGTTATAATGGTGAAATATTTACACACCCTCCGTATAAGTTATAGAAACATTCTTACCTTAATTTTGTCGAAAAAGTCATAAAGTACCTTGTTTGGAAAACAACAAAATGATTCCTTTCAAAACATATAAGTTCAAATAATGTTATAAATGACTTTAACCCATTGTATAATAAATTTTAAAAATGTTTTTAAATACATTTTTAAGAAAACACAGATGTGTATTATAAAGAGGTCCCATTAGATACTTATGTAAAGACAACCTCGGATAATAAAGAGATTGTGAAATTAACCCTTACCTTGCTCTCTCATTTGGTAGAGGGTACGTTTAACCTCTTTTGTAATCACCATAGTATGTAATTATATTATACCAGATCCATATTCATATTTATTAGATATTACATGATTCAATTATGACTTTATACTACCCATTTAATAATGATTTCCATGTTAAATTAACATTTTGGGTAAAAATTGCTTTCTTTATCATACATGTTTTAACTTGTTATTCTTGATTGTATCATTTTGATAATGATTTAAATATTTCAAGAATATTAAACTTGATTTATATATCTTATATATTTAGAATATAAATATTTTTAATTGGTGGATATAGGAAATGTATGGCGCAGTCTATGGAGATAGTAGGCCGTACATACACATAAAGGCTGTTTTTGTTTTCATATCGTATTGAACGGAAGTAAGTGAATAATAAATATGTAAGTACATAAATACATATATATATATATATTTATATATATCTATAGTATCATTATTGTGTCATATATTACATACTTATTAATAATATATATATATATAATCACAGTTGCATGGTGAACGTGGGAATCTCATCGCGTCGTGGAAACGGTAATCCGTACGTACACATGACAAAAAATATTACTATATTTTTGTGAAATCAATTTAATTGGATGTTATATCATATATAAATAATATTTAACATGTTATATTTATTATTTACATCAGTTATACTCATTATTAAAAAAACTCAAATAATTAAGTGTTTGAATAACAAATTACACCACGAGGTGGAGACGGTAAGTCGTATGTACGCATGTATGGTGAATTTGTCATTTATAGGACGGTTGGAATAAAAATATGGTTGCAACATATTTATAATAACATCACAGTATGTAGTAGGTACTAGATTTAGTATTTTGGTATTTAAACAACAAACAAAGTGGAAGTGGAAGAAGAAAAAACCTGAAAAAGGCTAGTGAAATTATTACATCTTCTTCAAGTGTTTCATTTTGAGTTTATCAAAAATAATCCTTAGGTTACTTTATGATCAATGTAATGACTCTATGATTATATGAGGGATGTTGGGAGGATATTTGGTCTATTTTTTGACGTACCAAATGGCTTTGGAGGTGTGATTTTGAGAGGAGTGCAAGTTCCCTTTTATTAGAGAGGTGAGGGTCACTTTAGGAAAATCTTGAAATATTATTTTATAATAAAATCATTTTCGGTCTCTAATGGCTCCAAATTAAATTATTTATAGGTTAAGGTGGGTATGGGTCTAAAAAATATCAAAAAATAGGTTTTAGATGGATTTAGGTCATCATATTAACCTTATATTTTAGATTTAAATCTTAGCTAAATAATTTGACATTTACCATGTCTCTTTTTATTTTTATATTATATGGTTAATAAACCAACTATAACATGCCTAGATAACCTAATGTGATTCATTATTAACATATATAACCTTATCTAAATCCTTTTTATGAGCCATAAATTTTTAGAAATATTATATCAATTAATAATATAGTATTTTTTTATTACTCAATTATTTCTATTTTGACACTATTTAGTATTTGGTTTTTGGGAAAAACATAACAACATGATTACTTAAAAAAAAATTAATCAACAATAACATGTCATATTAACATATAAAATTATTGAAATTAATCAATAATACCAAATTAAATTTATTTAAATATTTATAATATCAATTATTTTAATTATTCATTTATAAGGTAATTAATGCATCATTATTGTGTCATAAATAAATTACATTATTTATTGACAAGAAATTATAAATAAAATACCATTTAGTAGAGAATATTTATATTTATATGGTTGTTTTAGGTATAATTACACTTATCCAACAAAATTGGACATTTGTTAGGGTAATTATAATATCATTTTTACCCTTAATTACCCTATTTACTTTTAACTGTGGTTAATAAAAGTCCAAAATTACTATTCAAAAAAATCATTTTCATTTTATTGAATCAGATTTTAATTTCTAATTTAAACTATGTTTCTCAAGGGTTTTAAATTAAACTCATAGAAGCGGTAAAATTAGGATTTATGAAATTTTCTAGCGTGCCTAGATGGTGGGTAAAAGAGGTTAAAAAGTTCGGTAAAATTTTATACATAAAATTTTATAATAAAATGACTCCAATGAATTAAATTGTATGTATATAGGTATTATATATCAATTTTAACTTAAAATAAATTTAAATTAAAGAAATAATTATTTAAATAAAAAGTCGGTTATAAATAATATTACATTGTTTATTCACTATTCATCAAAAATTGAAAGTTTTCAGAAAAATACAAAAAAATCACCCTAAGATAATTTAAAAAATACACATTCAAAAATGAAGTTTATTTTACCAAATTAAAAACATAGAAGTTTAATCTATTAATTTAAAATTAATTCCCATTGTCAAAACCCAAAGTGTGTTTTAAAAAGTAAAAACTATTAAAATATTGACATTTGTTTATGTCAAATTTAAATGTTAAATTACATATATTGACCTATATAGTGTTTAATGATAAAAATATAATCTAATTATACTTCAAAACCATTCAAATTCATAATTTGACATTGTAAATTATTTTGATTAAAAAATCTTTTCAATTAAAACACAGTATTTTTCACTATTCATCAAAATATGAATGTAATCAGAAAAGTACCAAAAATTAATCCAGACTAAATTTTTATGTCCCCCATATAATGAAGAATTTATTTTCATTAAAATTAATATATAAAAGTGTCAAATATTGGTTTTAAAAAGGGTTCTCCATGAAAATGTGGTAAAATTGCATTTTTTGAAAAATACTTCTTTCATCTGAAAAAATGAATTTGTTCATATATTATGTTTAAGAAACATATAATATGGATCTTAAAATTATATAGAGTATATAATATTCAAAATTTAGTTAATTCTATTCATAACCGCTTTTTGAACAGCTAGTTTGGTAAGTTGTGGTGTGCTCGAACTCGGTGTTGTGTGGTGCATAAGCTATTAAATTACTTTAATGAGATAACAAACTATGAAATATTGGGGTGTTATAATCTCCCCTACTTCATTAAATTCTTTCCTCACAATTTGAAAATGTTCTTCGAAAATAAAAGTTTAAAAATAGAAAAATTCCTTTGTAGAAAACCCACATCAGAAATTGGTTTAATAAAATTTAGTTTTAATAAGATGGAAAGGGAAATGAAAAAGTCACCACCAAATTAAGATCTAAATTAGGAGAACATTGTTTTCAATTAGAGACACAAAATTTGAGGGAAAACGTAAATATTTATAGGGGTGATTGAAGTCATCAATCATAAACAAGTGTAAAATTTAGGGCCTTAAAGCCATCAGTCATGGATGATTTAAAATATCGTTAGTTCAACAAAACATAAGGTATTAAGATAAAAAAAATTTAAAGATCCCTTCCCTAATGTTTAATAATTGATTTCTTCATAAAATAAGTATAAAAAGAATACTTGACAAGTAGAGTTCCATTCGTTAACTAATTTCTACCACAATCTCATCTTTTACTCTAAAAAATAATAGAACTCAAAAATATTCTGTTTATCCTAATCATATAGGGTTCCAAAAAATGAATTTATAATTCATCTATGTGCCAATTTTAAAAAAACTATATTATAAAAACCAAGAATCTCTTGGGCCAGTGGTAGGTGATGCACCCTTATCGCTCTTCGGTTGCGAGATCAAGGCTCACGGCCTTGCCAGATGTGACGGGCTGTCGCCCAACCTCCGGGGTGTCCTTTTTAAAAAAATAAAAAAACAATCTTAAGAAATTTTTTATCCTTAAACAATTGTATCCAATATCCAATGTAATCCATTCCAACCATTAGACATATCAAAAATACATCTGTCCAAACTCACAGTCCAAAATTTATATGGAAGGTAAACATAATGAAGATCTCTTTTTTCCACATAATAACATGAGAATACCTTCATTATGAATTTTCATAAAATATGGAAACACCATGAATTACCATATAACCTTATTTATTACATTCACTCTCCCATATTACACATAGAATAATGGATATACTCCTTATATCCAGAAATTTTGTATGCTCCAACAATGATAGAACATACAAATCATTAATCAGTTGCAAGGCAATCAAGAATATCAAATATAATTTATCCAAATCAATCATATCTTATTCCAAAATCACCACCTCAGTATGAGAAAAATATTATGGTTTATCTTTCTCTCAACCATATATTTTCCAAAAAATTACCTGATATTGAGTCAATTTTCTTGTTTCCACATAATCTCAAGTCCCTAATTAGATAGTACTGCAGTACAATACTTATGTAGTCTATAATTATTATAACATTTACATCATTAACACAATACTAAAATGACACAATAAATTAATAAAAATATAATAACTATAATCATTCATGTTCATCTTATGTAGTATCATAACGTGATTATTATCCAATAACAGCATTAGGGGTATACTCTGATGATTTGGACATTGATTAGCATAGTGTCCCAACTCCTTACAGATGAATCATTTTACATTTGTAACATTTTTCTTACCCTTGAAATCACGTACATGGTGTCCATTTTCTCCACACATATAACAAACTCTCATTCCCATCAAGGATTTACATAGGTGACTCTTTCAACAATTATCACTTATGGGAAAATCATTCTTTCCCATATTCCCTTTATCCATATTTCTCCCTTCCATTATTTTCTTCTCTTGATTACCTTCAAATAAATAGGTCTAAGATATTACTTTAATTTTCTAATTCACACAAGATACTATTTATTCATATTATGGGAATACATAGGAGACTATTTCCCTTTTAAATGTAGGCTTAATACCATGAAATATATTATCCTTATTAATATTTCGATCATACGTATTTCTATAATTATCATTCATTTACCAGGAAACATTTCTATACAATGGAATACATTTTGTTAATTTAGGAATTTCAATGCATAATTCCAATCTTGTAAAATACCTAATTTAATTGAAAAGATTATTCATATAATCTATAATCATAAAATGTTTTCTGTGAGGATGTATTTACTCCTAAATCCATCATAATGGATTGTAATGAAAATGTGTATTATCCTAAGCATATACCCAAGGAGTTTCATAGCCAAGAGTGAAACAAGGCCCATTTTTGTGTACCTGGAATACCTGGGTGAAGCCCGAAACTCCTTGTCAGAGTTTTGACCCCAAGATAGATATGTGCTAGAGAAACCTCTACCTGCTCGTATCCAGAGAGGGATATATTTCTTGGAAAATATACAAAATATCAACATTATAAAAATTCTAGGAAGTTCTTATATCCTAATTCTCAATGTATATCTTAGGGAAATGTTCTTAAATCAGAGTTTATCAGAATCTATTTCCAAGGTTGTTGCAAAACTTCCTCTGATACCAACTCTAATGCCCTGACCCCAGTTACCTATAGTCGGTGCATTATTTTAATACATTTGAATGATTACATGGAATAATGTCTCGAAGGACCAATCAATTTAGTAGTCTTGGAAAATAGGTTACATACATTAACGTTACATTACATTATAAAATGAAAAAAACAACAACAAAATTGTATCCACTGACCAAATTCATATCCCTTAGACTGTCCCTGTCAGTCAGTCATTATATACTTTTTCTTATCCAGGGAAAAATAAAACATAGAAAGGGGGGAGATCAGATGATCAGTAAGGATAACAATATATTGGAAACTTCTATAAATAAGCATAAACATTTAAGGTAGTGTATAAGACTAAAATAAATACTTTTAAAATTAAACTTCAGCATAACATGGAAAAGATAAATCTAATAATTACATTTAATTATTCATATGGATATTATACTAGTCAAATAATCACATTTAATATCAATATACAATTTCATAATGATAGAATGCATAATTCCAGACATCATAACCACATTGTCAAGGCCTTGTGCCAAGACTGCAAATATGATTTTGTCAAGGCCTTATGCCAAGAAACTAGTTTGTCTCATGAGACATAGCAATTCATCGAGAAGCTATAACGGGATCCACCTGTCACTTACTAAGTTCAATGAATTCTTCATATGAAAAGGACTTAACATAACATAAAAATTCATATCAAACTAGAATATGAAATTTCAATACTTTATCCATAAACCTTGAATGGTATAGAAATAAAAAATCCACAGTCAAACATATCACAAAACCATCAATACGTTATGGATTATTTGTATCATAATAAATCAACATCAAAAAATATTAAATTCCATTAAAAGGAGTTTACATAGTTGAAATCAAAAAAATTTTTAGAGAAATATCTCTTTCAGTTTTGAAATAATTTAAAAGTCAAATAATTATAAAATAAAATATTTATTTTCAAAATATTGTTATAACCCTGTAAGGAAACTTTGACGATCTTATTATGGTGAAAAATAACCACACACTCCAAATAATTTTAAAAAACATTCTAATTATTATATTTTTCAAAAAGGTCATAAAGTACCTTGTTTGGAAAACGACAGAAAGAGTCCTTTAAAAACATATAAGTTCAAATAATGGTATAAATGACTTTAACCCGTTGTCTAGAAAATAGTAAAAATGTTTTGAAATATATTTTTAATAAAACACAGATGTAGATTATAAAGAGGTCCCAGTAGATACTTATGTAAAAACAACCTCGGATAATAAAGATATCGTGAAATTAACACTTACCTTGCACATTCCATTGGTCGAGGAAACGTTTAAAATCTGGTATAATGACCATAGTATGTTATTAAATTATACCATAAAAATAATCATATTTATTATATCTTACATGACTTGTTTATTACATTATACTAACCATTTAATAATGATTTCCATGTTAAATTATCATTTTGGGTAATAATCACTTTCTTTATCATAAGCGTTTTAACTTGTTATTTTTTATCATACCATTTACAAAAGAATTTAAATACTTTCAGAATATAAACCTTGAATCATATATCATATATATTTATAATATAAATATTTAGAATAGATAGATATATTAATTGGAAGGCACTGTTTATAGAGACGGTACACCATATGTACGCATAAACGTTGTTTCCGTTTTCATATCATATTAAAGGGAAGTAAGTGAATAAGATATATGTAAGTAAATACATACACACACACATACATATATATATATATCTACAGTTGAATTATTATGTCATATATTATATAATTATTAATAATATATTTATTTTTTAATCATCTTTGAATGGTGAACGTGGGAATGAATCTCATCGCGTCGTGGAGACGGTAATCCATACGTACGCATGAGCGACATTATCATTATATTGATGGTGAAATAATATGTAATTATATTCTACAGCATATATACAGAATAATTAACATTCTATATTTATTATTTACATCAGTCATACTAATTATTATAACCATCCTATTAATTAAGTTTTTGAATAACAAACTGCACCACGACATGGAGATGATAAGCCGTACGTACGCACGTATGGTGACTTTGTCATTTATAGGATGGATAGAATAACGAATATGGTTGTACCATATTTATAATAACATCACAGTATTTATTAGGTACTGGATTTATTATTTTTGTATGGAAACAACAAATAAAGCGGAAGTGGAAGAAGAAAAGAACTTGAAATATGGTGGTGAAATTATTACCTCTTATTCGGGTGTTTCTTTTTGAGTTGATCAAAAGGGATCCTTAGGTTGGATTTCATGTCAAAGTACGAACTATAAGTTTATTTGAGGGAGGTTGGAATGATATTTGGGTAGGGGTTGTCTAAACCAAAAGGATTTGGATGTGTGATTTTTAGAGAAGATGAAGCGCCCTTTTATAAGAGAGGTGATGGTCACATTAAGAAAAGCATGAAATATTTTTTTATAATAAAATCATTTTCGGTTTCATAAGGCACCAAAATGAATTAATTTGGGGATAAGGTGGGGATGGGTCAAAAACCTCTCAACTAATAGGTTTTAGACAGGTTTAGGTCATCATAATAATGTTATCTTTTATATTTAACTCTTAGTTAAATAATTTGACATTAACCATATCTCTTTGTATTTTTATATTTTACTGTTAATAAACATACTATAACAAGCCAAGAGAACCACAAGTTCTTCATTATTAGTATATATAACCTTATATAAGTCATTTGGATGAACATTATATTTTTAGGAATATTATATCAATTAATAATATAGTATTTTTTTTAAAACTCAATTATGTCAATGTTGACACTATTTAGTATTTGGTTTTTGTGAAAATCATAACAACATGATTAATTCATAAAAAAATTACTTTATCAACCCTAACATGTCATATTAACATAGAAAATTAGTTTATTTCATCAAAAATATCATGTTATATTTTTTTGTATATTTATAATACCAATTATATTAATCATTCATTTATAAGGTAATTACGACATCATCATTGTGTCATAAATAAATTCAATTATTTAATGTCTATAAATTATAAATAAAATACCATTATGTAGGAAATACTTTTATATTTATAATTAATATTTATAATCGAATTTATCTTATGTATAACCCTACATTAAAAATGTTTTAGTTATTAAACTTTGATTTTAACTCTTTTAACTGTTCTTCTAATAAAATAATAATAAATGTCTTAATATAATCCATGTGAACCAAAGGGGATCATATATTATTCATAATTTTGTTTCTGGTCGAATTTCACTTATCCAATTTAATTATGACATGTGTAAGGGTAATTATAATATTATTTTTACCCTTAATTACCCTATTTACTTTTAACCGTGGTAAATAAAAGTCAAAATCTACTATTCACCAGAAATTATTTTAATTTTATTGAATAAAATTTTAATTACAGATTTCAACCATTTCTCTCAGAATTTTTAAATTTAACTCACATAAGTGGTAAAATTGTGTTTTATGCAAAATTGCTAAAGTGTCTAGAAGTTGGGTAAAATAGGTTAAAAAGTTCATTAAAATTTTATAATATAATTTTATAATAACATTACTCCAATGAATTACATTGAACATATATATGAATTATATATCAATTTTGTCTTAAAATAAAATAAAACAAAATTAATAATTATTTAAATAAATAGTCGGTTTAAAATAATAACAGTGTTTTTCATTATTCATTAAAAATTGAATGTTTTTAGAAAATACCAAAAATTCACCATAAGATAATTTTGACATTCCGAATTCTGAAATGAATTATATTTTTCCAGATTCAAAACATAGAAGTTTCACTTATTAATTTAAAATTAATTCCCATTATCAAAACCAAAAAATGGTTTTTTAAAAAGTAAAAAAATATCAAAAGATTGAGATGTGTTTTTGTAAAATTTAAATGTGAAATTAATTATAATGACTTAAATTGTATTAAATGATAAAAATAAAAACTAATTATACTTCAAATCCATTCAAATGTATAATTTAACACCATAAATTATTTTTATTAGAAAATTTGATTTCAATTAAAACATAGTATTTTTCATTATTCATCAAAATATGAAAGTTATCATAAAAGTCCCAAAAATGTATCCAAACTAAATTTTTATGTCCCACTTGTAAAGAAGAATTTAATATCATTAAATTTAATGTATAAAAGTGTCAAATATTTGTTTTAAAAAGGGTTCTCCATTAAAATGTGGTAAAATTGATTTTTTTTGAAAAATACTTCTTTTATCTGAAAAAGGGAATTTGTTCTTATATTATCTTTAAGAAATGCATAAAATGGATTTTAATAGTATATAGAGTATATAAGATTCAAAATGAAGTTAATACTATTCATTACCTCTTTTTCATCCTCCAGTTTGGTAAGTTGTGGTGCGCTCTAACTCAGTGTTGCGTCTAACGTATGCTATTAAATTACTTTATTGAGATAACGTACTATGAAATCTTGGGGTGTTGCAGCCATGTTCCAATTTTTTCCCTAAAAACAATTTATATATGTGACAAGTCAAAATTTAGTAAGTAAGAGTCTTGGTGTATGGATACATCATTCAACACACAAACACTGGAGTCCTTGACCTAAAATAAGAACATGAAAGACATGACATTTCTTCCATAAAACCACAACCAAACTCACAGCTGGAAAAAACTCCAAAAATATGTTCATAATATAGAAAACATACCTAAAACCACTATTAAATGACACAAATCACTATGGGCCACATTCCTGGTGATAATCTATGTGTGAGTAACCCAAGTCCACTTACAATTTTCTAGGAGATGGCGAAAATTTCATAGTTGGCATAACTCTCACATGGGAGGCCTTTGACAAAGGTACCTATGTTCACACACACATATTGAAGCCCACATAATACTTAAATAAAAAATATAAAATAAAAAAAATTCTAAATTAATGAATATATATAAATCTCACAATCATAGAATGATGAGTAATATTAGAATGCATAAATTTCCAATTAGAAAACCATAAAAACTATAAACAAGTCCAACCTACTTGTAAGAGGGTAATACATTCCAAAGTGAATCATTGAATGAAGACCAGTCTATCAAGACCAATATATGCTCCATCAACTCCTGGTCCACTAAGAACCATGTCAAATGTCTAGTCTTCTTCATAATAAATGACCCATGAGGGAAAAACACATACATGGATGACTATAATAATACCTAGCAGGAAACCATGAAATCACTACCCATAAAGAATAAAGAGTATTCAACTCATTATCAAATATAAAAATCATAATATGATACATTAAACAAAACATCAAGATATAATAATTGTAGAAACTACGTTTCAAGGTAAGGTCACAAACTACATTTCCTTCATAAGATTTTGATCATGATTCCATAATCACACTCGCATTGGTGAAATATCTCCATGAGTATGATAACACTATTGATTTCAATATGTGATTTTGTGCTCAATGGGTCTCACTATAATGAAGTACGCACTAGAAGTCTTAAAAGATTGATACATAGATGGGGATCACACCTTAGTACATGGGGTACACCAAAACCCCAATATGGAAAAACCGTATAAGTAAGGGATTGATTCTTGGGTAAAGTTAGTCACACTGTTTTCAAGAACCCAACTTATGAGAAAATGATGATAAATGTGCCTGAACATAGATATGGGGGGACACTAAGCATGCAATCCAAGATATATCCTTTAGAGAGGATCACAATCCTTTGTCTGGGATATAATTCCACATAAACCTACATAAGGATGGATTGAGGGAATGTACCCAACGAAAACTCTTCCATGATGAAGATAACAAGTTCTATATATAACCCTCTTTAGGAAAAGTACAAGGAATGTAATTTAAGTATATATTGGATCATTTTAGTCCCATTTCTTCCCATGTGCTTCAACCCACAAACATGTACTCCAGGATGTTCTCATGTACACCTGGTCATGTCCATGTACCCCATGCCGTACATGTGTACTTATTCATGTCAAGGTACATGCCTCAGCCCATGTGATCTAGTGGGGCCCAACTACATGACATAACCAATGTACTCGGGACAGACAGTGTACATAAGGGTACATGGAGAGTCTCCAGGTCAGGTCACATGGAATGTAACATGTGTTAGAAGATGCATGATCCTTTATTTTTCTAGGGAAACCATACTACCATAGAAATATCCCCACATAGTGTTCATCCCACTATTACCAGATGTGTAGTTCATAAATTTCCAAAACCTGATGGTTCTTCATGTGGTCTACTTACACTACTTCTGCACTGATTTCTACCTCAAATATCATATCAAACCATGGATCTGGTCTAATGAAGCCTTTCTATCACCACTCGGCTGAATCTAATTATCTGATTCTCATCGAAGATAACCCCATAATGAAATCCTATAATTTCATGTTATAGTATGAACGAACATCACTAATTCAGTTTAAATTCATCTTCATCACGGTAGTACCTTAACCCTGTAGTAAAAGTCAAACATAATAGATAGTATCAATCTATTACACTGATGAACTAATGTATAGTATTTGGTTATCATGTATTTGCTGAACCACCCATAAAACATAACACCAATAATAAACACATGAAGAATGGGAGAATAAATGAAACAACAAAAAAACAAGATGAATAATCCTTAGTAAATTTTTGTGTCATTCTTAATTTCTTTAATTTATAATTATGATATAATATATATAATTAACCAACAAAAAATATACCAAAAAAAATTAAAACAAACCCATACACACAACACAATTGACCAATGAACAATTCTTACGGTTTATTGATTCATGTTTTTCATTAGATAAATCAAAAATGGATAAATACACATAAAAAATCATATCTCAATTTTGGATAAATCACTAATGAATAACAATCCTCTGTTGCAGTTATTGGTGAAATTATTTAACATTTCTGTCATAAATGATCATGATGAAATCCATATGATCCCCATATCCATTATTATCTACCAAAATATCTCTATCAGATCCCATCTAGACCACCATGTCTGTGTGGATCACCCTTATATTTACCCAAAATATGGTATTTATAGAGGATAAATTAGGTCTCTATATCATTGTTTAATAAAATAAATCTAATTATTTATTATTCATTCATATGGAAACATTTTTACAAATTCCTAATGGCAACAATGTTTATACAATGCATAGGGTAAAACCCACACTCTATACTAAAAGGTGATCTCAAATTTCTGATCTAGGAATCATTTTTTATGTTATTTAAATTTTTCATGAAACCTATGTGTGCGCGATATTAATATAATTTTTATTTTTCAAATATAAATTATGGACTCACCGGGCCATAGAATCTCACGACGTCTCAACAGCCACCTCTGAAAAAGATTCTAGATAAATTTAAAATTTATACATGGGAAAATTAGATATTATAATGGGTTTGGAATATATTTATAAAAAATTTATATTTATTATAAATGAGGTATGAATGAAAACATGGTTTGGAAAGACTTGAGGTAAGTGATTAATGTCTTAATCAAATATAATTGGGAATTTTTATACATGAATTTCCATTATGGAATTTATATGATTCTAATATGATGAGTCCATTTAATTTTGTTATCCAAATTTTATTTATTTAGAATATAAGATTTCCTTTCATTTTATTCACATTAAGTATTAATGATATCAAAAAAGTGTTTTAAGGAAAAGTATAATTATTTCTCTCTTTAGTCCCAAACACTTTTTCATCCATTTAAATATTTTCTAAAATTATTTTCATAAATTATTTTAATATTACCATATTATTTTTTTAGATAATTTTTACTCTTGGTTGACTTTTTTTAAAAAAATACACAAAATATTCTTGTTGTTTTCCGAATAAAGTGATTTTTGACAAAAATATGAAAGGAATGTTATATTGTTACTTATACAGCATGAATAAAATTTCTCATCCTGACGACAACTGAATACATTATAGATTCCTTTATAAGTTTCCAAGATTATTTTCAAAGAATGTTTTTTCAACAATATTTTTGGAAATTTTTAGTTTTTGATAATTTATTTTCCAAAAGAAAGGTTATTTTCCCAAGGAAATTTTTAATAAAATTTTAATAGTATTTCTGTTAATTAATGGAAAAACCATTGGTGTTTCTTATGTTTTATTAATGATATTATTTAATGATACCATCAATATTAATTTTCAGGATATTTTATATTTATGATGATAATTTTTTTATGAAACCCATTTTCATGGGTAATGCAATGATTTTCGGAAATATATAACCATTTTTCTATTCATGGGTTATGATATGATGATATGATGTATGTTTTGTGATATTATCGCACACATATGTATGAAATTACTTATAAAATAAGTGGGACAATTATTTCCCTTTAATGAGTTGAGTAAAGTATGATATATAATCAGACAGTTATGGGAAACAAGTTAAAATGCATGATTTATTATGGTAAACAAGTGTATGTGCTTGATCCAATATGTAAAATAAGTGTTAATATCTGATATAATGGTCTTGGGGGTTAACATTGACATATCAAATTATCTTTATACTTATGATGGAGATATGCACTTTTATGAATTGAACTTATATTTCATGATTGAGTTATGATTATTTCCCATTCTTATGATTCATGTACTCTAAATTCAAACGTTTTATGACATATATCATTCTACAATGGTTTTTAATGTCATTTTTACCATTGTTTTAATTTTTTCAAAAACAATTAAACTAAATTTTCTTTTTCTTTTCTAATAAAACTATTTATTTCTATTTCATAAATAGTGTGATTTTTTAACATATACAACATGAATAGATTCAGCCACCGTTATGATTCCTTACTACTCCAAGTCTTCTAATACATGAATAAAAGGTTATTTTTAGTGAAAATGTTTTAATTTTTAATTAAGTGGATTTAATTGTTTTTTTTTCAAAATTGACGGGATATTTTCATAAATAATTATTTCAAGCGATCTTTCAAAATCATTTACTATCTAATATAACATTATTTGATTTTTCTAATGATTTAATGGGGATATGATCTAAATAAAATTTTCATATTATCTCTTTGGATGGATTTTTTTATGATGGAATGATGTTTGTGAATCAAGTTATCTTTACATTAGTTATGATATGATGAAATATTTATGAAACATATTTCTTTTCAAGGGTGTTTATATGATGAGTGTTTTATGATCTTGTAGAGAACATATGTATGATTTTAATTATTTTAAGGTTGGGTCCTATATCTTTCTCCAATGAATTATGTAATGATTTATATCTTATGTGATGAAAATCGATAAAATAGGGAGTGAAAACAGTTTAGTAATATATTGTGTGAATGGGGAGAGTAACCAATTTATTAATAGAGGGTCAGAATGGGGAGTGAACTTTGTTCAGTACATGATTAATTTCGCCTATGATAGTATTGGAAGTGAGACATGAATAATAATGAATGGATTTTATATTCATATGTACATTCCAAGAATTCAATGTATTATTCTAATTTTATTCTCTCATGGATCATATTATTTAATTTAATTATTATTCATATCTTGTGAATGGCCATGATTTATTCCATGATGTAAGAGTATAATCCTTGATATGTAGGGTATAATTTCCAAATATTTTGTTCATGTTCTAAAACCCTTATACTCAAAATATACTTATGAAATCATTGATACGTCCCTTTTATACCCTTACTGGGATTTTGAGATCACCATTTCTTATGATTGTTGGAACCACTTTGTGTATAAGGTTGTATTTATTGTCAATAGTTGTCAATGATGATCAAAATGAAGGAGATAAAGAAGTACTCCAATGAAATGGAGGAATGGAAATTCAGATGATTGTTGTACTGATCATAAATTGAGAGAACATGTGTCAAGGGTGACATGTTTTTTCCAACAGAGAAGAATGGTGAGGTATAATCCATCTGAGGATGAAGATTTCCAATGAAATGAAGGAATGTAAATTCAGAAGATTGTTGTACTGATCATAAATTCAGAGAACATGTGTCAAAGACAACATGTTGTTTACAACAGAAAAGAATGGTGAGGTATAATCCATTTCAGGATGAAGAAGAAGACATGATGGTTGATCAAGACCATTCAAATATTCATTATTGCATGAGAACCATGCAAGATACTTGTTGAAGAATTGAATCGTATGATTTTCATGAGGTAGAGAATGACGGTTGAAGAAGAAGACAATGTGCAAGGGATTAGAATTCTGAGATTCCCATGCACTTCACATTGTATAAAAGTATTATGATTCTAAGGAAAGAAGGCTGCACAAGTATTGGTGTGGTCACGCAAGTTAGTAGCGTGACAGAGACTTGGGTGGATGGACATGTGTGCCAAAACCTATGCGCCGAGGAAAGACTTGCGTGCCACCGCGCAGGGGGTCTAGTTTTCCTATAAATAGAGGACCCCCTCATTTTTTATGGATTTCAAGACTTAGAGATTGTTCGAGCTCGCGTCGAACAGGTGGTTGAGCCATGCAAGTGGTAGTTGGGTCGTGAAAGTAGAGGATGTGCGCCAGTAGTTGGATGCGGGCCCAAGGAGGTTTGGGAGAGAGAGGAAGTGGGTCCCGCAAGTTTGTAGTTGGGAAAGGAAGTGTCATGCAGGTGCTTTGGTGACACTTGCACGCCAGTTTGGACTTGCGTGCCGAAGACTTGCACGCCGTATTGGGACTTGCGTGCATGGCTTGGAGAAGAGTGCTAGGTGCTGTTGGAGTACGCCCGTCTTTTTGGAGCTGCATGAAAGCTGAAAGATTGCTCGATACCTTCAGTGAAATAGATTATGTATTATTCTTAGAAGATGGAAGAACTATGAACAATCGGGTTTTACAAAGAGAAGTGGTACCGCGCACACATGACTGGTGTTTAACATCCTCATTGTGCATTGGGAAGACAAGAAGAATGGTTCGTGCAGCTAAACTCAGATCCACAAAGAAAGAGGGGGAATATATCAATGCACTCAGGTGTTAGTATTGGGAATCAATAGAAGAGAAGAAGATGATATAGTGCATACAGTTATTGCACTAAAGAAGAAGATTGAATACAAAAGAGTATCAACTCAGTACTCTGATGCAAGCATTGTCTCATGCTGAATAGGAGACAAAGTCTTCAATGAAAATATATTGAACAGACCTTTATGTCTATTAACTGAGTGGGACTTCACTAAAGTCAGTGAGCCAGGGTAAGTCAACGGGAGTGACCTAAGCGATGCAGTGAGCTATCCATGAACTTTTGTAAAGGTAGTGAGCCTGATACATAATGATTGTTCTCGAACCTTTGTAATCCACAACTAGTGAAGATTAGTGGAATTTGGTACAACTGACAACATGTCGGCATATTCTCCTTAGATGTAGCCCTTAGTGGTGAACCAAGTAAAAAATTTTGTGTCATCTATTTCTATGTGTATTTTTCATTGCTGATCATATCCTTTATATAGGTTTAGCTAGTTCCTACCAACGTGGGAACAAGATCCACAACTTTAAAAAGAAAAATATGACACCCTGATTCACACCTCCCCTCTTAGGGTGTTCCGGGGTCCTATAATGATTCTTTTCCCATAATATTAAGAAATGTATTATGTAATATATTCCTAAAAGGGATACCATTATGAAGATATAAGTGGGAGAAAAGATATATATTTTGTAAAATATTTTTTTTGATGATTCTATGTTTCCATAGGAATTAGACCTATGTGGTTTTGGTGTATATTTGTTAGGTTATGTAATTAATATTGATCCAAAAAAATGTATTATCTATGAAAGAAAAGTATGTAATGTTGTAAGTGGTATTAGATCAATGTTTAGTTAACTTTTAGAAATTAGGATGCGAAAAATTAAGTAAGAACCCTAAGGACAAGTCTATTATTATGTACAATCATGGAGTTTTGGTAATTATCAAGAATAACCTAGGATTAAACCCATGGGGTCATATATAAATATTTTATAAGTACTTTTCCCTTGATTATTCTATTTTCCCACAATTATTATTGTTTCTCACACTTTGTTTATTGGTTTTACTTAATAGATGGAACCCAAAAGAACTAAATTAATGCTGAATATTATGGGAAAATCAATGATTTTCCTCCATAGAAGCCAAATTTTATGGAGATGAAATTAAAAATATTTCTACTATTATTACACAAATTTCTCAAATTATGAATCATGTTGGACTTCAAAATGTTAAAAGTATGGAACAATATTCTATTTAGTCCTTCATAAGGTAGATTCCTCCTTATTTTATAGGGTATTATGATCCTCTAGGGGCTAACCAATGGATTAGAGCCACTAAGAAGATATTTTATATTCTCTATTGTTTAGAACATGATAATGTAAATCTTGTTGTCTTTTGATTAGAAGGTTAATTGGATCAATGGTAAAATCATATTAAGAATATGAGGATACGAGATGAAATTGAATCTGTTGAATCAGATGTGTAAAAAACATATATTTCAATATGCACTTTAGAAATATTATTCATATGAAAATTCAGATGTAATTACTTGAGTTAAATAATCTATGATGGATCTATTGGATCCTATGATGAAAATTATAAAACACCTGTGAGGTACACATCGGGAATTATCATCCAACGTAAATTTAAAGTTGATCAATTCTTCTTGTTAATTAAATACAAGTCTTCGATGTCATTTATACATAGGATAATTTAGTATATATAAGGAATTAATTCGATGTTATATCAAGGAGGAAATACATTTTTCAGTTATGAATCAATCTCATCAATTTGATAAGAATGGAATGATTGAATTCAATTGAAAAATTAATGACCATCTATAAAAAAAACATGAGATTTTTTTTATGATCATTGTTTGGAAAGAAACATAGAGGAAATTTTATAAAGGGGAATATTAAATGCTTTAAGTGTCATAAAAAAGGTCATCAAGAAATTTATTGTCAATGTGAAGGGAATAAGTTAGCTAAAATGGGAATAGACAGAAGGATACTATAACGACCCAAACATTTATTAATTAAAATTCCTCTTGATCTAATTAAATGAATTATTATGTAAAATGGTTATATATAACATACACTTCCTTGATTTTATGGATTTTAAAATACCATTAGGATTTTTTACTACTAATAATATTGATGTTGAACAATGATCACATGATTATTATAAATATAAGGCTTTAACAAATCCAATTTAATCACACAAAGGAATCGATGGTATCATCATGTATAATTTCCCTATAAGAATCCCATTTGTTTGAGCAATTAAAGGAGGTATCATCACTAGGATTCTCCCTTGACCAAGCTCGTGCTGAGCTTCAACATGTTAATCTTGAATGGATCCTTCTACTGGAGAAGTGGAAGTTAATAGAGATTACCAACCGAGTGATTTTATCTGAGCCACCCCAGGAGTCTTCCACCATCACATTCATTGCCCTTTGGTATTATGTGGGTGTTATAAGGGGCTATGTAACAAAACCATAACACTATGATTATGTGCATTACATTTGTACAAATAATTCACATTCATTATATTATTTTATTTTTGAAAATGGTTTTTAAGAAAAAAGTATATATTTAGTAAATATTCAATTAAGAAATATATATTGATTAATTAATTTATATTTTAATTATATAATATTTTAATAAAATATTATTATTAAATTAATTTTTATTAAATATATATGATCTTATAATTTTTATACAATTGTAATTTTTATTATGGTTTCGAAGTTGTTTTTTGTCAAAAGCCATGAATTATAAATGTCGGGATTTATTTTAAAATTAAATATTCACATATTTAGAAAATAATTTAGATAAAATGAATATTATTTCTAGATTCAGGATGTTGAAATTATCTAATAGTGAATTTTTCATAATTTTCGGAGATAATCAAATTTTTGGTAAAAATTAAATACTGCTTAAATATATAATTTGTTCTATAACATAATAATGACACAATAGTGATGTAAAAAAAAGACTATAAAAGATATATTCAACCAATATACGTTTTAACATTAAAATAATTTGATTATATATTTGTATGACAAATTTTATGGTTCCTTAGTTGACGCTTCAAGACTCATTAAATATTTTAAAATTTTAAAATGATTTCCTTGAGAGAGTGACTTGCCTGCACATATGAAAGCCTAATATTTTAATAATTTAGGATATTTTACTTATAAAATAATGTTTTCCACTCAAATATTTCCAAAACGATGGGAAACAATAAGGGAAGGTTTGTAGTTTTGATTAGCTTAATGTGTAGTGTCCAAACCCTAAATAATTAAGAATTCCCTCTCCTTTATATTATAAACCCACTCAATCTCTCATTCCTCTTGACACAAACCATTTCGAGCATGAAAAAACTCTGAAATCATCTCTCTATAATACTCCCATGGTGCTTCAACCTCCCAATATGCCTCATTGAAGCCACTCCCAAACCTTTAGGATCACACTTCAATGTAAGGGATCCCCACTTTCATTCCTTCCTTATTTATGTCCAAGTGTCCTTATTTTGTTATTCCCTTTTATCAATTAAAATGTTAGGGAATTATTTATCACCTCTCCTACAATTCATTCCTTATGTTTTAATTATGATATACCCCTTTCACCCCCATCAATGCCTCCTATGTACACCTGTTACCATGCCAAAATTCTATAAGGGATTTCATTCTCTTCATTTACATTCATGAAATTATTTTATATTATTCATCAAAATTCCATTACATATGTTGGAATATTATGTTACATGACCCCTTACTATAAATTTCATCTATAAATGATGAGATACCCCTTTATTTCTCCTCATCCAATTTTATGATTTCTATTTGACGTCATTATGCTGCTGAAGTTAGACTAAAATGTCCATTCCAAAATAATCGTGTAAGTGAATACCATACCCATTTCTCTATCAAGGTTATTCACATTTATGTACATGTCCTTATTGACAAAATAATAATATTTATGTATTCCACATCTCTTATTCATGGAATAAATTATTATGTTTAATGAATCCATGTTGTTTGATATATGTGGCACACTTATGCTTGAAATGAAATGATTAAGAAGGGTACGCCCTAATAGCACTCTAATGCATTGGGTAAATAACAGTATTATGATACTCCATGTGAAGTGAGGGTTTACTAATTCTAATTCAAGTTCAATGAGGGATTACTCATTCCAATTCAAGTACAATGAGGGTTACTTATGCACCATGTGCAATGAGCCTTGTCTCGTGCTAATATCATGTTAAATGTTGTTTCCAAAATTCCATGTTATGATAATCATGCTATATCATGCATTTATGTTCATGTTTCTCTGGTGATCCATTGATAATTCTATTTCCAAAAATGCACAATATTATTCATTTTATGCCTTTTTTACTCACTTACTAGGCTTTATAGATCACCCTTTTCTTATGCAAGTCCCTAGGTTATCCCTTGAAATGCTTAGTATGAAGGATTTTTATGGTCATTTAAAAGAAATTTTCAATAATGGAATTGTGTTTTATGTTCTAATTTGTTATGTAATTTTCCTAATTTCTAAATACACTAGACCACTTAATCCTCAGATTTGTCTTATGTACATTTTTATGTAATAAATCATGTTTAATTGTGTAATAATGAGTAGGGTTATTATAGTTGGTATCAAAGGATAGATTTAGTTATTTTTGGGATTATGATTAGAAAACCTGAGTGAATTCCTTAAGGGTAAGACTAATTATAATAAAAAATTACTTAAATTTTGGTGAGTATAGAGTGTCTTATCAATAAAATATATCCCTTTTAGGATTCAAACTACTAGAGTTGGCTTTGGCACAAATATATATAGGGGTAAAACCCAAAAACACCTCTTTAAGATAGACTAGAATTGGAACTGGGGCACGATAGTGGGCCTTGCTGCACTATTTGTTACGAAACTCCTAGGGGATATTATTTGGTAAATTCATAAGCTTATTATGAACCATTTTTATGGGAATAAAATGTTCCCCTAAGAATATATGTTGGGATGTAGATCATGGATAAGATATATTGAAGCCTATAAATTCAGAAGTTATGGAAATAAATTTAATTTATAGGTTATCTATTGTTGACATTGAATTCCCCATTATTTTTTACACATAAAATTCCTTTTATTCTAGCCAATGGATGGTAATAGAAGTACTAGGGCTAAAAACCAATGAAAAGAACAATGTGATAACTAGTCTAATGAGATGCCCAATCCAATGGGAGTGAGAATAAAAAAATTCACAATACTCTCTCAGTTAAGTCATGTTTTGAATACAAACATGGGTCAAGAGGATCTTCCAACCCCACCCCCGAATAAATTAAAATTCCAAATCGAGAGATTCATGAAAAAAAGGCCTCCTACCTTTATTGGATCGTCTGATCCATCAATCACCGAACAATGGATCAACACCATTGAAATTATCTTCTTTATCCTTCAATGTTCTGAACAAGAGAAGGTTCTTCTGGATTATTATCATATATAGGGTGATGAAGATCAATGGTGGACATTGGTAAATAATATGATGGTTGAGGAAGATATTGAGGCATTAGAATGGAATGATTTCTAGAAAAAAAAATTGATAAATATTTTCCTCACATCCTACAACTAAAGATGGAAAGGTACTTACTTTCCCTCAGGAAAATAGATAACTAATCCATCAGATCTTATGAGTAAAACTTCAAAATTCTTGACTGATACACCTCTGTCTTCTTCTTTACCCCATAATGTAAGATTGACCACTTCTTTGGTGGGATAAAACCTAGCCCATAGAAAGCCCTAGCGATCTGTGACTTCGATAGCTATGAGGAAATTGTATGATGTTCCCTAAAAGTAGAAATATAGATAGAAGAATCTCAAAGGTATCATGGGGATAAGAATAGGGAAGTGGAATTTAATTTTGGTGGTCCGATGGATAAATTTGACGGTGCTGTGAAATTACAGCACCCCACTTTCCCAAGGTGCGGAAAGAAGCACCCCAAAAATTTCCGGAAGGGGATGATGAAATGATTTAGGTGTGGAAGAGAAGGGAACCAATCTATTAACTGTTGAATAGAAAAACGCACTACTATGATAGAGGAAATGAATGCTCAATTTGACCCTCAATGAATTGTTCATTTCTTCGACTGCAATGAAACATGGAACTTTGCAAACTGGTGCCCTAATCCTAGACTTTTCGGAGGCAACCAATAACATCCAAGGCTACAAGGGTGATCTTTTTCCATCACTACCACTAAAGTGAACCCTAAAAATGAAGTGGTGATAGGTATGCTGGTTATTCATGAAAAAACAATGAATATTCTTTTTTATTATGGTTCAATCATTCTTTTATATCCTGAACGTTTAGTAAAACAATCCCAACACCACCACAAATCATTGAAGTAGAGATGTATGTTAGAATAGAAATGGGGAAATCAGTGAATCTCATGAATATAACTCATCCCCTATCATAATATTTGTATTGAACTTCCTGAAGAACCTCGTCATACTCTCTCTGGTGGAATTTGACGCAAATATTGGCATGGATTGGCTTTCCCTATATAGAACCAACATAAGATTCTGTGAGAGGGAAATCACTATCAATATAGTGAATTGACCCCGGACTCCATACAAGTTCAAGGATAAGTATGGATCTTCTTTAGTATCATTATTTTAATCATAGATATTACTTCTCTATGAGAACATTTATCTTTCTTAGATTATTGGGTCTAAGGAAGAAACCATACTTGAAGGCATGCCTATTGTGGGGGAATTCACTGAATTGTTCCCGAAGAATTGATTAGTCTACCTCATAGAATAGATGATTAACTATAGATAGATATTAATCCTGGGGATTTTCCAATACCCTAGTGTCATTATAAAATGGTTGTCGTAGAGGGTGAGGAACCAAAGAAACAACTACAATTGAATATGGATAAAGGGTTTCTATTCCCATATACTTCACCATGAGGTTCATCAGTCCTCTTAATCAAGAAACATGATGTGTTAATGTGAATTTTCATTGAATATCATGAGCTCAACAAAATCATGATAAATAATAGGTATCCACTTCCATGATTTAATGGCTTGTTCAATCAACTACATGGAACACAATAATTCTCTAAGGTGGATCTGCGGTCGGGATATTACTGAGTAAGGGTGAAGAAGGAGGATATCCCAAATACCGCTTTTCATACAAGGTATGGGAACTATAAATTAATAGAGATGCCTTTTGGAATCACTAATTCTTCAGTAATCTTCAGGGACGTGATGAATATAGTTTTTAGAGAATACCTTTACAAATTTGTGGTTGTCTTTATAGAAGATATTCTAATATACTCCAAAACCGAGGAGGATCATGAAGAGCATCTAAACAATACACTAGAGTCCTTACGAGTGAATAAGCTATATGTAAATTAAAGAAATTGTGAGTTCTGATTGAAGGAGGACTAATTCATGGATTATATAGTCGTATGGAATGGGCTATAAATGGATCCCAACAAGAAAAATGCAATTGAGGGATGGTTGAGAATAACATATGTGATCGATATCGGCATCTTCCTTGGGTTTCATGGATATTATCACTAATTTTTGAGATATTTATCACAATTTTCAAAAACATTTGACAAGATAACTCATAAGGGAGTCATGTTTTCAAATAGTGATGAATGTGAAGAAGGAATCAAGGAGTTGAAAAGGAGGCTTATCCCTGCACCCATTCTCACACACCCACAAGTTGGAACTTTTTTGTAGTATTCAGTAATGCTTCGAAGAAGGGACTAGGTTGTGTGTTGATGAAAAAGGACAAAGCCATTACCTATGCTTCATTGAAATTGAAAGTTCACGAGAAAAACTATCCAACAAATGATCTGGAGTTGGCTGTGGTAATCTTCACATAAAAAATTTGGCAACATTACCTCTTTGGCGAGAAGTGTGAAATATATACAGATTAGAAAAGCCTCAAATATATATTCACACATATATAGTTTAATATGCACCAACAAGTATTGTTAGAGATAATCAAAGACTATGACTTCTCAATCTATTACCATCCTCGGAATGTGAACAAGGTGGCATGAACTCTATTATAGAAAGGACCCATCCATTCTAACATTAATGGGAATTAAAAAGGATCCAATCTTCTTAGATTTGATGAAGATGGACATGGGAATCATAAAAAAGGGAACATAATCAATCCTTTCACAAATGATTTTTCAAATATCTCTTTGGGAATGGTTAAAGGATGATTAAAAGAATCATGTGGGAATTCAGAAGAAAGTGGAAACAATCTGAAAAGGGAAATCCTCGGAGCTAAATATTAATGAAGAAGGAATTGTGAGATTTGGGTCCAGACTATGTGTTTCATCCAATCCAGAGCTAATGAATGATCCTTTGGATGATGCACAAAGCTAAAATATCTCTATTCACTAAGGAATCAAAAATTTGTATCGAGATCTCTGAGTGGATTATTAGTGGGACAACATGAAGAGCGAGATCACTGAGTATATATCATAGTTCTTGAAATGTTAGCATGTTATAGCTGAGAGGCCTATGTCTAAAGGGATGATGCAACCATTACACATACCTACATGGAAATGGGAGAAAATCACCATGGAATTTGTCACTGGACTTTTGAATACATCCAAATGAAACAATGCTATTTGGGTTGATGTGGATTGTCTTACAAAGACTACACACATTATTGAAATTCAGTAGGATTTATCATTATATCAACTGGAACAGATATACATCATAGAATTTGTAAGGATGCATCGAGTACCACTATCTATTATATCCAGTAATGATCCAAGATTCACCTATAGGTTTTGGAAGATTCTCTAATAGGCTCTGAATGCTGATCTGAACTTCAGTATAAATTAACATCCTAAAACGAATGGCCAATCTAAGAAGATTATACCAACAATTGATGAAATGTTGAGAGCATGCTCAATGGACTTCAATGGAAGATGGGATCAAAATCTTCCTCTGATTGAGTTATCTTACAATAACAGTTTCCACTCAAGCATCAAAATGGATCCTTATGAGGAACATTATGAGAATAGGTGAAAAACCTTGGCATGTTGGGATGAATTTGGGGAGCGAAAAATCCTATGTCCAGAAATGGTTGATGAAATGGTGGATAAGGTTAAGACCATCCACCTGCACATTAAAGCTACTAAAATTAGATAAAAGAGATATGCTAAAAATTATAAATGAGATCTAGAGTTTGATGTCAGAGTCATGGTATTCCACTACACATCACCAAGGAAGACTATTATGAGATTTGGGAAGAAGGGAAACCTTAGTCTAAGGTACATCTTCCCTTTTGAGATCCTTGATCGCATTGGATTAGTGGCCTATTAACTAGAACTCCCCCAAACCAATATCAAGTACATGATGTATACCATGTACCACTGTTGAGGAATTACATACCTGTCATATCGTATGTACTCAATCTAGAGGTGGTACCATTAGAGAATGACCTCTCATATGAAGAGAATCCCGTGAAGGTCTTAGATTGTAGGAAAAAGATCTACAAAATAAGACAATTCCTATCGTCATGGTGTTGTGGAGAATCCACAAGTTTCAACAAGAAATATGGGAATCAAAGGATGTGATGAAGCATAGTTACCCTCATCAGTTTTAGTGTGGGAAAAGGAAATTTCAAGGGAAAATTTTATTATGGGGGGAAAATTGTAACGACCAAAACCTTTATTGATGAAAATTCATCTTGATCAAATTAAATATATTATTATGTAAAATAGTTATAGAAAACATATTCACTTCCTATGTTTTCTGGATTTAAAAATACCATTTCAAATTGTTACCATTTATAATATAGCCATTGAACATTGATCACATGAATAGTATAAATATAAGGTTTTAACAAATATAATTTACTCACACAAAGGAAGTGGTGGCCTTATCCAGTATAATTGTTCCATTAGAAGCCCATTTATTAGAGATTAGAAAGGAGGAAGTAGTGTCACTAAGATTCACCTTTGACTAAGCCCAAGATGAGTTTCTACATGTTACGCTTGAATAGAACCGCCTATAGGGTAAGTGGATGTTAATAGAGACTACCACCTGAGTGATGTTTTCTGAGTCACCCCAAGAGTCTATCACCATCGCAAACCATTCCCTTAGGTTTTATGATGGTGTTATAAGGGGTTATGTAACAAGACCGTACAACTATGATTATTTAAATTACTTTTTTATAATGAATATACATTCATTTTATTATTCTTAAATTGTAAATGGTTTTTAAAGCACAAATACTATTTTCAGTTAATATTCAATTAAAAAATCTATTTTAAAGAATTAATGGATTTTTTAATTAAATAATAATTTAAAATAATAGTATTACTAAGTTAACTTTTATTAAATATATACTATTGTATAATTTTTATACAATATTAATTTTAATTAATGTTTGAAAGCTGTTTTTGTTAAAACCCAGGAATTTTTTATAAATGCCAGTTTTTATTTTAAAAGTTATAATTTACATATATAGAAAATTATTTAGATAAAAATAATAATATTTTTTTATTCAGAACATCAAAATTATATAATGGTGAACTTTTCATAATTTTTTGAGATAGTCTAATTTTTGGGTAAGAATTAGATACTGTTCAATTATTTAATATGTTTTATGACATCAGAATGATCCAATAATGATGTAATGAAAACCTATATAAGGTATATTAAACCCATATATGTTTTAAATTTAAAATAATGTAATTTTATAATTGTTTGATTAATTTTATAGTATCTAAGTTGACCCTCCAATACATAATAAATATTTTAACATTTTAAAATGATATTCCTAAAAGTGTGACTCACCTACACAAAAGAAAGACAAATATTTTAATATGTTTCGGCATTGTACATATAAAATAATATTTTCCACTCCACTTTGGTGGAATCCATGGGCAGAATCCATGTTATGGTTTGGGGTATTGATTATTTTAATGTGTAGTGTCCAAAACCTGAATAATAAAGAATTATCTCTTCTTTCCTATATAAACACACTAAATACACAATTCCTCTTCACTAAAAACCATTTGTAGATTGACCATCCTTTTCCCACCACTCCCTAGAATCCTCCCAAGGAGCCCAAATCTCCCAAGAAGCCTCTCTCAATCCTCTCAAAATCCTTTGGTATCACACTTCCAAGTAAGGGATCCCCACTTTCCTTCCTTCCTTATTTATGTCCAAGTTTCTTTATATTTTTATGCCTTTTTTTCAATTAAAAATGATGGGGTTTGATTTCGTAACTCCCCTATATTTCTCTGATAATGTTTTAATGATTAGATACGCCTTTATCTGTCATTAATTCTTCCTGTGTACACCCATTACTAGGCCAAAAATCCGTAAGGGATTTCCCTCTCCTTCTTTACATTAAAGAATTTATTTAATATTATGCATACAAATACAATTACATATTTTGGGATATTATGATACAAGACCCCCTTATTTTCCATTTAATGTATAAATCATGATAAACACCTTTCTCACTCATCAACCCATTTTATAATTTCTATTTGACATCTTTATGCTGCTTAAGTTACACCAAAATTTCTATACCAAAATCATCATGTAAGTGAATACCCTACCCATTTCTCTATCAAGGGTATTAAGCTTCATAAACATTTACTTGTTGATTGAATAATTACATTTATATATTCCACATATCTTATTTGTGGAATAGATTATGATTTTTAATGAATCTATGTTTTATGATCTATGTGGCACACTTTTTCATGGAATGAAATGATTAAGAAGGGTGCACCCAGATAGCACTCCAATGCATTGGGTAAAGAATAATATCATGATAAACCAGGTTCAATGAGGGTTTACTCATGATAATTCTTGTGAAATATTGTTTTACTCATTCTAATTCAATTTCAGTGAGGGTTTACTCATACTCCATGTGCAATAATCCATAGCCCATTCTAATATCATGTTAAATTTTGTTTCCACATTTCCATGTTATAATAATCATTATACATCATGCCTTCATGTTCATGTTTACCTTGTGCTCCATTAATATGCCTATTTCTTGTCATTTATTGTATTATTCATGTTATTCCTCTTTTACTCCATTAATAGGCTTTATAGTTCACCCTTTTCTTATTCATGTCTTTAGGTTATCCCCTGGAATGCTATGTATGAAAGAATGTTGCGGTCATTTAAACAAAGTTTTCAATAATGTCACGACCCGCCCTCGGGGTCCGTGCCGTGACTACCCCAAGCCCGCCTTCCATAGGCCAGGGGCTGGCGACTAGCACCAAGGCGTAAATCCTGGTATAAAGGGAAGGCATTGCCTTTGTAAAGTAAACAAACACCACAGAGTAAGCAAGCGGAAAGTAAACACTAAGTAAAAACAGAGTACAACTGAAAGTGCGGAAAAGTAAATGGGCTAGTATACAAACCCAAACTGAAAGTAAAGTACAACTCGAAAGGGAAAACAACAACTGTAATATAAAAGCTGCAACACCGAGTTGTCCACTGGAAATCCCACCTGAAGGGTGGGTACAGATAGCTCCACAGCTCCTCGGGTCCCGCCGTCCACTCCGAACACGTCCCGCCCAGTGGTCCACCTCCAGAAACCGTCCTACTCTGTAAGCCTCAGCCAAGATCAATGCTGTCAGTCGTCTGCAACCAACACAACGTAGTGCGGGCATAGCCCGTGCAGGGGTGAGTATAAGTTACTTAGTAGGGACCCCGAGACCCCTGAAGGTCTCCCAAAATCCACAAAGGATAAACCACAAAGGAAGTTACAAACACGAAGTAATAACAGACACTGCTTAGGAATATGCCCATACATATACCTAAGTCATCAATTCCAATACGCTCCAACCTCCGAGCCCAAGTACAACTCAGTCCACATAGGAATGTATACGTATTCCACAAAGGAAAGAAAAACCAAATCCACACAGAATAGTACTACACAATCCACACAGGAAAGTAACAGGATTCAGCTCACACAGGTATACTTCTTCGAAAGACGATAAAGATGATCTCTGATCCATCTGAGTCTTCGGACCCACGAAGGATCGATAGGTAACTAACCCCCGCAAAGACCCACACAGGATCGGGCCCACACAGGACCTGTAGGCGCTGGTTCACACAGGACCGCTGAGCGCAAAGACCCACACAGGATCGGACCCACACATGACCTGCAGCACTGATCCACGTAGGTTCGCTGAGTGCGTAGTCGTCGTCGAATCCACACAGGATCTCTTTACTGTCGTCATCGCAGTCACAGTAGCAGTAGCAGTAGCAGTAGCAGTAGTAGTAGCAGTAGTAGTCACAGTAACAGTCAGAGCCAGCACTAGGGTTCCCGCACACAGCAAGCTCGTTCAGGAGGGTGTGCTCCACGAGCCGAGAGTCTGATACATCAACTGTCACAAAGTCCAGAGTTGATGTATCTAAAAGTTCCGTATCGGCAACAGGAACTCAACGCAACAGACGACACGTCGATCGGACGCCCGGTCTGAGAGTTATTGGCTTTTTCGTCTCAGGGGCCCGGTTGGTTTTTAAGGCAAAACCAACCCGACCGTACTCCACCTGCATCCAAACCTCGGGTGGAGTAAGCCAAAAGAACCGTCTCACTAAGAGTAACACAACAAAGCTGACGACACGTCAATTGGACGTCCGTAGCTCAAGATATGAGTGTTTCCGCTCCGAAGGCCCAGTTGGTTTCGTGAACGAACCAACCCGGCCGAACTCAAAGTATTCTGAAACTATGAGTGCGATATACTGAATCGACCGACTCAATCCAAGGATCGCATTGCCGCTGACGGTTCGTCAATCTGAGGTCTGTGGCTCAAGATATGGCCAAAAGACCGAAGTCGTCTCGAAAAAGGGGGGTCCGGGTCCGGGCCGACCCGGCCCGACCCCCCTGGGTCGGCCCGATCTAGATCGACCCGAACCGGGTCGACCCGACCCGGGTCCGACCAGGCCCGGCCGGCGGTGGCGCGGCCTAGCGCCGCACGGGTGCTACGCGCGGGGGGCAAGGCCCCTGCCTCCTGTCTGGCGGCGCGGCTGAAGCCGCACCTTTGATAAAACTGGCCCCCCACGTGGGGGCCTACTTTTGAGAAAACGGGGGGGGGGGGGCGTTGCCCCCCCCCCCTCACGTGGGGGGGCCTTCTTGTGGCCAGCCGGGGGAATTAATTCCCCCGGCACCTCTCTTCCGGCCGGCCCGACATGGCCGGCCAGTCCTTCCTCAACGGGACCGGCAAGGCTGGTCCCCTTCCGGCTTCCGACACCGGTGGCCCGGCTAGCCGCCGGTCTTCCCCTTTCACCGCGGCCCGGAACTAGCCGCGGTGTTCATCGTCTGGCGCGGTGCGACGACACCGCGCCCCTCCGCCGTGGCCCCGCTCCGGCCGCGGCACCTTCGGTTCTCTTCGATGTGGCGCGACGGCGTCGCGTTCTTGATAAACTTCCGCGGTGCAGCGTGACGGTGCCACGCAACTATAGCCGTGCGCTTCCCGCGTGGTGCGATGGCACCACGCCATCTCATTCATTCACAAGAGAATAATATTAATCAGGAACAAAGGAGGGGGAATTCAGCCGTTTTTGTGCGGTCTGACCCCCCCTCTCGTTAGACGATAACACATAAATAATTATCCTCACGTTTGTCATGCTAGAACCAAGAACGAGAATAAATAAATAATCAACAACAACCCCTACCTCGGTTCAAGAACGATGAACGTCAACGACCCATGGAAGACAAGCGTCATGGAGGTCGGCGTCGCAGTAATCGTTCATCAATTCCGT
Source organism: Viscum album (assembly GCA_963277665.1). Taxonomy (NCBI): domain Eukaryota; kingdom Viridiplantae; phylum Streptophyta; class Magnoliopsida; order Santalales; family Viscaceae; genus Viscum; species Viscum album. The sequence continues at coordinate 1,943,892,618 of OY728160.1, forward strand.
TGACGAAGAGGTACGTCCGAAGAGGTACGTCGTTGGAGAATCTTCGTAAGCCGACGAAGGAAGTCTGAGGAGGAAGTGGCGTTCCCTTTCGTTGACACGGAAGACGTCGTCGATCTTCGGAGACAACCGGCTACGAAGAAGAGAGGAGTGGTGTTCTTCGTCGGAGCTCGAAGGTTCTTCGCGTTCTTCGTCAAAGTTGAAGAAGAAGAAGGAGAACCCAAATTCTCTCAAGAAGGCTAGAGAAATCTAACCAAATAAAATAAGCTGGAGTCTTATTTTATTCACACACATAACAAATTGAATGTCAAAGGTTTGAAATTCAAATAAAATAACTCCAAAATAAATAACAAATTTTCATGTCATTTAAAGAGGGGTTAAAGGGAGTTTTGAGAGAAGATGAAAAGTTAGGGTTCATGTGGGCCCCACCACACTTAATCCTCTCAAGGGAGGTTAAGTGGGTGTGGGTCCCACCCCTAACATCCATTGAGAGGAGTTAACCAACAAGTTTAAAAAAAATAAAAAGTGTTTCCACATTTTTATTTAACTTCTTATAATTCTCCCAAAACTAACTTTTGTCCCGTAATAAACGCAACTTCGGAAAAGGTCTCCTTAAGTGAATATCGGTGCTGCGAGTTCATCTGTGTCCTCAGATTTCAATTCCGAGCACCGGGTCAAAAGTTAGAAATTCCCGCTCGTTCGTTCTCTGAACGTACCCGAGCCGAACATCAGAATTTGATTCCGGGCACTCCAGGCCTCGGAATCAGGTGCCGTTAGAAACCGCGTTCTTGTAAAATTCCAATAAAAATTAAGAAAAAATTTCCCTATAATTTTACGGGTCTTTACATTACTCCCAACTCAGGGCTTTACGTCCCCGTAAAGATACATCAAAAACTAGGGAAACAATTGAGGGTACTGAGCACGCATCTGAGCCTCCCGCTCCCAAGTTCTCTCCTGGAGGTTCCCGTGTTGCCATCTGATGCGCACAAGAGGAATCGATCGCCCACGTAGGACCCGCTCATGTCGATCCTCTATCTCCACCGGAACCTCCGTAAAAGTTGCCCCATCGTCGATGTCAAGCTCCCCATGGTCAATGATGTGTGTCGGGTCATGCACGTATCTCCTCAGCTGAGATACGTGGAAGACGTCGTGCACCCAGTGCAACTGAGGTGGTAGAGCCAGGCGATAAGACACCCCACCAATCCTGTTAAGGACCTGGAAGGGTCCGATGAAGCGCGGAGATAACTTTCCTCCACGGCCAAATCTCCGTATACCACGTCGAGGTGAGACCCGCAAGAAGACGTGGTCGCCATCCTCGAACTCCAGTGGCCTCCGCCTCCTGTCAGCGTATGAATTCTGCCGACTCTGAGCTGTCCTCATCCGCTCCTGGATGACCTGGACCTTCTCTATCGTGGCCTGGACCATCTCCGGTCCCACAAGTGCTAACTCCCTAGGGTCTGTCCAGCACAAAGGAGATCTACAAGGTCGGCCGTACAACGCCTCGTACGGTGCCATCCAGATGGTGGAGTGGTATCTGTTGTTGTACGAAAACTCCACCATGGGTAGGTGGTCCTCCCAGATGCGACCAAAGTCGAGGACACATGCATGGAGCATGTCCTCGAGAGTCTGAATGGTCCTCTCCATCTGACCATCCGTCTGAGGGTGAAAGGTTGTGCTCAGACGTAGCTGTGTCCCGAACGCCTCCTGTAACCCCTTCCAAAGCCGGGAAGTAAAGTGAGCATATCGATTGGAGACGATATATGATGGCACACCGTGGAGCCGCACGATCTCCTGAATGTAGAGACGTCCCAAGATCTCCACTGAGCCCTGCTCTCTGATGGGTAAGAATTGTGCCGACTTCGTGAGTCGGTCAACAATCACCCAGATGGAGTCGTGACCTCTGGAAGTGTGTGGAAGTCCAGTCACGAAGTCCATAGATATGCCATCCCACTTCCACTCCGGGACCTCCAAGGGCTGTACCAAGCCTGCTGGTACTTGATGCTCTGCCTTCACCTACTGGCAGGTGAGGCATCGAGAAACGAACTCTGCTACTGCCTTCTTCATGCCCGGACACCAGTGCTGTCGTCTGAGGTCCTGGTACATCTTCGCCACTCCAAGATGTACCTCCAAAGGAGAAGTGTGAAACTCTCTCAGCACTTTCTCTCACAAAGCGACTGGTACCATGGTACGTCCTATGAAAAGGATGTCGTGCTCTGCTCCAAGGGAGAAACCATCAGGTGCCTGTCCTGAGGATATCTGTGCACGCCGTGTCTCACAGTCAGCGTCCTCACACTGTGACCCTCTGACCCGCTGCAGTAGTGGAGGGGTGACTGTGAGAGACTGAAGGAAGGCTGCTCCATCTCTATCCATGAAGAATATCTGCAAAGAGGTTAGCTTCTCTGTTTCCTCCTCAAGTAGCTGAATGCCCATCCTCCTGCTGAGGGCATCGGCTACCACATTCCCCTTCCCAGGAGTATAGACTATCTCAAAGTCATAGTCCTGGAGGAACTCGAGCCATCGCCGCTGCCTCAGGTTCAGGTCCTTTTGCGAGAAGATATACCTGAGACTCTGATGATCGGAAAAGACTGTAAAGCGCTCGCCCATCAGATAGTGTTGCCATGTCTTCAGAGCGAAGACCACTGCTGCTAACTCCAGGTCATGGGTAGCGTAGTTCTGCTCATGCGGTCTCAACTGACGTGATCCATAGGCGATCACTGCCCGCTCCTGTATCAGAACACATCTGAGTCCGGTCCCTGATGCATCGCAGTAGACTACGTACCCTACTCCCTCCTCATGCAACCTCAAGATAGGTGCGCTAGTCAATCTCTGTCTCAGCTCCTGGAAGCTCTACTGACATCTTTCTGACCACACGAAGTGTTTCCCCTTCTTCGTCAAAGTTGTGAGTGGTGCCGCAACTCTAGGGAAGTCTGGAACGAATCTATGATAGTAACCATCTAGTCCCAAGAAACTCTGAACCTCAGTCACGCTCCTGGGTGGCTCCCATGCTAACACAGCCTCGATCTTCATAGGATCCACTTCAACTCCCACCTCAGAGATAACGTGACCCAAGAAGTGGACCTCATGTTTCGAGAACTGGCACTTCGAGAGCTTACCATAAAGCTGGTGCTCTCGGAGTGTGTCTAGTACAACTCGCAAGTGATAGGCGTGCTCCTCCTCAGTCGTAGAGTAAATCAAAATGTCATCGATGAAAACTACGACAAATCGATCGAGGTATGGCTGAAAGATCCAGTTCATGAGGGCCATGAACACTGCTGGAGCATTGGTTACGCCAAAAGGCATAACCAAGAACTCATAGTGGCCATACCGACATCTGAAGGCCGTCTTCTGCACGTCCTCGTCTCTGACTCTGTGCTGATGATAGCCCGACATGAGGTCTATTTTTGAGAACCACCGTGCTCCCTTCAGCTTATCAAAGAGGTCATCAATCCTTGGTAGAGGATACTTGTTCCTCACCGTCACCTGGTTCAGGCGACGATAGTCAACACAAATTCACAAGCTCCCATCCGCCTTCTTGGCGAACAATATCGGGGAAGCGCAGGGTGAAACACTGGGTCGGATGAACCCCTTTCCCTTCAAGTCCTCTAACTGTACCCGTAGCTCTCGAAGCTTGGTGGGGGCCATCCGATATGCTGGAGTGGATATCGGGGTTATCCCGGGGTACAAGTCTATATAAAAGTCTACCTCTCTGCGAGGAGGTAGCCCTGGAACGTCGTCGGGAAAAACGTCCGCAAACTGATCCACCACTGCAGGAAAACCAGGACTCCGCACGTCAACTGCTCCAAGGATGAGGCTAGCCAACTGATGAGTGATGGGCTGTCCTCTCCTCCGCGGATGTCCATCCTGTGATGAAAAGGCTCCGTTCTCGCCGGTGAAGGTGAACCTGCTTCCGTCGGTGCGTACACATCGCACCTTGCGCCTAAACAGTCAATCTGCGCATGGACCGTAGATAGCCAATCCATGCCCAAGATGACGTCGTAAGGCCTCGACGCTGCTACAAGAAGATCCCAGCCGAAGCTCTCGCCTCCTAGAGTGAGCTCACACTGCCGGCACCAGTGCGTAATCGTCGAGTCTGCTCCCATAGGAGTCTCTAGCCGTAAGGATTGAGCCAACGGCTCTGTCGGAATCTCCGAGCTCCGAACAAGGGTAGCGGCTATGAAAGAGTGACTCGCTCCTATGTCTATAAGTACTGCAGAAAGGGTGGAATAGAGATAGATAGTACCTCGAATCATCTCGGGTGCACCGTGGTCGTAGGCCTCTTCTGCCTGGAGATGTGCCTGTCTCTGCCCGCCTGCTCCCTGTGGTTGGGGTGGACCTCCTGGTGGTGGTGGTGGTAGAGCCTCAAAGCGTCGCCCACCACCGGCTGCTCGTCCAGCTCCTCTACCTCGTCCGCCTCCTCCCTGCGGACCGCCATGGTCGACCCTCTGCCTCTGCCTCGTTGGTCCCTCAACTATCTGCTGCTCCTCGGCTCGGCGGGTCGGGCAGTCACGAGTCATGTGGCCCTGCCCGCCGCACGAGTAGCACTGCCTGCCTCTCGAAAGACTAGCTCCTCGATGTGTGCCCCGCACTGCTGAGCCAGTGTCCTGAGGTCGTCTGCCTGATGGTCTGGTCTGCCTGAACCCCTGAGTCATCCGTCGACTGCCTGCTGCAGATGACTCTGCCACGTGCCGCCCTGCGGTGGATCTCGACGCTGGTGTAGACTCAACAAGGAAGCTCTCGATCAAAAGGGCCCGCTCCAGTACTCCTGTCTGAGTCGGTATGCTGAGGGAGATCAGAGATGCCCTGATCTCATGTCTCAAACCCTGCTTGAAGGTCCGGTGCCGGAAGAATGGGTCTCGTACCATGTCGGTCGAGTAGCGCGAGAGATCGGTAAATCTCGCCGAGTACTGAGCAACCGTCATGCTGCCCTGCCGCAGCTGAAGAAGCTCCTGGATACCCACCACACGAAGGGTGGCTGTGACGAACTCCAATAGGAAGAGACTCTCAAAGTCCGTCCATAGAAGAGATGCCTCATCGTGCACCGGGAGCATCAAGCTCCACCATCGTCCTGCTGCTGCGTGTAGTAGGCTCGCAGCGAGGATCACCATGAGGTCTGCTGGTGTCCTCACTAGCCTAAACACACGTACCACTGCCTCCAGCCAGTCCTCGGCTGCATGGGGATCAGTCTCCCTGCGAAACCTGGGTGGTCGCTGGCGCTGAAACTCATGCAGTGCGATGAGGCGACGTGCATCGTCAGCGGCCGGTGCTGGAAGTATCGGTGGCTCGACGGGTAGAGCTATCGCCGGTGCCACTACTGACAAAGGGCCCTGCACCGAAGCCTCGTCGCTCGGTGGGCTGTCATCACACTCGACTCTTGGAACCCTAGCTGGCTGCCGTCGTGGGGCCATCCTGAAAAGGAAACAGGTGCGCCATGGTCAGAACAGTATACCTAGTGAGCTGATATAAAGTAATCACAAAGAAAACATTGAAACACACACGCAATCAATGTTTTCATGCATTAAGTCGGAAATCAGAAGTCAGGGTCCAGGTGTACGGATACGTCGGTCGTCGCACCAACACTGGACTCCCTGGACTGATAACCACACTAAATATGCTAAACATTATTGCTTCACATAGAATAGATCAGAGTTCTCGGTAGAACCGAACTCCACTGATACCAATTTGTCACGACCCGCCCTCGGGGTCCGTGCCGTGACTACCCCAAGTCTGCCTTCCATAGGCCAGGGGCTGGCGACTAGCACCAAGGCGTAAATACTGGTAAAAAGGGAAGGAATTTCCTTTGTAAAGTAAACAAACACCATAGAGTAAGCAAGCGGAAAGTAAACACTAAGTAAAAACAGAGTACAACTGAAAGTGTGGAAAAGTAAATGGTCCAGTATACAAACCCAAACTGAAATTAAAGTACAACTCGAAAGGGAAAACAGCAACTGTAAAGTAAAAGCTGCAACACCGAGCTGTCCACTGGAAATCCCTCTTGAAGGGTGGGTACAGATAGCTCCACTGCTCCTCGGGTCCCGCCGTCCGCTCCGAACACGTCCCGCCCAGTGGTCCACCTCCAGGTACCGTCCTGCTCTGCAAGCCTCAGCCAAGATCAATGTTGTCCGTCGTCTGCAACCAACACAACGTAGTGCGGGCATAACCCGTGCAGGGGTGAGTATAAGCTACTTAGTAGGGACCCTGAGACCCCTGAAGGTCTCCCAAAATCCACAAAGGATAAACCACAAAGGAAGTTACAAACACGAAGTAATAACCGACACTGCTTAGGTATATGCCCATACATATACCTAAGTCATCAATTCCAATATGCTCCAACCTTCGAGCCCAAGTACAACTCAGTCCACACAAGAAAGTATACGTATTCCACATAGGAAAGCAAAACGAAATCCACACAGAATAGTACAACACAATCCACACAGGAAAGTAACAGGATTCAGCTCACACAGGTATACTTCTTCGAAAGACAATAAAGATGATCTTTAATCCATCTAAGTCGTCGGACCCATGAAGGATCAATAGGTAACTAACCCCCGCAAAGACCCACACAGGATCGGGCCCACACAGGACCTGTAGGCGCTGGTTCACACAGGACCGCTGAGCGCAAAGACCCACACAGGATCGGGCCCACACAGGACCTGCAGCACTGATCCACGTAGGTTCGTTGAGTGCTGTAGTCGTCGTCGAATCCACACAGGATCTCTGTACTATCATCGTCACAGTCACAGTAGCAGTATAAGTAGCAGTAGCAGTAGTAGTAGCAGTAGTAGTCACAGTAACAGTCGCAGCCAGCACTAGGGTTCCCGCACACAGCATGCTCGTTTAGGAGGGTCCGCTCCACGAGCCGAGAGGCTGATTCATCACTTGTCACAAAGTCCAGAGTTGATGTATCCAAAAGTTCCGTATCGACAATAGGAACTCAACGCAAGAGACGGCGCGTCGATCGGACGCCCGGTCTGAGAGTTATTGGCTTTTTCGTCCTAGGGGCCCGCTTGGTTTTTAAGGCAAAACCAACCCGACCGTACTCCACCTGCATCCAAACCTCGGGCGGAGTAATCCAAAAGAACCGTCTCACTAATAGGAACACAACAAAGCTGACGGCACGTCAATCGGACGTCCGTAGCTCAAGATATGAGTGTTTCCGCTCCGAAGGCCCGGTTGGTTTCGTGAACGAACCAACCCGGCCGAACTCAAAGTATTCCGAAACTTTGAGTGCGATATACCGAATCGACCGTCTCGATCCAAGGATCACATTTCCGCTGGCGGTTCATCAATCGGAAGTCCGTGGCTCATGATATTTCCAAAAGAACGAAGTCATCTCGAAAACGGGGGGTCCGGGTCCGGGCCGACCTGGCCCGACCCCCCCTGGGTCGGCCCAATCCGGGTCGACCCGACCTGGGTCCGACCAGGCCCAGCCGGCGGCGGCGCGGCCTGGCGCCGCACGGGTGCTACGCGCGGGGGGCAAGGCCCCCACCTCCTGTCTGGCGGCGCGGCTGAAGCCGCGCCTTTGAGAAAACCGGCCCCCCACGTGGGGGCCTGCTTTTGAGAAAACGGGGGGGCGCTGCCCCCCCCCCCAACCTTTGTGTCACCGGTCCCCCCCCCCCTCACGTGGGGGGGCCTTCTTGTGGCCAGCCGGGGGAATTAATTCCCCCGGCACCTCTCTTCCGGCCGGCCCGACATGGCCGGCCGGTCCTTCCTCAACGGGACTGGCAAGGCCGGTCCCCTTCCGGCTTCCGACACCGGCGGCCCGGCTAGGCGCCGGTCTTCCCGTTTCGCCGCGGTCCAGAACCGGCCGCGGTGTTCGTCGTCCAGCACGGTGCGATGACACCGCGCCCCTCCTCCGTGGCCCCGCTCCGGCCACGGTGCCTTCGGTTCCCTTCGACGCGGCGCGACGGCGTCGCGTTCTTGATAAAATTCCGCGGGGCGGCGCGACGACACAGCGCAACTATAGCCGTGCGATTCCCGCGTGGTGCGACGGCACCACGCCATCACATTCATTCACAAGAAAATAATATTAATCAAGAACAAAGGAGGGGGAATTCGGCCGTGTTTATGCGGTCTGACCCCCCCTCTCGTTAGACGATAACACATAAATAATTATCCTCACGTTTGTCATGCTAGAACCACGAACGAGAATAAATAAATAATCAACAACAACCCCTACCTCGGTTCAATAACGATGATCCTCAACGACCCGCAGAAGACAAGCGTCGCGGAGGTCGGCGTCGCGTTAATCGTTCGTCAATTCCGTTGATGAAGAGGTACGTCCGAAGAGGTACGTCGTTGGAGAATCTTCGTAAGCCGACGAAGGAAGTCCAAGGAAGAAGCAGCGTTCCCTTTCGTTGAGACGGAAGACGTCGTCGATCTTCGGAGACAACCGGCTACGAAGAAGAGAGGAGCGGCGTTCTTCGTCGGAGCTCGAAGGTTCTTCGCGTTCTTCGTCAAAGTTGAAGAAGAAGAAGGAGAACCCAAATTCTCTCAAGAAGGCTAGAGAAATCTAACCAAATAAAATAAGCTAGAGTCTTATTTTATTCACACACTTAACAAATTGAATTTCAAAGGGTTGAAATTCAAATAAAATAACTCCAAAATAAATAACAAGTTGTCATGTCATTTAAAGAGGGGTTAAAGGGAGTTTTGAGAGAAGATGAAAAGTTAGGGTTCGTGTGGGCCCCACCACACTTAATCCTCTCAAGGGAGGTTAAGTGGGTGTGGGTCCCACCCGTAACATCCTTTGAGAGGAGTTAACCAACAAGTTTAAAAAAAAATAAAAAGTGTTTCCACATTTTTATTTAACTTCTTATAATTCTCCCTAAACTAACTTTCGTCCCACAATAAACGCAACTTCAGAAAAGGTCTCCGTAAGCGAATATCGGCGATGCGAGTTCATCGGTGTCCTCGGATTTCAATTCCGAGCACCGGGTCAAAAGTTAGAAATTCCCGCTCGTTCGTTCACTGAACGTACCCGAGCCGAACTTCAGAAATTGATTCTGGGCACTCCGGGACTCGGAATCAGGTGCCGTCAGAAACCGCGTTCTTGTAAAATTCCAAAGAAAATTAAGAAAAAATTTCCATTCAATTTTACAGGTCTTTAAAAATAAAGATGTTTTGTTTTATATTATATGTTTTTGAGTATTTTTCCTAATTTCCTAGGAAACAAGACCTATTGATCCTCATAGTTGTCTTAAGTGCATGTTTATGTAATAAATCATGTTTAAGTGTGTAATACAGAGCATGGTTGTTATAGTTACGCATAACTCACCTACCACACTAAGGTTCATCATGTTTATGGAAAATGGGAATTATGCTAACCAATGCCCGAATATGAGGGTTTAAAAAGATGATTGACATCAGCAATCTCTTAAGGTTATAGATAATGGAAAATCTCATGCGATCGTTGGTGGTGATATGGAGTATGAAGACAAAGATGTGAAAGGTGAACTTACCATCCAATATAAAATAGAAAAATTATTATTTGATTTTGGATCCAAAATGTATTTTATTTATAAATAACATTACAATAGTATCACCATATCACCTAAACAATTTGATTTCTAGTTAGTTGGGAATGCTCTTAATGGAACAATTGTCACACCTTAATTTTATAATTCTACACATGTTATGTTTTTAAGAATGTTATTCCATAAAATCTTTTGATTCCTCCTTTAGTTGGATTTGATTTCATAATTGGAATGGATTTGATTCTAATTTATGGAACTGATATCATTTTCTAAGGAAGGGATGTTAGAATTCATATTCTGAGGAAGGGGAATCACATTTTTTGGGTCAAAAAATCTCAATAGATGGTATATTTGTGGATTCATAAAGGGAATAAGTTATTTAGAATAATCCTATACCATCAATGGTGACAAATATCTTATATTTTATTTGTTTGGATGGATATTATAACTAAATTGTAGAGAATTGATCTTTAATTTCTATTCCACTTGCAATTTTAACTAGGAAGGGTGAAAAGTTCATTGGGATGGAGGAATATTGTAAAGACCCAGAATTTCTGTGGATTTTTTTTCGTAAATACATTGAAATTCTATGAGCCCGAGAATATTTATAGCATGTGATTCTGAGGCCCTGTGTTCCCGGAATCAATTTCTGATGTTATTTTCGGGTATATTCAGTAAACGTACGAGTGGGATTTTATAACTATTGAACTGGTGCTCGGAATTGAAATATGAGGGCACCGTTGAACTCGCAGTGCCGGTATTCCCTTCAGAAGACATTCACCTCGACGACAGATGGTCAGAAATAAAAGATTGTTTTTGGGTTTTTAATGAATGAATTAAATTAAAATAAAGATGTAGCTTTATTTTTATTTTGGTTGGTTGAATCCTCTATGTGGAAGTTGTTGGTGGGGACCGCCACACCTTAACCTCCCATGATAGGTTATGGTGGTGGTGCTCACCCGAACCTAACCTCCTCTGCATGCTTTATATATTGCGGACCACCTAGGTTTTTAACCCCTTGAAACTCCCCATTAAAGGGGATAAACCCTCAAACATCCATTATGTGTAGGGAGCCTCTTCAAATCCCCTAACACTTTATGGTTACATATCCTCAACATTAATTATTTATGCCAACCTCTTGAGAAATTAATTGGAGATATCCTAGTTAATTAACCCATTTTAATTTTCTGCCAACAACTAAATAATAGATAAACACAATCAATTATTTTGGTTGACATTGGTCTTTTGGTGGAACTTTGTAGAAGATAGAAATACTCTCGCCATCGAAGAAAAAATAACGTGTTCTTCCAATGAAGAATGCCAACAACGATCTCCTTTGACCTTCATCCTAAAATCCTACTAATGCAGGATGTCTACAACCAACCTTCCCTCTACATAATTGTCAACGAGCTGACATAAGAGCTTGAGATTGGAAGTGTGCGGCGGTTGCGACCAATGAATATCTCCTCCATCTTCTTTCTGCAACTTCATCATCGAACAACAAAAAAATTTAGGGCCTTAATTAAATTTAAGATACATGTTCTACATTTATTTAGAAACGAAGAATGAGGTTGCTTTCTTTTTGCAGGTGGATTGCTGTGGTTTGCTCTAAAGGACCGATTTCTATCACCCTAAACGTGGAGGATGCGGGCCAAATAAACATGGCCCGACATCCTCTGTCAATATCTTTGGTGATGTCTTTCAGCATGGTGACTAAATAACGAGGCGAAAAAGGTGGAAAAGACAAAGTTCGGGCTACCCGCAACCTCCGTGACCCGCGCCACCCTCGTGGTGTCCCGCACCACCCCCGGCCAAACCGGCCCCGGCTGAGCCTATGCTGGCCTGCCAGGCCGCCTCCCACCCTTCTCGGCCACCTCCTGGATGCCCTCCGGCCTATGCGACGGCCTCTCAGCCTACCCGGCTTCCTTCCGGCCTACCCAGCCACCCGCCGGCCTTCCCAGCAGCCTCCAGGCATTCCCCGCTGCCTCATGGCTGCCTGCCAGCCTCACGGCCTACCTGTCAACCTTTTGGCCTCCCGGGCTGAAACACCCAACCCGCGCCCCTCATGGTGTCCCATCCGAGCCGGCCTCCTGCGCCCCTTACAGTGCCCTTTCCGAACAGGCCACACCCTCACGATGCTCTGGGTTGAACCGCCCTTACAGCGCCCTCTGAGCCGGACCGCCCCTGTGGCCCATTGGGCTGGGCCAAGTGGGCCGGGCCGAACATAACAGGTTGGCCCACCCAATGGGCTAGGCCAGACCCTACAGGTCTGACCGGGTCAACCTAGACCGGGAAGTCCCGGACTGGATTAGGCTGGGTCGGTCCGACCAGGTCGGACCGGACCCGGGCCCACTACGACCTTCTACTTACTTTTGGCCATATCTTTGGCACCAGACATCTATTGGATGAACCATCAAGGGTGATGATAATCAGGGATCATGACAGTCCCTTATAGTATACCCTACTGAAGTTTGTGGTATAGTTGAGTTACGGCCAGGTTTGGTCATGCACGAATCCAACCGGGCCCCTTGAACTAAAACGCTAATAACTCACAGACAAAGCGTCTGATTGACACGCCGTCTATTGAGTTGAGATTCATATGATGTAGCATACCATTGGGATAATTATTCATAGGACTTTATGGTAGTTGGTGTATCGACACTTGGATTGAGTATCGGCCCCTCCCAGAATCAAGCGTGCTTTGTTCAAGAAACATGTGGCTGGCTGCTTTCTGATAAAAAGGATCCTACGTGGGTTCAACAACTTCGACTACTGATCCAGGATCCTAAATGGGTTTGATAGCTCTGACAAATATTCTAGGATCCTACGTGGGTTCGACAGCTCTGACTACTGTTCTAGGATCCTACGTGGGTTTGACATCTCTGTTTTCCATTCCAGGATCCTATGTGGGTTCGACAGAATAGATGATTTAGTGACTACATCTGATCATCTCTATCTCTCTATATATGTTATATACCTATGTGAGCTGAGTCAGTAACTTTTGTGCTTACCTCATGATTGAGATGGATTACTCGATAGCTTATGTATATGTATTGACATATATGTATATGGGGTTATCTGTTGATTTCATACTTTGTGGTTATCCTTGTGGGATTTTGAGAGACCTTGAGGGTCTCGGGGTACATAATGAGTATTGTTTTACTCACCCCTACAGAGGCTATGTATTCACCTCATTGTTTTGGCTGTAGATGATAGATAATGTTGACTGAGGTTGAGAGTATTAGGACTGGATGGTACCTAGAGATGAAACACACGACGATTCGGTACTCAGAGGAGACTAGCAGACGTGGAGTGCTGAGGACACTATCTGTACCTACCCTTCAGGTAGAAACCTCGGTGGATGACCCATCATCTGTTTTTCTTTATTCAGTTGTACTTTTAGTTCCTTGTATATTACAGTTAGGCTTGTATTTTCGGCCCCTTTACATTTCAACACTCTCTTGTTATACAGTTTTACATAGTGTGTTTTATCCAACTGTGTGCTCTGTTGTATGTGTTTACAGTTATAATGGTAATTCCTTCCCATATTTAGGGAATTATTCCTTTGGTGCTAGTTGAAATCCCCTGGCCTATTTAAGGCGGGCTTGGGGTAGTCACAACATGAGCCCCGGCGGACGGGTCATGAAAAATTGGTATCAGAGGAGTCGGGTTTACCGCATAACTTTGGATTGGGATCTTTTCTATGAAGCAATAGTGTTAAGGGTACTGAGTGTGGTTTTAATTTCAGGGAGTCCAGTTTTGGTGTGGTGGCCAATGTATACATACACCAGTACACTGACTTTTGATTTTTGATTCAGTGCAAAAAAACACTAATTGTGTGTGTGTGTGTGTGTGTTTTGAAGATTTTTTCTGAATTATTTGAGTCAGATCAGCTGGTATAACTTTTTGACCATGGCACAATTGTTTCATTTCAGGACACCCCCATTCAGACAGTTGTCCAGTGTTCTAGGATTTGTATGAGAGGGTAGCCCACCGATTGACAAGGTCTCGGTGTAGGGCCCCATCACAACAGAGGCACCATCGGTACCAATACCCATTGTGCCACCGATTCCACCAGCCCCAGGAATAGATGATGCACGCCGCTTGATCTCATTTCATGAGTTCTAGTTCCAGATGCCGCCCAGGTCCAGGGGTGAGACAGACCTGCAGACAGATGTGGATTGGATCGAGGCTATGGAGAGAGTCTTCAGACTGGTAGGGACACCAGCTGACATTATATTGATCCTTGTCGCATGTCTCCTTCAAGAAGAAGTAGGTAGATGGTAGATCCTGGAGCTCCAGGTGCATGATGAGGCGACACTTATCTAAGTAGACTTCAAGAGCCTGTTTTGGGTGGAATTTTTCCCAGCCACCCTACCTGACGTGCAGATACAAGAGATACTTCATCTACTGTAGGGCATCTTGATGGTGGCACGTTACTCAGCGAGGTTCACCGACCTCTCTTTCTACTCCACAGATATGGTGAAAGAGCCTTTCTTTAGGGCCCAGACCTTCGAGCAGGGTCTCAGGAGAGAGATCATGGCTTCAATGATCTCCCTCACCATCACGAAGTAGGAGGGGGTGTTAGAGAGATCCCTCTTGGCGGAATGTTTCCTTATTGAGCAGTCTCCAGTAGTGAGATCCACGACCAGTCGACACATAGAAGAGTTTTCTATAGTTTTCAGCAAATAGATGTTGCAGAGGTCCAAGAGGACCAACCCAATAGGTGGATAACCTCATGACTCAGGCTCAGTTGTGCAGGGAACACGAGACAATTCCAGTCATACGGGGACCAGGTAGTGCTACGCATGCGACGAGATGGGTCACATGGATCAAGACTGTCTGACCCACCATGCAGTTGATTAGAAGATAGTCGAGGGAACTCCCAGGTAGAGGCAGAGGTTTGATCATTGTGGTTTGTAGGGAGTAGGTGGATGTGGAAAAGGAGCTTGCTGAGAAGCAGGTGGTGGACGATGATTTGATGTCCTACCACCACCACCACCAGGAGGTCCACCGCCGACTGTAGGGAGTAGGTGCACATGGGAGAACTCAGCTCTAGGAAGATGAGGCCTACGATCATAGCGCTTCAAAGATGATTCGAGGTACGATCTATGTATACTCCACCTTAGCTACATTTCTTATATACAAAGGTTCTAGTCACTCATTCATTTCCACTACCCTCATTCAGATCTTGGAGATTCCGACGGAGCCATCAGCTCGATCCTTATGGTTAGAGACTCCTACGGGAGCAGACTCAATGATTACGCATTTGTTTCGGCAGTTTGAGCATACTATAGGAGGCGATATCATCGGCTAGGATCTTCTCGCAGCAGCGTTGAGGCCTTACGACGTCATCTTGGGTATGAAACAGTTATCTGTAGTCTATTCTCAGATTGACAGTATTAGGCACAAAGTGTGGTGTGTCTGCACGGATGGGACCAGGTTTACCTTCACTGGAGAGAATGGAGCCTTATAAGTGCAGTATGGACTTACCCAGAGGTGGGGGCACCCAATAACTCATCAATTGGCTACCCTTATCCTCGGAGTGATTGATGTGCAGAGTCTGAGATATCATGTAGTGGTAGACTAGTACGAGGATAACTTCCCTGAAGATGTCCCAGGACGACCTCCTCATAGAGAGGTGGACTTTTACATTGATCTGTACCCTGGGATGACTCTGATATCTATACTATCATATTGTATGGCTCCCATTGAGCTTCGTGAACTGCGGGTATAGCTAGTGGACTTGCAGTGGAAGGGATTCATCTGGACCAATGTTTCTCCCTGGGCATCCCCGATTCTATTCGCCAAAAATGCAGATGGAAGATTGAGGATTTGTGTCGACTATCATCTTCTAAACCAGGTGGACATGAAGAATAAGTACCAACTCCTGAGGATTGATGACCTCTTTGATCAGCCGAAGGGATCATGGTGGTTCCCGAAGATAGTCCTTAGATCAGGCTATCACCATCTCAGAGTTCGAGATGAGGATGTGAAAAATAAGACCTTCAGATGTTGGTACGACCACTATGTGTTCTTACTTATGTAATTCGGCATAACCAATACTCCACAAATGTTCATGGGACTCATTAAAAAGATTTTCCATCCATACCTCGATCTCTTTGTCATAGTCTTCATCAACAGCATTCTAATCTACTCAACTAAGGAGGAGGATCATGCCTACCATTTGTAGGTAGTTATGGAAACACTTCGAGAGCACCAGCTTTATGGTAATCTCTCAAAGTTCCAGTTTTGGATCCGAGAGGTACACTTTTTGGGACATGTCATCTCAATGGATGGAGTTTCCATAGATCCAGCAAAGATTGAGGAGATACTTTCTTGGGAGCCACCCAGGAGTGTGACGGAGGTACGAGGTTTCCTAGGTTTGGATGGATACTACTGTTGGTTTGTATTAGACTTCTCTAGAGTTTCATCAGCACTATCAGCCTTAACAAAGAAGGGGAAACCGTTTGTGTGGTCAGAGAGATGCCAACATAGCTTTCGGGAGCTGAGGTAGAGGCTGACTAGTGCCCCCCATCTTAAGAATTCCAGAGGATCTTGTAGGGTACGTAGTTCACTACGACACATCAGGGACCAGACTCAAATGTGTCCCGATGCAGGAGGAAGTAGTGATTGCTTATGCTAATTGTCAGCTGAGACAACATGAGTAGAAGTATGCCACCCATGACATGGAGTTTTCAGTAGTGGTCTTCTCCTTGAAGATGTGGTGGCACTATCTGATGGGAGATCGTTTCATAGTCTACACTAACCACAAGAGTCTCAGGTATATCTTCTCTCAGAAGGACCTGAACCTAAGATAGTGGTGATTTCATGAGGTCCTCCCGTACATTGACTTCAATATAGTCTATAGTTCTAGGATGGGGCACGTTGTAGTAGATGCAGTAGTAGGATATCTAGTATACAGCTTCCGGTGATGAAATAGAGCAGCTGGCTGCATTATAGATATGATTTGTGGATATAGACGGAGCAGCCTTTCTACAATCTCTTACAGTCACTCCCCCACTTCTTCAGCGAGTCTAGGAGGAGCATCGTGGAGACGCTGACTGTGAGGCATGAAATGCTCATACATCCATAGGGCAGGCACCTTCTAGATTTTTTGAAGGTGGGGAGCACATCATCCTCTTTAGAGTACAAACCTTGGTACTAGTGCACTTCAAGAGGAAGTGTTGAGGGAGTTCAACACTTCCCCACTAGCGGTACATCCAGGAGTGGTGAAGATGTACCAGGACCATATCCGACAACACTGGTGGCTGGGAATGAAGAAAGCAGTTTCTGAGTTTGTCTCTCGATTCCTCAGTTGTCAGTGAAGTAAAGGTGAAGCATCAGGTACCAGCAGGGTTGGTTCAGCCTTTAGAGGTCCCATAGTGGACGTGGGATGAGATATCCATGGAATTCGTGATGGGTCGTCCACGAACATCAAGGGGTCATGTCTCTATTTGGGTGATCATCGACCAAATCCCCAAGTCGGACCACTTCCTACCGATCAGAGAGCAGTGTTAAGTAGAGATCTTGGGATGCATATATGTGCAAGATATTGTGCAACTACATGGAGTACCTACGACGATTATCTCCAATCGTGAAGTACGTTTCACTTCCTGACTATGGAATGAGTTGCAGGAGGCTTTCAAGATGCAACTTCGATTGAGGACCACCTTCTGTGCACTAAAGGATAATTAGAATGAGCAGACCATTCAGACCCTCTAGGACATACTGCGTGCTTGTGTCCTCAAATTCAGTTGTAGCTGGGAGGATCAATTACCTTTGGTGAATATTTCATACAACAAAAGCTATCACTCCACCATTGGGATGGAACCTTTTGAGACATTATACCAGTGACCTTGCAGATCACCCTTGTACTGGACTGACCCTGGGGAGTCAGCATTAGTGGGGCTAGAGATGGTACAGGCTACCACAGAGAAGGTGCAGATCATCCAAGAGTGGATGAAGACTGCATAGAGCAGGCAGAAGTCATATGATGATAGGAGACGGAGGCCACTAGAGTTTGAGGATGGATACCACATCATTCAATGTGTCTCGCCTCGACGAGGACTATGGAGATTTGGCTGATGTGGCATGTTATCTCCATGTATCATCTGACCTTTCTAAGTCCTCAGCAGAGTTGGAGAGGTAGCTTACTACTTAGCTCTTCCACCTCAATTGCACCAGGAGCACGATGTCTTCCATGTATCTCAACTGAGGAGAAACGTGCATGATCCTTCTCACATCATCGACCAGGAGAGCTGTATGTTGACGATGGGGAAACATTAACAGAGGTTCCCGTGGATATTCAGGATTGACACGCGTAAGTCCTATGTGGATGGTCGATAGCTCTGGTGCGCGTTCGCTGGCAGTACATGAACCTCCAGGAGAGCACATGGGAGCGGGAGGCTCAGATGCGTGCTCAGTACCCCCACTTGTTCCCTTAGTTAGATTCGTTGCTTATGGGGACATAAATCCCTGATGTTGGGAGAATTTAAAGACCTAGAATTTCAGTGGAATTTTTTTCCTAAATACGTTGGAATTTTACGAGTCCACAAAAATTGACGGCGCTTGATTGTGAGGCCTGGTGTGCTTTGAGTCAATTTCTGATGTTTTTTTCGGGAACGTTCAATAAACGTATGAGCGGGTTTTTATATCTCTTGAAAAGATGAACATAATTGTAATCTGAGGGCACCATTGAACTCACAGCACCGATATTCCCTTAAGAAGTCTTTCACTCGATGACAGATTGTGAGAAATAAAATATATTTTTTTGGTTTTTAATGAATGAATTAAATAAAAATAATGTTGTAGGTTTATTTTTATTTTGGATGGTTGAAGCCTCCATGTGGAAGTTGGAGGTGGGGACCACCACACCTTAACCTCCCATGAGAGGTTATGTTGGTTGGGCCCACCCTAACCTAACCTCTTCTTCATGCTTAATATGGTGGGGACCACACGGGGTTTTTACCCCATGAAATTCCCCATTAATGTGGAAAACCCCTCAAATTATATTATGTGTAGGGAGCATATTCAACTCCCCTAACACATAATGGCACCAAATCCTCCACATTAATTATTTGTGCCAACCTCTTGATTAATTAATTGGAGCTAACCTAATTAATTAACCCCTTTGAGTAATTTTCCAATAACTAAATAATAGATAAAATCAATCTATTATTTTCGTTGGCATTATACATTTGGTGGAACTTGGGAGAAGAGAGAATAGATCTCACCATCAAAGAACGAAGAATGCATTCCTCCAATGAAGAATGCCAACAAAGATATCCTTCGACCTTCATCCTCGGATCCTACCGACGTGGAACGTCTTCAACGGACCTTCCCTCCAAATCATCGTCAATAAGACGACGCATGAGCTCAGCATTGGAAGTGTGCGACAGATGTGAAGAACGAAGATCTCCTCCATCTTCTTTCTGTGACTTCATCGTTGAACAACGAACAAAGGTAGGGGTTTAATTTCATTTAAGTTACATGTTCTTCCTTTCTTTCAAAATGAAGAATAAATATTCTTTCTTTCTGAAGGTGGATTGTTGTGGCTCATTCTAAAGGACCGATTGCTCTCACCCTAAATGCGGAGGGTTCAAGACAAACTAACAAGGGCCAACAAACTCAATCGACCTCTTTTGTGTTGTCCTTCGGCATGGCTATGAAACGACGAGTCGAAGAAGGTGGTAAGGAAAATGGATGTGCTACCAGTGGCCTCTATTACCCGCGCCACCCACGCGGCCTCTCGCACCGCCACTGTCCAAACCGACCCTGGCCGAACCCCCGCCGGCCTACCCGGCCACCTCCCGGCTGCCCGCTGGCCTACCATCAGCCTGCCCGGCAGTCTCCCGGCCTGCCCGGATGCCTCTCGAGCACCCGTCGGCCTCATGGCCTGCCCATCGATCTCCTAGACTCCCTAGATGAACCGCCCAAACCTCCCCCCTTGCGGCATCCCGTCCAAGCTGGCCTCCCGCGCCCCTCACAACACCGGGGCCGAACCAGCCGCACCCTCACGATGCTCCGGGCCGAACCGCCCTCGCAGTGCCCTCTGAGCCGAACTGCCCACATAGCCTGCTGGGCTGGGCCGAGCAGGCAGTGCCAAACCTAATAGGCTGGCCCACCCAACGGGCCGAGACAGGCCCATGAAGTCTAACCGGGTTGACCTAGACCGGGTCAGACCATACTGGGTGGGGTCGGGTCAGTCCGACCGGGTCAGACTGGAACCGGGCCCACTACGACCTTATTCTTCCTTTTGGCCATATCTTTGGCACCGTACGTCTGTTTGATGGACCGTTGGAGGCGCTGGTAATTAGGGATCATGAAGTTCACTTAGAGTATACCCCACTGTAATTTGGTGAATAGTTGAGTTACGGTCAGGTTGGGTTGTGCACGAATCCAACTGGGCCACTGGGACTAAAAGGCTAATAACTCACAGACAGGGCATCCAATTGATGCACCGTCTATTGCGTTGAGCCCCCTATGATGAAGCAGACCTTTGGGATAATTCTTTGTGGGACTTCATGGCTATTGGTGTATCGACATTGGGGTTGAGGAGCGGACCCTCTTAGAATCAACCGTGCTTTGTGCAAGAACCATGTGGCTGGCTACTTGTGATAAAATGGATCATACGTGGGTTCGATAGATTGGACTACTGTTCCGGGATGCTACATGGGTTAGAAGTATTAGAAAACTATTCTAGGATCCTACGTGGGGTCGATAGCTCTAACTACTGTTCCAGGATTCTACATAGGTTCGACAACTCTGTTTATTGTTCCAGGATCCTATGTGGGTTTGACAGAATAGATGATTCAGTGGATACATCTGATCATCTCTATCTATCTACATAAGTTGTATAACTATGTGAGCTGAGTCAGAAACTTTTTTGTTTACCTCATGATTGATATGGATTACTCGATAACTTAGGTATATGTATGGGAATATATGTAAGTGGGGTTATCTATTGATTTTATACTTTCTGGTTATCCTTGTTGGATTTTGAGAGACCTTGAGGGTCTCGAGGTCCCTACTGATTTTTTTACTCACCCCTGCACGGCATATGACCACACATCATTGTGTTGGTTGTAGATGATGGATAGTGCTGACCGAGGTTTAGAGTATTAGGACTGGATGGTACCTGTAGGTGGACCTCACGACAAGTCGGTACCCGGAGGTGACTGACAGACGTGGAGTGCTGTGGAGGCTATCTGTACCAACCCTTCAGTTAGGAATCTTGGTGGACAACCCAAAAACTATTTTTCATTCTTCAGTTGTACATTAAGTTCCTTTTACTTTACATATGGGATTGTATTTCTGACCCCATTACTTTTCAGTACTCTCTTGTTATACAATTTTACATATTGTTTTGTATCCAGCTGTGTGCTCTGTTTTATGTGTTTACAGTTATAAAGGAAATGCCTTCCCAGATTTAGGGAATTACGCCTTTGGGGTTTGTCTCTAGCCACTGGCCTATGGAAGGCAAGATTGGGGTAGTCACGGCACAAGCCCCAGGGGATGGGTCATGACAAATATGAATAAAAATTATTGGAACTAAGGATAATGTTTGTTAGTTCCCCTATGATTACATTAACCTATAGTGGGGAAGGGTATGTAATAAATAGTAATGAATATAAGAATAGATTGGGATGATTTATCATGAAAAATGAAATAGTTATAGCTTTTACCTTACGAAAAATGAAGGTTTGTTAGAAAAATTACCCAACTCTTTATTTGGAGTCAGTTGTGGAGATATTTTCATTAAAGATATCGAGGCATAATATATATGGGAAAGATATGAAAGATGTAATGATCTCAAAATCCTATAGTATATATTTACACCAAATTATCTTAACATTCAATAGATAAGATGGATATAACTGATTAAAGAATATAACTTTTTAAAACATTACCACCCTAGGAAAGACAATAAGGTGAAAGATGTTTTGAGTTGAAAGGATAGATCTAGAATATCTATGAAGATGATGAAAAAAGATCCAATATTTATGGATTCATAAAGGATGGATCTGGAAGTCTTAATAGTAGGTGAGAAAACTTATCTGACTCAAATGAATTTTTAACCATCTAACCATGTAAAGATTAAAGAGGCATACAATGAAGATGTAGAGCTACAAAAAGTTAGAAATGTTCTTGCGTTTAACCTTGTTCACGAATAAATGATAAGGTTTAGGAATCATGTATGTGTCCCACCCATAACAAATTTAAAGAATGAGATATTGGATGAGGCTCACAGTTCATCATTCTCTATTCGTATTTGATGTTAAAATATGTATAGATACCTGAATGAATATCTCTGATGGGCGGGAAGGAATAAATATATTACAGAATATGTTTCTTGGTTCCTGGTTTCTCAACATGGTA
This sequence comes from Viscum album, assembly GCA_963277665.1. Taxonomy (NCBI): domain Eukaryota; kingdom Viridiplantae; phylum Streptophyta; class Magnoliopsida; order Santalales; family Viscaceae; genus Viscum; species Viscum album. The sequence continues at coordinate 1,943,914,469 of OY728160.1, forward strand.
AGATTAAAAGATATACATATAAGGGGATGTTATAACCATTAATCACACTTGAATGGAAATGGTAAGAATCACAATTTATTTTTCTCTTTAGACACCCCAAAGAATCAAAATACCATAATTCTCTATGGATTACATTTGATTGACTTATGATGTTGGAACACTTCATTTCTATCAATGAAGATTTATCACTTGATTAAATATTCAGAATATATATTAGAGAATTGATAATATTCCATGCAGTACAACTTTCCATTGTATCTGATCGGGATCCGCAGTTTCCTCTATATTCGGGTGAAGTCTTTTGTAGGATTTGGATATAGAGTTATGCTTCCACAATGATTATCATGTTGATATAGATAGATTATATTAAATGACAATTAAAACTCTAGAAGACATATTAAGAGATTTATCTATGGATTTCAAATGTGGTTGGGATCAACACCAACCATTGGTAGAATTTTCTTTCAACCATAACATTCAATAAGACATTTAGATGGATAATTATGAATCCCTCTATGTTAAGATTTGTAGATTTCCAACATGATGGAATTGAATCTTGGAAACAAGCTTTTGGGATAATACATAGTTGGGGAAATGGTAGATACTATTAGATATATTCAACAACACATACAAGAATCTCAGAGTTGAAAACATAGTTATACTAATAATCAACGAAAATATATAGATTTTGAAGTGGGTGATAATATTTTTTATGAATATATCTTGGGAAGAGAGTAATGAAATTTAGAAAGAAGGTAAAGCTAAGACATGTGAATATTGTCCCTTTTAAAATTAATTGACCATATTTAGTTAATATCATATTGATTGGCACTTCCACCAAATCCTTGTCAAGTTCTGATGTGTACCGCGTGTCTCTCTTGAGAAAGTACATAATTGATCCTTCACATGTACTAAAATCAATGTTTTTACTGATGGAGAAAAGTATTTATTATAAATAACAATCATTATAAATTATATATCATAGATAAAAATTTCAATGAAACCTGACCACACACCTGGTTAAAGTATTGTGGTGGAACCACCAATTTGAGGATCCAACACTAAAACTTGAGGATTAAATTTGACAGAGGTATACTACTCTATTTGTATCTGAGTGATGAATTTTGATGGGGAAATTCATTTTATTAGGGGTATAATGTGACCACATGATTTTTTTATGAAATACTTAACATTAAATAATGATATTTCCTTAATAGGTTGCGTTGAACACAACAATGATTTTAAACAAAACGTGTAACATTATTATATTCCTATTATCACCAAGTCGTTAGCTTGGTGGGTATTCATAGTAATTATTAAATTATAAAAACTATATTTTCTATATATTTATAAAATTAATTCCTTTCTTATCTAACGATTATAATTTTTAAATTAAAATTTATTTTAAATTAAAAATAATGTTTTAAATGAAAAGAAGTTATATTCATGAAATAAATTTTATATCAATATATCAAATTAATATTTTGATTTATTTTAACGAAATTTATAAATTATTCATTATAATAAATATTTTAAATTTTTAAAAATATTATATGTGCTTAGGATAATAATGAAAGCAGTTTTATTCTTGAAAATATATTTCTCCTAGAAAAACGTTTTTGTCCCATTTTCCTCTCTTACATTAAAATTATGTTCATAAATATATAGGTATTGAATTAGATAAAATTAATTATATATTTATAATCAGGATGTTTAAATTTTTTAATTACTCCCCTTTTATTTTTAGTCAATAGAAGATCTTGTAAAATTTATTATCTCGGTATTGAAAACATGAGTTAATATGGACTAAAAATAATTAACAAGGACATAATTTTTAATAATAATAATTATTTGATTATTTTATTTTAACCATTAACACATAAGGTTATAAATTTAGTAATTTAATGGACACCTATCCATGAAAATGAATTAGATATTTTCAAAATAAATGAATGTGACAAAATGTCACTACATTGTTTTTAAGAAGAATATTTATATAAAATATGTGGTTATAAAAAAGATATGATATAAAATAAATAAAATTTTAAAATATAACAAATTATATTTATCATGGTAAATTATTAATAATTTTTAGTAATAAAATTGTTACCCTAAATGCTTATACAATGCTGATGCACTAATTATCCAACTAACAGAAAAATAAAATAAATTATAATAAAAATATTAAAATTAATATAATACGAGATATTTAGGGTGATCTAGCAAATTTTTGGATTAAAATTAAATTTTAGGGACATAATAAAATATTTGGTTCTAATTTTAAAAGATTCATGGATATTTCTAAAAGATGAAGTAGTGAATAGTATCAAAATTGACAATAATAATATTTTACTGGATTAATAAATTAAAAAATTATTTTGAAACCATAAAAATAATTACAAAATAAAAATTTATTATTATATGGTCTAACAATTAATTAATTTTCCATTTGTGGTCTATGTGACACCATATAAGTAAAAATTAAAACATTTAAATATTGAAGATTAGGTATTGTAGTTAAAATAATAATATGTTAACTAGGGGCAATATGATAAGGTTTAAAATTATATAAAAACTGGTCTAAAAGATATTGGTTGATGAGATTAAAATATTATATTATTTTATATTCTAATACTTTTCCATTTTTTCGTAACTAGATGGATATTTAATCTATTATAATTTAATATATTGAAATTTATAAAAATTTCCCCTCACCTCTATTATAAAATAGTGCATCATCCCTCACATATTTCTAATACATTCTGACCTATATATTTTTAATCATTTACTAATTTCTCTTATCCAATTCCCTATTCACATTAAATAGGTTCTTTTCTTCTCAAAATAACAACAAGTGTTCCCTTCAGATGAGATCCAAATGAGACGTTTTGAAGAAGAGGTAATCACTCTAACCAATCAAATTATTTTTCTACTCTTCCTTAAATCATATAAATATATGAAGTATATCATAAAATAAAAAAAATAAGTATCCTAATTATGATTAAATTATATTAATATTATGAAAACACCATTATACACCCTTTTTATAATCAAATAATTAGTGAAAGTATAGCTCATGCCTACATATGGCTTACCATCTCCACATAGAGAAACAATTAATTTTTCATCACCATCATTTATGGATGGGTATTATTATGATTTTAATGAATATATATGATATATATGACATAATATTGATTTTATGAATATTAATTATTATTTACTTTTCTTTCATTCCATCAATCAAAAAAATGGGACAACATTAATGCATACATACGAACTACCATCTCCATGAGCAATGTAATTCATTTTTATATATCTATATTATATGAATGATTATAAACAAGTATTAAATTATTATAAATTATTTTTATAACCTGATTGAAATTATTGAAATTTTATGGTCATGATCATAGTATAAGGACCAAGACATCCAAAACAAAGCATGCATGGAAAATGAAGCAGTTATCATCAAGAATAGTGATTATCATAACAAATTATCAAAAAACAGAATAATAAGACATGGTATGATATATATATATATATATGTTTATATAATACATTTATAAGAAACCTGTATTTATTATACTCTATGTTTTAATGTGAAAAAATAAGGGAAATACTTTTTTGTAATGGTTTTTTCTCACAATATCATCTTTGATCGGGATTTTTTATATTTAAATCTCTGCTAGGTAATATTTATCTTCCATGTACATGTTTTCTAAAATAACTAATAAATTTATTTACATTTCTTAAATTACTATTTAATCTAATTATTAACCTTTAATGTATTGTTTAAAAATGTTTTAAAAGGAATCTTCTTTTTTTGAACAAAAAAATTTTTGGCTTTTCTTACAAATATCTTAAAAGAATGTTTTTAATATTATAAATCATGAATCAATTTTCCCACTATCATGACATAGTAATTACTTGAAGATTAATATTTAATTATAAAAATTTATTTTCAAAGAAATTTTTTTCTCTGTTATTGCTTTCCTTTTAAAAACATGTTTTCAAAATAGAGATGACATTTTCATCCATAACAGTTTAAATTGATCTTTATAAATATTTTTCGATATAAGATAACATTATTTGATATTATATATGATTATACAGGGATATAATCCAAGTATAACATCCTTATTCTTTCTATATATGGTTTATGTTTATGTTTACATGATGTTTATGAATCCTGTTACTTTTCCATGAGTTGCGATGTGATGAAATTTTTATTAAACCCATTTAGTTTAACATTTTTTCATATGATAAATGATTAATGATATTGTGACATTAATATTTATTATTTTAATTATTTTATGGTCGATACTAATATATACCTTCAATTAATTGGATATATATTTACATATAATAAAATATATAGAGCTCTAATCGGGAGTGAGCCTAGTTCAACAAGATATGGCTAGAATGGCTAGTGAACCCGGTTTAGTAAGATGGGGATAGAATAGTGAACGAACCTGTTCCAATACACGATTACATTCCTTATTATGTTCTTGGATTTGACCCTTTAAAAACTATAAAAATCTTTTCTACTCTTATATGTATTCCATAAATTCCTTGTCTTATGATACTGTTATGATCTCATGTCTCATGTTCTTTGATTTCCTTATGATTCATATCTTATTAATCACAATGATTTATTCCATGATTTTTGATTATTTTCTTTGATATGCACGGTATAATATGAAAATCTTATGGTCATTCTCTCATACCCTAAATCTCATATTATAATTATGAAATCATCGATTTATCCTTTGTTTATCCTTATTGAGAATCCGAGTTCACCATTTCATAATCTTAATTTCCAAAGAATAGAAAGAAATGTATTAATTGTGATATTCCCCAAAAAGGACATAGTTATGAAGAAACAAGTGCGAGATGATGTATATATTTCAATAAACTAGTTTTTTGTTCCATTTTTTTCATGGCAATAAAACCTTTGTGGTTCTCTTATGGATTTGTTATGTAATGTAATGAATATTTATCCAAAAATGCATAATACCTATGTTTGAAAAGTAGGGTCCATTATACATGATATTAAGATGAGATTTATTTTTCTTATCCTGAAAATAACCGAAACCCAGTTCATAGGTACTCAAAAATTATTTCATTGGTACAGGTAGTGTCGTGTACCTAGTTACCAGGGTCCCACTGTATTTCCATTAATTAATTATTAATTAAATTAATCACAGTTAGTTATTATTTTTTAATATTATTATTTGTTAATTATATTATAATCATGTATTATTAAATAGATATTTTTATTAATATTAAATAATATTTCAATTATTTATAAAATAGAAGTTAAATTTTCTATTGAAAATCCATAATTAATGTCAAAGATCAATACCTTATAAATGTGATGACTGGGTAGAATTTTATATCCCAATGGGTTGAAGTTGTATTTAATATCAATTAAAAATGTTATCATTTTCTATGTAGTAAAGAAAGGGTCATATTTTTGATGAATTGATTATCCATCAATTTAGGACGAAGGATATGAGAGAAATTCTAAAAATCCTAAAATCAAGTTTCCAAAATTATTATTTTTGATGAAAATGAAATTTTTAGATTATAGAGTTTCTTTTAAAGTTAAAATAATCATGATTCTTGGTTATTTGTGATTTTATGTTGGTTTGATAAAAATCATAGGAATGAAGTTCATGTGAGACCCCATGATTTTTCAAGAATAATTGAGATAAAATTATGTCGAAGGATGGAATGATCATTAGATTTAATACCATTGTGATCTGAGATATTTGATAGATACGAAGATTGTTAGGGAATGAATTAATTTATTTTTCCCCAAAATCTATAATTCCCAAATATTAGTGAATTAGTAAAAGCGTTATGAAATTATTTGATGAATAAACGATTCTTTCAATGGGGAAAAACATAAATAAAATATTTTTTATTTGGGTTATGTTGTTTAATGAATGTAAGGGTTGAGAAGATTAAAATTTTAACATATTTAACATAAATGTGTATATGTTTCCTACTGAAGAACACATGGTGAAAAAAAGACTCTACATATATGAGCTACTGCTGCAATATTTTATACAACAAATGAAGAAAACTGAAATGTTTCATTTGAAACTAATTTGAAGCGTTAAATTTAAGGATAATGAATCTAAGTGTACATGATGAATAAAATATATTTTTATTCATCAATGAGAGTTTAAGTAATTATGGTCATTTTTGATATATCCTTTGAGTTGAAAAGTACATTCATTATATATATTTAGACCCCATGGATACATAAAAAAATTTATTATAATTACTAAATTAATTGATATTGAAAATGAAAGAAGAAAATTAAATCAACCATATATGAGATTTGGAAAATTGATAAATAAAAACATAATACTAAAAAATAGGTTTCCCAAAGATGGCGGATATGAACTATAATTAAAAAATCTGAGATAACTAATACTAATTATGAAAAAGAATAGGAAGGATTTGTTGCACCTTATAATAAGGTCTAAGATGATGTTTTCATTTTTGTGGCGAATGAATAACTAGTTAGGTCTCAAAGGAAAGGAAGATGAAGAATAAGAAGTGTTTAAAATGTAATTTTTATGAAATAAATTTTAGGAATAAGAAAAAGGTGTGATTGAAGATGAGGTCGACTGATTTGTGGAAAATTCCAATACTTGAGCTTTCAGTGTTAAGAAGTTTGATTTTGATTAATCTAGAAATCTATTACAAAATAATATTTTAGGTGTGTAGTGAAGTAGTAGGATCTAATATTTAATATATCATGGAACATAAAGACTCTTATTTTTGAGAACAAGTAAATAAATTTTTGGGTCTATAGAAATCCAAATGTATTATTTTTGATCAATTTCAAACGAGGAGGCAAGTAGAGAAATCTACTTATGTGATGCTAGTTTGAAGATAAAATAATGGATTTAACATAATTTCACATGTGTAATTTTTCGAGTCATAATATTAGTAATATGTTGATATTACGTTTGGGAAATAATATCCCCAACTCCACTTGTATTTTTAATAATATTTTAGTAAATAATCCATGAATTAGTCACCCCAAGCACAAAAAAGTGTAGGATTCCTGATAGGGACCAAACCATATAAAAACACTTGTTCCATTTACCAAATTATCAATATTCAATATATGTGTATAACATATATTACAACAAAATATCTATTAGTATTAAAGGATATCATAGGTTCATGTATAATGGGGTTATAAAGGTTTTAAGAATAATTTTGGAATTTCTTAATATTAGACAACACATCACTCACTGCCCATCTAGGTGTGTCTATATTAGACTACTAGAAAATGAAATTGGTATTATAGTGTATGTTCCCTTTGATTGAATATATTTTAGATTATCATAATTTATAATCAAATAAAAATTTCTACCTCTAATTCAATATAAATATGCACAACCATTGTGTTTTTACAATATTACATGAAGTTTATATTCAATGTATTGGGATAAGAGCCTTGTATGGATAATGTGATTTCTATATGATTTCAAACAGAGATGGATGTTTCATATAACACTATGAAGAATAGGAATCATTAGAAATATCATTAAAAGAATAGAAAAGTATCATACAATATAGAAGATCAAAAACTATGTGAATGTGTTTACAGTGTCGTGTATCCTACTGAATCCAATGATTATGAGTCTTATATAATTTCAAGTGTAATATATGAGGATGATGACCACATAAAATATAATATAACACCTTCAGTTTTACATTAGGTAATACATGTGTAATATTTATAGTTAATTGGTCACATATTTATTTGAGTTCGTGTTGGATTTTTATATTGATAAATCAAATCTAGTAGATGATGCTGAAGAAATAAAAAAGAAACTACCTGAATAGTAAATTGAAACCCCCTCATGAAGGTGATTAAAAGAAATTATAAATATATAAATACAAGTGAAAAAATTAAAATTATTTAAAATAATTTTAAATTATGAATTAAGGATAATGGAATGTTAAAAAAATCAATGAGGATAAGATCCATACTATAGAAGAAATTCTAAAAATAGTTATTGGTGTGAATGATGTCCAGTTAGATATAAAAGAAAAAAGGATCAATGAACATTATTGAACATTAAAATAATTTATAAAGACCCATGATGAATGAATTTAGACGATGAAATATGAACGGGAGGGTATGTTGATCTTAATTGAGGTTTATAAAAATTATATTATCAAGAATAATTTGGAGTGGGAGATCAAAATTAGAAATTTGGATTCTACTAAAGTTTTTTCTTCCGAAATAGTCGGGAAAAAGTGTGTTTCAACAAAAACCGGAAAACGAGTTTCTATTTCAAGAACCAAAATTTTGGTTCAATGATATTTAGATCAACTAGAGGAACTTCCACATCATTCTAATAGGAAAAGGTATATTGTAGCTCAAAAAATCATATCATGTTAAATCAATCTTAGTTCCATGTGAATATTTAAATTTTAAAACATTATAAATATAAAGGTGTAAAATTTTTGTAAAACCCAACAATATGTTAAGGATGGTGGTAATCGTGTCCCATACAAATTCATTCCCTTTCCTCCTACCTCCGACCCACATATGTGGTGGTTTATGAAAATATTTAAGTCGTGAAGTTTAATTTTTGAGTAAGAAAATGATTATTTCACATGACTTTTACCCTTTTATAATGATGACATATTAATTTTTTTCTATCATATTTTTTTAATCCACTGATCAAATGATTGGATCCTTCACATCCCACGAACACACTTTAAATAGACCTATCACTTGTCTCAATCTCTAAATCCCATATCATTCACCCACCATGGGTACAACTTCTAACTCATCTCTCATTCACATCCTGTACATTTACTACATCATATTTGACATACCCCTCCGAGAATACCACAAAATCACCTTCAATTTAGAGTAAATCTACTATGAAGACACCAACCTCAACAGATCCACCATTTCCATCTTCAGGGAGCTGGTGTGGGGAAAAAGGAACCACCCGGTGTCCCAAAACTACTTTGGAAGCCCGGTATCCATCGAAAACCACCTCAAACTAGATAACTAACCTATCTCCCTACATGTTTTGTAGGCCTCGAGTCTATAGCTTTTTGACCAGCTGAATCCATTCAATTAACTAAGTGTATTTTTCCACCTTGTATTGTCAGGGATTGATAAGTAAGCACTTTTCACAATTCTCTAAAACTCTAAAACGAAAATATCCTTAAAATTTAATGAAGTGATACCCATCTAATGAATCATGTAAATATGTGTTTTTTAAGTTAAGGGTTGTTATAGAAGACAAGGAAATATCTAGTTTTCACCAGATTCATGCACTCCCCTCATTTTATGTTTTTTGTATAGATATTATTTAGGATTTGATACAAGATGATCACCACTTGACAGAAAAAAAAGAAGCATTTTCTTCTTAAGAAAAATGTAGATGATTAAATACACATTGAAGGTTTTCGTTATGAAATATAGGTACAATAAAGTTCATGTTATGATACAATTATGAATAATCACATATTAGGGTACATAATTGTTACATAAATTTGACAATCTATTTAGATTAATCCCACTAAGGGAAAGTGAATCCACAAAGAAATAGGTGAAATTAAATCCTACGACTAAATAATTAATAACCCAAATGAATTGAACCCAAACCCAATAGTAGAATTGAAAAAAGGATAAAGGATCCCAATGTAATAAAATATTATTTAAACATAGAATAATTAATTTTCAGGACACATAAATAACTAAACAAAATCTATTTAAATTAAATTAAATTTATAGTAACTAATATGTAATCCATTTTGAATATCAATTTTCAAATTAAAAAATTTTCATTTTTATCATATTTTACATATATAAGTCGAACAATTCAAAAAAATTCAAGAAGGGTAAAATGTGATTTCATAATATCATAAGTGGTTGACTCCTATTTCATGGTTGCTAACACATGCAATTAGCTTCTACCACACTGCACACACACTGGCCTTAACACCCGGACACTTATTGATGACACACCCCTTGTATATTCCCCACACATACACTGCTCTAAAGTGATATTCATTTTTAAATCACTAAATGGCCTCTATATGGATTTTGTGAAATATAATCCCAAATATTATTGTAGTTATTTGATAATATAAATATAAAATGTAATTTGAAAAAAAACATTGATGCTTTTAATATCAAAATATTAGTGTTTTGGATATTTATATTTTATAATTCTGGGAGTCGGCATAGGGAAACATGACCCACCTCATTTACCACATGTATTTTGGAATCCTAGTATCCTTTGATGAACTCATCACATTGGATAACATACCCATCTCCAAAAACGTGGATTGGGACCTAGGCTTCTACCACATTGACAAGTTTAATCTTTTTAGCACCATAATGAACATCACATTCATCTTCAACGACAATAGCTACAATGATACCCTCACTTTCACTGACACAATTCCATTCCTCTATAAGTACCAGTGGATTTCTATCACTTGTAAATGTAGGGACTTATTCATGGAATGAGGAATCACCACATTATCCATTGACTAGGTTCATGTCCCGTGGAACTTATAACTCTATGCTAACATTGTTCTCTATGAGTTCCACACCCTCACAAACTAATATATTATCAAAACACTCTTAAATATTTAATGGCGATGGAGTTAAAACATTTATGATTTCCTGGATCCAATCACCCACCCTCGCTATTTCCCTTGTTTTTCTCCATGTATCTCCCATAAAAGTAAGTCTTTAAAATTATCTAAAGGATAAATATATTCTAATTAAAAAATATCTATAGATATATTGTGAACTCTTTTTAGCATTAGGAATTTTCTAGGGTGTTATATGGTCACTGTCACATTGCATCCATATATTATGCTTCAAATCTTCATCTTCAAATATCAAAAAAAATTAACCCGACAATACCTCCTCAAAACACCATGATAATGTGATTACAAGAATGGTCATCACCTAAATTCCTTGCCTTCATAGGACAATGCCTATTTTTATAGACTCTAGAAATAGATGAAGTGCCCAAACCACATGAATCATTCACACAAACCTTCATCAAAGGTAATCTAGTATAGTTTACCCATTTATAGGTGGGTTGGATTTGATTTGGACACCAACATCTAGAGAACATACAACACATAAATTTTCAAGACGACTTAATTAATTTACATTTTCATTTTTTACTCACCAGTTCTGTAAATTATCACTCATAGTAGTTACATATCCCTAACAACTATTGGACTTAGTGTCCTATGACCAATTGATTGTAATTTAATTACATGTATATTCAATGTATTTAATATTAATGAAACATATTGTTTCTTATTATTTGATATTTTCCATGACATTAATGAAATAATTTAATATAGTATACATCACATTGATAAGGTTATAGCAGGTCCCTAATATGATGATAACATTGATGTCCTATGATGATATTATAAAATAATTTTTTGTAGTTGGATAACATACTCATATGAGCCACATAGGAAATAAAATTTTAGCTGAGAGGACTTGTAAGTAGTTTAGGATTCTTCTCATGAAGTTTTTACTTGGAAATATCCAATACATGATATTATGAGAACAGACCCACCCATAGGAATACTATTTGTTTTGGTGTCATCAGATATTCTTATCTACAAGCATTTATGTTTGTTCATAGAATTTATTATTATCATTAATTCATGTCAAAACTCATGTACTTAAATGTATTTCTTAAACCATGATTCTAACAGTTCACGGATAAGTGGGATATGTTGGGTACATCACGAGTGACATGTCATTAATGAATTAGTTGAGGAAGGATTTGTACCTTCCATATATATAGAATCTAATATCTTTTCCCTTTTATGGGATTAGAAAATTGATATCAAATTCCATGGCTAGGTTGAAATGAAGTGTTTATACACTTTTGGAGAGACATGGTTAATGTTTTGGTAGATATAATTCTTTTTAATGGGATGAGAAATGTTTTGTAAGTGATCCCATCTTATAAGTGATGAAAATTTTAGTTTTTTAAATACCCATTAATTTTTCAATGATGGAATAACACTATTCAATAGTTAATAGCTCAAAATTTTTAAATAATGATGTGTGGATCACAATTACATGAATTCCTCTAAAATTAGTTTTCACACATATTTTAAACATATTTTTAGTCCTTCATAATAAAATTGTTATATTTTAATTTATTTAACATTGGAACTTGTTTTTAAACAATGTAATTAATATTGTCTAAAAACAATAATGTAAACCTTATTAAAACAAATTAGGTTATGAAACTAAATTTAAACTCTATATAGTATAGTTTATTTTTAAATACCCCAAAACAAACATTTAAATTGAATCATTTAAAATATACAAAAAAAATTTGTGGAGAGAATTTTATTTAACCATTATGTTTTATTAACCTAATTTACAACCGAATAATAGTTAAATGATTAATAACACATTCATATCAGTATTAAAAATTAAGTTAATTTTATTGTAGAGAATTTATTAAATTTATTCACTAAATAGAAAACAAATACTGTAATTGAAATAATTCATTGAAATTAACAATCTTTCATTATCAATATAATTAAATTTTACACTAGTAATCACACATTTTTGACAAAAAAATGAAATGATAATTTTTATATGATTTTAGTCTTCATGTTCCAAATAAAAAATCTAGTTGACCAAATACTTATCATTATTTACGAAATGATATTTAATAAAATCATGGCTCATTAAATTGTCATTGAAAACAACACTATATAGTCAATGTTAGAGGAGGAGCATACTGATAATCACATATTTGTTGTGTTGGTTCTTTGAGACCACCAACTATATTGAATTATTTTTCTATGAATATTCTAGATGTAGGAAGATAATTTTCTCATGTATGTAATGTCCCAATAGGGTTTGATTTTCCCCATCATTGATATGATCTATTGTTTCATGGGATTATTCCATGTACATGGTAGAGGTTCACAACCTCCTTGGTATTATGGTATATTATTAGAGGATTGTGTTTGATTAAACTTAGTTAAAAGTAATGCTGACACACTTGAACAAGAATAACCATGATTTCACATTGACTTATCATTGCCAGGAAAATTTTGACTACCTAAATAAATGATTGATTAGTGCCCAATTCATTATTTACCAGAGGAAGGGGTGATATTTTAGGTATTTCTTTATGCTTGTTATCTAGGTATTTATTTCAACCTGTGTAGTAAAGGGTGTTGATCTATTATAGTTCTTGGTAGTTGTATCCCTAAAAGTTTAACTATATTACACATGACCTAGAGTTAGTATAAATAATGTTATCTCTAAAGATGTTTTGAAATTAACACATTTGTTATCATTTTGGGTCCTCAAGTAATATAAGTCTCTTAGGTTTTTTTTCTATCAGTAACATATAAATCTATGTTAGTGGCAGTGTTTGTAGTCACTCCATGCTCATTATTTGGAGTTATAAAATACACTAGATAAATGAATCATTGTGTCTAATACATAGAGAATAAATCCACAAGGATAAATCATTTTGGATTTTGATGATTCTTAGAGAGTAGTAGATGAGTTTTCATCAATCCATCGTGACACAAGTAAGGCCAGTGGGATTTGTTCCCTTTCTCATACTTTTTTAGAATCATAATTAATTCGATTGTTGAAGGAGTATAAATTGGGATACTCATAGGTGGAGGTGATGCAAGGCATATTCAAGCATGGTGATAATCTACAGGGGTTGTTGAATAATGGTAATAAAAAGATTTTGTTTTAGGGAATGTTGTTTATTCTAGATTTGAGGTGTCCTGAAATTCCCTATGAGTTTAAAATATCTTGTTTTCGGTGAATGTGTCGGTGAATAATAAAAATCATGACCCGAGGAAGATGAATTTATGGCCTCATATTAAATTTTCATTGGTGTTTTTTTTCATGATTTTGATTCTCATTTGAAAAAAACCAACATAGTATTACTATTTTTTTGGATGCTTTTAAATGTCCTCAAGTGAATAGGGAATGAAATTTAGATTGTTTTCATGACCATGTTTCACTTGGCCCAAGGAGGATAAGATGTTGGTTGGGGGGTCATTTACCATCTAGTGATATCATCTAAATTTTGGGAAATCCATGAGTCAATTTTCTTCGAAGATCGTACAAGGTGTTATCTAGATGAAATTTTCTAGAATCACCTAGTAAATAAAACAAATATTTCTAATTAGAATCATAATTTTACCTCATCAATATAGAGAGTATTAAAGGATTATTTTTGCCTCTAGTTATTCCTTATCATTACATATCATCACTAGTATTATGGGGAAGCGTAGAGGACTATCCAAATTCTAGAGGATATTTTACACGATTTCAACATATATACTGGTTGATCATTATTGAAACCCAAACCATTGGTTTTGTTTTCATACTGAAATAACAACGAATCATAAATGATAATTACTCTATTTAAAGCATTTTATGGATTGATGTGTTGGTATCCATTGTATTGGACCATGTTTGGGGAGTTAGTATCCCTAAGTATTGATGTTGTGAAGTCAATTATATAGAAGGTCCAGATGGTCTGAGGGTAGATGTGTTGGTGCAATACCATAAAAAGTATACTTGATATTATTATAAAAGGCCCCAATATTTTTATCTTTGTAAAAATGTTCTATATATGGTTTACCCACACATGGGGTGGTAGAAGTTGTTTAGGTATGAAAACATTGTCAACATTTTATATGGACTGTTGATATATTGGACTATGGTGTCAATGTGGTGTATTAGTTGGATCTCTCACACTAGAAAGACAAAATCTAAAATGCCTTCAACTTATCTCAACTACATTAAAATATTCATGTTTTCCCCCATGTTATTGAATGGAGGGACTTATATATTGAAGATAATCTAATTTTTTTTAATTAATAATTTAACATCCATGGCCAATAATGGATGGTGGTTCAGGGATATTTGATTCCTTTGGTAATTGTTTTGTAAAGGCATGGTGTCCTGGATTTGAGTACCTGAGAACATGAAAGAAAGATGTGTGAATAGTATCCTATGTTATTTTGAGTGTTTTTGTATTTTTCATCTCTTAGTGTGATTTAATGGATAGATTTTCACTAATTTTTGAATATTTCTTTTTAATCATGGAAATAATTCTTTATTGGTAGTTGTTTTAAGGATTTAATAATCTCTCTTAGAGTAATCTCTTAAGATGGTTATTTAGAATTTTCCCTTTCTCTATTGTTTATCATGTTTTATTTTGATTTTATATGATGGGAATTGGTAGAGTATTATTTAATATGAGGGTAAATAATTTTTAATCCCATCCTTTATGTTTTTAGGGCTTTATTGGTCTAAGAGATTGTTTGGAAGTGTTTTCGAGGATTTGGGGGTGTTTTGGAACTTCCAAAGGATACCACCCCATATTTGTGGGTGTGGTTCTTACTATTTTTAATCCATTAAATATTTTTAAGTGTGTGGAAATATTTTGGGCCATGATTATTTATAGGTTGGATGTAGATTTATCTGTTTGGTGATGGTGTAAAGTATGGTGAGTAGAACACCATGGACCTCCATTTTTTGTGGGTTTTTTTCAAGGAACATCTACCATTCAAAAATGGTGGAGGGAAAAGATCCAAAGGATTATATTCTGTTGAGTGCGTATAATAGAGTGTCACACAATGTGGAATAGGCAGTCTTGTGACCACAATGATGTGGGGAAGGGTGTGGTTTCATGGGACGCGTGTGGAAGAGTCAAGACACAAGATGTAGGTGGAAACTGTGACCTAGAGCACACAAGGTCATGGCCTTGGGTGAGGTGGGGTGAAATTGACCAAATTTTGGGCACTACACTATAGAGGATGGTTATGGCAGGCATTTTGGGATGAAATTCCATATAGTATACCATTATGTAAGATGTGGTCGTAGTCAAAATGATTAAACATGGATTTTAAAATTCATTATAATTGGGGGTTTAAATGCTTTAATTTTGGATCAACCTTTGAAAAATGATCATGAAATTAATTTTTAGATCCCCCAAACCATTGTGAAAATTTTCAAACACTCATATATAAAAATTTCAATCCTAGATAACATGGTTTGGTTTTCTTCCTCTATCCAGACCTAGTCAACCATGTATCCTATTATCACCCATTAGATAACCTTCATTCTAGTTTGAACACATTTTTTCATCTGAATTCATATATCATGAACCAAGTTACTATTACTTATCCTCTATACGTTTTTCTACATGTCATTCTTCATGTGGATCTTCCATAGTTGTTTTTTTGATTCATTTAATGGAGACATATTTTTGATCGTTTATTGCAACCTACAAAATGTTTAACATTTGATTGAGGTAGGGGATCTTCGTCCTCTCATATTATATGTATCTATGATAGTTTCATACTTTTTAAATATTTTTGGATGATTATATGGGTCAAAAAAAGAATATAATTAATTATTAAAATTTAATTTGTAGGGTAAAGTATTAAACAGATGATTTAACATATGTTTGTGGTTTTTCCAAATTCTTTTTTCATTCTTGTTTTGGGTTCATAGATTATTATTTTTGTATAGCCTGGTTTATATTTTATTTATTATAATTTTTTAACCATTATTTTTTGATCTATTATACTCACCATTCAAAAATATATGATCACATATATATGTTTAATGAATTGGATTCCCATGAAAATATATATTTTTTTATAATACACCTGGTAGAAAATAAATATTGTTATTAAATTCCTTGATTAAATTATAGAAACATTGAAGGATTATATCACTTATTTAATATTTTTTTTCCTATTTTTATTCCTCATGTCCTATATGGGGATCTTTTGGAGATAGTATGGTGATTTTGGTGATTGGTTCAAAATATGATGTGTTGAGAAATGAAGAAATGTTTATTGAAATGACTTATTAAGAGAGATGATGTGTGGTGGTTAATTTATGATGTTAATTGTGAGTGAGGTTGGTTTTAGTGACAGATTTGGAATATAAATCAAAATATGATATTTTTAAGGGGATGGTTTTACATGTGGAATTCTTGCGATAGTTTCTTGGTAGCGATGGAATGGATTTTACTGGTAAAATAAATTGAATATGGGATGAAATTATTACATCATAATTTGAATTAAACAGTTGAATTAAAATGGGACTTTAAATGGGAAGTGATTTTTATGTTGTTTTTATTAAATTTTTAATGAAATGTATTAATAAGTATGAGATAGAAGATAAGTAGTAAATTTTCAAATTGGTTAACTTTTAAAGGGTAGATGAAGTGGGAATTCTGTATAGCTTGTTTATGTGGTTTGTAGAATTAATAATGGAAACAATTGGTGCTGTACAATGGAGAATAATGTGGTAGTGTTTTTGATATAATGGGGTTCTTTGATGTGAAAATATAGGTTTGTACTATGTGATTTTATATATCTTATATTTTCTTGTTTTTATCAAATTCACCCAACTAATTTTGAATAACCATTCAAATTTCCATAGTTTTGGGTTCCAAATGTTTCCCCATTATCTAGGCTGCAAGTGAAATAGATAGTTAACAATCCCTTATTCAATAATTTTCATTCGAAATTCATATAAGATGGTTGTACACAATTGGTGGTGAGTACTGGATGATGATGGATTAGTTTCTGACAATTCCTAGAGATGAAGTTATGTGACATAAAGTACCACTGATAATGAGGATTTAATATATAGTGGAGTTGATGTCCTTCATGATCATGATACCTTATTGCCTAGGTTACATTATAAATACATAATATGAATATCCATTGATTCAATTATGGAATGGTTGACCTTGTGGGAGGCTTGGATAGTTTGGCATATGTATTTAAACACATCATAGACCGATAAATATGTGATGCATTGGTGTTAAAGGGATGAGAGAACATGACATGTGATGTTGGGGTGTTAGAATGGATAATTAGCGGGGAATTGGACAAATAAAAATATTAATTATGTTCTTTTTATGTTACATTATTATACCTAGATGCATTTTTTATTGAGAATTACCTCATGAGGTTAGGATGGATATCTTATATATTTATCTTCTAGTTGGTTCATATATTTATTCACTAGTGAATTTGTATTCTCAATTCACAATTGAAAGAGGTAAATTATGTATGATCTTACAATGTATACATGCTGATGACCCAATATGAGTATATGAACCCATTTCTAGGATTGAAGGAGGATTTATGAGACCAAATTAGTCATCACTATCATCAGAATTGGACCTAGTGTTGAGTTTTTATTATAGGTTCTATCATTTTGAATATATTTAGATTCCGTTTTTTAATTTTTATAAATTGTTCAGGGATTGTGGGATATCTTGGATTCATATTTATTAATATATGATTGATTTTCATGTTTATTATTATGAAAAATTCTAATTCTATATTTACTATAGATGGTATTTTCTTTTATATGTTTTCCTTTTATACCCATCATTCTAATTTTCAACCCTGTTCCTATTGAAGGTGGGATTCTAGGGTTATTATATCTCATCCACCACTGTCATACATGGAGTGGTGCCTTTGATGGGATAGGGGCATGGCATGTCATACATACTGTAGAATAAATTTCATAATGTGAACATCTAAAACACTATATATTCCCACAAGTTTGTATTAAATTATTTAGTGGTGGATGGGTATTTCCTAATGTATTCATTTGATTATCTTGGTGTATATACACTATAAATTCCCACTTCCCATCATGAATTGTATCATTATTGATTACCAAAATAGAATATCAATAACCTCTTTTTCAGTCTAACCTGCAACAAAAATTCAACCTTATGATTTCTCTTCCTTTTGAAAATCATCTTCTTTACCTCTTTGGTGGTTCCACTCTAGTAATAATGTAGTGAGTCATTCAATATTTATTTGTGTTTTGTGATGGAAAATGTATATTTCATTTTGGGTTATTATGGATTTATCAAGTTGTATATTTCCACAGTGTATATGGTAAGGAAAAACAAATGGGATAATAAATTATGACTAATGAAACAAAAATTGTGACAAAGGAATAGTTTTTCATATGATCCACATAAATCATGATTATTAATCCTTTATATCTTCAATAAAAGTTTTCCCCCCTTTTGTAAACTCTTAGATTTATTTATCAAATAATATATATTTATAAATTATAAAATAATCAAAAGTTTGGAATGATAATTTTCATTACAGCTATATTAGGATTAATGTTAAATCAAAATTTCTTAAAAAGGTAAGATCTATTCACCCATACTTTAGAGACACTTGTAATTTTTGAAATGATGAAATATATTTACTTTAGAAATAATATGATAATAATAATAAGGAATGTAATTTGTAAATTAAGTATTTTACTATAGTTAATAATATTTCATAAAACAGATTGGGAAATAATGAAAATTCTATTTTTTTCATCATAATATAAAACATATTATTATAAAACCAAAAAATAGTAAATTTCATTTGTTATAAAATCTAAAATTAATAATATAAGACACATAAGAATTTATGATATAACTATATTCTTTTACACTAGAGAATCACAATAAAAATGGAATCACATGTATCTGAGATACATTTTTATTTTGAAGAAAACAAAAATAAAATTAATATGTGTGGTATAGAATCTATGAGATGTACAGAAATGATTTTAGTGTTAGATTAATGCATAAATATGACTAAATATAACCATTGGAATATAACCAACATATTTCAGTAGTATGAAACTTGACCATTATAATAGTAAAATTTCTGTTATACATACAATTGTATAATAAAATTTATAAGAGGCTTGAAAAAAAAATTAATTAATAAATTTTAATAAAGATACTTGAGAAATAAATAGAAATAATAATTTTCCATGTATTTCCACAATTCTATAAGTCAAATATTATATTTAATAATAGAATAATCTTTTACAAAGATGATAATTAAAATAAATATTGAATATATTTATATCATAATGAAATTGAATATATTGTGGTAATACATGTGGAGAAACTATTAGGACATTATAAATAAAGTAGAAAACATTAATTAAAATTTTAATAAAATGATAAATTATTTTGGGGATGGTAAATTAAATTACATGAATGAAACTGCACTTCAAATAAAATTCACTATGGAATTGGTTTTTAAATGTCAATAAAATAGAATACCATGTAAATCTAGTTATACTAAGGGTAAGAAGATAGTCAACAATCAAATATTATTTATGTTTAGATCTCCCAAAATAAAGATGAGTCTACATAACCATTAAATTTAAGGAGAAATAATACAAGATACTACGATTCCAAAGAATATAATACAAAATCTAATTATAAACTCAAATCAAGATAAGGATCCTGATTTACATCCATTGAATATAATTATTAAATTAAGAACATCAGTATAAATATTATTTGAAATTGTTCATTTCAAAAACTATTGAATCATATTTGAGGATAAATTTTTCAACACTTATTAGAAAGAGGCATGTTGAGAGTCATATTAAAAGTATATAGTTTTATGTAGGCACACAGAATCTGTACATTAAAATGGATACTAAAATCGTTATTTATCGAAGTATATAGATTGACACTACAAATTACATTATTATTAACTAATACAAAATAATGTTTATAACAATTAATATTGTAAATGTGTCGGAAGTTTTAATTTTCAATGGTACGTGAAACTTTACATGAAAATGACTATTTAATCCCACATACAATTACAATTTTGATTGTATATTATACAGAAGCATGAAAATTGATTTTATTTTAAAGTTGTATATAAATTTGATTTGATACTATATACATTTGTGTTCAAAATGAATAATTATATATATATTTTATTATTACTACACATTATCAAATCATAAAACATAACATGATAGGACATAATATTCTGTATTTATTTAAATTTTAGCATATTTTATTATCATAAGAATTTAAAAATTAATGAAAAAATAATGGAAGAATGTGGATTAATGGAGGACCAAAAGAAATAGGGAAAAAATAATTAGAATTTCCCAAACATGAACAACATTAATAAATCCATCATAGAGAGTGTGGTAAAATTCTATAAAAAATAATTAGTTTTGTAGATTTATTGAGCATACATAGAAAGAAGTGAATGATATCCATATACCATATTCAACTGAACCAGCACACCACAATGAAAGAACATGTTCTTTTATGTTAATCCATCTCTTGAAATCAATAGAATCCAAACTTTAGAAAAAAAGGAAAACAATAAAAACATCATAGAAAAAATGAATAAACTTAGTATGCATTTATTTATAAAATGAGGAACAATGTGAAGATATGTTTCTACTAGAAAGTAAATCAAATAAATAATCAATCTGGATAATTGAAAAGGCATAATAAGAAATAAAGGATATTCCCAATGGAATCTCCATGTACTAACTACATCTAAACATACACTATCATAGGAAATACAGATATTTTTATTTGAACCATCTCCTGTAATCAAATGAATCCACACATCAGAATGCAGATAAATAAAATAATCTCACTAGGTTTCCATATAAATAGTCAAAATAGCTGTCTTGCAAGTATAAAAAGTTATAGGATGGATGTTAAGGTAGGTTTCAACAAGAAAAAAATTTAAGATTCATCATGAATACCGTGACTTAATGGATGAAGTGGTCTTTATACCCGATTGATTGAAAGAACTGATGGATGTTGGGAGAGGTTCTTGGAACCCTAGATATAATGAAAAAGATGGAAGAGGCATAGAATATAGAGGGAGAGAACACAGAGGAATACTAGGTGGATGAGGATGAGTCAAAAGAGGAGGTAGTAGAACATGTGGAGATGGAGATGAGATTGTAAGGGAGGTAGTTGTAGAATTAGTGGAGGGGGAGCTGGAGGTAGAGGAGGTGTGGCAAGTGGATTAGATGGTGGTGATGCTAGCAGAGGTAGACTACATAGAGTTGGAGGAGCTAGTGGTAGAGGATGAGGATAAGGAAGAGGTGGAGGAGTTAGAGGTAAAGTAGGGGAGGATGGGTAGGCAGTGGTGGAGGAGGTGGAGGAGGATCACATATATTTGGAGAAGGAAGAAACATAGAAAGTAGATGTGGAGAAGACAGAGTTAGAGGAGCCAGAGGTGTATGATCATGAGGTGTAGGATTTAGA
Organism: Viscum album; assembly: GCA_963277665.1. Classification (NCBI taxonomy): domain Eukaryota; kingdom Viridiplantae; phylum Streptophyta; class Magnoliopsida; order Santalales; family Viscaceae; genus Viscum; species Viscum album. Next base: position 1,943,936,644 of record OY728160.1, read on the forward strand.
GCAGCTAGAGGTGGAGCTGCTATACATGGAGTAGGCAGAGGAAGAGAGTGTTGAGGCTCATAGTGTATTTGAGGGGGTATTGGGTACCGATGTTAGAGGAAAACCCCTAGGTGTATAGAATGGATTTTGTGAGCGGGTGGGACTGATTTTTGTGGAAATGAGTAGAGAAATTTATTTAAAGGGAGAATAATTTATGAGGGGGAGACATGTGTACATGAGAGAACCTGTAAATAGTATTTATATTGATTACAACAAAACATATGTCATAGCTAAAATTAATAGAATAAAAAAATTATTTTCAATATTTAGTTCCAAACAATGACTTTGATGTACCCCATGCATTTAAATTTTTAATTAAAACATTTATATGTAAAAAATGACTTTCAACATAATTTCTTAAATTAGAAACCAATAAATAAAAATTATAAATTTGTGAATTTGTCTTAATTTTATAAAATATGAAATTTTTAGGTAAATAGTAAAATATAATATAATTATACATTATGTATTTGACATAAAAATTATGTAGAAATGATGTAATAACTATTATTAGTGAATAAATGACCAAAAAATATTTACATTGTTAATAACATTTATGTTAATGATATCCCAAAACTCTAAATAACTACTCAATTTCTAAAAAATAATTTAAGGTATTCAAAATAATATGGTGTGGAACAATAATACTTCCATGGTCAAAGTTAAATTATAAAATTTTTGTCTGGTTCAAACAAAAGAAAACATCAGAACCTATTCCCTTAATATCACAAATCATTAACTCAAACGATGGTTAATCCAATTTCATTTATTTTTCCAAAACCTATATTTATAATTCTTATGTTTCGAGATATATAAAAAATATTCCCTTACCTTTTAAAAATACCAATGTATCTATCAACTCCCAATCCTTCCAAAATTAGTTATCAGGGTTATCCTCTCACATTAATTTTGAATAATCCCTTCAAAGAGTTTTATATTTATAATGTTATCTTATTATGCATTAAGAAGCTATATTTCAAGGTCAAATCTCAAAATCCCCTATGTTTAATTTGAATTACAATCCTTCTCCTATAGTATAATTTAACATTATATACCATGTAAAAAACATTTTATTCCATTATATTATATTATTATATTTCCACAATATTACCTTCCATTTTATACGTTTTAGATAAATGTTTCTTATTATATCATATTAATCCTTTTACGATGAAATAATTATTTCTATGTAGGGGTCCTTAATCTATTATTCTCCATTACTTTTCCTTTCCTCCAAAATAAATTTTTATTTTGTTCATAAATTACTAGAAAACATGGCCGAACTTTACACAACATTTGATACACTCAAGAGATATTGTATGTATTATTCATGAGAACATTATAAAACATATTCATGGATTTTAATATATTGGTATTATTTTGGAAACAAAAATTTAATTCATATATTTAATGTATATAATAGTTTCACATGATCTATAAGATTGAGTCTTGGGGTGATTTTTCAGTCATTGAATTGGTCTCCTACCATGGATAATTGTATAACTCAATGAAAATTTTCTATTGATACATCTACACTATGAAGGTTCCATTTACTAAAACATTTTTATCATTTAATTTATAAATTTACCTTCAATTACAATACTAATATCTTATTCATTAGGGTTTTATTATGGGAGATTCACCCATATAGAAATATTACTCCATTGAATGAGGAAATATTGTTATTTTGTATATCAATTTTATTAAATATATTGAAAATTCTTACAAATATTTGATTATATATGAGGTTTATTATGTAACATTTGGATATGTATTATTTGTTATTTTTTTTTCTTATAATGGATGCATTGGACTTATTATGTAATGGGATGGGAATTTAATTATATAACCCCTCAATGTTTTGGTAGGTATCTTGAGACAAATTAACAAAGTTATATTTTATATAGTTTACCTATTCATATATGATTTGTTGGAATATATCCATATATATATGTTTATGATGTCTGAAATTATACATTCCATCCCTATGAGATCACTTATTATTGTCTGTGAATTTATATATTTTTATATAATGGATGTATATATTATGATATCTGTTCCATTTTTTTTTGGAATAAATTTATTCTTATCATATTATCTATTCCTTTCTTATGTATGATATATGTGTTTTAATGTATCCCTTAATAAGAATTTGATATCACCCATTTATATTGATTACAATTTTCCAGGAATCCATTAAGATTACAACATAATACTTATGGATTTTTAATGAGAAATTATAAATTTTCAAGTTTTAAATTGTTGAATCTTATATTTTTAATGAATTGTAATGTTTATTTATGTATATATTTTCATGATATTGTGAAAATACCAATGTTTCTATGATCCAGAATTTTATTAAGAGTAATTTTATTTATTATAAGTGTCATCTTCTACTTTATAAGAGTGGAGAGAATTTCCTTTATATTTATTGGTATTTAAAACTAATCATTAATTCATTATATTATTCACGTTAATTGTAATATGATACATTCAAATAATAATGTATGAGTAACTTTTATCTAACCATGTATGATTTAAAATGTAAAAATGAAAAAGGATTGGAATAATTGGGAAGCCAGTAATTGTCATTAAAAACACTTAAAGAGTTATTTTGAATATAATGATAGAAATACCATAAATATTCAAATTGAAAGAGTTACTTCAATAATATTTATTTTCAATAGATTAGTTTTTTCTAACTTTAAAATAAATAAAAGTTTGGGAAATGAAAAAAAATCATAACGACCATCTTACATTTAAAAAGTGGTCATTAGTTACGAAACATTTTATAAAATAAAACTCAAATAATTTTGAGTTGGACAAGATGATTAAAATATTCTGACACTATTTAGAAATTCCACAATGATTCTGTATTATATTAGTTGGTTTTTGAATAAATATTAACAAATTGGCTCGTGGAATAAGAATTTACATGTATTTTAAAATAATGTTTTTAAAAATATTTTTCATTTTAAATGGTTAAATTTTTTACCACATTAGATGAAGTAGATTTAGATTTTGAAAATCATGGTGATTTTTGATATATTATAATGGAAATATTAGTAATGATATTTTTTCAATGTAAAATAAGGGAAAAATAATATAATCATTTTTTGATAAATAGCAATTCAATACAATATGAATAGAGATAATTTTCTTATCATTGAGAGATAAGATAATACTAATAAGTGATTATATAATAAGAAATATTTATATCAAGGAATGATGATCTATTATGGATCATATTGAGGATCAATATAAAAAATAAGAATATCGTGGTTTATAGGGACACTCTCATGCACACTCTAGTCATTATTTAATCATATTAAAGAAAACTAATGTGCCTGAAACCATGATTATATTATTATGGAATCCATAAATCGAGATTAAGGGAGATGATCTTTTTTCACACATGCAGATACATCTTGAATCAAAATAAGGATGATGTTTATTAAAGAGAATAATAATTTCTGAAATACTGTTATTACAATAATAAATAAAACTATATTAAAATTTGGATGTTGTTGATACCAACCCTGATAAATGATTGATACCTTCCAAACCATTTTTTCAGATTGTTATAGACTTACAATCACTGAAATCTTTAAATACTAATATAATATATATCTCACATGAGCATAAAATCAATAATAATTTGGATTCATCATTGATTTCGAACATCAAAAAAATATCTCGGTGATAAGAATATTTACATAACTATTATATATGGGCGAGGGAGTGTTTAATAGAGAGTGGGTCACAACAATAAAATGTCATAAATGATAGTTTCCAAAAAAAGTTGTAAAAGATAACTATATGATTTAACACTAGTGGTACCATAGTTGACCTAGGCTCTTCAAGTACCAAAAATTATTTTAAATTAATTTTATAAGTATATAATAAACTGATAATTTGAAAATTATATAATGAAAATATATATTTATTTAATAAATAAAAAAATTAAAATTAAAATTACTATTATTTAGTTGAATTTATTATTGATACATATTTAACATAACCAATAATTTATAATAATAAACATAGTTTATAGAAACAAATAATAACAAATATATTGATCACCTTAAGATATATAATACAAAGAAATAATATTTTCATTTTATATTAGAATATCATTCATATTGTTTAAAAAACAATAAGAGGGGGTAAATGATATGATTTAAGAAATTAAATATCAATTACCACAATTGAATAAAATTAAATAAAATCAATGAAAATATAATCATAATAACACCTATTTCATTGAAATGAATAATAATCCTATAAAAAACTTCACAAAATTATCCATCTATATCATATAAAACATCATAGAAATAAATAATCATTATATATAAATCATAAAATTATAACAATCAATGTTATAAAGAAGAAATATATGATATGAAATAATAAGAAAAATATCCCATTTAATGATGTAATCTAATTTCATTGACCTCTATATTCTTCAAGTGAAATTATCTTGCAGAAAACCCCTATTCTGAGTGTAGTTCTTACAAGATAATACTTCTAACTCCCCAATATTTTAAAAGACAAACATCATATTCAATAGAGTGTATGACATTGAAGACCAAGATTAGAAGATAATATAACACCCCATGACATTATGATAATTTTATTTTTATGTAAATTCAATCTCTACGATATCTTGTGAAACATAAAATGTCATGTTTGAATGAAATGTGATACTCTGTCAAAATATATTTATTTAGACATGATAAGGATAACTTAGAATTTAATATGAGATGGATGAATAAAAATAACTAAATTATAAAAATTATTTTCTTTAGAGTTTTATATTGTAAATTAAGTGGATATCTAATTATTATAAATAAATAACTACAATTTGATAAAGAATTAAATTCTTTTTGAGAAATGAAACTTTTAAAGAAAGATTAATCGAAATTTGAAAAAATAATTTAAAAGTAATTATTCTCAATTATAAAAAATTTAATTTAAAAAATAAAAAATATATTTTAAATATTCATGTCAAAATCGATGTCGGATTATTTTCTGATATTTTTTTGGAAGAGAGTAATGTTTTGATAAATAGTGAAAATTAATTATTTTTTTGATCACTACATTTTAATTCAAATTATTTTAAAAAATAAATTATATTTTAATATTTTAATGTAAAACTAGTAAAATTACATTAAAATGTAACTAATTTAGGGTATTGGAATTAATTTCATAATGAATTTTGATATTAAAACATTGTATAGTTATGAGAATTTTCTCATTGGAAAATAGCTCTTTGGTAATATTTGTCGATTAGTTTTAGGTTTTTTCCACCAGTTAATTAATTTAATTTAGAAAAATGGATTAATTTGTTATGTCATATTAATTTATATTATTTTATATCTTCAATATAATTTTTTAAGAGTTTTAATAGTGAAAATTTTAATATTTATTTATTGTTATTATGGTAAAAATGGGTCTACCATGGGTTAATATAAAAGTATAAGGGTTATAATTGACCAAAAAAATTTAACATCTCATTTTATAGCCATATAAAGATCTTATATCATTTAATGTCTCATAATTACCCATTATTTATGCTTTGTTATTGATAAAAACATGGGCATCCCTTTATCTTTTAAAAATTGTATGGGTGTCACATCCCCCACTAATAAAAGGACACACACTCTCCTCCCATTTTCACAATTACAAGACCCTTTGGTTAGTTCAATACCTACCATAAAAACTTCCATAATTTCCTCCCCCAAAATATATATTCATTATTTTTATTTTCAAGACCTCTTATAATGGATTTAGTTATCAACCTAATGAGTTTCTCTGAAGATGAGGTAAAATTATTAATCATATATTTTTGTTTCATTTATCATTCCACATCCTTAAAAATGTTATAAAATATGATAATATAAAAATAAAAATATATCCTACATACTAAAAATATTTTAATTTAATTTCATAAATCATAACCATCTTTATTTCCATCAAATTGGAAACAAAATAGTCAATTGTGTGTATGGTGAACTACCGCCTTGTGAAATAAAATAATTCATTTTCCATCACTACCTTTCAGTGATGAATATAATGATTTATTTAATATATTTATATAATATATATGTATTATTTAATTTTATGATTAATATATCATATATACATACCCACATTCCATTCTAGGGGGGACAAGAAAACTTTGCTCATATGTACTGTGGAATAATTCTTTGTGAAGCTATGTTATTCCTTTTGGAATACACATTACATGAAATATAGTAATGTCATAGTGAATTAATATATTTTATATTTATGATGTAAAATTTATTTTTTAAATATAATTTCACAAATAATTTATTTCTTTTCATTCCTTTAGAAAATAATAACTCTTCTCATTCGTACATGTATACTATCACCTCCACTTAGTGATGTGAAATGTTTTCTATTTAATTTTTAAATAGATGTTAATAATAATATATTTGGTTAATATAAATTTTTATAATAAATTATAATGATTTTTTAATGATACATTAATATTTATTCAAATTTTTTCTATCTATCAAGAAAAAGTTGTAAATATATTCATGTGAATGTATGACATAACTTCTCAATGAACGATGTAATCCATTTTATATATCTGACATTAATAGATAAATATAAATATATATATATACTAATGTGAAATGATTAATGATCTTATATATTTTTATTTAATATTTATTTGATTAAATTATTTTATCAATGACATTTTGGTCATATGAATTATGAAATTTATAAGTATTTTATTGTAGCACATTTTCATTAAGGATATGAGAGTATATTTTCAGTGGAAGCAATTACCATGATGTTGGATTCAGAGGTAAGTTGATCTTTCTAGAAAACACATGATTGAGGTAATATTAACCTTAATATGTTCTTTATGCTAAAACTATAATGATAACGTGATTTTTATGAGATAGTATTGGTGACCATGAAATTATTTCATTATTAGAAGTTTTATGTTATCACTTTTTTAGTATACTCTATGTCTGGATTTATAGGATATATTTGAGGAAATGATATTTTATTTTTGGATGTATGAATTTTTTCATTATGCTATTATGGTGAACAAGGTATTCACATAATGTGACATTAAGAACCAATTTATATTGTCTGGGGAATATAATGTTGATTTAGTGAACTCACTTCTAAATGTTTTACCATTGAATTTGGGTATACATATTTCAAGTGATTCTTAAGGATATTAATTTATGAAAAGAAATAAGCTGAATATTTAGAGTTAATTTTTAGGTAATAAAAGATAATATATTATATTAGATAAATTTTTCTAACAATTTATGTTTTATTAAATTCATAATGATAGTTGGTTAAAAATTTATTGATATTACCATATATTAGAAGATAAATTTATTTCTCTTGAATCATACAAAGAACATTGATATAAATATAAAAGTGTAATAAAAAAATTCATCCAAAGGATGAAATTATACATTAATATATAATAGTTAAGTATATTTTCTATTATTATCTATCATGATAGAAAAATAATTACTCAAAATTATAAAAAGGATATTCAATAAAATTTATCCAATTTACTTTATATCAAATGAATAAAATGGTATTTTATCTAATCTCCAACATACAGTTTTTTATCTATACCTTTTCATTTACCACTCACATTTATGTGATCAATTATCTGTATCACTCTCAATAATTATTCATTCTTAACTTCCATGTATGTTTCTTCACATTCCAATAATGTTCTTATACTTGAAAACTAGGTTTTGTGTTATTCTAGAAGGCCTTTGTAACTCCAATTATTTCAAATCAGTATGATTTTTTATTAACAATTTTTTTGCGGTGGGTTTCCAAAAAAGGAATATTAAACATTAAAACCTTTACTTTCTGAAATCAAGATTAAACTAAAATGGCACATTTTATTTAAGGGAAATAATTGGATACATAATGTTTAAAAAATTAGTATATGATGTCTAATAGCATGTACGACACACAAAACTAATGATAGAAGAGAATATAACACCTTGAGACTTTAAAAAATATATATTTTTAAATAATTTCAATCTCTTTTATATAATTTGATGCACACAGTTCAGGGTTTAAACAAAATATGATACTCTACTAAAATATTATTTTTTAAATACGACCATTATAACCCAGTTGTTAAGATGTAATTTATGAATAGTAATTATTAAATAATTAAAAATATTTGGATTAAAAAATTTTAAAATAAATTAAATAATTATTTATTAATTAGATACAAAATAATAACTATTTGATTGAGGAATATATGTTTTATGGAAATAATAATAATTTTCATAAATGTCAATCAGTCCCGCATTGCACACATAATTTAATGTTGATTTTTAATAATATTAAAAAACATTATTCCGTAAATAATAATATATTATCATATATACATGTCAAAATTATCTTTGGGTGGATTTTTGGGAATTTCTGAAAAAGAATAATCTGTTTGAGGTTTAGTGAAAAATATTAATTTTTATTGATATAATTATAATCATTAAATTTATTTAAAAAGTTATATAATATTATAAATTATTTATAAAGTAAAATTAGTTCAATTATATTTCATTTTATCTAATTTATGTCATTTTAAAAAATTCATATTTAAATTTGATATATAAACATTCTATGATGATGATAATTTTTTCCTTGGAAAACATCTCATTCATCACCTCAATAGTTAAATTTTAAATTAAAAATTCTAGAATATGTGAATAAAATTTGAAAAAATGGATTAAATATTTGAAATAATAATAATTTTTAATTTTTAATAAGGAAAAATAAATTTTTTACTATAATGAATATTGACAATACAAATAATTAATCACTAAAGTAATGGTAAAAATGAGTTTATCAGGGATAAACTATGAGGATAATGGTAACAAATGACCTAAATCTTATCAAAAATGCATTATAAGGATATATATATTGACTTTATCACTTTTTATGTTCTATAATTACCAAATTTGGAGGTATTTGTATCCTAAAAACATCAGTATCACTTTATCTTCAAAAAAATTCCATGTGTTCCCTCTACCCCACTTATATAAGGACAACACCTCTACTCCATTTTCACACATCCAAAACTTGTTGAAACAACAATGAACTTAAAAAATAAATTTTTATACTTACCTCCCTAAATCCAAAGGGCCGTATTATGATTAACTATTTCTTCTTATAATTAGTTACCAAAAAACATAACAAGGCTCTAAAGAAAACGTAAAATCCTTAAAAGTGTGTATTTGACTGATTTCATATTTGAAAAAATTAAGACCTTGTTAGATAATGATAATATTATATAAACATAAAATAATATCTATATATATAAATATTATGTTAATTATATTCCCAGATCCTCCACTTCTATCAAATGAAAAAAAGTTTATCCCGTGTACAGCGGACTACTACCTTACGAACTGATGTAATTAGTTTTTTTATGACCATCATTTAATGCTATATATAATGATGTATAGAACATATATATATATATTATTTATGAAATTTTATTAATTTTTTAATTTTTATCAGTCATATACATTCTTACATTCAATTCTCTAGAGGAGACAATATTGTCGCTCGTATGTATAGTGGACTACAGCCTTGCGAATTGATGAGGATTGTTTTTAACTTATGCTTTACATGAAGTATATTATTGTTAAAAAAATTTATATATATGATATTTATTGACTAACCATTCTTATGTAAATATAATATTACATATTGCTTCTTAACTTCTAATCTGTTATAAAAAAATAATGTCCCTCCTACTTACGTGTGGACTATCTCCTCTACCTAATAATGTGATTTTTTCATTTTATTTTTACATAGATTGTAATAAGTATGTATATGGTTAATATAAATTCTATACATGAAATAGTTATTATTATACAATTTTAATTAATATTTATTTTTCTTTCTTTACAAACATCTAGAAAAATGGAAACAACATTATTTTATACATACGACCTACTGTCTTTATGAATATTGTAATCCATTTTCTGCATATAACATTAAAAGAATACTATAAATAAATATATGAGTAATATATTTTATATTTATATATTGGTTAAAATCCTATATATTATATAACCATGATCAAATTTAATGGTATAAAATTACCAAACTTATAAAAAACTAAAAAATGAACCAATTATCAACAAAAACAGTTATTTTTAGGAGTAGTTGTTTGTAAAAGAGTGATAAAAGACTACATGTAAATCATATATGGTATGATATATATGAATATGATTTGATAATAGATTCATAAAAATCCAATTTTTATTATATAGGTGTTTCAAACACATATGATGGAATTCAAACATGAGTTATGAGTTTCTCAACTCACTTTTACTTTCGCGTGAAATACGCAATATTCACAACTTATTCCATTTTGTGTTTCATATAACAAAAATTTTGAAATTTTATATCATTAAAATATTTATATTAATATTATTTAATCTTTTATTTGAACCTATTTCTTTATTGGGTATTATTATTAAAAAGTTATCAATTTGTAAATGTTTTACATGTCAATCTCATTTTTTTCAGGATTCTTATTGTTTTGGTATCCCTCAAGGGATTTTTTTTTATTTCTATAATAAATCCAATATATTTTCTTATTATCTAGTAATTTATTAAATTCATACATAATATATACTTTTTCCACCAATTGGTACTTATAATGATAGAGAAAATGTTTCTATGAAAATCTGACCTTATTTGTCCCTTTTTTCGAAATTCATTTTTCACCAAAATGCATTTTTATTCAAATGATATTGTCTAATATTTTTTATGCATTCACAAATTATTTATTAAATTATTTTTTACACACTTCAAAATTTAATTATTTTAGAATAAATATTCAATTCATTTTCCAAAAATGGATCGTTTTCGTTTATTGAAAATGTCAAAGAAAATATTTTTTAACATGTAGGGCAAGAACATAGATTCTCTCTATATTGGACACCCAAAGATTTAAAAAATGTTTTATATGTTTCAATAGATATCTTGAATAAAATTATTTACAATTTTTTTAGAACGTTTTGTTTTAAAAGGTTATTTTGAAATTATAATGTTTATTTTCCTCAAGAATATTTAAATATATCTATTCATTCAATTTATATTAAACCATGAAGAAACCCTTATTCTAATTATTCTTCTTGGGGGATAACTTATATTGATACCATGATTATTATATCACCAGATTGGTTATGATCTATTTGACTTTGGATGCATGATTTTATTACCATTAATCATTTTACTCTTGATGATTTATAGTTAGGTTCATTTGAATGGGGGTATGTATTAATATTTAATATATTTATTTTTCAATATGAATTTTTATGATGATTATGATTTAGAACATTAATATTAGTAATTAATTATACATAGTATGGGATGGGTGGGGCCGATTTATAATAATCCTAATAATATTTTGATAGTACCCATTCAAAAAATAATTTATCCATATTGGATTGGTTTTTACACCAAAATTAAATCCAAATTGTGAATAGTCTTGACAATATGTCTCGAATTTTTGATATTATTCATTCCCACATTATGAAATTATTATTTTTTTTCTATGTAATTATTCTATTATTTATAATATACAGGTTTTTTTAATTCAATTATGACTATTTATATGGATTAATCATCATATATTCCTTCCATATGATGGAAAATTAATTGTTTAAATGGAATGTCTTTAATTTATATGTATTTTAATATTAATTTTAATTATTTATTCATGATAAAATCCAATATATTTATATCCTTACTGAGAATATGTGTTCTTCCCCTTCGTATTATTTATTCTCAAAAGGAATCTATGATGTTTTTTGGGATTAATAGGAAGATATTTCACAAGAAGAATAATGGATTTCTCAAAGAAAACAATTTTTATATTTTATGTTTAAAATGTAATGTAAATTTCTATTCTGTATCTAGTTTACCAAGACTAATAAAATATTTTTTCTTTTGGGATGTGATTATATATATCATATGCCTATGTAATAATATAACCACTAAATATAGACTATTATGGTCTAGGTATTTAAAACACTAGATAAATTATAAACACAACTATTATAGAACTATTCATATGAATTTAAACCTAGATATCCAAGGCACCCATGATGTTTTCTAGAATAAATCAAATAAGATAATTAATATAAGAATATAACATTAACACAAGTCATTTGACTAATCTAAAATTGTTTACCATTAAATTCAGTTTATAAATTTAACATAAATCATCATATCAATTATGACTAAGTAATAAAATTATGAATCACAAAAATATTTTAATTAAAAAAATGTTGTGTTAAAAACATTTTTACATTACAAAATAATAATGATTTATAAAATCAGTTTTTTATCTCATAAGAACTTAATGAATTTATCAAAAAATATCTTTCTCAAATAAATAATATAAATAATAAACTAAACTTATTTGAAAGGAAAAATAGTTTTAAATACTAATGAACTAATAGTATTTTCAAATAAGGAGTAATGTAAATAATTTCCCACTTTACACCAAATTAATCGACATGTATTTTGAAATTAGGATTATATGACGGATCATGTAATTTTCTACCCACCATATGAATCTAATGACTAAAATTATTGATCTCAATCAAATAACAGTGATAATATAGCTAGATATGTTTATAATAAGGGATCTATTGGAATAGAAAACCCTAAAAATAGGGAAAATATAAAAAAGGTAGATATCCCTATTAGATCACTGACGTAAAATAAATGGAGTTTTGATATAAGAATTAAGAAGGGGTGTAATTGAAATTATATGACTAAAAGGTAGCATAAAATAAAATTCACATTAAAAAATCGAACAATAAATTATGATGAAAAATAAATAAAGTGTGAAACAAATGAAGGAAAAAATTTATTAGTATGGTTATAGATGATCAAAAAATGACTCTCTACATAATTGAATATATTTCATTTAATTGTGTATTTTAAATTAATTAGTGTAAGAATAATATTTGATAAATTATTTAGATAATAAAAAATTATAATAGAAATCTATTGGATTTTATGTTTTAATATTCAGGCTTACTCTCTGAATTGTTCATTCTCATAAATGTACTTCAAGTTAAAAAAAATATTATTTCTGAAATTAAATATATGGAATAAAGTAAGATTATTTTTTCGAATAAAAAATTTGATATTTTATTTATTTTTGGATTAGAAATCCCTATATCCAATATTTTACATTGTGTATTATTTATAATCATTGTAACCTTCATGAAATTTAACTGAAAGAGGTTAGAAGCACATATATCTATATTAAACAAATACTAGAAGATCAAAATTTAAATTGATATATAAAAATCCATTTCCCTATAGATTTATTGATATATAATTTGTGTTAAAAATTTTCCTATCATTAAGTAATATTTCATCAACAACTATTTGAGAACAAGATCATATCCTTAAAACTTATATGATAAATGATCCTATATTGGTGTAGTTAATACAATGGAGGGGTTCATTTGACCTTTTTAAGTGAATATAATACTTGAAAAAGATAAGTCTTCTACATGGTGATGATACTATTAGGATATCCCAAGTAAAATCATCTTTATACTAAAAAGTTAAAATGAATAAGATCAATGGAAGGTATAGTGATGTAAGGGATTATTCTTTATAATTATATATTTTAACTCTATTTTTCTATATATTTCTTGTGATTATTATTTAAATAACTATTATATTATATTATATATATATATATATTCTTTTATTTTAAGTTATCTCTATATAGTTCAATATGTAGAGGTAAAATTATAAAATTGATAAATATATTCATTTTATCTTTGAGCATGGATTCACATCTATCCATAGTTTCTTAGATCACTCTAGCCTTCATAAATTAATATGTGTCCATCTATTAATTTGACCATCATGGTTGAATTTTGTTATCTTGATATATATTATTCACCATTTATTTTAGATGATTAGGAAATCCAACATTGAGTTCTCAGTATATCAAATACGAAATTATGCAGAGAAATATTGTATTAGATAATAATATTTCCATTGTACACATCCAAAAATAAAATTCCAAATTTCAAGATCTTAGTAATCAATTAATTTAAATATAGTTCATCTAGAAAATAATAAATATAAGTGAACTTCGATAATGAAATATTAGTTGATTTTTACTTACTTTGAGTCTCTTTCATTAATATTTATCATTATTCTTCAATATTTTTAAACATATATTGATGATAAAGTTGATTATAATGTAATCAGATAAATATCATATCACCCATTTTTTTTATCTACTACATTATATTTAGCAATTAATGATTCTTATATATTGAATCCAATTTAGGAGGAGTCCATTCATGTATTCTGCGTCATCAGGATAGTGTATAATATAGTTAGTGCACGATCTGGGTTATTTTTTCTATCATCTAATACTAAATATATTTTTTTTAATTTTTTTATTTTTCTTCTGTATGAATATGAACATCACATATTTACTTTATGAGATTCTTGTAGTTCTTGTAGTATTTAATGTTGATTTCCTCATCCCTCATTCCATTTTTGATAATTATTTATGTCTTATTTATTTTTAATTTAATATATATATCATTAATTTTGTAATTATGATATGAAATATCACAGGAATATTCCAAATATGAAATACTGAGTCTTTTATGATTATTAAAAGAATATATTTTAGTGGATCAAGAATTGTAGTTTCAAAAGGATATGGAAATTATCTCTCAATTCTGGTGATATTGTGGCATGTTAAATTTAAATATAAAGGGTCAAAATCAGTATATTTTATTCATTAAAATCAGAATATTTTTAGGATATCTAAATGTAATATCTATAAGATAACCATATAAGATCTTTTATTTTCATGATTATATTTTACCGTATATATATATATATTAATAAATAAAAATAAATATTTAATGATTCTTAATTGAGAATTTACCTATCAATTTAAAACAATATTATTTTCATCATGTATTATCGAATTTTGTAGGGGGTCTAGTTTCAAAAAATATAACAATTTATTATTATAAAAATTATCAATGTATTTTAACCCCTCCCCCCTTAATTTAGGATTCCTATTTTTTTATAATGGATACTTATTTTATATTTCACCATTGTAATGTAAAATGTGAATTGAAATAAATGTGATCTTACTCACCAATGAAAAACATAATAAAAAATAAGTTGATATGTGTTAAATATTCATGATTGTAATGTAACATATGTAATTTGAGTGAGGAAATAAATGATTTCCAATTAGAAAGACCAAATTTGTAAAAAAATAATATGATTACTATTGATAAAATTGATAGACAATGCTAAAAATTATAAAATACTATGAATGATTTATAAGGAATTAAAAATACACATTATGATAGCATAATACGAATTTGTTTTAGCATTGTTCTTATTTTTTTGATATTAAGTTAACTAATATTAATCTAGGATGAGTTACATTGATTTAAAAAAAAGTCTGTTCCATTGCAATTCATTCTTCCTTTGATTCACCAAGGAGATATTTATCTAAATAAAATTAATATCATTGTAATTTTCCAATACTTTCATTTTATTAAAGAATTAATTCAAACAAATTATTGTTATAAAATTAAAATTCTTCAATTCTTAGACTCAAATGTCCATTTTAATTATTCAATGAATATATATAATAAAATCACTAAAAATATAAAAAATATTTTAAAATTAAATAAATGGTGTTAATTTATATAAAATAAGCATGAATAGTAAAAAATAATGAAATTCTCTTATGCATTCTTTTTATCCATTCAATTTACTATTTCTAAACAAATCATTTCATTAAAACAAGTTTGTTGGCGGGAATTTAATAAATGATTCCATTTTACCACCCAAGTTACTCAGTTTTACATTAACCTTGTATTCCTTATTTTATCATTAGAACAAATGAGGGGTGATGTTAATAATGTTTTTATGAAAGGAAAATCATACAGGCCTAATTCATCACATGTATTTCCCAGTTTCAAAGATAAACAAGATATGTGTTCCTAAGAAAATAAATATCTAATTAGTGCAGTATGAGGATAATAAAATTAATAAATTAAAAACTGAAGAGGGTTATCAATTATACTTGTAAATCCAACCATTCTATGTTTTCTGTTGTTTTTTTATTTCCACTTCAGACACAGAAATTTCACAATACCCCCAATTTTTTTTTCAAATCAAAAATTATGAAATTTGGAATAATGGGAGTAAAAACTACTATAAATATATCATTTTGAAATTAAATATCAATTAGTATATTAAATGATGTCTCATAGATAAATAGAGAAATATTTATGAAATTTAACCCAATATGAAACAAAAATATCTAATGGAATATATCTAAGTGAAAATCCCTGTCAATATTTACAAATATTACAATATAATCAGGTCACTCATAATGAATTACATGGGAAAATAAGTGATGCATAATATTTGACAAATGAAGTTAAATTTTAGATATCTTATAGTGAATATGAACTATCATCATTATAATATATGTTTACAAACAACAAAGCTATTATATTCTAGAAAATTAAATTAAAAAATAATTATATGAAACTCAATGTTACATCATCAATTTTTGAATCTAAATAAACTAATATATAATTTTCCTACTTGTTTCTCCAATGCATTTATCATTATGTAGAAGTTATCTTGTCGTTCTAGTATATCATTTGGAAGAGTAGTAAAAATATTGAAATTTTCATGGCCTATAAAAAATCAAGATAATTTTCCTTCAACTATTTTTTTAGTTTCCTATTCTATGTATGTACTTCTGTGGATTCCAATATGATATAATTACTCTTAATATATTATATTCCAAATTATTATAGATAATGTATGAATTTTTTGTTTAATTTTTGAATATATCTGTTCTTTTTTATGGTCATTTAGGGATACATCTTTGAGTTTATTAGTTATTTAAGTTGGAGTATGATCTTTAGATTTATAACTATGTGGTTTAAGTAGATCATTGATTTTCTCATGTTCTCACATTAAATATTTTATAATATAATTATATAAAAACATTATTTTCTAAATATATAAATCAAATTGAATAAAATTTTCAATTCAAATATGTGATATTGGAGTAGGGTTATTCCACTATAAAATGAGGTGATGAATCTTTAGTGAATGACAAATTGAGTTCATATTTATCCCTTATATATATCATAATTAGTTATAATAAAAATATTATTTATTTAGTTTTCAATTAAATTCACAATATTTTGTTATTGTCCAATATTTCTAGAAGAGAAGAATGATGAATAAATTATTTTATATTTTATTGATAATTTACTTTTTCTCGTTACATTGTTGTTATTTTTAATATTCCTTTATGCTATTTGTGTAACTAAATAAATTATAAAATACATTTCATTTAGACTTTTTCATGTTTTGGATAACTAATAAATCATATAAACAAGATACATAATAATTTTGGGATTGACTACTATACTATATTAGGGCTCTATAAAATATATTATTTCCTTTAATATGGAATTCCATTATTTTTCATTTTCATTCCAATGAAATTTATTTTTATTATTCACATTCACTCTAAGATATTAAATTTATTTCATTTTTTATCATATTTATTATTGATATCAAAAAATAAACCTTCTCTAATTTTTTTATCTTATTAAAAATAATATTATCTAATGTTTTTTTTTATTTTATGGGATTTTATTTCATACATAATTTTATAATTTATTATTTTTTGTACTCATTTTATGAATCTTAAAAAAATAAAATTATATAAAAATAATATCATATGAAAATACTATCAAAAAAATCATATCTTACAAAGACAAATATATTTTTAAATACTATAATTTTATAAAATATTCCCTTTTTTTCTAAATTCTTTTATATTTCTATTCATTGAAAATTTTTATTCTAGTTTTTCTTACATTATTTATTCTATAAATAATTATTAATTTTTTAGACACTATGATTTACAATGTGGAAAAATTAATTTTTTAATAAATAGATATCATGATGGTGTAACATGTTTT
Source organism: Viscum album (assembly GCA_963277665.1). Classification (NCBI taxonomy): domain Eukaryota; kingdom Viridiplantae; phylum Streptophyta; class Magnoliopsida; order Santalales; family Viscaceae; genus Viscum; species Viscum album. The sequence goes on from OY728160.1 coordinate 1,943,954,778, forward strand.
TAATATTTACATATTATCTTGATGGAAATTTGAATACGATATAAAATGTTGTGTCTCTCTTACGTATTTTCTAGTGAATTATCATAATAATTACATATAACATTATTGAATTATTATTATGATCAAAAAATTAATAAATAAAATTCCCATATGAATAAATAAATACTTTATTACGTTTTTTAGATATATAAAATATATTCACTACTTTTTTTCTTATACTAATATCAAATATAGCCATAACACTTCAATCAAAAAAACTATCATTAAGAATTATAATTTTACTTAATATAATTATTACATATTGACAATTAATATTAATTTATATTATGGTTTATGATAAAAGGAATTTTACATATAATGATTAAGTGATAGCCTCATCCAATAGGTTCACATTATAGGAATCCCATTTATCAGATCTTCCGAGGGAGATGACATCACCGGGGTTTTCCCAAGACCTAAAAGAAGACAAGATTAAACAACTAAATATAGAGAAACATATTTATAGGAAATGGTAAATCTTATTGTTATAAATACAAAACCATGTCTTATGAACAACCCTAAGAAATAATTACTATCAAACACCATACCCTTAGGGTGTACACTTGTGTAATAAGGGGAAATGTATACAAATGTTGTTGAATTATTTTTTATATTTATTCTTTAATAATATAATTACTATATATATATATCCTTTTTAATTATTAAGTTATATACATTTATGTTTATATGTTGAGTTTGTTAAAAAATATATTTTGATATATAAATAATAAAATTAGTTTTTTTGGGAAATATAAATACATTAAATTAAAACTCAAATTTTTTTAAATCATTGTTTTTTGATAAAAAATTAAATAAAATAGTATTGATAAATTTCTTTATTAAAATTACAATTATAATATTATTTAATGAATTCATATATAATTTTTATAAGGGAGAAAAGGTCTTTTTTCATAAAAACATCAGTTTTCCAAAAAATATGTTGTAAACAATAGTTTTACTTTTATCTTTTAGAAATTATTTTGGTAAAATAAATATCATTTTGAAAATTTTCATGTCAAATTAGTCAATAGTAAATATTTATTTTTTTTAGAGATAATGATATTTTTAAGTAAAAAAATAAAATATGTTATATATATGATTTGTACATATTATGGAAATTAATAGCCCAAAATTGATGTAAAAAATATTATGAATGGAATAAAAAACCAAAAAAATACTTCCACTCTAAAATTATTTGTATTTATAAATTTTAATAACCAATAATAAATATTCCGGAAACATTATAATATTTTATTGTTTTGAAAATTATTCATTTTTAACATTAATAACTTATACATAATGAATGGTATTATTTTATTGAGTTTTGTTATTTACATAAAAATATATAACAACCCCCTATTCACTTATAGAAACCATTTTCTATAATCATGGGTTTTTTTTTATTTTCATTATTGTATTAGTTAAAGTAAAAAACATTTGTAAAGATATTATAAAAGAATTTTCTACTCTTTTTCTATAAATACTGACCTAAAAACCCTTTATTCTACAATCAAAAACCATTTATCAGAATTTTTCTCTCTGTTTACCGATTAAAATTCTTCCATTATTGTTCTAAATCTCATAATAAGAACCTCCCAATCTTTTAGAAGCACCCTCTCTTTGTAAGGGATTCTCATCCACTCCCTCTTTATTCAAGTATATTAATTGAATTATGCGGTTATATTTAAAAGTTTTCACGTTGAAATATTTTTTAAACTTCTATTTATAGTTCTCATTATTCCCATGTAATGAAATATCACCCCTCACCTCATTAACCCCTTTTATGAATCATTATGTACACTCTTTATATTAGATAAATTATTTTATGATGTTCCTTACCAAAAAATTATCTCCTGAATACCTATATCCATTTCAACTCAAGGTAATTCAACACCTTTTATCTATCATTATTTTATTTGGTGCTTCTATTTATACAACCTAAACTCCTTAATAAATTTATTAAAAGTGATGAAAGATTTTCCTATGATCTATGATCAATGTGGCACACAAATACATATCATTGATATAAATGTGATGTGTGGGGATATAATTATATAGCCCACTAATATATTTAGTAATGTTTTTATTTCATGAGATAAAATTTATGGTTCATGGGTGGTTGTCCTAATCACAATAAGGTGTCATATATCTATGTTTATCCCTGAATTATTCTTAAAATGAGATTTTTTTGTTTCAACATTCCTATGATTCCTTTTTGTTATCATACTATGACTTTATTAAATTTTAATTATTTTGAATATCACCTTTTTATATCTCCATATTATATCCATTTAATAACATGTATCTATTTACCTTATTATTGGTTTCCATTATTCCCTTTCATAGGATTTATAGCTCACCCATTTCATATATATGACCCATGGTTCTCATTTGTAGCTTTATAAGATCAATGAAATATAAGGGTATCTTATGGGGATTATAAATTATTCCATTGTATCCCTGTTTTAATTTACTGTGATATGTATCTAATTATCCAAATTCAATTGGACTCTTTATATTTTTGTATTAACTAATGTTTAACTTAATGTAAGAGATCAGGAAATATAGTGTAGAAAAGATACGAGTTGTCCATGTTCGTATCAAAGAATAGTATAGTTCTTTTTAGGGATTATGAAAAGAATACATTCAAAAAAAGGTAATGAATATGAAAAGGTATTCGAAAACATATTTAAATTTTGGTAATGTACACAATGAGTTGTTTCTAACAAAAAAAATACATTCCTAGACATTACAAGTTGATATTTATTTTGAAAATATGCACCTTGGGGTAATAACCTTGAAAGGGATCATTGTTTATTAAGTTAAAAAATACCTTCAAGATGAAAAGTAAACCTTGGTGCATTATTGGTTTGGTAATCCTAGGGGATATGACTTTTTAAATCCATATATTCTATTTAAAAATTATCAAGTGTATACTGATTTATATGAAATTTAATTTTACAAAATATATTTTTTCTAATATAGATTGACATCTAATAATTCATTGGATATGGAATACAAGTCATTTATGGGTTATCATTTCAATTTTTCTAATTTCCATTTATATGTTTATATATTGATAATTATCATCCATAACTATAGATTATAGTATTCAAAGGATGTAAATATGAGGGATCATGTCAATAACCAATATCATGGGAACTGTGATGACTTCCCAAATGAGATTCTTAAACAGATGGCAGCTGATATAAGTTTTTCTCTGACAATTTAAAATTAGAAACGATAAATTATGATTAACAATGTGCACATATATGATTTTTTTCAAAACATTTCTACATTAGAAGATTGTGTATCAAATAAGTACATGTGTTACTGGAAATAAAAGATTGAATTTTCAATTTTATACATGTGAAAAATGTGGAATGAGACACAAAGATAAATTTCAAAAAGAAATCAAAAGATTTTTTATGTGTGAAAAAATAAGTTATGAAGTACCTAATTTTTTTGGGAAAATAAATAATTAAATTAACATTATTGAGTAAAATAATCATCCATCTATGGTTTCTTTAATAGTTCTATGTCATAAATTTCAGAATCCTGGGCATTATCGACTAAAATTAACTATTCAATGGGAAAAAAATGATGATAATCACTAACAATATCCAATACCAATAGAACATAGAAGGTCTTAGGATATAAAAATCAATGATATAGATAATGAATATTGAATTAAACATAAAAACTAATCCAGATATTGGTATCTCTTTCTTAATTGAAATTCTTACCCCACTATCATATGTAGAATGTTTTTTATGGACATCGAGCTACAATAAAAAATGATTTTATATCGTGATGGAAACCATCAATAAATATTTTATAAAATGTTAAAATTTGTGTGAATTTTCATTCAAAAACTATTATCATTATAACTTTATCATAATTCAATTTTACACTAAATATTGATATTACTTCAATGTATACATAAAATGTAAATTTTTAGTAGAAGTAAATCACTCATCATATCATGAATTACCCTCTAATTCTATAGAAGTGTAAAGATGGGGTGGATCTCTTCTGTAATCATTACCTGAATCATGGATATTATTTCTATATAGGTAAGTGTATCTATATAAAATGATTATGACTAAGTAAAAGATCAACCAGGATGAAAACCCCATTTTTAGTTGTTATGCTAGTGTTTTCCTTGATTAATTGACCGGTCTTCTTCCTAAACGAGAGGTTATTTTCTAAATCCAAATTAAACTATAATCTTTACTAATATCAAAAACTCTATATATAATGGACATTATTTAACATTAATAATAAAAGAATAAATGAAATTATATTAGGGAGTCTTTTCATGCGCCCAAGTACTTCACTATGGGGTTCACTAGTCTATTTCATCAAGAGGTGGGATGAGCCAATGAATCATTGAAATGATTAACATGAAGTCAAAAAGATCATGAAGAGGAACAAGTATATTCTTCCCTGGTATAATGTATTCTTTGATCGGATATTTGGGGAATAATACATCATTAATTTTTATCCTCGGTTAAGATTATATATCTAAAGATAGAGGATATCCCAAAGACTAAATTTCCTATAATGTAACGAAATTATGAGTTCACTATGATTCCATTTGGACTCAATCATGAATCATATTCCTTCATTTACATAGTTAATACAATATTAAGTGATTAACATTAAAATGGTAGTTTTTATAGAGGATATTAATATCTACTCTTAAAGAAAATATAAAAATCAGGAACCTTGGAATTGCGTACTTAAGACCATGTGAAATGAAATTTCTAATGCAAGGATTGGTAAATTCATTGTTTGGATAGAAAAACTATCATTACTTTTGAATTTTAAGAGTTTTAAAGGGATATTTTTGGATGCATTTATGTTATAAGAAATTTATGTTTATACCACATTAATATTTGTGATGAAGATATGTATTTTCCATAGATTAGATGGGTAATATCATCTACTAAGAGGACACTTCTTATGATTTTCAAACACACTAACCAAGATATGTCTATATGAAGTAATGTTTTTTTGGAGTGATGAATGAGAGGATAGTTATAAAAAGTTAATGAAGAGGTTTATAATTACACTTAATCTCACATTACCCACCAATAGAGTGTCATTTTTTTATCTATAATTATTCATTAAAAAATGATTCAATTTTTTAATTATGAGATATGAAAAAATAGTATCTTATGACTCCAACCAATTAATAATACATGAGAATAACTAAAAAAATTCTTGATCAAGAATTTTTTATTGGGATCTTCTCACTGAATATTTGGTGACACTGTCTCTATGGAGATAATTGTGACATATATATGGATCATAAAATATTAACTTACTTTTCACACTAATGTAGCTCAATATGTTCCAATAAAGGTGGCTAGAGACAATAAGTGATTATAATAGTCAAATCCATTTCCATTCATGAATTATGAATAAAGTGCAATATAATATTATTACAATAGATCCATAATCTTATCCATTATGGTGATTTATATGGATCCGGTCATTGAATACATGAAGTAGATACATATTGGAATAGTAAAAGGAATATCATCATAACACTCTCAGATAACTTCTAAACCATCATTTCATTAAATGATCAAGAAGGCCCAAACATATGATATGGATATATAGAGATAGGTAGGGAATATTAAAGAATTAAAAATTTCTAAATATGGATTTATAAGGCTTGGAAAGAAGATATGTATCCAAGAAAAATCAATGCTAAAGGGGGAACTTTTTTATGATCTTCATATCTCATCCTTCTCAATAAACCTTGAATGTCATAAGATGTATAAATATAGGAATCCAAAATTCTGGTGGGATAACATGAAAATGGAGAGTATTTAATTTTTTCCCTCAATTATTATAATGAAAACAATTAAATTTTTATGGAAACTTGTGTAAGGGAATGATGAAACCATTACACATAACAATATGGAAATGTGAAAACAAAACCACTGATTTACTTATAGGAAACCCCATGGAATATAATAGACATAAATCCATTTGGGTGGTAGTTTATCACCATACAATATTAGAACATTTCATGTCAATAATGGTATATTTCCCAATTGATAAACTCACAATGATATGACTAATAAAAGTGGTAAGACATCATGGAGAACTACACTTCATTATATCTAATTTTTATTTGTTTATTAGTCCATTTAATTTGAGAATCCATCCTTAGGTGTTGGATATATAACTGATATTTACCAATTCATATCACCCTTAGATGGATGGTCAATCCAAGGGAACTATTAAAACTTTAGAGGGTAGACTGAGATCATTTTAAATGTATTTCCAATGATTTTGGGATCAAATCCTTTCCCCAATGGAGTTCAAATATAATAATAGTTTCCATTTGGGAATTTAAATATTATCTTATAAGGATTTATATAAGAACCGGTGATGGGATGCAACATTTTAGGTTGGCGTTGGAGAGTAGAATATGATCATATATGATATTATTCAAGAGATGATATATAATGTTCAAATAATTCTGCTTCCAAATAGATATAGGATGTTGATAGAAAATCTATCTAGACAATCATTTAGGATACCTAGAGATTGAGTTCAGAGATAAGGTTTTAATCTATAAATAATCATAGAATAAATTCATGATGATTGAGAATAAGTAAAATGATTTTTTCAGAAAAAATTCCCCATTTTATGTCTTTGATGACATCATAGATTTGGTATACCCACTAGAACTCCCACCACACCTCCCTTACATACAAGTTATTTTACATGTCACCCTCTTAATGAAGTGTATATTGGCCCCTAACATGTATTGAATCATGATGTGGTGCCTTTTCAGAATGTTCATTCATAATGGGAGATTCTAATGAAGATTCTACAAGAGAGAGAAAATTTTCCATGAAACAGGAAAAATCTCATGGACAACGTACTACGGTACAACAGTAAGTTCGACGGGGAAAAATGAGGACTAGAATAGGAAAACAATTACCCTCATCTGTTTTAGTGAAAAAAATAAAATTTTGAGTGTAAAATTAATGAAGGGGGAATGAATTTCAAAATCCCAAATTTTATAAAAAAAATTACATTTGGGTTGAATCAATACATAATTAATGTACAATGTTATGGAATACACATGCACTATATTTCATTTTTTTCTAACTGCTGAAAAAAAATTATTGTAATTTGTCTATCAAACAGAAAATACTATTAAGAATCATAAATTTGGTTAACGTCGTCATTATATAGAAACCATTAAGAATTAAATATATTATGGTTTACAATAATATCTAATAGAAAGATACAGAACAAGTGATGGCCTCATATAGTAAGATTAGACCCAATGAATCTGATTTATCACCGATTCGAAGGGATATGGCATCATTGGGATTTTCCTATAACCAATACCATGTTGATATTTAATATTTGAAACAATAGATAAACCATTTACAATATAATTTCAACCATATAGATATTACTATCAAAATCATGTTCATTGAAGACACCCAATAATGTACAATTATTTCACACATTACATTTATATTGTGTGATGGGGTATGAAATATTAATGTTTCTAAACCATATAAGAATGAAATTTTATATTTTATTTTAAATTAATTTTTATATATTTACCCAAATTTATTATTATTTTTATATATAGATGATTATATATTGAATTCGATAAAATCAGATTTCGAAATAAAGGAACCAAAATTTCAATCCTGGGAAATATATAATGTTTCAGTTAAAAAATATTTATGATAAAAATTAGTGGACTAAAATAAATTTCATTTTCACAAAATATATGAATTAAATAATATTATTTAAATTTAAGGGATAATATTATTTAATGATGTCCAATATGATTTTTATATGGGTAAAAATGTTATTTGTTTCATAAAAATTAATATTGTTTAGTAAATAAGGATTTTTATTCAAATATATAAGTTTATATAAATAGAAAATTATTTTTCTAGGATAAATAAGATTTTTTAAATAATAAAAATAAAATTATCTAATTGTGAATTATTTAGAATATTATGAGATTGGAAAATTTTATGATAAAAATCAAATACAGTATAAATAGCTGGTATGTATTATGAAATCATAAAAGCCCAAAAATGATGTAATAAATACTTATAAATTCATCTGAAATTAAAATTTTCTTTTCCATTTAAAATATTTTATTCTCAAGTTTACATGATTGATTTTCAAACACATTAATGTATCCTTCAAATCATATATTATAGTTTATTTTAAAAAAAAATTCATTATGAACATGATTCATTTCGACACCATGAATAGAATTATTTTAATGAATTCTATTATTATCCAAATAAACTTTTTGGAGCCAGTCAACATTCATATTAAGCATGGTAAAACCTCGAGTAGTTTTTTTAGTTTTTATTATTTTATTATATAGTTTCAAAAACCTATGTTTATAAATTAATAACAAATTCCCCACTCATTTTCAATAAATACCCACCCAACCTCCATATCCACATCAGTAAAAAACATTTTACCCTAATTTCCTCCCATATCTCACAAAAAATTTATCTCAAGGTTTTTAAATTATATTAGGAAGCTCACCCCAATATTTGATAAGCACTCTCTCAAGGTAAGCTATGCTATTACACTTCCTCATTATTTAAGTAATTTTTTAATTTAATCTGATTAATTTATAAATTCTCTTATTTAAATGTGTTCTTAGTCATTACTTTACTTTACATATGATTCCCATGTATGTAGAGAACAAATGTCACTATCATTAACCCATTAAAATATCCTTTAGGTACACCTATTATACTGCCATAATTATTCTTTGTGTCTTCATGCCCAAAAATTGTATTATGAATACCCATCCCCATAGCCTCTCAAGTGTATTCACCCATTTTTTAAGTATAATTCATTGATGTTATAAAACCATGTATGCAACCCACCATCCGTAATAATGGGATTAAAGGGTAAGAACAAAAAACTTATATTATAGGATTTATATTATTCACAAATTCAAATACATTATTTGAATGTGATGAGTGGGACCAAAATTATATATCCCTCCAATAGATTCAGTAAAAATATTATCTCATGAGATACTCAATATATTGCATGGTTTATTATCTTATGAACACTATGTTATGTGGTATCATTATTTAGCCATGAATTATTATTTTGATGGAAGGTTTTATGTTGTTTCTACATTGTTATAATTCTTTGATATTATCATCTGATTCTATGCATAGATGTTCGTGATATCGAGTCTTTACATTTTAATTCAATATGTTATGTCCCATAAATCACATGTACTATATTATTTAATGTTATTCTATGATTATTATCATACTTCACAATATGACTATATGTTTTTTTTGAGGAAACATTAGTGGTGGACTCTAGAAACATAATTTCATTTGTGATGGGAGTACATCTCTAATAGGTCATCAAAATAATCATCATAATTATGTTCTTATGTGATGAAATTTATCAAATTTAATTTAATTATGGAATTTAATTCATCCATCTCAAATAATATATGAAATTTTATTAAATGATCAATTGTGATGGGTCTATCACACATGAAATTATTTGTATCAGAATATAATTCCACCACAATTGAGAATATGATCAGTAATATTACCAAAATTAATAATCGATTAAATTTTCAAAAATAAATAATATTAAAAAAATAAAAAAATACAATTAATACATCATTTCAAACATAATTTGTTTAACCCAAAAAGACAAAATAGTAACAAAAAAATAAAAAAAAATAAACTAGAATCTAATGGACGGGGTTCACTCAAAGGGTAGGAAACATTATAACAACACCATGTGAAAACCATTTGATATAATATAATATATTATTATCTCTATGATGTTGCTTCTCATGCTCCTCATCACACTCTCTCTACATCTGTTGTATCTCCTCATCTTGAACTATTAAACTCTCCTCAAATGGTACAATAGACAATGATGAATCCCAATAAGCTCCCATCGAGTAGACCAATGGTGTTGTAGATTTACCTAATAACTCATACGTGTCAGTCATTAACTAATATTGATAACCCAACATTTTTTGACACCATGAAAAGTTTCATGCATCCAAGACCCCTTATCCAAACATAACTCACCAGTGGCATATACTTCTCTTTTGGATAAACTCTCTTGAATAATATTCTATAGCCTCATACATTTCCATAAAATATAATTAGAATTTATAATAATTAAAAAATGAATAATAATAAATTTTTTTGAAAAATTATTATCCATAATATGCTTTCATAAGTAAAATACAAGTTCTCTTATATGGGGGCCAATATATATATTTTTATAAATTTAAAAATCTGATATAGATGGGTCAACAATGGACTACATAACATAACCAAAAATTAATATTTAAATTATATATACATTAATAATTAATATTAAATAATATATTTTGATGTTTTTTACCAATTGTATGACTTATAACCCTTTGTGTCACCACCATCCCACCTCATCTATGTAGCCCATATGATGACTTTATCCTATAAGTATATCCTAGATAGTTAAAGTATAATACATCCAATACCTAAGATGAGATATATTTATTGTATGGGAGATGCAAGAGTCATAAAAAATAGAAGCTGAAGCTTTATCCATAACTCACATTAGAAGGTTGTATAGAATGAATGAAAACAATTAATGTATACAAATATCGCATTCCTCTTAGATAAGATATCTTAGTAAATCAGAAATCAAAGACCATAAATTCGATTATAAAATTAAAAAAATATGTCCCAAATTAAATATTTTATTATAAATATATTATTTTATTACATGAAATCTATATGGTGATCATCTTCTGATGAATGGTAATGATAACCCCATCCAATTATACCAATTTCACTAAACATTTTTTGTAGAATTGTACCAGCCTCCCCAATAGCTACATGTGAAAAACAATGCAAATAAAAAAATAAGAATATTTTTATTTGAATTAATACCAAATCCTAATATAAAATTAATATACTAGTCATGTATATATACCATCATAAATGAGGAACAAAATCAAGAGATAGATATATCTCTAGAACATGGTTTGGAGTCTTCAATCATGAAAGATAATAACACCTCATTATAGGAAAACTATCATGCTAATCAAATGAATCTAGATCATCAATATTATGTCTGAAATCAAGGAGAGAATTAAATAGATTATCAAGATCATCACTATCCATATGAAATAAACGTTATTACCTGTAATAAATTTGTAATACAAATATGGATTATAAAATAACAATAAATAATATAATGTTATGATTTTACATTTAAATAATTATTAATACATATATCAGTTATAAATAAATAATAAATAATTGAATATAATAATTTACTATAAATTAATCCAATACCATAATAATTTTACCTCTAATTATTTGTTAATATATAAATAAAATTTTAAAAATTGATAAATACAGTAAATAATATAATACATTTTCATGTTAATAAATCATAATACATGTATAAAATATTAAAAACTAATAATTAGTGTCATCATTGATGAAACAAAAAAGATCATCGAGTCTATCCATCTGAAAAACAATCATTTCCTATAAATAATTATCAATAAAAATATATAATATAGAAAACAAATAATTACCTCGATATAATACTTCAATTTTCACCTTATTTATCATCTTCATCAAGGAAAATTTCATCATCCTCATCTTAATCACTATAAATATCCGAATTACATTTATTTTATCATCCCTTATTACTTCATAAACATTATCAATGTCATCAGTCAATAACATGGGTGTTCGTCATAGTTATTTATTTATCATCAGGTGAGATATATATTTTGGGATTTTTCTAGAAAAGTGATATATTTTGAAGTTCCATAGAATCATTTTCATTTCTAATAAACTAATTTCCATAAAATTTTATTTTTATTACACTCAACCAGTTATTAAAATATCTTGAAATGTAATTGTAATTTCCATAGTAAACATTATGTGATTGACATGAAAACATTAGTGGTTCCTTTCATGAATGAAGACTGTTATATTTAATTTCAAAATCTCCATGTAATGGTTTAACTCACATCCCTAGATTGGTATCAAACCAATGAAATTAGAACATTTTTACATTATTAAGTCTTAGATAACATAACTCTATTATTTCAGATTGCATTCCAAAAAATTCAACTTTTCGTTCATTAGGAGAATATCCTTTCAAACTCAATCCAGTATTCAATGATTTCATTGAATCACCATATATTCAGCTGTGGAATCAAAATATAATATCCACATATATATTATAATATTTTATAAATTTATATAGAGTGTTTTTTAGAAAATATAATTGACTATCAATTTTATTTTCTTGTTTTTCCTAGAAATAATAAAATTTATTAATAATATATATCATTAAAAATATATATTCGTCCATTGAATGAAATGTAACTTAATAGTCATTCAAAAAAATAAAAAAAATTATGTTTGTTAAGTTATTTTAATCTATTAAGTGTAATTTTTATATATTGTTTTTTATTTGGTCACTATATTGTCTGTAGAAAAATTTGAATAAAGGTATCTATTTTAATTTTTTTAAAATAATAAAAATTAGTACATACTAAACAAATTGTTTATTTATTTACAATTCAGTAAAACATATGTATGAGGTATGAGTACTTATTTATCTGAAATCAATCGATAATGATAACCATAAAAATATATACTTAATTAAAAACTAAAAACTTCTATTATATGAAATAACCAACATTTATATCATTGTGAACCATATGGTTATATATTGAAGGATATTCCTCTTGAAAATAATATGAACAGAAATTAAAAATTTCCTCTTAAAATTACTCTATTTTAATTGACCCTTCAGCTGATGATTTCCTCTATAAATTCATCTTTAACTTCTCCATAAAACTCTATAATGGGTACACCAATTGGCAAAATACCATCCCTACACATTTATATTCATATGGAAAATTAAATATTTAATTTTCAATCAATTCAAAGATCAGAATATTTTTCCATTTACATAATATTAAAAAAATATCCTTGATTATAATACTAAATTTAAAAAAGATATGGTGTTTCCTCACAAATTAATTAAAAGAAATATAATATTTTGGTAAATAATTCCTATCTCAAAGAATATAAGATCTAACTAAAGACAACACATAGTAATCATTCCATTATGAAATGGAAGTCAGGATTTTTTAACCCAAAAATATACCTATTTCTAATGGAGTGATGAAAATAGAAGCATTACCATCTCGTAACCTCAAATATAAAATGCATTTAAATAATAATAAATTAATTTATAAATAATATTTCTATACTTTTTTCGGATTCATTAAATTTTTTGATCATTCATCTACAAATAATTCATGCTAAAGAAGTCTGAAAATTTGGGAATATCTAACTATACCATCACATTATCTGTGGTCAAACCACGTATTTCCACCACAAAATTAAATATATAATCAAATAAATTATTCTCAATATTCATTAAATATAACATCTGATGAAATAAAAAATCAATACAATATGGAAGTTCCCAAAAAATAATCAACTTTATCCAATTATTACATCTCAAAAAACCATTTATTTTTTTCGTTTATGGTCAGTTCAAAAGTAACATGAGGTAAGGAATAAATGGTAGATTTTAGCTAAATAAATGAGACCACATATGGAGGTTCTCTTATTAAATTTATACATTTTGTAAAAAAATTATTCTTTCAAAATGGGTGATCTATGGGAATAAATCTCTGATGATAGACAAAATAATTTTTATTACTCTCGTTATATAGAATAAATGTTTTCATCCTATCCATGTAGTATGGACATTATTTTAGACTATGTGTCGAGCATCCAAATAACAAGACATAAATCAAAAAATCAACTATTTACTACATTAACACATCCTTCTTTGTCAAATTCGTATCTGTGAATATATCAAATATATTTAAACCATTATTCCATAATGAAATTTACTCACATATTAGTGGATTCAAATAAACATCATTATTTTTATTTGGATGTACGAGAATTAATACATGGAAATATTTATATGGTTCCTTCATCAAAATAAAAGGAGGTAAATTTTATATAGTAATTAAAATAGTCTAAAAATAATATTAACTCTCATAAGTATAAAATGGAAAAAACCCAAGAAAGAGCTAAAAGTGTGTAATGAGGTTCTCAACAAAATGAATAGTGAATATGATAAATGTATTTTCATGAATCACCATTAAATGGATGATTTAATAGTTAATTGATTAAAATATTTGATTTATTTAATGTCATAAATATAGTTGTTCTTTGAGACATTAAATAATTCTAAGAATGGTATGTAATAAAAAAATACCTCAATTGTTTCATAGGAAATCTGGAAATTCATTTCTTTATGTCTTTATACCTCGATTATCCATTTGTTGAAAAATTATAAAGTGATTCATGAACACCATAATTCAAGATGTTGTAATTTGAACACAGGATGATTATTTGATAACAATGACACAAATTATGGACCAAAGTCTTACTTTTATTGATCCTATCAGGTAATGTTCTTCTTTATAGAAACAACAATTTAGAAAAATATAATATTTGACAAAGAAACTATTTGACATTCCAAGATCTTATTTATTATCCATGTATTTTGTATCATATTAAATTTTTATCATCTCACACCACAAATATATGGCTTACACAACAGATTTCAAAAAATTATATAATTGAGATGATTCAGATTCATAATTTAGAGTAACATTTTGAGTTTTTATTTCCTAAATAGAAAAGACAATAGCCTCATGTACCGAATTCTAAAATGGTGGATCTAGAACCAAATAGTTTGTATTGTCTACTGAATTCTATTCAACATGATTATAAAAAATATATAATATTTATGAAATAAATTACAGAGTAGATTATGTTCAACATTGTCAAGGGATTCGAGTCTCCTACAATCACATTTTTTATAAAGTTATTTAATTATTCCTTTAGAAATAGATTTCTAAATTTAAGGATGAAAATGATACAAATGTTTCAACAACATCAATGTAGGTAGGATTTGTACCTGATCAATTTGGATTTTTTTCATGATTTATATAATCAAAACCGCATAATAAAAATTTAGGTCTACTTTCAAATTCAATAATTATATTTAAAAATAATAGAAATAAGAATAAATAATAATAATTTTTATTAATAAAAAATTATTAATATATTCTAGTTTTTTCTATGTAGTATTTCATATATATGTTTTATTTGATTTATCAAAAAATATAATAATATATTAAAACTTATAAAATATAAATAATTTTTATTCATTAATACTAATATTTACATATTATTACAATCATTGAATAACTATTTACTAATTATTAAAAGTTATTTAACAATTAATACTATTTATTTTATTTAACACTATATATATAAGAATTATTTTGATTTTATAATATGGTTTTTATTTATTTTATATTTTTATACAACGCATATAATTTTTTTAATATTTTTTACAAAAATATTATATTTTTTACTAATTGATAAATTACATGTTGATGAATAATATTTTTTTAAATTATAACAAAATATTTAATAAATTTTACTAATTTTGGATGGTTACTAGTGTTTAGTATTTTTTCTATAGATTTTTGTTACAAATTATAATAATTTCCGCAATTTAGAAAATTATTAGTAATATTTTTTAACTATCAATAATATCATCTATTTATTATTGATATTGTCAAATTAATTATTAATTATTATAAATTAAATAATAATTATTACTAATTACTTAAATTATTTTTAAAAAAATATTATATATATATATATATATATCAAAATTTCATAATTAATTTAAATATGTCAAAAAATATTCTAACACTATTATTTATCAAAAATAAATATATATTCTATATAAACCTAGATATATATATAATAAATCTTAATTTTTTTAAATATTTATATACACATATTTCGATATCAATATATATATATATATATATTAAATTATTTCTTTATCAAATATATTTTTTCAGTTTTTGAAGAAAATATACATATCAAATCAATATAAACACACACACACATTTGAAAAACCATATATGTTTTTTTAAAATTTTATATATGTCTATTTTCTTATTAGTATACAATAATATATATATATATATATTTAAAAATCCTGCCATGTTTTTTAAAAATTATTATATATGTGTATTTTCCTGTTAATATACCTAACAAATACATGCATATATATATATCTGAATATATATATATATATATTAAAAACATAACACATTTTTTTAAAAAATTTATGTCTGTATGTTGACAAGTTGATATATATATATATTTATACATATATATATATATATATTAATATGTATTACACAATTTCTTAATTAATATTAATACCTAAAATATTTTCATACTTTTTTTACAAATATATATATATAATCAATATATACATATATACACACATATACGCAGACATATATATATTAAAAAAATTATGTTTATCATTAAAACATTTATATATGTATATATTCACATATAAATATATATATATATACATATATATATGGGTCTATGTATTTATACATACATATATCATTGTGTTTAAAGAAAAATATTCACATGATGATAAAAAATAAAATAAATAACCATATAAAAATCATAAGTCATTTACCAACATTGATAGAATTTAACTATTATCACAAGTCATCATAAATCATATCACCATAGCCATGCAATAAAATAAACCATTTAATTGATGTATACAAACTCTTTCAATATTAGATATTCCTAAATAATTTTCAAAATAAATATATTTATAGTAATAACATAAAATAATATACCTTTAGTAACCTAAAATGAAAAGGGCCAAATCTTTTAAATCAAAAATCTAAATAATCTGTAAAATTCATAAAATCGTTTGGAATAACTCTTGTGGATCCAATTAACAACCAATTAGGGAATAATAAATTTACAGTAACCCTAAAATATAAATAACCCTTAAAATTGGATTAATTCATTAACCTAGAATTTGATCACCAAATTAATGGACCATTAAAAGAAAAAAGTGCAAAAAAATGAAATAGTGGATAAGAAATATTCATATCTACATTTTTTTAACCTGGAGCTATAAACAATCAACTACGATAGTGTATATCAGAGGGCAGGGGGCACAACTTGGGTGTATTGTGCAAGGGTTCAAGTGAAAAAATAGGTGGAGAGGAAGAATGGAGGTTTTTATATTAATTAATTATTAATTATGATGTGTTAACTGTGACCGAATAACTTATGTCATAAATAATTTTTTTTATCAAATGTTTTTATGATAACCATTATTATCTATCACTAAAAGATCATGTATGATGGATTATAGTGATGGAATTCTATATTTGTCTCTATTAGTCATAAAAAACCCACTATATGGCATGCATTCATGGAAAATTTTTTAGTGGAAAAACATTTTTACCATAAAAATAACACATTTTTCCATGTTAAAAATGTTTTGACACAAACACTTATGTTTTTTTGGGATATTTGTATAGGGAAAAGTGCCCTTCATAATTAACCAATCACAAAGTGATAATTTTATTTTACTTCTATGATATATAGGTTAGCCTTTTATTTTTTACTTCCCCAAGTTATCATGTGTGGTATTAAAATATAAATTGAATTGAATGGAATGTTATGGAGATTCAAAATAATGTCATTTTATCCCTATTTCAATTTATTGTGATGTGATTGTAACTTCCTAAATACAATAGTATATTGACATATTGTCATTTTTTTATGTGAATATAAATGTACTTGAACCAAATATAAAATATATAAAAGATATGGGTTTATAAAAATATTTTCTAATGTATTACTTATTTTATAATCTTTTTATTTTAATGATAGTTTCTATAAAATTATATCAATTTTAAAGAGTACTGCGGAATTTATGGCCACATCCATGTGATTTATTTATAATTCACATTTCACAAAACCAATGGAATTAATGGAGGAATATACACCTTTTTATTTTTCAATTTAATGTCTAATGATGATTCATGTAGATATATATAATTTACCATTATTTGAATCTTCTTTACATTGATGTGATATGTAGTTCAGTAATTAGTCTCTGAGAATTATTTTTCATTATTTTCTTTGAATTTTTGGATTTCTCAAAATTTAATATTTAAAAATTTATAATGATACACAGATACCATCAGTTAAATAAAATGTTGCTCACAAATTTTATAAGGTTTCATTATATTTTATTGTTTATGGGTCTTTTTTTATGATGAATCCTACATTATACTAGTTATAGGTGGCTTAAAAGTTATAGGGACGTTCTTCCTGCCAATCAAAAAGTTATTGAAAGAGGTTGTTCATGATCCATTAAAAAAGAAAAAGGTTTAGGTTTTTACATTTAGAAAATCTTGGGCTATGTCTCATCCGATAAAAAGGTAGTGTTAGGTTTCTTATCGATCCCTTAAAATAATTGGTTAGTTTATATCCCTTTTAAAAAAAACATGGTTGGATTGGAACTATGAAATGAATATATTTATAATTGATATAAAAAATCCTTTTTAGGGTATAAATAGTATCTGTATTATCGTTTGGATCCTACCAAATATAAAATCTTTCTCCCATCCATTTTATCATTACCCTTCACTTTTCACACATACAAATCATTCCTTATTTAGGATGGTATTTTTAACTAATATTAATCAACCAAATTTCATATTTGAAATTTAATTAAATTTTATTTTTATGATTGATAATTCACCCAATTATCTTTATGACATAAAACTAGGTAGGAAATAACCATTGGTATCTGATGGATGATCTTTATGAGGATAAGATATCATTAATTTCCTTATAAATTTTTTTATATTTTCTGTAATAACATGTATAATAGAAAATAAATACAATAACGGAAATATCTATTTTCATTTATGAAAAGATTTTACGTTTATAATTTAAATCATTTCATAGAAAATATTTATAATAAAAATGATTATGGATATTAGAATGAAAAAATGGTGGAATTATTTAAAAATATTTTTATTGAGTATTAGACCATCATGGACAGGTCATAAAATTTATTGAATGTTGTGGTTGACACTTTGGTCGGTGATGATGCTTTGAAATATTTTTTTAGTTAAAATTTTTTAGAAAATATTTTTCGTTTAGTATAAATATTAATGGAAATATTTTATCTTATAAAAATTAATCTAAAATATGGAATAAATTTAATGTCACACATTATGGAACTGAAAAATTATAGATAATAATCCATGGTTTTCGTAATGATTAATTTCTAGAGTTTAATATGTGTCATTTCCCATCTAGATATTGATGAGGGAAGGGTTAGAAAGGTGTAGAGACCTTAATTTATCATGATGAAGGATATATAGTGACCCTTGAGTTCCACCTCCAGTAGGCCTCAGGGTGGTGACCATCAACAAGGTTATGAAAATCTCACAAAATGAGAGGAATTACCCTTTTTATAGTAACCAATATCGAGAGATAATATTTATCCACATAAAATATCTCCAAGGAAAAATATATATAAAGAAACCAAAATCCATCACACATGCATGATTAGAGTAAAACTATAGAAGATAAAAAAAGAATACTTCAAGGTATGTATCAAAAAAGGAAGCAGCAATAGAGAAATCATCCTCAATGTCCGAGCTAGGAAGACCCATCTTGGTCAGCGTAATCTCCCTAGAAACTAAAAAATAGTCTTATATACATAGGGTGGGCATACATGTATACTCAATATGTAAAAACCAATTTCACCCATGCACAAGTGGGTGAAGCAAAATAATTCCCTTGTGCGAAAATAATAGAAACTAAAAAGAACCTAAAAAGGTATACAATCCACCCCAACCACACCAGGGCACACTCACCAAATTACACAAGTAAAGTCATGTAATGTATAAGCACATCTGTATTTAGGTACCCTACACCATTTCCCACGGATTAACTACTTATCCCTAACGGTGAACATCATGCCGCTACCATGCTATTCCATAAGCCCCACTATCACAACATTCCCACACACACCTGGGTGAAAATCATATCACATCCTTCTTACAATTACCTGGGCCACTACCACACCACAATCATGCATGCAAACACCTAGGAATCAGACATATCACACCCTGACTAACATCCTGAAGAATCTTGGAAAACAAACCACCTCTCACACAACTATTACCATAGATCTAGTAACAAACCTAAACCACTACAACCTACCCGAAGAGTATTGGGTGGTAAATACCTATAAGAGGTAGAAATGAATAGCCAATAACCATTCATCAATCCTCCGACCAAAATGTTGGGAAAGACTCCCTCCCCCATATAAATGTGGGTTTTCGACACATAGTACACAACATGGGTATAGTCAATATAGTAAAACATAAGGAACTATAATTTTATACATATAGGTAAGAAAACACTCATTCCATCCTATGGGTTTTCAAATAAGAAATTATCCCACAAATAAACTTTTGTTGCTACCCCTACATGCATGTATCACCACAAATTATGGTCACTTATCTAAGCAGAAATATACCCCCATCCAATTGACTTAACTAATTTTCATTCTTTATTTATCAATTTATTCATCTATTTATCTCATATGTACCTGAGAAACAAACAATTATATCATCTAAAATAGTTTTCAGAAGGATAAAATCCACTAAACACATCCCGTAACAACACACACATCAAACTACCAACATTGTTCATCCTCCCCATTTAATAACCATTCATATCTCAACACTACCATAATCATTCTTCAATGTTATACTACCTAATTCATCCTCTCACAAAAAAAACCTTCATCCTCCCTAAAAAAAACCACACCCTATATAACCATAAAAATTAAATCCTAACATATCCCAATCCTGCAGCCCCACTGACCAACCACTACCTAGAAGTAATCCCACTGCACAAAAACTCCACACATTCTATAATAAATAAATCTCTTTACTTGATAATCCATCACACCTCCTGCACCACCTAATACTCAAATACCAGAGACACTACCACCAAAACCCCAGACTCACAGCGCAAAAATATCATACCACACTAACATTTTCATCCCCTCTATCCACCCATGTACCCACAACCATAAATATCATCATACAACCTACACAAGTAAAAAAACCCAACAAAACCAAAAACAACACATATCCATACCAGATCAAGCAAAACATATTTATAGTTGGTCCACACTATTCATTAAATCTATATTTATAATTCATGGGTGATCACATGATAAGTTTAATCCTAGGGAATCCATTTTATTTAACCAAATGTACATGGTTAGTCATATTTTATTTTTACAGTCATTTAAAAATAGCTATACATATAAAGCATCAGGAATGATGAAGAAAAGACCATCGATGGACATGATTTTTAGAAGAACACAACCCACATGATTCATGACATGGATCAAGGATAACATACAAAAAAAATTGTTCATAATCCTCTTGCTCCCACCCCCTTATTTTATTTCTTATTATTATCTTCTTTAAAATGGTTTTGGTAGTATTCACAAGGAGTCAAGAGTAAACCCACCCCGCTTGATAAACTATTAAAGAGAGATGAAGGAAATCCCTACCTAGAATAATAGGTGATAATAACTCCTGATTGTGCCAGAACAGGGGGTGAAAAGGTAGTAGAAAAATCTATGGAAAACTATAAATGGGGTGGGGGAAACAGAACAGGCGCACTTCTTGTCTAAGAAGAAATGTTCTCCATGCACCAATAGAATAGAGAAGAGATGACCATGGCCATAGAAAAAGAAAAATCCTATATCAATGGAACAAGAAATGGTTTCAATTCCATTAATGCAGGATCATGGCCAAGACCATGTGGTTTGATAATTTAAAATTATCTGAAACTTTATCATGTTAAATATATAATTAATATCCTTTGAAACGCCTTTATAAATTCCCAAATAAGGATTTAAACTTGATTTATGTCAAATAAAACATTATAGGGGAAAAAATAGAAAATCATGGAGAAATTAGGGATAACTGGAAATTTGGAAAACTGTAGGAAGTGAATCACCATTAGGGGAGTCATGGTGTCACCATTCGGTGAGACACCACTCGGTGAGCCATAATTTCCTCAGCCACCAATCGGTGTCACCATTCGGTGTCACCATTCTGTGAGCCACCATATGGTGTCACCATTGGGCATGACAGCGCTCATATATCCACTATTTATCAAGCCACCATTCGGAGCTAAAACATTAGTTGAGCTAGTGTTCTGTGATCCACTATTTGGAAAAACTATATTTTTTTTAAAACTCCCGAATTATGAAACCATTACATCCTAGAATGCCCTAAACACTAGATATTCAAAAATAAATGTCTCGAAGGGTTCTCGGTCATTACATCAGATAATTCTTACACTATTCTCATCCTTTAGAATATAAAACTGATCCTATAAGGAGGAGGGGTTCGAACAACCACCCTGTAAGATACCTCTTAAAGATAAACCACCCTATAGTGTTCGAATGCTGGAATAAAAACCTAGACATCCCAAAAAACCTCCATGAAATCTACAACCCCAAAAAACCACACAACACCAAGAGTATCATTTTCCATACACATGGATTAGGGAATTCCAACCTCCATGTTGAGATAAAAACTTCTTTGGTGCCACTGACTCGCCCACATGAGCATAATATCATCCAAATTATTGAGTCTCGATTTGAAATTATTTCCTACCATTCCCATGTGTTGAGACACTTCACACATTAGAAAACAAGAAAACAACTCATCTCATAGAAAACGTGGTCATGTATCACATTAAAACAAGGAACACATTCAAAAACTCAAAACAACTCTATGTATTGGGAACAAATTTATCCGTGTCACTCCCAAGTACTCTCCTCTGGGCCACCATGCCGCCACAACACATGAAATAATAGAATAGTCCTTCCATAAAGCACCTTCTCCCGATGATCCTAGATCTCCACTAGCCACTCTATGAATGTTACATCATCCTCTATATCAAACATTCCCCAATCAAATACATGGGAGTCATCATGAAGATACTGACGAATCTGGAAGACATGAAAGATGTTGTCGATACTCCAAAAAAATGGTGGAAATTATAGTTGATATGCCCCCTCACTAACTCATGCCAACATATAGAATGGTATGATAAACCTATGAGAAAGCTTACCTCCTCTTCCAAACCGACACTGCCCATGTTGAGGGAAAACTTTAAAGAATACACGGTACCCTACCTCAATCTCCATGGAAATTATCATATGATCGTAATATGACTTATTCCAATCCTATTCTAGCATCACCCTCTCATAGAAATGCTAGCACTTTTATGTCATACTCTACACCATGTCTTGACCATGAAAAATCATCTCTATATCTTGTGTCTAGCATAAGGGTGAATGACATGGTCTTTGATATAATTATTTGAATAGATCCATGCCGACAGAAGAGTGATAAGTATTATTGTAAGAGAACACTACTAAGGGAAAATGTCGCACCGAAGACCTGATAAGGTCCAAAACACATTCCCATAACATGTCCTTCAATTTTTGGATGGTCCTCTCTGTTTTTCTAACCATATGAGTGTGTAATGTAGTGTTGAGGTGTAACTATGTGCCAAAGTCTTGTAGAAATATCCTATTGACTCACGACATGAAGCATGCATCCCAATAAGAGATAATATAACTTATAATTCCAAGAATCCGTACCACCTCATCCACATTACTATCCAATATGGATTCTACTACGCTCGACTCCTTGATCTTTAGGAAGTGAGATGACTTCATCAACTGTTCCACTACTACCTAGATTACATCACATCCTGCATGATCCCTTGGTAATCCTATGATGAAATCCATCGATATGTAATACCACTTCCACTTTTGGAAATATAAGGGCTACAGCAGAAGACCAGGAACATGGTGTTCATCCATCAGTTACTGGCACACCAAGAACCTTGCTAGAATCTCTGCCACTGCCCGGTTTATCCTAGGGCACCAGAACTACTCCCTCAAGCCCTAATACATCTTGGAAACTACTTGGTGTACCGTTAGGGGTGAGATATAAAACACATGGAGAACATCATCCTATACTGCCACAGGAACAAACATCTTCCCACAAAACAACATATGATTCTGACCAGCCACTGATCGTCCCTTTGGAGAATCACCCTAGTCAAAGTATTCATCCATCACCTCCTCAAATGAGTCTCCCCATTGAGACGCCTCTACATTCTACCTCATAAATGACTAAAATATCATTTGAAATAGTAATATTCTATTTCCATTCATTCCTACAACTATGTGAATGTCGAACAACTCCAACATTGCACTCCAAGCATACACTAATTCTTGAACAACATTGCTCTACGACGTCCAGATCAATGAATCGGCTGATACATTCCCCTTTCCTGAGTTTTACGAGGTATCAAAATAATAATCATCGAGAAACTATATCCACCTCTGCTATCTCATGTTCAGATGTCACTGGGAAAAGATATTCCTCAAGATCTTATGATCTTTGAAGACCACAAAGTTCTCCCCAATGAGATAATACCGCCACAACTTCTGCACAAACATGACCAATGCATATTCTATATCATGGGTGGAAAAGTAACGTTCTTGGGGAAATAACTACCTAAACCCAGAAGAGATCACTCCCCATTAATGAATAAAAATTCAACCCAATCCCAAACAACAAGCATCATAGAACACTTATAACATCACCCCTACCTCTAGAAACATGAGAAATATGTCCCTGAACAACTTTCCCTTCATATCGGGGAATTCTACTCCACACTTCTCACTCCAAACAATATATTTGAAATTTATAGTTAGAGAAATAAATAGGGATTTTAACCGATCAAGATCATGTACAAATCTCTGTTAGTAGCCCTCAAGACCATGAAAAATTTGAACCTCTACCACATTCTTCGGTGATGCGCAAGAAACAACTACCTTAAACTTCGATGGGTCTACTGATAGGCCGTGCGGAGACACTATGTGACCATGTAAATGGAACTACCATGCCCAAAACATCCACTTGGGTAGCTTGTCATAGAGATTGTGGTGCAGAAGGATATCTAGGATAGTCCTTAGATGCTCGGTATGCTCCTCCTTTGACAATTAGTACATGAGAATGTAGTTGATTAATATGATGATGAACCGGTCTAGGAACTCATGCAAGGCAAATTTTATGATCCCCATGAAAAAGGTTGGTGAATTGGTAAAACCAATTGGAATAACTATGAACATGATGTTCCCATAACTACACTTAAAACTAATCTTCAGGATTTCACCCTCCTTCATCCTCAAAGGGTGATATACAAACCAAATATCAATCTCGGAAACACAAATCACTCCCCTCAACTAGGTAAAGAGATCATATATCTTCAAGAGAGGTTAATGGTTCTTGACTATTTTCTGATTCAACCTCCGGTAGTGTATACACAGACTCAAAACACTATAATCATTCTTTAAAAATATGAGTAGAGCACCCCACAATGACACACTGGTCCGGATAAGTCCCTCCTTCATTATATCTTTGATCTGGATCCACAAATCCCACAACTCCGAAGGCACCATCCGATAAGGATCTATCGAAATTGTAGAAGCACCAGGTTTAAAGTATATACAAAACTCAAGGTCACATAAAAGTGGTAGAGTTATAATCTCATCATAAAAAATATAAAAGAACAACCCAAAGACTCTAGGAGATAACACCATCTTTTTTTCCATTGATCCCTCTGATAGCTCAAATAATAAGGAAAGAAGAGGCTCCATGCGCCTACTACCCACCCAATAGCTCTGCTCGCCGAAGAAAGTTACACGCTGGCCTTTTAGGTCTAAAAACAAGAATATTCTTTAAAATATTAAAATAATAGCATGAAATGAAAACAAATAGTAGATGACAATGAGGAAATTGTATGACTTCATCTGTAACATGAAGGGATCCCCATTGGACAGATGCAACACCTACATTAGTCTATATCATTATAAAACATCAAAAAAAGATAGTTTGACCTCTGTCTAGTGTACTAAATAGCAGGGGAATAGAAAGTATCTCTTTGTATATCCCCATGGAATAGGCTATAGTGGGTAAAACAAAGGAGTACGAATATCTAGAATCAAGGAAATCAAAAGTAAGTGTGCTGAACTAAATGATTGTACATCGAAAGATCTCTAGCCCCATAGGAACTGCTTCCTCTATGGAATGAAATTGACCATCCCCAAATCTTGTTCCCCTCTGCTATCAACCACCTCCCAGAACATGCCCTAGTTGAGGTTCTTAAGGAGAATCCATAAGTCAGCCTCCTCTTACAACATCCCCACATGGTGCATCAAGGGCCTGTTGTCCCTACTACTGGAATGGCTTGGATGGAATCTTCTCTTACAGCGGGTGATGAACCTTCCCCCCTCCTCCATACTGAGCTTGAGTCGGGCACTATCCCTAGAGGTTCCTGCATCCTCTATAATCAAAACACATAATCCCTAGGACTATGTGAAGAGGGTGAGGACCAGATGGTTGGAAATGAAATTTCTGGGGGCGACTCCCCACCGGTCAAAAACTGGAAGGCCCTAACGCTGGAGACATGATATTGAAAGACTTCCCCTTGTATGAACTCTGATAAATTTTCTCTCATGGTAGACCTCCTCATGATTGAATCCTTTCTATTACATCTTCCTTCTTATGAACCTTTATAGATGTAGGTAGTGCAAAGGGAGTATGCATATACTAAAGGGAAGGGCAGTCTGCCTCCTCTAAGAACCACCCTAGAGAGTCCTCATCTAGAAAGAGATATAGAGATAAATGTAAGAGATTCTTAAACTTGATCGCAAATTCCCTCACAAATATACTACCCAACTAGAGGGAGAGTAACTATTACCTGTTCTCTAACTTCATCATGGAATAAATTAATTACACCTGGAACTCCTTCTCAAAGTCATCATATGAAACATCTATCTACTTCCTCTCTCTATGGTAATTCATCCACTAATGACATGTTTCTTCCCTTATCTAGGTCACTACTAGAGGACCCCAGTACTCTATCGGAGCCCAGATCAAGCTGAATGCGATCACTACCTCTTCAATCTAATTCTTTGTCTCCATGTTTGAGATACTGCTCTCGTACATTCCCAGATTCTTCCACTGTATGGAACAAAGTGTCTTCCACCACTGGTTATCCTCCTCTACTAGCTCAAACCATTGCTAATTGGCCAAATGGTCCTACTGTGACTCCACTTCCAGAGACACCCATGGATGATGACCGGGTTCTGTAGCTAAAAGGTAAAGAAGGAACTCCGAAGCCCGAGTAGTATGGAATTTAGTTAGTGTTCATTTTAAATAATTTCTTATTTTAAGTTCTTGGAAATGTACAATTTAAATAAGAACACAAGTATTCATGATTCATGTACCTTTTCTAGGGTCTCTACCCCAAAATCAGTGTAGCCTCACTTGGTCATTCTGTAAGCTCAGATTCATTGAGTCAGATCACAAGGTGCTATAAAATTTAGTGTCCTAGTCGGTTTTCCCTGACCTCTGCCACGCACCAAGATCACATGATGTTGTTACCCTACCAAACCATGAAATCCTAACTATTCCTAACTCCAAGCACCATCCTATCTCTCAACCATCAACTATAATACTATTGTATCATGAACCACCTTCTTCATGATGAGGAGTGACGAAGCGTTGTCGTGCACGCTCTCAAAAATATTTATAGCTAAGTGCAGCACAGGGGCTGACCTAGGTCGTTCTCATGAGGAGCTTTTGTGGTTAATAAATCACTACTTCTATTCCACCTAATCTAATTCTTTTTTTTTGTTTAATATTTTATGAAATTAATGTAATTTAATAAAATAAATGAAATTCATAAATCAGAAGAAACTAAAATTTAATTATAAATTACCATGCAATGCTAAACAAAATGTAATTAGGGAAGAACGGATGTTCTCCCGAGAGAATATTCAGGGAGCACCTTCATTGGCCAGCTTCAAATATTCTTAGTTTACACACTCCATCATATGTGTGCACACCTTATTCTACACTGGTTATGATGAAAAGTCTACTTAGCGATCTCCAAGCACACCTTCCATCCACCTCCTCAATCGAGGGAAAATGGTTGTAGATTAAGAAGTTAATCTTTAGAAAACCCCAGTGAGGATTACACCCACTATAAATTATCCGTAGAATTAACTCAAAGAATATTAAAAACATGGTCCTGGGTTTAAGAACCTGATTACTCCCTCGGGATATTCCTCTTATTAGTTACTCATGATCATGAGTATTATAGTTCACGATGGTAAGATGAGAGGAAGAAAAGAGGGTGAATCGGTGGACCCAAAAATAAAAACAATGCATGAATTTATTAGAAATCTAAATTACAATTAAAAACTAAAAATAAATAAAAGAAATAAAATAAAAGGAATGGTGGAAGATTTGTGGCCGGCCTCCCTCGGTGGATATTTCCTCTTTGGTGCCTTGAAGGAATGGATGGAGAATGGGATGCTTTGAGGAGGAGGTGAGGGCCTCCTTTTATAAGGCAGAATTTTTCTCTCAAATCTCGACGCGTTTTATACCCCTTTAATGACATATTCACGCGTTCCACCCTTCATAAATGTTGTTGATAAATGTCTTGTCCGTATCATATCCAAATTTCAGACAATTTGGAAAACTTATGTAGGATGTATGAATTTGTCATTCTGGGTTTCTATTTCTGGATGAAGCATCCAAGAAGGTTCCTCCAAACTAATGTCATTCAATAGCCTCCTTAATGACCTCCAATATCCTCCAAATGTATTTTAGAGACGGTACTATTTGTCCTCTAGGTATCCCAGGTGGAAACACATCATTTGGATCTGTGTAGGCCGCGTTTGATTTCCGTTAATTTGGGTGGGTTCATGCTGTCCGCCCGGAAAAATGCCAATTGTCAATGATTTGTTAGACACTTTAGATGACCGATTCAGCTCCTGGTCCAGAAGACAAAAATAAAGGAAATAAAATAAGGATTCTAAAAAAAATTAATTAGAAAATTTGGAATTTTATTTTTCCTGAAATGACCAACATACCCCTGACGTAAAATTCTGTCAAAAATCCAGAATTAGTCGTTTTTCACATTTGGGTTCAAAATAGCACTAAAACCTAAAAACATGATAATTACCCATTCAATAACACTTTTTTGGGATTATAAACAATGTTTTATAGTATAAAATATATGAAAATATGAGCTTCATCACTCCCCCACACTTAAACATTTCACTCTTGGGCAATCATCTTACATCCAAATCAAAATCCCCACAACAATCAAAAATGAGAAAATATCAATGATTTTATCCAAAATAGAATTCCATCATGTCTCATTTATGAATAATAATTCTCTCATTTTCATTTCAATCATTAAAATTTGTTCAAACTCATAAATCAATCCATGACCCAATGACAACCTACCTCACATTGAATTTTATATCACTCTTCACTCAAGAGAAATTGAATCTAGAGTTATACTCATACTTGAAAATCGCATGTATCACCATAGGTTTGTGAAAATTATCATTTCTCCACAGCGTGAAACATGAAAATGAATTTAATCATGAGAGATTTAATTAATGGTTCAAATGATTCCGTGGCTTAGGGTCAGTGGTAAAATGATTGAAAAATGTTCCAAGCTAGAAAGAGGAGGTTGAACTTTTAAGTACAATGCATGATTAAATAAAGTGAAAACACAGGAAATTCCTCACTCAATACTGCTTGTAAAGGTGAAAAACAACCCCACCCATCTTTATGACATGGTACATGAGCCAATAAGGGACTATAATGAATTATATCATCTATGTTCTCCTCTTTTTTTTAAATCTCCAGAAAGGCACAACTTTTTTTTCTTTTTTTTTCATAGAGGATGAGCTGAAAATTTGAATACAATGAATGAATGACAATTCATGCCCTTGATTTTTGGGAGGGACATGAGTCAGAAAAGAATGTACAATGAGGAATTCAAGCTCATCTCCATTTTTGTGTTTTCTTTTTTTAGGAGAAATGGATGAAACAAATAAAGCACAATGAAATGATGACACATGCCCAATTCTCTTGTTATCCACTGCCCAAAGTATTGACATACACCTCACATCACTCATAAATGATACACATCCCAATGAACGCACACGAAAGTCCCTCCCCCTACACTCAAACTTGAAATATCCATGCAAAAATACTAAAAGTGCGGGTAGGTAAGGACAAAGTGGCTTAAACCTATAAGCCAATTCATGGAATCTAAGGGATTACGATGGATAAATGTAAAGGGTGGTCTCAAGATAAAATGTGGCTAGCCAAAGAGATGCCTCAATCATTTCAAATACATTCCATGAAATCCAAAGCTTCGAAAGAGAATATTCACAAATTCTGGTTCTCACACAAAATTCAAGTTTCCCTCAAGAAAGTGTGGGTATTAGGAAGAATATGTAAAAGTGGTTTAGAATACCTCATAGGATTGGAAAAAAAAATTTTGAGTCAGTGTTTCATGGTCATGGATTTCAAAAATCAGTCAAACTCATACAAATGATTGATAATCCAATTCAAGAAAAAAAAATTTCACATCAAAAATCATTTAAAATCCATTATTTCAAAAATCATTTCAACTCTTTATAATCAATTGATGTGTGAAAAGTGATAAGAATATTCATTAAGGCTCAAAAATCATAAAAAAATGAAAAGCACACAAGAATAACTAAGCAGGTTGACACTCCCCCACACTTAAATTTAACTACCCCTTATTTCAACTCAACAAAATATAAATATAAAGGTAAAATAATCAAACGGAAGGAAAGATACAACCTGACATTATTTTAGAAGTGGATGCCTTGAGTTAAGCTCCTAGAAGCAACCACTTTAAGACTACAAGAAAAAAATAAGAAAAAATAAATAAAAAGAATGAGAAAAGGAAAAGAAAAGAGATAATGCTTGGTTTATACCCCCAAGCGGGTACTAGGGTTTTACTGCCCCTAGTCAGGCAGTTTCAGTGGATTATCCCCAATCAAAAGGTGGGTGTGGTTTCATTGAGATGAACCACCACATGTGAGTTTTCCCGATGTCCATGATTAAAACCTGAAAGTATATAAGCCCAAATAAGATTTGAATGTTCCCAACCCCAAAGAAAGAATAAAGAAGAAATTTTATTTTCGAAGTGGGGGGGAATAAAAGATAAGGGTTCTCCCTGTTAACTTCGGTGGTGTCCTCCTCCATGTGATATAAAAGTTGATGTATAGGAGGTAGTCGCACCACCACCAGCTTCTCCGAATCTTCTTCCTTGATTACCACCACTTGGGTGGTCTCTTTCATATCATCCATGGTCTTATCCATTTGTGTTGTATCAGAAATTTCAAAGGAAGAGATGCCAGAAAAAAATTTAGCTTGAATAAAATTAAAACATGAAGAATTAATAATGAAATCTTCCCTTTCAAGTAATTCAGCTTGGTAATTGATCTCTTCAGACATGACCATTGGAAACTCAATCTCAGCAGGTGCATCTTCTTCCTTATCTTCCAAAGCAAGAGATAGGTAGAGAGTGTCTGATGTTTCATTATTAAGTATGGGAAGATCATGTTTCAAGTTATCTTCAACAATGTTATTCCAAGATTCTTCCAAAAAATGTTGACCTCCCATCATTGCTTCAGTTGGAATGTTTACTTCTGGGACCTCCTCGAGCAATGGTTGAGTGCGGGATGATGTGATTAATTCTTTTAGTAGCTCCTTCTCACCCTCATCAGGTTCTTTAGCATAAAAAATGATGGGTGAAATCCCTTCCACCACTCGTTCTGGTTCAGGTTCCGGTTCAGGTTTCGGTTGTTCTTGGGATGCACGTACATATTCTGCAATCAATTCTATTTGACCCTCCATGTTTTTCACTTTATCGCTAATCCTATGAAACTGCACATCTAGTTCATTGTAAAAATTTTCTTGCAGTTGATATTGATCAGTCCATGCATAATAATCATAATTTGAATACATCATGAACAAAGAAGATTTTTTTAGTTTTTGAAATTTATGATTTTTTTGTTGTTTTTTTAAATGAAAGGAAAATTATTTACACAGTGTGAATAAAAACAGTGAATGAAAACCACTTGGCTCCCCGGCAACGGCGCCAATTTGACGAAGCGTTGTCATGCACGCTCTCAAAAATATTTATAGCTAAGTGCAGCACAGGGGCTGACCTAGGTCGTTCTCTTGAGGAGCTTTTGTGGTTAGTAAATCACTACTTCTATTCCACCTAATCAAATTCTTTTTTTTTGTTGTTTAATATTTTATGAAATAAATGTAATTTAATAAAATAAATGAAATTCATAAATCAGAAGAAACTAAAATTTAATTATAAATTACCATGCAATGCTAAACAGAATGTAATTAGGGAAGAAAGGAAGTTCTCCCGAGAGAATATTCAGGAGCACCTTCATTGGCCAGCTTCAAATATTCATAGTGTACACACTCCATCGTATGTGTGCACACCTTATTCTACACCAATTATGAATGAAAATTCTACTTAGAGATCGCCAAGCACACCTTCCATCCACCTCCTCAATCGAGGGAAAATGGTTGTAGATTAAGAAGTTAATCTTTAGACAACCACAGTGAGGATTACACCCACTATAAATTATCCGTAGAATTAACTCAAAGAATATTAAAAACAAGGTCTTGGGTTTAAGAACCTGATTACTCCCTCAGGATATTCCTCTTATTAGTTACTCATGATCATGAGTATTATAGTTCATGATGGTAAGATGAGAGGAAGAAAAGAGGGTGAATCGGTGGACAGAAAAATAAAAACAATGCATGAATTTATTAGAAACTAAATTACAATTAAAAACTAAAAATAAAGAAAAGAAATAAAATAAAAAGAATGGTGGAAGATTTGCGTCCGGCCTCCCTCGGTGGAGATCTCCTCCTTGGTGCCTTGAAGGAATGGATGGAGAATGGGATGCTTTGAGGAGGAGGTGAGAGCCTCCTTTTATAAGGCAGAATTTGTGCCTCACATGTCGACGCGTTGTAGACCCTTTTAATGACATATTCACGCGTTCAACCCTACATAAATGTTGTTGATAAATGTCTTGGACGTCTCCTCTGCAAATTTCAGATAATATGGAAACCGTATGTAGGACGTATGAATTTTTCATTCTCGGATTCTGTTTCTGGATGAAGCATCCAAGAAGGTTCCTCCAAACTAATGTCATTAAATAGCCTCCTTAATGACCTCCAACATCCTCAAAATTTATTGTAGAGACGTCCCTATCTGTCTTAGAGGTATCCCAGGTGGAAACACATCATTTGGATATGTGTAGGCCGCGTTTGATATCCGTTACTTTAGGTGGGTCCATGCTGTCCGCCCGGAAAAATGTAAATTTGCAATGATTTTTTAGACCCTTTAGATGACCGATTCAGCTCCTGGTCCAGAAGACAAAAATAAAGGAAATAAAATAAGGATTCTAACTAAATTTTAATTAGAAAATTTGGAATTTTATTGTTCCTAAAATGACCAACATACCCCTGACGTAAAATTCTGTCAAAAATCCAGAATTAGTCGTTTTTCACATTTGGGTTCAAAATAGCACTAAAACCTAAAAACATGATAATTACCCATTCAATAACACTTTTGTGGGATTATAAACAATGTTTTACAGTATAAAATATATGAAAATGTGAGCTTCATCACTCCCCCACACTTAAACATTGCACTCTTGGGCAATCATCTTACATCCGAATCCAAATCCACACAAAAATCAAAAATGAGAAAATATCAATGATTTTATCCAAAATAGAATTCCATCATGTCTCATTTATGAATAATAATTCTCTCATTTTCATTTCAATCATTAAAATTTTTTCAACCTCATAAATCAATCCATGGCCCAATGACAACCTACCTCACGTTAAATTTTATGTCACTCTTCACTCAAGAGAAATTGAATCTAGAGCTATACTCATACTTGAAAATCGCATGTATCACCATAGGTTTGTGAAAATTATCATTTCTCCACAGCGTGAAACATGAAAATGAATTTAATCATGAGGGATTTAATTAATGGTTCAAATGATTCTGTGGCTTAGGGTCGGTGGTAAAATGATTGAAAAATGTTCCAAGCTAGAAAGAGGATGTTGAACTTTTAAGTAGAATGCATGATTAAATCAAGTGAAAACACAGGAAATTCCTCACTCAATACTGCTTGTAAAGGTGAAAAACAACCCCACCCATCTTTATGACATGGTACATGAGCCAATAAGTGATTATAATGAATGATATCATCTAAGTTCTCCTCTTTTTTTTAAAAGCTCCAGAAAGGCACAGCTTTATTTTCATTTTTTTTCATAGAGGATGACATGAAAAATTGAATACAATGAATGAATGACAATTCATGCCCTTGATTTTTGGGAGGGACATGAGTCATAAAAGAATGTACAATGAGGAATTCAAGCTCATCTCCATTTTTTTGTTTTCTTTTTTTAGGAGAAATGGATGAAACAAATAAAGCACAATGAAATGATGACACATGCCCAATTCTCTTGTTATCCACTGCCCAAAGTATTGACATACACCTCACATCACCCATAAATGATACACATCCCAATGAACGCACACGAAAGTCCCTTCCCCCACACTCAAACTTTAAATATCCATGCAAAAATACTAAAAGTGCGGGTAGGTAAGGACAAAGTGGCTTGTAATGTGGCTTAAACCTATAAGGCAATTCATGGCATCTAAGGGCTTACGAAGGATAAATGTAAAGGGTGGTCTCAAGATAAAATGTGGCTAGCCAAAGAGATGCCTCAATCATTTCAAATACATTCCATGAAATACAAAGCTTCGAAAGAGAATATTCACAAATTCTGGTTCTCACACAAAATTCAAGTTTCCCTAAAGAAAGTGTGGGTATTAGGAAGAATATGTAAAAGTGGTTTAGAATACCTCACAGGAGTGGAAAAAAATAATTTGAGTCAGTGTTTCATGGTCATGGATTTCAAAAATCAGTCAAACTCATACAAATGATTGATAATCCAATTCAAGAAAAATGTTTTCACATCAACAATCATTTAAAATCCATTATTTCAAAAATCATTTCAACTCTTTATAATAAATTGATGTGTGAAAAGTGATAAGAATATTCATTAAAGCTCAAAAATCCTAAAAAAATGAAAAGCACACAAGAAGAACTAAGCAAGTTGACACTCCCCCACACTTAAATTTAACTACCCCTTATTTCAACTCAACAAAATATAAATATAAAGGTAAAATAATCAAAGGGAAGGAAAGTTACAACCAGAAATTATTTTAGAAGTGGATGCCTTGAGTTAAGATCTTAGAAGAAACCACTATAAGACTACAAGAAAAAAAAAGAATGAGAAAAGGAATAGAAAAGAGATAATTCTTGGTTTAGACCCCCAAGCGGGTGCTAGGTTTTTACTGCCCCTAGTCAGGCAGTTTCAGTGGATTATCCCCAATCAAAAGGTGGGTGTGGTTTCTTTGAGATGAACCACCACATGTGAGTTTTCCCGATGTCCATGATTAAAACCTGAAAGTAGATAACCCCAAATAAGATTTGAAGGTTCCCAACCTCAGAGAAAGAATAAAGAAGAAATGTTATTTTCGAAGTGGGAGGGAATAAAAGATAAGGGTGCTCCCTGTTAACTTCGGTGGTGTCCTCCTCCATGTGATATAAAAGTTGATGTATAGGAGGTAGTCGCACCACCACCAGCTTCTCCGAATCTTCTTCCTTGATTACCACCAACTGGGTGGTCTCTTTCATATCATCCATGGTCTTATCCATTTGTGTTGTATCAGAAATTTCAAAGGAAGAGATGTCAGAAAAAAATTTAGCTTGAATAAGATTAAAACATGAAGAATTAATAATGAAATCTTCCCTTTCAAGTAATTCAGCTTGGTAATTGATCTCTTCATGCATGACCATTGGAAACTCAATCTCAGCAGGTGCATCTTCTTCCTTATCTTCCAAAGCAAGAGATAGGTATAAAGTGTCTGATGTTTCATTATTAAGTATGGGAAGATCATGTTTCAAGTTATCTTCAACAATGTTATTCCAAGATTCTTCCAAAAAATGTTGACCTCCCATCATTGCTTCAGTTGGAATGTTTACTTTTGGGACCTCCTAGAGCAATGGTTGAGTGCGGGATGATGTGATTAATTCTTTTAGTAGCTCCTTCTCACCCTCCTCAGGTTATTTAGCATAAAAAATGATGGGTTAAATCCCTTCCACCACTCGTTCTGGTTCATGTTCCGGTTCAGGTTTCGGTTGTTCTTGGGATGCACGTACATATTCTGCAATCAATTCTATTTGGCCCTCCATGTTTTTCACTTTATCGCTAATCCTATGAAACTACGCATCTAGTTCATTGTAAAAAATTTCTTGCAGTTGAGATTGATCAGTCCATGCATAATAATCATAATTTGAAATCATCATGAACAAATAATATTTTTTTTAGTTTTTGAAATTTATTATTTTTTTGTTGTTTTTTTAAATGAAAGGAAAATTATTTACACAGTGTGAATAAAAATAGTGAATGAAAACCATTTGGCTCCCCGGAAACGGCGCCAATTTGACGAAGCGTTGTCGTGCACACTCTCAAAAATATTTATAGCTAAGTGCAGCATAGGGGCTGACCTAGGTCATTCTCTTGAGGAGCTTTTGTGGTTAATAAATCACTACTTCTATTCCACCTAATCTAATTCTTTTTTTTTTGTTGTTTAATATTTTATTAAATAAATGTAATTTAATAAAATAAATGAAATTCATAAATCAGAAGAAACTAAAATTTAATTATAAATTACCATGCAATGCTAAACAGAATGTAATTAGGGATGAAAGGAAGTTCTCCCGAGAGAATATTCAGGGAGCACCTTCATTGGCCAGCTTCAAATATTCTTAGTATACACACTCCATTGTATGCGTGCACACCTTATTCTACACCGATTATGAATGAAAATTCTACTTAGATATCTCCAAGCACACCTTCCATCCACCTCCTCAATCGAGGGAAAATGGTTGTAGATTAAGAAGTTAATCTTTAGACAACCACAGTGAGTATTACACCCACTATAAATTATCCGTAGAATTAACTCAAAGAATACTAAAAACATGGTCTTGGGTTTAAGAACCTGATTTCTCCCTCGGGATATTCCTCTTATTAGTTACTCATGATCATGAGTATTATAGTTCACGATGGTAAGATGAGAGGAAGAAAAGAGGGTGAATCGGTGGACACAAAAATAAAAACAATGCATGAATTTATTAGAAATCTAAATTACAATTAAAAACTAAAAATAAAGAAAAGAAATAAAATAAAAATAATGGTGGAAGATTTTCGGCCGGCCTCCCTCGGTGGAGATCTCCTCCTTAGTGCCTTGAAGGAATGGATGGAGAATGGGATGCTTTGAGGAGGAGGTGAGGGCCTCCTTTTATAAGGCAGAATTTTTCCCTCAAATGTCGACGCGTTGTAGACCCCTTTAATGACATATTCACGCGTTCCACCCTTCATAAATGTTGTTGATAAATGTCTTGATCGTCGCCTCTCCGAATTTCAGATAATTTGGAAACCGTATGTAGGACGTATGAATTTTTCATTCTCGGTTTCTGTTTCTCGATGAAGCATCCAAGAAGGTTCTTCCAATCTAATGTCATTCAGTAGCCTCCTTAATGACATCCAAAATCCTCCAAATTTATTTTACAGACGGGACTATCTGGTCTAGAGGTATCCCAGGTGGAAACACATCATTTGGATAGGTGTAGGCCGCGTTTGATGTCCGTTACTTTGGGTGGGTCCATGCTGTCCGCTCGGAAAATTTCCAATCTTCAATGATTTGTTAGGCCCTTTAGATGACCGATTCATCTCCTGGTACAGAAGACAAAAATAAAGGAAATAAAATAAGGATTCTAACAAAATTTTCATTAGAAAATTTGGATATTTATTTTTCCTGAAATGACCAAAATACCCCCGACGTAAAATTCTATCAAAAATCCAGAATTAGTCGTTTTTCACATTTGGGTTCAAAATAGCACTAAAACCTAAAAACATGATAATTACCCATTCAATAAAACTTTTGTGGGATTATAAACAATGTTTTACAGTATACAATATAAGAAAATGTGAGCTTCATCAAGGAGGGGGGTTAAAAAGGTGTCGAGAACATCCTCCCTTATGATGAAGGAGAGATAATGACCCCCAAATCCCACATGTAGTAGGCCTTGAGGTGGAGACCAACACCAAGGGTATGTAAATATCCCAAAATGGGAGGCATTAACAGTTTTCTAGTAACCAATATCATGAGTTCAGATGTATCAACCTCAAAATATCCAAGTAAATGTATATATATGGAAACCAAAATCCACCCCACATGAATGCATAGAGTAAAACTTATGAAAATAAAAACAAAACTCCATGTTAAGTACAAAAATGAAACTAATTTGTAACAAAACTACCATCCTCAATGTCAGAGCTAGTTTGGTCCACCATGGTCTACATAATCTCCTTAGAAACATGAAAAGAGTTTTATATACATAGGGTGAGAATACATGTCCACTCAGTAGGGAAATAAAAATGTCACTTGTGCACAAGTGGGAGAAGCATACTAATTCCCTTGGGAGAAAACAATAGAAACTCAAAATCTCCTAGAACGGTACATTATCCACCCCAACATCACTAAGGAATTATCACCAAATAACACAAGTCATGTAATGTAAAGTAAAATTCCATTGGTGTTTCGGTTCCTAACACCACTACCCACTAGTTAACGGCTCATCACTAACAGCGAATGTCCTGTCTCTACCACACTCTTCCACAAGACCCATTATCAAAACTTGCCCCAACACACCTGGGCCACAATCACATCACATCATACATATAGACACCTATTCCACTACAACACCACAATCCTTCCTGTATACACCTGGGCTTCACACAAACCATACTATGGTCGAAAAACCTGGGCCTCATCTCAATGAAACCATGGAAACAAACCACCTATCACACAACTAGTAAAGTAGATTTGGTAAAATTCCTCATGCCATCACAGCATCTCCGAAGTGTCATGGGTTGTAAGTACCAAGAATAGGGATCATAGCAGATCCAATTACCATCCATCCATCATCCTACCGGGATATTGTGAATGACAACCTCCCCTATATCAATGGGGTTGTTCAACACATAGTTCTCAACACGGGTGGGGTGCATATAGAAAATAGTAGGAACTAAAAGTTAATACATATAGGTAGTCAAACTCTTATCCAAATCTATGGTTTTCCAAACGTGCAACCAACCCACACAAACAACCTTTGCTGCTACCCCTACATTCATGTGTCACCACGACCAACGGTCAATCCTGTAAGTATAAGTATACCCCAATACAATTCATTTATCTAATTTTCATTCCATATATATCAAAGTATACATCTATTTATCTCATCCCGACCCAGAAAACTACCCCTCAATATATATACAACCATTTTAAAAAGGCTAAAAGTCATTAAACAAATCCTTTAACAAAACACACCGAAAACAACCCACTTCGTTCTTCCTCCCCATTTGACACCCATTAATATCTCGAAACTACCCACATAATTCTTAAAATTTATCCCGCCTAGTTAATTTACTCAAAAAAAACTCAGCAACCCCATTGCAGAACAACAATACACCCTGCACACCCATCAACATGAAATACTAACACAACCCAAACCTATATCCCTACTTCCCAACCATTGCACAAAATTAATCCCACTGCCCAAAAAGTCCATCCATTCCATAATTAATCCATCTCTCACCATGAGTTTTCATCACACTTCATGCACTACCTCATACACAAATCCCACAAAAACTGTAGCCCCATTGCACAAATATACGTTACACCACTCATCTAGCCAACCACTC
This sequence comes from Viscum album, assembly GCA_963277665.1. Taxonomy (NCBI): domain Eukaryota; kingdom Viridiplantae; phylum Streptophyta; class Magnoliopsida; order Santalales; family Viscaceae; genus Viscum; species Viscum album. The sequence continues at coordinate 1,943,994,751 of OY728160.1, forward strand.
CATCCACCCATGTACCCAAAACAATACTCAGCATCATACAACCCACATAAGTCAAAAAACCCAACAGAACTGAACACAACACACATCCACACCAAATATAGTATACCATATTAAAATTTAGTCTACACTATTACTTAATTCAACTTTTCCAATTCATGGGTGGTCACATCAAAAGTCTAAACCTGGGGAATCCATTTTATTTAACCAGATGTACATGGTTAATACGAATTTACATATATAGTCATATCAAAATATCAATAAGTATAATTTTTTTTGGGTGCACAAGAAAAGACCACCAATGACCATGATTTTCAAAATAACACAACAAATAAGATTCATGGCATGGATCAAGGATATCATACAGAACAAAGCGATCATCATCGTCTGACTCTCACCCCACTTCGTGTATTCCTTATTATTATATTCTTAAAAACAGTTTCAATAGTATTCATTTTCATGCAAGATTACACCCACAACACATGATACAAAATTAAACAGAGACGATGGAAATCCCTACCAGGAGCTATAAGAGACCAAAACTCCTCCTTGCGCCAAAACTAGGGGTTCATGAGTAACAGAAAACTCGAAGAAAAAATGGATATGGTACATCACAGGGGCACAACTCATTTGTGAAGAAATGTTATCCATGAACCAAGTGAAAATATAAGATAATACCTCGACCATAGAAAAATCCAGATCCTATATCAAGGTCACATGAAATGGTTTTAAGGACATTAAAGTCAGATCTTGGCCAAGATCATGCAGTTGTATTATTTCAAAGTCCCTATAGTATTAGGATGTTAAATATATAATTAATATCATTTAAAATGACATTAGTGATGAAAAAAATAGTATTTAAACATAATTTAGGTTAAGTAGAATGTAAGAGGGGAACACCTTGTAAATTTGGGAGAAACTGGGGAAAACTGGAAATTTGGAAAACTATAAAAAATGAGTCACAATTAGGTGAATAATTGTGTCACGTTTTGGGTTCTATGTTTGGTGTCACTAATTAGTGAGCCACCGTTCGATGAGACTCCACTCGATGTGACAATATTTAGTGATCCATCATTCATATCCACCGTCCGATAACACCATTTGGCGAGACACTTCTTAGTGAGCCACCATTCAATGATCCAGAAATCAGTGAGCCACCGTTCAGTGAGCCACCATTTGATGTCACCGTTCGGTGATCCACCATTATTAAAAAGTTCTTTTTTGGTAATCTCCCAAATTAAGCCACTATTACCTCCTAGAACGCCCCAAACAGTACATTTTCACAAAGGAATGTCCCAGAGGGTTCTGTGTCATTATAAGATGTTTTATGATGACTATTTTAGTTGGAGATAAAAGTGGATTACTATGATTTTTAATGTAATTTCTACAAATGGTGAAAATATATTTTATGATATTTTAATTTAAACAATCCATCAAACACTACTAAATAATTTTTATTCCATGAATGTTTCAATTGAATAAATTAATGATTTTATATAATATACCATGGATGATACTATTGAATCACTACATTAATATGGTATTGAGTAGAATAATATTTGTAATGAGGAAAATGATAAGGAAAATTTATTTTATTTTAATTCAAAACAAGTATCATCTTACATTTCTACTGAATGTATAAGTCAATATTTTTCTAAATATGTTGAAGACAAAGTTTAATAAAACTTTTTTTTTGAAAGGGATCATAAAGAAAAGGAAAAAAGAAATGAATAAATTGTTGAATAAATAACAATAATAATTTTAAAAGAAAAGTTATTTTAAAATATATATGGGTTTCTAAATGAACAAAAAATTGACACAAAATATATGAATGTTGAGTGATGAAAATTGAAAAAAAAGAACACTGAAAAAAATAATAAGAATTTACCTATAAGTTGGTGTTTTATTTAAGATTCAGAATATATGTATTATTCAATAAGTAAAAAGGACTAGAGAATTCATTCATTTATTTCTAAATATAGTAATGTTTTCATTCATCATTCTTAATCATCATTTTAAGTGATCTTGGGGATTTTCTATGACGTATTGAAACCGTTTCATAATGAGAAATATTGATAGTGACCGAGAATGATGTTAACATTTTGATTAAACTTCTAATTCTTGAAATAAAATACATACATTTCTCAAGATAAAATTATTTTGTGACAAATATCATGAAGAAATTTTAAAAAATATATATCATATAAATTAAAAAATGTATGGATCAAATGAAGTATATAAGAGATGAAAATATATATCTTAATATGATAAAAAATTAAGAATATTTATTTGTAAATATCTAAACATAAGGGTGAAAATAATTAGTTAACGGATTTTATGTCAATGAATACTTAGCAATTAAAAAGGAAATATAATTTTTTCTTGGCTGATTAATCTCAATTTAAAAAGTAAATAAAGGGACAAAAAATATTTATAATATAAAAACTAAAAAAGTTTTGATGATGAAAAAAAATTTCCAAAGGATATTTATATGTTTCAATATATTATTAAGATAATGAAATAAATGTTATAAACCATTAATATTTCAAAGGAAAATAAATATTTTTTTGAATCTTAAAAAATGAATAAACCAAAGAATAATAAAAAAAATTGTTTCGAGTAGATATTACATCAAATAAAAAAAATATTTGTGAAAAGATAATATCAATTTTTTATAGATGTAACATATTTTTAGTGTGGTTGAAATATAAATTATACTAGTGAATGATCTATAAAATGTATTCCATCCTTCTTTTACACAATAGAATTTATTTCCAAAAATACTCCTAAACATAATACATCTAACACTTGTGCAACATGTGATTCATTTGGTTACTTTTATTTATTTTCTATTCATTATAATTTCATTTAATGATATTTTCATTATTTCATGGAACCCTGGAACTATTAACATATTTATGTTGGTAGCTTCATCACTATTTTTTATAATAGTATATAAATATACATATTAAGTTATTGAATCATTTTAGAATTTCTAATTAGATTCATAGATATATAAAATTGTGGGGAAGCTGGAATTTATAATTTAATATTATTTTTGTTACTATATATACATAGAATTAATGAATTTTGGAAGATAAATTATTCCTTAATCATGTTAGAATATGATTATTTTTCAAATTAAATCTAACCAATTATAAAACATTATATTCTCATTTTAAACATAAGAAGCACATTTTTACTCAAATTCAAATTGAAAAATCTGATAATCTTAATATAATAATTGGATATAGTTTCTATTTTTTTTCTATATAGTTTGATTTATATTAGTCTTTTAAAGGTATCAATTGAATTATATATATGAAATTAATTGACTTTAATCCAAATTATTAAATTTTAGGTGATAATCATAAATTATATTATTGATTTTTTTACATTTTCGGGATATAAATTTTAGAGTTAAATGATCTGTTTTGAAGAAATGTTTTAATATAGGGGATTTTCGGTTATATATATAAGGGTTATAAAAGTTTTATGAATTTGATGATTTTGAGATTTTAAATGAGGTGGAGATTTTTTTGGAAATATTTTTCAATTTTATAATTATAAAAAAGGGGATGATTATTAAGTCACACTATTCCACATTATTTATATGTATTTGATTAGTTAAAATTTTCGAAATTATTATTTTTTTGTTTTAATTTAACCCCACAAATATTTTCATAGCTTCCACAACATGTAAAAAAACAATGATGATTGAATGTATTTTTTCTTATTATACAGTTTTTTTATTGTAATTGTCTTGGATATTTAATAAAATTATACATTTATGAAATTTTTTTAAAACAATTCATTTTTTTGATGAGTATAGAGAAATAAACCATGAGTATTAAATTATTACAAATTGAAATATTATATAACATTTAGATTCAATATCATACACGATTTCATACAATATTTGACTACTATCTTTGGCATTTTCATTCATATGAGATTTGATTTTAGATTTCTAAATCAATGTATCTTATAAAGACTATTTCATTGAACAAGTTATTCATTTCTCATATGAAACAATAATTATTTAATTTTCCTATGTCCTGTCATATTATATTATAAATAAAATATTTTTTCTTTATCTTAATGGATTCTATGTCATAAGAAATTGTTATTGTTATGAAAATTTTCAACATTACTATATTTTACAAAACTTTTATCATATGAAACTATTTTCAAACAAAAATCATCTCATATGAAAATATTATCATATGATAATTTATATACAAAAAAACATAATTAATTTTAATGTTTCATTTTTCATCAATTTTTTAATTTATATTAATTTCATTTTCAGGATTCTTTTAATTCCTAATTTTCATATTCCAAAAAAAATTATTTTTTTGATTCTATTAAAAATTGAAATAATTTATGATGAATTATTTAAATATTACTATAGAGAAACTTGTTATTAATATTCATTCCTTTTATTTATTTTTGTTTGAATTAATAGTAATATGAATATTTTTTAACGTAGTTTTATAGAGTTTTGGAAGGAAATTAACATTTTTCACTATGGAATAATTTTACCAACATATTAATTATTTTATTGTTTTTATTATTCCAATGATTTCTATAAATCCTGATTTCATTTTATATAGTATCGATACATTTAAGGATACCTTCATGTGAAGAATTTATGATTCTTTTTTTTACAAACACCATAAAATCAATGAAGGAATCTAAAATTATTACTTTCTCTATGTCATGCCTAATAAAAATGAATGCAGTTATATAGAGATAACCATGAAAAAACTAATATTTACTTCAATTTGAGATATATTTCCACAAGTTGTCCTGAATCACTATTATTTACTATTAACTAATGAATTCTTATATTTCCTAGAATCCAACATTTTAACATCTGTAAAGGGATGACAAGATATTTATTAGACCAAAAAAATATATTCGTAGTTGATATATAGTAATGGTGTATTGTATTTTTGTTTGATTAGTTTTTTTACATTGAAATATACATTATACTGGTTATACCACATTAAAATAGTATCAACTGGTTATTTACTCTAGAATAAAAGGTAGTGAAATTGGATATGCATGATTATTTAGGAAATAACTTGTTTGGGGAAACTCCCCATAGAAAATCATGGTTACTTTTTCTCCCACAAAAAATCTATTTTAAGTTTAGGTATTATATATTATGAAATATCCTTGGTTAATTCTGATGCCTTTTTAAAAGGATATGGTTGAATTAATCCATTAAAAGTCCATTGAATATAATTGAAATTCAGTACTCCTTGGTTGCAGTTGGAAGATTATAAATAGGATTGTTTATATCTAAAATTAAATAACTTCTATATTCTATATCATTTATCATTTTAACAATCACATTTAACACATAGACTACATTCCTTATTTGTGGATGAATTTTTGAATCATTATAATCCCCAGAATTATATAATATAATTTTAATTAAATGTGATTTTGAATATTCATAATTATCCTCAACTATTTTCTTGTCATAAAATTTGTTGTGAATTACCTGACTTGAATAAATAATAATTAGAATATATATATGTTATTTAGATCTTATTCTTTGTGTTTTCCCACATTTGATGTGTTGTTTTGGTTATTGGGGAAATTCAAGGATGTGAGGGAGATTTCATTAATGGTGTATGATTTTGAGATTTGTTTTCATTGAGTGTTTTTATAGAATAAACTCAAGGGTAGTGAGATGTTATGTGATCCCAAGTGACATTCTTGAGGTTGTCAGTTAATAGGGATTGGTAATTCTAATGGATTTAGATTGACTTTATTCAGATGTCTCCTGGATGTTCATCCTTAGTAGATACATTGGTGGGTTTTACAATTCTGTTTATCTCCATTTTGTTATCAAATAACCATTAGGATTAGGGGAAAATGGTGTTCCATGAATTAAAGGGTTTAATTGAGTATAGTTTAAATAGGTTTAAGAGTACTTTTGATGATTACATTATTGACTTGGTGTTTCTCGGGGATAGGATGTGTGTCAGGAGGCCATGTGAGTTCTCTTGCAATGAGAATGGATCAAGGTTCAATTTATTGTAGATGAAACCCTTATAGGGTGTCCTATTCTTATTGAGATATAGATGAACAATGAGGATTCCTAAAGAGTTATTTATCCTTACTGGGTCATTATTGTTATTGTGGGTTCTGTTAATGGGTTTAAGCATTTTCCAACCGAAATTTTTTTGGCTTATAGATTGGGTTGTTTGATGTCATTCATACACTTTTTTTTGTGAGAGGAGACCTTTTAGATATTATTGGACTACTCTTGTCCCTAGGATTGATTTTGTGATCACCTCTAATTTTTTTACCAGTAGGGTAGTCTAGGGAGATGATGGATGATCTATATGATTGTACTACATGTGGTTTTTCATTTATCATTATCTTGGTTATTCCGGCTCATGGGTGTTGAGGCAATCATGGAGTGTGTTATTTCTAAATGGGATCATTATACTCTCTTGGGGGGCCATTCGGGAACTATAAGATGATTGTGGATCTATATAGTATCCCGATTAGTTCTATAGGACTTCAAGGGATTGGATTGATTAAATAGATATCTCAAACTAGAGGTTCTTATAACCAGTTTAGATCATATTATTATAGATATACATCCTGATAGATGTTTGTGGTTGTTTTATACACGTAAGATTATATCAATGGTATGGAATTCATGTTTTTTCATGTTATTCATATTGGATTTCGTTATTTTCATTCAAAAATTATTTAATGTTGTTCTTCCTTATGACTTGTATATTATGAGTCATAATACATTTGCAAGATCATGTTTCGTCTATCATACATAGCATATTAGAACTCATGATTTGAAAAAATTATGTTTTGTTACATTCTATTAGTTTTTTAAATTTTTTCTATATATTTACTTTTATTCAATATATAGGTGACTATCATGGGAAAATATCATGTCTTGTGAAATTTTTATTAGATCAGATGTTAGGTCCACCTTCATGGGTGTCTTACTGTGAATTAGTTTTTACCAATATATGGGATATATAGTGAATTATCAGATTTTATGCCTATTTTCTAGATGATCAGAGATTACATAGTATATGTGGGTATGTTAATTGATGCCTAATCAAGTAGAGACTCGCATGGGGAGTTTTTGGATCAATTTAGAGATGATCAATAATCATTAATACAAGGTTTGAGGAATATCTCAGAGTTATAGGTATATACATAGTTTTTTATTTTCTTTATATATTATATCAATATTTGTGGCCATCCCAGTGGGTTATCAGTTCTTTTATTATGAGATGGCTATGAGTTTGTATGAAATACTCGTTTATTATATCGTTAATTAGTTTTTTATTTATTATTAATAGTTGTATTCTCATGAAAGTGTCTATTCATGGTAATTTTCCACAATTATTGAACATTGATCTTAAGTAATAGTATACCCACCGTACGTCATTAATATATTTCCTCTATTTTATGGAATATAGTCTCTGAGAAAGTGTGATTGAGGCATTATCATAATCTATATCGATTTATGGTTTAGGTTGACCCATGTAGGTCTGGTATAAAATTTTATCAATTTTTTATTAATATTTGGGTATGGTATTTATATAGTGATCCAAAAAAATAAAAACATTGATTTCATTTTTTACATGATAATCATTCCATATAAAAAACAATCACGTTAATCAAGGAAAAAATGTATATGTTTTTTATTCATTAACTACACAATCAACTTATTTTAGAACACTCTTAATAATTTCCTCATGGCCACACAACATTAAACCACATTCGAAACACCACAATTGTGATACCCATATTTTTATCTTATTGAAAGGAAACACAATAAAGGGGGGAACAAAAATATTATTCATTGTAAAACATGTTGATGTATCATTATAGAAAATATCATAATTATATGATGAAACATGAGAATATGTGAAATATCTTATAAAAAGAGAATGAAAAAATAATAGTCATCCCCAATTCTTGATATAAAGATATGTAATTTGAATTGAATCACTATATACCATGGAATAATAATATATAATCATGTTATATTAAACATGAGTTAAGTAGTGTGGTGAAAATATTTTGACATAAGAGTATAGAATAAACATAATCCAATAAAACATACATCATTAAAACTGATATTAGTATTAATTACATAGATCGATTGGTTAAATCACATATATACCATATTTTTCAAGAGATAGTCTTTTCATGTACCCTTGGGATTGGGATAAAGCCTCCCATATACCCTTTTTCTTGGGAAAATCCTCATTTTTATCCTTTGGCTCTGAATAAATTCCATTGTGTACCCTCTTTAGCTCATGGGTCATAAACATTAAACAATTCATTGGTGTTTGATATAGGTCTCCAACCATCATTATTGAAATATATATATATGATCCATTTTAAAATAGTAATCATCATATCTTGAAGAACCTAATGAAAAAACAATGGGTTTCTTAATCTTTTCTAAATTGTCACATGTCATGAAATTATGAAATTATAAAAAATAAAAAATAGGATTTTTCAAAATAGATAATATTATAAAAAATATATAATTTTATCAAAACATCACATCATGATAGATAATCCTTGGGGGAAATATAAATTATTATATAAAAGTTTTCAAAAAATCACCTAAAATGTTATAAAAGATGAAATGAACATTACATTCAAACAAAATTGTGAAGGGAAAGAGATACTTTTTGAAATCCTTACTATAATGAGTCCTGAATAAAGTAATCTTTCAATAAAACAGATTAAATTTATATTAAATCTATACTGGTAGATAATGAAAATAAATATGTTTCTTAGGCAATTATCTTTGTTTTAATGAAAAAACCACATCAGATAAATGTTGAAATAATTTAATTTAATAAAATATATAAAGGAAAATATAAATAAAATGAAATGTAAAACATATTTGAATTTAATTAAAATATACTCTTTCTATATGTAAAATATGGACATGGAATAAAAATATTCATTAGTACGAATGGAATTTATTTATACTAACATTATACTTTCATTTTTGAAAAAATTTTATCAATTAAGATGTTATTAATGCTCAAATGTAATTTCTATAGACATATAGATGATATAATATATATTTTTGGTTTATTTAAGGATAAAATGAAACCTTTATAATATATTCTACGATGAAATATAATAATCCAATGAAACAGAAAGTGAATCAATGATTCCCTTATAGAATTGGTAACTTAATAATGAAATTATCTTGGTGTTAATTTCATTAAATGAAAATTAAAAAAACAATTAATGAATTTAATTTTATAATGTGAGAAAATTGGGTAATGAATACACAATATTAAATAAATTCTGGTGCAAGCCACTAAAAATGACATGAGGATTTCAGAATGAGACAGAGAAACACTTGTCTTAATTCCCCCTTTAATCGAATAAATTGTACCTTCAAAACAAACCAAAAACTCTAAATGTTATATTGAAAAAATATATTAATTTTCAATAACATTAAAATTATTCATTTATGATCATTTATTATGAATATATAATATATTTATAGCTTATGATTTACCATCGGGTGTTAATAAGATTAATTATTTCTCGGAAGATTAAATATGTTTATTTTAGTACCAGTTATTGGATACTATGTTAATAATTAATTTTTTAAGGAAATGTAATATATATTACATTAATTTAAAAATATATTTTATAATTCCATCATTATTTTAGTTATATTGTGTTGCTATGGAATTATGTTTTTTCCTATTTTGGTATGTATTAGCAATTGAGGACGATATTTTAAAAATCAGTTGACTATATAATATAAACATTCCAAAATAGTAACTAATTATTTTTTAATATTAAATGAATTTTTTTTAGTATTCATGTTCTTTATTAATCCATGATATTGTTTTATATCATTTTTCATTTTTGTGGCTAGACCGAATCAAACATGACCAAACAATAATTCAATGGGAGGATATAGTTATGCAATTGATTATTTCAAAATAAGATTATAAAAATAGTATTATAATGATGTTATTAATATTTTTCTAGTCATAAATAATATTTATAATTATTTTATAAATACATAAAATCAAGATGAAAAATGAAAATGGTTACTTTGTGGAGGCGATAGTGTATACAAAACACTCTTAACATTTTCATTTCACAACTAATGAGAGGAAATGATAGTGGGTTAAAATTTTGTTCCTAAAAATAATAGTTATATTATATAATATATTCATAAATTACATCATCATAATATATTAATATAGGATATGTAAAAAAATGGAAGATGTTACTTCATGGAGGTAGTAGTCCACCGAAACAGTTGATTCACATTCTTTTTATTTTAAAAGTTTATGGGAAGGAATTAATAATGGTTGTTACATTAATATAATAAAATTTCACATTACTTTTGATATTTGGGTCATTATATAACTATTCTTAGGATAGGTTATGAATGTAAAAGATAAGAATAAACGATACAGATTGAGAAATGCAAAATTTGGAACCTCAAAATATCTCTTTCAAAATAATTATAAATGATGGTATTAGGATAAATTATGGTTACCATAGGCTTGTGAAAAGGAGATAGGTCTAGAAGATGTGAATAATATAATATTTTAAAATATAATTTCCTAATAATGGTTATGGAATTATGGGGTTGAATTTTCTACTTTTATATGTGAATAATGTGATCTTTTGTGAACACCTCTTATTATTAAAAAATAGAATGAATCTATTTGTGGATAAATTGTTCCAAAAATAGATATGTAATTTAGTTTGGGGTTATATTTATTCAATATAGATTTTTAATATCATTTTAACATATATTCTAAAAGTTTTTCATGTCGTTATCAATTATGTTTTTACATATCACCATTTTCATTTTTTACCTTGGTAACAAGTTTTTTAAAATTGTAATATATGTTTTAATAAAAATATAAAATAACCACACATTTAAAATTTGGGTCTTATAAACCAATATATAAAATGTATTTAATTAATATAAATTTTTAAAAATTTAAAATATTTTTTAAAAAACATATAATATATAAAAAAATAATTTTATAGAAAAATTATATATTTGACATTTTATATTCATAATATAGTTTAATATTGATTACAAATTTAAGGAGTGATAATATATTTATATAGGTTTGAAAATTATATTAATGTCATCTTTGGGATGATAATAAATTATTTTATTAAATAAAAATAATATAATAATAAAAACCCAATTCATTGAAAATTAAGGTTTTTCCATTATCTTGGTCATCGTCATTAATGTTTGTAATAAAAATTTTATGACCAAAAATGAAATCGACTATATTATAAAATATTATCGTGTATATCTAGTATATGATATTCATTTTTATTAATTTAATTTTTATATGTAATGAAAATAAATGCTTTATATTTGTGAAAAAGTAGTTTTTAGAATAAAATACTTCCTATGTTTCCAAATCACTAAAATTGAGTTTTATAATTAAAAAATAGTTTTTTAAATTAATTATATTACATGTTAAATATATATCATTGATATAAAAAATTATTCACAATATTTTATGTCATTCTTAAATTATGATAATTCCACAAAAGTGATAGTATTGTAAATATCTCGGTTTCCATTATTCACCTAAAAAACAATAATTCTTTAAAAAATATGATTATTTCATATTTACATAAGCTTTTTTATTAATTTAAATGTAAAATTTATTTTACAAATTCTGGTTATTAAAATATTTAAATATGTATTTTAGATGAAAATACAATATATAAATAAATATTGATTTCATAATTACTCATGTAATGTTATGATAAATCATTTTTATATATTATTAAATTAATAAATTAAAATTTACATATACAAATTCATTATAATTATATTTGGTGACTTTTATGTCAATATGAAATGACTTTATTTCTAACCAAATAGGGTTTTCATGTGATATAAAATATTATATAAACCCTCTTTTAAAATTATAGATTTTTAATTTGAAAAAATAGATATCATTTTCCAATGAATAATATCAAATTTAACATAGGATAAATTATGGAGAATTTTATGAAATTTTTTATTATTCAAAATATGGTAAAAATTAATGATTTTCATTGAAAGAAATCTTTTATTTTTAATTATTTACAAATTTCAATTATATTATGGATTATTTTTTAAATATAACTAGCCTATTTTGATTAAAATTTACCTAATATTGTTTTTGAATTATAATAATACATGAACTTTCATTAAAAAAATTTTTGTACATAAAAAGGCATTTTTTGGAAAAACTATTTTCCTTGTGTATATGAAGTTTATTTTCAAATTCAATTAGACAACTTATGGAAAATCAATTTGATAAATTTTGATCCCATATTTTTTTATTCTGAGATTAAAATTTTGAGTGTAATTTCCTTTTATTTTTAGCCATTATTAATTTTAACATAATAAATATGTGTGACCTTAGGAAGGGTAGATCAGTTAATTTAGGTTGAAATATAAATGATACAGACAAAAAATGATGCTGACAGTTAAATTTAATCTATCTTATGACCAGGTCTCAATCATTCTCAATCGTGATTATAATTTAGGGAAAATTTGTTCCAGTACTCTTTCACATGGGTTATATATTACTTTTAAGTGATGAAAAAACAAAATTTCACTCTCTTGCATTAAAATTTCTAATAAACATTCATATTGGGGTAAAAATAAGATATGAATGAATATAAAATTATATATTATGGATAATGAAATTTTTAGTTATTAGATTCTATTTTTATTTTTGGTGTGGTAATAAATACCTTATTTTTTTACATAGCACCGACATAGTTCTCTTGCAAGAATTAGGAAATTAAAGGAAAAGTTTTTAAAAAAATGAAAATTAATATTTTTTGATTAATTAAGGATTTATATTATTCTTATAGTCAATAATAATATATTATTTATTGATAAATTTTTTGTATTCTGAATCAAATTTTTTTCTTTTGTTTTCAACGGCTTATTATTTGATTTTTCATAAAAAGATGATTAAATGTATTTATTGATTAATATATTTTATAAAATTATTTAAAAATAAAAAAATTCTATTAATATGATAAGAATGATTATTAATGGTGATAGATTTAATCTATTTTTTATTTATCATATAATATATAACATACAATTAAATATATAACCGTTTTATACTGTTAAAGTTATTACCTCCATTGACGTTAAAAAGGATTAACAGAAGTGTTAATATAATAAATTATGATTAAAATTATATCTAAGATTATAAAAAATAGATTTTATGTTTATATGAAGACCATTCCCTCCTTATCAATTAATACATGTGATTCTGAAAAAAAAAATTACATGATTTAGACACAAAATATATTAGAATATTTCATGTACTTTCAACATCCCCCTCTAACACATATAAAAGGACGACCCATCTTCTATCATATCAAAAATTCAAGATACTTTTGTTTTAGATAATACATAACAATAACTATTACTATCAGCCATACCAATATTAATTATAACATATTTTTTTAATAACACAATCATTATAGGGATTAAGGGGTAAAAACGAAGGTCGGTTGAAGAAGATGAATTGTTTCAACTAAATGTTTTGGTTTTATTACATCTTATACCTATATAAAAACTATTACAATGTTTTTTATATAATTATTGTTTGAATCCCATTTATTGATATTTTATAATTCTTATGTATTAACCGTAATCCATCTACATCGTTCATCAAATGGTAAATGGAATCATCATTCGAGTGTATAGTGGACTACCACCTCGTGAACCGAGGTAATTATTTTTCCCATCACCACCAATCATGGTTCATTATGATTATGGATTTATTATATATTTATATATTTTTTATTCATGAAATAATTATATCATATATCCCATTTAACTATATAAATATGATAACATTGTTCATGCGTATGTGTATATTACAAACTCCACAAGGATATTTTATTTTTTTCATCAATCCATCACATTGATATTATAGTAATGTTAATATAATAAAAATATTATATTTATTTTATAATCATAATTCTATAATGATAAAATTATACTAATCTTATTTCCCTCATGTTTTTTGGAAAAGGGAAACATTACTCATGTATACGTATGATCTACCATCTCCATTATTGTAATTTAATTCATTATTCATCAATATAATTAATATTTTGTTGTAAAATTACAGTTACTATATATAAATTATAATAATTTCATGAAAATTAATTTGGATATGATTTATTAGAGATTTTGTTAACATAGGTTTTCATACCGTAGTGTTTTTGAATTACGAACACAACATCCACAAAACTCCAGACATAACTGATTAAGTAATTAAATATTCCATTTTAATAAATGAAAAATACTTTAATTATAAATAAATTAAAAAATAAAAGGTCATAAACTAGATAAATTATTTATAAAAATGTATTTTATAGGAGTTAAAAGACATATGTTCCAAGTTTGGTCTCTAGGTAAGGGATTAATTCTTAATTTTCCTTCAGTGGGGAAATAATTATTGTTATGAACATATATTTTTTATATGTTTTATATACATACCATTTTAAATGTAATATCATGAATAAAACAAAATTAATTCCATTCTGAAAAAAATCATTTTACTTCATCCAATAGGTTTGGATTTGAATGTTACCAAAGCTATAAGGAATTTCTTAACATAATTTTTTTCATTGGGTAATATCACTTCTTTATTGATTATATTATTTCATGATTATGTGTGAAATTTCCCATGTTTTATTTACGTTTTAGTTACACATGTTTTTTGTGTTTTTATATTTTTTAAACACAATATCTCAATTGATTAATTATAAATACAATGTTATGATCTTTGTAAGGGATATTTGTCTAAAATTCTATTTCATTTTACATATTGTTATAATATAAAACTATATTTCTTTATATGGTGTATATACAGTATCTTAATGTTTAATATCTTGGATATAATTATATTCATGGTAATTAATGTGTCATTTGAATTTATTTATTTCATGAACAAAATATTGAAATATTATCAAAACAGTATGGATTTTAATTATATAGTCTCATCTAATCTCGTGATTGTCAAAGTTCACTATTTATTTGGGAGGGGTCATATGTTCCGATATTATTTAATGAAATAAATTTTCTTCTCCATTTATAATTAATTTGTTTAAATTTTTAAATTTAGATTACAAACCTTATAGTTTAAAGAAACACCTAGAATGTTTATTGTACGTTTTACTGATCATGTATATTTATATAGATATGGAATATGACTATTGCATATCCATGTTTCATAAAAAAATCAAGAATGAAACATTTTGAACATAGTTGTTCCCATAAAAATTTTTACCCATATCAATTACCTAATTTTAACTAGTTTTAAAAGGATTGTTCTTCATATTTACTATATGTGTCTCATTTGAAACTCTTTAACAATGTTACAGAAGTATGTATATTTTTAGAATTTATTATATGGATGTATTATGAAACTATCATGACCATTATTATATATTAATATTCATATATAATTTTACAAGGTTATTTTCACAGAAAATAATAATAATAATATATTTTTATTTCATACTTTTTATTGATTTTAAAAAATATATGGTGTATTTTTATGAAGAATGTTTTTATTGATATTTTTATGGTATATCTATTCATAAATGGAAAAATCATTTAATTTACTTATAATAAATTGGTGATATGTTGTAATAATTTCAGAATAATTATTTCTATATACGATTTATTATTATTTTTATGTGATTTTCTTGTAATATATTTCTTTTACACTAGTAAATCAAGATATAAAACAATAGTGGTCATTGTTATGACAAAAATAAAATAGTTCATATGATATGATTATTTTATGGGTTTTGAACATTTTTTCTGATAATATGTGATCCTGATAGACCTCGATAATAATTTTGGTATTGGGATGGAGTTAACTAGTTATTATTTCTCCTAAGGGATTACCAGAATTTACTTATCGGTTATTCCATTTGAAAGTGTGATTTTAAGGTTCATTTAAAAATAATATTCTAAGAAACATTTTTTTTTAAATATGGTTGAATCGAGTTATAATGTATTATTTTCTCATGGATTGTTTCATAAGGATCGTGATTTTTTACTTTTATGACTCTTTTCTTATGTTAAGGTTTTATGACCTATTTCACTATTTATTATACATGTTTTGATAGATATGAATTCCATTATCTTTTTCCTATGAATTTTTATTATGTCATCATACTTTTATCTTATTATCCCTGATAAAATTTAATTATTAGTGAGTATATCCAACATTATTTTTTATTTTAGCACACACTTATTATGTTTCATTTACCACATGTTGTGAATAACAGTTTCAAGTATGTTTTTACTATGAATGTTACATTTTGTGTAGAACAATGTGGGAGATGTTACATATTTTAATGAACCCCCGTTTTATGTATCAAAATTATTATGTAAAACTTTTTAATAATTAATTAAAAAAATAAAACCTAAATGGTTATTGGTTTTTTATGTTATATAAAAATTAAATTTGATTCTGTGAAATTTGTATGACAGAAATAGGGTATGCTTTATCATTATCAATGCTATAAATGTAACGATTATGTTTTCGAACTAGAAATATGAGTGTGTGTTTAGATATATATAAAAATTAATATTATTTAAAATGAGATTAATGTAATAGATGTAGTTACTATAATGGTTTCATAAGTATAAGTTTGATCGTAATTTCAATGGAATCGAAAAATATTTTATGGTTTTACCTAATGGAATTTTAAAGTGATTAATGATATCTTGGGTGACATTTTTTGGGGTTAATATATCTGTCTCCCTGAGGTTTTATGTGAAGGATTAATTCAAATAAATAATTTTACATTTTTTGGGATCTAATATTAATGGTTTTGGATAACCATTATTGTTAAAACATTCTTTAATGTTGAGGTAATTGAAGTAATATTTGATGTAGTGTTATTTATTTATGGGATTATCAATATTGAACCTTTGATATAATAATTTAATTTTATATATTAATATATTATTTCATCATATGATGATTTATATATATTGTATAAAATTTTACATTATACTAATCATTTTATTTTTTATTAATAACTAAATAAATGAGGAATATATTTTTATCCTTTTATAAATTATTTGATCAGTTAAAAGTATATTTTAGTGCACGGGAATAAAAAACACATCTTAAATAATCACCAATAGGAGAAAAATGAGAGAGGTTTGGGGGAATTTATTAATGTATGAAATTTTACTTATCAATTATGTATATATCCTTATGTTCCTAGTCTATATAGTTAATTAGCTTCTCAACACTTTGAAAAGGATGACGAAATGAAAATCTTATCCTACTAACATCATTTATAAAACAATTGATGGCCATTTTTCACCTGATTGGTATATGATTTTATGCCCATTAACATTAATGTGATCAATGTCTTCATTATGATCAATGTTCTCTTTCACAGTTCACAATTATTTCAAAATTATATATTTATTCCTAGTCAATGTATTCACTTATCACTAAAGTCTACATATTTGGAAACCTAGTTTTGTGTTATTCTAGATGACCATTGTATTTATCTTCTAATATTTTCAAAATAAAGATTTATTATTCATTTTTATGATGTGGATTGCCAACAGTGATATTTCTAGTTATTAATTTTTTTCCTTTCAGGATCAAATGTGTTATATTCCACTTGTTGGAAATGACTTTGAAAAAGTTTTAAACGCTCTCTATAAAATATAAAATGAAATTACAAGTATAAATTTTATAAATGGGAGAAGAATGTAACAAAAAAATTAATTTAATTATAAATAGATTTTATTTATTATTAATATTAATTATTTATTTTTTATAGATTTTTATTAAATATATGAATATTTTCTAATTTTTCAGTTATAATAAAAATGATTTATTTATAACATAGTAAAGTTTTTATGCATTATATTGTTATATTTAAAAGAAAAAATTCTTAATTAAATAATATAATATGGAATAAATTAACATTATTTTTAAAATAATAATTTAGTAATTAGATTTGGAATAATTTTTTAAAATTTTCTGAAAAATTATGATTTTTCCATTAATAGTTAAAAAACCATGATTTTTAATAACATAGTTCTTTTCTTTTCATGTATTTACAAATTAACATTCTATTTTTGAATAGTTATACATTATGATTTGTTAATTTTAAAAAAAATAATCCAATAAATATTACCGTGACCATCATTTCACTTGAATTTGGTATAAAAATATATCTATATTTATAATTTAATTTTTTTGAAAAATGGTTTTCATCGAGATTTATAAGTTTAAATTTAAATTAAATTATTTCACATATATGAACATATTTTCATAAAATTGTTACCATATTTGTAATGGGGTTGATGAAATTTTTTAAATAATTCCATTTTATTTTTGTTCATTCTGAATTTTAACCACATCAAATATTTTCACCTCAATAAGGGTAAAACATGAAATTAATTTAAAACTAATATGATAAGGAATAATAATAAATGTAACACTTTCATTTAATATATTTTATGAGTGGGGATTGTACATATTAGTAAAATATTCTATGTTTTGGATATTATATTCCATTTTTCATTAAATATAACAACTTTGTAAATTTTATTAAAGAAAATTATAAAATGTCACACTCTATTATTAAATTTATATTATATGTTAACATTGAGATAAAAAAATATATTAATCAATCAGAAATATTTTTCTTCAATTGATTAAATTAATTCTATTAGGGAATTTATTTTTAATTTTGAGCGATGAAACAATCAACATATATTCCTATGCAATAACCACATAATGCGTGTGAAATAAGAACAGAATCATATTTAATGATTTTAAAAAAAATTAATATTTTTTGGATGAACTATTGTATCACATGACATCAATAATTCGTTATAAAATATTTTTTTTGGATAAATGTATGGTAATTTAAATATAGTTTAGTATTTTTGTTTTCAATATAAAATTTTGAAAATATATTTTAAAATAATATTAATTATTTTATGTTAATAATATTACATTAAATTGTTTAAAAATTATAAAAATATTTAATCAGGAGAAATTTCATTTGAAATGGTAATAAATTTACATTTTTCTTCAAATTTTTATCTTATTTATAAATTTATTATCCTTTTATAGAGAAACAATATTTTCTGCTGTTAAGGATTAAAAATATTAATTGAAGGGTTAATAAAAAATAAAATGTTTAAAAATTTATCTAAACTAAAAAATATTTATTGGATGATTATATTAATACCATATCTCATTATAATTTAATAAATTTCATTTTTCAATAATTTTTACTTGAGTTAAATAAAATATATATTATAATATTATAAAAAATTCCAAAGTGCCCATCCCCTCACTTATAAAATCACAACCACTCTCTTATCCTCTCCACAGTTCAAGATTCATTTGGATCAATAAATAACTACCCCAAAACCTCCCTAAAATCCTTCCCCATTTTATATACATCTTATTTTTTATATAACACAAACTTTAGAGATCTTATTGTGTAAAACAATAGAGTTTTTTCGAAGAAGATGTTTAACTCGTAACCAAATGTTTCAGTTTTATTTCTTCTTATCGTTAATTCAAAACCATTCCAACATTTTCAATATAATAATGTGATATTATCTCGTATATTAGGATTTTTTTATATTTATATCTTAAATGTAATCCATATCGTTTTTCTGAAAAATTTGAAATGAAATCATCATATGTGTGAAAGGTAGTCTACCTCCACATGAACCAACATAATTTATTTTCCCTCACTACCTCACACAGATGGTGATCATAATGTATTTAATATATATATATGTATGTATGTATGTATTCTATGAAAAAATTATCATTATAAAATTAAAATATATCATATAATTTCTTACCTTTACATTCATTGGAAAATGGTAACATTATCCAAGCATATATGTGGATTACCACATCCACAAAAAAATGTTATTTTTTACCTCAATGCATCACATAAATGGTATATATAAGTATATTTATATAAATAATATTAAATTGATGAAAAAATAACCATTTTAGAAAGATAAAATAATACTTACCTTCCTTCCTTCATGTTTTTTTGAGAAATGAAAATGTTACTTGTGTGTACATATGACCTACAGTCTCCATGATTGTAACATAATTATTTTTCCATGATAATATTTAAGGTTTGGTTTTAAAATTATTAATTATGTAATACATTTATATCTATTTGAGCCTTAATATTATTAATATTTTTTAATAATTACTAGTATTATAATGCTCAACACACTGAATACATTTTGAAATTATGAACTAGATCCACCAAAACACCTAACAAAGTGGGTTAATTTATAGAATTGGTAATTGTAATAAATAAAACAAATTTTTAACTAATAATTTTATAAAATTATAAATTTGTTTATAAAATTTAATAATTTGTAGATGTCTATTATATTGTAGTTATAAGACAGTCATGAAAGGTTTGGACTATAGGTAATGTATTTCATTTAAAATTCACCTAATTAGAGAATATATTTATTTCATACACTTAATTTCTCTTATATAAATTATATGAGGACCCTTTTACATGCCATGTCATAAATTATTCTTAATTCAAGGTATTTTATGTTCAAATTAATTTTACTTCATCCATGGTGTTTTTATTCGAATATTAATAATAAATAAGGTATTTTATAACTCAATTTCATTTCATTTGGTTATATCACATCATCAATGATTTTATTATGTAATGTTCATATTGGAAATTTTATTTAAATTTTTTTTAATTTTTACATTTTTGTGTATATTTATATTTGTTATGCATAATTTATCCATTAATTAATTTCTCAACTCGATGATATGATCTTTGTAAGTGTTACTCATCCTAAATTCACATTCCTTGGGACATATGTCTATTTTATTCACCTATCATCTTTTTTTAATTTTATAATAATTTTAGTTACATATTATATCAAGGATCTCATTATATTAATTGTTTTTAATATTATATTTTCCTTCATGTATTTATCAGTCATAATCTCAAATTGTAACCAAAATGGTAAGTATTTTTATGCTAAAATCCCTTATTTTATTGTGATTTTCTATGTGAAATATTTCCTTAAAGAGGTCATATATTCATCTATTCCTGAGAAACATTTAATTTCTTATCCTATTTTTATGAATGCCATTTACAAGTTTAATTTCCTATTCCACCCTTATATGTTAATGAATCAATAATAAAGATGTTTTTATGTTATAAAAAATCTTATATTGTCTTTTAGATTTGGAATATTTGTCTTCAATATCCATTATTTGAAAAATGGTATCAAGAATTTTATTTTAGGAAAACAATGATATCCTAATGTTATTTTAATTGATATATTACTTTATTTTAAATTTTCTTAAAAAGTAATTTCTTAGCATTTTCTACACGGGACACTATTGAATCTATTTACAAAATTTTTAATGGTGTGATTATTTTTAACATTTATGACAAGAAGTAATTTTCCCACCATTATGAATATTAAATTCATTAAAAATTCCATTATATTTATCCATGGTCATTTTCAACGAAATTTTTTCATAATATTTTGTGAATTTTTAGTTATTTAAAAAAAATTCAAAGTGGAAGTGGTTTTTTCCTCCCGAATGTTTATAATGAACTTTTTATTGTATTTAAATTAATTAAAAACCAAAACCATTGTTTTATATCTTCTGCACTTGTGATATTTTGTAATGATACCATCATAATTATTTATCATGGATGATTATTAATGATTCAAATATATTTCATATGAATTCATTTGTTTTCACCAGGAAAATCAATATATGAAAGAAAAACTATAATTTTTATGTTGAAAAATGAAATATTTAATATATTATTATTTTTTAGTTCATGGATATTGTATAAGGGTATGTAATACCTAGAAATATCTCATTATGAAGAGTAGGTATGATATTTCACTCCAATATTGTTGGTGATGGGATGGAGTTATCTGGTCATAGGCATCTCTAAAGAGATTATTAGAATTTACCAGGTTGGTTATTGCATTTAAAATAGTGATGGTAAGATTTATAAAAAATATATATTTTAAATTACCATCATTTTTCAATAAGATTTCATCAAGTCCTAGCGTATTATTTTTCAATGTTTATTTTAACATAACTCATTATGTTTGAATCATATGACTTTTTCTAAATGTTAATTATTTATTCAATGTTTCATTATATATGATATTTGTTTTGATAAATATTAATTATCTTATGTTATTATGATATGAATTAATTATTTCATCATACCCTAATATTTTTCTCATTGATGGAATTCAACTGTTAATTATCTTGTTTTCTCTTAGTGATTTTTTAGGCTCTCCCTTCAAATGATTCCTTTTAACAAGGTTGTGTTATATTTTATATATGTTATGATTATGATGGATACATGATGTGAAGAACATCGCGGTAGACTGAGTCAGTTTTTATTAACTAATGGTTTATGTATAAAAGTGTTTTTGTAAGACTACTTTGTAGTTCTCAAAAACACTAAACATATAGAGTCCTTGTGTATATAAGCTCTCCAATATTCCTATTTGATTTTGTATGTTTTGGATGGTGACTTTTGGGTCATTCTAATAAATATAAAATCTATAAATGTAAATTTTATATTTTTAATGTTAGATCATGGAGTCTCGATCTGAGGATCATATAGTTTTTATTGAAAAATTCCTTCTAAAAAACATTAATTTTTCTTATGACATATTACTATTCATTTCTAACTGATAATATTAATTTTATTTACTATAGGTTTTGTTAATATAAAATATTCTTAAAATTATTTATCTTATTGTAAATGAACCATTTTAGTTCGGTGTTGTTAGTGGAATAATAAATTGTTTATTCTTTTAATTTAGAAAAATATATTCCAAAATATCATGGTGTTACATTCAATAAATGTTAAATAAATAACGTCAACAAAATTTAGTTTTCAATTACAAATAGAAATATATAAGGGTTTAAAATAGATTAAAATGACATAAGATATAATTCATGATACTCTATCATTATAATCAATATTTTTTTAGGTTCTCACCTAAGTATACATTTATTATGAAAATTCATGATACGTGTTTTTTCATAAATTTTAGGTTTCTCACTTGATTTATAATCATATTAGGTTTTTACATAGTAAAAGTTTCTCATATTACATGCAATCTACTTTTAACTTGGTTCCTTAAATCTCCAACAATTTATAAAACCAAAAGGGATTAATCATGAGTGATGAATATCATAAGGGAACTATTTTAAGATAATTACGTGACAAATTCATCATCAATATATCTTACACTTCAATGTTATTTTTTTATCCATTAGTTTAATCAAGATCTCTCCTATTTAATTCTATGTTTCATTAGGTTGGATAATCATATACATTTTATCCTAATATTATAAAATATTAAATCCTTCATATGTAATATAAATTTAATTTTATTAGCCAAATAATATCCCATATGAATGTATAACTAGTGTGAAGTTATTACTCATTTTCTTACACTAGGTTATGATAGAGTTAATACCCAATGCACCACATTTAGGGGTTCTTATAATTGGTTATTCAATTCCAGATTCTTCATCCAATTGTTTTATATTGATAGGTATGTAATTTATAGTAAAACCACACAATCAATATAACACCAAAATTTCAAGATGGTATCATATATTTAGACATATCCATTGTACTTATCCCTAGTGTTTTACCTAATGTTTCTGGAAAAATTATCCAATATAATTGAACGCTAATTCGATACCATCTAGAAAAACCAAGGGAAAATAAATAAATTTATTTCACTATTTTATATTAATATTCATTCCATTTAGTAAGCAGTAGCAAAAACTTGGAAAATGAAGGTTTGGTGTCTTGAATGATTATCTATATAAAAAATATATCTTACATAACCCACCAATAATTTTTATAACCACTCAACTGTAAACAAGAATATAAATATGTTAAATGTAGTACCATATTCAATTCCTTAGTAAATAATACTTAACTATGGGTTGTGTTCGAAAACATAGTACATTAAAAAGAAACAATATTTTAAAAATGGTTAGATTATAAGAAAATAATAGAATATAATAAACTGAGAAATATCATATTAAAATAGAATAGAATAATAACTATTTTACATAAGTCAAGATATAAGTATAGGTTATTTTAAATTAATGGACATTTTTAATGAAATAATTGCGTGTAATTATGATACATTAAAATTTTTGTGCAATCAGGGAACATTAAACATGAGTCAAGGATCATGGGTACAAAATTTAATATATGAGTATGTAATAAACGCAATCTTAGAAATAACTTGTAATGGATCCCCATTAAGACAATAATCACGTAGTTTTCACATTCTAATCATCCATGTACCATATTTCTCTTTTGATAATTCTCATGTGTACCCTTAGGGTCATAATAAATACTCTCACACACAATTTTTCTTGGGATAAATACTATAGTTTACCATTTGGTATGGGATAAATACTCCCATGTACCCTCTGTATTTGGATAAGTCCTCTAATGTATCCTTTTAAGATCATCACATGTAAATATAAACTGATTAATTGGAGTATGATATTGGATAACACTTTTTATCTTTCATACATATGAGTTACATTTTAAATCAATCAATATCATATCATAAATAAAACATGTAAAAGTAATTTGGTTCTTAACATTTTTAAAAAAAATAACATGACATTAACTTAAGATATATTATGAAATAAAAAACCATGTTTTCAAAAAAGGAATCATGTAATAATAAAAAATATAGTGTTATTAAAACAACACTTCATGTGGGATAAAAATTGGAAGGAAATCATAATTGAAAATATAGAAATTCTAAAAACAATTATCATTAGTATAAAATATGAATTATAGATTACATTAATAAATTAATTATTTGGAAACAAAATGGATTTATTTTGAAAAAAATATTATAAATATTTATCAAAAATGGATCCTTTAAAATAAATAAAAAATAAAATTATTAACTCTACATATTTAAATAATGTAACGAAATGAATTAATTAAACATTTTTTGGTGTTTTAAAATCCAAAACCACATTAGGTAAATATTGAAATTATTTAATTTTTT
This sequence comes from Viscum album, assembly GCA_963277665.1. Taxonomy (NCBI): domain Eukaryota; kingdom Viridiplantae; phylum Streptophyta; class Magnoliopsida; order Santalales; family Viscaceae; genus Viscum; species Viscum album. The sequence goes on from OY728160.1 coordinate 1,944,019,955, forward strand.
TAAAACAGGTAATTTAATATATGAATAATATGAATTAAAAAATTATTTCATTATATGAAATAGTTTCCCTAATTATAAAAAACATATGGAAGAAAATGATTCATTTTTCATAATGGTTCCTAACAAGCTTATACATATAATTTGAAAAACATTTTAAAAAATTAGTTTTTGTTGTTGTGAATTAATTCACCTAAAGATTAATGAGATATAAAATATAATATGGGCAAACATAATGATAATATAAATATTTAAAATTGTATATATGTAGGATTGACATTGACTTAATATATCTGAAATTGAGTCGATAAAACCCTTACAGTGTTTGTAACGTTATAATTAAAGAATATAGAAAGTAAGATCATTAAATGGAAATTAATAACTCGTCAAATAAATTATATTTTCATATTTTAAATTAATAGTTTGGTCAATACATCACATAAATTAAGTAATGGTTGTAAATAACGAATGTGTCTTAGAGAGTTGAAAATGTGACAAAGGACCCCATGCATTATTTCTTTTCTATGCTGAAGTAAATATGAACTCTTGTAAAAACAATCATGATATTGTATGTAAAAAAGAACAATTTTTTACATTTAATTGTTTATATTATCTGTATGGTCAGTAATTTTTAATATATTACATAGATATAGCTTATATTTTCTATCAAGTGTTAGTAAGTGTAATTGTTTCCCATATTCTTCAAGATGTCGATTTCAATAACCAATATTTGATAATAATTTTACCCTTAAATGATCATATATTGTAATTTAATATATTAATGACATTTAATTTATAAATATATTATCGCATTCAATCAATTTTTTATGTTGTGTTAATGTTGAATCGATGTCTGCTTTTTTTAGTAATTCTTTGTGATTGAAAACTAAATTTTAATAACAATTTAAATACATAAAATATTTATTCCATAACCTTAAAATAATAATATATTTCTTATTAAATAATAATAAAATTATTATTTATTTCCACATAGATATCAATGATATTGTTTTATATAATTGTACATATAGGTGGTTAGACTGATCCAAATAATAATATACAGTAATTTGATCGGTGAGTATGGTTAATAAAATTTTAATATTGAAATAATATCAATTTAAATGATTCATAATTATATTAGTTATATGTTTTTTTGGTTTTTAAATTACATTTTAAGAGGATTAGAAAAATATTTATAATCTAAATGAAATATTAAAAGTATTAATTCATGGGGGTGATTCCAAAAAAATGCATGATTAATGTTTTTTATTTCCTATATAATGTGAAGAAATAAAGGTAGATTAAATTTTACTCTTAAAAATATTATCCTATATAATTAATTATTTTTATTAATTTCTTTCATAAAAATATGTTATGTTAGGTAGTGGTGAAAAAAAACGTCGCATAATGGAGGTGGTATTCCGTAAAAATCCACGATCAATACTATATTGTTTTTCTATATGGATGGGGATGAAAAAAGTATTTTTTTTATATTAAAATAATTATATATAAGTGTAATAATGATACCAATTTCATTCAATAACTTTGTTTTGGAATTATTTTGAATTTATAGAATAGTGAAAAATATTCTTCAAGTAATACTCAATTTCTGACATCAAAATTTAGATTGAAAGTATCCATGGATATAATGTGATTAGAATGAATTTTTGAGATTATGGGCCTATAGAAATGAAACAAGATTATAATGAAATAAACATTCATATTTTTCATAACAAACTGAAAGTAATGGGTGAGGTCAGAATGTGTGGAAGTGTCCCCTTTATGTGAAATTTAAAGGTATATTTTGTGAAAACCCATTATTTATCAATAGTGGAATTCACTAGTCAAGGATAACTAGTTCCAAAAGTGAGAAATAATGGATTTGAGGATGATATATGTTTTATCAAGACATTATGACTCGTTTTTATACATGTTTTAAACATGTTTCAAGTCATTTACCAATTTTTTTTACATTTTACCTGTTTCGTTTCTAGGCTGGAATATTGTTTTATAAATTATTAATATACTTTTTATAAGAAAAATAAAAAGAGAAAACACTTGTAAAATATTGATTCCATAACCCTAAATTTAACATATATATAACCCCAATAATGTTATAAAAAATAAAATAATCATTTAAATTAAAATATATATCCAATAGAAATACTATATTGGTGAAAAATGAATTTTTAATTGATAGGTTTTTTCAATATTATATTTTTTATTGATTAACTATTAAATGGGTCGTATTATATTTATATATAGTTTTAAATTTTATAAAATCAGTTCAATAAAAAAATATTAACTTATTTGGATTGATAAAAATTACATAATATTAATAATGAAATTCTTTAAACATAACAATTTAAAGATTAACATGGTACCTAACATTTTTTTTAGTGATAAAACTATTATTCACACAAATTAAATTGAACGTATGACATAATATGATAACTTTAATATATAATATGAAATTTATTTTGAGAAATTCTGTTTATATATATGTTGGAAATTGATTTTTGATGTATGAAAAAAAATTACAGGAAAAAATTTCATATCATCGTAAAATGATAATGATTTATTTCATAATTAATTTTTTTTACGATTTAAATGATTTTTTTCACATATTAAATATATATATATTTATTAAATATATTAAAACATTTCATGAACTATTATGTAGTTCTTATGTTAATATTACATTATTAATGTGGGACATTATCAAAATTTGTGTTTTTTCAATAATCAAGTAAAACTCTTTTATTTTTAAAAAAAATATGAAAAATTAATCCTAGGGTAATTTTAATATGATAAATTTAGAAATAAAATTCATTTTATAAATTTAATTTTAAAAAATTTGTACATTTTTCTTTTTGATGAAGATATAATATAATTAAGATTTATTTTATTAAAAATGACATTTTATAACTTCATGTTTTTTAATCGTATGGTTTTGCATTTACAATTTATTAAAATAATTTTATTTTATACAAATTTTATTATTCTTAACATTTTGTAACAATGGTTTGGAGTACATTATATCCTATTGAATGTGGATCAATTATCAAATATAGTATTAATTCAAAAAAATGCATTCCAAAAACTCAGGATGTTTCAAAATAAGAGGTATATGAAAGTGTCATATAAATTGATGAATATCATACTACTTATTTGAGAACACCAATTTTATACGATTTCAATGTTTCAAAGAATGTGGTATTTCAATTTTTGGTTTTTGTTGTTAAAATATTATGATTTAATCTTCCATGACACAGTTCTATTTTTAGATTAATGATTTAAGGTATTTTGGGTCTTGGACCATAAGAAAAATTAATGTTCACCTGAATCATACGACGTAAATAAGATTCACATGACATGTGACTATCTATATGTGATTCCAATGATGACAAATGATCACTTTCCTGAAGTGACAACACACACATATATGGAATTAACTCATATAAATTTCTATTGGAATTATCTAAAACTAAATGATGGGTAATTTCTTCTTGGGATAGGCCATTTAAATCTTGAGGAGAGATGTCCAATAGTTTTGGAAATGTCAAACATTTTATTAAGGATTCATGTATACCCTAATGGTTTTGTTTGGGATTTTTATTACCCAATAGTGGCTTAATGAGGGAAAGGGAGTACAAGAGGTTATTTGGATGATGATCAATTCAACCAAAAGTAGTAGATTCCTTTATAATGTTATAATTATTCAGGAGATATCCTTGGTAATTAGAGGTAGAGTTTTGGGAGTGCTACTTGTTTTGTTACATGGTTTAGGGGATGTTTTTTTACACATTTCTCATTTTTTATGGTCGTATTCACAGTGGCGTAGTGGTAGCATATTTAATTTATCATTGTTTTGTAAGTTATGGGTGTTCATGTCATTCCTGGGGGCATGTGTGAGATGCCTCAATTTTTAATAGCAGCACCAATTGTGATTGGTTTTGTGAGAACTAACATGTGAGAGGGGTATGGTTAGTGGTTTAGAAATGTAATTCTAGGATTGTTGGGATTGGATCATATGAGTGTTATTTTAATTTTATGATGAGGTTTATTGGAATGTTCTACTATTATGATTAGTTGTGATTTACTGTGATATTGGTTGAACCAATTGGCATATTCTTCATAGAATAGTTGAGGTCGATGCTCGAGGAGTGGAATAAGGGAATCCTTATGGAGGTAAGATAACCATATGATGTTGGAGGTTTTAATTCATATTTTTTGGGGGGTTTTGAGCATAGAGGTTATTTTTCTAATTATTTGCGAATAGGTGAAGGTTGATGTTTTTTAGATAGAAATATAGTGTGACCTTATTAGATACATCCAAAATTCTATATTGAATTGAATGTGTATCATTGGGGTTGTTTTTAGGTTGTGAAATAATGATAAGGGTACTTCTATGGTATGTATAATCTTATCAATCATGTTTGAAAGACCATCGTGTTAGGAGTGTTGCAGGAACTATCAGACCAATCTATAGATGGATGAGGTGGTGTTAGAAGGGTATGGGATTTCAGTGTTTTCATGTCTAGGGTTAACCACCATACCGTATCATGTAAAATAACCATTAGGGTTGGGTGTTTAATGTGAAACACATCATAATTTATTGAGTAAATATGAGTAAATTAGACTTATTTTTATATGGTTTAAAATTAGAAATTAAAATTTATCTTCTTAAAATATATAATTTAATTTTTTTGACCACTATCTTAGTTTAATAATAGATTATTTACTCTAAGAAAACAATTTTGTGGAATTATAAGTTGTTCATTTTATCATGTAATATTTTAAAATTAATTAATTAATATTATTATTATAATTATCACATTCATGAATGCTGATATATTGTAAATGGAACATTAAATTGAATATTTAAATACATTATTTATTATATAATTGGGGGGTGTTACACAAGTGAGTAGTAAATTCATCTTGCACGTTTGGGATGGCCTTAGGTTCTATTTTCTATTTTCATTTTTCATATTCGATTTCTTTCAATTATTCAATTAATATTACTCTTTTCTTATTGGAATATCAAATAGTGGATACCCAGTCTACCATGTGGTTGTATCATAGTCTATATATAAATGGAAGAGGGAGAGGGTGGAGGAACTATTGGGGGTGTCTGAGACCTATATCAGAATGTTTCTACTGTAGAGAAAATATCTCGGATTAAAGATTAATATTTTTACACCCTATAGAATTATATTGTTCAAATATAATTTAACAATCCCTTTAATTTATTTTTTGGTAATTTTTTTTTGGGTGGACATTTATGGCACAGGGAAATGTGTTTTCTTGGGAGATTTAGGGTTTTAATACTCTTATTTTCGATTTTCATTTTGTAAAACAAAATCCCACAAAATGTATATCAATAATAGACGTCAGGTTTACTTTTTTATAGGTGTGGGTTTCAAGATGAGTTTGACATTATGTCTATGTATGTGTGTGTGGGACATGGTCTATATATTCACCTTGGGTGTGGAAGGGTACATGTCCATACAACCCCTATGGGAGGCACTTGGCCTAACTTACTTGACTAGAACCAATGTAAAGTATGTGAACTAACTTATAAAGGAATAATTTAATTTAACTCATTTGAGGTTCATAGAAAAGAACCCTATATAAGTTACATACCATATGTGATGGAGACATGTCATTTACTTTTGATGTACCTGTTAGGACGGGAAGGGGTACACGACATAGTAAGGGTGTTGGAGGTACATGCCATGAAAATGAAGCACATATCATGTACATCATCTATGCATGTATTTTTATCCTCTTCCATCATAGGTATAAGGACCCACCGTAAAACATTAAATAATATTGATTTAAATGAATAATTCACATTGATGATCTGTCCAGGTTTACAGTTATAGAGAAATATGCCATAACTATTACATATCAAACTAAAAATTACAAGTACACACTACTACTCAGTATCAATTCTTTTCATAAAATAAAAACTCTTAAAAATAAACATGTTAGTTCCATGTTTTAGACTATATTATTTTTCCTTGATCCCATCCTTGACCCTATTCATCATTATGTCATGTGGAAAACATTTCAAAAATATGGGATGAGCATAAAAGTTTAGCAAGGGTTATAAAATAATTAAATAAAACATTATCCCATCAATAAATATAATTCAATGAAACCATACTTTTAAATCATAACATACCTTGTGAAACCATAAGATTTACGATTAACACACAAAAATCATAAATAATAAATGTAACTAGTGGAATAAAAAACATACATACATTGTAGCTATCACATCTACATAGGGAATTACGTTGGAATACTCATCACTGTATACTATATAAATATCTTAGGAGAAACATTAACATTTACCTCTGTCATGTTACCCAATGCATTGGAGAGCTATCTCAGGCTCACCTGCCCTAGGATTATCATGAAAACCACCTGTATACGCAAACAATGACCAATAACCATAACACAATCCTAACAAATAGAATAATCATAAAGGAAAAGATAAAATTTCCATATTCCAATAATAATATATCATATCTAGATATTGAAATAAACAATGCTTCATCAAACCATTTTCAAAACCATTTAAAACATCTAGAAAAGACATATTTGAATCGAAGTGTCCCATAAAACTTTTAATCTTATGAATGAAATGTTTATTTCAGAACATTCATGTACTTGTAAATAAATCCGTAAACCCATTTTTAAAACATGGACATTAATGAGAAATATTTAAAATAATAAATCTTTAAATCATTTAAAACTATATTTTAATTAAATAATTCCTAACAAAATGAGGGATGATTGAATAAAAATAATTGAGGAATAACATTAATAAAAGCTTAAAATATCATGATAATAGAAAGATTCATGATATATTACATCAAAGGGCAGTATATACACCATATAAAAGTGAATTGGTGTATAACAACAAATAACTCTCAATGGAATGTATATTGAGATAAGGTCTCTTGAAAAGATCATATCTATAGATTAAAGAAAAATCAATGAAATAATTATGTGTAAAAAATAACAATACACCCAATATAAGTGTAAATGAAGTGTAAAAAAATCATATTTCATTCACACATATTCATAGCATGACATAATTAATAATTTGATGTTTATTCCAAATAATTGAAATTGGTTTAAGAAGTTCCCATACAAAAATGTGATAGCCTAACGACATCACATAAAATTTCAGAAAAAGAGTTTATGAGAGAAAAAAGGTTAACTCATCACTTGGACATAAAATTTATAGCAATAGGGATATATAATAACATATCCCCACATAAAAATGTAAATTAAAAGACATAAAAATATAAGTCTTTTAAAAAGAGGAGGGTGAAAGGTTCTGTTACCGATTTGGTAACATATGAAAAATACACCCATTGAAATAAGGATCATAATATGAAGATGTAAATACCCATAATTTAAAGTATATTACACAATGAATACAATCATGGGCAGCACAAACACCATACAAAATGAAATGGTGAACAATATATCATGAATCTCACGGAAATAAAAAACGTGAGATGAAAACTCTTTACCACATAGCAATTAATTGAGTCGTATAACCAAAAGTTAATAAAAACAAAATGAATCTCAGAATATCAGGAATATAAATTTAATAATGATAATATGTATCAAATTTCAGTACACAATACATCACATGCAATAAATAAGTGGTGAACAATGGAAATATCACCAATTAAAAGTGAGATAAGAAACCCATTACCTCGTGTCTGACTTGACACATTTTTCGATAATCTCATAAATAATAAAATCATGTTTATTTATAATTTATAAAGAACCTTTTTCAAGTTTATTATTCATTTTATATAACTTATTACCATTTTCTAAACATTATTCAATCATTTAAGTTAATAATGGTCATTTGGTCGATATTTGGTACTTGAGTCAAAAATGATCTTCTTATAATTACATGTTGTTCATGTGGTCAAAAATCCATTATCTCTATAATTATAGTCATCATTTAGATATCAGATATTTAATATATATCTAGTATATGTATGTATTTATAATATTACATAACATTTGGAGATAAGAAATGAAATGCACCATTCATGGAGACGGTAAACCATGTGTATGCAAGAATGCTACTTTCATTTGTATTTCATATTTAATGGAATGAAGAAATAATGATACATAATTATATTATAATTCTATTATAATATCAAATTATATATATTTTTCATAATTTCATTAACTTTATCCCTTAATCATTCCATGTTTTTCATGAACGAACCATATCACCTTGAGGGGGCGGTAGTCTGCACTTCCACAAATGAAATTATTGTTTTTACAAATATTAGAATGAATAAAGGTATGTTTGTAAATAAAAATTACATAAGAATATATAAAACATAATAATAATATATATCATATATAAATACATTTCTATCAAAATGGTCACCATGAGAGGTGGTAGGATATGATTGAACAATCATCGTTTCATGAGGCAGTAGTTCACTGTCCACAAAAACAGTATGTTCTTTACCCATTATATGGAGTTGTGTTTAAGTATAGTTCTAATACTTCTCATAAAGATAACCTATTATATTGAGTATAATTTTTTGTATCATATATTGAATAAAAAGTGTTTATGGGGTTGGAGAAGTAAAATAAAACAAAAGAACTTAAGAGAAGACATTACCTTTAAATCTGGTTTCCCCCTTTGGGTTGAATCAAATGGTTTACATGAATTTCATTATTCCAAGGGTAAGGCTTCTAGGAGGAGTAAAGGGATTTATTGAGCTTAATTGGGTAGATTTTGGATTCTCCAAGCAGCTTGAGAAGTGTGAGTAATGGGTTTGACGTGAGGGATTTTTATAAGTTGGAGGAGGGGCTCTTTAGGAATGTTTAAAAATACTATTTTAATATATAATTATTTGGTATATAAATATCCAAAACATATTAAAGTAGAATATACTATGACTCATGTTCTAAATAAAATCATTCATTAATAATTTAAATGGTTTTTGATATTTTTTAATCTTTATATCTTAGTTATTTAAATCATTCATTAATGAGGTAAACACTGCATCATTATTGTGTCATAAATAATTTAATTTATTTGATTTCTAAAAATTATAATACAAATACCATGATGTAGGAAATTTTCTTAGATTTTGAATTAATATTTATAGTTGAAGATATAACTTATATAACCAAATGTAAAAATTTATTTAGAAAAAGTTATATGTTTATGCCATTTTTGTGTTTACTTTAAATTAATTAATATAAAGTGTCATTATCACCCCTTGTGGCTCCATGGGGTCCCAAAATCTACCCAAGGATGCCCATGGTCGGAAATGTATGAACCCATAGGATGAGGACACATTTTAGGTCAATTTAATATTATTATAATAATATATTGTTACCTTTATTTTGCTGATTTACCCTTTAACCTAGGAAAATAAATTTTTTACTGAAGTATATATTCATAATGTCTAAAAATAAATGTTACCTATTTAAACAATTGGTAAATAATGATTCCAAACATGGAATAAATTTTTACAAATTCAAAACATATAAGAGGTGGAGATTAATTTAAAATTAATTCCTGCTTTCAAAACAATAGGCGTGTTTTTACGAAATAACAACTATCAAAAGATTGTCACTTATTTATGTCAAAATCAAAGTGAAATTATGTCAAATGACCAAAATTGGATTAAATGGTAATCACATAATATAATTACAATTTGAAACCAATTAAGAAGATAATATAACCTTATAAATATATTATATTAAATGGATGTTTTGAATTTAAAATAAAGAATTTTTCACTATTCATTATGAAATAAATTTTATCTGAAAAATACCAAAAATTTAACCAATATAAATTTTGATTTCTTGATTATAACTAATAATTTTATTTTGTCAAATATTACACATAAAAGGGAAAAAATATATATTTAATGATAGTTCTCCATCAAAAGGTGGTAAATCGACCTTTTAATAAATATTAGAGTATTTATGCTTAAAATTAGATTCATTCACATTTGTAGCCTCTAACATATATTGGATAAATTTAAAAACCTTTAACAAACATATATAATCTTATTTTATTTAGTTATATTCATTTCCTCTAATACAGTAGATATGTGTTAATTACCATTTAAAATAATAATATTATTATATTATTTTTCAGTATAACTCAATATTGTGAGGAATATAAGATTTCATAGAAACCCATTGTCACGTATCTGGTATGCCATAGAAAATAGTATCCCCTTTAAAGTAAAATTAATATTTAATTCCCAAATATTAATAAATATTAAAAAGTTATATTTTTTATTTACTCGGGGTGTTACATCCTTCCCACCTTTTGGGAATTACATCCTCATAATGTTAAAATTGGGATTGGAAACATCATTGAATGTCCCACAACAGAAAAAGAGTCATTAAAAATTTTACTTTAAAAGAAATAAAATGAAATACAAAGTTCATATGAGAGAAAAGATACTGGGATTCAATGAAAACATGGATACGAAAGAGAAACTAACTCTCATAGATTAATAGAGAGTGATTGGGAACTTGATAATGGAAATTTAGACACCACAATATTATAAATTTGTGGTTGGTTAAAATTCTAAAGATGAAAGAGAGTTTATAACATTCTTTCTTCAAGACCATTTTCATAGAGTTAAAGAATTTTATTAATAACTAGACTAATATTGTATACAAATATACTTACTTGTGATGTAGAGTGCCATCCTTTAATAAAATTCTATAACAAGCTCATCTTTTCTCCAAATTGTAAGTATTAAAGATGACTTGGTCACACCTAAAGTGCTAGAATAAACTTGTATATTATCACATAATCTACAAAATATGAGCTATATATTTCCCCTATCTTTAGAAATCAACCAAAACCAAAATTGTTTAGTACAAAATCAGATAATCCTCAAAAGGAAAATCCTTTATAAAAATAAAAACTACTCTTAATCTCTAAATTTTTTCAAAAAATACAAAAAGTTCAACAAATACCATTAAATAAACAATTGTCCATAGCATTATTTAGAGTAATCAAAAATATGACTGAAACCCAAATCTCATAAGGATTTAATCATATAGTCTCCCAGGATAAATCTTAACATTTATCTCCAAATAATATCAGTTACTATTAATGTCTCATACTGAAAAGTAATTAACCTAATCACATATTATTCATGATAGGTTAATAATTTCTATAAATAAACCAAAACACCTTATTTCCATAATAAAAACATATATTCTTCTAAAATTACCTTAATTACTTAATCACCAAATCATTTTCCTATACTAAGTATATCCATTTGATAAAAAATAAGATCACAAATAAACTTATTCTTGATCCATTTAATCATTTAACATAAAATAATATGTCATACTAACAAGGAACATCGCGTAGGTCAATTGTAATCAATGCTCCCTTTTCGCCCATTGGTTGTGGGATTGATTCATGCGGCCTAGCCGGACGCTACAGGTTGTACCCATCTTACGAGTTCTACATTTTATAAAACACAAAAATATCCCTAACATGTTTTAACCTCAAAGGTTTTCTTATACCTTTCATTTTCATCCCAACACATTAAATCCTCACCATCTTAATTAATTAAGCCTTATATTTATTATCATTTTTTTCACCTCTATATGGTAAAATAAAACTATTTATAAGAGGAAGAACATCAAACCTTTATCATGGTGTCCATATGGTTTCATCTTCATCTTGTTCACATAGGTTAAAAGTCCATGCATTGCAATAATGATTTAGAGGTCCTTAAAATCATTTGCTTCCTTCATCCAAATTCACCTTCTACAACTTGGGTCATATGGGTGTTCATAGAAAAATAGTTTCAGAAAATAATCATTTATGCCATATAATTTCAAAACATCTCATAAAACATGATTTTTATAAAACAGTCAGACCGAGTTTGAGTTGAAACATTCCATCAATGGTCCTTCTAAAATACCATAAGTATATTCTAATATACTATAATATAAATGAAAATATAAATAGGATTTGCAAGGGTGTACTTATTCAGTACCTTTTTCAAAATGAAAATATTCTTCAAAATCTAATGATAAAGTAAGATATTTGAAAATGCCTTGATAATATTTATCTTTCTTTAAAATATGAGAATATTGAGAAAATAGAAATTGATAAAATACAGCCCATGATCCATGATGATATAGAGGTGTATTGGAGGTGTTTAATATCTAAAAAAACTACATGAAAGTGAGTTGTATTCTAAAAAACGTTTTACAACCATCGAAACATGACTTTGAAATAATTATTGTAGGCATGTCATTAAGAAGAGATAGGAATGTCATTTGAGATCCTCCTCCTTCCATTTATAACCGACTTTCCTTGACCTAAAAATTAATAAAACAAGGATTTAACTGAAATAATAGACATAGGGACTAACTTTGTGTTTAATGAAAACTCCTAATCCCTAAAGTTTTATAAACCGACCTCTGATACCAACTATAAGGACCCAGCATTAAAACATTAGATAATCGTGAATTAAATGAATAATTCACAATGATGATCTTTTTAGGTTTAGAGTCTTAGAGAATTAGGCCATAACTATTACATATCAACTAGAACATTACACATAGACACTAATACTCAGTATCCATTTTTTTCATAAAATAAAAACACTTAAAAAGAAACATGTTAGTTCCATGTTTTTTATGGCATGACTTTTCGTTGATCCCATCAATGTCCATATTCATCATTAAGTCCTGTGGAAAACATTTCAAAAACATGGGATGAGAAAAAAAGCTCACTAAGGGTTATAAAATAAGGAAAGAAAAAATTATCCCATCAATAAATACCATTCAAGGAAACCCTAATTTTCAATCATAACATACCTTATGGAATCATAGGATTTATGAATAACACATAGATAGCATAAATCATAAAGGTATCTTTTGGCATAAAAAACATACGAACATTGTAGCTGTCAAAGCTACATAGGGAGTTATGTTAGAATACCCATCATAGTATATCCCTTAAATCTATTAGGAGAAACATTAATGTTTACATCAGTCACGTTACCCAATGCATTGAAGAGCTATCTCGGGCTCACCCACCCTAGGATTATCACAGAACCACACGTATACGTAAACAATTCCCAATAACAATAACATAATCATAATACATAACACAATCATAAAGTAAAGATATCATTTCCACATTACAATCACAATATATCATATCAATATATCGTAAAACCATTTTCAAAATCATTTAAAACATTTAATAAAGTGATTTTGGAATCAAATTGTCCTATACCACTTTGATGATTTTAAAAGAAATTTTAATTCCAAACATTCATATATTTATAAATAAATTCATAACACAATTTTTAATACATTGAAATTAATGAGAAATATTTGGAAGAATAAATATTTAAAACAGTTAAAATTATATTTTAAATAATGAGTTCCGAACTAAATGAGAGATGCATGAATACAAATAATTGAGGAAAAACATTAATAAAAGTATATAATCTCTTGAGAATAGAGAGATTCATGATATAATACGACAAATTATAATATATAAACCATATAAAAGTGAATTGTTGTATAACAACAAATAAGTCTCATTGGAATGTAAATTGAGAGAAGTCCCTTGCAATGATCATATACTTAGATTAAAGACAAATTAGTGACATAATTATGTGTGATAGATAAGAATACACCCAATATAAGTGGAAATTAAGTGTAAAAAAATAAAAGGTCATTCACACATACTCATATAATGACATAATCCAGAAGTATAAGTTTAAAACAAAGAATTGAAATAGGTTTAAAAAGTTCCCGTAACAACATTCGACAACCTAACAATGTCGCATAAAATTTCAGAAAAAGGTTTTATGAGAGAAATAATGTTAACTCATCACTTTAAAATAAAATATACATCAATAAGGATATATAAGAACATATCCCAACATAAGATTATGCAAATTAAAATACATAACAAAAATAAATCGTTTAAAAAGTGGAGGGTGAAAGGTTCCCCTAGTGATTTGGTAACAAATGTAAAATACACCACATGAAAGTATGATCATAATATGAAGATGTAAATACCCATAATTTAAATTATGTTACACAATTAATAAAATAATGGGCAGTACATACACCCCACAAAAAGAAATGGTGGAATATATAGCATGAACCTCACAAGAATAAAAAAAAGTGAGATGAAAACTCCTTGCCAGATAGAAATCAATTGTGTCATATGAACAAAAGTTAATAACCACCAAATGAATCACTAAATACAATGAATATAAAAATAATCATGAAAATATATATCAAATATCATTACAAAATACATTACATGCAATAAATAAGTGGCGAATAATGGAAATCTCGTGGAATTAAAAGTGAGATAAGAAACCCATTACCTCGTGTCTGACTTGACCCGTTCATTCTATAATCCCCTGAACAATAAACTAAATTTAATTTATACTTCCTTAAGAACCTTTTTCATGGTTATTATTGCTTTTATATCAGTTATTACCATGTTATAAACATTATCCAATCATTTAAGTTAATAATGGTTGTTTGGTCGATATTTGGTACTTGTGTCAAAAATGAACTTCTTATAATTACAAGTTTTTCATGTGGTCAAAAATCAATTATCTCCATAGTTATATTCATGATTTATATATCATATATATCGTATATTTCCTGTATATGTATTCATTTATAATATCACATAACAATTGGAGATGAGAAATGAAATGCATCATTCATAGAGACGGTAAGTCATACGTACGCATGAACGCTACTTTCATTTCTATTTCATATTTAATGGAATGAAAAATTTAATGATACAATGATATATTATAATTAAAATATAATATCATATGATATATATTTTACATAATTTCATTAATTCCATCCTTTATACATTCCATGTATGTCATGAACGAATCATATCACCTTGAGGGAGGCGGTTGTCCGCACTTCCTCAAAAGAAATTATCGTATTTACACATATTGGAAATCATATAGGTATGTTTTTAAATAAAAATTACATAATCCTAGTGGAAAAATAAACATAATATATATCATATATAAATAAATTTCCATCATAAATCCCAACATGATATGTGGTAGAAGAATATTGAACAATCATCATTTTGTGAGGCAGTAGTATGTCGTCCACAAAAATTGTATGCTCTTTAACGATTATATGGAGGTGTGTATAAGTGTAGTTGGAATAATTCTCATTAAATTATCTTAGTATATTTATTATACTGTTTTTGTTATAAAATAAAGGAATAAAAAGTTTTTATGGGGTTGGAGAAGTAAAATAAAACAAAAGAACTTAAGAGAAGACATTACCTTTAAATCGGGTATCTCATTTTGGTTTGAACCAAAAGGTTTTCATGAATTTCCTTCTAAATGAGGGAAGGCTTCTAAAAGTAGGAGTGGGATGTAGGGAGTTAAATTTGGAAGAGCATGGATGATCCAAGGGGTTTGAGATGTGTGAGTAGTGGGTTAGAAGTTGGGTCCTTTTATAAGGGGGAGGAGGGGCTCTTTAGGAATGTTTAAAAATATTATTTTACTATATAATTATTTAAGGTTTAAAAAGGTCCCATACTTAATAAAGTCTAAGATAAGATGACTCATGTTCGAAATAAAATCATTCATTAATAATTTGACTTGTTTTGGAAATTGTTTTAATCTTTATAATCTTATTTATTTAAATAATTCATTAATGAGAAAAACACTGCATCATTATTGTGTCATAAATACTTTTATTTAGTGGATCTATAAAAATTATAAAAAAATACCATGATGTAGGAAAATATTTTAAATTTCAAATTAATATTTATTGTTTAATATATAACTTATATAAACCTATTTAAAAAATTATTTACTAAAAGATATATGTTTTTGTCATTTTTTCTTCACTTTAAATTAATTAATATAAAGTGTCATTATCACTCCCAAGTGGCTCCATGGGGTCCCCAAATCGTCCAATGGATTCGAATGGTCGGAAATGTATAAAAAATAGAATTATGACCCATTTTGCGGTAATTTAATATTATTATAATAATATTTTGTTACTCTAATATACCAGAATTACCATTTATCCATGGTAAATAATTTTTTTACTGAAGTAAAGATTCATAATGTCTAAAAATTATAGTTACCTATTTAAAAAATTTAGATAACCTAATTAAAAATATGGAATAAATTTTTCCAAATTCAAAACACATAAGTGGAATAAATTAATTTAAAATTAATTCTAGGTGTCAAAATAAAAAATGTGTTTTTAATAAATAATAACCATCAAAATATTGACACTTATTAATGTCCAATTTCAAATATAAATTACATCCAATGACCAAAATTGGATTAAATTGTAAAAACATAATATAATCACACTTTAAAACCAATTAAAAATAAAATTCATCCTTATAAATATATTAGAATAAAATGATGTTTTGAATTTAAAATATAGTATTTTAACTATTCATTAGAAAAAGAATTTTATCATAATAATACCAAAAATTTATCCAAATTAAATTTTGGTGTCCTGATTCTATATAATACTTTTATTTTCTCTAATAGAACTTATAAAAGTGCCCAAAACTAGATTTAATGGGGATTCTCCCTCAAAAGGCAGTAAATCATCCTTTTAATGAACATTCGAGTATTTATGATTAAAATTAGATTCATTCACATTTTGTGCCTCTAACATTTAATAAATAAATTGAAAAACATTTAAAAAACATATATAATCATATTTTAGTTAGTTATATTCAATAATGCCAATAAAATTACTATGTTTTAACAACTATTTAAAATAATAAATATTATATTATTATTTTTTAGTATAACTCAACGTTGAGTGTAACGTATGATTTCAAAGAAACACATTGTTGCAAATCGGGTACAAAATCGAACATAGCATCCCCTTTAAAGTAAAATTAATAGTTAATTCACATATATTAATAAATATGAAAATGTTATATTCCTTTTTTACCTGGGATATTACAATAGGATTCTAAATTGGGCATTCAGATGGTCTAAGATGAATAATTGTTCGCATATTAAATGAATATTTATACATTATAGATATTGTAGACCATGATGGAGATGATTTGGGTGGTGTTAGGTTTATTAGGTGGTTTATAATTTGGTTTTCTTATAAAATCCAAATGGGGTTAATGAACAGAGTTGTGATCCATTTTGAGAGACCAGTTTTGGTTATTTCAAATAGCATGTGAATATAAAGGGATTTTCATTGAGATTCTTTGAATGATTCCCAATAAGAATGATTGAGTTGTTTCTTGAATGGGATTCATTATTTGGTTTCTTGTTTTTCATTTTTGATAGATCCTTTAGTCTAGAATGGAACTGTGGGATACTAGGTATGGATTGTTATCACTGACTAGATA
This sequence comes from Viscum album, assembly GCA_963277665.1. Taxonomy (NCBI): domain Eukaryota; kingdom Viridiplantae; phylum Streptophyta; class Magnoliopsida; order Santalales; family Viscaceae; genus Viscum; species Viscum album. The sequence continues at coordinate 1,944,037,392 of OY728160.1, forward strand.
TGAGATGAGTTTGAAGAACCTATTTTGAATTCCATTTTGTTGTTGGAGTTATTCAATGATATGTTATGTGAAATTTGGTTGGATGATGTTTCATGTGACTAAATTTGATCAAATATCTACTTAGGCCATAGGATCCCCTCATAGAGTTTACCATTAATTTTGATGTTTAGAGGACCAATGAATATTCCTCACGATCAATTGACTATGAGATTTTCATTATTTCATGATGTTTTATTAATGGTTTTGGGAATAGTCTAACCTAGGTTATTATGGCTTGTGGATTTGGTTATTTTATGTTCTTATTTATTAGTATTATACGGTATGAAGAGATATTTGAGATAATATTGCACTATTCATGGTCCCTAATAATTATTTAATTCTCTCTTTTATTGGGTTTCAAGTGTTAGGTTGTTCTGTGGTGATAATGGGAAATCTAGATGGCAGAAACCACTTGTTTTGTATTAATTTTTCATATGTGATTCAAACTCATGGATGTCAAGACAATTATGAAGTGGTTTATGTTTTACACATACTCTTATGCACCCTAAGTGAATCATTCATGAATTTGTGAAATTTTTTATTTTGATTTATCCTGAATAATTCTTCCAGACTCTTAGAAATTTTATAGGTTATATTATGGTATTGACCTAGATAATCATTTCACTACATCAGATCATAGTATTCAAGTCCCAGAACCACATACATTTGAGTTATTATATTAGAGTCCTAGGGAGAGATCCTAGGATCTTACATTTTTGTTTTTTCATGTTATATATCTAGGATGTTTTTTTTGAGTATTTTTCTAGTGGTTATGTTGCTCAGTGAGAAATGTGTTCCAAGACCTCTTCATTTTTCTAGAGCGAGTTTGGATGATCATGAGAGGAATGGTAGAACCTGAGGATTTATGGAGTTATTTTATGTTTCTTTCTTATATTATTTAATTATTACTTACACTTTTTACTTCTATGTTAGTTATTGTTTGGATTTTCTTAGAATATCATTAATTTCATTAAATTTTTATCATAGTAGATATTAGGACCACTGTTGCGGGTGGTCTACTGAGATTTATTTCTCACTCCAGGTTTGGGAACATTAGTGATCATATATACAAAATTTTCTATTTTAGATTTAGTATAGGTTAAGTTGTGGATGGGGTTGAGGCACCTCATTTTTCTATTGAGAAGAGAATATCATGTGGAATCTATGCCTCATACTTCAATATCATGATTGTAATTGGATACTAGTAGAACAAAGGAAATTTATACCACAAGATTATTCCTATAGGCCACATGGCATACATGTCCTCATGTATTTCAAGATACATTGACACCGATAATCATTTTTTGAAAACATATAAATTGGACTAATAATAAAAAATTAATCGTCACCTCATGTAGGTGGTGGAGTATAGTGACAAGTAAACACCACCATTTGGAGACCTTGAAAGTGAAAAGGGATCACTATATCCTATAAACTATCCACTTATCCGAATATATTTATTATGTTAGATACATGGGTACCCTACTAGTTATTATGAATATGTAGGGACTAGTCAGATATTGTTGTATGACTAACATATGATGTAGTAGGGTTCCATGGAATGCATCACCAAGTGGGAAGCTTGAAAGAGAGATAAATGTGATTAAACCTATAACCTAACCCTATTCCAATATATGTTTTGTGTTTTGAAATATTCTCTATCAAATTGGATCAGAAGGTATCATGATATGTCTATTCTTGGAATGTAGGGTGATGGAACATTCAGACTGGTGACACAGTTTCATAACTACTAATAATGCATAAGAGGGGATTCAACTGGTGATAGAACAATAGGTATTTTGGTCAATTGGGAATTTAAAAAAACCATTTAAGGCCTTATTTCCATTGTTCCATTGGTTCATGTAATTTTATTTTCTTCAATGGGACTCATGGCTATCAAATATAATACAATAGGTTTGGTGGATGCTGGTCAATCCTTGTAGTGAGGGATGAGGCTTCACATATGGTGGTGCCAAGGTGTTTGTGTTGTTTTCCTACATGTAATCCCTACATCTGATAATAAATAAATTATATACAAAATTAAATTACACATTTAGATATTATATATACATATATAGATTTATATTTTATAAAATTATATTTTTTATATATACTTTTATAAATTAGACCACTAAACTTATATACTTTTAAAAATAGATATATTTACCAATACTAATCATTATTATTTATCACCTTTATAAATTTATAATTACTAATCACTATTAAGGAATATGTTTATATATAGTATTCAATATCATTATGAATTAATCTATATAAGTTAATATTAATATATTATTTTTATACTTAATAAAATATATATATTTTTTAAATTATATATCCCTCTAAACTGTTATATAATTTTTTTTAATATATGTTTTATACATTTAATATTTTATTAATTATCTTAACAACTTACAATATAGTTTTAAAAATTTTATTATTCGTTGTATAACCTGGTCAATGGAACATTAATATCAATATTTATATGATATTGATTTAATGTATACTGACATTAATAAATTCTATATTTTCCCCAGCTTATGTTGGATTATTAATAGATTAAAAGGTTGACAATTCTCATAATGGGTAACATATTCAACATATGGGAATGGAATAAATGATTAACTAGGTGAGTATTCATTTTTTCAATCACAAAATCATATATATATATGTAAGGTGTAATATTTTTTGGGGATTAGATGATAACTTTAACCATGTTCCCATATACCTTTAATTTGTTTATCAATATAGTCTATTGTACTGCCTTGATCAACTCGTTCAACTCTATTAGGTATGTTAGAGTAATTTTCAGTATATTTTTCAAGATCCCATTTTCTTCCACCATGTCCTTACAACCACAGTTCTAAAAATTCCATGATGTATTTTATACCATTACAATTTAAATATAATATTGATTTATCATCACCTACAACTACCTTTACCAATCCTATCATCATTCCTCTTACTATATCAATTATAGACACTAAATCTCTTACTAATGTAAAGGATAAAGGGGATATCTATCATTCTATTGATACTAATATGGATCTCCCTATATCGTTGATACAATGGATTTTTCATTCATTACTATTCGTAATTAGTTTTCTAGGATTATTTTTACTGGGTTATTTTTATTTATTGGTGGTTCTGAAGCTTCTTAGACTACCAGTCAATGTAAATAGATATGTATAAAGTGTATTTGGAATAGGAAAACAAATATCATTCTATATTGTAATGAATATAAATAAATGATTAATAAGTATGGGTAAGAATATATGATTTTCACGGGTAGACTAGCAACACAAAAAAATTTCCCATGTAGTAAGATGCATTTCATAATGAATATGTTTTAGTCAAATATAGAGTGTAGATATAGAATTTGGAAAAAATATTTATTTATTTATTCAATTTTATTATTAAAAATAATTATATAAATTCAGTTTTCATATTTAAGGAGTGCAGTTATAATTTTCCACAAGGTGAGAATGTGAGTTCAAAAGGCATTATGAAGGTTGGTGAGTTATGTAGGTTATGTAAATATAAATAATATCTTGGCACGAATGACATCGATGATGGTGATGGCTTGCGGCCCGTGGTGGTTTGTGGTGCCTGGTTTGAGGTTCACTTTTTAATTTTGAATTCATAGTTTTGGGTTGATGAATTTGGTTTCCCGCTTGGATGATGTGGTCAGGTTGAATTTGTGTTTTGGTATGTGTGGTTCCCACTAACCCACAAAGTGAAATTAAGAAAATAAAAAAAGGATTAGAATCAGCTACAATAGGGATATGTTTTTTGGGTCCATTAAAAGTAATTATTTAATTTTATTCAATGGAAAATTAAACATAGGTTGAATATAAAAGACATTTTTATAAAATATTTTAAAAATCTATGAAGAAGTAGTATAACTGAACATGATAATAAATTGGAATTCATTTATTTCTTTTATTTCATTTCTATACTTATACACACACACCTGAAAAAATGATAATATTTAAATTCAGATTATTGATATGATATATTCTTAAAAATTTGTATAATAATAAGGTTCGGGTACCTATTTTCCCAAAATGATTCTCTAGATAAAATATAAGTGTTAGAAACATAGTTAATGTTTCCATTAGCTAATGATAATAATAATAATTTTATATTAAATTGATATAACTGAATAATAGTTCATTGTATTTTTATTTTCTATCATGTATTAATGGTTTCGATTGAGAATTTTGATATATAGGGAAGGTAAATATTGGACCTAATAATATTTTAAATATAATTATCATTCATGATAATACCAGGGGGTTCGATGTAATATCGATAAAATTCTCATTTAATCAATTATGTTACATTGGGATTGGGAGGTTTAATCAATGTTACTTTTTTATATTTTATATCCTATTAAAAATTTACCATTTTGATCGATTAATATCATGATCCATTAATTTCATAATTATCTCACCATTATGTATAATTTAAAGAACGAGATACATAATACATCATATATTTACAACATTCTCAACTATTGTGGTTGAAAATTCCATTTTTGTGTTTGGATCAAGTCTAATACATAGATTTTTTCACTAATACTAAAATAAATTATAGGAGTTATCTGTAAAAAACATATTCTCCCTACTGTTATTTATACTAACTACTACTAGTTACAATGGGTCTTTTGAACTTTCTATTAAATAATAACTCCAATATACTCCTAGATTACACTACATGAAATGGTGGTAACATCTTCTTCATCCAAGTACATATAATGAAAAATTTTAATCTAATGTAATAATATCATGAATTTATTTTACTCATCTTCTAAATTTCATAATGAAAATTGATTAATATATCAATTGACATTATTTTTTATACTTCTTCAAAGACAAAAGAAATTCAATAGAAAATAGAAATCATAGAAATTATAGGAAGATGATATTTATCACTTAAATATATTATTATACAACAATAGTCTATAATATATATATATATATGTGAAATAGCAGAGAAATCCTTGATTAACTCAATTCTAATTGTCTTTATTCTTCTTCTACTTATTTCTTCTCTTTCTCCCCAGATGATACTATATAATTTGTAGGATCTTAGTGTGAGAAGTTTTATATTTCAAATATAATAATGTGAAATCAATTATAAAAAAACACTTGGATTTTATATATGGAAATATTTGAATAATTATAATAGATAACTAAATGATACCCTTAGGTAGATCTGAAAAATTAGCTGAGATAATATGTAAATATAATGAATATTTTATGATAATTTTTTCAAAATAGTAACAGAACGCATAGATCGTGGGGATTTGTACCATGTGATTTTGTTATGAATATAAATATGATCAAATTTTATAATATGATAGGATTTAAAAATATTGAATATGTAAAATAATAAAATAGTTATTTTCCAAAATGGATATAAAAATAAAATAAAAATAATAAATGTGTTAGTGATTAATGTGATAAGAAGATATAGATACTTAATTCAATTGAATACATTATTTATCAAAGAAATAAATTAAGGGTATTTAGTAAAATTTTGAGAATTTATATCATCTATATTGATTAGGAACAATAAGAGGATTAGATTAATGTAGGCAACATGGCACTATTAGATCATCCCCTATTATAATAAATGGTACAAGAGAAGGGATAAGATAAAGGTAAAGAATAAATAAGAATAGTGATGAGTTGAGTATTTTCTACCTGAATACTATATATATATATATATATATATTCATTTTTTGTAGTCTTGATGTGTTATTAGAATAATAAGTGTGCAAGGGAAACAAGATACAATATCTCAATTTTTTATAGTCTATTAAAATTCTAACTAATAGTGAGGATGAATATAATGTTATGGTATAATATATTTTCAATTATTTACCACTCAAATATTAAGATGATGAGTACACTATATACATTCATGTGTGTATCAAATATAAAACATTTACACTCAGAAACCATTTTTTAACAATACCATGTTATATTATAGAGTGTCACCAAATATTTCATTGAAAATTTTATTCATTAGTGATTTAGGAGGAGACATTGTAACTGACGAGAGCCGATATAAAATATGTTCTAGAGAAATATATATAGGAATATATCTATTTTAATCACTAATCATATTAGTAAAAACTTTATGCCATGGAATCACCCCAAACACCTCAAGGATTTTGTAATAGACCATGGGGGATAACATTGTAAAAATATCATTGGATAAATTTTTCATTATTTATTTCATTCATACGGGTGAGATAATATTTACTTCAATGGATATTGGTCTTAAAAAAATCAAAAAAAAATTTATATTAGGAGATAAATTATAAATAAAATTAATAGTGATTCAACCCCCATAGCAGTATTATAAAAATTATGACCATAACATTTCATGTGGTATAAAATGAAATCCGGGTTCCTTCAAACATGTCGATATGTTTTTAGAAATAATGATGGAGAATCTAAACTCTTTTAATATTATAGGTGTTATGATATTTGATGTTAATAATTATCTTGTCTAAAATAATAAGGTGATTCACTATCTTATTTCTCATGGAAGATAATTTTTTTGACGATATTATAGTGGAATTTATAGTTGTTGAGAGTGATACTCAATTTACATTTATAGATAAATGGAATTTGGAGGTTGATTGAATGAAAGGAATGTAACTCTGACGTCTCAACATTATAGAGTATTTACAAGGGTAATGAAAATAAATATGACTAAATATATATGTGATAATATAAAAAATATTTATAAATAGAATTCCAATTTGAAAGATGTTAGGAATGAAAATTAGGGAGAAAAATTTAATGATATATTAGTTGATAATGATGATAATATTAATAAACATCTCACAATGGTGAATGAAATATCTAGAAACATAAATTTCATTCAAGATACTCTAGAAGAATCAAACATTGTAAATAGGGTTATGATAAATTTCAATGATAAGTTTGATGAAAGGATTCTACACTATAGGATAGAGAAAACATTCCTATTGAATACCTGTACAATTTTATTCTTTCATTGAAAATTTAAAAGGCATCTATTTTGAAAAATAATAATAAATTAGAGAATAAAATTACATTTAAATATATAAAATATATAATGTGTAAATTTTTTAAGGATAAATAATTCATATAATATAAAGACAATGAAGAAAGAGTTTAAAATTAGGAGATACTAAAAGCTATTTTTTCACTGAAAATCTGAATATGTTGGGGTAAAAAAGTTAATATTCCTATAAAATTCATTATTTCTATTGAATTGGGAACTTTTCAACTGGTTTACAGAACAAAATTAATAGTGAAATTTTTAATTATAAGAAAAAATAAGTCTTTCCCAAAAATAAATGGTTAAAAATAAAAAATGATAAAATTGTATAGAATAAATTTTCAATAAGTATTATAAAAAATTAGTTGAGAAATGAAAAATATGATGAAGGCTCAACAAAAATCAGTCTATTATATGTTTAATTTACCACTAAAACAAAAAACCTAATGGGATCATATTTAATAACCTCAAGTCACATCATTTTTTGATGTTGATGAAGAAGTGATTAAATTTAATATATGATGAAATGCGATTATGAATCATGTCTTGGTAAAATAAAAATATTTATTTAAAGGATTAATCTTCTTGCGAATGAGAAAGAAGGTAAATATGAACTAATTTTTTAAATACAATAACTATATTGATTAAATTAAATATGACTTGATGGGAATTTCATAATAATAAAAAATGATTAATTATTTTGATTTAACATATTTTATAAAATATGAAGAGTTCAGTAAAAAAAATCTTGGTGTATTCAATATAAATATACCATATAATGTAATAAAACATTTTACAATCATGTCGTGGATGTTCATTTTGAATCACCTTTAGATGATGCATATTCAAGACTACGTAATTAGGTATAAACATCTTATATGTATTCCAATGTTACATAAACCCCGTCATCTAAAATTATAGGCTCTCAAATAACCATTTTCATTATAATGGATTATAAAAATATTTAAAGTAAAACTTTGTATCAACTGATAGTGAGGGTAAATTCCGAAAATATATTTTCATAAAAAAATAATGTAATAATTTTTTAATGAACATAGATATCTCGTTTTTCTTCATCAATTATATTACAATTCTTCGGAAAGGTCATGTTTTCATAAATATTGTTGCTACTATAGAGATTTAGGTATTATTATTATTTTTTCATATCAAACACAGACCATTTTCATACATCTAGAAAGAGAATTATATGATGGGGAGATATCTAGGGATGATGAGAAATTTATTTTAAAAGAAAAAATTTATCTAGATAAGTTCTATAAATTTATCCCTTAAAAATAGATTTAATTTTATTGAATAAATTGACATAATATATTAAAAATATGGTTATTTTCTATAATATTAGTTTTAATTCATTCCATGATAGACACTAAAAGATTATATCATTGAGAATTTTCATAATGGAAATAAGGGACAAAAGTCTCATATTATTAATTTCATTCTTAGAGTATGAAAAAGTGGTAATCCATTAATACTTGATAGTTTTTTTCATCTAAAATGATAGTAAAAAAATTATAAAGAATATTAAGGACATTATAGAGTATTAGTTAACTTTTTCAAAAATATAACCTTGAAAGTCATTGGATGTTATATAGCTAAAACCAAGGCCAATGAATTGAAATAATATTAATTTCATTTCCTGTAAGTTCTCAAAATCAATCTATTGAGTTTTATCCCATATTTTTTTGATGGTAATGATCCCATTTTCATAAGGAATCCATGCATCATATGTTTATTAAATATTGGAATAGTAATTATAATGGGGAAAGAACCAGTGGAAATTTATTTCAATTTGGTAATTAAATAAATACTACTTAATTGAGATCAAAATATCATAACATGCTTTGTAATATAAGACCTGGATATCATGGTCAATGGAGTTTGAGAATGATTATAGTAGGATATATGATAATATACATTATTAAATTGAATTGATAAATAGAGGATATTCTTGAAACATGTCAAAAATAAAAAATGATATATAGAAGCCAAAAGTGAGTGGATATTCAATACAATATTCCACATTAATTGATTCAATCTGATTTATGTTGGCTACTAAGTCATAGATCCTTGAGAGATGATTATTATTTTATCACACTCATTAATATTTTATATAAAGTACTACTGTTAATTTTGTGAGGTGAACATCCAAAACTAGGATGCTGTTCAAAATGTTAATAATAGGTATTGATAATGATTTATTAGTTTATAATAAGAACCTATGAATTTTTAATGGAATATAGTTCACTAGAAATTCATTTGAATAATTTCTTACAATTCATGTGAAATTCCATAAATATAGTTCTTTAGGTAGACTTCATAAAATGGAGTTCCATGGTAAAAATTTAATAGTTTGGTTGAGATAAGAATAAAAATGCCAGTAGAGTTCAGTATTTATAAAAAATAGATAGAATTTGAGATTTTATCTATAAAAATTCAAAATTAGTTTTTGTTGAGGAATCCATTAAACAAGAAATATTTGGATATTTTAAATAAGAAAAATCATAAATTTATGTAATTTAATGTTTTTGGAAGTGTATGCTTTATGAAGTTTAATCATATAGAGAAGGAAACATTTATTACGATAGCTAATCATCGAGTCTCCATGTGATATTTATTTAATAAATAGTGAAAAAATTGATAAAATAAATGTCTGCATATGTTTGTAAACAAGTCAAATTTTAAGAAAATTGAAAATTAACACGATATTAGTCTGGGAAATCAATCATAGTTTGAAAAAATATATATTGATAATATGAAAATATCAGGGAAAATGAGTGAGGAAGAAGTTATAAATTAACTAGATAATGATTATATTCATATATTTTAGACTAATGGTGATATAGCTGTTTCTAGATATAATAAATTGAAATACAATATTCTATGAAATCATATAGAACCTAACATCTAAAAACCAAACAACTGTTATTTCATAAGTTGAGAAACAAACTGTGGCTAAGGCTATTGAGAACAAAGAATAGAAAAATGAAATGAATGTGGTGAAATATTTTTTTCAGTATAATGATACTTTTATATTTTCCATATGAATGGTGTTAGTACCAATAGGAGCCTATATACCCTGATAGGGGGGTGAATCAAGGTATGGATATTCTTTTTCAATGTTCTTCCTACCCCACTAGATCTTGACCTCTTTATTACAAGGGTCACTTTGTTTTCTCTTGTGTGTAAACTATGATCACTTATTTACTTATTTATCTAAGGATGATGCATTAAATGCAATGTAGGGAAGTTAGCCAGCAGACAAATAGATTTTTACTTGGCTCACCCTCACTAGGCTACGTCTAAGGATCATACGCCGACAGGTTGTCAGTCGTACCAATATCACTAAACTTCACTAGCTGTTGATTACAAGGTTCGGGGTAGATAAATTATAATCCTAGGATCACCGACTTTACATGTTTAGGGTCAGCTCACTACTTTACCAAGGGTCATTCTCTGTTTCTCTCTCTCTGGATCACTACCGGTGGAGAGGATCACCTTCTTTCTCTTCCATTGCTCATTTCTCTTGGAAGGAATCCACTCATAGTTTATAGACCTGTAGGTCACTTCATTTTCCTGAAGGAATGAATCTTCCTCTGTATGTAGATGCTCTTTTAAAGTAAAACTTTCACTCGTAGATGAATATCTCTTTGTACTGAAGGTATCGGGAAAACATCCAGCTTCCACGCATCCCGAAAATCACTCCTAGAAATAAACCTTACATGGTGTGCAAGTCTATCTCGGTGCACAAGTCACAACTGGAGTGCAATTCCACCTCACACACTTGCACGACACAAGCTTCCTCAACTCCAAACATGTGTGACTCTCTTCCTTTTACTCCCAAACCAACGTTGGCGTGAAACTGCCAACCGGTACGCAACTTCTCACACTGGCACGCAACTCCTCACACTGGCGCGCAACTCCACCTGTGCGACCACACACCCCTTGCACGACCACCACACCTGCGCGACTGGAGCTCTGAATCTTCAAATTGGTGAACTCCAATGAAGAATGAGGAGGGGTGGTCCAGTATTTATAGGCAAATTGACCACCCTGCGTGATGGCATGCAAGTCAACCCTCAGCGCGCAAGTCTCGGCACACAGGTCTCTTCCCCTAAAAATCACTTGGGCGACCTAATTCCAAACTTGCACAAACCTCTTTACTTTTACATATTTTGATCTCCTGATATTGAAAACCCATAGGCGCGCAAGTTCTCAAGCTTTCAAGGCATCGGCGTGTAAGTCTCTTCATGGGGTGCAAGTTATCTACGCGATACCACCAATATTTGCATGACACTTATCCCTTTTCCATATTTTGATTATCTGATCATGAAAAACATATGTCGGGAATGTTTTCAAGCCTTCATGTACACGGTGCGCAAGTCCCCTTAACAAAAACCACTTTTCTTCATTTGTCAATTTCTAGGCCCAAAAATTTGGAAAACACTGGAAAACACTGCCACCTTGTATCTGTTCTTTTGTACCGCCTCCAGTTCATCCATTCCTTTTATCGACATTCATTAATCAAACATGGATCATTGACCTCAGATCTTGAACCTGATAAGCCACCAAGAAATCTTCTTTGTCAACAAATTTGTATGTTATGGTTTGAATTTCCAACAATCACAACATAGTTGTCCACTTTATCAAAAAACACAATCACCTCAAAAATGATTCAATGATGCCTTGAGAGATTTTTTCCCAACAATAGGTGATTAATTTCATTGGGTCTAAGTGCTTGTTCATAAAAAAACTCAAGGAAAACGTCTGAGTTTCAAGAAAAAATTCTTGAGATGTTTTATAATGAGACTATCTAGTTGAAGGATTTGATTTTAACTAAAAAAAATTCATATTTCAAGAAATGAATCCATAATAATTATAAAAGAAAATTCATCTCATATGAATTTCAAAAGTCTATCATATGGTTCTAAACTCTACCTTAAGGAATATAGATCTTGGAGTAAAAGTGTATATTAGAAAACCAAAATGTTTTTTCTGAACACTAATGGAACCATGGTATAAAAATTAAGGAATCATATATGTAGTTTAAAAAATTCCTTAAATAATGTTATTCAAACCAATATTGATTCCTATGGGGGTTACATTCCATTAAATTGAAATTTTATAGAAATATTTATGTTAATTATAAGAGAACATGTAATCTTTTTGTCACTAATTTTGTTGTTGAAATACTTTTATAAGGAAAATAATTATTTTATCAATGATTTAAAGCACAAATTAAAAGTAATTTTTAAATTTTCTTCTTGTAGAGTTGATTTTATTATTAAGATTTCATTTTTTCTGATTTTTTTCATTTTTCTATCATTGGAATAATAATTTGAGGAATTATTGATGAATTTTTAGATAGAGGGTTCCAATGTAGTATCCACACCCATGAATGATAGGGTGAAACTAATTAATTAAGATTCATAGTTTAGAGGAAATAAAAATTAATTCACAAAATTGATTTAAAAGTTTCCCTAAATAAAATAATCTCTACCTTACATTATTTATTATTTTTCTTGTTTTATTTTTATCTAAGAGATCCAAAATAATCACGCTTGATATCTTTTAAGAGAGTTCTAAATATATATGAAATGGAAATAGAAATATAGGATTATATATAGAATATGTGAGAACATGAACCTATTAGGATAATGTAATTTTGATTGTAATGGAGACTTTGATAATCGGAAATCAATAACAATTGGTATATGAGAATATATTTAAAGACGAAAATCATACTGGCAATAATAACTAGAGAGGTTGAGTCTATGGTCACAACACATACATATACATATATTATTTTTATGAAATAGAAATATAATTACATGATTGTGAGAATTGAGAATCCATTGAGAATATCATGTGTTAATGAATGTAAAATTTATCTTTCCATAAATCTAAGGATGCACTCTAAATGTCAGCACATTGAAATATGATATCATTTCAGGAAATAAAATGTTGAAAATTGATATATGATTATGGAATTAATTCTTATAAAGAATCAAATTGTTTATATTTTAACAAAATACATTCTCAAGAATAGTTTCAGGGGCTTGCAGCTGAATATGGAAGTTTATAATTTCCCTTTCACTTGTTTAATTTTTTATATTACCTGTAATGTTTTCAAGTTCTTATGAAATTGGGTGAATGGTAAAAACCCACTTCCCCATTTATTAAATCTACTAACGTTTTTAGTGAAAACGTTGAAGATATGAGGGATTTTGTTAAAGCAGAGTACATAAAAATCACTATTAAAAATTACTTATAATTAAAGGATGGAATTCCCTAAAAAAATTATCCAATGGTGAAATATCAATACATTTCTCTTTTATAATGGTTTGGATTTTATGAGTTGTTTTGACTTGTTGGAGTTAAAATAAAATTCAAAGGGGTACTGAAAATTACAAGGAATTGTTGATGAATTGTTCTATTTGTTTTCATGTTTTAATAAATATCATTTAACATTATTGAAAATAATTATAATTTTGGAGTGTAAAAAAAGGTAATATTTTGAATTTATAGATATAGAATGGTTTTATATTTTGAAAAAAATAAATGAAAAATAATTTTTAATTGAGGATGATAACACTAATATTGATTCTTATTATTTAAAGTCCATGTTTTTCCTTGTAATACTTTTAAATATTTTTTTATATATTTCTAGAGATAAGCAGTGAGACGACGTGCAATTATGTGGTCTGGTGTGCCCAAAATTAATTTTATAAAAATATTAAATATATTTTATATTTCACAGAAGAGGTTAATTAAATAAAATGTGATAAATGTCAAATCGTTAATTGGATAAGAAATCTAAGACCATGGTTGGGACTGGAATGTAGAGTTTACCCAAGGCATAATATAAAATTAGTTGGCGGGGGAAGTTTAAACCCCATTCACGTTTGTGGTATGTTCAGTGTATTAATAAATTATTGAATTTATTAATTAATTAATTTTAAACATAAATGAAAATCCTATAAGTAAAATACCATGACTAATCTTCCAAGATTGGATGCATAAAACCTATAAGGAATATAGAGCTCTAATTCCCCCTCCATTGGTAAGTTCATATCAGAGGACAAAAATTGGATCATGGAAAATAATAGCACAGGGAACACTATAGATCTTTCTTTTACACTAGAATGTTTGATTTCCTTGTCGATCAATCCAATAATGATTTATTACCTTCGATTTGTTGATTTTTACCCAGCCCTTTTTTCATTTTTTGTGAATTCGCTGATTATGATTACGACATCATCGCATATCTCATAGTTCGAGTTCATATACTTGTTGAATTAATTTCTCCTTTTGTATAGATGAATTTTTGAACTATTCCTCTTCATATTTCGAAACATTATCCTTAAATTAATAATTTTTCAGTATTTCTCCATTCCATTTATGCATATATACATGCATATTTCTCTTGTATTAGCTCCCTCTCATGTGATGCCAAATCGAGGTTAGAAAATGATTTTCATCCAGGTGGTGTAGCATTATATGAGCCCTAAGAAGGGTGGTGTGTAACACCAGACAAGCTCAAATAAGGGATTTGAAGCATCGGTAAGCACTTGGTGGCCGAGAAGGTGTGTCCTGGTGGTGATCTATGGTGGATGGAGGTGGATATCTTGGAGACGATGGGTGATGATATGAGATCTATATGTGTAGATTTGCGGTTGTATTGCATTTGGACGGTTATGGCTACAGAAATGTTGTAGGCCATTAAATTTTCGAAGGGGTAACGTTGTTGGATGGACAATTTGGGGTTTCAGAGAAACTTGGGAAATAAGAGAGAATATAATAGTGGAGGGAAAGTAAAAAAAAAGAAGCAAAAATATAATAAAAATTAATTAGGGGAGGGGAAAATACTTTAGCATGTGGATCAGGGGGTGGTGTGGCCTCCTCAATTCTGTTTATATTATGAAAATAGTAATTTTAATAATAAATTAATAACAATAATAATATTATTGTTATTGTTATTAATTTTTTTTCTATCATAACTCCTCTATTGGGAATCTGTTTGACGGGTCGTTAATGGTAGTGCGATCCTGATTTCATAAAATTCATTTTAAGACCAAGGTTGAATAATACCTTTTGAGATATGGATCGGGTCCTCAAAATGACTCATATTAATAACATTTTTATTATTGTTAAACCATTATTTGGTCATAACTCCATAATTTGACATTCAATTTATGTTCCATCTACGGAAGCATGACCATGACCTTGAGATGGTCATTTCAAGACCAATGTTGGATACATTATGTGGGATTCTGGATTGGGTGCATGAAATTCCATAGTATAATAATATTTTTATTATTGTTATTTTTGTTGTGAAATATTGTATCAGACATAGCTTCTCTATATGGTGTCTGTTTGACGAACCATCAACAAAGTCATGATACTGAAATTAAGGCATAAATTTTGGGAACAATGATGTGTATTTTATTCAAATATGTATGTGGGTCACATGAAACACTACTTATGTGTATTACAGTGAAATTCTACTTTCACACTAGTTGTCCAATTTGGGAAACCAAGTAGTCTATCATGCAGTTTTGCCCATGTTGAACGTGATGATAACCCTCAATGTGGATTTTATGTTTTGATTGAAGACATTATGACCATGATGCACAGATACGACACCTGATGAAGGAATTTATCATTCTAAGTCATTAGAGTAGTATTTTCCTTACCCTGCAGTAGGACTAGGTAGTGGAGTTCAAGAACGTTCTAGGCTTACCCTCCAATAGGGATGGGAGGTGGAGTTCCCTGATGACATATTCCAAGTGTAACCCTCTAGTCGGCTGGGGCAGTGGTGTTTCTCTGATGACTCACTGGTCTAACACTCTAGTATAACTAGGTATTGGAATCCTGATATGACCTTTTTGATTGGAACCCTCTAGCTGGGTTGGGAAGTGGCATGCATTGATGACTACTAGAGTAAGACCCTCCTATTGTACTAGGGCATGAGATTATTTCCTAAAACTAGTAACCCCTTGAATGTTTGTCATAGTGATTAGACAAGGTTTGAAATAGATTTGGACTCACAAGAAAGTGTTATTCTTTCCCCACTAAGATGGATTCATGTGAGATGACATAAAACCATTCTGGAAAGTTAGTGCCACCCAAATAGGATTGTATCAAGGTGTGGTGATTGAGTACCTTTGACTTTCATGTTAAGGACATACGTGTGAGGTTATAGGAATCATTTATGGTTTCTCTTGGAACTATTTGTTACTCTTCTTGGGAAGAGCTATGATATGGATATCCACATACTCTCTCAATTGGGATTATTTTTCTAAGAATGTATATATTTCTTTTTATAGTACCCACTCTTTGTTTTTTTATCTCTTTCAAAGAGAGGTGAAGACATGTGGGACATTCCATGTTCATTTCCTGCCTATATTCTAATGAATAGATGTTTCTACTCTCCTACAAATGGTAACTAAGACTCAATATGAATTTCAACATATATACATTCACATCATATTATTTTTGGATGAGTTTACTTTAAATATCTTGTTAGATTGAGTTGTATTATTTTACCATGCCTTCTTCAATCTAGTGCATCTTCTTTAGTTGTATCTATTATTTCTCAATCATCATTTTATTATGCATTCTGCCGAGTATGTATATAATCACCCCAACATGGTATTTTCCCAACACCTGTCATAACATTTTAAGATATAGGATATTTCTATCATAACAATAAAGGATCATAGTGATGTAGGGTTCCTAGAATGCATTTGGTGGTCATAGGATTGAATTCTGGGACATAGCTATCTCATCTGATATAGTTTCCCAATTTTCTATTAGATTGGGAAACGTTCTTGGTTGGGCATGTATTTTTTCCTTTAATTTTCACTTTACACTACACTACTTCATTATGTTTAGTGTTCCATGAACATTTTGGATTACTTAAAAAAGTGTTTAATATTTTATTTTTATCCCTCTTCAATTTTTAATTTTGTGGGATGTTTTTGTGTGTAAAAGTAATTAGTAAATGGCATACCCATTTTAGTTATGCTTTTGATTCATGTGTCCACCCCTGGAATAAGGTTGCATGCTTGGGGTAGTTGGGGCTCGAGACCTAGAATTAGTTGAGTAATGAATGATTGGTTTCAGGGAAAGTTCGTCCCTTAGGAAGTTCTTTGGATGTTTCCCCTTATGATGTTTGTTTAGGTTTAGCGAAATAATTTCAATGTATCTCATGTGTGGATCTTAGTAAAGGGAGTATAGGGATGTTTTGGGAAGCTGAAAAATCCATTCACTAGGACCTTTATTACCTTCTTCATAACTCAACACCCTCATAAATTTGATTCAGGGAACAATGGCATACCCATCATATAGAATTGAGTATTTTATTTTCTTTATTAATTAAACTCACAATTTATTTTACATATATATATATATATATATATGTTCACCTGTCCATGGTACTCTATAAAAATTTTCATGATGCCTCCATGATGAAATCTAGCTAGGATACTAGCTCTGGTTCAGGATTATGGACATGCTAGGGGTGAGGGCTCAATTTAGGGTTCATCATGTGATCCCCTTCCTAATGGTGGGTAGGTAGCAGCACCTAAACCAGTTGAGAAGTAGATCATCCCAGTAGAGCTGGATGAGGACCTGCATATGATGATGGACGTCAGTGAGTTCCAGCACTAGAGACTGATGAGGTTCCACAGTGAGCTAAATCCCCATGTTGATAAATATTTTCTTGAGTCAGTGGTCTGTATATTCAATATTTTTCAGATCCCAATTGACCAGAAGGTGGCTTGGGCAGCTAGTATTTTCCATGGAATAGCTAGATGTTTTTGGAGTGTGGTTACTATGTTGCACGATGAGTTGGAGATCTCATGGGATTATATATAGAATCTATTTTCATGAGGAGTACTACCCCTCCTATATATGATATGTTACAATTCATGAGCTTCTGGAGACTCAATATGGAATAATGATAGTGGAAGATTATATGTAATGTTTCAAAGACCTTAGGCTATACACTCTCGACATGATCGACGTTGGATACTTCTGAGAATGGATGTTTGAGTATGGACTATACAGATATATTTGATCTAGTGTTGTGCCCTTGTTCATCCCCACCTATGCTAGGGTCATGGAGTGGGAACTTGTGAAAGAGATATTTCTTCCATAGGGACGCCTGATAGATGGATCTGGCAGTGGCTGCAGTAGACTTTAGTCATCTACAGTTTCTAGAATATGCTGTAGATATTGGAATAGGTGACCCTTTTGTGATAAGGCATAAAAATGTGTTCATATAGTGAAGTGGTAGTACAGAGCACCATAACATCCTAGAGATGGTATGTTGTATTCTAGTGTTGTTTAAGGTCACATGGAATGGGATAGCCTGACCAGGTCTGCTGAACATCCCAGATAGATAATAGATGGACCACCACAGTAGAGACGATTCCCTGATCTAGGATCTTTTAGGTGGGTATGGGTTGGCCCATAGGGAGGAAATATTGGAAGAGGATCACGAGGAGATGCAGCTAGGTGATGTTTCTATGGGGTTATTCCACCACCACCATGGGGTATCCCACGTTAGGCTATAGTGGATGGCATCTGGGGCAATAGATAGCTACATTCTATAGATTTCTATGATCTCATAGTACATGAGATGATTTGATGTATGATCTATGTTTATTCTACAATTTCATTAGTATTAGTAGACACAATTACCAATCATTATTTTATGTCGATACTCCTGGTATGTGAGTTCATGCTCTTAGTAGAGGCACAGTCACAACAACTTTTTCCCAAGGTTCCTACAAGGAACACTTATTCTATGTCATTCATCGTCCAGTAGTGCATAATATCTCATATAGGAGAGAGGATCACATGGGGAATTATGGTCATCATGATGGAAACTTATAATTTCATCTTGGGCATGGAATAGATTTTCATGGTTCAATTCTCGATTGACTATCATGACAAGCTAGTCAGATTCATATGCACTAATTGGACAAGGATCCCCTTTTTCGGTGAGATAGACCTCATAGCAGGGAATGTGAGTGTAGTGGGTAAGAGGCTTGAGCCTATTATCCATCCATTATTAAGTGTATCCCTTGGTGAAATAGACTGTTTAGGTATGTAGGTTCCTTCATTTAGTGAGGATTATATGGATGGATTCTTCGAAAATCTTATGGGACTACCTCTGAGGCAGGAGATTGTGTTTTTCAATGAATTCCAACCATCGAATGACCCAATATCTTATACGGAATATCAGATGGTGCCAACCATGCTCCAAGAGCCATGGTAAAAGTTGAAGGACCTTTTTGAGAAATGTTATCTCCAGTAATATTCCCAAAGAAGGTAGAAAATAGCTTATCGATTTACATGGATTATCATCACCTAAACCAAGAAATGATAATGAACAAGTAACCCATGCTGAGTATTGATGACCTCTTTGATATTTTATTCTATTTGAGATTGTTCCCCAAGATTTATTTGAGGTATATCTACCACCAGTTGTGGGTTCGCGTGGCTAATATTATGAAGATTTCATCTCAATTTCACTATGGAAACTATGATTTCCTAGTGATTCCTTGTGGTGTTATAAAAAATCCCATCTTTATGCCTCTGATAAACTATGTCTTCTACCCATAAGTGGACTCATTTATTATTATCTTCACTGATGGAATACTCATTTACTTAACCACTAAAGAGGAGAATAAAGAGCACTTGAAGTTGGTTGTTGATTTAGTTTGAGAGCACCCGCTTTATAGAATGATCTCAAAGTTCCAGTTCTAGATCCACAAGGATTAATTTTTGGCTCATGTAATTTCTAAAAAAGGTTTATCCATGGATCCAAAAATGATCACATCTATGCTTTCTTGGGATCCACCCACAAATGTGTCATAAGTACAAAGATTTATTGGTTTGACAGGGGTACTATAGGAGAGTTTTTGTAGAATTATCTGGAATCACAACCCATCTTACCTCCTTGATGTTGAAAGTTTATCTGTTTATCTGGTGTAAGAAGATCTAGAGGGCTCTTGATGTTTTGAGGAAGCAGCTGACATGTTCTCTTTTTCGAGATAACTAGTGGAAGGAATTGAGTTTTGTGTATTAAATTCATAAAGATATACTCTTTATTGCATGTTAATATAAAAAGAGGTAATAATTTAATCTGGGTCTAGGAAGTTGACACCCCATTAGCATAACTATGCAACTCATGATATTGAGATAGTAGTCATAGTATTTTCCTTGAGGATGTGGAGGCACTACGTTCTGGGAGATCTCTTTGGAGTTTACCCAGTCCACCAAGTCTCAGGTACATATTCACATAGGGAAACATGATCCTGATGCAGTGATACTAGTTAGTGTTCCAACAAAACAAAGAATATGAGATAACCCATACTCTATGAAAGGGAAATGTTATAACTAATTCCCATATAATGAATTCCCATGATCACCAACTGCAAGAAGATTCGAATTATTTAGGCTCCATATCACTAATTTTGGTAGAGAAGGAGGGTACAATTTTTCTATATTTGATGGTGTTTAATCCTTCATTTCATGAGTGTATGAAAGATTTCCAATTGGGAAACATTGACTGGGAGGATATATATGATCAGATATCCATGGGAGATATGTGAGATGAATATTATGAATGAGGGAATCACAAGATCTAATTCCCTGAAAAAAATAGTGGTTTTATTCCTGATATGGGAGGAGGTTATGCAGTTGTTCTACCCTTATAAATTAATTGTATATCCTGGTGTGGGGAAGAGGTACAAAAATATTATGTTTTAGTTTTGGTGGTCCATCATGACACGAATAATATGTGAGTTCATCTCACTATACCATGCCTATAAAATGGGTGAAATATATGCATTGGTGGGTCTGGTGCAGCCCCTTGAGATCCCAACGTAAAATTGGGAAGGCATATCCATGGACTTCACCACAAGGTTTCTCAACACATCGATGGTCCATGAAGCTATCTAGGTGATTGTAGACCCACTCATGAATTTATCACACATCCTTTCTATTTGGGAACAGAGTTCAATGGAGTGTTTGGAGAAGTTGTATTTATAGTTTATCAATCTCTTTCATGGGGTACCTCAGAAATTATCTTCGATCGTGGTGCAAGGTTTATAACAAGACTTTGGAGAGGCCTACAGGAGGTATTTAATACCTAGATGTATATGATTAAAACCTTTCACCCCCAAATCTATGGGCATACCGAGGAAACTCTCTAGATATCAGAGTGTATTCTAAGGGACTACGTGTTGGATTTCAGCTAAAGCATGGAGGATTACCTACCTTTGGTAGAGTTTGTGTACAAAAACACCTACCACTATACCATATACATGGAAACTTTTGATCCCATATACGGGAGACCCTAAAGGTCAAACTTATGATGGACGGAGGTAGGAGAGTCATTCATCATGGACCCAGAGTTAGTTCAAGTGACAATAGAGAAAGTATAGGTCATCCATGAACAGATTAATATGGCCCAAAGAATACTGAAATATTATGTAGATCACTATCATTGACCATTGGAGTTTAATTAGGGAGACAATTCCTTCATGAGAGTCTTTAAAAAATTTGGAATGCATAGGATTTCCCATGGAATCCAGCTATCTCAAAGGTTCATCAGGCCGTTCGAAATTTTTTTATGGTTTGAGAAGATTCATACCACCTTTCCCTACCCCTTAAACCGGAGTGGGTTCATGATGTCTTCCACTTATCGCATCTGAGTTAGTAAATGCATGATCATATGCATGTCATCAAATAGGGAGAGTTAGAAATCGAAGACACTGTCACCTTTATAGAGAATCCAATGGTGATCTAGGATTGACATGAGATTACTATATGTTTATAGACCATCAATTGGTTTCGCATGTTTTGGTAGCATAGAAACATGCAAGAGAGTTCCTTGGAGTGGGAGAGCCAAGTGTGGGCTCAGTATCCCGAGTTTTTTTCTTAGTTTTTATTTTCAAGGATAAAATTATTGAGGGATGGAATGATGTAGAGACCCATTTTTTTATTACAAGACTTTCAAATAGTTTTATATATATTTCCAAACATAGGAACTACAACAGAGTGCGATTCTGAGGCCCATTGATCCGAGAATTAATTTAAAAAAAAAGATTAAATATACATTATATTTCACAGATATAATTAATTAAATAAATATTATAACACAATGGATCATCTTCCGAGGTTGGATAGCACAATTTCATCAGAGATTGATCCAATATTGAGGTAGGACCTTTGAGTTTTTGATTTATTCCCCACAACTTTTTTCATTCTTCAGGAATTTTCTGATTAAGTTTAAGAATTTATCGTATATCTCGTTGTTCGAATTCATTAACAGGAAAACATAATATATCCTTTGGTATAATTGAGTAATTGAACATTTCACCCTAATATTTTTTTTAAAATTTCATTTAATTGAAATTTTTTGTTTTTTATCCATCACATTCATGAATATATACAAATATATTTCTTTCTTGTGTGCTTCCTCTCATGAAATGTGAAATCCAAGGATTTTTTTCAAGGTGGTGCAGTGTCAGAAGAGACCAGGGAAGGGTGGGGAAGCACTTGAAGAACAAATGGAAGGGTGGTGTGGTATTGATAAGCTAATGGCAGCCGGGATGGTGTTTTTCGAAAGTGATCCATGACAGATGGAGGCAGAGATCCAGGGGATTATCGGTGTAGATTTCTGGTTGTGGTGTAGTTGGCCGGTTAGAGCAGCTGAAATGAGGGGGGATGTTAGGGTTTCTAAAGGAAAGGGGTGTCGGAATAAATAATTAGGTTTGTAGTGAAATGTGGGAAGTATGTTTGTATAGAATATAGGAGGTAAAATAAAAAATTAATAAAAAATTTGGGGGAGGGGGAGAAACTTTAGCACGTTGAGAAGGGGGTGGAATGGCCACCTCCCTTATCTTTATCATATAAAAAATTTAATTATAATAATAAAATAATTATAATAATTAAATAATTATAATAATAATATTATTATTATTATTAGTAATATGTTTTTTCTATTATAACTTCACTGTAGGGTGTCCATTTAACAAACTGACAATGGTTGCATGATCCTTATCTCACAACGTTCATTTTAGGTCCGATTTTGAATACCTTTTTCCAAGACATGGATAGGGTCTGCAAAACATCAAATATTAATAATATTTTTATTATTGTAAATCCATAGATTAGTAAAAAATACCTCATATGAAATTCAATTTACGCGCTATATGCAGCGACGTGACCATGACCTTGAGATGGTCATTTCGAGAACAATGTTAGATACTTAATGCGGGATCATGGCTCAAGGTCTTGAAATTCTTAATAAAAATATTATTCTTATTTTTATTTCTGTTAATATTATTATTATTATTATTATTAGTGTTGTGAAATATTTTATGAGACATAGCTTATTCGTATGACATCCGTTTGATGAATCGTCAATGGATTCATGGCCCAAAAATTAACGTATACTTATTGGGACCACTGTTGGGTAATTTATTCAAATTCATAGTTGGGGACCACGAAGAAACCCTTTTTCATATTTGGTGAAATACAAATTTCACACTAGTTATCTGATTTGGGAGACCGAGAAGTCTATCATGTGTATTTTCCAACATTGAACACAATGGTGCCCCTCGACGTAGCTTTTGAGATATGATTCAATATGTTTCAATCATGACACATTGAGGTGATACTCAATGGTGGAAGTGATCATATAGTTTCACAATAGTTGTATTGGGCTTACCCTCCATCTATGTTGGGTAGTGGAATTCCCTGATGTTCTTTATGAGTAACCATCCAATATTATATAGAAGTGGAGTTACTCAATATTCCCAGCATTCCCTCTTACTGGGATGGGTAATGGTGTTCTATGATAACATATTTTAGGTGCATCCCTCTATTCAGGCTAGGGAGTGGAATTTCCCTAATGTCTGATTGGGGTTACCCACTTGGAGAACTGGGTAGTAGCATTCCCCAATGACCATCCCAAGCAGGACCCTCCAGTTGGTATGGGTTGTGCCATTCCTTGGTGACTACATGATTTGGTACCTTATATTATTATAGGTCATGAGATCTATTCCAAAAACGAGTAACCCCTTGACTATGTAGAATAGTGATGAGAAATGGTTTGACATAGCTTTAGACTCACAAGGAAGAGGGACAATTTCTCCATAGAGACACATTCTTCTTACACGACATAAAACTTCACGGGTGAGTCAGTGCTTCCTAAAGTGTATAGTATCGATGTGTAGTTATTGAGTCCCTTTTACTGTCATGTTTAGGGTGGACAAGTTAGATTCTAGGCATTATTGATGGTTTCTCTTGGAAATATTTGTTACTCTTCTTGAGCTGAGCTATGAGATGGAGAACCCTTACTATCTCATTTAGGTTTCTATGACTGATCATATATACATATATATATATATTCTTTTTTAGAACCTACTCCTTTTTTTTTGTTACACTCCTCCAAGGATAGGTGAAGATCCTTATAGTATGTCACATTCTTTCTATGTCTAGCATCTCATAGTTTGAAGAGTCTATTATTCTACTATAGTTAGAGAAGGATCGATGGGATGTTCATATTCTCACTAATTCAAGCTATTTATGTTTTGATGAGTTTACATTCACCCACTTATTGGGTTGACCTATACACTTTTATCATACATTGTTCTATTTACTGCTTCTTCTACATTTGTTTCTCTTACTTCTCAACCACAAATTTTGGGTCATTTAACTGGGTATGTATATACTCACCACTTTTTGAAATTTCAGAGCATGTGTTATGTCTTTTGAAGACATCAGATAGGTCTATCATGATTATAGAGGAGTTTGGGGATGCGTGGGGCTTGGACCACATACAATGGTCATATATTGGGATTCGAGAGATGGTTTCCCTCACATGATTTACTTAGCATGGTTTCTATCAATATGGGACAAATTTCTGGTTTGGAATGTATTTTTTCACATTATGTTTCCATTTACACTCTTGTACATCGTTCTATTTACTGTTCCATGCTCCTTTTGGTTTATTTAGAATAGTTTTTCATTTTTTTATTCCCTCTACACATTTTCATTGAGTGGGAGGTGTGTGTTTGTACAGGTACTTAGGAAATGGCCTACCCATGTTAGTTATGCCTATGATTCTTGTCTCCACCCCCTCGCCTATAGAGGCGGGCTTCTGGTAATTTCAGCTCGATCACCACCATGGCTTGGTTCATAACAGATTATACCATTGAAAATGAATGTGCTAGTGGAGATGAGAAATCTATATATCAGAAACAGAAAAAACATGTGAAATAGGAAAATATAATCAAAAAATAATTCCCTAATTTTTATAAGAATATGACTTTTTATCAATCAAAAAAAAATTATTACACAAATTGTGTCACAACCCGTCCCTCGGGGCCCGTGTCGTGACTACCCCAAGCCCGCCTTCCATAGGCTAGGGGCTGGTGACTAGCACCTAAGGCGTATGCGATGTTCGTTGTATGCACCAAACACAACGAGGTGCGGGCATATCCCGTCCAGGGGTGAGTATAATGATACTCAGTTGGGACCTCGAGACCCTCAAGGTATCACAAAATCCAAAAAGGGTAATCCAAAAAGCATGAAATCAACTGACAACCCAACTTAGTTATATACCCATTCATATACCTAAGTTAACAAGTATACCCATATAAAACATTAGGAAACACATAGTCCAACTCAAAAGACCAAATATCATCCGTTCCACTAAGGAAGGAATACCACAAAGGTAAGTACCACACAGGTATTCCACACATAGGAATACCATTAAGGTATTACCACAAACTAATGTACCGCTCAGGTATGAACTCAGCCGACACCAGGTATAACATAGGTACAATAGTAGAGATGATTAGATCTAACTATTGAATCATCTTACACTATTAAGATGCAGACCCACGAAGGATCGCTAATCATCATCAGACCCACATAGGATCTGTAGGTGGTGACCCACAGAGTATCACTCGGTGAGGACCCACACAGGATTGCTCGGTGTTGACCCACAAAGGATCGCTCGGTGCTGACCCACACAGGATCGCTAGGTGCTGACCCACATAGGTTCTCTAGGTGTTGACCCTCACATGATCACTCGGGTTGTCCCGCATGGAATCCTAGAGCGGTTCTATTTGGGACCCTCAATCACATACCCACAAAGGATCTCTTCCCTAAGTTACAGCTAGCTACTGGATTCCCGTGCTAAGCTTGCTCATCTCTAGGAGGGTCTTCTCCTCAAGACACCATTCGATAATCCAACTTCCATGAAATATGATGAAGAAGTATAAAAAATGACCGTCACGCCATAGGGATATGAATGAAACAGATGGTGTGTCCATCAAAATCCTGGTTTGTGAGTTATTATCCTTTTAGTCCTGAGGGCCCGGTAGGATTCGTGCTCGATCCAACCTGACTGCACTCCATCTCTATCCAAAACTCTAGTAGGTTATACTCAAAGGTATTGTCTCACTGCAAGGTTTCCAGTTCCATTAACAGTTCTTCAAACTAATGCTCGGTTCCAATGTTATGTCTAATAGCGCAAAAAGTTCGAAGTTGGCCTGGCACTGGTCTGACCAGGTCGGACTAACTCGACCCGATTCGGGTCAACCCGGCCCGATGGGTCTGGCCCGGCCCATGCTAGGTGGCCTGCACTGGGTGGCCCAACCTGGGAGGCTACATGAGGTGTGGTGTAGGGTTTGCGGGATGGTGATGGTGGCGCGAGGTCGCAGGGGAACGTAGGGGTGGCGTGGAGCCTACGGGGCCGCGAGGGCGGCGCGGAGATCGCAGGGCCGTGAGGGAAGTGTGAGGCCGTGGGGGCTGCGGGGGTGGTGATGAGGCCACATGGGTGGAGAGGTCGTGGGATGGTGTGGATGCAGAGGCCATGGGACAGTGAGGCCGCGGGAGGGGAGGGGTTGTGGATGCCATGGGGCAGCGCGGGGCAGGGCGGAGGCCATGGGTGGCGTGGGGCCTCTAGCAGTGCGGGGCCACGGGCTGTGCAGGTCCATGGGAGGTAGAGGCCATGGATGACGGAGTCCACGGGGGGTAGGGGCCGCGGGGGGGGGGGGGGGGGGGGTTGAGGCCGTGGGCAGCGAGGGCCATGGGGTAGTGGAGGCCACGGGCGGTGGTGGCTTTTGGGCGACGTCATTGTGCAGGCGCCTTCATCGCAACCGGTTTTGGTGTCAGCTGCCGTTCTCATGCCCCAATGAGGTTGGTTTCCACCCTCCTCTATCTAGAAGAAGACAAAATTTATGAATAACAGAGGAGGGTCCAGGTCATGTTTTTTTTGGCCCGCACCCTCTGTATTAGAGCGGTAGTAAGCAGCTATAATATCTTCCAGAATTATGATGAATCGACAAGAATGGGTAAGGGGAATAAATTTAAACAACCACCCTACAATTGATTATTTCCAAACCCTTAAAAGCAATCATCTATGGATCAACTAGTTAGAGAGTTGATCCATGTTCTTTTATTTATAAGGGAAGAACATGGAAATATATAATCATACAAAACTAGACACCTACCTTGATTGCTTGTTAACATTAGAAGGGGTGAAATCGGTGATGCCGCCATTTCCCCAATCGTCATTTCATTCGTCGTTGGATATACTTAAAAGGTGTTCTTCATTGGAGAACTATTAATCTAAGGAGAAGAGTTCTTAGTTGGAGAATGTTTCTCCAAAGATCTCCCCCATGCTTCTACCTTTTCCAAAAAATTCTCTCAAAAGAATAGCCAGACAAATTTAAATTTTTTTGTCCAATTTTAAATTGGTGGAACAAAACAAGTTGGCAACATTAATCAGTTTACGAGGCATAATTAATTAATGGGTTGAATTCCATGGGTTAATTCCTCATTAATGAGGACGTTCAAGTGTTTTCTCCCATTAAGAGGGGAGTTCAAGGGGGATTTTAGTCTCAGGTGGTCCCCACAACCATAACCCATGTGGGAGGTTTTAGTTCAGGTGGCCCCCATCTTTAAAACAACCACATGGGAGGTTTCAAAAAAAAGAAAAAGAAAAGAAAATAATATTTTATTTTATTTCTAGTTCCATGAAAAACCCAAATTCTATCATTCAGCCTCGACCTAATATGGTCGAGGTGAAGGTCCCCTTAAGTGAATATCAGTGTTGTGACTTCAACGATGCCCTCAGTTTTCAATTCCAAGCACCGGTTGAAAATTTAAAAAAACCCGCTAGCACGATTACTGAATGTACCTAAAAACAAGTTCCGAAATTCATTTCGGGCCATTGGGCCTTGGAATCACGTGCCGTCAATTTTTGTGGACTTGTAAAATTACCATTTATAAAAAAATTAATTTGAAATTTTGGGTCTTTATATTCTCCCCACCTCAGGGCTTTCTGTCTCTGTAATCCACAACTCAAACTTTGAGAACAAGTGGGGGTACAGAGCACGAATTTGGGCCTCCCACGACCATGTTATCTCCTGGAGGTTCTAGTGTTGCAAACAAACATGAACCAGAGGTATCGACCACTGAAGAAGGACCCACTCCTTTCAATCCTCAATCTCTACTAGAACCTCCGTAAAAGTCACCCCATTGTCGACGTCCAGCTCTCTGTGGTCGATGACATGGGAAGCGTCGTGAACGTATCTCCTGATCTGATATATGTGGAAGACGTCGTGCACCCGATGCAAATGAGGTGGAATAGCTAAGAGGTATGCCACCACGCCAACTCTGCTAAGGACCTAAAAGGGTCCGATGAATCTCAGAGATAACTTGTCACCTCGTCCAGATCTCCTCCAACCTCCTTGGGGTGAGACTCGTAGAAAGATGTGGTCACCATCCTCAAACCCTAGAGGTCTCTATCTCCTATCAGCATAAGACTTCTGCCTACTCGGTGCAGTCTTCATCTACTCCTGGATGATCTACACTATCTCTCTGGTAGCCAGTACCATCTCTGGTCCCACTAGTGCAGGCTCCCCTAGGTCAGTGTAGCAGAAAGGTGATCTGTAAGGTTTCACATACAATGCCTTAAAAGGATTCATCCCAATAGTGGAGTGATAGTTGTTTTTGTATGAAAACTCCACAAAAGGTAAGTGATCCTCCCAGTTGTGACCGAATTTGAAGACGCAAGCACATAGTATGTCCTCAAGGGTCTGAATGATCCGCTCAGTCTGACCATCCGTCGGAGTAAGGAAGGCGGTGATCAAATGAAGTTGTGTCCTGAAAGCCTCCTACAACCCCTTCCATATCTAGGAAGTAAAATGTGAATCACGATCCAAGACAATCATCAAGGGTACTCCATGTATCCGCAAAATCTTTTATATATACAGGCATCCCAAGCTCTCTTTTAAACCCTTCTATCTGATTGGTAGGAAGTGGGATTACTTGGTGAGTCAATTGACGATCACCTAAACAGAATCATGATATCTGGATGTATGTGGAAGTGTTGTCACAAGGTCCATGAATATCTCATCCCACTTCCACTCTAGAACCTCTAAAGGCTGAACCAATCCTGCTGGTACCTGACGCTCTGCCTTCACTTACTGACATGTGAGGCACTGAGAGACAAACATTGATACTACTTTCTTAATTCCCGGCCACTAGTGCTTTCATCGAAGGTCCTGATGCATCTTCACCACTCATGTATGTACTGCTAGAGGGGATGTGTGGAAAACCTTCAACAATTCCTCCCGAAGTGACACTGGTACCATGGTATGTCCTCTGAAAAGGATGATGTGCTCCCCATCTATCGAAAATCTATCAGGTGCCTGCCCTACGGATATCTGAGCATGTCGAGTGTTGCATACAACGTCCCCATGCGGCGCCTCCTCAACTCGCTGAAAAACTGGGGGAGTGACTGTAAGAGACTTAAGGAAATATGCACCATCTCGATCTACAAAGTATATCTACAAAGCGGCCAGCTGCTTCGTCACCTCACCATGCAGTTGTATAGCAGATCTCCTACTGAGTGCATCTGCTACAGAAATACCCTTTATAGCGACCTGAGCCATTTCTTAAATTACTATTACATAATTTTAAAGATAAAAAACAAAATTGTTTTACACATAGAGGATCAAAAGGTTTAGTGTCTTGGGAAATCTAGGACCACACATAAAAAATACAACATCATGCATAAATATTTATTTAATTTCATCTTCTCTAGCTTATTATTGGAACTTGTCCTCTCCTTAGTACATGTAGCCACCTGAGGATATACATCAAAAGGGGTGAGCTATAAGACCAGTAAGATTATATATAAGAACAATATATCATGGGGTGATCATAATCATAACATGTTAAAAAGATCATGAACATTATAGGAAGCATATATAAGACTTGAAATGTGGCAATGCATAAAAATGAAACATCATGTCATAGTGGTTAACTACCACACATACTTGTGAACCCAGATAGAATATTTTTCACACATCATTTCACATTTACTCATGAGCTTCATCACATTAACAAATTCATTGGAGAACTATATAATTCCGGGCACACCCGTCACATTTAAACATTCATATTGAGCTATATAATTCTGGGCATACCCATCACATCATAACATTGTCATTTATCATGAATGCCACAATGAACATATAAAATAAATTAACATAAAGAACCCATGAAAAGGAATGGGTTTCATCTCATAAGAACACATTCATAAACATTGGGTTCCCAAAAGAATGAGGGAATAACATACATGTTACATGAACCATCAATCTTGAATGGGAAGTAAAAGGTGTGTTCTTGAAAGAAGAGTTCTTTTGGAAAAAATTTGGTTTCTCATAAATACCACGGAGAAACATGTATATCCCACAAGAGTAAATATAATTATGAACAAAATATTTTTAAGGAGTAACCATATCAAAAGGAGTAAAAGAGGGAGACCCCAAAGGATGAAAGTTTGGTTCGAGAATTTCCCCTTACCCTGTATCTGAATGCTTCCTTCTCTTTAATTTACTATATAAAGACATTATATTCATTAATTAGAAATACAAAACCATTTTTACATTAATATGGTTCATTATTATTTCATTATGTGATTTTATGTTCCTTTGGATGAGTTATAGAGTTTAACAACATTATTTGGCAATGTTTGTTTTAATGGTTTTCTTGAGTAGTTCACTTGTATTCTTAAATTGAAGTTTGGGTAGAACATGGGTAAACATACAGAAGAGATATTACATGTTATTAATGATATTAAAAAAATTTGAATAATTTTATAATGAATGATATTAGATCCATGTGTATGAATCATTAGATAAGAATTAAATAATGATTATTTGCGTTAATTTGTGCGATTTTCAACCATAATGAACTTGTTTTACTTTATCACTATAAATATGGTCATAAGTTAGTTACAGAAATTTAAATAGGATATAATAGATATAAAATATCCTGTTTCAACCACAAAAATTATTTCATGACTGTATTTGAAGGTAGAAATGGAAGAATAAAACATGTTGTTTTTTGAAGTTGATAAATTAAAACCTCACGAACAACAATCCCTTTAATAAAATAAAAGGAAGAAAAAAATGGGTTTGGATGATATAATATCCCATTATCAACATAAAATTACATTAAATTTATAATAATGGAGTTATAATACCATTTGTATGAAGATAGGTGGTGAGAGATCAAGAAATGAACATGAACTTGAAAGGAAATTAAAGGAGAAGAGGGAGAGAAATTACCTCTTAAATCATCCTCTTGAGATTCTCCTTAAGGAAGATAGGATTGGTCTTTTGATGAGACCAGAAGCTCTTGGAAGTGGGATAGGGGCTAGTGAGGATGTTTGGTCAGAGTTTAGAAAAGGCTTTGATCTTGAGAGGTGTGAGTAATTGAGGGTGTGAAGTGTGGTTTTTATAGTTGAGGGGAGAGGGGTTTCCTTAATATAAAATTCTTTAGTTTATTAATTTCCCCTAAGAAAATGAATAGTGAGTCTTGAATGACCAAGAATAGTAATTTTATCATGATATCCCGAACCAAGTGAGCTTACATCAACATAACATCACACATGACTCTATAATTATCTTATTTAGCTTATTTTTGTAAATTACGGTATTTCACTATTCAAAAAAAATCAAGTATTTTAGAAAAATCCAAATAATTTAACCCAACCATTTTTTGATGTGTAGAATCTAAAAATGAATTCAATTTTTCAAAAATAATTTTCTAAATATTATTAATTTAATATTTAATTAAAATCATAATTTACTTAAAAAACAGTTTTTAAGATTAAAACTGATTTTATAGTGCTTTCAAAAATTACATAGGGTCTTATAAAATTATTTAAAAAATATAAGAAATTTATTTGATAAATAATGAATACATTTTAATAAAATACATTTTATTTTAAATTAATTAATTAATTATAATTAATTATTTATGATTTACTAAATTCTAAAATGTTTACTAAGGTCAAATAGTCACTTTCTAAGATGTATAAATTTTGTTTAACTATTCATGGGTATGGTTACTCATATGTTTGATGATTTAATATTCATAAGGAGAATATTACTATTCATAAGGGTATGTTACTATTCCTAAGGGTACGTTACTATTCACTGAAAATTATTTTTGTTTCATTAGACTCCAAAAATCATCTTGAGCATAATCGTGTATGTCGGGTTTTTAAAATTCCAAACAAAGAAGTGACAAAATGATGTCTAAAGGTCACTTGTCACTTATTAGTTCATTATGTTGTGTTTCATGTTATTTTATTACATAAATATAAGAAGGGATTTTCCATTGAAAAACATTGGTTCATTACATTCTTCCCCCCTTAAATAATTTCGCCCCCAAAATTTCACTTTACACAAATAGGTCAGGGTGTTTCTCCTTCATTTCCTTTTCTGGTTCCCAAGTTTCTTCCTCAAATTTATGTTTCCTCCACAACACTTTGACAAGATGGGTTGTCTTGTTGCGTAGAACCTTATCTCTCTGATCCAGAATCTTTACTGGCTGCTCCTCATAAGAGAGATCATCTTCCAGTTGCACCACCTCTGAGTTTAGTACATGTAAGGGGTCTGGTATGTACTTCATCAGTAGTGATACGTGAAACACATCAAGAACTTGATCCATATTTGGATGAAGTTCAAGACAATAGGCGACAGATCCTATACGGTCAAGGATCTCAAAGGGGCCAATATACCTTGAGCCTAGCTTCCCTTTCTTCCCGAATCGCATGACTCTCTTCCATGGAGATATTCGAAGGAAGACTCTATCTCCAATTTCAAACTCCAGTTCCCTTAAATGGTTTTCATCATAGCTCTTTTTCTGACTTTGAGCATCTTTGATGTGTTTCTGGATGACTTGAACCCTCTCTGTCTTCTCTTAAACAAGATCGGGTCCAAGTAGATTTCTTTCTCTAACTTCATCCCAATAGGTTGGAGATCTACATCGCTTTCCATAGAGAGATTCATATGGAGCCATCTGAATGCTCCAGTGGAAGATATTTTCGTATGAGAACTCAACCAATGGGAGATGTTGATCCCAACCACCTTTGAATTCAAGAGAGCAAGCTCTTAGCATATCTTAAAGTGTCTGAATAGTCCTTTCAGAATGGCCATCAGTTTGGGGTTGATAGGCCATGATGAAATTTAATTCAGTACTGATAGCATGTTGAAGGCTTCTCCATAACTTAGATGTGAACCTTGGATCACAGTTAGAGACAATTGATAGTGGAGCACCGTGCAGTCTCACCACTTCTTCACATATTTCTTTTCAAGTAGTTCAAGCGAGAGGTCTTCCCGAATAGTGATAAAATGGGCAGTCTTTGTGAGTCAGTCATCCACAACCCATATCACATTATTTCCCTTTGAAGTCTTCGGCAGACCCATGACAAAGTCCATAGTAACATTTTCCCATTTCCACATGGGTATAGGCAATGGATGCATCAAACCTTTGGACTTTTTTCGCTCAACTTTAACATGCGGATATACCAAGCACCCTGATATATATTCTGCAATCTCTTTCTTCATGTAATCCCACCATAAGTGTTCTCAAAGATCACAGTACATTTTGGTACTCCCAGGATGGATAGAGAATGTTGAGTTATGTGCATTATCCATTAGCTCCTTCTTTATCCCAGGTGATGAAGGCACACAAAGTCGCGTTCCAAACTGAATCACACCATCATCATTGATATGGAACTCCTGCAGCTTTCCTTCCTTTAATACATTCACCCTCTTCTGTATCTCCACATAATCCCTTTGTGCTTCTTTAATCTTCTCCTGGATGGATGGCTGTACAATCATTTCGGAAAGGTAGGATGTATCCCCTACCCTTATGATTTCCAAATCCATTCTTTGCATATCCAAGAATATAGGGTCTTTCTCAATCTGTAGCATGGATAGAGTAGTAGGTTCTTTTCTTCTTAGAGAATCAGCTACCTTGTTCTCCATTCCAGGATGACAGTGAATAGAGAAATAGTAATTCTTGATTAGCTCTAACCATCTCATTTAATGCATGTTGAGCTCCTTTTGTGTGAATATATATTTTAGGCTCTTGTGGTTGGTGTATATGTAACACTTCTCACTATAAAGGTAGTACCGCCAGATTTTCAAAGCAAAAAATCACAGCTTCCAGCTCTAGATCATATGTCGGGTAGTTCTGTTCATGGATCTTCAACTTTAGTGAGGCATACGCTATCACATTATCATTTTTCATGGGTACACAACCCAAGACATTCATTGAAGCATCACTGTATATCACAAAACATTCTCCACTTTTTGGTAGTGTGAGTACAGGTGCAGTGATCAGCCTCCTCTTTAGCTCCATGAAGCTTCCCTCACATTCTTCCGTCCAGAC
Organism: Viscum album; assembly: GCA_963277665.1. NCBI lineage: Eukaryota > Viridiplantae > Streptophyta > Magnoliopsida > Santalales > Viscaceae > Viscum > Viscum album. Next base: position 1,944,072,312 of record OY728160.1, read on the forward strand.
ATACTTTACCCCTTTCCTTGTTAACTTCTTTAGAAGGCTTGACAATCTTGAGAATCTTCTCACAAAATGTCGGTAGTACCTAGCTAATCCATGAAAACTGCGGATTTCTGTCACACTAGAGGGCATGGGCCATTCCTTAATCGCCTTTGTCTTTGAAGGATCCATATAAATTCCTTCACTTGTGATCACATGCCCCAAGAAAATAAATTGTTTCATCCAAAAGTCAAACTTGCTAATCTTGGCGTAAAAATTATCCTTTCTTATTTTCGCCAACACAAGTCTTAGATGTTCTTCATGTTCCTCCTTGCTCTTGGAGTAGATGAGAATATCATCGATAAACACTAAAACAAATTTTTCGAGGTAATGTCTAAAGACTATATTCATTAAATCCATGAATATTGCAGGGGAATTAGTAAGTTCGAAGGGCATCACCAAAAACTCATATTTCCCATACCTTGTACGGAATGCAGTCTTCTGAATATCTTCCTTCTTCACCTTTAATTGATGATATCCAAAACGAAGATACACCTTTGAGAAGTATTGAGCTCCTCTTAACTAATCGAACAAGTCATCAATCCTTGGAAGAGGATACTTGTTCATTATGGTGATCTTGTTGAGTTCCCGATAATCGATACACAGCCGCATTGTTCCATCCTTCTTCTTCACAAAGAGCACTGGTGCACCCCAAGGTGATGCACTAGGGCGTATGAACCTTTTCTCTAGATGCTCTTACAGCTGCTTCTTTAACTCCACCAGTTCGATAGGATCCATACTATAGGGACACATAGTGATTACAGTAGCTCTGGGCATGAGTTTAATTGAGAACTCTACCTCACGATCTAGGGGAATTTCAGGTAACTCTTCAGGAAATACATCACATTATTCCCTCACGATGGGTGTTTCCTCAAGGTTGTCACTTTCTTTCGACTCAACCGTTTGGGTGAGGTATGATTCTTCATAGGGAATCAACAACCACACCCTTGAATGATTTTTCAAAAGAGATTCATGATCATCCTTGAATTTGTAGTGCAGTATGGGATGGTTAGGAATATGAAAATATATTTCCTTTTCCTGACAGTTGATATGTTCTCTAAATAATGAGAGACAATTTATTCTCATTAGAGCGTCGAATTCCACCAAGGGAAGTATTACGATATTTACTAGAAGAATCTTCCCATAGACGCCAATGGGAGAAGAGTCAAACACTTGGGTTGCAATGATTTCACCACTTGGTGTTTTTACAGATATCTCTACTTTAAGGTTTCGGGGCTTCGATTCTATAGTTCTAGAAAACTTGAAAGATATGAAGGAATGCGTAGAACCAGAATAAAATAAGACTTTTTCCATTCTTGAGTGAATAGGAAGTTTACCTTGTATGACTTCAATATCCTGATCCACCTCCATAATAGTGATGGAAAAAGCCTTCCCTTGTTCCTTTGGCTTTGGTGGCTGCTGACACTAATTACCCTTGAGAGCTCAAGGTTTAGTGCCCTAGTTTGCATAGTTCCCTAGCTCCTTACAGTTGTAGCATTGAACCATGAGTGGTTCTCTACTTTAACTAGCTAAATTCTCCTTCCTTTTCGTGTCTTTTTGACACTCTTGAGCACGGTGTCCTTCTTTCCCACACTTGAACCGCTTCCTCGTCCCTTTAAGGCAGTTCCCATGGTGCAACTTCCCACATTTTTGGCATGTGGGTCGTTGTGTTTTCGTCCCACTTTTGTCGTTAGATCCCCCCTCTTGAAACTCCATCTTTCTTTTCTTATCCCCATAGCCACGGGACCATTCCCCAAACTCCATCTCCACTTTGAGATCACATCGAACAACTTCTTTATAACTCCCAAAGTCTCGAATTTCATGAGCCTTTCGATGGTGTTGTTTTAATCCACTAGAGAATCTATCAATTTTTCTATCATTTTTTATAAAAAAACCCGAAGCTTACCTTGCAAGCCTTGTGAAATTCACTTAATAGGTTCTGAAATATTATCCTTCTTTTTTCTTGAGATCTATGAATTGTCTCTCTATCTTCATGCGAAGATTTCATGGGAAGTACTTATTAAGAAACATTATCTTAAAGTCTTCCCATTATATCTCTTCAATTTCTTCCCTTGGCTTGGTGTTCTTAATTAAATCCCACCATTGATCGACTTCTATATCTAGACGATAAATGGGTAGGTCACCTTCTCCATCTCAAAATAGCGAAGAACAAAAAATATCTTCTCCATGGAGCTGACCCACTGTTCCGCAACTAGTGGATTAGAAGATCCACAAAACGTTGCTAGTCATTGCCGCATAAAACATTAGATAGACATTTTCTCCCTCTTTGGTGAAGGAGAAAGTTCCCCATTATTATGATTATTATTCATAAACTGAGATAAGTGGGTAAGCATCGCCATGATGTTTTGAACTCCACCTCCCAAATCCTTTGGGATGTCATTTGGGGAATTGTTTCATTGTCCCTCTCATGAGTTTTTTGGCCTGATTTCTCTTGGATCCCACCATTTTCTAAAATAGAAAAGGTTAAAACAAAACATAAGTAAACAAGTAATGAATAACTTATTCGTTTAAAGAATTTATACCAAAAACATAACATATGGGATCCCTAGGTAAATATACTTGTGTGCATATTTCTACTTAGTCTCATGCTATAGGTTTCCTCTAGGGTTCACTAATCATAATTCCCAAATTAACTAAACCTCCCTCTGATACCAACTATAGAGACCCTAGCCTTTTCTTACATTACTAATACATCATTTTAGAGATAAAAAACATAACAGTATTACACATAGAGGATCAAAAGGTTTAGTGTCTTGGGAAATCTAGGAACACACATAACAAATACAGCATCAAGCATAAACATTTATTTAATTTCTTCTTCTCTAGCTCCTTATTAGAACTTGTCCTCTACTTAGTACATGTAGCCACCTGAGGATATACATAAAAAGGGTTGAGCTAGAAGCCGAGTAAGAGGATAGATAAGAACAATATAGCATGGGGTGATCATAATCATAACATGTGATAAAGATCATGAACATGAGAGGAACTATATATAAGACTTGAAATGTGGCAATGCATAAAAATGAAACATCATGTCTTAGTGGTTAACTACCACACATACTTGTGAACCAAGCTAGAATCTTTTTCACACATCACTTCTCATTTACTCATGAGTTTCATCAATTTACCCAATGCATTGGAGCACTATATAATTCCAGGCGCACCCGTCACATTTAAACGTTCATATTTCGCTATATAATTCTGGGCGCACTCGTCACATCATAACATTATCATTTGTCATGCATGCCACAATGAACATATAACAAAAATTAACATAAATAACCCATCAAAAGGAATGGGTTTAATCTCATAAGAAAACATTCATAAACATTGGGTTCCCAAAATAATGAGGGAATAACATACATGTTACAAGAACCGTCAATATTGAATGAGAAGTAAGAGGTGTGTTCTTGAAAGAAGAGTTATTTTGGAAAACATTTGGTTTCACATAAATATCAGTGAAAATAATGTATATCCCAGAGAATTAAATATAATAATAAAGAAATTATTTTTAAGGAATAACCATATCAAAAGGAGTGAAAGAGGGAGAACCCGAAGGATGAATGTTTGGTTCGAGAATTTCCCCTTACCTTGTATCTGAATGCTTCTTTCTCTTTAATTTCTTATATAATAAAATTATATTAATTAATTAGAAATCAAGAACCTTTTTAAATTTAATATGATTCATTATGGTTTAATTAAGTGGTTTTATGTTCCTTTGGATGAGTTATAGAGTTTAAAAACATTATTTGGGAATGTTTGTTTTTATGGTAATCTTGAGTGGTTCACTTGTATTCTTAAATTGAAGTTTGGGTAGAACATGGGTAAACATACAAAACATATATTACATGTTATTAATTATATTACAGGTGTTTTAATGATTTTATAATGAATGATATTTGATCCATGTGGATGAATCATTATATAATAATTAAATGATGGTTATTTTGGTTAATTTGAGTGATTTTTGGATCATAATGAACTTGTTTTACTTTATCACATGAAATATGGTAATAATTTAGTTCTAGAACTTGAAATAGGAGATAATAAATGTCACATATTCTGGTTAAACCATAAAAATGGTTTCATGACCAGATCTGAAGGTAGAAATGGCATAAGAAAACATGTTGTTTTTTGAAGGTGATAAATTAACACCTCACGAACAACGTTCCCTTTAATAAAATAAAAGGAATAGAAAAAGGGGGTTGGATGATATAATTTCTCATTAGCATTATAAAATTCGATTAAATGTATAATAATGGAGTTAAAATATCATTTTGATGAAGATATGTGGTGAGAGATCAATAAATTAACTTTAACATGAAAGGAAATTAAAGGAGAAGAGGGAGAGAAATTACCTCTTAAATCCTCCTCTTGAGATTATCATTAAGGAAGCTAGGATTGGTATTTTGATGTGAACATAAGCTCTTGCAAGTGGTAGAGGTGTGAGGAAATGATGGTGTGAAGTGTGGTTTTTATAGTGGAGGGGAGAGAGGTATCCTTAATATAAAATTCATTAGTTTATTAATTTACCCTAAGACAAGGAATAGTGAGTCTTGAATGACCATGAATAGTAATTTAATCATGTGATCCCGAACCAAGTTGGCTTACATCAGCAGAACATCACACATGACTCTATAATTAGCTTATTTAGCGTATTTTTGTAAATTACGGTATTTCACTATTCATAAAAAATTCACTTATTTTAGAAAAATCCCAAAACTTTAACCCAACCATTTTTTGATGTGTAGAATCCAAAAATGAATTCCGTTTTTCAAAAAATAGTTTTCTAAAAATTATTAATTTAATATTTAATTAAAATCATAATTTACTTAAAAAACAGTTTTTATGATTAAAACTGATTTTATAGTGGTTTGAAAAATTATATAGGGTCTTATAATATTATTTAAAAACTATAAGACATTAATTTGATAAATAATTAATAAATTTTAGGGAAATAAGTTTTTTTAAAATAAATTAATTAATTATAATTATTTATTTATGACTTACAAAATTCCAAAATGTTTACTATGGTTAAATTGTCACTTTCTAAGATGTATTAATTTTATTTAATTATTGATGGGTATGTTTACTCTTATGTTGGATGTTTTAATTTTTATAAGGTTCATGTTACTATTCATTAGGGTATGTTACTATTCCTAAGGGTACGTTACTATTCACTGAAATTTATTTTTTATTTCATTAGACTCCAAAAATCATCTTGAGCACAACCGTGTATATCAGATTTTTAAAATTTCAAACAAATAAGTGACAAAATTATTTTTAAAGATCAATTATCACTTATTAGTTCATTATTTTGTGTTTTAATTTTTTTTTATGACATAAATATAAGAAGGTAATTTCCATTGAAAAACATTGGGTCGTTACACCCTTCCAATGAGTATAGACTCTCTCAAAGTCGTAGTCCTGGATGAAATCAAGTCAACATCGCTGTCTTATGTCCTGGTCCTTCTGAGAGAAGATAAAACTAAGACTCTTATGATTAGAGTAAATTGTAAAACGCTCGGTCATCATGTAATGTCACCACATATTCAAGGATAAGACCACTTCTGCTAACTCTAGGTCATGGGTAGCATAGTTCTACTCATTGTTTCTCATCTATCGATAACCATATGCTATTACTGCTCACCTTGGCCTCAGGATATATCTGAGACCATTCCATGATGTGTCGCAGTAGACTATGTACCCTACACCCTCCTCCATAAGCCTCATGATGGGGGGAAATAGTCAAACTCTCCCTCATCTAATGAAAACTCTGCTGGCATCTCTCCGACCACACGAAGGGTTACCCCTTCTTTGTCAATGCTGATATTGGTGCTGCAACTCTGGAGAAATATGGCACAAATCTCTGATAGTATCTGACCAACCCCAAGAAAATCCGTATCCTTGTCACACATTTGGGTGGATCCCAAGAATGTATCACCTCAATCGTTTCTGGATCCACTACAACTCTAGCCTCTGAGATGACGTGTCCCAGAAAGTGAACCTATCATATCCAGAACTAACACTTCGAGAGCATACCATAATGCTAGTGCTCTTGGAGTGTTTCCAGTACTACCTTCAAATGATAGGCCCACTTCCCCTCAGTAATAGAGTAAATCAGAATGTCATCAATGAAGACTACGACAAAGCGATCAAGGAATGGCTGAAAGATCCTATTCATGAGTCCCATGAACATTGATGGAGTGTCGGTTACACTGAATGGCATAACCAAGAACTCGTAATAGCCATACCGAAATCTAAAAGATGTCTTATACACATCCTCTCCTCATACTTTGAACTGGTGATACCCTGATCTGAGGTATATCTCAAGAACCATTGTGCTCCCTTCATCTGATCAAAGAGGTCTTCAATCCTCTGGAGTCGGTACTTATTCTTCACGGTCACCTTATTTAGGTGTTGATAGTCAATAAAAAGTATCAAGATCCCATCCGATTTCTTGGAAAACAAAATTGGGGTTTTCCAAGGAGAAACACTAGGCCGAATGAATCCCTTACCATGCAAGTCCTCTAGATTTACCCACAACTCACGAATCTCAGCGGGAGCCATCCGATATGCTGGTGTAGATATATTTGTCGTCCTGTGGTACAAGTCAATATAAAAGTCCACCTCTCTATGAGGAGGTAGACCCATAACATCATCAGGGAAGACATCTGCATACTGGTACACGAATATAGGATATTTCAGACTCTCCACATCAACCTATTTGAGGGTAAGTATAGCCAACTGATGAGTGATCGGTTGCACCCTCCTCTAGGTAAATCTATCATGTGATGAAAAGACTCCCTTATCATTAGTGAAGGTACACCTGGTCCCATCCGTGAGGACATCCATTACTTTGTTCCTAATACAGTCAATCTGAGTATGGATTATAGATATCAATTCCATACCCATGATGACGTCATAACGCCTCGATTCTACAACTAGGAGATCCCAATAGAAGCTCTTACCTCCTAGAGTAAGCTCACACTGCCGGCACAAGTACGTAATCGTCGAATCTGCTCCTGTAGGAGTCTCTAACTGTAAGGATCGAGCCAACGACTCCATCCGAATCTTCGAGCTATAAATGAGGGAAATGGAAATAAAATAATGACTTCCACATGTCGCTATAAGAACTGCAGTAAAGGTGGAGTAGAAACAGATTGTACCTCATATCATCTCTGGAGCTTCGTGGTCATAGGCTTCAGCTACATGGAGATGAGATCTCCCATGTCCTCCTTCCCCCTATGGTCGTATTGTACCACGTGGTGCTAGTGGTGGTAACATCTCGAATTGTCGCCCACCACCAGCTGCACGGCCAGCTCCTCTGCCACGTCTGCCATCTCCCTGTGGTCCTCCTCATCCAAATCATTATCTATGTATGGGCGGTCCATAGACTGTCTACTAATCATCCATACGGAGGTTTGGATAGTCACGAGCCATGTGACCCTTCCCGCTGCATGCGTAACACTTCCCACTCCTTGCATGACTAGCTCTTCCTTAGCTGCCCTGCACAACCGACTCTGAATCCTGCGGTCGGACACTTTTAGGTCTGGTCCTCTTGGACCTCTGTGACATCTGTCTGCTACTAGCTATAGAAGACTCTGATACGTGATGACTGGTGGTGGGTATCACTACTGGTGACTTCTTATCAAGGAAACCCTCCACTAAGAGAGCTCTCTGTAACACCCCCACCTGCATCGGGATGCTAAGAGAAATCATCAAAGCCCTGATCTCCCGTTTGAGTCCAAGCTAAAATGTCTGGGCCCTAAAGAATGGGTCTCGCACCATATCTATGGAGTAGCATGAGAGGCCAGTGAACCTTAGTGAGTACTAAGCCAAATTCAGGATACCCTACTATAGATGAAGAAGATTTTGTATGCGTACTACCTGAAGAGTCACTGGGAGAAACTCTACCCAAAATTGGCTCTCGAAGTCTACTCAGGGAAGTGTCACCTCGTCGTGATCTAGAAGAATTGGGCTCCACCATCTACCTTATGGTCCCTCTACAAGGGTAGCGGATGGGTCACCATAATATCGGTTGTTGTCCCTACTAGTCGGAATAATCTCACCACAGCCTCCATCCAATCCTCAGCCGCTTGTGGGTCCATCTCTCCCTTGAACCTGGGTGGACTCTGGCACTGAAACTCGTGAAACATGCTCAAGTGACGTGCACCTTCTGTTGTTGGGGAATGAGGCATCGGTGACCTAATGGGTAATGGTACTGCTGGTTCCTCCATTGGTGCCTCTATGGGAAGAGGGCCCTCCACCAAGGCCTCATTTCCCGGTGGGCTATCACTGCGTACTATATCTGGAACCCTAGCTAGCTTTCTGCATGGAGGCATCCGAAAAACAAATATCCGTTCCGCGAACAATAAGTTATACCTGGTGAGATAACATAGAGATATCATAAAGAAAACTCTTGAAAACACACACATAATCATTTTTTTCGTGCACTGAGTCGGAAATCAGAAGTCAGGGTCCTAGTGTATAGATATGCCTATTGTCGCCCCAACACTGGATTCCCTAAACTGATAACCACACTCACTACACTTAACACTATTTTTGTTAAAAAGATAAGAGTCCTATGTTATATGGTAGAACCAACTCCTCTGATACCAATTTTTCATGACCCGTCCCCCGGGGGCCCGTGCCGTGACTACCACAAGCCCGACTACTATAGGCTAGGGGCTGGTGACTATCACCGAAGGCATATTCCCTAAAACTGGGAAGGAATTTCCTTTATAACATGTAAACACACACAACCAAGCAAACATCATGATACAACTTCTTGTAAACTGAATAGTAAAAAGAGTAATTATAGTAAGTAAAAGGGTCCAGAATACAAGCCAAACTGGAAAGGACAAGAAACTGAAAGTACATGTAAATTGAAACAACTCATGTGATCACCCACCAAGGATCCTACCTGAAGGGTAGGTACAGCTCTTTATTGGTCGTCTCTGTGGTATTCCTCGTCTAAGGTCCACCTCCAAGCTACCTCCAGTCCTAGTACTCTCATCCTTAGTCAACGTTTTCCGTCGTCTGCACCGAACACAACGAGGTGCGGGCATAGCCCATGCAGGGGTGAGTATAAAGATACTTAGTAGGGACCCTGAGACCCTCAAGGTCTCACCAAATTCACAAAGGATAATCCAAAAAGCATTAAATCAACTAACAACCCAACTTAGTTATATTTCCATACATATACCTAACTTATCATGTATACCAATCTCAATCATGAGGAAACACCGAGTCCAACTCAAAATCCCAAAGCTCAACTTTTACAAAAAGGAAGGAATACTGTAAAGGTATGTAACACATCGGTATGCTACATAGAAGAATACCACCAAGGTATTACCACAATGGAATGTACCGCTCAGGTACGAACTCAGCTCACACCAGGTATAACTTAGGTACAGTAGTAGAGATGATTAGATGTAACTAATGAATCATCTTACTCTGTTAAGAGGCAGGCCCACGAATGATTGCTAATCATCATCATACCCACATAGGATCTCTAGGTTCTAACCCACACAGGATCACTCGGTGCTGACCCACACATGATCGCTCGGTGCTGACCCACACAGGATCGCTCGCTGCTGACCCACAGAGGATCGGTAGGTGCTGACCCACACAGGATCACTATGTAATGACCCACACAGGATCACTCGGGTAGTCTCGTATGGAATCCTAGAGTGGTTCCATGTGGGAACCTCAATCACAGACCCACGAAGGATCTCTTCCTCAATTCACAGCCAACTACTGGGTTCCCACGATAAGCCTTCTCGTCTCCAGGAGGTTCTGCTTCTCAAGACACTGGTCGATACTCCAACTTCCACAAAGTCCTTTGAAGAAGTATCGCAATGAACCGCTTCACTATAGGGGTCTCAAAGCAACAGACAATGCATCAATCGGATGCCCAGTCTGTGAGTTATTAGCCTTTTAGTCCCATGGGCCCGGTTGGATTCGTGCTAGATCCAACCCGACCATACTCCAACGTTATCCAAAACTCTAGTGGGGTATACTTAAAAGGATTGTATCACTCCAAGGATTATAGCGTCGCTAAAGGTTCATCAAATGGACTCGCAATTCCAAAGTTAAGGATGAAAGAGCGAAAAGTTCGAAGTTGGCCCGGGACTGGTCTGACCCAATTGGACTGACCTGGCCTGGCACACGCTGGGCAGCCAGGCCAGGGCAGCGGCCAACGGTGCGGTGTAGGGGCCACGAGACCTTCAGGGTGGCGTGAGGCTACAGGGGATCACGAGGGTGGTGCGGAGGTCGCAGAGCCGAGAGTGTGTAGTTAAGGCCACTGGGCTGCAAGGGAAGTGCATGATCACGGGGGCGGAGCTGACGCTGTGAGGGTGGTGAGGCCGCGGGGGCGGCGCTGAGGTTGCAACGGTGGTGAGGATGCAGGTCCGTTGATGTCTATGGGACGGCGAGGCCGTGGGGAAATGGAGGGCCCCAGAACGGCCAGGCTGGGAGGCCACGAGATGTCGAGGCCACGGTCGGCGTAGGTTCATGGAGGCCGTGGGGCGGCGTAGGGCCACAGGCGGCGGACGCTAGGGGTGATGGAGACTGCGGGGTGCCAGAGGCTGTGGGGTGGCAGGGGCAGCGGGAGGCAGGGGCTTCGGGGCAGCAGGGGCCGCGGGGCAGGGTGGAGTGGGGCGGTGGATATCGCGAGGCGGCGGATGCCACGGGAAGCGGCTATCACGGGGCGGCGGAGGGCGCTAGCGGCGGGACCATGGGGTGGCAGAGGCCGTGGGCGGGCGGGGCAGCAGGGCCGTGGAGCTCACGGGATGTGGTGGCCGCAGGGCGGCACCGTCACCTTCATCGTGGCCAACTGTGGTGTTGGGCTCCATTCTCTTACCCCACGGAGGATTGTAACTTCCCTCCTCCATCGCGAAGAAGAAACCATTTATGAAGAACGGTGGAGGGGTCGGGCCATGTTTAGTTGGCCCGCATCCTCCGCATTAGAGCAGTAGAAAGAGACATTAATATCTTCTTGATTTACGATGAATCATCAAGAATGGGTAAGGGGAAGAAATTCAAACAACCACCATATAATTTATTATTTCCCAACCCACAAAATAAATCATCTGCGGATCAACTAGTTAGAGTTTAGATCCATGTTATTTGTTTTAGAAGGGAAGAACATGGGAATATATAATCATACAAAACTAAACACTACCTTTATTGCTTGTTAACGATGGAAGGGGTGCAGTCGGTGACATTGGGATTTCCCCGATCATCGGTTTGTTCATTATTGGAGATCCTTCGATAGCGTTCTTTGTTGGAGAAATATTCATCTAAGGAGAAGTGTTCTTTGTTAGACAATGTCTCTCCAAGGATCTCCCCCATGCACCTACCTTTTCCAATGAATTCTCTCAAAAGAATTTCCAACCAAAATAAATCATATTTTTCCAATTATAAATTGTTGGCACAAAACAATTTGACCACATTAATCATTTGATGAGGCATAATTAACTAATGGGAGGAATTCTATGCATTAACTCATCATTAGTATGGATGTTCAAGGGGTTTCTCCCATTAAAGGGGATTTTAAGGGGGGGTTTAGTCTTGGGTGGTACCCACCACTATAACCGATGTGGGAGGATTTAGTTCAGGTGGTCCCCACCTTTAAACCATCAACATGAGCGGTTTCAACAAAAAGAAAAATTAAATAAAATATTATTTTATTTTATTTCTATTTCCATGAAAACCCCGAATTCTATATTTCACCCTCAACCTACTGCGAACGAGGTGATGGTCCCCTTATTGAATATCAGTGTTGCGAGTTAAAAAGTGCCCTCAGATTTCTATTCTAAGAACCAGTTCAAAAGTTACAAAATCTAACTCACATATTTACTGAAAGTTTCCTAAAACAAGTTCAGAAATTCATTCCGAGAACACCAATCCTCGGAATCACGTGCTGTTAATTTTCACAGACTCATAAAATTCCCATTTACAAAAAAAATTACATGGAAATTTCGGGTCTTTAAAAATTGATCAAAACATATTTTTTAATGTTTTTGAATACAAAGATGGGTTAAAATAAATGAGTGAGGAGTTACATCAGATAGAAATGAATGTTACGTGGGATCTTCTACCAATATTATATGGGAATAATGATATTAGGAAAAATATTGTATATTTGGAAACAATATCAACTACAATGTTGGAGTTTTAAGAGACAATCCCAGATTAGTTTTCGAACGATACTCGTAGGTTGAAGGTGTTGATTTTGATTTTTCATTTTTTCCTTTTAGAAGAAACAAAACATTAATAATGTTATAGAATATTATTGATCATATTAATTTCAAAATAAATTTATATATTATGAATTCTTATATCTGAATGGTGTAATGATCTATGTTGTAATGCGATCAGAAATTTGGAATATATTTTCTTTTTTGGACCATAGCACAATTTGAATAAATAATTTACTTATTTCTATATAATTATCCCATGGTTTCATTATTGATCATAGTAATTACATGATAAGGGTTTTCTTAGGATCATTCATTATCCTAAGGAGTTGCCAATATAAGGAGTAAGTGTTTTATTCTCTAACTGATGTGTTTCACAATGGGGTGTATTTTTTGTGCTGTTTTTTGGATAAAGAAAAAAACATAAATTTTTTCATTATTCTATAGTGTAGGGACTTATATTATGGTGGTGACTCATAATTACGTTTATAATGACTCTTACACTATTCCAGTGTAGAATTCTACAGAAAAAGGATGTCCATGTGATGACCTATAGGGTCATGTCATGATGAATTTTAATAATTTATAATTTTAGAGGTAGAAGTTTTTTCCATGGAAAAGAGGAATCAATGACATAGAGGCCTATGAAATAGTATTTTGGTTCACATTAGGGTTTTTCCAATTCCTAATTGTAGGGGTCATATCATGATGAGTAGTATAAATTGTTTGTGGGTTCTTCTTTATTGTGGTGTCTCATTTCATGACCCAAGGGTCACATAGTGGCTACTTCCTAGCTATGAGAATCATTACCTAAGAATGGGTCCCATCAATAAAATTACCAAATCATGCTTTTAAAATATGGGAAAACATTACATTTTATAGTTGTCACCCTTAATGAATTAAGTGGATCAAGGAGTTATGAGACAACCATTTTTCCATCTCTCCACCTAATCATCTTCCCTTCAATATCACATATGGAAGGAAATGTTTTTAGATATTTTGTAGATTTATAAGGTTAGTTCCTTATTTCATTCCCATTTGTTATATTCCCCTTCATAATACCATGATTTGGATTCCTCTTTTATATGGTTTGGTTCTAATTCAACTAAATCATCATGGAATCTATCTTCAATGATTGTAATTTTCCTATGCTTATCTTGAGGTTTTTATGAGAGAATGAACCTATGGGATTTCATTGATTTTTTTGATTTGGAATTACCTAGTGAACTTATTGGTGAGTGTTCCTCTTGAGTAAAATAAATAACTAATTATAAATTGTTATAATTAATTATTATTATTTTTTCTTGATATAAGATCATGGTAATTGGTTTGTGCCTATATGATGTATGAAATTCTTTTTCGAGGAATAGTATATAATTGTAGGGATGGTAACTATATATTAGATGTGGTGGTCTAATTAATTCAAACACATATTCTTATTTTCATATGAATTTTCATTCCACTGTGATTTCATGGAACTGGAAAAAGGGATAGATACTAAGAGAACCCTATAGAAAGCTATGAAATGTCTTTGATAATGATATAGTCAGAATAAGTGATCCTTATTACATTGGTCAATTTTGAATATTATAAAGACCATGTATTCGTGGGATAAATTGTCAGTTGAGTTGGCAATAGAACGTGGGTAGATATCAGGAGGTGAGACGAGACTTTAGTATCCTTGAATCGGACTCCTTGAAATATTTGCGGTTGAATGAGTGTCATTGGACTAACGAATTTGGGTGAGAGGGATGTACACCCTATGTCAAGTGAGGAACACCATTTAATGATAGAATGGGGTGTAGTTTGAAATACTAGTGGCATGATACCACCAAAGCATGATGTGTTTTTATGAAGAGATTTTTCCATCATGTGATGGATCTATGTCTATATATAAGAATATGTGAGATCGAATCTTAGAGTGGATAGAGGGAATTATATAGGAATTTACATGGGTATAAAGAGGGACATGATTTGAGATAGAAAAAAAATACCTTGGATATCATAGACAAGTTGTTATGTGATAAATAGGAGAGGTTTTATAACACACTAAAAAATTGGGATAAATCATTACTCTGCTCGGTACCTTTTGTAACACTCAACACTGAGAATTAATTGAATTGTGATGCTCTAAAGAAAATTTATTATTTATATATGACCATTATAACATAGACATTGAATTGGAGGATATTAATAGGTGTAAAAACATTATGAAATATATATATATATATATAATGGTCCTACTCAATAAAAACATCCTTATTAGTTAATAGGAAATAAGCACTCAGTTTTTAGTAATGTCATTTGTAATTAAAAAATATGTTTTCATTGCTATTGGTTATATTTCATTTTCTGATTAAATATTATAATAATTTTTTTCCACTTATAGATAATTTTAACCACAAAAATTATATCAGTTTTAAAATCAAAATAAGAAAAATATCTTAGGATGATATTTTGATATTTTTTCGAAAAGATTAAATTTTCTATAAAAGTGGAAAAACACCAATATCATAGATTATCATCATTTCCATTCAGGTAATAATAATATCATTTTTTAATTTTACTTTATAATTTATATAGTAAATTTAAATTTGAAATAATCCAAATAATTTCATTACAGTGAACAATGTGCATAATTTTGATATAATATCATTTTTATACTTGAAAATGTTTTTTTGATGAAAAATAGTATTTCATTCCATTATAGGAGTTAATTTTAAAAGTAAATTTTGAATGTTATAGGGATAGATGTTGAGAAAAAATTTCCAAATTTTGAATTAAAATTTAATATTTTTTTTAAATAGTGATACATTACTTTTTTTATAATTAATATTAACCATGGAAAATATTTGTCACATTAATAAGGGTAATTACAAAAATTACAGTTAATAATAAGTTGAAAAGGCCTCAAATATCTTTCTAACACCTGATATATTTTTATTGGATGCATTTAGGATGACCATAATCATCCAATATGATATTATATTGAGACTTTTTTCCATTTTTCTTCAATAATTACTTTAATATTATTATAAGTAAATAATAAATAGAAAATGTCACCCCATTTGTTTTTATATCACAAATATTTTTTCATAAGGATAAAAATATTTTATTATCCATCATAAATTGTTCTTTAAACTGTGAATTAATTTTTTTATTGTAATTTATTTTTAATTTTGACTGAAAAAATAATAATAATAAATTCTTTCATAATAAAAACATCGTTCTTATTCAAGTAGTTGAAAAATCATGTAATTTATTTTTAAAAAAAATTAAATTTTTTCTTTTGGTGAGTAATGGGTTTACAGAAATTTTTTATATACATAACATTAAATAATTATGTGTTAAAATTTTATATTCATACAAAAAAATTTTCATGATATTTTTTGAAGATATTTAGATGAATAATCCCAAAAATGACATTAATGTTATTTTATGTTAATTATTATTTGATAAAATGATATAAATTCAATAAAATATTATATCATTCCATGAAAATGGTATATTTTATATAATTTATTTGAATGTCTATTTACTGGTATCTTATTCCTTTATATTTACTTTATTGAACCCTAAATATTAAAAAATATTGATATCATGGTTATCATCGAAATGGTAAACAGTACAAGAAAAAACTGTTTTAACAGCATTTTTGAATCAAACTTACTATTTTTTAAAATTTTAAATCACGTTAATTTTTAGCTACAGGGTTTTAAGAAACATTCGGAAAATAGGGGTGGTTTTTTAAAACTAGCTGTGAAATAGCTGCAGTTTTAAAAAAACCTTCACTAATAAAATAAAAAATTAAAAATTAAAAATTAAAATATTATTCTGTATTTATTGTTTAATAACATATAGCTTATTATTTTGCATTTTAATTAATTATAATTTGTTAATTAAAAAATATTTTTAATTATTAGTTAAAAATCATTTCAAACATAATATGTTTTCAACAAGTTGAAAATAAAACATCAACATCAAATGACTATAACTTTTGATTCAGGAGTCTCCTCTCACTCCAAAATGAGTCAAATAAATTCTTATAAATGAACTAAAACCACATTGATTAAACATTTTTCATAATTAAAGGAATAATATTTATTATAGTTTCATGAAATGTTTGAAATCAAACTTGAACATTAAACTCTTAAAAGTTTTGTTCAAGGTGTATGTTTGGGATTTACCATATATCAAATCAAATCCTATTATGACCTTAATAACCTATTTATTAAGGGATACCCCAGTCACATTTTTTGGTGAATAAAGTCCCATAAGGCCTCGAAATTTTAGATTTTCATTAGGATATCCAAATTTTTTAACATTCAAAGAGATTCCATCCTCGTTTAAGGGGTATTTTTTTCTCATTGGGGGAATGAATTTATTCCTAGGGATTACAATTAGATTGATATTATAGTTTTTCATTTTTATAATTTTTCACAATGTAGTTTTATTTATAATAAAATATATACACATTTTCTTATATTTACATATAATTAATATCTTATATAAATACATATTTACAAATATATATAATTTAAAACATATAAACCATGTAGAAATATATATTTTATTTCATTTCCTTTAAAATAAATAATTATCTATTTTTCTTGCCTTATAAAATGTATTGATTTATATATATATACATATACATGTATTGCTTATATAAAACGTGTGAGTGTCAAAAAAAATTAGTATTTTTGTGTATATTATAATATAATTATATATAGATATATATTTGTGTTTCTATTGGGAAATATTAATATGATGCCATGTGTTAATAATATTGTGTGTATACATTATATATAAATCTATATTTATATAAATATATCATTATCATTAAATATAGTATATAAATGAATTTACAGTAAAACTATATGAATATACATACATATACACATATGTAAATATTTTTAATATATACATATATGTGTGTATTGATAGAAATATAAAAATTTTTATTTACATTACTATTAATTTAATAGTGATGCAAGTATTGTGATTTCCCCTCCTTTGGTAACATATTATCAATTACATTTATTTTTTATGAATTTACTATTAGATGTGTATATTTATATAATTTTTCTAATATTTAAACATATTTATGATTATATATTTTTATATCATATATGCATAAATATAAATAGAGGGATATTTATATTTACTTCTGTTTAAATATAAATATATATATATATATTTTAATATAAAATTATATATATGACTGTGATTATATTTAATTTTGCAACATAAATGAGTCTATTTATATTTGTGTATATTTTGATATATATATTTATACAATTTTATATCCACTTATTATTTTATTGTTTTAATATTTATTATTTATTACTTATTATTTTTTATTATTTTATTATTTATTTATTAAGTAATATTTATTCATTATATAGTATTTATTTACAAATTTTTTACTATTTATTTATTTATTTATTTATATTTATTTATAATTTATTTTTTATTCACTGTTTTTTTATTTATTGTGTATTCATTATTTATTAATTTATTATTAGTATTTATTAATTTAAGAATATTATATTTTTAATTTATTAGAAAAATCTTATTTATTGTCATTATTTGTTTATTTTCCATTATTATCTTATTATATATTTTTTATTTATTTAATTATTATTTTTTAATTTATTTATTTTTTATTTTTTATTATTCATATATTATTTATTATTTTATTTCATTTTTCTTATTTTATTATTAATTTATTATTAACATATTATTAGTTACATATTTATTTTTTAATATTTAATATTTAATATTTATTATTTATTATTTATTATTTACTGTTCACCATTTATTATTTACAGATTATTCATTACTATTTATTATTTACCACTAATTACAATATTATATATCTATATATATATTTTATTCATTTATATTGAATTTATATATTAATCGTCTATATTTTATTTATTAAATAGTTCTTAGTAACTAATAAATATTAATAATTACTTATTAATTATTTAATTATAAAGTATTAATTATTAATTATATTTTTGTATCTATTTGTTATGTATTATTTTTTCAAATCAATATATATATATGTGTGTGTGTGTGTGTGTGTGTTAAATTTTATTTATTCACCACATGAAGAGATTGCATGAGTGGTAAATTATTTTGATATTAGATAAGAGTTTAGGGGATTAAATCTCACCTAATGTAGAATTTCTATATATTGTATATGCATGTGCATATACATATGAATGTTCATAGTCATGGGCATGTAAATTGTAATAAATACTAAATACAAATTATATTTTTATAACAACAATTACAAAATTTAAAAAAATGAAAAATAATAAATTAATTCCAAAAATTATAATATATTAAAACAATAAATAAAATTTATTATGAATATTAGAAAAAAATTAATAAATATAAAATTCCACCACTAGATCATTTTCCAACGGTAATGAATAACATTCGGTGATCATATAACCATAGACAATTTACAAGAGTTTTTCCAAAACCATCATAGAACAATTTAGCAGCAACTTAAACATCTATTAAACGCTAGTGATTAAAACTAAGGGAAAAGGGGTAAAACGTCACAAAAAACATCTAAATTTTATTATATGATATTATTTCAAACTATATCCATCCTTTATTTTAAATATATAATTTTGGAGACAACATAACAAGATGATTATTTTATATTAATTTTAATCATTATTTAACTAAAAGTGTGCCCCTTACCTCTCTTATATAGGTGCACCACGTCTCCATTGTTCATCGCACATATTGAGCCACATCAATCCACCAAAACATTCCAAAAACACTTCTTAAATTCCATTAATACATTATAGAGGTTCTTTTAATATTATAATACAATCCCTATATTGTTTATAGAGAGATCCAATGGTGGTTCTACAATGAGGAGGTAATCATCTCAACTGAGAATTTTCATTATAATTCTACTTATACCTTCATCAATTATTTCCAAACCATTCCAATATAATAAAATTATTATTATTATTATTATTATTTCAGGTTTTTATTCTAATTTAATAACCATTTTCATCTATTTTTATATCCAATGGGGATTGGAAACATCATTTGTGGATATGTGTGGACTACTGCCTTCATGGAGCGATGTGTCTTGTTTTTCATCACCACCTCACAAGGTTGATTATTATGATAAATTTAATAAAAATATATTATATACATAAAACAATTATTATGAATGAATAACAATATATTATATTTAATATTACCCTTCCACCAATTAAATATGACAATTTCTCTTTTTTGTACATGCACAATACCATCTCCATGATGTCATGTGATTTTTTTTCATGTCCTACATACATGGGTGATTAATTTTTTTTAATATATATAAATTAAAAATATTTTCTGATTATTATTCTATAGATGATGGAACCATGACTTCATTGACTAGGGTTAACATACAGACGTAGCTTTTTAATTAGGAACTGAACATCCCCAAAACCCATGAGGTGAACATAACCGATTAAGTAATTATGTAAGTCATTGAAATAAATGAAATAAAAATTTTAATTATAACATAATAAATATAAAAATTATATTCAAAAGTTAAATAGCTAATATAAATTTATTATTTAGGAATTATAGAATGTACATATTTAACCAGGACTCGAGGATAGGGTTTTCAAAACTTAATTTCCATTCACTAGGGTACAAATATGCTTCATTATCTATATAACAAATTTAATATTTTTGAACTAATTTTTATTATGTTGTTTTTTATTTCAATTTTTTTTACAATTTTCACACATAATCACCATAATAACTAAATATCACATCACATATATGATCTTTGTAAATATTTTATATCTCAATATTGATCCTTTGATAAATGTTCTCTATTATGAACCAACTTATTTATATGGTGAAAATTTTTCCTATCGAGAGATTATATTATAAAGGAATCATTGGTCATTCTATTTAATGTTTATTTTAAATTACCACTTTGATGAGATATTTTTTTTGAATGTTATAAAAGTTATTTTATTTTTATTGTCTCAATTTCAATTCTTTGAGTTATAATTCATTTTATTAACAATGTTTTCTATATGGTTTACTTACTAACATATAAATTTTTTTCTTAAAATTATTTATTTAAAATATGGGTTTTATATAATCATGATATGTTCCTTAATTTAATGGATTTCTGAATCAAGCATTAGCAGAATCGAAGGCGTTTCTCCTCTCAAACATCCATCACTAAGACATGTATTGATTTATATATCTATATTGATTAATATTTTATTATAATAAATCTAGAAATATTTTATCATTAATTTTTTTATAACCATGGAATGTTATGATCCTTTTCTGTTCTTTCTTCCAAATGTTATTTGGTTTTTAATGGTCATATAAGGGTTTTTTTCTTGGAAAACATTATTTTAATATTTTTAATGATTATTAACAAAACTCTTCCTCTTTGTTCTTTATCACATTTCTCTAATGTTCTTCCTTAAACATAAATTATATCTTAATGATATCATTATTTATCATTTTCATTCATCTTAATGGTTTTAATGTGGATAGTTTTAATGTCTTCCACTTGTGTAACTTATGACTCTCTTTACAGTATATTGAAATGAATTTTTATTTTATACATTGATTACATGAAATAATCTTGTCAACACCATAACTATTTATTTTTTTTAATATTATATTTAAATTATTTCTCATTGTTTTCATGGAAAATAGTTTTCACAGTTTTTGGGGATTTATTATTTTTTTAAATGATACCAAAATAAAATTTTCATTTATCACGTTTTTATAGATACATTTTAAATGTTTATCTAATTTTTATTTAACCAATGTAAAGATCCATTAATAATTTCAATTCATTATTGAGTATATGATAGTTTTATAGAATTATCACCCTTTTTCAAAATTGGTTATGTTTCTGTTTCAAAGATATCATCAAGAATACTGTTTCTTTTCCATTGTTAAATCTGAATATGATAATTTTGGTGAAATATAATCATCTATGTGTTTTTGTTGACATTAATAAGCTTTGATATTATTGATTAAAGTGTTACTAATGACTAATGAGAAATAATTAAGTGAAATTTTAAAATATGTTTTTTGTTGGTCCATTTTATCAATCAAATACTTTCAATAATGAGAAAGAGTTAGCTAGATTTTTGTTAATAGAAAGATAAGATGGAGTTATGTTACTCCCGATAGATGAAATAGTTAATTGATTTTGTGTTATTTCTAATAGATGAATGGGTTTAATGGTTATAGGTTACTCCTTAATGATATGTTAATTATCAATTTATATGATTCTGGGATGAATGTTTTGTTTTCCGTGATACTGAATCAATTTTTAAATGTTTACCATGAGTTATACATTAAAATTTTCTCATGGATTATATTCACAAGGATCATTATTATTTACATATTTTATTTTTTAAAAATATTAAAATCTTATGTAAAGTATCATGATTCATGAACATTATTTTTATGACTCTAAATTCTCTTATATTATGATTCTTCAATTTTATTATGTCATCATACCATATTTCTCATCTATATAATAGTTATGATATTCAATTATTAATGGTTATGGTAACCATTACTGAGTGTATGAGATCACCCTAATTTTTTAATTTATGTTACTCGGTTATGAAAAATTATACTGAATGAATAATATCTATATTGTTTTTGGGTGTGAATTATTTTATGGAGGATTTTGAAGACTTAATGATGAATAATAAAATATGTGTGTAGTTAAAAAGTGTGCCCATATTTACATGGATTTTTTCTATATAAGTGGTTTTCCTAATTCTATAAAACTATAAACCTAAAATTTACTCTTGTAACTATGTAATAAAATATTTCTATTTTATGTTTTATGCTTTTAAAGGATAAAATTAGGACAAGATTATCATTTTCAATGAAGGAAATGAATGTATTATATTTTTAGAACCAGATCTAATAGTGGGGGTTCGTAGGTCTTTTAGTTAGTATTAGAAAATAATTTATATAGATTTAGAAATATAAAAGCATTCAGGTGAGGTAAACAAAAGATTTATGGATACCATCATGGGTTTATAAATTTGTGTTTAATCTTATTTTCAATAGAGAAAATTATATCTTGATTTTATAATTGATTATAAATTGGAGTGATTTAATCATTTCACGATGATTTATGAAGGATACTCCATTTAGGTAATTATGGTTATTATATATTTTTTAATCATTTATGGATAAAAGTTATTTTTTGCGAAACTAATATTTTTTGATATATATATGATCACGAAAGGATATCCTTTCTAGTTAAAAAAATGTTTATTATTTTAATTTTAGTGAGGATCACTATATTATATGACTCTTTAGTAATTGATGATATTTTAGGAAGAACATATTTTATAATATTTTTGGCTTTTTTCTTTTTAGATTTATCTAAGGTAAACCATATGTGTTATCATTAATGTAT
This sequence comes from Viscum album, assembly GCA_963277665.1. NCBI lineage: Eukaryota > Viridiplantae > Streptophyta > Magnoliopsida > Santalales > Viscaceae > Viscum > Viscum album. The sequence goes on from OY728160.1 coordinate 1,944,095,037, forward strand.
TAAAGATTAATATTTCACATATTCATGTAATAGTTTATTTGGGTATTATCATATCTTGTTCCAACCATTTTGGTTTTAATAAAGGAATCAATAATATAATTTAAAACATTCATATACTTCATAGTCAATTAGATTTTGATTACAGTCCTTTAGTAATTATATATTCATACACATAATTTGTTGTAAATGGTGACATAAATTTTGAAACATATTGATACACATAACAAAATGATGAAATTTAATTTATGTAATTGGTGAAAATAAATAATAATGTTACATTATGATCTAAGTATTGATAGTAAGGAAATTCAGTCACATTAGGAAAAGGATCGTCAAGAAAAAATGTTACCCAATTACATTCATTTATAATTATTTTATGGTGTTATTTATCCACTACAAAATTTTGGTTTTGGTTTATTAACTATCTCATGATCTTTTCCTCTACCACTCTCTATTATTCCTTGGATATTATTTTCCTCCTCCAAGTGCATATTTTCATTTAGAACTAATTTTATCATTATTTGAATATGCTATTATTTATTATTCCTAGTGACCATAATGTTTTCTCCATCCTTTACTCAATATTATATTTTATTACAACTTTCTAAATTATGGGTTTTCAAAAAAAATTAATATTTAAAATTATATTCCCATCGGGATCATATGTTTTATCTTCCATTGCATGGTATTTATTGAAAAATAATTAATGTTTTTTAATCAAAATGGGATAAAATTTTGATGAATCACTTTTATTAAGGGGTATAATGTATAAACCTAGAATTTTTTTTAAACTAACATTATTCTGGAAATCTTTCATAACATGTAACACTAATCATTAATTGAATTATGATATACTATAAAAATAAAATTATTTAAATATCACCATTATAACCAAGCTATTGAATTAGAAGATATGAATAACTGTATCCAAATTATTATATATATATATAATGTTTATACTCAATATAAATTTATTGATTAATTCATTGGAAATGGGAACTCACTTTTTTGTAAATTCATTTTATTCTTAAAAAATGTTTTTTTCATTCTAGTAAATATAAAAACAATTTATTTTACATTTATAAATTGTATTTTTAACAAAATGATAGTATTATTGAGATAATATTATCATAATTATCTTAAGTTAATATTTTTATATTTTTTTGAATGACCATTTTTTCAGTAAATAGTGAAGAGATCCCATTTTTGTAGAAAATTGTCTTTCTCATTCAAGTATTTACAATTCACCTTTTTCGTATTTAATTGAATTTAAAATTTAATTACTTTATTTTGATTATAAGTAACACCATTAATTTATTTTTAATCATATTTATGAATTTTTTTTCTATAATCAATATTATACAGAAATATTGATTTTTATGGAAGTTGAATTTCCATCACATTTTATGAGTTTATTTTAAAAATAATTTTTTAAACTTAATAGGACTTTATTAGATAAAATTTATTCCATATATGGAATAATAGAGTACATATTTCTAATTATTTCAACAAATTTTCTTAATGATTAGTAACCATGGTAAATATATGTCACCTTAGAAAGAGTAAATCCTATAAATATTATTAAAATATGGTGATTGTTCATCTAAAATATATAAAAAATACAATTAATTTAAATTCTTTGTTTGTGGGTAAACAAATAACCATCCAATATTCAAATTTATGGAATCTTGGGGAAATGTTTCTTTGATAATCAGCTTAATTTTTTTAATTTAAAGAATATATACAAAACTACTCTATCATAGTTTTAATATCTCTAATATTTTTTAAATTAGAAAAATATATGTTCCGTTTTGTTATAAATAATTCTTTGACATTTGAATTAATTAATTTTATTGTGGTAATTGTTTGTTATTTTTTAGTGATTAAATAATAACATTATATTTTTATGAAACACTAACATAATTCTATTGAATCAGTAGAAAAATCAAGCAAATTATTCTCAAAACACTAAAGGTAAAAAAAATTAATGAGTTATGGTAATTATATATTTTTTTGATAAATGTAATTTATTATTTATGTCTCAAATTTTTATATTTAAACTAAATTACTATCAATATATTATTATTAAACTCAACCATATAAATAGTCCTAAGAATGATTTTTTTTTATAAATAATAAGTTTTTAAATGATTATAAATTCGTAAAAATATTATATTTTAAAAAACTAATGGGATAATATTTATATTTTACAATATTTTAAAATAATGTGTCACTTTTTCATTGATAATAACATTTGTTACCCCCAATGTGTAAAAAACATTGATAGCACAATAATCATGAAAAGGATTAATGGGGTATTAAATAAATTAGATTTTTAAAAATTACATATTATTTTAAAAAAAATGATATTAATATTTATAATTATATCAATATTTAATTTTATATAAATATCCAAATCATTTTTTACACTTAAAAATGAAAATTAATTTATATCAATTTAATACTTTAAGTAATTCTATAGAATCCCCTCACAACATTTATAGATAGAAAACACCTATCCTCATTTAATCTCACATCATGAGACACTTTTCATAAAAAACAATTAAAAATACTCTTATAAACATCCATTGACACATTCTAGTGGAATGTTTATTTATAAAATATCATCCCCGTGGTCATTAAGGGGAGATCCAAATGAGGCTCTTCAAAGAGGATGCGACCATCTAAAATGAGCATAATCATTTTACTTCTTCTACCTAAATTAATTATATCTTAACCATTGCCATATAATAAAATATTTTTGTCACATTAACAAAGATATTATTATCATAATGGCATTACAGTAATCATCTCATTTTAATCCTATGGAGAATGAAGACATCGTTTGGGTATACATGTGGACTATAGCATGTATGCTAAGACATATTTCATTTTTATAGCCTTCTCACAAGGCTGGTTAATGAGTTACTTGTTACGAGGATAGTTAAAAATAAATTCTTATCCCTATATAGCCTAATGTAAAACTTTGCGGCTTATATTAATGATGAAATTTCTAATTTCCTCATGGACTTATAAAAAAATTTAGTTTTGTATTTGTGTTTTAAAAAGAAAGAAACAGCAGATACATAGCTGAAAAAACAGAGAGAGTAGTTAAAATAATGAAAAACATATGTATAAATAGGAAATAGATATACAAGTATAAGTTATAGACAGAAAAATTATAGTCTAAAATAAATATTCCTAGATTTAGGTTGATCCACTAATATGATATATATCATTGGCCTAAAATTCGATAGATCATCTTAAGACCAAATTCAGTTGCAGAAAGCTCCCCTCTTCTACACCTCTATCTCAATTAATAGTGAATTTGTGAATAAAAATCAACTTTATTGGTTTATCTATAACCTTACAACATTGAGAGTCATTGTTTTTAAATTATAAATAATGTAGACAATGTTTTTCATGACATGAAGACTTATATGTATCATCGTGTTTTCACATCCCAAACAGGGACTTGAAAAGTATCCCTTCATCACTAAAGTTTTGAGATGAAAACACTTATAGTAAGAAGGATAATCCCATATATGTATTTTCCAAAATATAATAAAACAAAGTTATTGTAAAAGTAACTAGGAAAAACTACAGAATGTGTCTTGTCTCAGGGAATAGTGGGAGAAAGAGTTACATTCTATCTGTAGAGGTTCCTAGAATTTTTCCCCTCTCAAGACCTCCTAAGAATAAGATTAAACATTATCTTAAATAAAAAAAGCATTTAAATTTAAAAATAGATTGTGAAATCAATGTGGTGGTCCTTGGTTCACTTGCATCGTAGAATAACTATCTTTTTGAAAAAAAAATACCAACTCTATACCCAAATTTTTGTCATGAAATTTTAATCATTATATAAATACTTAATGGTTATCATGTGTATGTATAGATTGTGGGATTTCCCTCTGTCCTGCATGATTCACCTTTGACTGAAGGAACTACATTTACAAATTTTCCACATATGCTTTTTTTCCCACATGTCCATCATTATAACATATCCATTTTATTCCATGTATCATTTTAAAAATGACATATCTGAGTGAGATATATAAAAAATTTGTCCATGTAGATAATTATTGACATAGGTGAATCTTTTTATGTTACTGATTATTGATGTATTCTGTTCTCATATAGTCAATTCAGTGATAGATCCATTTTGGATCAACATAGATGATTTACCCAATGTAGATCATTACTTTCGCATGGATTTTTTCCTTGATGTGTGTGTTTATGATGTAGGAAAATCCCTTAACGTAGTTTATTAGGTCTACATAGATGATTCCAATGTGTCCCACTTTCTTCATGTTGCTGATTTTCCCCACGTAGTCATTTCATGAATGTAAGTACATAAAAACACAAAAGTATAGAAAAAGTGAAATCCACAAAATAAGTTTGTTTTCGATTGAAAAGTAAAAATACTTATTCTTCAAAAATTATAAGAAATTTAATTAGATTAAAAATGAATTATTAACTACTAAATATCAAACATTAGAGAATATTTTATATGAATATAAAATTTATCAAATTTTCCTCCAAATTCACAAAATCTCTATAAAATACAAAATTTTTTATTTAAAATCTTTTAATAAACCCAAAATAGATGTTTCAATGTATGATAAAATAGTTCCACATCAAAATAAACCACACGTAAAATATTGTACACATAATTAATCTTGTAATTAAATTGAATTTTTAAAAAAGGTTTCAGTGTGAGTGAACATAATCAATTAAAGGAGAATACCAAAGTATCCATTGGAATATATTTACATGCCTTCGTTGTGAATCTATCACACCTAAAAAATTAAATATAGTCCCAAATTCCAATTCCATGAAAAGACACCATAGTTAATCAAGTGGAACTGGATCCATAACATAAAGGACAAATAAAAACACTCTAATAGGTTCCTAAAAAAAGGGTTAACTTCCCACTTTTTTGATATAACTGAAAAATTATTGTTATAAAACACTTGTCCCCTTGTTCATCTGGGTTGAATATTCTCCTTACTTACATAAGCTCATTTTTGACATTGGAACCATATATTATTTGTTCTCAGCCATGAATATGAGAAATGAATTATGCATAACACTTATTGATTTGGATTTATTTACTGAAACATACCCAATACCCTTGTCTCATATACTCATCTTGGGATCCCAATTTCTCCTTTTACATCAAATTTAAATGATAAATAATAATTATTGATTGGTTTTTATTTATATGTTGTTCCATGTAACATAGTAAAATTATATAATTTCACATTTATTTTGATGCTTCCTCATGTTATTGTTGAAATTACTCAGCATCTTAACTTATCAGGCTACATTTTCCTATTTTAATCATGAATTCCACAAACAAATTGAAGAAAACACTCAAAAATCACCCAATAACTATAATTTTAGATTTAATGGAATCAACCTAAATATTTTAAGGCATCTTCCCATGGTCCAATCGGTGAAATTTTTTATTAGTTCAACATATAGTACCCTAAAATTCTTATTTACACAAACCAACCCAGATTTAATTTCACGAAAGTGAAGGAAAATTATCATATATGGGGTATTTTTGATGCATAAAAAATGAGTTACATTTAATGAACATAATGAATTCCCATCTACCCCACACTTAAATTACAACGTTATACCCAATGTTCAATAATATATTTTTTGAAAAATTAATTTTCAAAAGGAATATTAAATTATAATGTTAGTTAATTCTTAGAGGGGTTATATTAGTGTTTATAAATGCACAATTTCCACACTTCTAGTTGAATCCATTTAAAATTTTATATTATATAATTCACATTTTAATATTCTTCCATTCATTTTTAATGTTAGACAATATAATTTAGAAAATTAGTTCAAACAGAAGCATTATAAACAATAAGGCATCCTATTTTTTAGAGAAGAAAAATTTTCGGGTTGCATATCATATTTTTAATCATATTAAATTTATTTTAAACACTATTCATATGAGAAAACTTGTTACCCTAGAAAAAAATTGACATTTTTATTGAAAAAAACCAGAGGTATTCCCCAAAAAATAATTCAAAATACAAAAAAATGAAGAAGATTAAAAAACTACACTTGTGTAGAATATTTTCAACATTGTTGATCAAGTGTTTGAAAATACAATTTTTTATTTTTTTTAATGATCTGTGGATGCTCCATTCAAGCACATACAATTTGTATAAAGATTAACATCATGTTTCAACTTTTAAAAATCAATGTGAACTGCAAACTAGGATTTAGAGAGGGAGTGTTGATCATATAAACGTATGATTGTAACTCATTATTCATTGATTGACTATCAAATGGGTACAATGAATTATTATTTTCCAATAATAATAATAACCCAATTAAAAATACTAAAAATTTAAAAAGAAAAAAATAAAGAAATAGAGAAATTGATAATTTTAGGATAACCGCCCAAGTGGTGAGGTGTAATAACCCAAACATTTATCAATTAAATTTATCCCTTCCCATAATAATATTTTCATCACATAAATCACATTAGGAAACAAAATTCCACATCATTCATAAATGAACTACTATGTGTCCTTTAAACGAAAATTTTCCACTTCTGTATTTTGAATTTCAAAAATATGACACACACAATTGCGACCAGTAAGATATTTGGAGTCTAATAAGATAAATGAAATTTTTTTTAATAGTAACATGCACTTATGAATAGTAACATACCCTTATGAATATTAAATCATCCAAGTGAATAGTAACCTTACCGATGATAGTATAAATAAAATTTACCCATTCTATAACTAACAATATGATATAATTACATTATAATAAGTGATAAATATTTAATGATTAATTTTATAAATTAAAAAAATTATTTTCATAAAATGTATTCATAAAAAATAATTTAGATTTCTTATGATTATATTATACTTTTATGAAAACTTAATTAATTTTTTTAAACTGTTGGAAAATCAATTTTCTATTTCTAAAATTTGAATTCCTCTTATAAATTATGATTTTAATTAAAAATTAAATTAAAAATATATAGAAATTTTTTTTCATATAATTGAGTTCATTTTTGAATTATAAATTTCAAAAAATGGTTAGGGTGAAGTTTTTTTATTTTTTCTAAAATACATGATTTTTTGGTGAATAGTGAAAATCGATAATTTACATAATATGCTAAATAAATGAACTTATGCATAATTATTGAGTCATGGATGATGTAAATGGCCATTTTTTAGATCTCAAATTCACATATTACTATTTTTAGTCACAATAATCCTCGCTATTTCTTTTATTGTGGAGAAATAAATAATTAATGAAAATAATATTTGGAAAGCCCATCTTATATCCACTATATATGCCACCCCTCACAACCTCGTTTCCTCACACATCTCAAGCCTTATGCCTACTCCAAATTCTACTCAAATAACCTTCTAAGATCCTACCCCCACGTCAATTATCCATTAGTATCATAGAAATATGAGAACATCTCCCGTAACTAGGCTCTTATAGAAGATATATTCAAGAAGTAATTTCTCTCTCTCCTTTGATTCAAATTACTTTCAAATTTCATTTTTTTCTTCTCTTATACTCAAAATATCCTTCCAAGTGTTATTATCACTCTAGAATGATTGATATAATGGTATGATGTAATGTTAATGGAAGCTTATTCATTATACTTCTCTTTTTCTCTCATTGTTTTAAAAATAAAATCATTTCCCATGATATGTTAATTTACCTATATCATGGGAAACGCAATTAAATTTTCCTTAAACTCCTACAAGGATGTAAATAATAAAAATTAATGGTTAAAAAATATTTTATTATATATTTTTTAACACCTTTTATGTTTTTGAAAAAAATTATACTTAATACTAAATGATAAAACAAAACATGTTCATTGTGATAAAAAAAACCACCCAAACTAAACTTAAACGATCATAATTAAATTTTAAATAATTTTTCATTCACATGGTATATAACACAGTTCATTAAATGATCATTTAAACCTATTTAATATCATTAATAACATTTAATATCAATTCATGATTTTTTTACAGGTTCTACACGAACATCCATTCATGTAATCAAGTGAATTGTTCATGAAAACTAATAAAAAGAACACTTATAAAAAATTAATTAGAACTTTATAACTCATCCAAAGGCCTATAAAAGAACTTAATGAAACCATAATAAACCATATTCTTGAGATAAAGTTTCATTAATTTTTAATTGATCTATATAATGTCATTATAAAGGAAATTAATGTGAGGGAAGAATTTAGATACAATGTAAGTGGAATTATCAAACCCAAAATTCTTTCATCAGTGTTTCCATCTTTCACTCATTTTTTGTCTTTTTATAGCTTAAAAATCATTTCTTCGTTATTATGTTACCTTTTCTTCTATATTAATGTTTCCTATATCTGTTTATGTAAAACATTATGTTTTCCAAAAGAACACTTCTTTCAAAAAAATACACCTTTTACTTCTCAATCATGGTTGATTATTCTTGTATCAAGTATTATACACCCTATTCCATTTGGGAACCCAATGTATATTAATGTATTGATTATGAAATATAAAAAATTCATTTCCATGGGTTACTATATATATTCATGATTGATATATGTTCTATGTGGCATGCATGATAATGTAAATTTTGAGATGCGTCTAGTGTTCTCGGAATTATATAGCACAATGTAAATGTTATAATGTGATGTGGGTGCCCAAAATTATATAGGACTCCAATGAATTGGGTAATTTAAAGAACCTCATCAGTAATGTGAAGTTTTTCTGAACATGATGATTTCTTTGTCCACAAATATGTGTGGTAGATGACCACTAAGACCTTATGTTTCATTTTTATGAATTTCCACATTCCATGTTTTTTCATAACGGTTCCCCTCATGATTAGGATACTTTGTCTATGCTATGATGATAATGATTATTATCAACCCATTTTATATTTTTTTATGTTATTGTCTATCCTTTTATTGGTATTTTAGATCACCCTTTTTTCATTTATATATTCATTTGACTAATTGTACTAAGCATAATTCAAGGACCAATAAGAAGTTAGAGAATCAGAAAATAATTAAATGTTTATGTTTTTGTTGTAAACATTAAATGTAGTCATAGTTTTACAAAGACACTGAACCATTGTATCTTCTTTTTATAATGATTTATTGTTGTTTATCATTAATATGATGTAAAAGTAATGTGGGAAAAGAATGGTTTTTATAGATGGTTTCTGATGCACGATTTACATAATTTGGGACTTATGATTAGATAACCTTAGTGAAAACCCTAATATGAGACTATGTATATTTAAGCTCACAAGAATCATTTCTAAATAGAGGGATCCCATAAGATATTATTTTAGTGTTAATTTTACAAAGGAATAAAACTATTTATAAACTACTTGTTGAATTATGTTTTCTTATAACCTTTTATATTTTATAAATTGGTGGGAACCTGGATAAACAATGCCAACAACCCATGAATGGGTTAATGCAGTTATTGCCCAAACCTATCATGACCCGTCCTCGGGACCTATGCTGTTACTACCCCAAGCCCGCCTCCCATAGGCCAGGGGATGGCGACTAGCACCAAAGGCGTAAAACCTGATAAAAAGGGATGGCATTTCCTTTAAGTAAGAAAAAAACACCATAGAGTACGCAAGCAGAAGTTAACACTAAGAAAACAATGTACAAATATAAGTGATGGAAAAGTAAATGGGCCAGAATACAAACCCAACTGAAGTAAAGTACAACTGAAAAGAAATTACAACAGTAGAAAAGTAAAGCAGCAACTCCGAGTCATCCTCTGGTAATCCCACCTGAAGGGTGGGTACAGATAGTCCCCTCTGCTCCTCGGCTCCAGCTGTCCGCTCCGAGTACGTTCCGTCCAGTGATCCACCTCCAGGTACCGTCTAGCTCCACGAGCTCCCACCTCGATCAGCGCTGTCCTTCGTCTGCATCTAACACAATGAAGTGCGGGCATAGCCCATGCAGGGGTGAGTATACACTGCTCAGTAGGGACCCCGAGACCCCCGAAGGTCTCCCAGAATCCACAAAGGATAATCCAAAAAGGAAAGATTCAGTCACGAAGTAACAACCAACTCTACTTAGGTGTATGCCCATACATATAACTAAGTCATCAATTCTAGTTCGGCTCCAACATCCGAGCCCAAGTTCGATCTAGTACACACAGGATAGCAAAATCCAATCCACACAGGATAACACAACCCAATCCACACTAGAGAGAAAAACAATCATATTGAAGATAATGATAGAAAGTCATGACTCAGCTCACACAGGTATACTTCTTCGTATGGCGATAGAGATGATCAGATGTAGCCACTGATTCATCTAAGCTGTTGGACCCACATAGGATACAAGACCAGCTAAGCTGTCGGACCCACAAAGGATACAAGTACATAGTCAAATATTGTCGGACCCACATAGGATACAAGAACAGTAGTACTACCGGAACCACAAATGATACAAGAACAGTAGTCATCACTGTCTAACCCATGGAAGATTTCAGTACGGTCGTCGTTGCTGCCAAACCGACGGAGGATCCCAGTACAGTCGTCGTCATCGTCGCAGTCACAGCCAGCTCTAAGGTTCCCGCATACAGCATGCTCGATTCCGGGAGTGTCCGCTCCACGATCCAAGGGGTCTGATACATAAACTGACACGAAGTATAGATTTGATGTATCCCAAAGTTCCATCCCGTCAATATGAACTCAACGAGACAGACGGCGCATCAATCGGACGCTCGGTCTGAGAGTTATTGGCTTTTTCATCCCAGGGGCCCAGTTGGTTTTTAAGTCAAAACCAACCCGACCATACTCCAAATGCATCCAAACCTTGAGCTTAATAATCCAAAAGAACTATCTCACTAATAGGAATCCAACAAAGTCAACGGAACTTCAATTGGACATCCGGAGCCAAAGTTATAAACATTTCCGCTCCGGAGGCCCGGTTGGTTTCGTGTTCGAACCAACCCGGCCATACCCAAATTTCTCCAAAAACCTGATTGTAATATACCTAAATGACCGACTCGATACAAGGATCACTATGAAACTAACGTTGTATCGATCGGAGGTCTGTAGCCCATGTTATGGGCCTTTGAACGTAGCTATCGAATTTTAGGGGGTTTTGGGCCCGGAATGACCCGACCCAAGACCCCTTGGGTCTGCCTGAAATGGGTCGACCTGACCCGGTTCCGGGTCCGGCCCACTTGGGAGTGGCACGGCCCAGAGGGTGTGGCCTAGCCCAGCGTGGGCGGGCCGGCCCAGCGCGGGCGGCCCGACCCAGCGAGGGTGGCCTGACCCAGCGCGAGCGGCCCGGCTCGGCTGGGCGCTCGGTCCGTGACCGAGCGGTGCGGAAGGGGGTGGGGTGTGCGGCCCCCTCACTTTCAAACGGCGGTCCCCCATGTGGAGTTGCTCGCCTTTTCTTCCACCGTGGGTTACGACCCCCAAACTTCCCGAAAGTCCGGCCTTGTTGGTCGGTCGGTGCCGTTGCGGGACCCCTGCGGTCCCGCCTTCCTGGAGCGCCAGCAACCGGCAGATCCGACCGCCCTTCCCTTCACCGTTGTGGCCTAAGGCCGCTCCCCTTGTTCGACCGGTGCGGCGCAATGGCGCTGCATGCCTCCACCGCGGCCCGACTCCGGTCGTGGCTTCTTTCGGCTTCAACGGCGCGGCGCGACGGCGCCCCGCTCCTTCGCCGCGTTATTTCCTCATTCCCGCGCGGTGTCGTTGCACCGTGCCACCTTCATTCCAAACCACGATGGTGAACATCATCTAAGGGGGGAGGATCGGTCATGTTTTTGCAGTCTGACCTCCTCCTGTTAAATTGATAACAGGTGGCCAATTAGTAAATGATGAACGTAAAATTAATTCTGAACGTAAAAACAACCCCTACCTCGAAGAAGTTGTCCAACGATGATCGTCACGGAAATGGCGTCGCGAGGTGAGGCTCCGTATACATCTTCAGTGTACGTCCGTAGAAGTGTTGATGACTCACACCGGCTATGGAGAGGAGAAGAACAACTCTTCGATCACTCCTTACGGCAACGGCGTTCTTCATCGATGTCTTGGAATTCCTCGCGTTCTCCAACGAAGAAGAAGAAGATCCATAATGCTTCGAGTATCCTCTCCCAAAATCCTCACACAACATAACAACCCCAAATAAAATAAGGAAGGATTATTTTATTAACACATTCCATGCGTTTCCAAACCTTCAAAAACTCAAACTCAAAATTAAATTATTTGAATAGCATTAATCAATCAATTTAATGTGAGAGTTGACATGCAATAAAGAGGGGGAACTGGTGAGTTACATAATTAAGGGGGGTTACCAAAATTAAGAGGGGGGGTTTAAGATAATTGAAGGGGTGGGGCTCATGTGGTCCCCACATCACTAATATCCTACCAAGTGGAGTTAGGATGTAGTGGGCCCCACCCCAACTTCCATGCATAGGTTATAACTACATAGAATAGAAATAAAAATTGTAGCGCAAAATTATTATTTCACTCTTCAGTTAACCCATTTTTTTTAACAAAACCACCCGAGAAAACGCAACTCCATAATAGGTGTTACTATGCAATTACCAGTGCTACGGTTTCATCGGTGGCCTCAGATTTCGATTCCGACCAACGGTTCAGAAGTTAGGAAAACCCACTCGTTCGTTCACTGAACGTACCCGAGCTAAACTTCGGAAATTGATTCTGGGCACACTGGGCCTTGGAATAAGGTGCTGTCAGAAACTGCGTACTCGTAAAATCCCAAATAAATTAAAAAAAAAAATTCCTTGAAATTTACGGGTCTTTACATTACTCCCTCTTCAGGGCTTTACGCCCCCGTAAAGATACATCACAAACTAGGGGAACCAATAAGGGTACTGAGCACGCATCTGAGCCTCTCGCTCCCAAGTGCTCTCCTGGAGGTTCCCATACTGCCACCTGATGTGCACTAGATGAATCGACCATCCACATAGGACCCGCTCATGTTGATCCTTGATCTCCACCGGGACTTCCACAAAAGTCACCGCGTCCTCAATGTCCAGCTCCCCATGGTCGATGATATGCGTCGGGTCGTGCACGTATCTCCTCAGCTGAGATACGTGGAAGACGTCGTGCACCTGGTGCAACTGAGGTGGTAGAGACAGGTGAGAAGCCACCTCTCCTATCATGATGAGATCATGGAATGGTCCAATAAAGCGCAGAGATAACTTTTTTCCCTGGAGAAATCTCTATAATCCACTTCAAGGTGAGACCCGCAAGAAAACGTGGTCACCATCCTCGAACTCTAGTGGTCTCCGCCTCCTGTCAGCATAAGACTTCTGTCGGCTCTGAGCTATCCTCATCCACTTTTGGATGACCTGGACCTTCTCGGTCGTGGCCTGGACCATCTTTGGTCCCACAAGTACTGACTCCCCAGGGTCTGTCCAGCACAGAGGTGACCTGCAAGGTCAGCCTTACAATTCCTCGTATAGTGCCATCCCGATGGTGGAGTGGTGGCTGTTGTTGTACAGAAACTCCACCAAGGGTAGGTGATCCTCCCAGCTGTGACTAAAGTCGTGAAAACATGCATGGAGCATGTCCTCGAGAGTCTGAATGGTCCTCTCTGTCTGACCATCCGTCTGAGGGTGAATGGTGGTGCTCAGGCGTAGCTGCGTCCCGAACTCCTCCTACAACCCCATCCAAAGTCGGGAAGTAAAGAGAGCATCTCGATCGGAGACGATAGATGATGGCACACCATGAAGCCATACAATCTTCTGAATGTAGAGGCGTCCCAAGCTCTCCACTGAGCCCTACTCTCTTATAGGTAAGAAGTGTGCCGACTTGGTGAGTCGGTCTAAAATCACCCAAATGGAGTCGTGACCTCTGGAAGTACTTGGAAGTCCAGTCAAAAAATCCATAGATATCCCGTCCCACTTCAACTCTGGGACCTCCAAGTTTTTTACCAAGCCTGCTGGTACCTGGTGCTCCGCATTAACCTGCTGGCAGGTGAGGCATCGAGAAATGAACTCTGCCATAGTCTTCTTCATCCCCGCCCACCAGTGTTGTCGTCTAAGATCCCGGTACATCTTCGCTACCCCTGGATGTACCGCCAAAGGGGAAGTGTGAAACTCTCTCAGAACCTCCTCCTGTAATGCATCTGGTACCATGGTACGTCCTCTAAAAAGGATGATGTGCTCTCCTCCTATAGAGAAACCATCAGGTGCTTATCTCGTGGAAATCTGTGCATGACGCGTCTCACAGTCAACATCCCAACGATGTGCCTCTCTGACCCGCTGAAGAAGTGGAGGTGTGACTGTGAGCGACCGAAGGAAGTCTGCCCCATCTCTATCCACAAAGGATATCTGTAAAGTGGCTAACTGCTTTGTCGCCTCTCCAAGTAGCTGAATGCTCGTCCTACTACTGAGAGCATCATCTACTATATTCCCCTTTCTAGTAGTATAGATTATCTCAAAGTCATAGTCCTGGAGGAACTTGATCCATCATCGCTGTCTCAGGTTCAGGTCCTTCTGCAAGAACATGTACCTAAGACTCTGGTGGTCAGAATAGACTGTAAAGGGCTCACCCATCAGATAGTGCCACCACATATTTATAGCGAAGACCACTGCTGCTAACTCCAGGTCATGGGTAACATAGTTATGCTCGTGCTGCCTTAACTATCGTGATCCATAGATGATCACTGCCCGCTCCTGCATCAGGACACACCTGAGTCTGGTCCCTGATGCATCGTAGTATACTACGTACCCTACTCCCTCCTCCGGTAGCCTCAAGATGGGTGCACTTGTAGAGACCCTAAGCTTATCGTACATGGACATTACATTACTTTTGCGGAATACTTAGTACATAACAAAAACACACACACAAGGATCGTAATAGTTTAGTGCCTTTGGAAACTCGGAACGTAATCTTCTAATCGTGGTGAAAGATCTTCAATATCTCCCATAAAGATCTTCCCTTTTTTTTACCTAAAAACCTTTCTTTATATCCTGGGGAAAAGAAAACATAAAAGGGTGAGCTCAAATGCTCAGTAAGGGTAAACAAAAGAAATATCAATCACATCATATACATAAGAACATAGCTTTTGGAAATCTTAACCTGCAAAAGAGCTCATAATATCATAACATGGGATAAATCATAGAAGTGAAAATGAGATCCCCATAATCATAACATAAAACTTGAAACTTTGTGGCATTCACACATAATCATAGAGAATCATTTCTTGTTAGTCAAGACTCATTACCAAGACTATCTTAGTGGACAAAGTCCCTTTCTGAATCGAGTAACCCTCGTTTCAGTCCTGTTTCACTGAACCGTTATAACCTACCGTTCCAGCCCTGTCTATATCATGAGATATAAAATCTTTACCCAATTCATTGGAGGGAGATATAGGTCCCACCCATCTTATAATGAATCCTTTCTTATGTGTGCCACATAATCATAAATCGTAGTGTAACCCATGTAATAAAAATGGGATTCTTAAACAACATGACATCATAAAACAATTCATATAAGATAAAGGAATTCATAAAAATATTTCCATCACAACATAATCAAACCAATGTAATAATAGGGATTAAAACAAAACCCTTTATTATCTTATATGGAAAATAATTTTGATAAAACACTTGAACTGCATTCTTGAGGAAAATATCCTTTCTTCTTCAAAAACACTTTTCCTTTCTTAACATGTCATAAAATTTTAAAATAAAAGAAGTTTATTAAAAATAAACTTGAAAACTTTAAAAGGGAGCTTCTTGGAAATAATTTTTTAAAAATCCATTCATGCCGTATAAGTTAAAAAAAATATTCTTCTCGTACTTTTGTCGGAAAAGTCAAAAAGTACCTCGTACGAAAAAACGACAAAAGATTCCTTTCATATTCTTTACTAAAAACTCACCAAAGGGTAAAATTGGATTTAAACTATTGTAAGTGGATTGAAACAATATTACATATTGAGGGAACATTGATGTGGATGATAAAATACACCCCAGTAAATACCAAAGTATAAACAATCTCGGATAAAAATGAGATTGTGATATTTCCCTTACCTTAGGTCCGACTTGCTTTGTAAGTGTCTGAACCTCCTGTATAATGATTTAAATCATGTTATTTACTTATTACAGAATCATATTCATTGTTATGATATCATATATGGTTCACTTATGACATTATATTACCCGTTCTTTTGTAAATTCCATGTTAAAGAAGCGTTTTGGGTAAAATCGTTTCATTTATCGTAGGTGTTTTGACTTGTTGTTCTTGACATCATTATTACTTATATCATGATTTACTCACTTCCAGAATATAAAATATGATTTATATATCATATATATATTCAGTATATATATATATATATAATAGGTAGATAAATAAAATGAAAAACACCGTTCATGGAGACGGTAGTCCGTACGTACGCATGAACGCTGTTTTCCTTTCCTTATTGTCTTGAAATGGAAGTAAGTAGATGAAATACATATGTATATATATACATAAATCCAGTAGCTTTATAATGTCATATATTTCATTATTATTTCTTATATATACATTATAATCATTCTTAAATGGTTAACATGGAGAATGAATCTCATCGCGTCGTGGAGACGGTATTCCGTACGTACGCACGCGCGGTGATTTCTTTTTCCGTAGGATGGATAGATGGTGAAATAGGGTTGTTTCATACATATAATAACATATCAGTATATGAGTGATACTGATGTTATTACTTCATAATGAAACAACCTAAGAAGAACAAGTGGAAGAAGAAATAAAGATGAAAGAATTGGTAACGGTAATTACCTCTTCTTTGAAGTGCCTCTTTGAGACCTCCTCTTAGGGCACTAAAATTGGTCTTTGAGGAAGACCAGAACCTCTAGGATGTTTTTAGGGAAGTGGAGAAGAGATTTTGGCAGGGGTTGGCCGAGCTTGAGTGCTCAAATTGGTGTGAGGAGGAGGGAGAGGAGGTGTCCTTTTATAAGGGAGGAGAGGGGCACCTTAGGAATACCTCAAAATATTATTTTATTTTAAAGTCAAAATCGGTTTATAATGGTTCAAAAGGGTCTTATTTCGAAGATAAAGTGGGGATGGGTCTAAATCCTATCAACCAATAGGATTTAGACAAGTTTAGGTTATTATTTTAACCTTATCAATTAGATTTAACTCTAAGTTAAATAATTTAACTTTTACCGTGTCTTTTTGTTTTCTTTCACTATATGGTTAATACACTTACTATAACATGCCAAACGAACCCCAAATTGTTTATTATTAAAATATATATCCTTATATAAGTCATTTGGCCGAACCTTATATTTTTAGGAATAAAATAACAATTAATAATATAATATTTGATTTAAAAACTATTTTGTGTCAATTTTGACACTATTTGATATATGATTTTTGTGAAAGTCATAACAGAATTATATGTTCGAACCAAGTTGATTAAATCAACACTAATATATCATAGTAACCTATAAAATTAGTGTAATTCATAAAAAGTCTCAAATTATATTTATTTTGGTGTTTATAACATCAATTATGTCAATATTTCATTAATAAGATAATTACTGCATCATCATTGTGTCATAAATAAATTAAATTATTTGATGTCTAAAAATTACAAATAAAATACCATCATGTAGTAAATCTTTTTAGATTTATAATGAATATTTAAAATAGAATTTATATTATTTATAACCCCATATTAAAAATGATTTACTTATTAAACATTGATTTTAACTATTTTAACCCTTCTTTAAATAAATTAATAATAAATGTCCTAATCTAATCCAAGTGGGCCTAAATGGTCATATTTTATTCCTAAGTTTGTTTTTGGTCGAATTACACTTGTCCAATAGAATTAGGACATGTGTTAGGGTAATATTAATATCATATTTACCCTTAGTTACCCTATTTACTATTAACCGCGGTAAAAAAAAGTAAAAAGTTACTATTCACCAAAAATTATTTTCATCTCATTGAACCACATTTTACTTACTGACATCAACCGTGTCTCTCGGATTTTTGAAATTCCATTCACAGAAGCGGTAAAATTAAGTTTTATGAAAAATTCAGTTTTTTTAACTACCACTTAGTAGTTTCACTATTCATCAAAAATTGATGTTTTTCAGAACAGTGCCAAAATTTCATCCCAAGCTATATTTCATATTCCGAATTCAAAAATGAAGTCTATTTTACCAAATTCATTACATAAAAGTTGCATTAATTAATTTTATAATTAAATCCCGCTGTTAAAACAAATAGCGTGTTTTTAAGAAACAATATATATCAAAAGATTGACACTTGTTTATGTCTAGTTTAAATGTGAAATTACATCCAATGACCAACATTGTATTAAATTGTAAAAATATATTCTAAATATACTTTAAAACCACTCAAATTAATGATTTATCACTATTAATTATTTCGATTAAAAAAGTTGTTTTTAATTATAATTTAGTAATTTTCACTATTCATCAGAATATGAAAGTTATCCGAAAAGTACCAAAATTTCACCTTAGGCTAAATTCGATACTCCAAATCCAAAAATGAAGTCCATTTTAAAATTTCTAAAATTTAAAAATTGGTTATTACTATTCATAACGGCTAGTTTTAATAATATTTTAATAGCATATAATTGTTTCGTGAAACTCAGTATTACGTACCACACACGCTATCGAGGAAGGTTGCGATTGCGTGTAATGCAAGGCAAGTCAAGGATGCGTGTTGTGCAAGCTCCTTTTGGTGTAGCGTACAACACAAGGCATTAGTGAAATAAAAAAGAATATTTTTCATAAAATCTCGGGTTGTTACATTCTACCCCCCTTAAAATGAATTTCGCCCTCGAAATTCGTCGGGGTTATAAATAGTTTACTATTCAAAAGTTTCTTTAATAGAAACCCACATCGTAAAAAGGAATACCAAAACTTGGCTTTAAAAACTAATATATGAAATGTAACGATTACCCAAATAACCTAATCACTGGGTTTCCACATAGGTGAAAATATGGATATGGAAGAGAAATCTAACCATCATGTTCTGATGGAGAGTGGTAGAGAACATGGCTATGGAAAAGCCAGTAATCACAAATCCATAAATTTGTGATGATCTAAGGTACCATCTGATTCATCAGGTATAAGATCACTAGGACAACATTTTTGGTTTTCAAGATCATTTCCCTAAAGTTGAAAATTTGAATTAGAATAAATACTTTCTTTATTTTGGTAAAATCTCACTGTTGTTCATGCCTTGAACAATTTCCACTTCATCTCTTAAATAAATGAAGTTGAATTTGTTATTCGTGAAGTGTTAGAAGATCATGTGATAGAATGACGGGTCATTCCATTTGTCTCAAAAGGTTAGCAAAATTTATATACATAAGTCGATCTATAGTGGGATTAATCATATATGGTTCCTAAAATGGGCTTATACCTCATATATCATACTGCTTAATATAATAACACTAGTTTCTACTAAACAGGGACTTCCTGTAGGTCAGTGGTAGGCGATAAAGGCCAGTCGCACTTCGGTTGTGGGTTCGATTCCTACAGCCTTGTCCGAAGCGATGGGCTGTCGCCCGTCCTGCAGGTTGTCCTTTTTCTAAAACTACGTTACTATAACATCCCATCAATAATATCGAAAATATTCTATCCTTAAACAATACTAACTTATGTCCAACATAATCCAGTCTAATCTTTAGGCTTATACATAATACTGCAGTCCACTCTCATAATATAGTGACAACGATTACCAGATATTTAACACCATCGTCGATCCCCATATATCATAAGAGATGTTTTGTTGGTCACATTCCAAACATTCAAAGTCCTTAATCATGTATTCTCTTTAATACCTTAGTGAAAACATGAATTCAGTTAAAAGTTAACACTTTCCACATACCAAAATCCTCAAAATTCTATATACTCAAATCATGATATCACTTAGTCCTTATATCAATCATGAGCTCATGAATACTGTTAAACATTTAATTTTCTCCTTATCCCTTCATTATGCCCATATCATCTGCATTCTAAAAATATCTGAATAACCTTTCCTGGATACTGGTAACATTAATAAAACACTTTTAAAACTCAAGGAAAGACAATAATGTAACAATCCTTAGATGTCTCTTTATTCCATAGTACCATGAGATTTCTTATACAACATTACACATGATAAACATGTAATCATTTCACTACATTCTTAAACCATTAACCGAGCTTCAACAATTCTTTCAAATCACATATCATTTTTAGTCTCTTCATAATCATCCACATAAATACTACCCATACGACCATACTGATTCTCTTCATGAGTCTTTCCCTTAGGGCATTGGTTTGCATAATGCCCATACATTCCACATTTAAAACACTTAACCATTTTTGATGTCGTAGAAATACCATTATCCTCATCCATGGTGTTAACTGAACCTTTTCCTTTGCACTTACTTGCTTTGTGTCCTTCTTTTCCAAACCCAAAGCATCTTCCAGTTCCCTTGAAACATTCTCCTTGATGCCTCTTCCCACATGATTTACATAGGGGAAATTGAACTTTCTTTCCTCTATGGTCATCATGAAACTCCATCTTTCTCTTATTAGCCGAGTCAGGAAACTTACCAAATTTTACTTTATTGATCATATTATGAGATTGCTGATTCGGCATAATAATGATTTTTGGACTTACAAATCCCATTTCATTTGGTTGCTCATAAAGAATATCATTCCATTGTCCATCATATCCTCCATTATCGTGAATCATCTTGTTTCCAGCCATTTTCTAAAACCCAAAAAGAATAGTGTGAGAGGCAAAAATCATAATAAAGGGAGAGTAACTTCAATATCTAACATCTTAGGTTAAATTCTAAGATCGTTACCATAGTTCTAGTACTATATCCTATACGTATACTTATCCTTAGGGACATCCATAGACATACATTAGAAATATCTCTAGGGATCTCACTAACATTTTCGCATCCTAGTTTCCAAAGGTTGACTAAACCTTTCCTCTGATACCAACTGTAGAGACCCGTATCTTGAAGTACATGGACATTACATTACTTTTGCGGAATACTTAGTACATAACAAAAACACACACACAAGGATCGTAATAGTTTAGTGTCTTTGGAAACTCGGAACGTAATCTTCTAATCGTGGTGAAAGATCTTCAATTTCTCCCATAAAGATCTTCCCTTTTTTTACCTAAAAACCTTTCTTTATATCTTGGGGAAAAGAAAACATAAAAGGGTGAGCTCAAATGCTCAGTAAGGGTAAACAAAAGAAATATCAATCACATCATATACATAAGAACATAGCTTTTGGAAATCTTAACCTGTAAAAGAGCTCATAATATCATAACATGGAATAAATCATAGAAGTGAAAATGAGATCCCCATAATCATAACATAAAACTTGAAACTTTGTGGAATTCACACATAATCATAGAGAATAATTTCTTGTTAGTCAAGACTCATTGCCAAGACTATCTTAGTGGACAAAGTCCCTTTCTGAATCGAGTAACCCTCGTTTCAGTCCTGTTTCACTGAACCGGTATAACCTACCGTTCCAGCCCTGTCTATCTCATGAGATATAAAATCTTTACCCAATGCATTGGAGGGAGATATAGGTCCCACCCATCTTATAATGAATCCTTTCTTATGTGTGCCACATAATCATAAATCATAGCGTAACCCATGTAATAAAAATGGGATTCTTAAACAACATGACATCATAAAACAATTCATATAAGATAAAGGAATTCATAAAAATATTTCCATCACAACATAATCAAACCAATGTAATAATAGGGATTAAAACAGAACCCTTTATTATCTTAGATGGAAAATAATTTTGATAAAACACTTGAACTGCATTCTTGAGGAAAATATCCTTTCTTCTTCAAAAACACTTTTCCTTTCTTAACATGTCATAAAATTTTAAAATAAAATAAGTTTATTAAAAATAAACTTGAAAACATTAAAAGGGAGCTTCTTGGAAATAATGTTTTAAAAATCCATTCATGCCGTATAAGTTAAAAAAAATATTCTTCTCGTACTTTTGTCGGAAAAGTCAAAAAGTACCTCGTACGAAAAAACGACAAAAGATTCCTTTCATAATCTTTACTAAAAACTCACCAAAGGGTAAAATTGGATTTAAACTATTGTAAGTGGATTGAAACAATATTACATATTGAGGGAACATGGATGTGGATGATAAAATACACCCCAGTAAATACCAAAGTATAAACAATCTCGGATAAAAATGAGATTGTGATATTTCCCTTACCTTAGGTCCGACTTGCTTTGTAAGTGTCCGAACCTCCTGTATAATGATTTAAATCATGTTATTGACTTATTACAGAATCATATTCATTGTTATGATATCATATATGGTTCACTTATGACATTATATTACCCGTTCTTTTGTAAATTCCATGTTAAAGAAGCGTTTTGGGTAAAATCGTTTCATTTATCGTAGGTGTTTTGACTTGTTGTTCTTGACATCATTATTACTTATATCATGATTTACTCACTTCCAGAATATAAAAGATGATTTATATATCATATATATATTCAGTATATATATATATATATAATAGGTAGATAAATAAAATGAAAAACACCGTTCATGGAGACGGTAGTCCGTACGTACGCATGAACGCTGTTTTCCTTTCCTTATTGTCTTGAAATGGAAGTAAGTAGATGACATACATATGTATATATATACATAAATCCAGTAGCTTTATAATGTCATATATTTCATTATTATTTCTTATATATACATTATAATCATTCTTAAATGGTTAACATGGAGAATGAATCTCATCGCGTCGTGGAGACGGTATTCCGTACGTACGCACGCGCGGTGATTTATTTTTCCGTAGGATGGATAGATGGTGAAATAGGGTTGTTTCATACTTATAATAACATATCAGTATATGAGTGATACTGATGTTATTACTTCATAATGAAACAACCTAAGAAGAAGAAGTGGAAGAAGAAATAAAGATGAAAGAATTGGTAACGGTAATTACCTCTTCTTTGAAGTGCCTCTTTGAGACCTCCTCTTAGGGCACTAAAATTGGTCTTTGAGGAAGACCAGAACCTCTAGGATGTTTTTAGGGAAGTGGAGAAGAGATTTTTTCAGGGGTTGTCCGAGCTTGAGTGCTCAAATTGGTGTGAGGAGGAGGGAGAGGAGGTGTCCTTTTATAAGTGAGGAGAGGGGCACCTTAGGAATACCTCAAAATATTATTTTATTTTAAAGTCAAAATCGGTTTATAATGGTTCCAAAGGGTCTTATTTCGAAGATAAAGTGGGGATGGGTAGAAATCCTATCAACCAATAGGATTTAGACAAGTTTAGGTTATTATTTTAACCTTATCAATTAGATTTAACTCTAAGTTAAATAATTTAACTTTTACCGTGTCTTTTTGTTTTCTTTCACTATATGGTTAATACACTTACTATAACATGCCAAACGAACCCCAAATTGTTTATTATTAAAATATATATTCTTATCTAAGTCATTTGGCCGAACCTTAGATTTTTATGAATAAAATAACAATTAATAATATAATATTTGATTTAAAAACTATTTTGTGTCAATTTTGACACTATTTGATATATGATTTTTGTGAAAGTCATAACAGAATTATATGTTCGAACCAAGTTGATTAAATCAACACTAATATATCATATTAACCTAGAAAATTAGTGGAATTCATAAAAAGTCTCAAATTATATTTATTTTGGTGTTTATAACATCAATTATGTCAATATTTCATTAATAAGATAATTACTGCATCATCATTGTGTCATAAATAAATTAAATTATTTGATGTCTAAAAATTACAAATAAAATACCATCATGTAGTAAATCTTTTTATCTTTCTAATTAATATTTACAATAGAATTTATCTTATTTATAACCCCATATTAAAAATGATTTACTTAATAAACTTTGATTTTAACTATTTTAACCCTTCTTTAAATAAATTAATAATAAATGTCCTAATCTAATCCAAGTGGGCCTAAATGGTCATATTTTATTCCTAAGTTTGTTTTTGGTCGAATTACACTTGTCCAATAGAATTAGGACATGTGTTAGGGTAATATTAATATCATATTTACCCTTAGTTACTCTATTTACTATTAACCGCGGTAAAAAAAAGTAAAAAGTTACTATTCACCAAAAATTATTTTCATCTCATTGAACCACATTTTACTTACTGACATCAACCGTGTCTCTCGGATTTTTGAAATTCCATTCACAGAAGCGGTAAAATTAAGTTTTATGAAAAATTCAGTTTTTTTAACTACCACTTAGTAGTTTCACTGTTCATCAAAAATTGATGTTTTTCAGAACAGTGCCAAAATTTCATCCCAAGCTATATTTCATATTCCGAATTCAAAAATGAAGTCTATTTTACTAAATTCATTACATAAAAGTTGCATTAATTAATTTTATAATTAAATCCCGCTGTTAAAACAAATAGCGTGTTTTTAAGAAACAATATCTATCAAAAGATTGACACTTGTTTATGTCTAGTTTAAATGTGAAATTACATCCAATGACCAACATTGTATTAAATTGTAAAAATATATTCTAAATATACTTTAAAACCACTCAAATTAATGATTTATCACTATTAATTATTTCGATTAAAAAAGTTGTTTTTAATTATAATTTAGTAATTTTCACTATTCATCAGAATATGAAAGTTATCCGAAAAGTACCAAAATTTCACCTTAGGCTAAATTCGATACTCCGAATCCAAAAATGAAGTCCATTTTAAAATTTCTAAAATTTAAAAAGTGGTTATTACTATTCATAACGGCTAGTTTTAATAATATTTTAATAGCATATCATTGTTTCGTGAAACTCAGTATTACGTACCACACACGCTATTGAGGAAGGTTGTGATTGCGTGTAATGCAAGGCAAGTCAGGGATGCGTGTTGTGCAAGCTCCTTTTGGTGTAGCGTACAACACAAGACATTAGTGAAATAAAAAAGAATATTTTTCATAAAATCTCGGGCTGTTACAGCACTGGTCAATCTCTGTCTCAGCTCCTGGAATCTTTGTTGACATCTATCTGACCACACAAAGGGTTTCCCATTCTTCGTCAAAGCTGAAAGCGGTTCCGTCACTCTAGAGAAGTCGGGCACAAATATCTGGTAGTACCCAGCCAAACCTCAGAAACTCCGCACCTCCATCACACTCCTGGGTGGCTCCCAAGATAGTATTGCCTCAATCATCACCGGATCCACCTCAACTCTAGACTCAGAGATGACATGCCCCAAGAATTGGACCTCACATATCCATAACTGACACTTCGAGAGCTTACCATAAAGCGGGTGCTCTCATAGTGTATCCAATACAACCCGCAAGTGGTAGGCGTGCTCCTCCATAGTAGTCGAGTATATCAATATGTCGTCGATGAAGACCATAAAAAATAGATCGAGATAAGGCTGGAAGATCCTGTTCACGAGACTCATGAACACTGCTAGACCATTGGTTATGCCGAAAGGCATAACCAAGAACTCATAGTGGCCATATCGACATATGAAGGCCATATTCTATAAATCCTCATCTCGAAATCTGAGCTGATGATAGCCCGACCTGAGGTCAATCTTCGAGAACCACCATGCTCCCCTGAGCTGATCGAAGAGGTCGTCAATCCTCGGTAGAAGATACTTGTTCCTCACAGTCACCTGGTTCAGGCGACGGTAATCGACACACAGTTGCAAGCTCCCGTCCTCCTTCTTGGCGAACAATATTGGGGAATCCCACGGTGAAACACTGGGTCGAATGAATCCCTTACCCTGAAAGTCCACCAGTTGTACTCATAGCTCTCGAAGCTCAGCGGGAGCCCTCTGATATGCTGGAGTAGATATGGGGGTTGTCCCAGAATACAGGTCAATATAAAAGTCTAGCTCTCTGTGAGGAGGTAGTCCTGGAACGTCGTCAGGGAAAACATCTACATATTGATCCACCACTATAGGATAACTCGGGCCCCGCACATCAACTTCTCCTAGGATGAGGCTAGCCAACTGATGAGTGATCGGCTGTCCACTCCTCTGCGTGATTCCATCCTGCACTGCAAAGGCTCCCTTCTCACCGGTGAAGGTGAACCTGCTCCCATCGGTGCGAACACACCGCACCTTGTGCCTAATACATTCGATCGGAGCATGGAGTGTAGATAACAAATCCATGCCTAAGATGACATCGTAAGGCCTCGACGCCGCTACAAGAAGATCCCAGCCGAAGCTCTCGCCTCCTAGAGTAAGCTCACACTGCCGGAACTAGTGCGTAATCATCGAGTCTGCTCTCGTAGGAGTCTCTAGCCATAAGGATCTAGCCAATGGCTCCGTCGGAATCTCTGAGCTCCGAACAAGGGAAGAGTCAATGAAAGAATGACTCTCTCCTGTGTCTATAAGAAATGCAGTAAGGGTGGATTAGACACAGATAGTACCATGAATCATCTTTGGTGCACTGTGGTCGTAGGCCTCCGCTGCTTGAAGCTGAGCCTGCCTCTGCCCGCCAGCTCCATGTGGTCAGGGTGGACCTCCTGGTGGTGGTGGTGGTAGAGCCTCAAGTCATCGACCACCACCTTCTTCTCGGCTAGCTTCTCTACCTCGTCCGCCTGCTCCCTGTGGACCACCACATTCGAACCTTTGTCTCTGCCTGGGTGGTCCCTCAACTGTCTGTTGCTCCTCTGCATGGCGGGTTGGGCAGTCCAGAGCCATGTGGCCATGCCCGCCGCATGTATAGCATTGTCTGCTCCTTGAAAGGCTGGATCTACAGCGTGTGCCCCGCACCTCTGATCCAGTATCCTGAGGTCATCTGCCTGATGTTCTAGTCCGCCTAGACCCCTATGACATATGTCGACTTTCAGCTGCAGAAGACTCAGCTACATGCCGACCTGCGGTAGGTCTCACTGCTGGTGTAGGCTCAACAAGAAAGCTCTCTACGAGAAGGGCTCACTCCAGTACTCCTACCTGCATCAGAATGCTGAGGGAGAACATCGATGCCCTTATCTCATGACTCAGTCCCTGCTCGAAGGTCCGAGCCCGGAAGAATGGGTCCCATACCATGTCCATGGAATAGCGCGAGGGATCGGTAAATCTCGCTGAGTACTGGGCTACCGTCAGGCTACCCTTCTGTAGCTGTAGTAGCTCCTGAATGCGCACCACACAGAGGGTGGCTGGGATGAACTCCGAGTGAAAGAGTCTCTCGATGTCCGACCAAAGGAGAGATGCCTCTTCGTGCACCTGGAGCATCAGGCTCCACCGTTTTTCCATTTTCACGTGCAGGAAACTCGCAGAAAGGATCACCAAGAGGTCAACTGGTGTCCCTACTAACCTGAAAACTCGTACAACAGCCTCCAGCTAATCTTAGGCTGCCTGAGGGTCCGTCTCCCCGTGGAACCTGGGCGGTCTCTGACGCTGAAACTAGTGCAGTTCACTAAGGAGATGTGCACTCTCAGCGGCTGGGGATGGTGGCAACGGTGGCTCGGCGGGTAGAGGTACCGCTGGTACCTCTGCTGTAATAGGTCCCTACACCGAGGCCTCGTCGCTCGGTGGGCTGTTGTCTCACACAAAGCTCTGAACCCTAGCTGGCGGTCGTCGTGGGGTCATCCTGAAAAGAGACAGGTGTGCCTCGGTCAATACAGTATACCTGGTGAGCTGACACAAAGTAATCACAAAGAAAACTTTTGAAACACACATGCAATCAATGTTTTCATGCACTGAGTCGGAAATCAGAAGTCAGGGTCCTAGTGTATGGATACGCCGGTCTCCGCACCAACACTGGACTCCCTAGACTGATAACCACACTCAATACCCTTAAAACAATTGCTTCAAATAGAAGAATGATCAGAGTCCTATGTTCTGTGGTAGAACCGAACTCCTCTGATACCAATTTGTCACGACCTGTCCTCGAGACCCGTGTCGTGACTACCCCAAACCTGCCTCCCATAGGCTAGGGGCTGGAGACTAGCACCAAAGGTGTAAAACCCGATAAAAAGGGAAGGCATTGCCTTTAAGTAAGAAAAAAACACCACAGAGTATGCAAGCTGAAGTAAACACTAAGAAAAAAGTGTACAAATACAAGTGCTGGAAAAGTAAATGGGCCAGAATACAAACCGAACTGAAGTAAAGTACAACTGAAAATAAAGTACAGCAGTAGAAAAGTAAAGCAGTAACTCTGAGCCGTCCTCTAGTAATCCCACCTGAAGGGTGGGCACAGTTAGTCCCCTCTGCTCCTTGGCTCCAGCCGTCCACTCTGAGTACGTTCCGTCCAGTGATCCACTTCCAGGTACCGTCCAGCTCCACGAGCTCCCACCTCGATCAATGATGTCTGTCATCTGCATCCAACACAACGAAGTGCGGGTAAAACCCGTGCAGGGGTGAGTATACACTACTCAGTTGGGACCCTGAGACCCCGGAATGTCACCCAAAATTGATGAAGGATAATCCACAAAGGAAATATTCAATCATGAAGTAACAACCAACTCTACTTAGGTATATTCCCATACATATACCTATGTCATCAATTCCAGTTCAGCTCCAACCTCCGAGCCCAAGTTCGATCTAGTCCACACAGGATAGCAAAATCCAATCCACACAGGATAACACAACCCAATCCACACAGGATAACAAAACAATCATATAGAAGATATTGATTGAAAGTCAAGACTCAACTCACATAGGTATAATTCTTCGTAAGGCAATAGAGATGATCAGATGTAGCCACTGATTCATCTAAGCTGTCAGACCCACATAGGATACAAGACCAGCTAAGCTGTCAGACCCACAAAGGATACAAGTACAGAGTCAAATTCTACCGGACCCACATCGGATACAAGAATAATAGTACTGTCGGACCCACACAGGATACAAGAACAATATTCATCGTCGTCGAACCCATGGAGGATTTCAGTACGGTCGTCGTCGCTGCTGAACCCACATAGGATCCCAGTACAGTCGTCGTCATCGTTGCATTCGTAGTCAGCTCTAAGGTTCCCGCACACAGCATGCTCGATTCCGAGAGGGTCCGCTCCACCAGCCAAGGGGGATGATGCATAATTTAACACAAATTCCGGGGTTGATGTATCCCAAAGTTCTATCTCGTCAATAGGAACTCAATGCGACAGACGGCGCGTCAATCGAACGCCCGGTCTGAGAGTTATTGGTTTTTTCGTCCCAGGGGCCCGGTTGGTTTTTAAGACAAAAACAACCTGAATGTACTCCAACTGCGTCCAAATAATGAGCGGAGTAATCCAAATGAACCGTCTCACTAAGAGGAATCTAACAAAGTTGACGGCACGTCAATCGGACGTCCGGAGCCCACGTTATAAGCATTTCCGCTCTGAAGGCCCGGTTGGTTTCGTGTTCGAACAAACCCGACCGTACAGAAAGTTACTTCAAACCTTGATTTTAATATACCCAAAGGATGGTCTTGATCCAAGGATCGCTACGCAACTGACGGTGCGTTGATCTAAGGTCCATAGCCCATGTTATTGGCCTTTGAACATAGCTGTCCGATTTTAGGGGGTTTTGGGCCGGGACCGACCCGGCCCAAGACCCCCTGGGTCGGCCCGAACCTGGTCGACCCGACCCGGGTTCGGGTCCGGCCAACTTGGGTGCGGCCCGGCCCAGCGGACGCGGCCCGATCCATGTGGAGGGGCCCACCTTGTCTGCCGCCGACGGTTACGACCCCCGGACTTCCTGAACGGCCGACCCTGTGGGACGGCCGGTGCCGTCGCGAGACCCCTACGGTCCCACCTTCCTGGAGCGCCGGTGGCCGGCGGATCCGAACGCCCTTCCCTACACCACCGCGGCCTAAGGTCGCGGCCCTATTCCGATCGGCACAACATGATGGCGTCGTGCCCCTCCGCCACAGCCCAACTCCGGCCGTGGCTTCTCTCGGCTCAACGGCGCCGCACGACGTTGTCGCACTCCTTCGCCGTGTTATTTTCTCCTTCCCGCGCAGTGCCATTGCACCGTGCCGCCTTCATTCCAAACCACGACGGTGAACATACACAAAGCCAGGGGGATCGGCCATGTTTGTGCGGTCCGACCTCCTCCCGTTAAATTGTTAATAGGTGGCCAATTATTGAACAATGGATGTCAAATTAATTCCGAATGTAAAAACAAACCCTACCTCGAAGAAGTTGTCGAACGATGATTATCGCGGAAACAGCGTCGCAATGTGAGGCTCTATATATGTCATCGATGTACGTCTGAAGAATTGTTGACATCTCACACCGGCTACAGAGAGGAGAAGAACGGCTTGTCGATCACTCCTTGCGGCGATGGCGTTCTTCGTCGAAGTCTTGGCATTCCTCGCATTCTCCAACGAAGAAGATGAAGATCCTCAAAGCCTTGAGTATCCTCTCCCAAAATCCCCACACAACATAACAACCCCAAATAAAATAAGTAAGGATTATTTTATTAACGCATGCCATGTGTATCCAAATCTTCAAAAACTCAAACTCAAAATTAAATTAATTGAAAAGCATTAATCAACCAATTTAATGTGAGAGTTGACATGCAATAAAGAGGGGGATCGGGTGAGTTACATAATTAAGGGGGTTGCCAAAATTAAGAGGGGGGTTTAGGATAATTGAAGGGGTGGGGCTCGTGTGGGCCCCACCTCACTAATATCCTACCATGTGGAGTTAGGATGTATTGGTTCCCACCCCAACTTCCATGCATAGGTTATCACTACTTAGAATAGAAATAAAAATTGTAGAGTAAAATTTTTATTTCACTTTTCAGTTAACCCATTTTTTTAACAACACCATCCGAGCAAACGCAACTCCAGAATAGGTGTTCCTAAAAAATTACCGGCATTGCGGTTTCATCGGTGCCCTCGGATTTTGATTTCAAGCACCGGTTCAGAAGTTAGGAAAACCCGCTCGTTCGTTCACTGAACGTACCCGAGCTAAACTTCAGAAATTGATTCTGAGCACACCGGGTCTCAGAATCAGGTGTCGTTAGAAACTTTGTACTTGTAATATCCCAAAGAAATTATGAAAAAAAATTCCTTGAAATTTATGGGTCTTTACAAAACCACATCCCTAGTTCATTGGGAGTTGGAGTTCAAAACATCACGAAAATGCTTAACCAAATTTCTCAGGTTATGAATAATAATCCGAGTAATGTGGAGCATCCTCATTCAACTAAGAGGGAGAAACTAGCTATTTATTTTTTTTATGCAAAAATGATCACCATTTTTTAGTGGATCATACGATCCACTAGATATGGATGAGTGGTTCAACTCGAGGGAGGAGATCTTTTCTATGATTCACTCTTCTGAGACAGACAAGGTGAGTCTGTACATTTATCGTCTCGATGGATAGGCAGACTAATGGTGGGATTTTATTAAGAACAATAAAACAAGAGAAGAAATTGAAGATATGGAGTGTGAAGAAATTAAGATCATGTTTTATAACATGTATTTCCCATGAACTCTTCATATGAATACAGAGAGAGAATTCGTAGAGTTAATTAAAGAGGATAAAGAATCTTTCATGGTCGAAAAAAGAAATTTCACAAATCATGAATGGTATTATATGTGATTTTTTTATAATAAGTTATATCCAAATTGATATATTCTTTAGTTGATTAGACCCACACCTTCGAAAGAATCTTGCAATTATAGATTTTGGGAGTTAGTAATAGTTTTTTTGATGTGAAATAAAATTTGATATGGAGTTTTGAGAATGGTCCCAGGGCTATGGTGAAAAGAAAGGAAGGATGGAGTTCCTTACTGGAGGATTTAATGAGAAGTGATGAAACATAACTCAACCACCCCCATGTCAAAAATGTTGGAAGAAGCGTCATGGGAATTTCCTCAAAGGGATTGGGAAATGCTTCATGTGTGGGAGATAAGGACACAAAGCTCAAGAGTATTTAAGAGAAATTATAGTGCACGAGAATGTGGTGGAGGAAAGGAGAGAACCACCCATGGTTCAATGATACAACTACAGGGACAAAGCAAAGTATCCAACCTTTTGCACTGAACCTAGATCCCTCAAGGGTAATCAGTTCCATCAGCCACCAAAGCTAATGGAGCGAGGGAAGGGTTATGTCATCACTACTACATACATTGAGAAAGAAATGAATTAGTATAACGGACACTTCCAATTCACTCAATATTTGAAGTGGTCTTATTTGATTCTGGTTCTATGCATTTTTTTGATATCTTGATTGTTTTCTATAACTATTGAATCAAATCCCTGAAACCTTGAAGTAGAGATATTTTTTAAAATACCATGTGGTGAAATCATTGAAACCCAAGTGTTGGACTATTCTCCTATTGTCGTATCTTTGAAGATTATTCCATGGAATCCAATGATACAACCCTTGGTGGAATTCAACACTATAATGACAATGTATTGGATCTCGTTATATATATAAA
The DNA here is from genome assembly GCA_963277665.1 of Viscum album. NCBI lineage: Eukaryota > Viridiplantae > Streptophyta > Magnoliopsida > Santalales > Viscaceae > Viscum > Viscum album. The sequence goes on from OY728160.1 coordinate 1,944,127,474, forward strand.
ATATCAACCATCGGGTAAAGGAAATAATTTTTCATATTCCAAACAATCCCATGATCCTCTAAAAAAGTAAGTAAGAGCATGAATATCCATGAAAAAATCATCAATGGTGTGGGTGTTAATTCCCTATGAGGATGCATACCTTGCTGAAATGGTTCAGTCAAAGGAAAGTTTCAATGTAGTGGAAATTCACATCATGAGGTAATACATTGATGTTTTTTCTGTTGATTTACCCAGACATCCCCTAGATCATGAGGTTGAGTTCTCCATTTAAATCTTACCTTTGGATACTCTTATATCAATGTGTCCCTATAGGATGGATCCTATTGAACTAGAGGAGTTAAAGAAGCAGCTACAAAATCATTTGGACCGAGGGTTCATAGTCCCTAGTGCATCACCTTGTGGTGCATCAATGATCTTTGTGAAGAAGAAGGATATAACAATGTGTTTGGGTATCAATTATCGGGAAGTCAAAAAGATCACCATAAATAAAAAATATCCTCTTATAAGGATAGAATATTTTTTCGATCAGTTAAGAGGATCTCAATACTTCTCAAAGGTGGGTATTCATTTTGGATATCATCAGCTAAAGGTAAAGAAGGAATATATTCAGAATACTATGTTTTGTACAAGGTATGATCACTATGAGTTTTTTGTGATTCCCTTCAGACAACTAAATCCTCTGTAATCTTCATGGATTTGATGATTATATTCATTAAAAAGTTCCTCTATAAATTTTTGGTAGTGTTTATCGATGATATTCTTAACTACTCTAAGAACAAGGAGGAATATGAATAACATCTAAGACTTTTGTTAGAAACATTGATAAAGGATAATTTGTACACAAAGTTCATAAAGTGTGATTTTGGATGAAGAAAGTCACGTTCTTGGGACATGTGATCAAAAGTGATGGAATTTATATGGACCTTTAAAATAATGTGATTGCGGAATAGCATAAGAACTCTTGAGTCATATAAACCTGTAGTTTTCTCAGATTAGTTTGGTAATATCGATGTTTTTTAAAAACTTTATCATGAATTTCAAGACCACTGAATATTTTAACAAGGAATAATGTAAGGTATGTATGGATGAAATAATGTTAGGAATGCATCAAGGTGCTGAAAATAAGGTTGATCACTACAGCTTTACTCACATTACCAAAAAGTGGAGAAATATTTGTGATATACAGTGATTCTTAGATGAATGGCGTGGGTTCTGTACTCATGAAAGATGGTAATTATATAGCCTACACGTCACGACAGTTGACGATCCATGAGAGGAAATACATAATGCATGATCTGGAGCTAGAAGATTTAATTATTCCTTGAAATGCTTCCGGCACTACCTCTATGGTGATAAGTGTAACATAAATTCCTATCACAAGAGTATAAATTATATTTTCACACAAAGAAAGAACAACATGCAATAAAGGATATGGTTAGAGCTAATCTAAGGCCATGATTTCTCTATTCACTACCATCTGGAAAGGTGAACAAGGTAGCTGATTCTCTATGTAGAAACTAACCTAATACTCTATCCATGATGTTGATTGATAAAGACCCTATCTTCTTGGATATACAAAGGATGGATTTTCAAATAATAACGATAGGGAATATGTAATAACTTGACCAAATTATTGCCTAACCATATATCCTAGAGAAGATTAAGGAGGCACAAAAAGATGATCTGGAGTTAGAAAATATGGTGAATACAGTATTGGAAGGGATGATGCACAAGTTCCATATCGACTGTGTTGATGTTATTCGTTTTGGAATGTTTCTTTGTGTTCCTTAATCACCAAGATAAAGAAGGATCTATTGGACAATGCACATAGCTCAACATTCTCTATCCATCCTGGTAGCACCAAGATGTACCAAGATATCCAAAACACTTATGGTGGGATAACATGAAGAATAATATTGCAGAATATATGTTAAGGTTCTTGATATGTTAGCAAGATAAATAAGAGTGGCATAATTCTAAAGGGATGATGCAACCATTTCCTATACCCATGTGGTAATTGGAGAATGTCACAATGAACTTTTTCAACGGACTCATGTAGACATCCAATGGAAATAATGTCATATTTTTTGTGGTGGACAGACTCACCAAGACTACCCACTTTATCACTATTAGGGAAGATCTATCTCTTGAAAAACATGAAAAGATATATTTTAGGAATGTGGTGACACTTCATGGGGTTCCACTCTAGATTATCCCTGATCATGATCCATGGTTAACATCTAAATTCTGGAGAAGTCTCAAACATGCTTTGAGTACTGAATTAAATTACAACACGACCTATCACCCCCAAATTGATGCCCAATTAGAAAGTACTATTAGTAATCTCAAACATATGATAAGATCATAATATTTTGAATTAAATGGTGGATGCGATCAGAATCTCCCATTGGTTGAGTTCTCATACAACAATAGCTTCCAATTGATCTTTCAACTAGCTACATATAACGCTCTATATGGAAAGTGATGTAGAATTCAAACCTGTTGGGACGATGTTGGAGAAAGAAAGCTAAATGGACCTGATCGTGTGAAAAATAAGAAAGAGAATGTTCAATTCATATAGAAAAATATCAAATATGGTCAGATTTTTAAAAAGCGCTATGATTACAACCATCGAAGGGACTTGGATTTTGAAACTGGAGATAAAGGCTTCCTTCGAATATCACCAAGGAAGAGATTCACTTGGTTTGGAATAAAAGGGATGTTAAGCCCCTGGTACATTGGCCACTTTGATATCCTTAAATGAATAGGATTTTTGGCCTATCGACATTAACTTTCACCTAAAATAGATCATTTTCATGATGTGTTTCACATATCACTACTGAGGAAGTACATACCAAGTTCCTCACATGTTCTTAACTCATAGGTGGTACAACGAGAAGATGATCTCTCTTTTGAGGAGGTTCCAGTAAAGATTATAGACCGGAGAGATAGGGTTCTACTCATTAATACAACCAACCTTGTCATAGTGTTGTGGAGAAACAATAAGTATGACGAAACAACATGGGAACCAGAGGATGTGATAAAGAGGAAATACCTTATCCTGTTTATGTAAAATGAAATTTCGAGTGCACAATTTGAAAAGGGGGAAGAATGTAAGGGCCCAAACATTTATCAATGCAATTTATCCCATATTTTTATAATGTATTAATCACATAAAATTAAATAGGAAACATGATGCCACATAGTGCTTAAATGATATATTATGTGGCCAATAAACATAAATTTTCCACTTCTATGTTTTGAATTTTGAAAATCTCACATACACAATTTCAATCAGTATGATGTTCGGAGTCTGATAGGACAAACGAAATTTTTTTGTGAATAGTAACATACCTCTATGAATACTAGAATAACCTTATGAATAGTAAAATGGTCCTCATGAATATTAAATCATCCAAGTGAATAGGATCCCTACCAATGATACTATAAATAAAATTTATCCAACCTATAAGAGATAATATTCTACAATTACATTATAATAATCCCGGAATATATAATTCTTAATTTAATAATTTAAAAGAAATCTTATTTTCATTAAATTTATTCATAAAATAATATTTATATATCATATTATTATATGATAATTTCTTGATACCATAGTGTATTTTTCAATGTGTTAGAAAAGAAATTTTGAAATTTTAAAATTTGTATATTTCAAGTAAATTATGATTTAAATTAAAAATTAAATTGATCGTATTTAGAAAATTATTTTTGTATAATTGAGTTAATTTATATATTATATACATAGAATAAAATTTAGGGTTTATTTATGGTATTTTTCTGAAATACTTGATTTTTTAGTTAATAGTGAAATTTGATAATTTACAAAATATGCTAAATAAATGAATTTCTGCATAATTATTGAATCTTGGATGATGTAAATTGACATTACTTAGAACTCAATTGTACCTATTAATATTTTTATTCACAATAATTATCATTATTTCCTATCTTTTTGGAAAATAATAAATTAATGAATATAATATTAGGAAAACCCCTCTCGCCACCACTATAAATACCATCCCTCACAACCTCATTTCTAGACACAACTCAAGCAATGTGCCTACTCAAAATTATGGTCAAATATCTTCCCAAGATCCTCCCAAATTTCAAGAATCCCATTATCTCATAAAATGTAAAAAACCTATCCCATAATGGGGCTCTCAATGAAGATATTTTCATGTGGTAATTTCTCTCTCTTTTCTTTCAAATTCCTTTCAAAATTCATTTATTTCCATCTCTTATCCTCAAATTCTCTTATCCAAATATCATGATAACTCTAGTATGATTTTTATACTGGTATTATATCATATAAATTTTATTTTACTCATTATAATACTTTTTTTCTCTCTTTTTTTATAAAAAATAAATTGCCACCCGTGATGTGTTAATTTGCCAACATCATGGGTGATGCATTAAAATTTTCCTTCAACTCCTAGAACAATGTCAACAAAACCATTAAATTGATGACAGAAGATTTTAATATGTCTGTTCTAACCCCTTATATTTTCTTGAAACAAATTATATACATAATACTAAATGATAGAACAAAACATGTTTGTTGTGATCCAAAACCCCCATAAATTAACCTAAAATGATCACCATTAAATTTTAACTAATGATTCATCCAAAAGGAATATAACATAGTTCATTATAAGATCTTTTAAACAAATTTAATATAAATTATAACTTGTAAAATCAATTATGGATGTTTATCCATGTTCTATATAAACTTCCATTCATGTAAACAGGTGAACCGTTCATCAAAACTAAGAAAAAGAACACTCCTAAATAATGAATATAAACTCTATAACTAATCCAATGTCCCATAAAAGAACTTATTGAAACCATAATGAACCATATTAATGTATAAATGGATCTTTAATTTCTAATTAATTAATATAATGTCATTATACATGACATTAATGTGAAGAAAACATTCATATATAAGGTATGAGGAATTCTAAACAAAACATTCTTTTTTCAGGGGTTTTCCATCTTTCACTGCATTTTCAGGGTTTTTATTCATTAAAAATATTTTACTCATAAATATATAACCTTTTATGGAATATAATAGTTTTACATTGGTTTTTATGTCAGATATAATGTTTTCCAAAAGAACTCTTCGTTCAAAAAACATACCTTTTACTTCTCTGTTAAGGATGATGATTCTTGTATCAAGTATGATATTCCCTCTTTCATTTGGGAACCCAATTTTTTTGAATGTTTGATTATGAAATTAAAACCATTCCTTTACATGGGTTACTATATATTTAATATTGATATATGACCTATAAGGCCCCAGCCTTAAACCTTACTTAATCTCGAGTTATTACAAGATTACACATCGAGGATCTTTTCAGGTTTATAGTTTTAGAGAATTAGATCATAAAACTTGCATTACATTCCACATTTAAACAAAGTGGTTACATAAAAGATAGTATTCATTTTTTCCATCAATGGAAACATATTTAAAAATAAAACATGGATTCATTCTTGACACTTCCTTGACACTATCATCACATCATGTACCTTTCCCTTGACCTATGAAATTCATTTCAAAAACATGGGATGAGCATAAAAAGCTCAGTAAGGGATATGAAAATATAGAAAGTAAACATGAGTACATGTATACATAAGAATCAATGAAATCATACTTTACTCATAAAACATAAACACTTTAACATACCTCATCAAATCATGAATAAGTCATAGAAATCATAAGACATAAAGGTAACTTGAGGCATTCATAACATTCTTACGTAGGGAGTAACCCTCTTGGTTACGTTTGGAATACCCATCACAGTATATTCCCTAAATATCTTAGGAGAAACCATATCATTTAACTCCTTCATGTTACCCAATGCATTGGAGAGCTATATCGGGCTCACCTGCCCTTAGTTTATCACACAACCACCCGTCTTCATAATAATGCCCAAGAACCATAACATAATCGTATCACATAAAACATGCATAAAGGAAACATAACATTTCCACTTTTCAATAACAAGATATCAATATAACACATTGATATAAAAACATTATGAAAACCATTTTCAATACCAAAATAAAAGAAAAGTAAAACATGGTATTTAGTTTTCATTAAAAAAAGTTATGTCTTTTAGAGGAAGCCGAAACTCAAATAATGGTCCTGGCGGCGGAGAAGTCGTTGTCGCCGCATACATACGACAAAAACATTCCCTTTGTGGTTTAGTAAAATGATCCTTATAAAAAATATTCCATTTGGATAAACGTAAAAGTCAAAGGGGTTTATACACCATATAAAAGAAGGTTGTGTATAAAAAAAATATGCCTCAATGAAAGGAGATTGAGATGAAGTCCCATACCTCGGGTCCGACTTGACTCGATCGTTATTTAACCTCATGAATAATAAACATGAGTTAATTTATACTTGCTTAATAACATTTTTCAAGATCATTATTCCTTTTATATTACTTATTATCATGTTATGAACATTATTTAATCATTTAAGTTAATAACGGTCATTTTGTCGATATTTGGTACTTGAGTCAAAAGTGAACTTCTTGTATTTACAAGCTGTTCATGTAGGAAAATATCCATTATCTCAAGAATGATATTCATGATGTAGATGAAATATATACCATATATATCCAGTATATACATGAATTTATAATATTACATAATCATTTTGAGGTAAGAAATGAAATGCACCATTCATGGAGACGGTAACCCGTACGTACGCATGAACGCTACTTTCATTTCTATATCATATTAATGGAATTACAACTAAATGAGAGATATGTATATTTTAATTCCATAATTATATTAATCATTTAGATGTAACATAAATCATATATATCCATTATATATATGTATATATAATAGTACATTACATTTGGGGATAAGAAATGAAATGCACCGTTCATGGAGATGGTAAGCCGTACGTACGCATGAACGCTACTTTCATTTCTATCTCATACTTTAATGGAAAGAAATAACAATTATATAAAGGTATATTATAATTCCAGTATAATATAATATATAATATCATTAAATATATCCTTTATATGTACCACTTATGGTATTAACGAATCAAATCACTTTGAGGGGGCGGTAGTCCGCACTTCCTAAAATGGAGATATCGCGTTTACCCATAATGGAAACCATATAGGTATGCCATAAATGAAAAATACAGAAGAATAAGGAAAAAATAAACAGAATATATAACATATATAAATATAGTGTCATCTTAATGGCCACCTTTTAAGGTGTTAGAAGAATATTGAACAATCATCGTTTCGTGAGGCAGAAATTCGCCATCCATGGAAACAGTATGCTCTTTAACCATTAGATGAATGTGTGTTTAAGTGTAGCTATAATACATCTCATAACAACATCCTAGTATATTGAAGATACTGGATTTGTTATAAAAGAAATGAATAAATAGAGTTTAGGGGGTTTGATAAGCAAAATAAAACAAAAGAACACAAGTGAAGACATTACCTTAAAATCAGGTAACTCCCTTCGGTTTGAACCAAAAGGGTTTCTTGAAGAGATTCCTGCCTAAGGTAGAGCTTCTATGAGTAATATATGTATTTTGAGAGACAAAATGGGAAGGTTTTTCCGAGCCAAAGGCTTGAGAGGTGTGGGTAAGGAGGTAGAGGTGGGGGCCTTTTATAAGAGGAGAGGAGGGGCACTCTTGGAAAGGTATAAAATGTTACTTTATTTTCAAATGCGTTTAGGATTTTAAAGGTCCCACATTGATGTATTTTGAGGATAAGGCTATAAGGGTTCGAGATATACTCATACAATAGGTTTTTGACATGTGTAGGGCTTAGATTTTACATTATCTTTTCATTTTATTTAAATTGTTAAATAATAAGGTAATCGGAGCATCATCATGATGTCGTAAATAATTTATTTTATTTAATGTCAAAAAATTACTAAAAAATTTCTATGATGTAGGAAATATTTTTATATTTCCAATGACTATTTATAGTCCAATAGATCATTTATTTAGGCAAAATTAAGTTTTTTTACTCAGGTGATACATTCTTTGTTATATTTAACTTTCTTTAAAAATAAAAAGGCAAAAAGTCATTATCACACAAAATTGATTCCATGGGGTCCCCATGTTTGGCACAAGGCATCCCATGGTCGGCCATGAGACAACCAGTAGCATTAGGACACATGTTTGTGTCATTGTTTTATTATTATGATATTATTTTATTATCCATAACTACCCGATTACTCATTAATCAAGATAATTAAAGATAATTACCGTCGTTACTATTCATAATGTCCAAAAATGGCTCTAAATTAAATAATTTGGACCTTATGATTCCAAATATTGAATCCATTTTACCAAATTCCAAACATATAAATTTCAATAATTAATTTAAAAATAATTCCCGTTGTCAAAACTAATAGCGGGTTTTTTAAACAATATCTATGAAAAGTTTGGAATTAGTTTATGCCCAATTAAAAATTGAAATTAATACCAACGATCAAAATTGGATTACATGGTAAAACTATATTATATTTATACTTTAAAACCAATTAATAATATAATATAACCATATAATTAAATTAGATGAAAAAGCAGTTTTGATGTAAAATACAGTATTTTTAACAATTCATTAAAAAATGAACATTGTCAGAAAAATACCCAAAAATTATCCAATGTAAATTTAAATGTCCCAATACTAAATAATAAGTTTATTTTGAAAAATAGATCTTATAAAATTGTCAAAAGTTTGATTTAAAAATGATTTTCCATCAAAAGGCAGTAAAACAATCTTTTAAGAATATTAGTGTATTCCATGCTTAAGATTGGATTTATTCTCATTTTAAGCCTTTAAAACACTATCTAATTCATAAATAGACATAGATAAGAATATATATTATTAATTACTTACATGGTATGTTACATCCTTCCCCACTTCAGAAAATTGCGTCCCCGCAATTTATTTACTTATCGAATAAGTTGGGGTATTTATCCTTCATTGCATTTTCAGATTCCCATGTTGCCTCTTCACTCATGTGGTTTTTCCACAAAACCTTTACTTGATTAATCACCTTATTCCGCTACACTTGATCGATGTGGTTAATAATCTGGAATGGTTTTTCTTCATAAGAGAGATTCTCTTCCAGTTGAACTACCTCTGGGCTCAAAACATGAGATGGATCTGGAATATACATTCTCAACATCGAAACATGAAAAACATAGTTTACTTGAGATAAACTTGGAGGTAAAGCCACTAGGTAAGAAACCGATCCAACTCTCTCCATAATTTCATATGGTCCAATCAACCTTGGACTCAGCTTTCCTTTCTTACCAAATCACATCACACTTTTCCATGGTGAAACTTTGAGAAAAAACATGATCACCTACTTCGAAAGATAGATCCTACCTCCTGTTGTCTGCATAACTTTTCTGTCTTCTCTGAGATGTTCTCATGTGTTTCTGAATCAACAAAACTTTTTCTACCATCTCTTCTACCAATTCTGGTCCCATTAGCTTCCTTTCAACCACTTCATCCCAAAAATCTAGAGTCCGACACCACTTCCCATATAATGCCTCAAACGACGCCATCTGTATACTGGAATGAAAACTGTTATTATATGAAAATTCAACCAAATAAAGATGGTTGTCCCAAAATCCCTGATAATACATCGAACAATCACGTAGCATATCCTCCAATGTCTGAATCGTTCGTTCTGATTACCCATCTGATTGAGGATGAAAAGTTGTACTAAAATTTAATTTTGTACCCACCGACTTCTGAAGGCCTTTCCAAAAGTTAGAAGAAAACCTGAAATCACGATCAGATACAATGGATAGGGGAACTACATGTAACCTGACTATCTCTATAATGTACAATTGAGAAAGTTCTTCTAGAGAGAAAGTATCTCGAATTGGAAGGAAATGAGCAGATTTATTTATTCGATCAACAATAACCCAGATTGCATTATTACCTCGAGATGTCCTTGGTAATCCCACAACAAAGTCCATGGATACATTTTCCCATTTCCACTCTGGAACTGGTAAAGGCTGAAGCATCCCTTTCAATAACTGTTACTCTGCTTTAACCTGTTGACAAGTCAAACACTTTATAGTAAAATCAGAAATATCTCTTTTCATTCCATCCCACTAGTAATACTCCTGCAGATCTCTGTATATCTTAGTACTGCCAGGATGAACTGAAAATGGGGAAATATGAGCCTCACATAACAACTCATTATTCAACTGTGAATCACCAGGCACACATAATCTCTTCCCAAACCTCAAAACACAATCATTATCAATATTAAATTCAAGAAACTTACCCTTCTGAACCAGCTCTACATTTTTCTGCAACTCACTGTCTTGCTTCTGTGATTGCTTGATTCTGTCTGATAGAGAAGATTTCATTGATACCTGATACAACTTAATTTGATGGCCCGACATCTACTGAAGTAGTTGTAAAGGATTTCACCACCCCTTTCTGCTTGTAGTCTAACTACTTCCCATCACTCAAGCTCTTTTTCGGACACTCATTTGCATAGTGACCCATCTTATTGCACTTAAAACATTTCACTAACTATAAATCAAATTTGGACTTACCATCGCCTTGATATTTTTCAGTGCAATCAGGAGCCTTATGTCCCATCTTACCACATCATTAGTACACTCCAAAATTCATAAGACATTCCCCAGCATGCCTTTTACCACATTTCTCACAAACTGGAAACATAGTTTTCTTTCCGTCAGACCTTTTTGAAGAATTATTTCCTTTCCCCTGCCACCTCGGTCTCTTCTTCTGCTGGTTGTTATAGAACACTTGATCATCTGAAAACTCCATTTCCACCTTCTCAGCACATTGAACAAGATTTTCATAACTTTTGAACTCACGAGAAGATAAATCCCTTTGATATTTTGGCTTTAATCTTGAGTAAAAATGATTGATTTTACTATCAAGGTCTTGGATAAAATTCGGAGCATACCTTGCCAATCGAGTGAACCTTTATTCATAGGCAGCCACTGAGTCTTCCTCTTGCCTCAATTTAAGGAATTTTTTTCCATCCTAAGTCGAACAACCTTAGGAAAATATGTCTCAAGAAACATACCTTTGAATTCATCACAGTCGAGAGCATCAATCTCATCAGCGTCCCTGAAATTTTTAACCATTGACCACCACTGATCTTCTTCACCCTCTAAACGGTAAATAGAAAGACTAACCTTTTGATTGTCTGAACACCCCATGACATCAAAAATCTTCTCAAGTGCTTTAATCCTCTCTTCAGATAGCACAGGGTCAGATGATCCTCTGAATGATGGGGGATATTTCCTCATGAAATCTTCCACCACTGACATGTTCCTCTACAGTTGATCTGGTTGATCTTGTGCATGGATACCGCAACCATTTTTCGCTTGAGTCAACTACGCCATTACTGCAACAAATTGTTCTGTTCCAATTACAACCATCTCGGGATGTTGATTCAGAAGTTTATTTCCTTCTGTATTCATTATTAGCACTGCTTCCCTGTTTCCTATGCGGAAAACCATTCTGAACAAACATGTTTTAGATGAAGCAACATGGTAATCTTCAAATGGTATATCATTTTCAATTTGACCAAAAAAAATACTTTTAGATAATCATTTAATATAATTATAACTCCTAAAGTTATCTAAACTGACCTCTGATACCAACTATAAGGCCCCATTCTTAAACCTTACTTAATCTTGAGTTATTACAAGATTACAAATTGAGGATCTTTTCAGGTTTAGAGTTTTAGAGAATTAGATCATAAAACTTGCATTACATTCCACATTTAAACAAATTGGTTACATAAAATATAGTATTCATTTTTCCCATCAATGGAAAAATCATTAAAAATAAAACAAAGATTCTTTCTTGACACTTCCTTGACACTATCATCACATCATGTACCTTTCCCTTGACCTGTGAAATTCATTTCAAAAACTTTGGATGAGCATAAAAATCTCAGTAAGGTATATGAAAATACGGAAAAGAAACATGAGTACATGTATACATAAGAATCAATGAAATCATAATTTACTCATAAAACATAAGCACTTTAACATACCTCATCAAATCATGAATAAATCATAGAGATCATAAGACATAAAGGTAACATGAGGCATTCATAACATTCTTATGTAGGGAGTAACCCTCTCGGTTACGTTTGGAATACCCATCACAGTATATTCCCTAAATCTCTTCAGAGAAACCTTAACGTTTAACTCCTTTGCATTACCCAATGCATTGGAGAGCTATATCGGGCTCACCCACCCATAGTTTATCACGGAACCACTCGTCTTCATAATAATTCCCAAGAACCATAACATAATCGTATCACATAAAACCTGCATAAAGCAAACATAACATTTCCACTTTTCAATCACAAGATATCAATACAACCAATTGATATAAAAACATTATGAAAAACATTTTCAATAACAAAAAAAAGAAAAGTAAAACATGGTATTTAGTTTTCATTAAAAAGGGTATGGCTTGTAGAGGAAGCTGAAACTCAAATAATGGTCACGGCGGTGGTGAAGTCATTGTCGCCGCATACGTACGACAAAAACATTCAATTTTGTCATTTAGTAAAATGATACGTATAAAAAATATTCCTTTTGGATAAACGTAAAAGTCAAAGGGGTTTATACACTGTATAAAATAAGTTTTTGTATAAAACAAAATGTGCCTCAATGAAAAGATATTGAGACGAAGTCCCATACCTCGGGTCCGACTTGACTCGATCATTCATTAACCTCCTGAATAATAAACTTGAGTTAATTTCTAATTTATTAAGAACCTTTTTCAAGTTCATTATTCCTTTTATATCACTTATTACCATGTTATGAGAATTATTTAATCATTTAGGTTAATAACGGTAATTTTTTCAATATTTGGTACTTGAGTCAAAATTGAACTTCTTATATTTACAATTTGTTCACGTAGGAAAATATCCATTATCTCAAGAATGATATTCATGATGTAGATGACATATATATCATATATATCCAGTATATACATGTATTTATAATATTACATAATCATTTAGAGGTAAGAAATGAAATGCACTGTTCATGGAGACGGTAAGTCATACGTACGCATGAACGCTACTTTCATTTCTATGTCATATTAATGGAATTAAAACTAAATAAGAGATATGTATATTTTAATTACATAATTATATTAATCATTTAGATGTAACATACATCATATATATCCATTATATATATGTAATTATAATAGTACATTACATTTGGGGATAAGAAATGAAATGCACCGTTCATGGAGACGGTAAGTCGTACGTACACATGAACGCTACTTTCATTTCTATCTCATACTTTAATAGAAAGAAATAATAATTATATAAGTTATAGTATAATTACAGTATAATATCATATATAATATCATTAAATCTATACTTTATATTTACCACTTATGGTATTAACGAATCAAATCACGTTGAGGGGGCAGTAGTCCGCACTTCCTAAAATGAAGATATTGTGTTTACCCATAATGGAAACCATAAAGGTATGCCATAAATGAAAAATACAGAAGCTTAATGAAAAAATAAACATAATATATATCATATATAAATATAGTGTCATCTTAATGGCCACCTTTGAAGGTGTTAGAAGAATATTGAACAATCATCGTTTCGTGAGGCAGAAATTCTCCATCCACAGAAACAGTATGCTCTTTAACAATTAGATGAAGGTGTGTGTAAGTGTAGCTCTAATACTTCTCATACAAATATCCTAGTATATTGAAGACACTATATTTGTTACAAAATAAATGAATAAAAAGAGTTTAGGGGGTTGGATAAGCAAAATAAAACAAAAGAAAACAAGTGAAGACATTACCTTAAAATCGGGTAACACCCTTTGGTTTGAACCAAAAGGGTTTCTTGAGGAGCTTCCTGCCTAAGGTAAGGCTTATAGGAGTAAGAGATGTATGTGGAGAGACAAAATGGGCAAGTTTTGGCCGAGCCAAAAGTCTTGAGAGGTCTGTCTAAGGAGGTAGAGGTGGGGGCCTTTTATAAGAGGAGAGGAGGGGCACTCTTGTAAAGGTATAAAATGTTACTTTATTTTCAAATGAGTTTCGGATTTTAAAGGTCCCACATTGATGTATTTTGAGGATAAAGTGATAAGGGTTCTAGATATACTCATCCAAAAGGTTTTTTACATGTGTAGGTCTTAGATTTTATATTATCTTTTCATTTTATTTAAATCGTTAAATAATGAGATAATTGCTGCATCATCATGATGTCATAAATAATTTAATTTATTTAATGTCTAAAAATTAAAAAAAAATACTATGATGTAGGAAATATTTTTATCTCTCCAATTACTATTTATAGTCCAATAGATCATATATCTAGACAAAATTAAAAATGATTTACTCTGGTGATACATTCTTTGTTATATTTAACTTCCTTTAAAAATAAAAAGATAAAAAGTCATTATCACACAAAAGTGATTCCATGGTGTCCTCAAGTTTGGCACAAGGCATACCAGGGTCGTCCATGAGACAACCAGTAACATTAGGACACATTTTGGTGTCATTTTATATTATTATGATAGTATTTTATTAACCTTAACTACCTGATTACTCATTAATCAAGATAATTAAAGATAATTACCATCGTTACTATTCATAATGTCCAAAAACAAAAGAGTCTTAATTACATAATTTGGACCTTATGATTCCAAATATGGAATCCATTTTACCAAATTCCAAACATATAAATTGCAATAATTAATTTAAAAATAATTCTCGTTGTCAAAACAAATAGCGGGTTTTTTTGAAACAATATCTATGAAAAGTTTGGCATTAGTTTATGCCCAGTTAAAAAGTAAAATTAATAAAAATGATCACCATTTTATTACATGGTAAAAATATATTATATTTAAACTTTAAAACCAATTAAAAATATAATCAAACCATATAATTAAATTAGATGAAAAAGCAGTTTTGATGTAAAATACAGTATTTTTCACTATTCATTAAAAAATGAACATTGTTAGAACAATACCAAAATATTATCCAATGTAAATTTCAATGTCCCAATCATATATAATAAGTTTATTTTGACAAATAGAGCTTATAAAATTGTCAAAAGTTTGATTTAAAAATTGTTTTCCATCAAAAGGCAGCAAACCAATCTTTTAAGAATATTAGTGTATTCCATGCTTAAGATTGGATTTATTCTCATTTTAATCCTCTAAAACACTATATAATTCATAAATATACATAGATAGAAATATCTATTATTCATTACTTACTTGGGATGTTACATGACCTATGTGGCAAGCATGATAATGTAAATGTTGTGATGTGACGGGTGCACCTGAAATTATATGGTGTAATGTAAATGATATGATGTGATGGGTGTGATAAGAATTTTATAGTTCCCTAATTAATTAGTTAATGTGAAGAACCTCATGAGTAATTTGATTTTTGTGTGAACATGATTCTATCTTGGTCCACAACTATGTGTGGTAGTTGACCACTAAGACATAATGTTTCATTTTTATGCATTTACACATTCCAATTATTATCTTAATGTTTCCCCTCAGTATTATTATACTATACCTATGATATGATTATATTGATTACACTCATCCCTTATTATATTGTAAAGTCCGGTGTTTTTTTAACTGGGTTAAAATATGAAGGTTTTCAAAACTATTTTTGTTTATTGATGGGTCGTTTTTTTATTCAAACTCCGAAAGTTAATTCCAAGTGTTGGTACACCTAAAGCTGTACTTTTTGGACTTAATTAATTAGCTGATAATTTTTAGCGAGTGTACTGATGAGAATCAGGAGCACAGGATTTGGAAAATTCCACTTTAATGAATCTGAATGGGCAGCCCACTGTTGTGGTCCAACCCATGCAATTTACCCTATTTAATAAATTATTTTATTTAATGAAATAGGATTATATGAGAGATTTTGATTAATTAAAAGAGAGTTTTAATAATAATAATAATAATAAAGTTATTATTATTAATATTACTGCGGTTGTTTAATTAAATTAATGAAAAATAATTAAATAAAGTACGGTTGATGAAATTAATGTTTTTTTGGGTTTGTCGAAGAACTGTTTTAATTAAATAAAGAGTTTCAGAATTATTAAAGGACCATTTATTATTAAATAGAGGAATGTGCTAATAATAATAATGTTATTATTATTATTATAGTGTCATAAATTATTTTATTCTTTGAGATTTTAATTTCATGTTAATGGAATGTATCATTTATGACAATTTAATGTGGCTTTTGAGCTTCTCAAAGAAACATTTAATAAAATGATGGGTTTAAGATTTAATGAAGAATTTTTATTAAGTAGTGGTGTTGGGTTTATCAAAAGATTGAAAAATAATAATAATGAGATTATTATTATTTTATTTTTATGAATGTAATTTTTATTATTATTATGGATACTAAATTAGGGGTTATGGGTTGGAGTTTTTAACATATTAATGATATTTTAATAAATTAGAAGTTTCATAATTAATTATGAAATTTTTATTAAGAGGATAATGAATGAAGAAGCATTTTTAATTAAATGGGGTGTAACATTTAGGTTAATAGATTTTAATAGTATGTTTAATGAGGTATAATAGTTATGTGAAATTAATGAGGCTTTGGGGTATCTTAAAGAAACATCTAATTAAATAAAGAGTTTCGTAATTAATAAATAAGTGTTTCCATTTTATAAGAGGTGTTTGGTTTTATCTAAGGTTGAATAATAATAATAATAATAAAATTATTATTATTATGGTTTTATGAGTGGTTGTTATTAATATTATGAATAATAATAATGTATTTTTGGGGGGTTAATTTAAATAAATTAAAGGTCAATAAGAATTTAATTAATCTCTATGAAGAGGATATTTTTATTTATTTATTTTTTTTTTATAAAATTAATTAAATAATGATGAGTTGGTGTTTTTATATTCAATTAAATTGTGTTGAGAGAATTTAATTAAAAAAACATAAAGTGGGGAAATTATTTAATTAAATTTGGTGAATTAATTCAATTAAATAATGTGTAAATGGGAAGTTGGGAATTATCGAAGAAGGGTAATTATAAATGGTATTATTAAATTTGGATTAAATATGGAGTTGAGTTTAATTTAATTAAACCATTTTAAATTTCGATATCAGGTTGTGCATAGTTAGTCAGATGGTGCTGGTTAGCTGTGCGGTTAGTTAGTTTTTAAAATGATTTATTTTTATTTAATTTTAAATAAAATAAATATTTAATAATAATAATAAGGATATTATTATTATTATTTTATTAATTTGGTTGGATAATTAATGGGGGATTACAAAATTAATTTTGAAACATTTGTATAAAGGTTAGTTAATGATGTAACATTATATTAAATGAGAATAATAAATGTCATTATTATTATATTAGTACTATTATTTTATCGTGGGTGAAATTGATAATTGGGGGATAGAACATGAGGGTGGAGAGCCATTATAAGGTAGGAACAAAAAATATTCATAAGGCCCCTCTTTTGAGGCATGATACACCCCCCCCCCCAGCTGCTCTTCGCGTGATCGAATCCTCCCTCTGTCTTCTCGAATTGTGTTTATCTCGACGAGGTGAGTATGTCTGCATTTGTTTTGTTATTCACATCAGCCATTTGGCTCCTCCCTCACCCTTTTTCTTGGCCAAAAACCTAAGGATTGTGTTTTATTGTGTTTCCTTCTTTCTTAGATTCTAGGGATGTTTAAGGGGCTCCTATAGACCCTTTAGACCGTATTCCAGCATATGCCGACAAAGGTGAGATGGATGGGTTCATTTTCACTTTTCTATCATGCTTTTGGTAAGGTTATATATCTGTGGTATTGGTTAACATCATTCAATAATGGGTTTGATAATTTATATGAGTCCCTGGTAACTAGTTAGAGGTGTGTTGGCCCTTGCTGCTTTGATTTTGAGTACCTGTTTCATATTTTGATTTTATTTATATTTTTTCAAGATGAACATGTGAATATATATATATATATATCTGTGTGTGTGTCTGTGTCTAAGGTGTGCCCCGTGTGATTTTAGACCAGTTGTGGAGTGGTCTCCGCCAAGTATATTAAAACACTTCAAATTTGAAATGGTTCCAACCTGAGGTAGGGTCCTAAATCCTTTACACTTTATATAAGAATTATAGATTCTTTAAATAAATTGTGAATGTGAGTTTCACTAATTATGATATGTTGATGCACAAAACGTTTGATGTTATTAGATGATGCTACCCACATGAGATAAATGAGGACTTGAACATGTGTTGAATTTAAGCGTGTTTGTTTACTTTGGTTAAAGTGATATTATTAAATAGTTATATAATTTGGATGGTCAAAATGGGTAATAGGTCAATTAATTTTAGAATTAATAATCAAGTCATGAGTTGGAATAAAATTGTGTATGTACTAATTATTGAGAATATTGAATATTTTATGTGTTCTAAATATAAATTGGAAATTAGTAATAATTAATGGATGTATTAATTATTACATGTTAAATGGTTAATGGTTAATTAATTGATTATTGGTCAAATATAAAAGATTTAATTAATTTATTAATTGTTTAATAAATTAATTTTCATTCATTAAATTAAGATTTTGAATTGATTGTTTGTTATGACTATTGTCCAAGGGAACCTTTTGGTGCGTGTTGTTTTTAAATTCCATATGTTGTATTGGATAGAGTTTCTTAAAAATATGACATGTGGTGTGAGATGCTTTCTAAATATCTGGGCTTTGTACAAAATGTTTTTAGGATTATAACATGCCTTTAAATTGTTAAAATCCAAGATGAATCATTGATTGAGTGGATGAGTTTAGACTTGTTAAAGAATTTGGATAATTAAATGTTGAGTTAAATATTGTGTTGTCCTACTGTGAATAATTAATTATTTAATTAATTATTTACTATTGAGATGTTCAATGGCTAATTATTTTTTGGCTTATTTGAGGGGTGATTTATGTTGTTAATTAGTTGTTGAATTAATTAACGGATTTTATTAATTAATTTTTGAATTAATGTATGTTTGATTTTGGGGTATTGTATATGGTGTTCCACACCAATGATAAATATATATGTATGATTGATAAACGGGTTGTGAGACAAGGACTGAATCTCCAAATACTCATGGGGTTCTAGACATGGAATTGTACACCAATGATAAATATATATATATGATTGATAAACAGGTTGTGAGTCAAGGACTGAAAGTCCAAATACTCACAGGGTGCTAGACAACGTGTTCTACACCCAGCATGCAAGAAAATATTCTTTTTTGGGTCAGGGATTGATTCTCCAAATACTCATGTGTTGTGAGACAAGGATTGACACTCCAAATACTCATGAGGGTGTTAGACATGATGTTATATGCCCTTTAATTGACATTTGACTGTGGGTCCAATTGGTCATATATGAAAATGAATTAATGTTTAATGAAAACTATTGTGATGTAATGATTAGTTAATTAAATATGAGAATGGGTTTAGAATTACTAATGAATTGGGTGAATCACTATTACTGGACGGACCTAGGATCGAATCACTATTTCAGTGGACAGTCTCAGACAAAGTATATGAAATATTAAATTGAATAACTTATGATGCGTTATCCAAGACAAAGAACATGCTTGTATTTGGTCTTTAATTTGATTATGTAGATGAACTTTAGTGAAATTTGTGGTGAGTTACTTAAACGGGGGATGTCGGGCTTAGGAAGAATCTCGAGATATTCGTAATTTAATGAGGTTTGAATAATTGAGAAATGAAAAATGATTATTTAATTATTGTTGAGTATGAAAGAAAAATATATAATGCTCGTTCAGACACCAACTAAGGGCTGAAGCATGTACATGGGTATATAGTTAATTTTTACTACTTACTTTATTTATGCATGCTTTCACATGGTTTAAATTATTTATTAAATGTCTGGATTTGGGGTAAACATCGGTGGTCCTAGCCAACTGGGATCTATATCTCACACCCTATTTGGGCCGCCATTTCATTGGGGTACCCGAATAGATTCTATTTGGTTGTAGGATTGTGAATTTTGATTTTACTTGTAAGATAAGAGAAAAAGACCAAGCAGAAGCGCATGATACTCTAGGAGAACTCCCTAGGGGATTGGAGTCATTGTTTATTTTTTTTTGTAATGGAATGTAAAGAATTCTTTTTTTCATTGTTTTCCAATTTGTATAATTGGCATGTCATGCATGAATCTGCTATATAATTGGCATTGACCATTTGTTTTTAGAAGATTTATAAAATCCAACTTCCACTGCTTTATCATTTATTAGACTTGTTCCTATATTTATTTCCATTTTTTGTTATTTAATCTGATATACTGATGTGCAACTCTGAAAAGTGGGTATTGTATCCCCACTGACTATCCTTAGACCCTTGATGCTAGTTGGATTCCTCTGGCCTATGGGGAGACGAACTTGGGGTCATGTGGGGACCGGTCTGGACAGTAGTTCAGGGGTGAACTGGGTCGGAACGTTAAAAAGTGGTATCAGAGGGTTTCCTTTCCTTTTTCTTACTATTTTGGGGTTGGTAGAGAGGAGACTAAAAATGTGTTGGTGCATTGGTTAATAGTCGTGCTTGGGATTGATCACCTAATGTATGAGAAATGACCAAGTGGATGAGGATTGTAATTGTTATTTGTACTATTAGAGGTTATAGTTGATATGATTTCACCTTGAGTGACTAGTGTATTTTCTGCTATATATTGATTTTGAGAATTTTGAAAAAAATAATTGCCATGGCCTGATATGGTACGAATGATTCAGACATGCATCATCTTAGGCACTCATATATTCAGATGTCATGTATATACCATGCCATGTAGTTGAATTAATAGGATTCCTGGAAATTTGGTTTGTGTTCCATGGGTGCAATGCAATGTTTTGATCTGATTTATCATTCCCTTCAAGATAGCATGTTTCAGTGATAGATTTAACATGCATGATTGATTATATGACATACTTCATCAGTTATTAACATGTTTTGTTGTTGTTCCATGATTTTGTGTTATGTCATGCAGTTGTGTTACTGCTTATTCTATCATGTTAGATATGTTTTGGATATGTGAAAGGGGTGATAAAGATAAAATGTTAAATAAATGTTGATTGTGATAAATGAGATCCAAATTCCAACGATAAGATGTATGGGCGCCTTATCGATTTCTAGATGTCCACCCATGTGTTTGAACCTTATATAACCATAATATTTTTGAGAATGGTTACAAATTTAAAACTGCTGAGTTTTTATTTTAATTAACTGTTGTTGGGTTGCATTTTGAAGAACCCAGATTGAATAAATGAGACCTTTGGATGTCACCTTTTCCATAAAAGGAAATTAGATGCTAAATTTCCTATTTATATTTGAATAACACTGAATTTTATATGATAAAGAGTATTTTTGTGATAACATTCCTATTTTTCCGTAGGGAATTTTTTTGAAAACCAAGTGACTTGTTGTGTAGATGTACTTGTGTGTAAGTTGAAATTCATTCAAATGTTAAAAGGTTGAAATGAATTAATTAAAATTCCAAAATATAAAAAAGGGTTTGTGAACCTTGTTATTTTAGTTGTGTGTGACCAAGAGAGATAGTCAATGTTTATGTTTCATAAGGGGCTAACCTGTGGTAGGTAGTACCCTTAGAATGTTCTAGGCCATTAAAGTAAGTTCATCACACTACTCGGGATGACTTCTTAGTACTCGAGTATTATAAAATGCTGATAGGTTTATACTATGGATTTTATGATCAATTTTTGAGGTGATGATCAGGGTTCAAGGTATGTCACATGCATGCGTTAATGTGTTCTAAAAACATGCACTGGTGAGCGGATGGTCTTTTCTTGAGACGTCTTGGAAAATCCTAAGGTGGGTATTTTCACTTTTTTCGATAAACATGTCAGAAGGTGATGTCGAGATTTTAGAATATGGTTTTTTGGTAATATTTTGACTGATCATCTTAATGAATTTTGTAGTTCGGTTGTTTTAGTAGTGCTTCTTGACGGCTTCTTGGGGAAGATAATTTTTTAAGGTGGGTATACTGTAAATTCCACTGTTTTTTTAATTGGGTTGCAATACAAAGGTTTTCGTTTTTTTAGTTTATTGAAAGGTTGTTTTCTTAATTAGAGGTCTAGAATTATATTTCAAGTGTTGGAATACCAAAAGGTGTCGTTTTTCGACTTACATAATTACTCAATAATTTTTAGTGGGTGTCCCAATGAGTCTTGGGAGCACTAGATCTAGAAAAGTCCACTTTAATGAATATGCACAGGCAGCGCATAGTTGCGGTCCAACCCGTGCAGTTTACCCTATTTAATAAATTATTTAATTTAATTAAAAAAATTATAGAGAGATTTTGATTAATTAAAAGATAATAATAATAATAATAATAATGAAATTATTATTATTAATATTATTTTGGACGTTTAATTAAATGAATGATAAAGAATTAATTAAATGATGGTTGAGGAAATTTATGTGTATTTTGGGATTATCAAAGAACCATTTTAATTAAATAAAGAGTTTCAGAATTATTAAAGGACAATTTTTTATTAAATGGAGGAATATAATAATAATAATAATGTTATTATTATTATTATAGTGTCATAAATTATTTTAATTCATTGAGATTTTAATTTTATGTTAAAAGAGTATATCATTTAGGAGAATTTAATGTGGCTTTGGAGCTTCTCAAAGAAACATTTAATAAAATGAGGAGTTTCAGATTTAATTAATCATTGTTATTAAGTAGTGGTGTTGGGTTTATCAAAAGTTTGAAAATTAATAATAATGAGATTATTATTATTTTAGTTTTATGAATGTAATAATAATAATTATTATTATGGAAAATAAATTTGGATTTATGGGTTGCAGTTTTTATCATATTAATGATATTTTTATAAATTTGGAGTTTCTTAATTAATTAGGAAATGTTTATTTAGATAATAATGAATGAAAAAGTTTTTTTAATTAAATTTGGAGTAACATTTATGTTAAAATATTTTAATTGGATGTTTAATGAGCTGTAATAGTTTTGTGAAAATAATGAGGCTTTTGGGTATCTCAAAGAAATGTCTAATTAAATAAACAGATTCTTAATTAATAAAGAAGCTTTTTTATTTAATAAGATGTGTTGGGATTTATCTACAGTTAAATAAAAATAATAATAATAATAAAATTAATATTATTATGGTTTTATGCATGTTTTTAATTAGTATTATGAATAATAATAATAATGGATTTTTTGGGGTTTCAGTTAATTAAATTAAAGGTCAATAAGAATTTAATTAATCACTACGAAGTGAAGGTTTTTATTTAATTATTATTTTTTAGATAATTAATTAAATAATGATGAGTTGGAGTTTTAAAATTTAATTAAATTGTGTTGAAAAATTTCAATTAAACAAATGAATTGGAGAAATTATTTAATTAAATTTTGTGAACGAATTTAATTAAATAATATGTAAATGATAAGTTGGGTGTTTTTGAAGAATGGTAATTATAAATGGTAATATTAAATGAGGATTAAATATAGAGTTCAGTTTAATTTAATTAATCCATTTTAAATGTAGATATCATTTTTTGCACAGTTAGTCAAATGGTGCGGGTCAGCTGTGCAGTTATGCGGTTTTTAAAATGATTTTTTTTAATTTTAAATGATAGAAATATTTAATAATAATAAGGATACTATTATTGTTATTGTATTAATTTCAATGTATGATTAATGGTGGATTTCAGAATTAATTGTGAACCAATTATTTAAAGGTTAGTTAATGAAGTAACATTATATTAAATGATAATAATAAATGTTATTATTATTATATTAATACAATTAGTTTATCTTGGGTGTAATTGATAATTTGAGGATAAAACTAGAGTGTGGAGAACCACCATATCGGAGGAACAACAAAAATACATGAGGCCCCTCCTTTGTGGCACGTTACACCCCCCACACCAGTTCCACTTCGCGTGATCAAATCCTTCTGGTGTCTTTCCGAATCTTTTCTATCTAGATGAGGTGCACCCGTATGCATTTTTTTGTGATTCACATCAGCCATTTGGGTCATTCCTCTCCCTGTTTTCTCAACCATAACCCAAAGGTTCGTGTTTTATTTTGTTTCCATGTTTCTCCGGTTCTAGGGATGTGCAATGGGCTCCTATAGACCTTTTGGATTGTATTCCAGCATCTGCCAACAAAGGCATGACGGATGGGTTCATTTTCACTTTTCTTCCATGTTTATAGTAAGGTTATATAATCATGGTATTTATTCGCATCATTCAATTAAGGGTTTGGTAATTTATATGAGTCCCTGGTACATATTTAGAAATGTGTTTCTCCTTATTGCGTTGATTTTGTGTACCTTGTTGATATTTTTTATTTTATTTATATTTTTTCAGGACGCGTGTGTGAATATATATGTGTGTGTGTGTTTGTAGATATATATATATATATATATATAAGGTGCATGCACGTGTGATTGCGGACCAGTTGTGGACTGATTGCTGCCAAGAATATTAAAGCGGTTCGGATTTAAAATGGTGCCACCCCGAGGTAGGATCCCAAATTCTTAACACATTATTTAAGAATTATATATTCTTTAAATAAATTTAGAATAATATTTTCCGTGAATATTATATTTCAATGTATGACAAGTTTTATGTTATTAAATGATGTCGCCCAAATGAGATAAATAAGGCCTTGAACATGTGTTGACTTTAAGCATGTTTTTCTAAATTCTTTAAAGTGATGTGATTAAACAGTTAAATTATTTAGATGTTCAAAATGGGTAATGGGTTAATTAATTGTATAATTAATAATCAATTCATGAGTTGAATGAAATTGTGTCTTTTAGTTATTATCGACAATATTGAATATTTGACGTGTTCAGAATATAAATTGGAAACTGGTAATAACTAATGGATTGATTAATTATTAGTTGTTAAGTGGTAAATGATTAATTAATTTATTATTGGTTAAATAGAAAATATTTAATTAACTAATTACTTGTTAAATTAATTAATTTTCATGTGTTAAATTAATATTGTGAAATGACTGTTTGTTACAACTTTTGGACAATGGTACCCTTTGGTGTGTATTATTTTTACATGCCTTAATCTATCTTGGATGGAGTTTTTTAAAAATAATATATTAAGTTTGACATGGTTGCTAAATATTTGGGCTATGTACGACATGTTTTGAGGATAATAACACGCATGTAAAATGTTAATGTCCTGGAAGAATCATTGTTTGTGTGGATGAGTTTAGACTTATTAAAGAATTTGGATAATTTAATTTTGAGTTAATTATATAGTGGGCTTGGTAAGAATAATTAATTTTTAATTAATTATTTACTATTGAGATGTTGAATGGTTAATTAATTGTTGTCTTATTTGATGGGTGATTTAGGTTTTTATGTAATTGTATAATTAATTAACGGATTGGATTAATTAATTTCTAAATTAATTCATTGATTCTTTTGGGGTATTATAAATGGTGTTCCACAGTAATGATAAATATATATGTATGATTGATAAATGAGTTTTTAGACAAGGTCTAAAGCTCCAAATACTCATGGGATTCTAGACGTGATGCTCTACACTAATGATAAATATACACGAGTGATTGATAAATGGTATGTGAGATAAGGACTGAAGCTCTGAATACTAACGGGGTGTTAGACATGGAGTTCTTCACCCAGCATGCATACAAATATTATTTTATGAGTCAGGGATTGATGCTCCAAATACCCATGTGTTGTGAGACAAGGACTGGTGCTCCAAATACTCACGAGGGTGTTAGACATGATGTTCTACACCCATTAATTGACATTGGACTGTGGGTCTAATTGGTCATAGATGAAATTAATTAACGGTTAATGAAAACAATTGTGAAGTAATGATTTGTTAGTTGAATATGATAAAGGGGGTCAGAATTGCTAATGAATTGGGTGAATCACTATTAGTGGATGGACCCCGGAGCGAATCACTATTTTAGTGGACAGTCTCAAACATAGTATATGAAATGTTAAATTGAATAAATTATGACGTGTTGTCCAAGACAATGAACATTTTTGGATTCGATCTTTACTTTGATTACATAGATGAAAATTAGAGAAATCTGTGGTGAGTGACATATATAGGGGATGTCGGGATTAGGAAGAATCTCAAGACTTTGGTAATTTAATGAAGATGGAATAATTAAAAAATGAAAATGATTATGTTATGATTGTTGAGTATGAAAGACAAATGGATAATGTACGTTCAGATACCAGCTGAGGGCCGAAGCAGGTACTTGGGTATATAGTTACATTGTACTTCTTACATTATTTATGCATCCTTTAACAATGTTTAATTTATTTATTTAATGTCTGGATTTGGGGTATACATTGTTGGTCCCAGGCTACTGAGATTTATATCTCACACCCTACTCAGGCCACCATTTTACTGGTGTACTCAAGCAGATTCTATTTGGTTGCAGGATTGTGTTGTTTTCATTTACATGGATGATATGAGAAAATGACTGAGGGGATGCTCAGGATGCTCGAGGAGACCGCCCTTAGGGTTTGGAGTCATTATTTATTTTTGTAATGGAATGTAAAGAATGTTGTTTTTTCACTATTTTTCATTTTGTATCATTAGTATATCATGCATGCATCTGCTGTATAATTGGAATTGGTCATTTTTTGGTACAAGATTTATAAAATATGCCTTCCTTTGCTTTATAATTTATTAGACTCATTCCACAATTTATTTCCATTGTTTGTTATTTACTCTGATATACCGTAGTGCAACACTAATAAGAGGGTATAATCTCCCAACTGACTATCCTTTGTCCCTCACTAATTTTCGACAACCTCTGGCATACGGGGAGACACGCTTGAGGTCATATGGTAACCGATCCATCCACCAGTTTATGGGTGAACCGGGTCGGGACATTACAAAGTGGTATCAGAGGGTTTCTCTTCCTTTGTCTTACTATTCTGGGGTTATAGACGGGAGACTACAAATGTGTCGGCGCTTGGGATAATAGACACTCTTTATACTGATCACCTCATGTATAGGAAAATACTCAGTGCCCAGGGATGGGAATTGATATTTTTACTATTAGAGTTTAGAGTTGATAGGATTTCACCTTGAGTGACTTGTGTATTTTCCACTGTATATTGATTTTGATGATTTTGAAAAAAAAATTGTCTTGGCCTGATATAGAAAGTAAGTTTCATACGTGCATCATCTTAGGCACTTATAGATTCACATGTCATGCATATAACATTCCATGTAGTTGTTTTAGTAGGGTTCTGCTAATTTGGATTGTGTTCCTTGGGTGCAATACCATGTTTTGATCTGGTTTAGAAAACCTATCTAGGTAGCATGTTTCAGTGAATGATTTTACATTCTTGGCTGATTATATAACATACTACCTCAGTTATTAGCATGTTTTGTTGTTGTTCTACGATTTTGTGTTATATCATGATGTTTTGTTCTGGATTATTCAAACATTTTGTAGATTTTTTGGATATTTTAATGGGGTGATAAAGATAAAATGTTAAATAAATGATGATTGTGATAAATGGGAGCCAAATTCCAATTATAGGATGTATGGACACCTTATCGATTGGTAGATGGCCACCCTTGTGTTTGAACCTTATAAAACCATAATATGTTTTAAAATGGTTACAAATGTAAAAGTGCTTATTTTTTATTGTAATGAACTATAGTTGGGTTGCTTTTTGAAAAAACACATATTGAACAAATGATACCTTTGGAAGTCATGTTTTTTGTAAAAGTAATTTAGATGCTAAATTTCATGTTTATATTTGAATAACACGGAATTCTTATGGTAAAGAGGATGTTTGTGATATCATGCCTATTTTTTCCGTAGGGTGTTGTTTTGAAAACCAAGTGAATTGTTGTGTAGATTTAATTGTGTGTTTGTTGAAATATATTCAAATATTAAAAATTTGAAATGAATTAATTAAAATTTCTAAAAATAAAAAGGGGTTTTTGACCCTTGTGATTTTTGTTTTGCGTGACCATGAGAGAGGTTCAAAATTTATGTTTTGTAAGGGCCAATCCCATGGTAGGTAGTACCCTTTTAATGTTCTAGGCCGTTAATGTATGTTTGTCCCACTACTTGGGAGGACTTCTTGGTACTCGAGTGTTATGGAACGCTGATAGTTTTTTGCTACGGATTTTATGATCACTGTTTGACGTGATGATTGTGGTTCGAGGAATGTCACATTCATGTATTAATGTGTTCTAAAAACACACGATGGTGAGTAGATGATATTTTTTTGAAACGTCATGGAATATCATAAGGTGGGTACTATCACTTTGTTTTCGATATACATGTCGGAAGTTGATGTCAAGCATTTAGAATAGAGTTGTCGGGTAATATTTTTACTAATCTTCTAAATGACCTTGGTATGTTGGTTTTTTTAGTAGTGGTTCCTGATGGCTTCTCAAGGATGATAATTTTTTAAGGTGGGTATATTGTAACGTCCCATGTTTTTTTATCTAGGTTAAAATATGAACGTTTTCGAATTTTTTTCGGATTATCGATGGTTTGTTTTTTTAATTCAAGCTTTGAAATTTTATTCCAAGTGTCAGAACCCCTAATGGTATCATTTTTTGATTTACATAAATACCCTATAATTTTTAGCAGCTTTCCCAATGAGTCTCAGGGTAGCGGATTCGGAAATGTCTACTTTAATGAATCTGCACAGGTAGCACATGGTTGTGGTCCAACCCCTGTAGTTTACCCTATTTAGTAAATTCTTTAGTTTAATTAAATAAGATTATATAAGAGATTCTGATTAATTAAAAGAGTTTTTGAATAATAATAATAATAATAATAATAATAATAATAATAATTTTATTATTATTATTATTATTGTGGTTGTTTGACTAAGTGGATGATAAAGAATTAATTACAAGATGGTTGAAGAAATTAATGTCGATTTTGGGTTTATCAAAGAACCGTTTTAATTAAATAAAGAGTTTCATAATTTTAAAGGTCCATTTATTATTAAATGGAGGAATATTAATAATTGTATTATTACTATTATGGTGTCATAAATTATTTTAATTCTTTGATATTTTAATTTCATGTTAATGGAGTGTATCATTTATAAGAAATTAATGTAGCTTTTGAGATTCTCAAATAATCATTTAACAAAATGAGGAGTATCATATTTAATGAAGCATTTTTTTTAAGTAGTGTTGTTGGTTGTATCAGAAGTTTGAAAAATAATAATAATTAGATTATTATTATTTTATTGTTGTGAATGTAATTATTATTATTATTATGGTAATTAAATTAGGGGTTATGGGTTGGAGTTTTTATCATATTAATGATATTGTAATGAATTAGTAGTTTCATAATTAGTTATGAAATTTTTATAAAATAATAATGAATGAAGAAATTTTTTTAATTAAATACGGTGTAACATTTATGTTAATACATTTTAATTGGACGTATAATAAGGTTTAATAATTATGTGAAATTAACGAGGCTTTTGGGTATCCCAAAGAAACGTATAATTAAATAATGGGTTTCCTAATTAATAATGAAATTTTTTATTTAATAAGAGGTGTTTAGTTTTATCTAAGGCTGAATAAAAATAATGATGATGATGAAATTATTATTATTATGGTTTTATGAGTGGTTTCTATTCTTATTATGAATAATAATAATAATGGATTTTTTTGGGTTTCATTTAATTAAATTAATGGTAAATAAGAATTTAATTAATCACTACGAAGCAAAGGTTTTTATTTAATTAATTTGTGTTGATCTAATTAATTATATAATGATGAGTTTGTGATTTTAAATTTAGTTAAATTTTGTTGATATAATTTATTTAAAAAAACATGAATGGGGAAATTATTTAATTAAATATTATGAATGAATTTAATTAAATAATGTGTAAATGAAAATTTGGGCATTATCGAAGATGGGTAATTAAAAATGGTAATATTAAATGAGGATTAAACATGGTGTTTTTTTAATTTAATTAAACCATTTTAAATTTAGATATTGGGCTGTGAATAGTTAGTTAAATAGTGTGGGTAAGGTGTGCGGTTACGCGATTTTTAAAATGATTTATTTTTATTTAATTTTAAATAAAATAAATATTTAATAATAATAAAAGACATTATTATTTTTATTGTATTAATTTGATTGGTGGATTAATGGGTGATTTCAGAATTAATTATGAAACATTTATTTAATGGTTAGTTAAGGAAGTAACATTATATTAAATGAGAATAATAAATTTTATTATTATTATATTCAAACAATTAATTTATCTTGGTTGAAATTGATAATTGCGGGATAGAACATGAGGGTGGAGCACCACCATATGGAAAGAACAACAAAAATGCACGGGGACCATCCTTTGAGGCGCGCTACACCCCCCTCATCAACTCCTCTTCGCGTGATTGAATCATCCCGGTGTCTTCTCGAATCATGTCTGTCTCAGCGAGGTGAGTCCTTCTGCATTTATTTTGTGATTCACATCGGTTGTTTGGCTCCACCAACACCCTTTTTTCTCATCCAAAACCCTAAGGTTCGGTTTTTATTGTGTTTCCTTTTTTATTTTGTCCTAGGGATGTGCTAGGGGATCCTCTAGACCCTTGGGGCCGTATTCTGGCATCTGCCGACAAAGGAGAGACATATGGGTTTTTTTTACATTGTCATCATGTTTTTGGTAAGGTTCTATAACTGTGGTATTGTTTCACATCATTCAATTAAGGGTTTGATAATTTATATGGGTCATCGGTACCTAGTTAGATGTGTGTTGGTCCTTACTTCTTTGATTCTCAGTTCCTGTTTAATATTTTTTATTTTATTTATATTTTTTCAGGATGCGCATGTGAATATATATATATATATAGATATATATATACATATAAGGTTCACATGCGTGCTATTACAGGCCAGTTGTAGAGAGGTTTCCTCTAAGTATATTAAAGCACTTCAGATTTAAAATGGTGCCACCCCAAGGTAGGGTCCCAAATCCACAACACTTTATTTAATAATTATAGCTTCTTTAAATAAATCGAGAAAGTGAGTTTCCTTAATTATGATAAGTTTATGCATGACAATTTTTATGTTATTAAATGATACTGCCCACATGAGATAAATGAGGACTTGAACATGTGTTGACTTTAAGCATGCTTTGCTAATTTGGATAAAATGATATGATTAAACAGTTAAATTATTTGGATGGTCAGAATGGGTAATAGGTTAATTAATTGTAGAATTAATTATCAAGTCATGTGTTGGAAAAAAATTGTTTCTTTTACTAATTAGTAAGCATATTGAATATTTAACGTTTTCGGAATATAAATTAGAAACTGGTAATAATTAATGGATGGATTAATTATTGCGTGTTAAATAGTAAATGGTTAATTATTTGATTATTGGTTAAATAGAAAATATTTAATTAATTAATTGTTTAATTAATTATTTTTCATGCATTAAATTAATATTGTGAATTGATTGTCTGTTACAACTATTTCCCAACGGTACCTTTTTGTTCGTATTGTTTTTAAGTGCATTAAGATTTCTTGAATAGAGTTGTTTAAAAATATGATATGTTGTGTGAGATGGTTTCTAAATATATGGGCTATGTACAACATGTTTTGAAGATTATAAAATGCAAGCAATTTTTTAAAGTTTTGGATAAATCATTTTTTGAGTGGATGTGTTTAGACTTGTTAAATAATTTGGATAATTAAATTTTAATTTAATTATTTTTTTGGATTTCTAACAATAATTAATTGTTAATTAATTATTAACTATTGAGATGTTGAATGGTTTATTAATTTTTTACTTATTTGATGGGTGATTTATGTTGTTAAAAATTGGTTGAATTAGTTAACAGATTGGATTAATTGATTGATGAATTAATTCATGGATGGTTTTGGGGTATTTGAAATGTTGTTCCACACCAATGATAAATATATATGTATGATTGATAAAC
This sequence comes from Viscum album, assembly GCA_963277665.1. NCBI lineage: Eukaryota > Viridiplantae > Streptophyta > Magnoliopsida > Santalales > Viscaceae > Viscum > Viscum album. Next base: position 1,944,159,536 of record OY728160.1, read on the forward strand.
GGGTTGCGAGATAAGGACTGAAGCTCCAAATACTCATGGGGTGTAATACATGGGGTACCACACTAATGATAAATATATATGTATGACTGATAAATGGGTTGTGAGAAAAGGATTGAAGCTCCAAATACTCACAATGTGCTAGACATTTCTTTATACACCCAGCATGCATGAAAATATTCTTTTATGGGCCAGGGACTGATGCTCCAAATACCCATGTGTTGTGAGACAAGGACTAATAATCCAAATACTCACTATGGTTCTAGACATTATCTTATACACCAATTAATTTACATAAGACTGTGGGCCCAATTAGTCATACATGAAATGAATTAATGGTTAATGAAAACTGTTGTGACGTAGTGATTTGTTAATTGAATATGAGAAAGGGTTCAAAATTACTAATGAATTGGGTGAATCATTGTTAGTGGATGGACCTAGGAGAGAATCACTATTTTAGTGTATGGGATCAGACATAATATATGATATATTAAATTGAATAACTTATGATGTGTTATCTATGCCAAAGAACAAGCTTGGATTCTGTCTTTACATTGATTTCTTAAATGAACTTTAGAGACATCGTTGGTGAGTGAATTATACGGGGGATATCGGGCTTAGGATGAATCTTGATACTTTTGTAATTTAATGTGGTTTGAATAATTGAAAAATAAAAATGATTATGTAATGATTGTTGAGTATGAAATAAAAATGTATAATGCACGTTTAGACACCAGCTGAGGGCCGAAGTAGGTACTTGGGTATATAGTTACTTTGTACTGCTTAATTTATTTTTGCATGCTTTCACACAATTTAAATTTTTTATTAAATGTCTAGAATTCAGGTAGACACCGGTGGTCCCGACCTAGTGAGATTTATATCTCACACCATACTCAGGCCGCCATTTCATAGGGGTAACTGAGTTGATTCTATTTGGTTGCAGGGTTGTGCTGTTTTTATTTACATGGAAGATAGGAGAAAAGGACCAAACAGAAGTCTGGGATGCACGAGGAGACTACCCTCGGGGAATGGAGTCATTGTTCATTTATTTTTTCATGGAATGTAAATAATGCTATTTTTTCACTATTTTCCATTTTGTATCATTAGCTTGTCATGCAAGCATATGATGTATATTTGGCATTGGACATTTTTTTGTATAAGATTTATAAAATCCGCCTTCCACTACTTTATAATTTATTAGACTCATTCTTCTATTTATTACCATTTTTTTATTTACTCTGATATACTTCTTTGCAACTCTAATAAGAGGGTATAATATCCCCACTGACTATCCTTAGAACCTCGCTGCTATTCTACAGCCTCTAGTGTATGGGGAGATGCACTTGAGGTCATGTGGTGACCAGTATGGCCACCAGTTCAGGGGTGAACCGGGTCAGGATGTTGCAAAGTGGTATCAGAGGGTTTCTTTTCCATTGTCATTCTATTTTGGGATTGGTAGACACGAGACTAGGAATGTGTCGGTGCTTGGGTTAATAGTCATGCCTGGGACTGATCACCTAATTTATGGGAAATGAACAATTAGACAGGGATGGTAATTGATATTTGTACTATTAAAGGTTACAGTTGATATGATTTCACCTTGAGTGACTGGTGTATTTTCTATTGTATATTGTTTTTGAGAATTTTGAAAAAAATAATTGTCTTAGCCTGATATGGAAAGGAAGTTTCATACATGAATCATCTTAGGCACTTGGAGATCCACATGTCATGCATATAACATGCCATGTTGTTTCATTAGTAGGATTCCTACTAATTTGGATTGGGTTCCTTGGGTTAAATTCCATGTTTTGATCTGATTTAGCATGCCACTCTAGATAGCATGTTACAGTGATTGATTTTAAATGCTTGAGTGATTATATGCCATACTGGCTTAGTTATTATCATGTTTTTTTGTTGTACCATGATTCTGTGTTATATCATGTTGTTGTGTTACTTCTTATTCTAACATGTTAGATATGTTTTGGATATGTGAAAGCGGTTCTAAAGATAAAATTTTAAATAAATGTTTTTTGTGATATATGGGATCTAAATTCCAACTATAAGATGTATAGGCGCCTTATTGATTGGTATATGGCCACCCATGTGTTTGAACCTTGTATAACCATAATATGTTTGAAAATGGTTCTAAATGTAAAACTGCTGAGTTATGATTGTAATAAACTATTGTGGGGTTGATTTTTGAAGAACCCAGATTGAATAAATGTGACCTTTGGAGGTCGCCTTTTCAGTAAAAGGAATTTATATTCTAAAATTCTAGTTTATATCTGAATAACACTGAGTGTTATATGATAAAGAGGATGTTTGTTATAGAATTCCATTTTTTCTATAGGGCGTTGTTTTGAAAACCAAGTGACTTGTTTTGTAAATGTACTTGTTTGTATGTTGAAATTAATTCAAATGTTAAAAGGTTGAAATGAATTATTTAAAATTCCTAAAAATAAAAATGGGGTTCTGAACCTTGTGATTTTAGTTTTGTGTGACCAAAATAGAGGGTCAACATTTATGTTTCGTAAGGGGCATACCTGTGGTATGTAGTACCCTTATAATGTTCTAGGCCATTAACGTAAGTTCATCCCACTACTCAGGAGGACTTCTAGGTACTAAAGTGTAATGGAACGCTGATAGGTTAATGCTACGACATTTATGATCAATGTTTGACGTGGTGATTGTTGTTCAAGGAATGTCACATGCATGTATTAATGTGTTCTAAAAAAACGTGCTAGTGAGTGGATGATATTTTCATGAGATGTCAGGGAAAATCTGAATGTGGGAATTGTCACTTTTTTTTATAAACATGTCAGTAGGTGATGCCAAGATTTTATAATAGAGTTTTTCGGTAATAGTTTGACTGATCTTATTAATGACCTTGGTAGGTCAGTTATTTTAGAAGTGGTTCTCGATGGCTTCTTGGGGATAAGAATTTTTAAGGTGGGTATATTGGAAAGTCCCATGTTTTTTTAACATGGTTAATTGTAATGTATGGGAATTTTTGTATATTTTTTTTACTTATATGTAATTATTTTGTGACTGCAAAATTTGACGGCATGTGATTCCAAGGTCCGGAGTGCCTGGAATGGTCTTTCGAAGTTTTTTTAAACATTAAATAACGCAAGTAAGCAGTTCTCCAAAAAAAGTGGAATAACTCTTAAACGGTTTCCTGAATTAAAAATCTGAGGGCATTGTTACTTTCAGAGTGGCAGGATTACCCTAACTGCGACATAAGTTTTGTTGTCATGAGCCTCCTGTGAGAAAACCTAAAAATTTCATAATCTTAAATAAAATAATAAATTATATTATTTTATTTTTCAAATTCATATAATTCAAAAATGGTAACTCATATTGAAAATCTGAGACAATTGCTAAACTCTTGAGGGTACACTTTATTTAGCAAGATTATAACTTTGGTCATCACGAGGAACCAGTGAAAGTCAGTTTTTGGCCAAAAATAAAATAATTAAGAGACATATTATTTTATTGTAAAATCCATAACTTTTAAATGATAACTCGGATTGAAAATCTGAGACTACCATTGGGTGCATTGGGGAATTTTCTCCTTAGGAAAAGCCTAACCGTGACTAGTTCATGTCAAGGGTGACTGTTAATATTTTTACGAACCTTTTTTTCAGGTATATTCAGTAAAAGTGTGAGCGGCGCTTTTCTAAATTTTTAACTGGTGAATGGATTAAAAATCATAGGGCACCATTGAATTCGTAGCGCTGGGATTCGTTTAAGGGAGGATTTTCTTTTACTGCAGTAGGTCGGATGAAAAGGTTATTTTTTTAGGACTTTTTTAATATTAATAAAATAACATTTTTTGTTATTTTAATTTCATTATTTCCTCCAACAGATGAACGAAGCTGGCGGGACGGGTGACGTTTCAATCCAATAAGTGGTTTGACTCTACTTTTTCTATAACCGCACCATTGGGAATTTGGAAGGTTTATCAATTAAATAATCCTCATTAATTCCCTGAACATTTCACACTCATTCTCCTTTCTTATTTATATGGAGCTCGGGGAGGGGTCTTGGCACGACTTCACCAAGCTATGAATCACTGAAAAAGTAACGTGATGCCAGGCACCTAGAGGATGAGACTGGATCTAGTAGGCAGTGACGAGCACCAATGAGTCACGAACCAACAACCACGACCAACAAGGTTCTGTCAACCGTCATCTGTGAATGACTCTTCCAGGTAGTGTAGAGACCCAACGCTTGAAGTACATGAAAATTATATTACTTTGACAGAATACATAATACATAACAATAAAAAACACCAAAGGACCGTAATATTTTAGTGTCTTTGAAACCTCGGAATATAATCTTCTAATCGTGGTGAAAGATCTACAACATCTCCCATAAAGATCTTCTCCTTTTGTTTTCTTACCTAAAACCTTTCTTTAAATTCGGGGGAAAAGAAAACATATAAATGGTGATCTCAAATGCTCAGTAAGGGTAAGCGTGTAGAAAATAAAACAAACCATATACATTTGAACTTCAAAACATGAACATAAAGATTAAACATCAAAATCTTGTGTTGTGAAATAAATCGTGGCAGTGCGTAAGGCATAGATCATAAAGAAACATTAACCATGATAAAATAGCATGGGGATAAAACATGTAATTGTGTAAACCATTAATAACATGTTATGATTTCTATAGTAGCCAAGCTATTGCTGCCAAGACCATCTTAGTGGACAAAGTCCCTTTCTGAATCGAGTTCACTCCTCGTTTCAATCCTGTAACACTGAACCGGATTAACTTATCGTTCCATCCATGTCTATCTCATGAGATATAAATCATTACCCAATGTATTGTAGGAAGATATAGGTCCCACCCATATCATAATGAAATCATTCTTATGTGTGCAATAACATAAACATAAATCATTCATCATAACCCAAAGAATAAAATGGGTTTCTTAAACATCATCCCATCATAAGATAATCCATATAAAACAAATTGATATCATTTCATCATAAGAAAAGTGAAACCATGTAAATAATAGAGACATTATACTTGAAACATACACATATGAAATAATGTCATCTTAGATGGAAAATGGTTTTGATAAAACACTTGAAATGAATTCTTGTGGAAAATTTCATTTTTTTTTCAAAATCATTTTCCTTTCAAAAACTGCCATGAAATTATAAAAGGAAATTATTTTGTTGAACATAGTCATGAAATATTATAGATTAAACTACATGAAACTAAGGCGTTATAAATATGTAGAAATCATTTCATGCCATATAAGTTAAAGAAAACATTCTCCTCGTACTTTTAATGGAAAAGTCAAGAAGTACCATGTATGGTAAACAAAAGAAATATTCCTTCCATAACACAAAGTAAAAGTAAATACGGGTAAATATGACTTTAAACATACATGGAAGAATATTAAACACTTTATGAAAACATTTTTATAGACATGGATGAAAAATATAACCCCAGTAAATAATTATGAATAAGCAATCTCAAATAAAAATGAGATTGAAAAATTATCCCATACCTTAGGTCTGATATGCTTCGTACGTATCTGAACCTCCTGTATAATGATTTAAATAATTTCATTGACTTATTAAACAATCATATTTGTTGTTATGATATCATATATGGTTCAATTGTGACTTTATATTACCCTTTCTTTTGTAAATTCCTTGTTAAAGCAGCGTTTTGGGTAAAACTTTTTATTTATCGCACGTGTTTGGAATTGTTGTTATTGATATTATTGTTACTTATATCATGATTTACATACTTCCAAAATGTAAATCATGAATTATATATCATATATATTCAGTATATACATATATATAATATATAGATGAATGAAATGAAATACACCACTCATGGAGATGGTAGGCCGTACGTACGCATGAACGTTGTTTTCCTTTCCTTATTGATTGAATGGAATTAAGTAGATGACATACATATATATATATTCATAAATCCAGTAGAATTATTATGTAATATATTTCATGATTAATTATTATATATACTTTATAATCATTCTTGAATGGTTAACATGGAGAATTAATCTCATCGCGTCGTAGAGAAGGTAATCTGTACGTACGCACGAGCGATGATAACATTCCATAATTATTGAATTGAATTGGGGTGGATTATATAATATCTCATAATTAGTATGATGTTATAATAACTATATATAGTAATTCTTCACACCATAATACCCATCCAAGTAAGGTGGTGGTGGAAAAACAGATTACACCACGGTGTGGAGACGGTATTCTGTATGTTCACACGCATGGTGATTTCATTTTCCATAGGATAGATAGGAGGTGAAATAGGGTTGTTTCATATTTATAATATCATATCAGTATATATGTAATACTGATGTTATTACTTTATAATAAAACAACTAAATAAGAAGAATTTTAAGAAGAATGAAACATTAAAGAATCGGTAGAAGAGATTACCTCTTCCTCGACGCACCTCCTTTAAAATTATTCATAGTGCACTAGAGTTGGTCTTTTGCGAAGACCAGAACCTCTATGATGTAACTATAGAGGTCTATAAAAGTAATATTCAGTGGTTGTCCGATCTTCATGGCTCAAATGGGTGTGAAGAGAAGAGGGAAGGGGTTCCCTTTTTATAAGGGATGAGAGGGGCACCTTAGGAAAACATAAAATATTATTTTATAATAAAGTCATATTCGGTTTTTAATAGCTCCAAATTGATTTATTTAGAAGATAAGGTGGGGATGGGTCTAAATCCTCTCAACCAATAGGTTTTAGAAAAGTTGAGGTTACTATTTTATCCTTATCATTTAGATTTAACTCTAAGTTAAATAATTTAACTTTTACCATGTCTTTTTGTTTTCTTACAGTATATGGTTAAAAAACATACTATAAAAATCCAAAAGAACCCCAAGTGGTTAATTATTAATATATATATCCTTATATAAGTGATTTGGCCGAACCTTAGATTTTTATCAAGAAAATAACAATTAATAATATAATATTTGTTTTAAAAACTATTTTATGTCAATTTTGACAATATTTGGTACTTGATTTTTGTGAAACTCATAACAGCATGATTAGTTCTAAAAAAGATGATTAAATCAATACTATAATGTACTATTAACCTAGAAAATTAGTGTAATTCAAAAAAAGTATAAAATTACATTTATTTGGGTATTTATAACATCAATTATGTTAATATTTCATTAATGAGGTAATTACTGCATCATCATTGTATCATAAATAAATTAAATTATTTAATGTCAAAAAACTATAAATAAAATACCATTATGTAGGAAATATTTTTATCTTTATAATTAATATTTATAGTCGAATCTATCTTATGTATAACCCTATATTAAATATGTTTTAGTTATTATACTTTGATTTAACTATTTTAACTCTTCTTTGAATAAAATAATAATAAATGTCCTAATCTAATCCAAGTGGTCCAAAAGAGTAACATTTTATTCCTAAGGTTGTTTTTGGTCGAATTACTCTTATCCAATATAATTAGAACATGTGTTAAGGTAAGAATAATATCATTTTTACCCTTAATTACCCTATTTACTTTTAACCATGGTAAATAAAATTAAAAAGTTATTATTCACCAAAAAATATTTTCATCTCATTGAACCACATTTTAGTCCTTGATATTAACAGTGTCTCTCAGATTTTCGAAATTCCACTCACAGAAGCGGTAAAATTAGGTTTTATGTAAGTTTGCAAAAAGCTCCTAAGAGGTAGGTAAAAGATGGTGAAAAGTTCAATAAAATTTTTATATGTCGAAAATTATTATAAAATGACTCCCACAAATTACATTGAACTTATATAGGTATTATGTATCAATTTTGACATAAAATAAATTTAAATATATAAATATTTTTTAAATAAAAAGTCGGTTTTTAAATAGTAACTCAGTGTTTTCACTATTAATCAAAAATTGAAAGTGTTCAGAAAATACCAAAAATTCACCCTAAGCTAATTTCGATATTCCAAATCCAAAAATGAAGTCCATTTTGAAAAATAAAATTTCAAAAAGTGGGTATTACTATTCATAACTACTAGTTAATAATAATATTATAATAATATCTCGTTTAGTGAAATTGGGTATTGCGTACTACACACGCTATCGAGGAAGGTCGTGATTACGTGTAATGTAATCCAAGTCAGAGCTGTGTGTAGTGAAAGATCCCTTTGGTGTTGTGTATATCATAATCAAAACTTATTTCATTTATACATTAATAAAATCTATACCTAATGTCGCGTAGAATAATTCTCATAAAACGAACATAAAATTGTGTATAACACAAGCCAAGAATAGTGTTGCGTATACTTCAAGCTAATACGGTGTTGCATATAGCACAAGGTAATTTTGGTGTAGCATACAACACAAGAAATCAAAGTAATTAAAAATAATATTTCTCATAAAATCTCGGGCTGTTACATTCTACCCCCCTTAAGATGAATTTCGCCCTCGAAATTCGTCAGGGTTATAAATGGTTTACTACTCAAAAGTTTCTTTAATAGAAACCCACATCGTAAAAAGGAATACCAAAACTTATATTTAAAAACTAAATTATGAAACGTAATGGTTACCCAAATTAACTAATCATTGGGTTTCCACATAGGAGAACAAATGTGAAAATATGGATATTGGAGAATAATATATCCATCAAGTTCTGATGGAGAGTGGTAGGGAACATGGCTTTGGAAAAGCCAAATATCACAAATCTATAAATTTGTGATGATCTAAGGTACCATTTGATACATTGGATATAAGGGAACTAGGACCAAATTTTTGGTTTTCAAGATCATTTCCCTAAAGTTGAAGAATTCGAATTAGAAGAAATACTTATTTTATTTCAGTATAATCACACTGTTGTTCGTGCAATTAACAATTTCCACTTCATCTCTTAAAGAATTGAAGTTGAATTTTTCATTCATGAAGTGTTAGCAGATCATCTGATAGAATGATGGGTCATTCCATATGTCTCAAACAAAAGGTTAGAAAATTTTTCCAAATATACATAAGTCCATATATGGCAATATTAAACGTATATGGTTCCAAAAATGGACTTATAATTCATCTATCATAACTCTTAATAAAATAAAACTAGTTTCTACTAACCATGGACTTCATGTTGTCCAGTGGTAGGCGATAAAAGCCTGTTTAACTTCAGTTGTGGGTTCGATTCCCACAGCCTTGTCCGAAGTGACAGGTTGTCGCCCGTCCAGCAGGTGGTCCTTTTTCTAAAACTACATTATAATATAGAAAAAAGTTCTAGCCTTAAACAATACTAACTAATGTCCAATATAATCTTTTCCAATCTTTAGACTTATCCAAAATACTTCTTTCCAAACTCATAGTATAACGAGAACGATTACTAAAAATGTCATATAGAAAGCACGTGAATACCATCATTTATCCCTCATATATCATGATGGTCACATTCCAATCATGTGAATACCATAATCATGTATTCTCTTGAAAAATGAATACCCATTGATCCTTAATAAAAACATGAATGTTGTGAAAAGTTAACTCTTTCCACATACCAAAATCCCAAAAATTCTATATACTCAACCCATAATATCATATAGTCCTTATATCAGTCATGAGCTCATGAATACTATTAAAAGATTTATTTTATCCTTATCCCATCATTATGCACATATCCTCTGCATTCTAAAATATTTGAATCACTTTTCATGGTTACCGGTACCATATAATTATTTAAAACCACAATGGACCAATACATAGATATTCTAATATACCATAAAAGTACTTCGACAACATTATTCTTGAATACCAATACATAAACACTTCAATCCCTTCTCTTCAATGATTGTTATGGAAGAATTCCTTCCTTGATTTAGAAGTAACCTCTTATATTAGGGTATTTATTTGGGTAATGCCCATGTTCTCCACAGATAAGACATTGAAATCCATAACAGTCTGTCACTCATGACCCTTTTTCCACATAGATAACATCTTCCCCTCCATTTGAGGTATTCCCCAAGGTTCTTCTTCCCTTCTTTGGAAATCTCAATCTTTCTTTCTCTATGATCCTCACCATGCGAACATGCATAAAATTCCATCTTCCTCTTATTTGATGACTTAGGAATACAACTAAAGTTCACCTTGATAATCATATATCGAGATTACTGATTTTGAATAATCACAATATCTTTCTATCCAGGTGTTACACATTTTTGGTGATCATGGTCACCAATTTTTCCATTTGAATCAATGTTAACTGAATTCCTTCCCATTCCCTCCATTGACTAAGACCAGAAAACATAGTGTAAGAAACAGTTAAAATAACGAGGAACCACATAATCATAAAAAGTCACTTATGGGATGTCTAACTTATAAAAAATTCTATAATCCATCACTCATTAGGTTCAACCTAGGTTATTCATGATATTCAACATAATTCTAGGATTCTAACCTATACGTATACTTAACCTTAGAGACATCCCTAGACATACCTTAGAAATATATTTAGGGATTTCACTAAATTTTTCGCATCCTGGTTTCTAAAGGTTAACTAAACCTTTCCTCTAATACCAACTGTAGATACCCAAATCTTGACATACATGGACATTACATTACATTGGAGGAATACTTAATACATAACAAGAACAAACACTAAAGGACCGTAATAGTTTAGTGTCTTTGGAAACTCGGAATATAATCTTCTAATCGTGGTGAAAGATCTTCAACATCTCCCATAAAGATCTTCCCCTTTTGTTTTCTTACCTAAAACCTTTATTTAAATCCTAGGGAAAAGAAAACATATAAAGGGTGAGCTCAAATTCTCAGTAAGGGTAGGCATGGAGAAAATAAAACAAAGCATATACATTTGACCTTCAAAACATGAACATAATGTTTAAACATCAAAATATTGAGTTGTGAAATAAATCGTGGCAGTACGTAAGGCATAGATCATAAAGAAACATTAACCATGATAAAATATAATGGTAATAAAACATGTAATTTTGGAAACCATTAAGCATGTGTTATGATTTCCACAGTATCTAAGGAATTACTGCCAAGACAATATTTGTGGGAAAAGTCCCTTTCTGAATTGAGTACACTCTTCATTTCAGTCTGGTAACACTGAATCGGATAAACTTACCATTCCATCCATGTCTATCTCATGAGATATAAATCTTTACCTAATGCTTTGGAGGTATATATAGTTCTCGCCCATCTTGTAATGAAATCATTCTCACATGTGCCACAACATAAACATAAATCATTCATCATAACCCAAAGAATAAAATGGGTTCATAAACATCATCCCATCATAACATAATGCATATAAAACAAATGGATATCGTTTCATAATAAAAAAAGTGAAACCATGTAAATAATAGAGACATTATACATGAAACATAAACATATGAAATAATTCCATCTTAAATTGAAAATGGTTTTGATAAAACACTTGAAATGAATTCTTGAGGAAAATATCTTTCTTCTTCAAAATCATTTTCTTTTCACAAAATTCCATGAAATTTTAAAATGAAATGATTTTGTTGAACATAGTCATGAAATCTTATAGATTAAATTTCATGAAAATAAGGCATTATAAAACTGTGAAAATCCGTTCATGTCGTATGAGTTAAAGAAAACATTCTCCTCATACTTTTAATGGAAAAGTCCAAAAGTACCACATATGGTAAAAAAAAGCAAGATTCCTTCCATAACACAAAGTAAAAGTAAATATGGGTAAAAATGACTTTAAAAATACATGGAATAATATTAAACACTTTATGAAAACATTTTTATGGACATGGATGAAAAATATAACCCCAGTAAATACTTATGAATAAGAAATCTCGAATAAAAATGAGATTGAAAAGTTATCCCTTACCTTAGGTCTGATATGCTTCGTACGTATCTGAACCTCCTATATAATGATTTAAATAATGTCATTGACTTATTAAAGAATCATATTCATTGTTATGATATCATATATGGTCCACTTATGAATTTATATTACCCGTTCATTGGTAAATTCTATGTTAAAGCAGCATTTTGGGTAAAACATTTTATTTATCGTACATGTTTGGAATTCTTGTTCTTGATATTATTATTAATTATATAACTATTTACTTACTTACAGAATTTAAATCATGATTTATATATCATATATATTCAGTATATACAAATATATAATAGATATATGAATGAAATGAAATACACTGTTTATGGAGATGGTAGGTCGTACATATGCATGAACGCTATTTTCCTTTCCTTATTTACTTGAATGGAATTAAGAAGATGAAATAAATATATATATATATACATAAATCCAGTAGCATTATTATGTAATATATTTTATGATTACATATTATATATACTTTATAATCATTTTTAATGGTTAACATGGAGAAAGAATTTCATCGCGTCGTGGAGACGGTAATCCGTACGTACGCACGAGCGATGATATCATTCCCATAATTATTTAATTGAATTGGGGTGGATGATATAATATCTCATAATTATTATGATTTTATAATAACTATATATTGTAATTATTCACACCTTTATACCCATCCAAGTAAGGTGGTGGTGGAAAAACATATTACACCATGGCGTGGAGACGGTATTCCGTACGTACGCACGCGTGGTGATTTCATCTTTCATAGGATGGATAGAAGGTGAAATAGGGTTGTTTAATATTTATAATAACATATATTTATATAATTAATACTGATGTTATTACTTTATAATGAAACAACTAAAGAAGAAGAAGTTGAAGAAGAAAGAAACTTGAAAGAAACGGTAGAAGAGATTACCTCTTCCTCGACGCACCTCCTTTAAACTTCTTATTAGGGCACTAGATTTGGTCTTTTGAGAAGACCAGAACCTCTATGATGTAAATAGAGATGTTTATAAGAGGAATTGGCAGGGTTTGGACGAGATTCAAGGCTCAAAAGGGTGTGAAGAGAAGAGGGAAGGGAAGCCCTTTTTATAAGGGATGAGAGGGGCACCTTAAGAAAATAGAAAATATTATATTATAATAAAGTCCTATTCTATTTTTAATAGCTCCAAGTTGATTTATTTTTAATCTAAGGTGGGGATGGGTCTAAATCCTCTCAACCACTAGGTTTTAGACAAGTTTAGGTTAATATTTTATCCTTATTATTTAGATTTAACTCTAAGTTAAATAATTTAACTTGTACCGTGTCTTTTTGTTTTCTTACACTATATGGTTAATAAACATACTATAACAAGCCAAACGAACTCCAATTGGTTCATTATTAATATATATATCCTTATCTAAGTCATTTTTCCGAACCACAGATTTATAGGAATAAAATAACAATTAATAATATAATATTTGTTTTAAAAACTATATTATGTCAATTTTGACACTATTTGGTACTTGATTTTTGTAAAAATTATAACAGAATGATTAGTTAGAAAAATTTAATTAAATCAATAATAACATGTAATATTAACCTATAAACTTAGTTTAATTCAAAAAAAGTTTAAAATTACATTTATTTGGGTATTTATAACATCAATTATGTTAATATTTCATTAATGAGGTAATCGTTGCATCATCATTGTATCATAAATAAATTAAAAATTTTAATGTCTAAAAATTATAAATAAAATACCATTATGTATGAAATCTGTTTATATTTCTAATTAATATTTATAGTCTAATTTATCTTATGTATAACCCTATATTAAATATGTTTTAGTTATTAAACATTGATTTTAACTATTTTAACTCTTCTTTGAATAAAATAATAATCAATGTCCTAATCTAATCCAAGTGGACCTAAATGGTAATATTTTATTCCTAAGGTTGTTTTTGGTCGAATTACATTTATTCAATAGAATTAGGAGATGTGTTAGGGTACTAATAATATCATTTTTACCCTTAATTACCCTATTTACTTTTAACCGTGGTAAATAGAAGTAAAAAGATACTATTCACCAAAAATTATTTTCATCTCATTGAACCATATTTTAGTCCTTGATATTAATCGGGTCTCTCAGATTTTCAATCTTCCACTCACAGAAGCAGTAAAATTATGTTTTATGTATGTTTGCAAAAAGCTCCTAGGAGGTAGGTAAAAGACGGTGAAAAGTTCAATAAAATTTTTATATATCGAAAATTATTATAAAATGACCCCAATTAATTACATTGAACTTATATAGGTATTTTGTATCAATTTTGACCTAAAATAAATTTTAATAAAATAAATATTTATTTTAATAAAAATTCGGTTTTTAAATAGTAACTCAGTGTTTTCACTATTTATCAAAAATTGAAAGTGTTCAGAAAAATACCAAAAATTCACCCTAGGCTAATTTCGATATTCTGAATCCAAAAATGAAGTCCATTTTGAAAAATAAAATTTCAAAAAGTGGGTATTACCCATTCATAATGGCTGGTTAATAATAATATTATAATAATATCTCGTTTAGTGAAACTCGGTATTACATACTACACATGCTATCGAGGAAGGTTGTGATTACGTGTAATGCAAGCCAAGTCAGGGCTGCATGTAGTGCAAGCTCCATTTGGTGTTGTGTATATCATAATCAATACTTATTTCAGTTATACATTAAACAAAATCTATACCTAATGTCACGTAGAATAATCCCCATAAAACGAACTTGAAATTGTGTATAACAAATGACAAGAATAGTGTTGCGTACACTGCATGCTAATACGGTGTTGTGTATAGCACAAGCTAATTTTGGTGTAGCAAACAACACAAGACAAAAAAGTAATTAAAAATAATATTTCTCATAAAATCTCGGGCTGTTACAGGTAGGGATTTTATATATATTTGATTTTATTTTATTGATTCTTCATTTCCTAAATTCACGACGATGATGGACAAATGAACATGGCCATTGTCCCGCACATAAATCTTTCTCCTTTTCCTTTCATTCTTCATGCATTCTGCATGCGTTCTTAAATGCCTAATATTTATTGATGCTGGAAACAAAATGTTTTGCTAAGAGCGACAAATGGACGCGGAGACCTTGACCTAAGTATCACGAATATGCGATCATTTTATTTTTTTGGTCCTGGAATGAAGCTATAGTGGCTCGCGAAAGGAGTAAGCGTGCATCTGTGCCGCCAGATGATGAGGAAGTTGCGACCCTTCATTCGCGGTGGGGTAGGGTGGTGGCCAGCATCCGGCCGGCCGTGCTACGGAGCGGCAGTGCACGTCCTTGATGCCAGTGGAGTAGGAGGCCGCGGCCTCATGACCGTGGTAGAGGCAGGGCCGCAGCAGAGGCCAGAGGGCTCCCAATACCTGTTCGGCTATAGTTGGAGCAGCTATGCGCATCCGTTCCATTTGAAGGAGAACCATTCAGCCGATTCAGCCAGATGTGACGCACTGACAGGGACCGCTGGATGGCCCCGCGTGCTAGCAGGGCGACCAAATGGCCATCAAGACATTCATAATACTGGGGGGGCACCTTCCCACTGGATCGCGGTTTAGTGGGACCACAGCAGTGGGACGCTCCCAGTGGGCCGCGCCCAGCGGGCCCTGCCCCCGAGTCGCGCCAGCGAGCTGTGCCTAGCGTGGGTAGATCCACGCATTGCAGGTCGGGCTGGGCCACCCCATTCATGGGTCGGGCCAGGCCCGTCAAGGCCCATGCCAACCGAGAGAGGCATGGACCAGGTCGGGTCGACCCGAGTTGGGTCTGGTCGGCCCAGGCCAAGTCGGGCGGGGTCAGTCCGATCGGGTCACACCGATACTGGGCCCACCTGGATCGAGTTTCGTCTTTTCGGCCATAACATGTGATTCCGGTGTCCATTTGATGAAATTTATGTCGATCCAGAATCCTTGGATCGAGACAGCCCTATTGGTATACTCCAGTTGAGCTTCGGATTATGTTGGAGTAGCGCCAGGTTGGATCGGACCCCAAATCCAACCGGGTCCTCGGAGCGAAAGCTATAATGACTTACAGACCGGGCATCTGATTGACGTGCATTATATTGCATTGGGACTCTTATGATGTGAAATATATTTGGTTACTTCTTAATGTAACATCAGTGTGGTTGAGGTATGATCGATGTCTTGGGGAGAGGTTCTTCCTAGAGCACTATGTACGAAATCTTGCGAGTGGCTAAGTCTTGATGACTGCAGACCATTTCAACTCGGAGTGATTCGACAAGCGAAGTGTGGAGTGCCTCTATGTGATTCGGTAGACCAACAGTGGGTATTGCCTCTGTGTGAAGTGAAATACCCACAATACTTGACTTGAAGAGTACCTTAGCAGGCCATTAAGGGGAGTGCCTCTGTGTGATGTGGTAGACCCATGGTGTTGAGATCCTATGTGTGATGTGTAAGACCCATAGTACATGACATGAGGAGTACCTTAGCAGTCCACGGTTAGTGGGAAGTGCCTTTGTGTGACATAACAGGCCCACTGTACTCTATAGAGTAGGTGTTCTCCAGCAACCGAGGTGTTCGACAATGTGACTGGGGATGTTTCTTGTGACTATCCCTGGAGAATCATGCGACTGGATTTCAGCTTTCATACTGATCTTGTGTGGGTCAGACCCTGTGTGGGTTAGCGCTCAGAGATCCTGTGTGGATCAAGGCATACCTATCCAGTGTGGGGAAGATCCTGTTTGGGTCAGTAGAGGTTAGTACCTATCGATCCTATGTGTGTCAGACTCTGTATTGTCAGTAGTAGTTCCTCTTGACAGAATAAGATGATATAGCTTTGTGACTAATCATTTGTACTTCTATACTTCACTAATACCTGGTTTGAGCTAAGACTCTTTATGATCTGGTTTTACATTTTCTTGTGATTGAGGTTATCTTCGTGGTGTCATCTGTGTGGTACTTCCACCTTCATCATGTTACCTGTGTGGTACTTCTACCTTCTTGGTGTTACATGTGTGGTACATCCACCTTCGTGGTGTAACCTGTGTGGTACTTCTACTTTCATGGTGTTACCTGTGTGGTACTTCTACCTTCCTGGTGTTACCTGTGTGGTACATCTACCTTTGTGGGGTTACCTATGTGGTACTTCTACCTTCGTGGTGTTACCTGTGTGGTACTTCTACCTTCTTGGTGTTACCAGTGTGGTACTTCTATCTTCCGGGTGTTACTTATGTGGTACTTCTATCTTTGTGGTTTTACCTTTTTAGTATTCTTCCCTCATGTATGAGATGAGTATATCTTTATGACTTAGGTATATGTATGGGAATATACCTAACTAAGTTTGATGTCTTTATTTGTAGTTTTCTCTTTGTGGAACTCTAGGAGACCTACGGGGGTCTCAGTGTCCATAATGAGTATCGTTATACACACCCCTGCACAGGCTTTTCCCGAACCTTATTGTGTCTTGTGCAGATGACGAGTATCTAGGCTGAGACATGAGGTAGCTAGGACCAGGTGGTACATAGAGGGGGAGGGCTGACGTAGGGTGTTGTGGAGACAATATGTTCCTACCCTTCAGACAAAGAGATTCAGGGATGAGTCTTGAGGGAGCCAGGACCAGTCAGTACACAGAGGATATAGGTTTAGGAGGAGTGTTGTGCAGATGATATGTACTTACACATATGGCAGGATCCTCAATGGATGATGTAGGAGTTTTTTTGTGCTCTTCGTTGTACTTTTACTTTTACAGTTGATCTTGTATTCAAGACCCTTTTTACTTTCAACACACTTTTACTATATAGTTTACTTTGTGCTCGTATTCATCATCATGATTGGTTGTGTGAGTTTATAGGTTATAAAGGCAACTCATTCCCGATTTTAGGGAATACACCTTCCGGTGCTAGTCGTCAGCCCCTGGCCTATGGAAGTCGGGCTTGGGGTAGTCACGACACGGGCCCTGTTGGATGGGTTATGACATTAATATAAGAAGGTTTTAGAATTTTGTTTTGGATTATCGACAACTCTTTTTATTAATTTGAGCTCTGGATTTTTATTCCATGTATGGGAACACCTAAAGGTGTCATTTTTGGACTTAAGTAATTACCTGGTAATTTTTAGTGGGTGTCCCAATGAGTCTTGGGAGCACCGGATCTGGAAAATTCCACTTTAATGATTATGCACGGGCAGCGCACGATTGCGGTCCAACCGCTGTAGTTTACCCTATTTAATAAGTTATTTATTTTAAATAAATAAGATTATATGAGAGATTTTGATTAATTAAAAGAGGGTTTTAATGATAATAATAATAATAATGAAGTTATTATTATTAATATTATTATGGCAGTTTTATTAAATGAATGATAAAGGATTAATTAAATTATGGATGAAGAAATTAATGTGGATTTTAGGTTTATCGAAGGACCGTTTTAATTAAATAAATAGTTTCAGAATTATTAAGGGAACAATTATTATTAAATGGAAGAATTTTCTAATAATAATAATATTATTATTATTATTATAGTGTCATAAATTATTTTAATTCTTTGAGATTTTAATTTCATGCTAATGGAATGTATCATTTATGAGAATTTAAGGTGGCTTTTGAGAATATCAATGAAAAATTTAATAAAATGAGGAGTTTCAGATTTAATGAAGAATTTTTATTATGTAGTGGTGTTGGGTTTATAAAAAGTTTGAAAAATAATAATGGTGAGATTATTATTATTTTAGATTCATGAATGTAACAATAATAATTATTATATAAATTAAATAAGGGTATGGTTCGATTTTTATCATATTAATGATATTGTAAGAAATTGGGAGTTTCATAATTAATTATGAAATTTTTATTAAGATAATAGTGAATGAAGAATCATTTTTTATTTTATGGGGTGTAACATTTAAGTTAAAATATTTTAATTGGATGTTTAATGAGGTGTAATAGTAAGGTGAAATTAATGACGCTTTTGGGTATCTCAAAGAAATGTCTAATTAAATAAGGAGTTTCATAATTAATAAAGAAGTGTTTTTTTAATTAGGTGTGTTGGGTTTTATCTAAGGTTGAATAATAAAATTAATAATAATTTAATTATTATTATTATGGTTTTATGAGTGGTTATTATTATTATTATGGATAAAGGAATAATGGATTTTTTTGGAGTTTAACTTAATTAAATTAAAGGTCAAAAAAAATTATTAATCACTATGAAGTGGTGGTTTTTATTTAATTAATTTGTGTTGAGATAATTAATTAAATAATTATAAGTTGGATTATTTAAATTTAATTAAATTTTGTTGAGAGAATTAAATTAAAAAAACATGAAGTGGGGAAATTATTTAATTAATTTTTGTGAATGAAATTAATTAAATAATGTGTGAATGAGATGTTGGATGTTATAGTAGAAGGGTAATTATAAATGGTAATATTAAATGTTGATTAAATATGGAGTTGATTTTAATTTAATTAATCCATTTTAAATGTAAATATCGGGTTGTCCATATTTAGTCAAATGGTGCGGGTCACCTGTGCGGTTACGCAGTTTTTAAAATGATTTATTTTTATTTAATTTAAAATAAAAGAATTATTTAATAATAATAATAAGGATATTATTATTGTTATTGTATTAAATTGATTGGTTGATTAATGGGGTATTCCATAATTAATTGTGAAAATTTTGTTTAATGGTTATTTAATAAAGTAACATTATATTAAATGAGAATAATAAATATTATTATTATATTAAGACTATTAGTTTTTCTAGGGTGTAATTTATAATTGGGGTATAGAACATGAGGTTGGCACACCACCATATGGGAGGAACAATAAAAATGCATGACTCCCCTCCTTTGAGGCATGTTACACCCCCCTCACCAGCTCCTCTTCATGTGATCGAATCCTCTCGGTGTCTTCTCGAATCTTGTTTTCTCGGAGAGTTAAGTCCATCTGCATTTGTTTTGTCATTAAAATCGACCATTTGGCTCCACCCTTTCCCTATTCTCTCAGGAAAAAACCCTACGGTTCGGGGTTTATGGTGATTCCTTATTTCTTCAGTTCTAGAAATGTGCAAGGGGCTCCTCTAGACCCTTTGGACCATATTCTGGCACTTATCGACAAAGGAAAGATGGATGGGTTTGTTTTCACTTTTCTATCATGTTTCTAGTATGGTTATATTACCATGGTATTGTTTTTCATCATTCAGTTAAGGGTTTGATAATTTATATGAGTCCCTGGTACCAAGTTAGAGGTGTGTTGGTCCTTACTGCTTTGATTCTATGTACCTGTTTAATATTTTTAATTTTATTTATATGTTTTCAGGACATGCATGTGAATATATATATATATGTGTATATATATGGACATATAAGATGCATGTGTGTGTGATTGTGGACCAGTTGTGGACGGGTTGCCTCTAAGTATATTAAAGCACTTCATATTTAAAATGGTCCCACCCGAGGTAGGGCCCCAAATCTATAACACTTTATTTAAGAATTATAGCTTCTTTAAATAAATTAATAATATGAGTTTCCTTGATTATGGTATGTCGATGAATGAAACTTTTGATGTCATTAAATGATGCCAGTCACATGAGATATATGAGGACTTGAACTTGTGTTGACTTTAAGAATGTTTTTCTTTTTCGGTTAAAGTGATATGATTGAATATTTAAATGATTTGGATGGTCAGAATGGGTAAGAAGTTAATTAATTTTAGAATTAATTATCAAGTCATGAGTTGGAATAAAATCATGTCTTCTACTGACTATTGATAAAATTGAATATTTGACATCATCATAATATAAATTGGAAATTGGTAATAATCAATGGATGGATTAATTATTACATGTTAAATATTAAATGGTTATTTAATTGATTATTGGTTAAATAGAAAATTTTAATTAATTAATTAATTGTTGAATTAATTAATTTTCATGCATTAAATTAAGATTTTGAATTGATTGTTTGTTACGACTGTTGGGAAAGGGTACCTTTTGGTGGTTATTGTTTTTACATGCCTTATACGGTCTTGGATGGAGTTGCTTAAAAATCTGATATGATGTGTGCGATGGTTGCTAAATATTTGGTCTTTGTACAACATTTTTTGAGGATTATAACACGCATGTAAATTGTTAAAGTCATGGATGAATCATTGTTTGAGTTGACGGGTTTAAAATTGTTAAATAATTCGTATAATTAAATGATGGGTTAATTATTTAGTTGGATTTCTATAAATAATTAATTGTTAATTAATTATTTACTATTGAGATTTTGAATGGTTAATTAATTGTTGACTTATTTTATGGGTGATTTATGTTATTAATTAGTTGTTGAATTAATTAACAGATTGAATTAATTAATTTATGAATTAATTCATGGAAGGTTTTGGGGTATTAGAAATGGTGTTCCACACCAATGATAAATATATATGTATGATTGATACACAGGTTGTGAGACAAGGACTGAAGCTCCAAATACTCACGGAGTGGAAGACACGGTGTTCTACTCCATTGATAAATATATATGTATGATTTATAAACAGGTTGTGAGACAAGGACGGGAGATTTAAATACTCACAGGGTTCTAGAAATGGTGTTATACACCTAGCATGTATGAAAATTTTCTTTTATGGGTCAGGTACTAATGCTCCAAATACCCATGTGTTGTGGGATAAGTACTGACACTCCAAATACTCACGAGGGTTCTAAAAATTATGTTCTACACTAATTAATTTACATTTTACTCTGGGTAAAATTGGTTGTACAAGATATGAATTAATGGTTAATTAAAACTCTAGTGACATAATGATTTCTTTATTAAATATGAGAAAGTGTTCATAATTACCAACGAATTGGGTGAATCATTGTTAGTGGACTGACATAGGAGCGAATCACTATTTTAGTGGATGGTCTCAGACATAGTATATGAAAGATTAAATTGAATAACTTGTGACCTGTAATCCAAGCCAGATAACAATATTGGATTAGGCCTTTAATTTTAGAGACATTTTTCATGAGTGAATTATATGGGGTATATCGAGCATAGAATGAATCTCAAGACATTCGTAATTTAATGAGGTTTGAATAATTGAAAAATGAAAATGATTATGTAAAAAATGTTGAGTATGAAAGACAAATGTATAATGCACATTCAAACACCAGGTGAGGAACAAATCAGGTACTTGGGTATATAGTAACATTGTACTACTTACTTTATTTATGCATGCTTTCACATAGTCTAACTTATTTATTAAATTTATGGATTTGGGATAGACACTGGTGGTCCCGGCCTACTAAGATTTATATCTCACACCCTACTCAGTACGCCATTGCATTGGGGTTCCCAAGTAGAATATATTTGGTTGAAGGATTCTGCTCTTTGAATTTACTTGGAAGATATGAGTAAAGGACCAAGCGGATGCTCAGGATGCTAGAGGAGACCACCCTCGGGGCTTGGAGTCATTGTTTTTTTGTAATGGAATGTAAATAATGATGTTATTTTTCATTGTTTTCCATTTTTTATCATTTTGATGTCATTCACGAATCTTCTGTATAATTGGAATTGGCCATTTGTTTGTACAGGATTTATAAAATCCACCATCCACAGCTTTTTCATTTATTAGACATGTTCAGCTATTTATTGCCATTTTTTTATTTACTCTAATATACCACTTTGAAACTCTAATAAGAGGGTATAATCTTCCCACTTACTATCCATAGACCCTCGCTACTAGTTGGCAACATCTGGTGTATGAGGAGACGCACTTGATGCCCTGTGGCGACCGGTCTGGCCACCAGTTCAGGGGTGAACAGGGTCGGGACGTTACAGATATGATGATAATGATTATACTCATCTCTTATTATATTGTTTAATGTTATTATATATCCTCTTACTGGAATCTTAGCTCACCTCTTTTTTATGTATATCCTCAGGTGACTACTTTTACTCAGAAGAATGCAAGGGCCAATAAGAATCTAGAGAATATGGAATTAAATAAATATTTATGTTTATGTTATAAACGGATATGTTTGGTGATAAATTTACCAAGAAACTAAAAAATTTATCCTCTTTGTTTATGATTTAATTTTCTTTATCTTTATTGTGATGTAAAAGTAATGTATGAAAATAAGGGTTTCTATAGGCGTTGTTTTGACTGTCCACAACTCAATAGTCATTTAATATTCCCCAGTCTGAAGGAGGAAGTGGATTTTTTATTTAGTAACCAATAGTTTTGACCCCTCTAAATAATAATTATCTAAATTTTTTGGAATATTAATTGTCCATAATCTTTTGTATCCCATCCATTAACAGTAGTGTATGTCTTTTGGAGGGGTGGAGGTAAACGAAAAAGGGGTATCTCTCATCTTCTATAAGTTGAGATTGGGAGATCGGATGATTTATAAAATAAATATTATGGTTATATTTGTATTATTTTGGGAAAAATATATCTTTTAATAATGAATAACAAAATATTTATATACACATTATTTAAACACTGTAATCAGCTGCAACAGCTTATATCAAACAATATTTCCCAATGTTAAATCTTAAATAAAAAATTGAGAGTTCCAAAAATTTATTAATAGATGGATCATCCAGTTTCTCTTGACACTCCAAGAATTCAAAAAAATTAACTATAGTCTCATTTAATACAAAAGGAGAAAGTAAATTTATATCAACTTCCACACAATCAACGTCAAATAAAAAAACGTCACCCACGAATTTTTCATCTTTTTGAATCAGCGTAGTTCACACTTATTATTAACGAAATAGTTGTTATGGGAGTTTTTATTTTTTAGGAACAACTTAGTCACATTCCTCTTACATTTATTTAACCTTTGAGCCCTTTACAAAAATTTGAAAGGAATGTGTTCTTCTTAATGGAACTATCCTACACATAACATAGGGAAAATGTTAAAAAATTATTTATGTTTCAATGTTGATGAATATAAAGTCATCCACCTAAGTTCATTATTACATATAATAAGTTAAAGGGTAATTTCTTAATAATAATTAAAAATTTCACCATGGTTTTTTTAGTAATAAATATTATCATGTGTTTTGATTTTCTATGATCTCATATAATTTTTTAGATGTTTCTTTTTTGTTTTTTAGGATAAATTGAAAACCACTCAAACACTCATTTCATCCTCAGAAACAGTGACATTTTGATGTGGTCCATATTGTAAGGATGTAGAAATATATATTCTTAATCCTAAATATAGAATAATATCCCCCTCATGGGTTGATCTAAATGATTCAATGTCAAATGTCATAGTGGTCTCCCAAAAACAAATTTTTTAATAACATTTTAATGGAAAAAGAAACAGTAGAAAAATTTATAAAAACACATAGGGTGTGGGAAAATTATTGAAGTACATTGGAAAAAATAATAAATAGAGACATAAGAAAAAGTTATGGATAAGAAAAATATTATTCAATAAGAAATATTTGTTGATTCATGTCGATCCCCTCATATACTACCTATCATTGGCCTCAAATGTGCTAGACCATCTTAATACCTAACTCACTACATACATTATATCTCAAGGCATAAACCTCCCCAACGAAAGAGTGAAATAATTAATAACACTTACCTTGTTTGGTTTTTCTCTCACTTAACCGCTTTGAGAGATATTATTGATCAATAATAAATAAAGAAAATGGTGTTTGGCATGACATGAAGATCACAAGTTAGAATTTGGGTTTTACTTCAAAACATTTGATTGGAAAATTATCCCTTTAGCACATAAGGTTTTAGATCACAAAACATTGAAGAATATAAACAAAGAAACATTTATTTTCCAAAATATAAAAATGAATCTATATAGTAAAAGTAACTAGAAAAAATCTAAAGAATGGGTCACATATTCAAGACCATGGGTGTGGGAGCTATATTCTCTCTCCATATGAGCCCAAAATTATAATCCCATATCAGAGCCTCCTAAAATAGAATAGAAAAATATGTTTTAATCAAAAATATTTTAGTTAAATCCAAAAGTAGAATGTAAACTATAGTTGGAGTCCTCTAGTGTACCCACTTCTTGCCAAACCATCTCCCTCACCCCAATGCACTAAACATGTACCCAAATTCCGTTCAAATAATTTTGTCTAGGGGAGAACATCCTAATGCTTATCATTTGAGTATTTATATGTTGAATATTCACTCTATCCAATGCATTGTTGAAACACCCCAAGATTTCATAGTACGTTATCTCATTAAAGTAATTTAATAGATTGTGCCTCAGGAAACACCGAGTTTGAGCACACCACAACTTACCAAACTAGCTGTTCAAAAAGTGGTTATGAATATTATTAAAGAAATTTTGAATATTATATACTCTATATAATTTTATCATCTATATTATGTGTTTATTAAACATAATATATGAACAAATTATTTTTTTCAGATAAAAGAATTATTTTTCAGAAAATTCAACTTTACCGCCTTTTAACGGCGAACCCTTTCTAAAACCAATATTTGAAACTTTTATATATTAAATTTAATAAAATTAAATTCTTATTTATAATTGGGACATAATAATTTAGTTTTGATAATTTTTTATGCTTTTCTGATAACTTTCATATTTTAACGAATAGTAAAAAATAAAATGTTTTAATTGAAAATTTTTTTTTTAATCAAAATAATTTATAGTGTTAAATTATGAATTTGAATGTATTCGAAGTAAATTTAGATTTTATTTTTTATCATTTAATACAATGTTGGTCATTATAAGTAATTTTATATTAAAATTTGACATAAAAACATTTCAATCTATTGATAGTTTTTACTTTTTAAAAACCCGCTTTCTGGTTTTGACAATGGGAATTAATTTTAAATTAATAAATTCATCTTATAGGTTTTAAATTTGGTAAAATATTAATCATTTTTGAATTCAAAATATCAAAATTATCTTAGACTGATTTTTTGGTATTTTTCTGAAAACTTTCAATTTTTGATGAATAGTGAAAAACACTGCGTTATTATTTAGAACCGACTTTTTATTTAAATAATTTATATTTTATTTAAAGTTATATTAAGTCGGAATAGATATATAATACCTATATAAGTTCAATTTAATTCATTGGAATCATTTTATTATAAAATTAGATATATAAAATTTTATTGAACTTTTTAACCTCTTTTACCCACCTTCTAGGCACGTTATCAAATTTCCATAAAACGTAATTTTACCACTTTTGTGAGTTGAATTTAAAAAATCTGAGACACAAAATTGACATTATTAAGTAAAATTGGATTCAATAATATGAAAATAATTCTTAATGAATAGTAAAATTTGACTTTTATTTACCATGATTAAAAGTAAATAGGATAATTATGGGTAAAAATGACATTATAATTACCCTAACACATGACCTTATTCTATTGGATAAGTGTAATTTGACCGAAAAAAACCTTTATAATAAAATATGATCCCATTTGGTCCACATGGATTAGATTAGGACATTTATTATTATTTTATTTAATGAAGAGTTAAAAGAGTTAAATTCTATGTTTAATAACTAAAACATTTTTTAATATAGGGTTATACATAAGAAAAATTTGACTATAAATCGTAATTGTAAATATGAAAAGATTTCCTACATAATGGAATTTTATTTATAGTTTTTAGACATTATATAATTTAATTTATTTATGAAACAATGATGATGAAGTAATTACCTTATTAATGAATGACTAAAATAATTGATATTATAAATATCCAAATAAATTTAAATTTAAATTTTCAATGAATTATACTAATTTTTTAGGTTAATATTACATATTAGGGTTGATTAAATAATTTTTGTTTGAAGTAATCCTGATGTTATGTTTTTCACAAAAACCAAATACTAAATAGTGTCAAAATAGGCATAATTGAGTTTTAAAACAAATATTATATTATTAATTGATATAATATTCCTAAAAATCTAATGTTTGGTCAAAGGACATATTTAAGGTTATATATTTTAATAGTGAACCTCATGGGTTTCTCTTGTAATGTTATAGTATTTTTATTAACAATATAATACAATAATATAAAGAGACATGGTAAATGTCAAATTATTTAACTAAGAGTTAAATCTAGAAGATAAGATTAATATGATGACCTAAAAATGTCTAAAACCTATTTGTTGAGAGGTTTTCGACCCATCCCCACCTTATCCACTAAATAATTCATTTAATATCTATTAGAAAATGAAAAATATTTATTATAAAATAATATTTCAAGCTTTTCCTAAAGTGACCCTCACCTCTCTTATAAAATGGAACATCCATTTCTCTCAAAACCACACCTCAAAAGCAATTTGGCTTGGAAACCCCTCCCCAAATATCCTCCAAACTTCCCTCACATAATCCTAGATTAATTTATTTTATCATAAAGACAACCTAAGGATACATTTTGATCAACTCAAAAGTAAGCACCTGGAGATGATGTAATAATTTCATCACCCTCTTTCAAGTTATCCTCTTCTTCTTCCACATTCTCATTATTTGTTGTTTCCATACCAAAATAATAACTCTATTAACAACTATATAGTGTAATGTTATTATAAATATGGTATAACCATATTCTTTATTCTATCCATCCTATAAATGACAAATTCACCATATGTGTATACGTACGGCTTTCCGTCTCCACGTCATGGTGTAGTTTGTTATTCAAACACATCATTGTTTGGATGGGTAATATAATGAGTATAACTGATGTAAATAATAATTATAACATGTTTATGATTTTTTATATATGATATACCATCCAATTACATACTATTTCACCATCAATATAATTTTATTGACGGTCGTACGTACGTACGGATTACCGTCTCCACGACGGAATAAGATTCATTCAAACATCCACCATTCAATGATGCATATAAAAATATACATTATTAATAAGTATGTAATATATGGAATAATAATTCTACTGGATATATATATATGTGTACTTATTTATATACTAACATATATCTTATTCACTTAGTTCTGTTCAATATGATATGAAAACGGAAACATCATTTATGCATATGTACGACCTACCGTCTCCATAAACGGTGCCTTCCATTTCATATATATGTCTATTATAAATATTTTTATTATAAATATATATGATATATAAATAATGTTTTAGATTATGTAAGTATTTAAATCATTATCTAAATTAAATTATCAAGAAAAACATGTTAAAACACGTACGATAAAGAAAGCGATTATTTCCCAAAATGTTAATTTAACATGGAAATTATTATTAAATGGGTAGTATAAAGTCATAAATGAATCATGTATGATATAATAAATATGAATATGGTTCTGTTATAATTTAATAACATATTATGGTCTTTATATAGGATGTCAAATGTACCCTCGACCAAAAAAGTGCAAGTTAAGGGTTAATTTCACAATCTCTTTATTATCTGAGGTTGTTTTTACATAAGTATCTACTGGGACCTCTTTATCGTCCACATCTGGTTTTTCAAAAAACTTTATGTCAAAACATTTTTACTATTTACTATACAATGAGTAAATAAAGTTTATACCATTATTTGAACTTATATTTTTTGAATGGAATCCTTCCATCATTTTCCTTACAAGGTACTTTATAACCATTTCGACAAAATTAAGGTAAGAATGTTTTTTTAACTTATACGGAGGGTGTGTATATTTTCCACCATTATAACATCATAGAATCATTCCTTACAAACTTGTAAGAATATTTTCAAAATAAATGTTTTCTTTTATAATTATAAGACATTTAAACGATTTCAAAATAGAAAGAGATATTTCTCTAAAACAATGTTTTGATTTCATCGATATCAACATCCTTTGGATATATTTTAAGCTTTTTTGAAGTTGGTTTATTATGATAAAATAATTTTATATTTTATTGAAGGTTTTGTGATATGTTTGAATATGGATGTGTTTTTTTATACCATTCATGGTTTATGGATAAAGTATTGACATTTCGTATGCTCATTTAAATACGAATGTTTATGTTATGTTTAATCCTTTTCATATAAGTAACACATTGAACTTAGAATGTGACAGGTAGAGCCTGCTATAGCTCCTCGATTCATCAGTAGGTATCATGAGGCAAATGAGTTTCTTGGAACAAGGCCTTAACAAAATCTCATTTGTATTCTTGGCACAAGGCCTTGACTATGTGGTTATGATGTCTGAGATTATGCATTCCATCATTATGAAATTGTATACTAATATTACATGTGATTATTATACTAGTAGAATATCCATGTGTATATGTAAATGGCATTATTTGATTTATAATTTCCATATTTTTCTGAAGTTTATGTTTAAAATGATTTTTTTTAGTCTTATACACTGCCTTAAATGTTTATTATTATTTATGAATGTTTCTGCTATATTGTTATCCTTACTGAGCATTTGAGGTCACCCCTTTCTATGTTTTATTTTTTCCAGGATTAGAAGAAGTATGTTATGACTGGCCTATAGGGATAGTCTAATGGATATGAATATGGTCAATGGATACAATTTTGTTGTTATTTTTTTCTTTGTATAATGTAATGTAAAGTTCATGTATGTAATCTATTTTCCAAGACTGCTAAACTGATCCTTTATTAGAGACTTGATTCCTTGTAATCATGAACATTTATTAAAATAATGCACTAAATCAAGGTAATTATGGTCGGGGAATTACATTTGGTATTATAGACTTTAGGAACAACAATGTAAATAGATTTAGATAAACTCTTATTATAAAACATTTCTCTAAGATAGACTTTGAGGATTATTATAGAAGAACTTCCAAGAATTTTGGTAATATAGAGATTTTGTATATTTTCCAAGAAATACATCTCTATCTAGATACGAGCAGGTAGAGGCATCTCTAGAACATATGTAACTACAAGTGAATTATCTGAAAAGGAGTTTCAGGCTTGACCTGGGGTATCTTGGTACACGACAATGGGCCTTGCTGCACTCTTGGTTATAACACTCTCGGGGGATATGCTTAGGATAATTCACATTTTCATTATAATCCATTATAAAAGATTTAGGAGTAAATACGTCCTTAAAAAACATTTTATGATTATATATTATATTCACAATCTTTTCAATTTACATTATTTATTTTACAATTTTGGAATTAGGCATTTCAATTCATAAACTAACCTAGTGTATGTCGATGTTTAGAAATGGTGCCTAGTAAAATGAATGAGAATTCTAGAAATACGCATGATTGAAAGATTAGGAAGGATCATATATTTCATGGAATTAAGCCAACATTTAAAAGGTAAATAGTTTCCTAGGTATTCTAATCATATGTAGAAATAGTATCATGTGTCAATAAGATAAGTAATGAATTATTTGGGTCATATGGATTTGATGGGAAGCAAGAGAATAAAAGGATGGAAGGGAGAAAGATAGATAAAGGGAAGAGGGGAAAGATGGATTTTCCCGTATGTGATAATTGTGGAAAGAATCATCTTGGTAAATGATTGAAGGGAATGGGAGTTTGTTATAAGTTTAGAGAAAAAGGACATCATGTACATGATTGTTAGGGTAAGAAAAAGGTTTCAAATATACAATGATTCATCTACAAGGATTTGGGACACTACATGAATCAATATCCAAATCATCAAAGTATACCCCAAATACTACTATTGGATAATAATCAAGTTATGATACTATAAAAGATGAAGAGGAATGATTATATTTCTCACATTGTTATTAATGTATTGTGTCATTTGAGTATTTTATTAATGATGTTCTTGTCATAAGATTTATAGAGTATATAAGGATTATATTATAGAACTATTTCATTAGGGACTTGAGATTGTGTGGAACCAAGAAAAGTGACTCAATAGTAGGTTAAATGTTTTGGAAAGTATATGGTTGAGAGAAAGATAAACCAGAATAGGGTTCACATACTGAGGTAGTGATTTTGGAATAAGATATGATTGAATTAGATAAATTATATTTGATATTATTTACTACCTTGAAACAGATTAATGCTTTTTATATTCTATCATTGTTGGAGCTTATAACATTTTTGGATATAAGGAGTATATCTAGTATTCTATAAGGAATAAGGGAGAGTGAATGTAATAAATAAGGTTTTATGGTAATTTTGGGTGATTCCATGTTTTAAGAGAATACATAATGAAGGTATTCTCATGTTATTATGTGGAAAAATGATATCTTCATTATATTTACCTTCCTTATAAATTTTGGACTGTGAGTTTGGAAAAAAGTATTTTAGTTAAGTATAAAGGTTGGAATGGATTACGTTGGACATTGGATAAAAAATTTTAGGTTAAAAAATTTCTTAAGATTATTTTTGGATTGTTAGAAAAAAGACAACCCAGAGGTCAGGCGAGAACCTGTCGTGTCAGACAAGGCCGTGGGACTTGAACCCATAACCGAAGGGCGAAAAGGGTGCATAACCTACCACTGGCCCATGTGATGTCTTGGTTTTTATAATATAGTTTTTTTAAAATTGGATGACAGATGAATTATAAATTCAGTTTGTTGGAACCCTATACAATTAGGATAAATATAATATATTTGGGTTCTATTATCTTTTGGAGTAAAAGATGAGATTGTGGTAGAAATTAGTTAATGGATGAAACTCTACTTGTCAAGTTTTCATTTTTCTACTTATTTTATTATGAAATTTATTCTAAACCTTTAAGGAAGGGATCTTAAAACAAAAAATGTGTTATCATAATACCTTATGTTTTGTTTAACCAATGGTATTTTAAATCATCGTAGATTGATGGCTTTGAGGCCATCAATTTTACACTTGTTTTTCATTGATGACCTCAATAACCCCTATAAATATTTACGTTTTCCTCCAATAATGTGTCTCTAATTGGAACCAATATTCTCCTAATTGAGATAATAATTTGGTGGGGCTTTTCATTTCCCTTTCCATCTTATTAAGAATAAATTTTATTAACCCAATTTTTGATGTGGGATTTTCACAAAGGTATTTTTCTATTTTTAACCTTTTATCATCGAAGAACAATTAAAAATTTAATGGAAACAATTTATTGAAGGAGGGTAGAATGTAACACATAAATATTTCATTGCATTTTATTTCATTAATGTAATTTAATAACTTGCGCTAAACACAAAACCGAGTTTGAGCACACCACAACTTATCAAACTAGACATTCAAAAAGTAGTTATTTATAGTATTAAATGAATTTTGAATCTTATATACTCCATATAATTTTAACATCCATATTATGTGTTTATAAAACATAATATAAGAAAAAATACATTTTTTCATATAAAAGAAGTATTTTTCAAAAAATGGAATTTTACCACCTTTGAATGGAGAACCCTTTTTAAAACCAATATTTTATAGTTTTATATATTCAATTTAATGAAATTAAATTCTTATTTATAAGTAGGACATAAATATTCAGTTTGGATAAATTTTTAGTACTTTTCTGATAAGTTTTTGATTTTGAATAATAGTGGAAAATATAATGTTTTAATTGAAAAAAACTTTTTAAATCAAAATAATTTATAGTGTAAAATTATAAATTTTAATGGTTTTGAAGTAAAATTAAATTTTATTTTTATCATTTAATACAATTTTGTTCATTATAAGTAATTTCCCATTTAAATTTTACATAAACACATGTTAATCATATGATAGTTTTTATTTTATTAAACCCCGCTTTTTGGTTTTGACAAAAGGAATTGATTTTAAGTTATTAAATTCAACTTATGTGTTTTTAATTTGGTAAAATAGACTTCGTTTTTGAATTCATAATATAAAATTAGCTTAGGGTGAAATTTTGGTATTTTTTCTGAAAACGATCAATTTTTGATGAATGGTCAAAAATACTACATTATTATTTAAAACTGACATTTTATTTAGATAATTATTTATTTTATTTAAATTTATTTATAGTAAAAATATATATATAATACATATATTAGTTCAATGTAATTCATTGGAGTCATTCTATTATAAAATTACTTGTATAAAATTTTATTGATCTTTTTAACCTCTTTTACCAACCATATTGGCACGTCAGAAAATTTGCATAAAACATAATTTTACCACTTATGTGAGTTGAATTTAAAATATCCAAGATACATGGTTGATGTTAGTAAGTAAAATTTGATTCAATAAGATGAAAATAATTTTGAGTGAATTGTAACTTTTGACTTTTATTTACCACAGTTAAAAGTAAATTGGGTAATTAAGGGTAAAAATGTTATTATAATTAACCTAATACATGTCCTAATTCGATTGTATAAGTCTAATTCAACAAAAACAACCTTATAAATAAAATATGAACCACTTTGGTCCACCTGGATTATATTAGTACATTTATTATAATTTTATTTAAAGAAGAGTTAAAAGAGTTAAATTTAAATTCTAATAACTAAAACATTTTTAATATGGGGTTTTAATTAATATAAATTCGATTATAAATATTAATTAGATAGATAAAACAATTTCCTACCATATTGTATTTTATTTATAATTTTTAGAGATTAAATAATTTAATTTATTTATAACACAATGATGATGTAGCTATTACCTTATAAATGAATGAGTAAATTAAATGATATTATAAATATCCAAATAAATGTAATTTGAGATTTTTGATGAATTAAACTAATTTTATAGGTTACTATTACATTTTATGGTTTATTAAATAATTTTTCCTGAATTAATCATGTTGTTATGATTTTCACAAAAACCAAATAATAAATAGTTTCAAAATTGACATAATTGAGTTTTTAAAACAAATACTATATTATTAATTGATATAATATTCCTAAAAATCAATGGTTCAGAACAAGAACATAGATAAGGTTATATATATTAATAATGTACCACATGGGGTTCTATTTTCATGTTATAGTATGTTTATTAACCATATAATATTAAAATACAAAGAGACAAGGTAAATGTCAAATTATTTGACTAAGAGTAACATCTAAAAGATAATGTTAACATGAGGACCTAAACGTATCTAAAACATATTTTTTTAGATTTTTTCGACCCATCCCCACCTTATCCTCTAAGTAATTAATTTTTTATCCATTATAAACCGAAAATTATTTTATTATAAATTAATATTTCAAGCTTTCCCTAGAGTGACCCTCACCTCTCTTATAAAAGGGATCTTTTCCTTCTCTCAAAATAACACCTCCAAAGCCATTTTTCTCGACCAAAACCTACCCAAATATCCTCCAAACATCCCTCAAATAAACCTATAGTCCTTAATTTTATCATAAATCTAACCTAAAGATCCCTTTAGATCTAATCAAAAGGAAACACCAAAATAATATTTAATAATTTCACCACTCTTTCAAGTTCTTTTCTTCTTCCACTTTTTCATTATTTGTTGTTTGCATACCAAAATAATAACTCTAGTACCTAATTCATACTTTTATGTTATTATAAATATGTTACAACCATATTTTTTATTCTATCCATCCTATAATTTACAAAGTCACTATACGTGCGTACGTACGACTTACCGTCTCCACGTCGTGGTGTAGTATGTTATTCAAACACTTCATTATTTAGATG
This sequence comes from Viscum album, assembly GCA_963277665.1. Taxonomy (NCBI): domain Eukaryota; kingdom Viridiplantae; phylum Streptophyta; class Magnoliopsida; order Santalales; family Viscaceae; genus Viscum; species Viscum album. Next base: position 1,944,193,959 of record OY728160.1, read on the forward strand.
GGTATAATAATGAGTGTAACTGAGGTAAATAATATATATATAACATGTTAATGATTCTTTATATATTATATACCATCAAATTACATATGATTTAACCATTAATATAATGATATCATCGCTCGTGCGTACATACGGATTACCGTCTCCATGACGTGATTAGATTAATTCCCACGCCCACCATTCAACAACGATTATAAAAATATATATATTATTAATATGTATGTAATATATTACATAATAATTCTACTAGAGATATATATATATATATTTAATTACATATATCTTATTCACTTACTTTGGTTCAATACAATATGAAAACCGAAACATCGTTTATGCGTACGAACGGCCTACCGTCTCCTTAAACGGTGTTGTCCATTTCATATATCTATCTATTATATATATTTATATTCTAAATATATATAATATATAAATCATGTTTTATATTCTATAAGTATTTAAATTGTGATCTAAATTATATGATCAAGAATAAAATGTTAAAACACGCACGATAAAGAAAGCGATTGTTACCCAAAATGTTAATTTATCATGGAAATCGTTTTTAAATTGGTAGTATAAAGTCATAAATGAATCATATATGATATAATAAATATTAATATGGTTCTGGTATAATTTAATAACATAATATGGTCATTATACAGAATTTTAAATGTACCCTCGACCAAAGGAAAGTGAAAGGTAATGGTTAATTTCACAATCTCTTTATTATCCGAGGTTGTTTTTACGTAAGTATCTACTAGGACCTCTTTCTCATCCACATCTGTGTTCTCTTAAAAATGTATTTCAAAACAATTTTACTATTTACTAGATAATGGGATAAATTCATTTATACCATTATTTTAACTTATATGTTTTGAAAGAAATCTTTCCGTCATTTTCCAAACAAGGTACTTTATTACCTTTACCACAAAATTAAGGTTAGAGTGTTTTTTTAACTTATATGGAGGGTGCAGCTATTTTACACCATTATAACATCGTCAAAGATTCCCTTACAATATTATAATAATATTTTGAAAATAAATGTTTTCTATTATAATTATATGACTTTTAGATGATTTCAAAATGGAAAGACATATGTCTCTAAAAAAAGTTTTGATTTCATCTATGTCAACATCCTTTTGGTAACTTTTAAGCTTTCTTGAGGTTGATTTATTATGATAAAAATATTCCATATTGTATTGAAGGTTTTGTGATATGTTTGACTATTGATGCTTAATTTTTATACCATTCATGGTTTATGGATAAATTATTGACATTTTGTATGCTAGTTTTAATACGAATGTTTATGTAATCTTTAAACCTTTTTATATGAGGAATGTATTGGACATCCTTAGTGTTGAGTGGAGCCCACTCTAGCTCCTCAATTCATCGATAGGTCCCATGAGACAAACTATTGTCTTGGCACAAACCCTAGACAAAAACTTATTTGTAGTATTGGCACAAGGCCTTTACTATTTGGTTAGGAAGTCTCGCATTATACATTCCATAATTATGAAATTGTATATTGATATGACATTTGATTATTTGACTAGTATAATATCCATGTGAATAAGTTAATGGAATTATTTGATTTATCTTTTCCATATTATGCTGAAGTTTATGTTTAAAATTCTTTTGTTTTAGTCTTATCCACTACCTTAAATGTTTATGCTTATTTATGAAAGTTTCTGCTATATTGTTATCCTTACTGAGCATTTGAGCTCACCCCTTTCTATGATTTATTTTTCCTAGGATAAGAAGAAGTATATTATGACTGATCTGTAGGGATAGTTTAAGGGTTATGAATGTGTTCAATAGAAAAAAAATTGTTGTTTTTTCATTTTATATTGTAATGTAACGTTCATGTAGGTAATCCATTTTCCAAGACTGCTAAACTGATAAATCCTTCAGGACATGATTCCTTGTAATCATGATATTGTATTAAAATAATGCATGGACTCTTGGTAACTGGGCTAGGTTCATTACAACTAGACATCCGAATGAAGGTACGACATAGCCTAATGGTCCACAAACTCAATTTCCCATATACTAATCTTTATAATTTAGTCACATTATTCCATGTAACCGTTTTTGAATGATTTATCACAATGGTAAAAATAGTATACTAGAACATTTAGATAATTATTAACATAGGTGAATCAATTTATGTAGAAAATTATTAATTTATCCATTTCTCATAGAGTCTATTTTTTATGTAGGCATTTCTGATCCATGTAGGTGATTTGGCTGACATAGCCAATTTCATTCACATGGTTGTTTCGCACTGCATAAGTTCTTTCAAGGTAGGAAAATCCATTAATTTAGACTATTGTACCTAAATAATAAATCAAAACATATCCCATTTCCATTACATGGCTTATTTTGCCCAGTTATCCATTTTCACCATGGAAGAATAAAAAAAACAAAATTCCATAAAAAGTGAAAACAAAGAACCAAGGTTGTTTCTAAATGAAAAAAATGATTATTAAAAAATTATCAAGGAACTAAAAAACAGAAAAATGGAAAATTGACCACACCAAAAATCCAAAAATAGGGAATATTTTGAAGTAATATAATATTTATTATCATTTTTTCCATATCAAGGGATTGTAAAACTCATTTAATTCACCCAAAATAAATATAGAAAAGTTTGATAAAATTATTAAGTAACACTATAAATTATGATGGATTTAATTTATATATATTATATATTCCCTGAAATAATTATGATTCTATAATTATATGGTTTTACATACCTTCTTCCATATCCACCCATTATAAATGATAATGTCGTTTATGAGTAAGTGTGGAATACCACCACCAAGATGTAATGTGATTTGTTTTTCACATATTACATTAATGGGTTATCTAAAAACAATATTTAATATATAAAAATTAAAATTACTTCATCTTTACTATTTTATAGATAATGGTACCATAAACACTTTTACCACGGTTGGCGTATTTATGTCGTTTTAAAATTATGAGTTAAACATCCTTAATACATCTAATGTAGAATTAAAAAAATACTAATTAAATATTAACTATATCTAATTGAATACATGGTTTAATTATAAACATATATACCTATAAAATTTAATTTAACATGAAAATAATTAAATCTTTTATTATATTGTATTTAAAGAACAAACAGAGTGAGTTAGGACTCAATGTACGGGGTTTCTTAACTCAATTTCCATTCATTGGGTTATAAATCTACATAATTATATATATTATACAATGATTATGTGTTAAATGAATATTTATTCTATTATTGTCTAATTAAATATATTTTAGGTCGTTTGTAAATAGGTACACATAATCACATCATTGATTAATTATCACTTCATTGATACAATATTTGTAATTAATATTTTTCTCAATTTTTTTTGAGATATGTTTTTTATTATGAACCCACATCATTTTATAAGGGGTACAGGATTTATATAGGGATATTATATCATAAATAACTCATTCATCATGAAATTCAATTTTCCTTTGAAGCTCCCTCTTTCATGAGATATTGATTCAAATGTTAAAAATGTTTCGTGGGTTTTATGGACATCATATAGATTATTTGAGAAATAATTCACGTTATACACCATATATTATTTTATATGGTTCATTTAATACACCATAAATTTAATTACATATATTATTTATTGTAAATTATAATTTTTTCACAATTACGTGATGGTCAATTATTTAATGTATTTATTATACAATCATTACCCATGTTGCAAGGGATTTTCATCTCAAACATTATTCTTTAAGACATGTATTAAATAATTCAACCATATTCATTAATATTATGTATATAATAACTCATTAAATATAATATCAAGACTATTTCTATTCTTATTTTTTTCATTTTCCTTCATTTTTTATTGGATTCAAATTGATTTTTGGATTTGAAAGGCTTTAAAATTCCATTTATTGAAAAAAAATCTATTTTTTATTATTTTTAAAAAAAAATCATTTTCCATGTTCTTTATATTATTCTAATAATGTTATTTTTTATACATAAATGATTTACATCAGTTTTTTGAACAATTTTTTAGTTTTTATAAAATAATTTATAATCATAATTCTTATTGTTTACCACACAAGCAACTATAGACCCTCTTTATAAAATCATGAAAATAATGATTATTTTCAAAATTTATTACATTAATTGATTTTCTACTTGTCTTAAATATTCATTGTTTTATAGAATACTTTATATGGTTCCAAGTTAATATTTAAGTAAAATATTTTTTTAATATTTTACAAACTTTTTATTACTTTAAATCTACCAATGAAAAAGGGTATTTTCCCTTATTTCCCCAAATATGTTTTAAATGATCTTTAAATTTTATTTTTATCTATTATAATGTCTTTTAGTGATTAAAATGATTCAATAAGTATATGATATTATGATACCATTCACATCATTTCTCTAAATTGTTTATGATGAATTTTTAAAGAGATTTTTTAGAAAGCTCATTTTATTTTCATGGGTAAATCTATTTATGATATTTTTTTATTATATTAATGAATATATGTCATTTGTTTCGGGATATGGTACATTGATATTATTCATAACTATAGGATTATAGTGTGAATACAAATCATTATCAGTATTTATCTTATAAGAGATGTGTGGGTTCATTTAATCCCTCCTATTCTTTGGATAATTTGATAAATTTTACTGGGTGGAAGTCACTCCATAGCAATGATAGTGATATTGAATTCCTACGAGATAAAAATGTTAATTTTGTAAATATTAATCCTAATATTTTTTAATGTTGAATGGTTATAGGTTAATCCTTAGAGATATGGGATTTATCTTGTTATGTGATTCCATCATGAGTGATTAATGTTCCATGATACCAAAATAAAATATCAATGCATAATATGTGTTCTATGGGATCATACTCTCAATGATTATTTTTGCATGGATCTTGATTGTTGAACTATATGACTCTTGAATTATGTTAATTATTTTTTTCCATGTATCCTTATTAATGTTCTATGTTTTTATTGGTATTAATGCTCTCATTTTATATTAATTCACCTTGATTATGTAATCATACCTTTATTCACTTATAATTCTCACTTTTGACTTATCGTTGTTAATTCTTATTCATTCAATTAATGAGTGTTTGAGCTCACCCATATTATGTTTTCAATTTCCCTTTTTTATGAATAATTGTTTTAAATGATTTATATATAAAATTATTTAATGGTTGAATAATTATAATGGAAATGTTAAATCCTAAATTTAGAATAATATAATTTTTATGTAGTTGAAAAATTATTCACATAAAAAACTTTTTATTTTTTTGTAAGAAAATTTACTAATTATATAATCCACTAAATCTACAAGGTCATTTTTTCAATTAACTGATCCAATATTTTCTTTTGATTTTGTATATTTTGGAGGTAAAAATTTTGGTTATGTAAGTTAGTACCAAAGATATAAATGTATGGATTATATTTCTTACACTAGACTCGAGAGTGAGGGTTCATAGATGTTATTGGTTTTTGTATGGATTCCTATTTTTATGGTTACATAGGGCCTACAAGATTTTAGAAAACTGTTAATTGTAATGTTTATCTTGGTTCCAAGGATGATATATTATTTTGGGTATGAAGGGCCTAGTTGATTTCCTCAAGGGTAAAAAGAGATTATCGAGATATTTGAAATATGGTGATTAGTTTCTAATAGAATCTTAAGAAGATTAACCTGTTAGGATATATGGGGGAAAAGGGTTTTAGAGATATGGGTTTTGATCTAGAGTGAATAGTACCCTAGTGAAGATCTATTGAGATTGTGAGGTGAGATATGTGCCATTTTACATCATCTGTGTTGACTGTGATCTTATTATTGTAAATAGATCATTATAGGAATGATAGATATCCATATGCTTGGCCTTAGTATGAGTGATAATGTATTATAAAGAACCAATATTTAGTGAGAATTTAATGATCATGTTTTGTTTATTTAAACCTACCTTGTGGTATACAGGAGTGGTTGGTCTACTCTGGACCTCGTTGAGTGAGAAAGTAACGTCGATGATTTCATGGGTGAGGGGATTGTTGGTTGAAATTTGGTGTAAGGACATACCTATAATGATAAGGTAGTATCAAAGATGATAGAAACGCCTCAAGTAATAATTTTTCATTATATAACTAATTCAGTGAATACATTATTCCAGAGTATAGTATGGTATTAGATGTGGATGATGGGGCATATGTTGAGTGATATTATAGGGGCCAGGAAGTGGATATTGAGAACACCTTGAGTGAGAAGTTGTTTTTTGAAAAAAAATCTTTGATATTGTAGGTCCAATATATGGATGTGTTATCCTATCCTAAATATTTTAGTAGTATTCAGAACAAGTTTTGACACCCTTCCAAGATTTACTGGTTATGGGTCAGAATGGGTGGCATGCAATAACTTGTTTTTGGGATAGGACATTACATGTTTTATTGGGTGTAAAGAGGGATTGGTGATCACATGATAACCAAATTTTCTTGTCTATTTTGGATTACTTATTCTCTATATTCTTATATGTATCTCATGGTTTATATTAGTGATAGTTGAAACCCTACTATGATGCAATTTTTACACCCAACTCAGGGACTTTGGTGCACAGTTAGACCTTATTTATTCTTTTTGGTTGACTAAAAGTATCTAGTCAATTTGGTAGGGGAAACTTTATAGTGTATTTTAGATTGTGAATGAGGAGAGATGATGGGATAGAAATAGAGAGTATTATGTATTTAGAAATTTTTGATAATTTTTATTCTTTTTATTAGCATAGTGGTTGATTAGTGGGAAGTATATTGTATGACTTCCGTAAGGTACATTTAATATAGAAATATTATTTTATTTCCTTTATATAGTATAATTCTTATTTTGATTGATTTTTAGATATTTAATCTATTTTTTTACTTTGATTCAAGAGAATAGTCTCCCTAATAATTTATTTAAGACCTCCATAATAGTTAATAGGCAATATAATATGCGGAGGCATGCTTGACTCCATATAGAAGCATCGGTAGGGAAACTAATTAGTTATCCTAATATGGGGTGTTAAAAATAGAAAAATTATAGAAAAATTGTATATTGAACAACCTGAAGGTTTTATTATGGAAAATAATGGAACCATGATTCAAATATTATTAAATCCCTTAATATGATAAAAAATACTCCATGGACCCTTGTACGAAATGTCCTACGGTTTCCTGCGAGAGAAAAAGAACACTAAATGGTATTTGGACAATAATCTTTCTGTGAAGGATAAGAACGCATGGGATCTTATTGTATTTTGTTATAATGATTACATAATTATATCATTAGAAATATATTTATTTTGAATATTTTTCAAGGAAAATAAAAATGAATTTGTTTATTTCTATTATTCAATGATTTTGTTTCATCCAGGGATTACAAGTGGTTCTAAGATAAATTTTAATTTTTATATTCAAATAAAAATATACCACATAATATCTTATGAAGTTTTCCAGGACTGATTACAATGTCACATTAACAAAAATGATAGTTAGGGTGTTGCTGAGAATGAATGATATAGTATTTAGGGTTAATGAAAAGGAATTCATGAAATTGATTTGAAGTATACAGTATCTTAGTAAGTATAGTCCTGATAAATTTTACGTATTGTTATTGGGTGGTAGTTATCAAAATGATACCACATAATCACAATTTTGGGAAAAAAGAGAGTTTCCCAATACATTAAACAAACATTGAGTTTTGGTTTAATGAATAAACGAGGTGAGGACCTAACTTATTTTGATATGTTGATGCATATTAGGATATATGTTGTTTAAAAAATGATTTAACACCATGTAGTATATTCTTTTTTAGAGTATTTTATGTGATATATAATTAAAGGAAGAAAATAGTAATTAATTTTAGCACTATAGTGGATGATTATATTGGAGAACCCCATAAATTTATAAAAATGACTTCAATAAAAGTGGAAATGGTAGAGTTGAATGTGATAATTGTGGAGCTATTAATAATTTCATATAATAATAAAATCCCAATTTATCATTACAAGATTATGTTAGATCTCTATAGATCTAAACACTTTGAAATAAAATTTTATTTTATTGTAAAAATGGATAAAAATTATTAATTAATACACAAATTTATTCTTATAAAGGAAATATTTTTTGATATTCTAAAAAATTCCATTCCAAAATACATATTTTACGGAATATGGATGAATATACTTGTTCAATATTTTACTCTTACTTGATGAATATTTTTTGTACACTATAATATATTGGATTCAGTTTTCAAAGGACATATTTATTATTATTATTATTATTTCATCTCTTTTAATTTTGGTGATAATAGGGTGTGAAAAAATAGTACCTTTTCTACCTACTTCCATTTATCATCTTCTTCTCAAAACTCATCAACACTGTATCTAGCCACTGTGAGTTCCATATAATATTCTAACTCCATTTCATTTATACAAATTATCATCATCAAAATTAATTATTAGTTTTTTTCACTATTAATTCAATAAATAATCACTTCCCCTTTTTTATCTTCTTATATGCATCCTCACAAAATAATAATTAAATATTTAATATATTAAAAATATAAATATCACTTGATATTTGTAACTTTAGTAATCCAAATATTCTCAATAGAAACATGTTGGTTGGTTCCCTATAGTCCACATATTAATTATTTAATAGTTACTTCCCACAATCTTGAAATATAGTCTCCATTATAGAATATCTCAGTTGATTTCTCAAAACTGCCTAACATCCACATTTTTTTCTCCTTTAAAACTGCAAAAATATTTCTCAAAATAAAAAAATGAGCTTTGATCATTATAATTCATTTCAAATATTCATTTTTGAAATTGAAAAATTATCACTCTCAGATCTATTTAATTTATTCTCATTTAATTATATTTATATAAAGTCTTAAATCAGGGACTAATACCATTTCCCATGATAGTTAATCCTTAAAAAGAACCCAATATTGTTCATTTTAATTTTACTTTTAGCGGGCCTTGATTGTATTGTCTCCAAAATTATCAAAACTTTAATAGTCATTCTAGTGAAAAAACCTTATGTGTTCAAATAATTCTTTTCATTTTTTTTCAAGATGATCCACTTTTAGGGGGTTTACTGAGAACACTCACAAAACCACCATGTACCAAAACATCATACAAGAAATAATAAATTATTCAATTTAGGTATATCAAAAAAAATCACAAAAACATATTAACAATGAATAAGAAATTCTAACCAAATTATGATTAATCTGTGATCATGGGCCGATTATACCTCAATACAAGCCCCACACAGGAAGAGATTATATATAAAATAATGTTCTCATATATTTATAATAATACTTCAATGAAAATCCTTTGATATCACTCTATAGATGATGTCTAGTGAAACCATCAATATTCCTCATTACTCTTAAATTTGAATGGGTCACTCATATTTCTAGAGGAGCATTCTTACATCATTTTCTGGGAAAATGTAGATAATTTGATCCATTTTGGTGGTGATAAGATTCACAACTACAATGTAATCATTAATAGGGAAGTTTTCTTGATCAACATACCAACAAATTTAATTATGTTGAGATTCAAACCCTATCTCAAATGGTTTATCATATCCTTGAGAATAATAGTCCTCTTAACATCTTTCACACGCTTCTTTTTTCATTTTTGTGGTATTATAGGTTGTACCCCAATCCTTGGTTAAATAATTGTGAAATTTTATATAAGAATACATAATTTTAGTAGAGACATTATAAGGAAATGAGAAATACCCTTGATCTACAATTCTTGTATCCCCATTAATAGTATTGGGTCTAGATGTGTTTAGGTCTAGTTGCACATGAAGTTCCTGAACATGAGATTTTATCAACATCAAGGCCCATATATAGATGAGTAAGACCCTAACTAGAAGATATTCTGACTACATACCTGGGAAAATATGAGTAGTAGTTTTTTCCATGTGATCTCTTTAATGTATCAGTAAATCTAATTAAGTTCACAACTGATTAATTTCCTTTCATAGTAGTGAACCAAAGAACATTTTCCACATGAGTCTATTCCTTTCTCTCAATAGAGTGTTTTTTGGTATCATGTTCCTCCACATTGATTTCCAATTTTTGTCCTGCGTCCATAATATTCCACCCATCCATTGGACCTTTTCCTTTGCATGTCACCATATTCATTTCCACATTATATTTAAATAAGAATCTATCATCTGTTTCTTTAAAACTATATATCAACTATAGAATTTGAGTAATATTACTACTATATGGCCTATTCATAGCATTCACATAGCCCTACTTCTATGATATCAAGGTATTCTTCAATGAGCTTCCATGGGGCATGAAGATAGAGGTTCCTTTCTCATTTTACAACTTTATCATATTGTTATGGAGGGTCCCATTTCTAGTTCTCAATAATTTAACAAAAAATGAATGATTTGGGTTGAAAACTAAGTGGTTTAAAGGACTTTTCCCACAAATTCCTTCAATCCCCTTAACCCTGAAGAGATGTCTCTACTATCAATATGTTCCTTCATTCCAACACCGAAAGCTAACTCTAGACTATTGTCACATAATATAGTTATACTCCTCGTTCCAACCCCAATATTTAGGATACTAAAAAATTAGAGTCTATATACTAATTCTTGTTTCCACTCCATAACACTAACATCAAGTTCCCCAATAACATTAAAAAAGAACAAAAAACAACCCATGTATCAAAGGAAATGATTTCTTGAAACAAAAATATTTTATAACCATAACACGCACACATTCTGAATTTGGTTTTTGAAGTGGTTATTTAAAAAAATATTTTTGGGGAGATTGGGTGACAGACAGAACATTTTCTACGATCAGAACAAAAATATCATCCAGTCATATTTCGTAACATTTAGATGATCGGAAGATTTTGAAAAAGAAGATGTATATCTAAGAAACATTACCATATTTTTATTGTTGGATAATATAATTTCATGTAAATATCATAATAGAATCTAACTAGTTATAAATAGGATCAATTTTATATTTATGGTGCTATAGAAACTTCCAGAATAAAAACAACCAATGATATGAAATTAATCATGATGTGTCAATTTTTAGGAAGGAAAAAAGTAGGTTTTTCCTCTAATCCCAATGAAAAAAAAACAAACTTGTTTGAATAATTTACTAAGGAAGGGTACTTTATTAATTGATTGAGTTATTTCAAATTCAGGATAGTTAAGGTTTATTTGGAGAAAGACATCGATAGTGGGTGTCGAGGGAAACAATTGAATAAATCTATGATATTAGGTTATAGTTCTATATTTGTGAAATGACGAAAAATATTAGGTTTATATAAAGGACTGAATGAACATGGTTGACTCTTCATGGAAGATAAAGGTAATCCCCCTGGAGGGTAAGGGACTGATGTATGTTTTATCCCCACCTATTTCAAAAGACTTATCTAAGGGAACCAATAATGATGAACATTTAATCATCGTAGAAACAAATTATATTATTTAGTATTTTATTTACATATCTATTGATATTATATTTTATATGCTCATAAAACTATTTGTATTCTAAGAAGATGATTTATCCTTCTTCAATATGGCATCTCTATCATCAATAAAAGATTATATAAAACAATGGATTTGGTTCATTATGAAATCCCCCTCTACACCATATTATAAATGACCTTTAATATATTAATAGTTGAATTCAAAATGTAACATATTAGTTTGAAAGCCATCCATATTATCCACATATATTTTCGTGTCACATTGTCTTCTTTCCATTTCATCATTTCTACATGAGAATCAACACATATATTCTATATATAATTGAATATATTACATATCTATATGAAAATAATACATAAAATCTTCAGGTTTTTACATATCATATCTCAACCCTGAAATTTCATTTTAAAAAATGATGACAATTAAAATTATCATACAATTATCTAATAAATTATAAAATTCACTAAAAACCTTATAATTTTGAATTCTTCATTTGGAATTTTCAACTCAATTACAATGAACCTCATCCACTTAAATCCCCTTAAGGACAATTTTGTCAAAAAAATTATTGATAATTTCCAATGATCTTAAATAATATTTTACTAAATTTAAAACATTACCTTGAAAATTTTTTATATTATTCATCACAAAATAGAATTACTCCTAAAAATTATTTGACATTATTAAGCCCCATTGGTTCTTCCACTGGATCTCCTACAAATTAGAATTTGATTGAAATAGAGAAATTATTGGAGAATGTGTATCTATAGATAAAAAAAGTTTCTAATTTTTCAAATCCTTGATTTTGGAGGGTATTTCATCCCAATTAAATGCATGGATGTCATCTATGATTAAATCATTTAATCTAAGTGTTTAAATTCTTCCATTATCCAATATCCATGTTTTTTTAACTATTTTATTGTTGTTTATGCTATTGTAAATTATTATACTGGTATTGAAAAAATAAATAAAATGATTCTAGTGAATGGGTAGTTATGATTATTGTGGTGGAGGTGGCGCTACTTGAAATTTCAGAGCACATTATATTTTTCATTAGTAAATTAATTTGTTTGTTAAAAAATATTACAAAATTTCGTTTTCATTTTTAATTAAAATTGTATAAATTATTTTAAATATTTAATTCACTTATTATGTATTCATTATTTTTCATTTTATACTTAATCACTTTTATTGGATCTACTATTTTTATAGTGGGGTAAAAACTAAATGTTTTCCATAATAAATACTTATGTGTTATATTAAAAGTAGACACATGTGAATGAAATATTTTTAACATATTTTTTAGTTTCATGTTATATATTATGGTAGTTATATCTTTCCAAAAAATGTGTATAATATTTGTTAAATTCAAGTTAAGTTTATTATTAATATGTACCTGGATTTTAGAGATGTGTATCTTTTAATGGAAATTTACATTTTTTAGATAATATTATAAATTATCTATTTAAAAAATTCAACTTATATAATGACTTATTTGATTTTTTTTCCTTTTTTATTGATATAAAAATTTAATTATTTGAGAAATAATATAGTTGGAATTATTTTTTTTAAATCCTAATGTTTTAAATAAAATAAATTTTTTATAGAACCAAATTTGAATCACGAAACTATATGAATGTATTTTAAATTTCTTTTATATATATATTTAACATGTTTTTGGTTATTGGTGATGAATATGATAGGCAATTAAATTGGGAAAACAATATATACTCATTGTAAAATCTATAGGGTTAATAAATTATTTATATTAAATGTAAATTTCAAGTGATATTATTTATATTAGTAGAATTATATATTTCATTGAATTTTTCTATTAGTCAAATATCAAAAGGATATTAAAATGTGTGAATTATTATAAGTTTATTGAAATATTTTTTTAAATTAATATGAAAAATTATATTTCAATGAATATTTTTTTAACTCATGGTTTTAAAAATATATCATTCTTTCAAGGATTGATTATTTTGATAAATTATATTTAGGAATGATAATTTTTTTGCAAATTAATGATTGGATATTAAATTTTATTGTTGTGTTTTGTGGTGGAAATTTTTTAGTGGATTGAGTTTAATATTAAGAATTGGGTAATGATACAATCATTACATATAAAATTAATGAAATAAATTTTATAAGTATATTTGATTTATGATTTTTTAGAACCCTAATTTATCATGTAAAATTTTTTATGTTTTTCTCACCAATATTGAAATGTTTTTTATTCAATAATTAGTGATGATTCTATTAATTAATTTTTTTTATCATAAAGAAATAATTTGAATTAATTATATTATATTTTTTTATTAGTCATTTCAAATAATTATATTCAAAGAGTTACAAAATATTATGGTTAACATTCAATATGTGGTGCGGTATTTGATGAATCTTTTCAAGAGTTAGATAATGTTACAGAAGAAAAGTTTTTCTCACATGAGAAATATTTTCAATCAAAATAGTTCTAAAACATTAATCATATTTTAATCCAATGATTTTTGTTTCATTGGTTATGATTAGTTATTTTTCCTCCCTATGAAACCAAGGCATTCCACCTTGTTGATATGTACTATTACATATAATTAATTTTACTATTAGTGAAAATTCTTATTATCCTATACAATTTAGTATTTAAGGAAAATTTCATGCTCATAATTGTTATGTAAATATAATAACTAACTATAATACTCCTACAAATGAATGTTTTTAGTTTATGTTTCTCATCCTATAATTTATTTAATAATATGGGGAGTGAATTCATTCTTTAGTTTTAATTAAGACTTATTATTTATTCTCTACCTCATGAAAAGAAATAACAATGAAGTGGTAATTTAATCATGATCCTTAATATTCAAAATATCTAATTTAAATATAATGCTTTCATTTAATTTATTTATATGAAATTATGTTTGTTTTAAATTTGTTTTTTATTATAGTAAAACCAAAGGTGGTTCTGAATGTCTAGTAGACCCGTCATCCTCAATTAAAATCCATCAAACCTTATTATTATAGATAATATGTTATAGTTTACATATTTTAAGAGAAATATTACAATTCTAGGTTTAAATTTTATATTCAAAAAAATTATACATTACTGATAAATTCATATAATTTTATATAATAATGTTTTGGTTAGTTAACATTACACAATATTTATTTTTATATTCAACATAATTTTTCAAGAATATATTTTTTTGATTATGGATGTTATTTACTGGTTTATTTTATAATGGATTCTTTTTAATTATTATTTATTATTAAGGTTTTTTTACTATTTTAGTTTTTTTTTAAAGAATACCTATATTTATAGTTTTAGTAATAGTGAATATTGGTTGTGTATAAATATGTTTTTTTACAAATTACAACCATATTTTTAATTTTTTAATGATTTAATTATGTATTATCATATCTATTTTATGGGCAAATATTTTCATTTTAATGTTTAATGGTGACTACATGTTCTCTACAATATGAATTTAGTTCCCATCCTTGATGATAGATCCATCCTAATGATGGTTATTTTAACTATTTAGAAAATAAATGACATACTTTATAGTGATAGTTTTAGCCCATAAATTTGTGATTCATAACTATAAATATGTGACTTATATATTTTATTTTAATCTTAATCATTAATTTATTTTATGGGGGTTGAAATTTTCATAATTATCGATGAATTAACTCCTCGATAATCTCTATTTTTATTCACAAATAACTCTATAGAAAGATTTAATGATGGTAAATGTTGATTTTGATTCTAATAGTTCTCATTTTCCATTAAAGGATATATTAATATACCTATTTTGGGGAGTTTATTTAGTCTTTAGCTAATATAGTTGGGTATTTGGATATTGTATTAGATTTTATTTTTTGATCCACTTATCAAGTATAACTTTTCATTGTTTTTTGGTATCTGATAATATTATTCTTTTTGAAAAATCAAACTTTTCATGTAATGTCATGAAAATTAAGAATTTCATTATCTATGTAACGTGATGATACTTGTTTTTGTATATCTATGCTCATACTAGAAAAAACAATATTAATTATATATATTTAATTTAAATTAATATAGTCTATCAAGATTTAAAATTTTTATATTCTTCATATGAATGAAAAAAAATCTAAGAATTATTGGCAAACTAGGTAGAATAATAATTATATAAAATATTACTTCATATCATTCATGTAAGCATAATAAACTATGTGAAATTTTAGTGTATGAGTAAGAAACCTAAGAAATGAATTTCAAGAGAGGGATATTATGTTAAGAGTGTTAATAAAAAGGTAAATATTATCAATAATTTATTTCCCAAATTAATATTTTATCATTTAATAATTTTATTTAAAATGGTAACAAATTTTATATAATGGATATGATACTATTTATCATTCAATGTTGTTAAAAAATGGTTGAATTTAGTGGGATGATTCAAGGGGAGTGGTGAATTAGAATTCTATGATGAAACCAACAATAAAAAAATCATCTTTTACAAATTTGTTTAAAATAATAATTTATATAATAAAAAATATAACCAGTGAAAAATATATGATTACAATATTGTGAATTGATATTCCATTTTATGTTCATGAAATGGAACTCTTGATAATTTAATCATGCCTCTTGATTCAATAACCTTTCGTAAATAGGTGAATATTAAAAATGGTAATTTAGTTAATATAGTAGACATCAAAAAAATATTTATAGGGAGATCTATGAGAATAATTAGGCATAATCAATTGATTTTTTAATTATCTATGAGATACATTGATTTGAAAAACGACATGAATAACAAAAATTAGATAAATAAAATAAGATACAACATCTAAAATGAAGGAACATAATAGAATTTAATGAATTTTGTGATAATAAATAATTATGTACATTATTTATATTTAATACATGTCCTTATGTTGATAATATTCTTCAATTTAAGCCTAAATTTAAATAAGGCCCCCATTCCAAGATCAGAAC
Organism: Viscum album; assembly: GCA_963277665.1. NCBI lineage: Eukaryota > Viridiplantae > Streptophyta > Magnoliopsida > Santalales > Viscaceae > Viscum > Viscum album. The sequence goes on from OY728160.1 coordinate 1,944,210,490, forward strand.
CGTAGTTAGTATAAGTGATTACGATAATATTGACAGATGGAAAATTATTTATCTTTAATACGTTTTCAGTATATAATTTATAGAAACTGAGAAATTCATTTATCCTATATAAAAAGTTTACATGTCGATAACACTATGACTTATTTGATTAGGGATAAGTGGTAGAAAATGGAAAACAATATGGGGGTTATTTTTATTTTCTAAATTTAATACAAAACTAGAAAAATATATTTCAAGAGTATTCCAATATAAAATCAATAGAGGTTAGATAAAATAATATTTCTACATGAAATATAGAGTATAGAATATCAAAGGGAGGTATTGTGATGCATGGGAAAATTATTAGAAATTATGCCTTTAATCACTTTTTATTACTCTCTTGTTTATGATTATTGTTGAACACTCGTACAAAATTTCATATTCTATATGGGTCACAATTTGAATGAGCTATCCATGGGGATATATATAATGTTGGAAAAAAATGTGAAATATAGTTTTTTGATATTATGTAACAAGTGGAATAAAGGATTTTAATGTTGTTTTTTCTATTTTTAATGACAGTTAAAAAATGGAATCATCCAATGTAAAACAATACAGCTGTAATTTATATTACTCAGAAATTACATTGAAAAATTCCCTCACTGTCGAGTTATCTGCAATATGATGTTACAAGTGTTACAACAATTTAATATTTATAACCCATAATATAATTTAACAAAATACCTAGAATATATGGTTCAACATATAATTTTTTTGAACCAATTATAGATGTTAAAATAAATATATTTTTATACTTTAAACATAGTTATTGAAAAAATAAATTTTAATGGAAATTTGTTTTAGAAAAATATATCAAAAATACATAACCTAAGAAATATGATTTGAATTCCAAAAAAATAAAAAAAAATTATATAAAATAATACAACAAAAAAGTAATAAAAACATTTTTAAAAAATATTATCCAAAAAAATAACGATAAATTAAATATTTAAACTTATATCTAAATATTGTACATAACTATGAAATAATTTATGAATAAACATAAATTTTAGTTTAATTCATTATATATCTTCGGCATAAATTCATCAAAATCCTTATAAACAATAATTGATATAAATTTAATAATACAATAATTATTGTAAAGAAAAATAGTTGCAATGCAACTAGTTTTTTTTTAAATTCATCATCATTTTAGAAATTATAGTCTCATAAATTATTTTTATAAAAAAATAATCATATTCAATAACTATTTTTTATGATTAAACAAATTTTATGAAAACACATTTAAAAAAGAATAATTACATGTGTAAGACAGAGAAAGTATTAATGATTATAAAATTTCTCTACATGGACATACATAAATTTAATTATATTTGGATTCTTTTTTGAAAAGAAACCTTTGATAAACATTCTCCATTCAATATGAAATTATATATAAATTATTAAAATTATATAACAAATTAATATTTAATATTATAGAATAGATATAATTTACTAAAACTTATGATTTCATCACTTTTAAACAAAATTATGACCTCTCCGAAGTAAAAAAGAATAACCAATATATCATGAATTCATATTGGTAGAATACACATATTAACCAAAGAAATCTAAATTATAAAAAAATTTCAACATGGATTTCATAATAATGTATTTTAGTTCATAATTATATTATATCCTTCATACTCATCATGTAATGGAAGAATTTCACACCCAATCTTGGTATTTTCTAATTATTCACATATTTAGTTATCACTAATATTATAATTTTTATATTTCACCATTATTAAAATGTATTTTGGATCCATAAAACATAACCAAATGTTCTATCATTTTTATGTAAAGACTTTAGAGATACCAAATCACATAATTAATAAATTATATAAGAATAATTTATATTTATTTAGTAAAATATAAATATAAATAAAATTTTATTTATTTAGAAAAAAATCACATAATTGGTATTAATATATTTTTACCTTTAAAAAGAATCATGATATAATTTTTAATTTTTTTAATTAAAATTATCTCCAACATATCTCAACAGTCATTGGAAACTCATAATACAGCACCAAAAAAAAAGGTTTCCCGAAAAACAATTATTACCTTATCAAAAACCATAGATGTGTCTAAAGATACCAATTACTAAACTATTTTATTCAATTTTACTAATTAAATATAATTTTAGATACTCCTATATAATGTATATATGAAAAAACATAGAATGAAATTTGAAATAAAAATTTTAAAAAATAAAAAAATAACACATATGTTAATGGATGAAGAAGACCAACTAGATAGGGTAAATATTACCCATATTATATCTTACTCTTGCCACCACCATGATAGGAAATGATACTATGGTAGTTGGATAAATAATATTTGGTTACTCCATTCTTAAAGAGACAAATGATAAACATAATTCCCCAAACTATGTATTAATCCATATGTAACAATATGTACATGGGAATTCCTAGCAATCAAATTACGATTCACAGATGAATCCAAAAGTTTACGGTGGGTCTAGATGGATGGGCTACTATGGATGCATCTATGTCTCCATTTATTCCAATTTTAAATGTAAAAATAATTTAACATGATCAAATATTGTCTGATTCTTCTCCCAGAAAATGACATTCTATTAGGCTACATCTATGTTGTATTCAATCTCCAACATTTTATTACCTGGATAACCAAAAACATTTCAAATTTTGAAACCCACCTAATATCAACATATGTGACTTGAGTGTTATTACTCTTCTAAATTAGTTAAAAGGACATAAATCTGAACATCAAGGATAAAAGGTTATTTTTTATCTTTCACTTAAAATGATACTGAAAATGATCTATGAAAATGTTTTATTTGTGAATTTTCTATAAAAACTAATAGTCAATAAATAGTTATATTCAATTTATTAAAGTTTTATCAGTTACTACTTTTGATGGATCTATAAGAAAAAATTCATTTTTCATCCTTACCCTTTTCCATTTCTCATGGGGAGTGGTCGGAGAAGGAGGTATGAACTTGTAATTTTTTAGTTTTCTCCATGTAATGATTTGAAATATATCTGCTAATATTTATATATCTTAGTGTTGAGAGAGAGTGAGATTCTGATGGCTGGTGGTACATTAATTGATATTTCGGAAATATTAATTATATTAATAACATTCACACATATTTTTCATAAAAATAGGGTTATATGTCCTTAATGGAGTTTCATATCCGAAATATGATGCAACAGTTGAGTTCAAAATGTGAGATTTACATTTAGTACGACATAAGATTTTTCGGCATGAGACATTTATAAAGATTTCATCGCAAGAACATATAATAAATAAATATATTGAATTAATTTTTTTATTAGGTGATAATATAGTGACATAATACCTCCTCATAAATGCTCAGTTATGGGTAAATATTATGGTAATCTACATAACCCTGGATATATAGAGAGGATCTGTTGAAGATACATTGGGGTGTAATAATAGATTAAGGGATCAAATCAATATTGTAAGGATAATATATGTTAACAGATTTTGTTGATCTCACTAATGACTACAACAGAAGATCGTTTCTCTCTAGGGATCGATACATTCTCAATGTAGGATTTTTTTTAATTTTCCAATTTTATTATCCCATGTTGAATAAAAACTAATTCAGCTGACGAAATTGATTCATTTAACTATTTTTTATTATAGTTAATATTCCAGGTAAATTATTGGATTATTTATTATTCATTCTAAGTAAAATAGATTAATTCTAACATGAACATGACTTATCTTGTTCCTTTTTTTATTTCTAATATGGATTTATCTCTTCATGATTTGAGCATTCATTATAGACATTCCTTGTGGATATTGTTTTTAAAAATACCTATAAATGAATCATTAGATGACCATTGTTCTATGATATCTATTGATACCACAAATTCGCATTTATTACTGATTATAGATTGATATTAAATGGAAATATAGAATATCAGGATCAGATCAGATCTTTTTCTATTGTGTTCATCAAGTGGGGATGTGATGGTGCAACTTGCTGATTTTTCTGAGTTGATTGGATGTATTAAATCTTGCCACTAAATATGGTGAAGCATGGATGACTCATATACATGGCTTTTGGTGCTATAATCCATATAAATTATTGTGTAATTAGTTTGAGGATACCACTAGAGGATCTTTTGGATCTAAAAAATTCTGAACTACATAGTGTTTAATCAGAAGATACATGTCATGTGGGTCCTTTTCTACGGTGATAGGTTTTCCATGGAGAATAAAATTATCAAACATCATGCGACACATGTCACATATTTTGTGGAATCTACCTTGTGTTATTGAATATATCATAGAGTATGAAGGATCATGTACATTTCCAGGTATAGGGGCATATGTGGATTACCTGAGTGCATCCCTATAATCAAATATAGTGATGTACATGGCCTGTCCTCAAGGAAGTGGAATTTCCATATGAACATTTTCATGAGTATATGTATATTTGAAATAAAATAGTTAGGTTGAATATTATTGGTACATTTTCATGTGCACATTTCCACATATATCATCAAAGATGACATGAAGACATTAACCTTACTATATACCAGTTTCCTGAATGGTTTGTTCACTTAATCCATCCCCATGCGGATATAATATGGAATTACATCATGGGAATAGTGTTAAGATCCTATATGAGGTATTATTTCCATGTATATTTATAGGAATCCACCTAAGTGTTCATGGATGCGATCCTCTATCATAGTTTTCTCTAGCATGGGTTCACATAATCTGTGTGACTAACTGTACATGGGCTTTGATCCCCATCATTGAGATTTGAACCAGAATGGATTTTTTTTATACCCAAAGTACTGGGGTGTTATTCCCATATGTGTAATGATTTAGTCAGACTTACAATGTGTACATTTTTATACTGAGTCATTGTGAGAAATAAATATCATATGAATAATATCATTGCTATTAGAATCACCGAATGAGTTTTCCTAGGTGAGTGTGGTTACGGACTGTCAGGCTGAATCTTAGGATGGAAATACAGGTATGACTTTACCATGATACTTAGTGTCTACCATGAGTAAATTTGAATATTTATTTTAATTTCTCATATTTTCAGTGACATATCATGTGATTAGATTACTACTCTGGTTGCTTTATGAATAGTAATTTTAGAGTGTCCTATTGAGTATTTCTATAATCACCCATATATGGACTCTCTCTACACCTATCCTGGCTTCTGTGCATGTTCAGACATTCGTGCAGGATCTAGGTGAACCAGGTGCTGAACAAGAATGGATTGGGTGATATATATCATGGTTATTTTTTGGAGTCACATTCAAATATAGTCCCCTATTACTAACAGGTTTTAATTCATTATAGTTTTTGGTGGTCTTGTATTTTTTCTTTTATTCATTCAAATATTGCTTTAATACTCGGATAATGGGATGTATGAAAACATTTTGAATCTGTTGAGTTTATCATTTCAACAATATATGGTCTTGGATTTGTGTGTGTGTGTGTGTCTAGGTACGTTTGGATAAGGCTTCCCATTTGATTATAATGACAACTCCACATAGGTCTCTAGACCTTAGCGTATTGGAGGTTGGCTTAGAGTAGTCACACTCGACTTATCCTTTCCTAGGGGGTACTAGTGGGTTAGGTTGGTATATAGTGGTATGAGAGTGGATTTATATCATATAAATGGAGTTTGGGGTCTTTTCTAACACTAAAATTGGTTTGGGTTTTAAGGAAATAGTGTTAAGTGTTTCAAGTTTAAATTTTGGGATATGGACTCTAGTGTTGGTGCATCCACTGACATATCCATACACCAGTACTCTAAAAACCATCTAGTTTAATTGGTATATGTATACATTTGTTTTCAGTGAAACATTAGTCCATGAATCTTATTGTAAAGGGTTCTATTCAATATCCTTTTTGAATCAACTTCTAAGACATAATCATTGATGATGGTATATATTTTTAAATTTCAAATGAATCTATAATTATTTCCATCTATGAATTGGAAAATAGATCGTGATGAAGATCTTCTCAGGGATGAGTCTTCAATATAGGTACTTATTAAGGAGGAAGAACCTTCAGGTGGGTTTTGAGCCATACATCAACTCATCAAGCTGCATATAGTACATATAGTACTAAAAGGTGAGGTATATAATGCGATAATGCTTTATAAGTTTCAGCACCAACGAACCCTCCGGGTATGGGGTGATCTAAACACACAAGTATCAATATTTTGGCTTAAGGTGGTTGTACGATTCATTCATCTCATCCGTAAAACATTAAAAAGGATGGTGGTCCTAGTGGAGAGACTTATTTAAGGATCTCCATTGATTGGAAGAACATTGTTGTTATATGTTATGATGATTAAACTCCTTCATTGACAATGTTTTAGAAGCTATTTTTGGGATGACAAATCTCTAACCTTTCATTATAATTGATTGATATAGATCAAGATTAGTTCTTTCGGGCATGGAACTCTAGTTTAGGTTAATGGGGAGACATCCTTTCCAACCTGATAAATCTATTCCTTTTAATCTGTAACGTGGTTCTAGATTATTCTTTGGTGATAAATAGCTTTCATGTAGAAATGATATCTGTTATGGGTGGAAAAAGTGGGCATATATGGATTGAGGATTAGGATATAGATAGTTGATGGTAGATACATAGATACGAAGAAGATATATGCTTCAGGTTGGCATCTCTGGACAGAGTCTCTATAGTTTAGGTCTCTTAGTATGGTACTACTCAGTCTTGGGAGTGGTGGTGAAACTATTGTGATGGTCAGGTAAATCTTATGTGGGATTTCTCAACCCTTGATACTACTTCACATGACATAGTGGATGGTCTAACTTGGAAAAGGATGTAGAAGGATTATGGAGGTTTCTAGGATAGTAGTGGTAGTTGAGTAGGGTGAGTAGTGGGAGGCGGAAGTTGGTTTGACATGTTTCCACCACCACCCCCATTTATTCCTCACTATGATTAGGGAGATTATGTACCTGGGTGAGTGAAGAATCATTCCATAGAGGCCTAAGATCCAGAGTCTCTAGGGATAATTAGAGGTACATTTTTTGTCATTGAAACCATATTTATTGTTTTTAAAGACACATAAATCATCCAAAAATGAATTTGTACACCCCTAGTTCGATACCAAGAGGTTCTGGTTGAGCCATTGGATAGACCATAATAATTAGAGACTCTTTCTGGATATGAATCAACAATCAATAACATTTTACAATAGTGTGATCTGAAAAATAGAGGAATTATTTTCCCAGTGGATCTCTTTGTAGCACGATGAGGCTATATGAATACATTATAGGTTTGGAATTTCTATACACTATTTTTGTAAATATTAAACTTACTTTTAGGAGTATGTGTTATTTCTACATAGATGATACAAGGTTTTAATACATTGGTGAGAATATGACCAATACAAAATGAGGTGGACTCTTATGTATGAGGGTGCAGCCAATTAATCAACAATTGACTTGTATGACTCTTGGATAAGTTGATAGTTAGGGATGTCAGTTTCCAGACGTGGGGGTTTTGTATGAGGACATGTTTTCAGTAGAAGTTTAGGGATTAACTCCCCACAAAGAGATAGATTTAAACATTGTAATACACCCATGGATGACCCAGATATACGTATCAATATATCAGATTGATCCCATAGACATTCATGAGAAGATCATGTAGTCTGTGGAAATCCCAAGAAAGGGATTAAAGAGTGTGAGGGTTTCTCCTAGGGAATCCCCAATGTTGCTCACCATGAAATAAAATAGGAGAGTAAGGTTATCTATTGATTATTTAAAACTAAACTAGGTTAAAGTGAAGAATATGTATCCACTACCAAGGATCAATAACATCTTCAATCAATTGAAAGGATTGTGATGGTTCTATATGATTGACCTCTGATTAGGTAATCACCAGTTACTTGTTAAAAATTAGGATATACTTAATATGGAATTTAGATGTCACTACAGTCAGTATGAGTACTTTTTAGTGCCCCTCAGCATGAAGAATGACATACAATCAATCATGGTACTCATTAACTGGATCATTTATCCTTTATTTGATTATTTTATTTGCAGTTTTCATCAATTATATCATAGTGTACTTGACATCAATGGAGGACCACATGGGATACTTGGGGTTTATAATATACACACTCTGAAAGGAAATAGAATTATGCAAATATCCTAAAGTATTGTTTTTGTATTCAATAGGTCCACTTATATGATATATTATCTTAGCTGATGGTGTAGAAGTGGACCCAAAAAGGTCATTGTGTTGTAATGTTGGGATACAACCTAGATCATGATGGATGTGTTGAGATTCCTTGATTTTTAATGATACTATTGGATATTGGTTCTATATTTCTCAAGGATCTCAGCACACTAGATTTAATTGACCTGAAATGGTAGGTATTTCATATGGAATGAAAAGTAAATGTATGAATTTTTAGAGTTGTGGTAGAGGGGGATGAACAACGCCATCATTATATTTACAGATTTTGGTGTGAAGTGAATAGGGTTTTGTGATGTTTTAGGGTCCAAACAAGGTTGTTTTTATTGAAATGTTAGTTTTTGATTTACAGGGGGTCTATGAGGTTGCAACCACATGAGTAGAAATATGTGAGACCTGATCTTGAGTTGGAATCAGGAATCTTGGTAATTAGGGTGTGAACACACTACCTTATGGTGAGTCGTAAATCATCTACTATAACCATAGGAGTCTCAAGTATATCTTCTCTCATAAGGATATTAACATGAGATAGAGGGGATTTATAGAGTTTATCCCCGACGATGACATCGATATAGTCTATTCTCCTATGAAGGGGAACGTGGTGGTGGATTATCTCTACTAGATATATTCTTCTTAGTTAGTCAAGAAATCAGACATGTAAGCCTCATTGCAGTTTTCCATAGTGGAAAATAATTGTGCCTCATATCTAACGTAGATGATTGTTGAACCACCATTTATATATAATCTTAGGGAAGCCCAGCTTGGTGATACATACTATGAGTTCCCACATTCTCAAATATCCACTGGACATGATCTTTATGGATTATTTAAATGTGGGGAAAATTTTATCCTTTCCAAATGATGGATAATGGTACTATTGATATCACAAGAGGAGTTAACAAGAGATTTTTATAGATACCATTTGGATGTGCATCCATGTATGGAAATGATATACGAATATAACCGATTTCATTTTTTGTGTATGAGAATAAAGAAGGACATAGTGATGTTTGTTTCTCGATGCATCAATTGCTAATAGGTAAAGGATAAGCACTATGTTTCGGTAAGTCTAGATCAACCAATTGTGGTTTTAAATTGTAATTGGGATGGTATATATATGGAATTCATGACATAGTTAGAATATATTTCAAGAGGAATCAATTACATTTTGTGATCATAGACTATCTCAACATTTCACCCCACATTCATTTTATTCAAGATTAGAGTTTAATAGAGATCTTTGTATGCCTCTATTTTTGAGAGATAGGAAGTCTCCATCGGTTCCCCTCAATGATATTTTTAGACTATGATCATTGATTCACATCTTTATTATTTATAGAATTATAGGGCGGCTTGTGAACTAGTTGCGTTTGAGCAGAACATTTAACCCCCAGACTGATTTCCAGACAGAGTAGTCCATTTATTCCTCAGAGAAAATGTTGCGGGATGGCATGATGAAAATTTTCTGTAGTCGGGAGGATTATCCACCCTTTTTATAGTTTGATTAAAATAATAGATAATATTCAACCATTAGTGTGGAACCATTCATGTCCTCATATGAGTGACCCTACATGTTACCTCTTTATTGGACTGATACAGGTGATTTTTCACCCTTTGGCCAAGGGAATGGTTGAGGAAAGACATAGATGGTTAAAATTATCTTGGATCATAGGATTATGATACAAATACTTGATATGAATTAAGAAGATCAATGATGGAGGATCATGGAGGTTAAAAAGGGAGAAAAGAAGATTCTTAAGGTCTCACTTCAATGTGGACTATGATGATTTGGTCAGATCTATGTGTAATCATTAAGGATCACTGTCCCTTTCTAGATACTACCCATATTCTATAGGTGGAATAATTCTTGGCTCAAATACCACAATCAGAACTGCTGCATAACATCTCTCACATGTCATTGATAAGGATATATGTGCATTACTGAATGCATGTTATCAAATGGGGTAAGTAGGACATCTAGGATAGATCTACCTTTCTATATTTTCTAATATCAATCGATGATCATTAGGAGAGGATACTATGTGGGTGTTAAATACTTTTGATATGTGTCTTTTGGTAGCAAGATAATCATTATAGGAAATCTTGGGACTCGAAGACTCAGATCTGAACTCAGTATTTAGACTTTTTGAGTAGTCCTTTTCATTTTTGTGCATGAAATTCCCTATGGTTGGACGAATAAATTTTAATGGTTTTTTCCATTTAAATATTTGAAATATATCTATTATTATTGTAAGACCTAGGCATTAATATGTTGTCAGATTCCATGTCATGGTGACTCCAGAATAGATATTTGAAAAATAAAAAATATATCAATATCGAATGGAACAATTTACCTAAATTATTATAATAACTACTATATAAAGTCTTATATTATAAATTAGATTCCTAAATTGAGCTCATAATATGTAATTTAACCTTAGTATGACATAACCTTCATCAACGCTGATCATTTCTGAAATATTAATCTTAAGAACACATAATAAATAAAATGATTGAATTAAATTAAGTATTAGATGATGATTCATAAACAAAATTCATCATCTCTAAATATATTTCTATAGGTTAATCATAGGGATAGTCACAAATATCTGGATATATATATAGGATCCATTGGTGATATGTTGGAAGATGACAAGATATCAAGGGATCAAATAGATATTATAGGGATCACCTATTCTAATAGGAATTGAGGATCTCACCAATGAATACGATGTACGATATTTATTCTTCAAAATTCGATTCCAAATCAAGGTAGTATATTTTATAATTTGGATTTATCCCATTTTATTATCCCATACAGATCATGAACCTATTAGCCTAATAATATTTGTTCATGGATCAATTGTATAATTTATCAGATATTATTTTTTATATTTTGTATTATTCGTTCATCATTATAATTGAATAATTTTGATGGAATCCTATACACAATAAGGTTCATTCCTGTCTTTGATATTTTTTCCCTTCTTATCATTGTTCATCATGTCTTCACCACCAATATTTCCTTAGTTGGTGGTTTGATAAATACATAGAAATAAATTTTTATGAAACTATTCCTCATTGCAATAAATAAATTTTATAGTTCTAGGATTAGTCTTGATGATACATTAATATGTGATTGAACAATGATGGATCAAGATTTTATTTGATCTATTCATGTGAGGTTCAATATAGGATAAGGGGATTATTTATATCAGAAGATTAGATGGAAGGAATATGGTCACTATTATTGGTGAGGATATGATGAATCAAATCCATGGTTTTTGTTATGATCTATATAAAATAATGGTGCATGGGTTTCCTTAGAAAAAAACATGAATAAATTTTATATTTTAAATATTTCAGAACAATAGATCATGTAATCCGATTATACACACCATGTGGGGACTTAGCTATTTCCCTAGGGTTTCCATGGAGAAAAAAATTATCAAATGTTTTGTGATGCATTTAACATGTCATGTGACCTCTACATAGTGGATTGATGTACAAAATATATGATTGGAATCCTGATACAAAGGAACATGTATAGCAGTGGGGAACAACTCGGAATATGGAAATTTCCAGGTACACGACACAACGTTAATATATGGTCATGACAAGATATTAAAGGGAACATGAAGAGGTATACGGTAATAGGCAAGGGAAGGACTAGGATTAGAGGTGCATTCCATTTTCAATACTTATATACCATGTACATAATTGATGTTGACTTGGATGACTTTCTCCCCTTATATTTGAATAGTGTCCATGGGTTCATTCCCTCAATTCATCCATGTTTATGTATAGTATAGAATTATGTCCTAAGCATGGTATTGTGATCCTCTTATAGGGATTTTTTATGGATAGAAATGAAGGAATCCCCCCCCACGCACACCAAAGTATTGGTATTGGATCCTCTATCACATTTTTTTTATGTGTGGTTCTCAAAATCGGTATAACCAACTGTACATGGGGGGGTAAATCCCTTATAGATTGGGTTAATCAAAATTGTGTCATTGGTATACCTCATGGACATGGGTGTGATCTTTATCTATGTATTGATCTCTTTATACTTCCATTATATACTTCCTTATGAAAATACCCAAAGAACGTGATATTTTGGATGAAATCCATCTATTCTATCGGACTCATAGATTGAGTTGACTTGGGTGAATGTGTTTATAGACATTCAATCAGAATCTAAGGATAGTATTATGATTGTGAATTTACCTTTAGTCTTATTTTATATCTTGAGTATACCTAGTTGTTTTATTGTATTCGTCATATTATGATTGATATATCTTATGATGAGATGGATACTCATGATTACTTATTATTAGTGACTTCATGGTATCCAATAATGTAGTATTATACTCACCCCTCATATGGGTGCTTCTTGAATGTGTCGTTCCACATGTAGATGACTTGTCATTAGATTGGGTTTTGGATTGACTAGGAGCATATAGACCCTAGATTGGACTAGAAGGATCATGGTTCTTTATAGTTGACACATTTTATTGTATTCCCAACTTACTAACAGGTAGTAATTCATTATTTTCTTTGATGGGATTTTATTTTTCCCTTCAATATTTCCATTACAACTATCGTACTCCGATTATGGTGTTTTGATGTATGCATGTGTTTCATATCTGTTTCATATTACATTCCATCATTTTATGAGATTGGAGATGTGAGTGTTTGTATGTGTACATTATGATATATCCACACCTATGAATGTTAGTCCTTCTTGGTGATGGTGGAAAACCCATGGCCTATTAGAGGTGGGATTGGGGTAGTCACACTCAGCTTACCACTGTCTATGAAAGCCACGATTAGTAGAATATAAAAGAAAAAAACCCCTTTTATATTCTACAAGATTTTACACTTACCATAACAAAAATTTTAATACTACTTTTAACCTCCTAAAAATGAAAATGACCAAATGATAAATTATGAAGGAATATACTCTGTGAATCGATCTCCTAGAGTGATCTCATGGTGTCTTATTTCCATAAAATAAATGGATAAGTAATGAGGTAATAAATATAAATGTTTAAAAAATAATTTTATATATAATAATTATAATACCATAATGTGATAATCACATTAGTTTGATAAAACACAATATTATGACTCTGCATCTAAAAACTCATACTTGAGGAATAGGTTTTCATTTTATTTCTCCTCAATATTATAAAATTTTATAAATAATTTTTTATAAATCTCCATCTGACTACCATAAATTTGTAATTCATAACCAAAGATATATGATTTACATAAATAATTGTAATATTAATCATTAATTTATTTTCTAAGGGTTGAAATTTTTATAATTCTTGATTAATTAACTAGTTGATAATCTCTATTTTTATTCACCGATAACTCTATATAAAGGTATAATGATGATTAATGTTAATGTTGATACTAACTGTTCTCTTTCTTCTATTATATGATATATTAATATACTTATTTTTTGGGAGTTAATTTAGTCTTTATATAATATAATTGGGTATTTTGATATTTTATTATATTCTATTTGATGATCCTTTTATCTAATAGAAATTTTCATTGTTTTTTTGGTATCTGATAATATTATTCTTTTTGAAAAATAGAACCTTTCATGAAATGTCATCAAAATTACAAATTTCATGAGCTACGTAATGTTCTTATGCTTGTTTTTGTATATTTATTCTAATACTGGCGAAAAAAAATATTTCAGTTATATATATTCAATTTTAATTAATATGGTCTATCAAGAGTAAAAATGTTTATCTTCTTCATATGAATGAAACAAAATCGAAGAATTATTGTACAACTAGGTAGATTAATAATTATAGAAAATATTACATCATATCATTCATTTAAGCATAATAAACTATGTCAATTTTTAGTATATGAGGAAGATACTTAAGAAATGAATTTCAAGAGAGTGATATTATGTTAAGAGTGCTAAAAATTGTAAAAAATTTCAATAATTTATTTCCCAAATTAATATTTTATCCTCTTCTAATTTTATTTAAAATGGTATCAAATTTTATGTAATGGATATGATGTTATTTATCATTTAATGTTGTTAAAAAATGGTTGAATTTAGTAGGACAATTCAAGTTGAGTGGTGAATTAGAATGCTATGATGAAACTACCAATAAATAATCGTCCTCAAAAAATTGGTTTAAAATATTAATATATTTAATGAAATATATAATCAGTGAAAAATAGTTGAATATAATATTGTGAATTGATATGCCATTTTATGTTCATGAAATGAAACTCTTGATAATTTAATCATTCCTCTTGATTCAATAACATATCTTAAATAGGGGAATATTGAAAATGGTAATTTAGTTAATCTAGTAGACATCAGAAAAAATATTTTGAGGGTGATATATGAGAATGCTTAGGCATAATCAATTGATTTGTTAATGCTTTATGAGATACATCGATTTAAAAAATGACATGAATAATATAAATTAGATAAATAAAATAAGGAAAAACATCTAAAATAAAGGAACATAACAAAATTTAAATAATTTTTTGATAATAAATCATTATGTACACCATTTATATTGAATACATGTTCTTGTATTGATAATATTCTTCAATTTAAGTCAAAATTTATAGAAGTCCCTTATTCCAAGATCAAAACCGTAATTAGTATAATTTATTACTATAATATAGATTTATGGAAAATTATTTCTCCTTAATACTTTTTTAGTATATAATATGTAGAAACTAAGAAATTAATTGATCCTATATAAGATGAGTACATGTTGATAACACTATGACTTATTTGATTAGGGATCAGTGGTGGAAAATGGAAAAAATATATAGGGGTAATTTTTATTTTTTGAATTTAATACAAAATTAGAAAAATAAATTTCATGAGTATTCCAATATAAAAACAATATTTCTTAGATAAAATAATATTTCTACATGAAATATAGATTATATAATATCAAAAGGATGTATTGTGATGCATGGGAAAATTATTATAAATAATTCCTTAAATCTCCTTTTATTACTCTATTGTTTTTATTATTTTTGAACACTCATTCTAAATTACGTATTCTATATGTGTCACAATTTAAATGAGCTCTCCCTGGGGCAATATATAATTTTGGAAAAAACTGTGAAATATAGTTGTTGGATCTTATGGAAATATTGTAATAAAAGATTTTAATGTACGTTTTTCTATTTTTAATAACATTTTAAAAAATTAATTCATCCAATGTAAAAAAAGATAGCTTAAATTTCTATTTTTCAAAAATGACATTGAAAAATTACCTCAGTGCCGATTTATCTACAATATGATGTTACAAGTGTTAATAAAATTTAATATTTATGACCCAAAATATAATTTAAAAAAATTACCTTGAATTTATGTTTCAACATATATTTTTTTAAACCAATGATAGACATTAAAATGAATATATTTTTATACATTCATCATAGTTATTTAAAAAAATTCATGCTAATGTATTTTTTTAAAAAAATATATAAAAAAAATACATAACCTAAGAAATATTATTTTAATTAAAATAAAATAAACGATATAATATAAAATAATACAAAAAAATGTAACAAAAAACTTTTTAAAAAAAAATTATCCAAAAAAATGATGATACATTAAATATTTAAACATTTATTTAAATATTGTGCATACCTACGAAATACGTTTTCAATAAACATCAATGTTATTTTAATTCATTATATATATTCGACATAACATCATCAAAATCCTTTGAAAAATAATTATTAAAAATTAAATAAAAAAAATATTTATTGTAAAGCACAAGAGTTGCAATGCAACTAATTGTTTTTAAATTCATCACCATTCTAGACATTATAGTCTCATAAATGATTCTTAAAACAAAATAACCAAATTCAAAAACTATTTTTTTATGACTAAACTAATTTTATGAATAAACACATTAAATAAAGAAGAATTACATGTGTAAGATAGAGAAATTATTATTTATAATAAAATTTCTCTACATGGACATTCATAAATATAAATATATTTAGATTCTTTGTCTATAAGTAAACATTGATAAAAACATTCCATTACATATAAAATCATATATAAATTATTAAAATAATATGAAAAATTAATATTTAATATTATAGAATATATAGAATTGATTAAAACTTATGATTTCATTAGTTTTAACCAAAATTATGACATCTGCTAAGTAAAAATGAATAACCAATATGTTTTGCATTCATGTGGGTTTAAAACACATAATAACCAAAGGAAACTACATTATAAAAAATATCAACATGGATTTCATTATAATTTATTTTAGTTCATAATTATATTATATCCATCTTACCCATCATGTAATGGAATAATTTCACACCAAATCTTGGTATTTTCTAATTATTCACATATGTAGTTATCACTAATTTTTTCATTTAGACATTTCACCATTATTAAAATGTATTCTGGGCCCATAAAACATAACCAGATGTTCTATCATTTTTATGTAAAGGGTTTATAGATACCTAATCAGATAAGTAATAAATTATATAAGAATAATTTATATTTATTTAATAAAATAAAAATATAAATAAAAAATTATTTATTTAGAAAATAATCGCATCATTGGTATTGATAGATTTTAATCATTGAAAAGAACCACGATATATTTTTTAAATTTTTTAATTAAAATTATCACCCATATATATCAATGGTCATTGGAAACTCATAATACAACACCAAAAAAGAAGGTTTCCCAAAAAACAATTATTAGCTTATCAAAAACCATAGATTTCTCTGCAGATACCAATTAAAAAAATATGTGATTCAATTTTACTGAAAAATTTTATTTTAGATACTCTTATATAATGTATATATGTGAAAACATGGAATGAAATTTGAAATAAAAATTTGTAAAAATTAAAATAAAAAATTGACACATATTTTAATGGATGAAGAAGTCCAAGTGGATAGGGTAAATATTTACTCATATAATTTCTTACTCTTTCCACCACCTTGATAAGAAATGAGACTATGGTAGTTAGATAAATAATATCTAGTAAATCCATGATTAAAAGAGCCAAATGATAATCAAAATTCCCAAAACTATGTATTAATCCATATGTAACAATATGTACATGGGAATTCATAGCATCCAAATCACAATTCATAGATGAATCCCAAATATTAAGGTGGGTATAGATGTATGGGCTACTAAGGATGCATCTATCTCACCATTTATTCTAATTTTAAATGTAAAAATAATTTAACATGATCAAATATTTTCTGATTCTTCTCCCACAAAATGACATTCTAGTAGGCTACATCTCTGTTGTATTCAATCTACCACATTTTATTACTAATATAACCAAAACCATTTCAAATATTGAAACGCACCCCATATCCTCTTATGTGACATGAGTTTTATGGCTCTCCTAAAGTAGTTACAAGGACATAAATGTAAACTTCAAGGATAAAAGGTTATTGAGTATCTTTCTCTTAAAAGGAAACCAAAAATGATCAATGAAATTGTTTTATTAGTGGCTTTATTATGAAAACTAATAATCAATAAAAACTTATAGTCAATTTATTAAAACTTTATCAGTTACCAATTTTGATTTATCTATAAGAAACATTTCATTTTTCATCCTTACACATTTCTATTTCTCATGGGGAGTGGTAGGAGAAGGAGGGATGAACTTGTAATTTTTTAGTTTTCCCGACGTAATGCATTGATATATATATATATATATATATATATATTTATGGATCATAGTGTTGAGATAGAGTGAGATTATGTTTTCTGGGGGTACATTAATTTATATTTGAGAAATATTAAGTATATTAATAACATTCACACACATTTTTCATAAAAATAGGGTTATATACCCTAAATAGAGTCTCATATTTGAAATATGATGCAACTATTGAGTTCAAAATGTGATATTTACATTTATTGAGACATAATCTTCTTCGTAATGAGTCATGTAACACCCCAAGATTTCACGATACGCTTCTCTTTCAATAATGCAATAGCTTGCATTGTACGTAAGTTCGAGATTCTAACACAGCGCGACCAATCAAAGTCGCTGTTATGAATAGTAATACCCACTTTTTGAAATTATATGCATTTTATATATCAAAATGGACTTCATTTTTTGTATTTTTAATTTTGAAATTATCCTAAGTTTAATTTTTTGTAATTTTCTGAGAACATCCAATTTTTGATGAATAGTAAAAAAATACATAAAAATATCTTTTTTAATCAAAATAATTTATAGTGATAAATTATAAAATTTAGAGGTTTTAAAGTATAATTAGAATATATTTTTACCATTTTATCCAATGGTGGTCATTAGAATTAATTTCACTTTGAAATTGGACATAAAAAATTGTCAATCTTTTGATTGATATTCTTTCTTAAAAACACGCTATTTGTTTTGATAGCGGGAATTAATTATAAAATTAATTAATGCAACTTATATTTTTGGAATTTTGTAAAATAGAAATAATTTTTGAATTTGGAATATCAATTATAGCATAGAGTGAATTTTTGGTATTGTTCTGAAAAACTACGATTTTTGATAAATAGTGAAACAACTAAGTGGTAGTTAAAAAACTGATTTTTCGTTTAAATGAAACATTACCACTTCTGAGATTTCATTTCAAAAATCTGACATACATGGTTTTCATTAGGAAGTAAAATGTGTTTCAATGGGATTAAAATAATTTTTTGGTGAATAGTAACTTTTATGTTTTATTAATCGCGATTAAAGGTAATTAGTGTAATTTAAGGTAAATATAATGTTATCATAATATGAAATTACCTTTACACTTTTCCTACCATTATTATGTGTGTCATGTCTGACCAAGAAAATCCATGGGTCAACTTGGGGACCCCATGGAGCCACTTGGGTAAGAAAATGACATTAATAACTTTTTATTTAAAGTAAAAATAAAATTGTCACAAACAAGTGTTGTTTTACTAAAACAATTATTACATAGGGTTATATAAGTTACATTTTTGAATATATATATTCATTGTAAATATAAAACGATTTCCTACATCATGGTAATTTTTTTATAATTTTTAGACATTAAATAAATTAAATTTTTCATGACACCATGAGGATGCAGCAATTACCTCATTAATTAATGATTTAAGTATAATGAAAAGTTAATGTATAATATAAGACTTACACTTGTCAAAAAACAATTGGATGAGTATATTTTGAACCCTTATCACCTTATCCTCCAAATATATAATTGTGGGACCTTTAAAATCCAAAACTCATTATATAATAATGTAACATTTCATGAGTTTCCAAGAGTGCCCATCCTCTCCTCTTATAAAAGGCCCCCACCTCTACCACCTTATTCACACCTTCAAAGCCATTTTTCTCGGCCAAACTCTACCCAAATACTCTTTAAACTTCCCTATATTACTCCTAAAATCCTCACCTTTGGCATAAGTCTTCCCCACGAGGCCTTTGGCTCAAATCAAAAAGAGTTACCTGATTTTAAGGTAATGTCTTCTCTTATGTTATTTTGTTTTATTTTTCTTATCCAACCCCTTAAACTCTTTTTACTCCTTTATTTTGTAACAAAACCAGTATACTCAATATACTAGTATTTTTTATGAGAAGTATTTGATTTAAACTTACACACATCATCGTCTAATGGTTAAAGAACATACTGTTTCTCTGGGTGGTGAATTACTGCCTCACGAAACGATGATTGTTCAATATTATTTTAACACCTCTCATGGTGGCCATTAAGATGTCACTATATTTATATATGGTATATATTATGTTTATGTTTTCCTTATGCTTCTATATTTTTCATTTATGGCATACCATTATGATTTTCATTATGGGTAAACGCGATAATTTCATTTTACGAAGTGCGGACTACCGCCCCCTCAAAGTGATTTGAATTGTTAATGCCATATGTGGGACGTATAAAGGATGTAGTAAATGATATTATATATGATATTATACTGGAATTATAATATACCTTTATATCATTATGATTTCATTCCATTAAATATGAAATAGAAATGAAAGTAGCGTTCATGCGTACGTACGGCTTACCGTCTCCATGAACGGTGCATTTCATTTCTTACCTGTAAATGATATGTAATATTATAAATGAATGTATATACTAGATATATATGATATATATGATATCTACATCATGAATATAATTCTGGATATAATTTATATTTTACCACATGATCAACATGTAATTATAAGAAGTTTATTTTTGACTCAAGTACCAAAGATCGACAAAACGACCGTTATTAACTTAAATAATTACATAATGTTCATAACATGGTAATAAGTGATATAAAAGAAATAATGAACTTTAAAAAGTTTTTTAAGAAAGTATAAATTAACTCTAGTTTATTATTCAGGAGATTAAAGAACGATCGAGTCAAGTCGGACATGAGGTAAGGAACTTCTAAACCCAATTTCCATTCTTTGGGTTAATCTCCTACTTTCAAATTATGTCATGATATTATTATGTCCTATCTTGTATTTTTACTTTCATTGTGTGTACTTATCGTGAATTCACATAATAGATCTATTTTATTTAAAAAAATATCTTTGTAATGGACTTTGTCTCAATCTTTTTTCATTTAGGCAGATTTTGTTTTAATACAAGACTTTCTTTTATACGGTGTATAAACCCCTTGACTTTTATGTTTATTCAAAAGGAATCTTTTTATATGAAGCGCTTTATTGAATGAAAAAATGGAATGTTTTTCTTTTTTTGTACACATGCAGAGACAACGACTTCTTCGCCGCTGTGACCATTACTTGAGTTTCGGCTTCCTCTACCAGCCATAATTTTTTTAAAATGAAAAATACATAACATGTTTTATTTTTCTTTTATTTTGGTATAGAAAATAGTTTTGATAATGTTTTTATTATATCAATGTGTTTTATTGATATCTTGTGATTGAAATGTGGAAATGTTATGTTTCCATTATGCATGTTCTATGTGATACGATTATATTATGGTTTATGATGTGTTTAAACCTGTTCATATAAGGAATGAATTGGAATTAATAAGGGACGGGTGGATCCCGCTATAGCTCCTCGATGCATTGGAAGGTATCATGAGACAAACTAGTGTCTTGGAACGAGGGCTTGACAAAATCTTATTTGTAGTCTTGGCACGAGGCCTTGGATACGTGGTTATGATAGTCTGGCATTATGCATTCCATCATTATGAAAGTGGTTATTGATATTTCATGTGATTATTAGACTAGTAGAATATCCATGTGAATAAGTAAATGGGATTATTTCATTCTACTTTTGCAATATTATGATGAAGTTCAAGTTTAAAAGGATTTTTTTAGTTATACAATGCCTTAAATGTTTATGTTTATTTATGAAAGCTTCCTCTATATTGTTATCCTTACTTAGCATCTGAGCTCACCCCTTTCTATGTTTTATTTTTCCCAGTATGTGAAGGAATATTTTATGTCTGACCTATAGGGATAGTCTGAAGGGGATATGAGTGTGCACAATGGAGACTATGTTATTTTAGTTTTTCACTTTATGATGTAATGAAACATTTATTAATGAATCTAGTGTTTCTAAGCCTACTAAACTAATCGGTCTTTCGAGACATGATCTTTTGTGATCATGCCAATGTTACGTAATAATGCACCGACTCTGGGTAACTGGGGTCGGGGAGTTATAGTTGGAATCAGAGGCATTTTAGTATTAACCTTGGAAGCTAGATTTAGATAAACTCTGATTATAGAACATAGCCCTAATATAGACTTTGAGGATTAGTATAGAAGAAATTCCTAGAATTTTGGTATTGTAGAGATCTTTGTGAGTTTTCCAAGAAATACATCCCTATCTGGATACGAGAAGGTAGAGGTGGCTCTTCCACAGATGTACCTAGGGGTAAACCCCGAAAACATTACTTTGAGCTAGACTCGAATGGGAACTCGTGCACAACAGCGGGCATTGCTGCACTCATGGATAGAACACTCCCGGGGGATATGCTTTGGATAATTCTCATTTTCTTTAAAAAATTATGAAGCGTTTATGAGTACTTACTTCCTCAAATAAAACATTTTTATGATTATGGATTATATCCATAAATAGTTCAATTTATGTTAAGTGTTTTGCAAGTTTGTTATTATGTATTTCGATTCATAAACTAATCTAGTTTATGACATTGTTTATAAATGGCGCCTAGTAGAAGGAATGGAAACCGTATCAATGCACGCACTCCATGTAGGGATTTCCCTCCTGCTCAAGATAATTATAGTGGAGCTGGTGACACAACTGGTGTTGATCAACTTATCACCATAGTGGGAAACCTCACTCAGGTTATGAATAATAATCTTACTCGTATGGAGCACCCTGATTTGCAATGTTGAGGATCAATGTTAGATCATTTCATGAGGCAAAAACCGCCAACATTTAATGTGGGTACAAATCCATTAGTATCTTTGTAATGGATAAACTCCTTAGAGAAAATATTCCACACCTTGGGGAGAAGCGAAAGGGAGAAAGTTGTCATGGATGTTTACCGCCTCACTGGAGATGCTGATCAATGGTGGTCGCTGATTCAAAACACAAAGGAAGATGAAGAAGTATCAAGTATGGAATGGAGGGAGTTTGTGGATATTTTCTTAGAAAAATACTTTCCACATGACCATCGAGCAGATAAGGAAAGGTAATTTCTGAGTCTGAGGTAGAAGGAGGATGAGAATGTCGCAAAGTATGAGGTTAACTTTACAAGGTTAGCGAGGCATGTTGCAGATTATATACGTAACCCAAGAAGTGAGATTCATCGTTTCTTTGATGGGTTAAAACCATTTCTCCGCCGAGAATTAGTATCACAATCCTTCTCATCGTATGAAGATATTGCCTCGTGTGCTATCAAGACAGAAAAGGTATTCTCTAAGTCTTATGACAAAAAAGTAAAGAAATAGAAGAAGAGAATGGGGGAACAAGAGAAAGATTAAGGGAAAAAGGGAAAGAATGATTATCCATTATGCAATAATTGTGGGAATAATCACCCCGCTATTTTCCTAAAAGGAATGGGAGATTGATATAAATGTGGAGAAAAAGGTCACCAGGCTCCTGATTACAAGGGAAAGAAAGAGACTATCAATGTTGAATGATACAATTGTAGAGAAATGGGGCATTATGCAAATGAATATCCTAAGCTTCAGGGAAACTTACCTCAGAAAAGTCCAAGGGATCAAGGCCAAGATTATACTGTTACTACAGTTGAAGTGGAATAATTATTTTATTTGTGTTTTTGGACTCAAGAACTATATTATGGTTATAAGAATAATGTGATATATATAAGGATTATACTATAGTACTTGTTTTTTTCATTAATGTTTTATTATGATGAAGGTAATCAGATTTTTAGTATGTGACAATAAGAGAAACTTCACATTGTTGGGGGAATCTGATGTTACAATAGATTTTGGACTTTAGAGACCTTTTAGAGAAAATCTAGATAGAGTTATTTTGGATAACTATAAAGGTTGGAATGGATTAAGTTGAACTTTGGATAGTATTGTTTAAGGTTAAAACATTTCTAAAGATTATTTTTGGAATATTATAATACTATTGTTTTAGGAAAAGGACAACCTGCAGGTTGGGGGATAACCCGTCGGGTCATACAAAGCTGCAGGAATCGAACCCACAACCATAGTGCGACATGCCTTTATTTCCTACCACTAGCCTATAGTAAGTCCCTGATTATTACAAAATAGTTTTCCTAATCTAAATTGTATGTGTTAATATTTGGAACCTTGTACGATTAGGATAAATATAATATTTTTGAGTTCTATTAGCTTTTTGAGTGAAAGATGGGTTTACGGTAAAAATTTATTAAATAATGAAATTCTACATGATAAGTATTTATATTTCCTTATGTTCTTAGTAATTATCCTAAATAAATTCCTCAACTGTATGAAATGTAACTTAAAATAAAAATTTTGTCGGTTAACTTTTCTTACTGTGGAATCAATGATCGTTTAACCAATCACAAGTTTGTGATTTTCTTGTAGTTAAGTTTCTCCTAATCCTGTTTTCTACAACTCTCCATCAGACCTTGATGGATTTTTTCCTCCATATCCATGTTTTCATAGAATCCTAGTATGGGCTATCTCGGGTGACCTTTGTACTTCTCTTTCTTTCTTTTAAAGTTATATTTTTATTAACCCTATTTCTGATATTGGTTTTCCACAAAGGTATTTTCTACTTTGAACCTTTTATTTTAGAAGAACAATTTCAAATTGTGAGGGCGTAATTTATTGGAGGATGGGAGAATGTAACACCCCAATATTTCACAATACGCTTCTCTTTCAATAATGCAATAGCTTGCATTGTACGCATGTTTGAGATTCTAACACACCGCGACCAATCAAAGTCAACGTTATGAATAGTAATACCCACTTTTTAAAATTATATACATTTTATATTTCAAAATGGACTTCATTTTTGTATTTGGAATTTCGAAATTATCCTAAGTTTAATTTTTTGTAATTTTCTAAGAACTTCCAATTTTTGATGAATAGTACAAAAATACTTAAAACTACTTTTTTAATAAAAATAATTTATAGTGATAAATTATACTATTGAGAGGTTTTAAAGTATAATTAGAATATATTTTTACCATTTTATCCAATGGTGGTCATTAGAATTAATTTCACTTTGAAATTTGATATAAACAATTGTCAATCATTTGATTAATATTCTTTCTTAAAAACACGGTATTTGTTTTGACAACGGGAATTAATTATAAAATTAATTAATGCAACATATATGTTTGTAATTTTTTAAAATATACATCATTTTTTAATTCAGAATATCAATTATAGCTTCGGGTGAATTTTTGGGATTGTTCTGAAAAACTTCGATTTTTGATGAATAGTGAAACCACTAAGTGGTAGTTAAAAAACTAATTTTTCGTTTAAATGAAACTTTACCACTTATATGATTTTATTTTCAAAAATCTGACGTACATGGTTGTAATTAGGAAGTAAACTGTGTTTCAATGGGATTAAAATAATTTGTTGGTGAATAGGAACTTTTAAGTTTTATTAATCGCAATTAAAGGTAATTAGTGTAATTTAAGTTAAATATAATGTTATAATAATATGAAATTACCTTTACACTTGTCCTACCCTTATTTTATGAGTAATGGACGACCAAGGAAATCTATGGGTCAACTTGGGGATCCCATGGAGCCACCTGGGTAAGAAAATGACATTAATAACTTTTTATTTAAAGTAAAAATAAAATTGTCACAAACATGTGTTTTTTTACTAAAACAATTATAACATGGGGTTATATAAGTTAAATTTTCGACTATAAATATTCATTGGAAATATAAAAATATTTCCTACATCATGGTAATTTTTTTATAATTTTTAGACATTAAATAAAATAACGTTTTCATGACACCATGATGATGCATGGATTACCTCATTAATTAACGATTTAAATAAAATGAAAAGATAATGTAAATTCTAAGACTTAAACTTGTAAAAAAGCTATTGGATGAGTATATTTATAAACCTTATCACCATATCTGAGAAATATATAATTGTGGGACCTTTAAAATCCGAAACTCATTATATAATAATGTAACATTTCATGAGTTTCCAAGAGTGCCCCTCCTCTCCTCTTATAAAAGGCCCCCACCTCTACCACATTATTCACACATTCAAAGCCATTTTACTCAGCCAATATCTGCCCAAATACTCTATCAACTTCCCTATATTACTTCTACAAGCCTCACATTGGGCAGAAGTCTTCCCAAGGAATCCTTTGGCTCAAATCAAAAAGAGTTACCCAATTTTAAGGTAATGTCTTCTCTTATGTTATTTTGTTTTATTTTGCTTCTTCAACCCCTTAAACTCTTTTTATTCCTTTGTTTTGTAACAACACCAGTATATACTATATACTAGAATGTTTTTATGAGAAGTATTTGATTTACACTTACACACACCTTCGTCTAATGGTTAAAGAACATACTGTTTCTGTGGGTGGTGAATTACTGCCTCACGAAATGATGATTGTTCAATATTCTTTTAACACCTCTCATGGTGGTCATTAAGATGTCAATATATTTATATATGATATATATTATATTTATGTTTTCCTTATGCTTCTTTATTTTTCATTTATGGAATTCCTTTATGATTTCCATTATGGGTAAATGCGATAATTTCATTTTAGGAAGTGTGGACTACCGCCCCCTCAAAGTGATTTGAATCGTTAATGCCATATGTGGGATGTACAAAGGATGGATTAAATTATATTATATATGATATTATACTGGAATTATAATATACCTTTATATCATTATGATTTAATTCCATTAAACACAAAATATAAATGAAATTAGCAGTCATGCGTGCGTACGACTTACCTTCTCCATGAACGGTGCATTTCATTTCTTACCTCTAAATGTTATGTAATATTATAAATGAATGTATATACTGGATATATATGATATATATGATATCTAAATCATGAATATAATTCTGTATATAATGTATATTTTACCATATAAACAACTTGTAATTATAAGAAGTTTATTTTTGACTCAAGTACCAAATATTGACAAAAACAACTGTTATTAACTTTAATAATTACATCATGTTCATAACATGGTAATAAGTGATATAAAATGAATAATGAAATTGAAAAAGGTTCTCAAGAAAGTAGAAATTAACTCTAGTTTATTATTCAAGATATTAAAGAATGATCTAGTCAAGTCGGACACGAGGTAAGGGAACTTCATAACCCAATTTCCGTTCTTTGGGTTAATCTCCAAATTTCAAATTATGTCATGATATTACTATGTCCTATCTTGTATTTGTACTTTCTTTATGTGTACTTATAGTGAATACACATAATAGTACTATTTTATTTAAAAAATGATCTTTTTAAGGTACTTCGTCTCAATCTTCTTTCATTGAGGCATATTATGTTTTAATACAAGACTTTCTTTTATATGGTTTATAAACCCCTTGACTTTTACGTTTATTCAAAATGAATATTTTTATACGAAATGTTTTACTAAATTACAAAAGGGAATGTTTTTTTACGTATGCAGCGACAATGACTTCTCCACCACTTTGACCATTACTTGAGTTTCAGCTTCCTCTACAAGACATAATTTTTTTTAATTGAAAAATAAATACCATGTTTTACTTTTATTTTATTTTGGTATTGAAAATGGTTTTGTTAATGTTTTTATTATATAAATGTGTTGTATTGATATCTTTTGATTGAAATGAGGAAATTTTATATTTCCTTTATGCATGTTTTATGTGATATGATTATGTTATGGTTTATTATATGTTTAAACCTTTTCATATAAGGAATGAATTGGACTAAATAAGTGATGGGTGGAGCCCGCTATAGCTCTTCAATGCATCAGCAGGTCTCGTGAGACAAACTAGTTTCTTGGCATGAGGCCTTCACAAAATCTTATTTGTAGTCTTGGCACGAGGCCTTGGCTATGTGGTTATGATAGTCTAGAAATATGCATTCCATCATTATGAAAGTGGTTATTTATATTGCATGTGATTATTCGACCAGTATAATATCCATGTGAATAAGTAAATTGAATTATTTCATTCTACTTTTTCCATATTATGCTGAAGTTCAAGTTTAAAAGACTTTTGTTTAGTTATACATTGCCTTAAATGTGTTTGTTTATTTATGAAATCTTCAGCTATATTGTTATCCTTACTGAGCATCTGAGATCACCCCTTTCTATGTTTTATTTTTCCCAGGATGTGAAGGATTATTTTATGATTGACATGCAGGGATAGTTTGAAGGGGATATGAGTGTGGACTATGGAGACTATGTTATTGAAGTTTTTCACTTTATGATGTAATATAAAATTTATGAATGTATCTAGTGCTTCCTAGGCTACTAAACTAATCGTTCTTTCGAGACTTGATCTTTTGTGATAATGCCAATGTTATGTAATAATGCACCGACTCTGGGTAACTGGGGTCGGGGCGTTACGAGTCATTTGTGAAGATATAATCGTAGGAACATATAATAAATAAATGTATTGAATTAATTTTTTTAGTAGGTGATTACATAGTGACCTAATTCCTCCTCTATAAATCCTAAGTTATGGGTAAAAATTATAGTTATCCACATAACCATGGATATCCAAAGAGGAGCTATTAGAGATACATTGGGGCGTTACAATAGATTAAGGGAACAAATCGATACAGTTGGGATCATCTATGCTAACATATTTTTTTGATCTCACCATTGTCTACAATAGAAGATCATTCCTCTTTAGTGATTGATCCATTCTCAAGGTAGGATATTTTTCCCATTTTATTATCCCATGTTGAGTAAAAACTAATTCACCTGACGAAATTGTTTCCTTGACCAATTTTTTATTACAGTGAATGTTCATGGTAAATTTTTGGATTTTTTATTATTCATTCTAAGTAAAATAGATTATTTCTAACATGAACATGGATTATTTTTGTTCCTATGGTTATTGTTAATATGGTTTTCTCCCTTCCCGATTTGTGCATCCATTATAGACATTCCTTTTGGATAGTGTTTTGAACAATTCCAAGAAATGAATCATTACATGACCATTGTTATATGATATATATTCATACCACAAATTCAGGTTTAGTACTAATTATATATTGATATTAAATGCTAATATAGCATATTATGATCAGATCAGATCTTTTTCTGTGATGTTCACCAAGTGGCGATAGGATGGAGCAACTTGCTGTTTTTACCAAGTTGAGTGGATATATTAAATCTATCCACTTAATATAGTGATGCATGGATGACTCATATACATGGTTTTTTGTGATATAATCTATGTGAATTGGTGTGTAATTAGTTTGAGGATACCACTAGATGATATTTTTGGATCTAGAGAATTCTAAACTACACAGTGTTTAATCTGGAGATACATGTCATGTGGGTTCTTTGCTACGGTGATAAGGTTTCCATAGAGAATAAAAGTATCAAACATTATGTGACACATGTCACATATTGTGTGGACTCTACCTTGTTTTTCTGACTATATCCTATATTATGAAGTAGCGTGGATATTTCCAGGTATAGGTGAATAGGTAGATTACCTGAGAACATCCCAGTAATCAAAGATAGCCATGTACATGGCCTGGCCTTGGTGCACTGGAATGGCTAGATACACATTTTCAGGAGTAGATTTATATTTGAAAAAAAAATAGTAAGGTTCCAGATTATGGGTACATTTTCATGTATATCATCGAAGATGACATGGAGACATTAACCTTACTATTGATGGGTTTCCTTAAGGGTTTGTTTCATCAATCCATCCCCATGTGGGTATAGTATGGAATTACATCATTGTCATAGTGTTAATATTCTCTATGAGGTATTAGTTCCATTTATAGTTATATTAATCCACCTAAGAGTTCATGTTTGTGATCCTCTATCATCATTTTCCCTAGAATGGGTTCACATAATCTATTTGACTAAATGTACATGGGCTTTGATCCCCATCATTGAGATTTAATCCCAATTGGATTTTTCATATACACCAAGTCTTGGGGTGTTATCCCCATATTTGTACCAATTAATTTAGACTTAAAATGTGTACATTGTTATAGTGAGTCCTTATGGGAAAGAAATATCATATAAACAATATCCTTTCTATTAGAATCACCGAATGAGTTTTCCAAGTTGAGTGTGGTTACATAATGTCAAGATGAATCATAGGATGGAAATACAGGTATGAAAATACCATGATACTTAGTGTCTACCCTGAAAATATTTGGATATTTATTTTAATTTCTCATATTTTCATTTACATATCATGTGATGAGATGACTACTCTTGATGCTTTATGCTTAGTGGTTTCAGAGTGTCCTATTGTGTATTGTAATAATCACCCCTATATGGACTCTCCCTAAACCTATCCTGGATTCTGTACATGTCCAGACATTATAGAGGGATCTAGTTGAACCAGGTGTTAAAGAAGAATGGATTGGGTGATATATATCATGGTTATTTTTTGGAGTCACATTCAAATATACTCCCCTCTTACAAACAGGTTATAATTCATTATATTTTTTGGTGGTCTTTTATTTTTCCTTTTATTCATTAAAATATTACTTTCATACTCTGATAATGGGTTGTATGAAGACATTTTGAATCAGTTGAGTTTATCATTTCCACAATTTATGGGCTTGGATTTATGTTTCTGTGTGTGTTTTTGTGTATAGGTACCTTTGGATAAGTCATTTGAGTGTTAACACAACTCCACACAGGTCTCCAAACCTTTGCGTATTGGAAGTGGGCTTAGAGTAGTCACACTCGGCTTATCCATTCCTAGGGGGCCCTAATGGTTTAAGTTGGGATATAGTGTTATGAGAGTGGATTTATATCATATGAATGGAGTTTGGAGTCTTGTCTAACACAGACATTGGTTTGGGTTTTATGGAAATAGTGGTAAGTGTTTCACGTTTATATTTCGGGATATGGAATATAGTGTTGGTGCATACACTAACATATCTATACACCAGTAATCTAAAAACCTTCCATTTTAAGTGGTATATGTATACATTAGTTTCCAGTGAAACATTGGTACATGAATCTTATTGTAAATATTTTCATTCAATGTCATTTTTGAATCAACTCACAAGACATAATCATTGGTCATGGTATATATTTTTAAATTTCTCATGCATCCATAATTATTTTCTTCTAAGAATTGGAAAATGGATCGCGATGAAGATCCTCACATGGAAGAGTCCTCAATATAGGGACTATTTAAAGAGGTAGAACCTTCAGGTGGGTTTTGATCCATAAATCCACTCACCAAGAATCATATAGTATGTATAGTACTAAACGGTGAGGTATATAAGGTGATAATTCTTTATAAGTTTCAACACTAGTGAACCCTCAGGTTATGGGGTGATCTAAACACACAAGTATCAATATTTTGGCTTGAGGTGGCAGTATGATTAATTCATCTCATCCAGAAAACATCAAAAAAGATGGTGGTCCTGGTGGAGATCCTTATTTAAGGATCTCCATTGATTGGAAGAACCTTGTTGTTATATGTTATGATTATTAAACTCCATCATTGATAATGTTTTAAAAGCTATTTTTTGGATGAGTAATCTCTAACCTTTCATTATAATCGATTGATATGAATCAAGATCAGTTATTTCGGGAATGGAACTCTAATTGAGGTCAATGGGGAGACATCTTTTCCAACTTGATAAATTAATTCCTTCCAACCTCTAATGTGGTGTCGGAGTATTCTTTGGAGATAGATAGCTTCAAAGTATATAGGATATCAGCAACGGGTGCTAAAAGTGGGCACATGGGGGATGAGAATTTGGATATAGGTAGTTGATGGTAGATACATGGATCCGAATGAGAGGGATGATAGAGGTTGACATCTCTAGATAAAGTCTCCATAGTTTAGGTCTCTTAGTATGGTTCTAATCAGTCTTAGGAGAGCTGGTGAAACTATTGTGATGGTCAGGTATATCTCATGGGGGATTTCTCGACCCTTCATACTAATTCACAAGATACATTGGATAGTCTACCTTTGAAAATGGTGTAGAAGGATCATGGAGTATTCCAACATAGTAGTGGTAGTGGAGTAGAGAGAGTAGTTTGAGGTGGAAGTTGGTTTGACTTGTTTCCACCACCACCCCCATGTATTCCTCACTATGATCATAGAGATTGTGTACTTGGGTGAGTGAAGCATCATGTCATAGAGGCTTAAGATCCAGAGGATCTTGGGATAATTATAGGAACATTGATTGTCTTTTATACCATATTTATAGTTTATAAAGACACATAAAGCAGCAAAAATTTAATTTTGACACCCCTAGTTTGATACCTAGAGGTTCAGGATGATCCCTTGGCGTAAGCATAATAATTAGAGACTCTTAATGGAGATGAATCAACAATCAATAACTTTTGATGATAGTGTGATCAGAAAAATATAGGAGTTATTTTTTGATTGGATATCTTTGTGGTAACGATGAGGCTATATGAA
The DNA here is from genome assembly GCA_963277665.1 of Viscum album. Classification (NCBI taxonomy): domain Eukaryota; kingdom Viridiplantae; phylum Streptophyta; class Magnoliopsida; order Santalales; family Viscaceae; genus Viscum; species Viscum album. The sequence goes on from OY728160.1 coordinate 1,944,242,805, forward strand.
TACATAATAGGTTTAGAATTTCGATACACTATTTCTGTACATATTAAATGTATTTTTAGGACTATGTGTTCTTTCTACATATATGGTAGAATGTTTTACTTCATAGGTGAGAATCTGACCAAGAGAGAACTAGGTGGACTCTTATGTATGAGGGTGCAGCCAATTAATTAGCAATTGACTAGTATGACTCTTGGAGAAGTGGATAGTTTGGGATATTAGTTTCCAGATGTGGTGGTTGTGTATGAGGACATGTTTTCAGTGGATGTTCTAGGATTAACTCCCCACTAAGAGATAGATTTAGACATTGAAATACACACATGGATGACCCCGATATATGTATCAATATATTAGTTGGATCCCATAGAGGTTCATGAGAAGATCATGCAATCCAAGGAAATCCCAAGAAAGGGATTCAAGAGTGCGAGGGTTTCCCCCAGGGAAGCCCCAATGTTGGTAACCATGAAATAAAATCGGAGAGTAATGTTTTCCATTTATTATTGAAAACGGAACTAGGTGAAAGTGAAGAATATGTTTCCACTTCCGAGGATCAATAACCTTTTCAGCCAATTGAGAAGATTATGATGGTTTTAGATGATTGACCTCTGATTAGGTAATCATCAGTTACTAGTAAAGAATTAGGATATACTTAATATGGAATTTAGATGTCATTATAGTCAGTATGAGTACTTTTTGGTGCCCCTCGGCATGAATAATGACCTAGAAGTAATCATTATACTCATTAACTGGACCATTATCCTTTATTTAACTAGTTTTTTGTGTTTTTCATCAATTATATCATAGTGTACTTAGCATCAATGGAGGACCACACTGGATACTTTGAGTTTGTTCTATACACACTTTAATATGAAAATAATTATGGATATATCTTAAAGTATTATTTTTTGATTCAATAGGTCCACATATATGGTATATTATCTTAGCCGATGGTGTATAAGTGGACCCAAAAAATTTCATTGTGCTATATTGTTGGGATCCAACCAAGATCATTATGTATGTGTAGAGATTCCTTGGGTTTTAATGTTACTATTAGATATTTGTTATATATTTCTCAAGGATATCAGCACACCAGATTTTATTGACCTGAAAGGGTAGGTATTTCAAGTGGAATTAAAAGTAAAAGTAATAATTTTTAGAGTTGCTGTAGAGGGTGATGAAAAGCCCCATCATTATATATACAGAATTTGTTGTCGAGTGCATAGTTTTTTGTGATGTTTTAGGGACCAAACATTTTTATATTGAAATGTTAGTTGATTATTTCCATTGGGTCTATGAGGTTGGAAGCACATGAGTAGAACTACGTGAGACATGATCTTTAGTTGGTAGCAGAAATCTTTATAATTAGGGTGTGGACACAACACATTATGGGTGAGTGGTACATCATCTACTCTAACCCCAAGAGTCTCAATTATATCTTATCTGAGAAGGATCTAACTTGAGATAGATTTGATTTCTAATGTTCATCCAAGATGATGACATTGAGAAAGTATATTCTCCTAGGAAGTGCAACATGGTGGTAGATTTTCTCCAATAGATATATTAATCTTAGTTATTGGTCAATGAATCAGATATGTAAGCCTCATTGAATTTTTCCTTAATGGAAAATAATGGTTGCTCATGTTTAAAGTAGATAACTATTGAACCACCATTTATATAGAATCTTAGGGAAGCTCATCTTGGTGATACATACAATGGGTCCCCACATTCTCAAATATCCACTAGACATGATCTTTATGGATTTTTTGAATGTGGGGAAAATTATATCCTTTTCAAATGATGGATAATGGTACTATTGATATGAAAAGATAAGTTAACGAGGGATTTTTATAGATACCATTTGAAAGTGCATCCAGGTGTGGCAATGATATACCAATATAACTGAAATCAGTGTTGGTGGCTGGGTATAAAGAAGGATATAGTGATGTTTGTTTCTCGATTGATCAATTACCAATAGGTTAAGGATAAGCACTATGTTTATGTAGTTTTAGATAAAACACTTTTGGTTTTAAATTGTAGTTGGGATTGTATATCTATTGAATTCATTAAAAAGTTACCATGTGTGTCAAGAGGAATCAATTCCATCTTTGTGATCACAGACTATCTCAACTTTTCACCCAAAATTATTTTCATTCAAGATTATAGTTTAGTAGAGATCTTGGGATGCATCTATTTTTTGGAGACAGACAGTCTGTATTTGTTCCCCTCATTGATATTTTTAGACTTTGATCATTTATTCACATCTTTATTATTTATAGGATTATATGGAGGCTTGTGAACCAGTTGTGTTTGATCTGAACATTTAACCCCTAGACTGATTTCCATACAGAGTAGGCCATTAATTCAATGGATAAAATGAAGCAGTATTAAATGATGAACATTTTATGTTGTTGGGAGGATTATCTACCCTTTTGGAGTTTGATTAAAAGAATAGATAACATTACACCATTAGTGTAGAACCATTCATGTCCTTATATTAGTGACCCTACAAGTTACCACTTTATTGGACTAATACAGGTGGTTTTGCACCCTTGGGCCCAGAGAATGGTTGAGGAAAGACAGGGATAGTGAAAATTATCTCGGATTAGAGAAGTATGACACAAACACTTTATATGAATTATGAAGATCTACGATGGAGGATCATGGAGTTCAAAGAGGGAGAAAAAATGATTCTTAAGGTCTCGCTTCAATGTGGACTATGATGATTTGGTCAGGTCTATGTGATATCATTATGGATCATTGTCACTTTCTAGATACTAAACATATTCTGTAGGTGGCATAATTCTTAGATCAAACACCACAATCAAAACTGGAAAACAACATCTTCCATGTGTCATGGATCATGATATATGTGCATGATTGAATGCATGTTATCAAAGGGGGTAAGTAGGACATCAAGGATAGATCTACCTTTTCATAGTTTCTAGTATAAACCAATGATCATTAGGAGAGGATACTCTGTGGGTGTTAAATCCATTTTATATGTGTCTATTTCTAGCATGATAATCATTACAAGGGATCTTGGGAGTGGGACACTCAGATGTGAACTCAGTAACAAGACTTTTTGAGTAGTCCTTTCAGTTTTTTCATGAAATTATTTATGTTTGGAAGAATAAATTGCCATGGTTTTCTCCATTTAAATATTTTATATATATCTATTATTATTCTTTGAACTATGAATTGATATGTCGTGGGATTCGAAGGCATGGTGACTCCAGAATTGATATTTGAAAAATATATAATATATTAATATCACGTGGAATAAATTACCTAAATTAGTTGAATAACTACTATATAAAGTCTTATATTAGAAATTAGATTCCAACATTAATCTCATAATATGAAATTTACCCTTATTATAAATAACCTTCGTCAACGCCAAGAATTTTTGAAAAATTAATCTCAAGAACACATAATGAATAAAATAATTGAATTAAATTATGTATTAGATGATGATGCATAAAAAAATTAATCATGTATAAATATTTTTTTCTAGGTTAATCAGAGGGATAGTTAAAAATACCTGGAGATATATTTAGGATCCATTGTTGATATTTTAGAAGAAGACAAGAGTTCAAGGGATCAATTAAAAACTACAGGGGTCACCGATGCTAGTAGATATTAAGGATCTCACCAATGAAGACGATTTTTGGATATTTATTCTTCAAAAGTTGATTCGAAATCCTGGTATTATATTTTATAATTTGGATTTATCCCGTATAGATCATGAACCAATTAGCCTAATAATATTTGTTCATGGGTCAATTGTGTAATTTTTCAGATATTCCTTTTTATTTTTTGGATTTTTCATTCATCATTATAATTGAAAAAGTTTGATGGAATCCTAAACACAATAAGGTTCATTCCTACCTTTAATGTTTTTTCCTTTTTATCATTGTTCATCATGTGTTCACCCCCCACATTTCATTAGATGATGGTTCGATAAATACAGAAAAATAAATTTTTATGCATCTATTCCTCAATACAATAAAAAAAATTTATAGTTATAGGATTAGTATTGACGATAAATTAATATGTGATGGAACAGTGAAGGATCAAGATTTTACTGGATCTATTCATTTGAGGTTCAATATAGGATAAGGGGATTTTTTTCAGTAGATTAGATGGAAAAAATCTATCCCCTACTGATGGTGAGGATAGTGTGAATCAAATACATGGTTTCTGTTAAGATCTATATAAAATATTGGTGCATAATTTTCCTAAGAAAACAACATGGATAAATTATTGATTTTAAAATTTTCATAACTATAGGGCATGTAATTCGATTATACACACCATGTGGGGACTTGGCTGTGTCTCTAGGGATTCCATGGAAAACAAAAGTATCAAATGTTTTTTTTCACATTTCACATGTCTTGTAACCTCTACTTAGTGGATCTATGTACAAAATATATGATCCGAATCCAGATACAAAGGAATATGTATAGTATTGGGGAACAACATGGAACATCGACATGTCCAGGTACACAACACAACATTAATACATGGTCATGACAAGATATTAAAGGAAACATAATGAGGTACATGGTAAAAGACAAGGGAAGGACCCGGAATAGAGGTGCATGCCATTTTCCCTACTTAAATACCATGTACCTCATTGATGTTGACATGGATGACTCTCTCCCCTATTTTCAACTATTTTTTATGGGTCTATTCCCTTAATCCATCCATGTTTATGTATAGTATGGAATTATGTCCTAAGAATAGGATTTTGATCCTCTCTGAGGGATCTGATATGGATACAAATGAAGGAATCCACCCACACACACACCTAAGTCTTGGGATTGGACCCCCTATCATATTGTTTCTTATATGTGTTTCTCAAAATTTGCAAAACCAACTCCACATGGGAGGTCAATCCCTTACAGAGTCAGTTAATCCAAATTGCGTCGTTGGTATACCCCATGGACTTGGGTGTGATCTTTATCTATGTATTGATCTCTTTATACTTCCAGTATATACTTCCTTGTGAAAATACCCAACGAACATGAAATCTTGGATGAAATCCAACCGTTCTATCAGACTCATAGATTTTTTTGACTTCATGAGTGTGTTTAAAGACATTCAATCAGAATCTAAGGCTGGTAATATGATTGTGACATTACCTTGAGATTTATTGTATATCATGATTATACCTAGTTGTTTTATGGTATTTATCATATTATGATTGACATATCATATGGTGTGCTGGATACTCATCATTACTTATTACTAGAGACATCATGGTATCATACTATGTAGTAATATACTTAACCCCCACATGGGTTCTTATTTAATGTGTCATTCCACATGTAGATGACTTGTAATTCGATTGGTTTTTGGATTGACTTGAAGCATATAGAACCCTATATTCGACTAGAATGATCATGGTTCTTTACAGTTGACTTATTTTATTGTATTCCCATCTTACTAGCAGGTAGTAATTCATTATTTTTTTGATGGGATGTAATTTTTCCCTTCATTATTTCCATTACTACTATCATTCTCCAATTACGGTATTTTGATGTATGCATGTGTTTCCAATCAGTTTTATATTATGTTCCTTAATTTGATGGGATAAGAGATTTGTGTGTTGATACATGTACCTTATGATATATCCACCCCTATGAATGTTATACCTTCTTGGTGATGGTGGAAAACCCATGGTATATTGGAGGTGGGATTGGGGTAGTTGCACTCAGATAACCACTGTCTTTGAATGCCTCGATTGGTCATTACGTGAGAGAACAAAACCTCTTCATATATTCTACTATATTTAACTCTTACCATAATGAAAATTTTAATAATAATTTTCTCCTCCTATAAATGACAACCACCAAATGATAAATTATGAAGGAATATATTCTATAACTAGATCACCTAGAGTGATCTCATGGTGGCCTATTTCAATATAATAAATGGATAAGTCATGAGGTAATAAATATAGATTTTTAAAAATTAATTTTATATATAATAATTATAATTCCATGATGTCGTAATCACATTAGTTTGAAAAAAATTAATATCGTGACTCTGCATCTAAAAACTCATACATGAGGAATAGGTTTTCATTTTATTTCTCCACAATATTATAACATTTTGTAAATTATTTTTTATAAATCTCTATCTGAATACTATAAAATATTTCTCCTACTTTATATTATTTAATTTGATTAATATTGAATGGAATATATAATTTAAATTATTAAATTTTATTCATTTGAAATATATAATTTTTTATGAATTGAATAAAAATATATTTATTGATATATATTAATATTACCAACTACCACATCTAATCTTTCACCATCTTTTCAATATTCTTCCAACTGTGAAGTAAAATTTTAATACTAAAACAACTATGCATGGTGAAATAAATCACAAACTACATTTCATTTATTCCACATGAAATATTATTATAATAAAAATATTTTTGTATCCTTTTCTCTCTATGAGTAACTAAATGTTTTTGTAAACATGTAATATTTCATATACCAACTCCATATATCATATTCATAAATAGAAAAATAATAATAATCTTCCCTATAAGGATCAAAAATAGTACTATAAATAATTTCTATAAACAGTAGTTTAATTTTGTTAAATAATTTAATTAATTAAGTTATATTTGTATAAAAAAATTTCATTCCTAGATAAATTTTCACTTTCCTTTGTGCATATTATTTAAATAGGTTAATTTATTTAAAACTAATGAACTTGTATACTAATAAAATAAAAGTACTAATATAAATAAAAAAATTATTTTTAATTAGAACATGAAAATTATATCAATTACGTTAACTAATAGAGTTGAAGACATGTGAATATCTAAAAACTATTAATACAAAAATATCCATTTAAAAAAAATTCTATTACTTATGTAAGTTTCAAAACAAAAGTTGTTGTTAGTTTTTGTAACCCAAAAATGTTTAAGTAAAACTGATAATCATAAGAATTGATTCAAACATGATTGCTTCAATTAAATATTATAACAAAAAAAGTTTTTGAAAATACGTGTATTGTTGAAAATATATAGTAAAATCATCATTATCCAATAGATCTAGAAAATTTAGATCTATACTTTTTCCATGAATGAAATATAGAAATTTAGACAAGGCCATGATAGACATTCCAACAAGTATCAATAATCATCCACACAATACAATAGGTAGTAGTTGTTATATCAATAGATCACCTATTTGAGATTTCAGACCTATAGAAATTACATCCCTTAATAAAACCAAATATTTCACATTTGAATAAAAACTATTGGATACTTTTTAGTGTGCATACATTAGAAAATATTTTCCTTCTCACTATTTCATAATTTTTACTTAATAATGGTAGATATGTTCTTCATTTATTCGTAGTGGAAATAGATTGTAAACATATTCTCATGGATATTAAGTCAAAAAATTTATGCAATACATATTTTTTCATTCCATTTGTATTTAAAAATGATCCAATAACACAGTCACATATTTTTCCCCAACAAACATAATTACATGTTATGATTTACCGCAAAAAAAATCTAGCATTGTTTATTGATAATGATTTCCCATTTCATTTCATTACATTTTTTATGTCCATAATACCCTTTAATTATAACTATGAAATTAGTGTTTTTTCACTTAATTGATAAATTTATTAGATGATAATGGGTTTGGGGAGAAATAATGTTCCTCTATACTATTAAATTCCATGTTTTATCTTCGAAAATGATAATAAATTCATCATAATATATATTTCATATTGTACACTACCATTATTCTACTATAAAGATGATTATATGAAGTCCCTTAATTAGTATTGGACCACATTCAGGTCATGAAACACTATATCCCAATATTCATCCAAATTTAGTAAAGTTGTGTTTAGTGAATATTATCATATCATAGAAACAAATAATCCTTTTTGTCATCAAAAACTATAATACTTGTCTCCCATATAAATTTAAAATTATTAATCAATGGTGATAGAAAAAACAATACTATTTAGTGATTTTTTGGTACCAAAATCACCATGATCATCATACCGTATTATATTTTCATACATATTTGTAGGGATAACATGCAAACAACCAATATAATAAGAAATGAACTATAATTTCTACTGAGGATCCAATATATATTCATTTAATCATTCCATAGTCCCATTCTGATATTTCTAACCTCACTTAGAATATCAAGAAATTATTTACCAAATACCATTAATTGACGTGAATCAGTACAGTGATATAGGATTCCATATAATGTAATATCATATGTATGATGTCTAATATAGTGTATAAAATATTAATCTTTACGTTTATTCAATAAAATAGGATTTATCATAAGTTATCATATTTCAATAGTGATAAATTTGGTTAATGTTCATATGAATAAGTCACATTTTGATTAGTTATACATTTTATATTAGGATGTTCCACGATTAATATTGTTCAGATAAACTTTCATATTAATTATTATACAATATATAGTCATTTATGATATTATTTATTTTTTTATATCAGAACCCCACTAGGCATTGTCATATTTTCATTATAATTGGAATATAAAATCATGTTCTCTTCTAAAAGAAAGTTTTTTAAAATTTATATCAATTTTGTGATTTTTTTCACAAATCACTTATTTATTTTGTTTTAACTACATGAAACACTAATAATAACACTCTAAATTTATTGAAACATGGGAATAGAGGTTTTAGAAAATCTTCACTCTTTAATTAAACTTTTTTTAAATGGAAACAATTCCTACATCATTGATTAATTATTCATGAGTATCCACTTCCACATATTGAAGATCTTCATCATTATTAGAACTTGAATTTTTTATTTTTCAATATTCAAAGTCAAGAATATATAATTATGTTTTAAATCATAAAAAATTAGATGGTCTTTTATCTTTTTATACATTAATTTTTTCATATTCAAGACCAATATTCAAGGATAGATATTTAGATTATTTTTACAATATTTCAATTAGAAAATTCTAGGAAAATTTCAACCACATTTTCATATTTGTAGATAACTCTTTGTTAATTTATACCATTTCAAAATATTAATTAACTAATGTCACAATATAATATATTAATATATTATAACATTTAGACATATAGAAATAGATAAAAAAAATATAAAACATATAATTGTATAAATATATCACAATTAATAAATTTATAACAAAAAAATTATAATAGAAAAACATTTATACTAAAAAATTAACTAGAAAAAAAATAAGACCAAAATAAATTATAATGAAAAAAAATAGAAAAAATATTATGAAACAAAACATTTTTAACTACAAATATATTAAAACTACAAAGAAACTATCTATAAAAATTATTTTTAAACACCAAAAATTTCAATAAGAAAAAAATTATAGCATTAATTTAAATCAAAAAATATATAAATCCTAGAAAATTATAACCTAAAACTAATTATAAACTCAAGACATTATAATGGGATGATATGAACAAGAAAATAAATAAAATAATGAATGTAATTTGTAATATATAAATTATTAAATTTAATATGTATAGATATATAATAATTTAATGAACAAAATATGCAGATTCGAGTTGAAGAACCATCACAAAGAGATCCAAAATAGAAATTCATGAATTTATTATTTAATGAAATGAAATAATAGTGAAATTGAAAATACATATCAAATCCCAAATATGATGAAACTCAAACCCAACAAGTCATACAATAATTTCGTAAGTAAAATGATTTCATGGGTGGAGGAAGTAGTGAAAAAATGTAATGTTGTGGTGAAATGATGAAAAAATTAGAATAAAATAATTCAAATAATGATGTTTGAGCTTGTGTAGAGAACGATAGTGCATCATGTGTATTTGGATTTTAGTGAATGATGATGTTCGAGAAAAAAAATGAATGTATTAATGAGTCATGTAGATGAGGGGTTAATAAAGTGGGAATCAATGAATTAAGAAGAAATTAGGTGTAATTTTTTTCTAAAATTATTTATCATCATCTATAGAATAACCAATGTTAAATATGTCCTTTAACAATATTTATCACATAACCCACATTAATGTTCAATGATTAATGTCAATAATGTTATAAATTACATTAATGGTTAATTTAAAACAAATTTAATGTTTCTTATTTCATAATAGATGATAAAATCATTCTCTAGTGCATAAAAACATCTATCGTAAAATTAATGATTTCCAAACTAAAATTCCAAATTTATTTCTTCTACTAGTTTACTGTGGACCCTAATAATCATATATCTTATTAGACTATTTCAAATTTGGTGGATTTATTTGATGTTGATTTTTATTCAATGGTAATGATTGACAGGGATTATTCTTGATGTCAGTTCTTTTTTGTTTATTTGAGTAGATGTTAAAATATTTTATTAACCTAATATAAATTTAAATATATAGTTTTGGAATTACATTTATGAGCTTGAAAAAGTATGTATAAATTATGATAATCAAATATTAAATAACCAAATTTCATTATCATGATCATCATAGTTTTCAAATATGCTTCAACTCTTATTGTCTAATAGGATTAAATAGCTAAAATAAAGTATTGGTTTGATTATATGAACTTCATAGATGATCTAGGACTCTTTCATTTACCTTTATCCTTGATACTTTATATTGGTAAATTTTTTAGGATTGTGAAAATGTTTTTCTAATGACCACTTAACTCAAAAAAAAATTAATTCCATGTGTTCTCTATTTCTTTATGTTTCACGTGTAAAAAATGTTCATAAGATGAAGTTGATTTTGTAGGTGTCCTTTCCCAGATTCTGCTTTATCTGACTTATATTTTATCACGATAGCGCATTATCTAAATTATTTTTCCAATGACTGGATGTTTGTAGATTTCTTCATAAATGTTATTACTTAGCTTCTACATTATTAATTTTCTTCATCTATTTCTTTTATATCTATTCAGAAGGACATTCGGTTTCAATATGTTGATATTACTAACCACTTTTCCAATTCTAATTATCATATGAGGTCCCACTCAATTTTTAATTCTAACATATATCAACCATTTTCAAATTCAATTATATAATTTCACAATATTATTTGGTAGATAAAAATATTAGTACAGGATGATCATTAAAAACAAAAAGTTTAGAGGATTATAAATTTTGGTTTCTAGAGTATAACACAATAATCTCCCTATTTTGTATGTTCCAAACTCATTTTAAATTTCATTATATAAAATAAATAAATAAATGAATAATAATTATTAAAACAATTTAATATGATGAATGGATAATGGTTATATCTAATGGACTATGAAATAATGCTAACAATTTATTTCAGGGAATAATAATTGAAAATCCTTAATAGGATCACCATAAAAAAGAGGTGGGAAGGAGGTGTTGAGATGGAGAACTCACAATAATGGCCCCTAAAGCCCCATCAATCAAAATAAATACCATACTAAAGAAAAGGGTCTGAAAAGATAAAAAAAATAAATTTATGGGGAAATCTATAGCCTTAGTACATTATTCGCATATTTGTGCATCAATCCTCAAAAAATACACTTGAATAATAATCCCCCTCTACATGGCATTCCTATATGGTCTCCAAGACCTTATGCATTAATAGTACATGCATTTCATTTTTCACAAATATCAAAACATTAGATCTATAACCTATAAAACATATAATAATTAGTAATAAATAAAACAATACATATCAATGACATCATTAATGTCATGTTATATTAAATAGAATGATACATATATTCTTCTATGATTTTAGTGTCACCACTAAAACCATCAAATGAAATATTTAAATTTTTAGATTCCTTCTCAATGATATCAATCTACATCTCATGAAATTTAGTATCTTATATATAAATAATTATAGTAGCCTTTTCATTATTTATTTTCACTCCATAAAAATATCCATCATCAACTTCACTAAAATTTAAATAAACAACAAATATATCAACCCTATATTCCTCGCAAACTATTAAAAATTCTCATTTTGATTCATAAATCTCATTTTGAAAATTTCTTATACCATGTTTATTAGAAATAGTTGCAGATTCTTCATTACCAAAAATACATCCTCTATATTGATTACCTTCAATTTATGAAGAATCATTGTTTACAAAAACACTATCATTTTTATTAAAAGAACAAGGTTCAACTAGAATGATAGAAATATCTGTATCTTTTAATATTTATACTGAAAATTCTATAAATATATTCTCTTCACTAATATTAATGGGCTCCAACCCATTTATTCTAGTTATTTTTAAAGCTCATGTATCAAAAAAATCATCATACATTGGTTCTATCATATTAAAAGAGACCATCCAATTTTAACCAATTTTCAATAACCAACATGCATCAACTATGTTATGATGATGAATTTTTAAATCCAATAATTATTTCAAGGAAACTTATCTCATTTAAAATAAAAGTTTTATTGTCCTTATATTAGGATAATAATTAATTCTCATCTTCCCATGACAGCAATTATCAATCACTAGAGTATTATATCTCAAAATATTAATCTCCTTCTAATTGAGGAACATCTAAATAAAATAAATGAATAATAATGAAATTTTGTTTATTTATATACAAATTTATTCCAGACTTATATGAATAAAATTAGTTTGAACAATATTCCAGTGACAAAAAAATTTCATATTTTTCTTTTCAGTCACATTCACAATAAATTTAATAAATGTCATATAGATATCATAATAATCGCCATTATCAACCAATATTTATTTATTAAAAATCCACCTTCATGAAAATAAAAAAATTACAAAATTCCTGTTATATAAAAATGGATTCACTTTTTTCATTCACCTTTGATTTCAAACCATCCTTAATACATCTGAAAAAAAAAATAAACATTCAAATAAAAGACGTAAAATAAATTTTCAAAAACATGTTTTATATTTAGAGCACCAAATATAAAATTACATTTTTTTAAATATTACAAATTTTTTTAACAATATATAGATCATAATAAGCTCTAATAAATCAACCACTTTACAAAGTAATGATATTTTATCTGAATCAATATTTTTTACATTATTTGTATTTTTAGAAGACGAAACGGCAATTATTCTCTTTGTATTCGTTGTCTCAATCATTTTAAAAGATTAAATTTAAGTATAAATTCATGGGTTTGGAAAGATTTAAAAATGAATCAAAATTTTAAAAGGATTAAACTCACTCTAAGATGTAGTTGATTTAACACTAATAATTTATCGAACTAGATTATCAATCATAATTGAAGGAAAATTATATTAAAAATTTATAAATAATTTAATAATATGTGTAATAATTTAATATATTTAATCATACGTAAGAAAATATTTAAAAAAATCAACACTATGTAAAATTTATAAAAATTTATTCCATATTATACATGAAAAATATCACTCATATGTATAAAATTACCTAAGGTTAATCCAAGAAAATAAATGGATATATTAGATCCAAAAAAGGTTAGGACATGTTGAATCCAAAAATATGATAATAAAATTAAGAATAAATATAAATAATACTACTTTCTTAAGATTAAATACATATTCTAAAAAATATCAAATCAAATTTAACAACATTTTAGAAAACATAAATGTAATAGAACCATCAGAAATATAAAAATACATTCTCTTAATAAAATAAACCCCATCAGAAAAATATGTTTTTATTATATATGTAAATTTATTTTTCATTTCTATGAAATGAAGAAAACTGGTAATTTTATGAAATGATATCTTCAAAAATAATATCTTATACAAATATATTTATTTATAGAATTTCTTAGATATTTTTTACAAAAACTTGTTGAATTTATGTTATCATATTTTATATGTATATGTTAAAAAATTAAAATTAAAATCTTTCAATGTGTATTTTATTCTAAACACATGAGCATAAAAACTCTTATCTGCAGAATATTAAAAATTAATTTTTAAAAGTAAAATATAATATTAGTTTTTATGATAACATGATACTAAAGAACCTCCCTTGAAATAGAAGTTATATTAGATGTTTTTTATCTTACCTATAGCCTTAAAAATATATGCAGAATATGTAATATAATCAAATATATATGTTCCATGAAAAAATAAATTATGTTTCACCATTATATTGAAATTCTATACAATTATGATGGTAATATTCTGATCTGATTCACTAATATATTTTTTAAAACATGACTAAAGACACTGGGAAAATATTGTATGTTCCCGACAATTTGATGAGGTATGTTTCATTTTGAATTTTGGTTAAACTTCATTTAAATTGTTAACAAAATGATTCTCAATAGTAGGTAAATTCGGGAGAGTCACCTCAGGGTTAGAAACATGAAGAAATTTGAAAATGGGATATACTGAAAAAGGTGCAAGATTTCAACATTCTTAATTCTTACCATGATCCAAGTCTATATGTTATGTTAAGGGAAGGAAACATGTTTTAAAACATTTTTTTGTGGCCCCTAGAGATCGTATAACTAGTTCCAATTTAATAAATGTAACCAGATAGATTCTTCAATGTTTTCCAAACCATGCATGTGCCCACAAAAACCATCCATCATGGTTTCCACTTAAATTATGGTTACCAATATTTTCTCGCATGATTTTGAAAACCATGTATCCAAACCATGTGCTTCATTAAAAGTGAAAAAAATAACTATTTTTATCACCTAATATTTGAACAATTTTTACTTTATTTTAACCAATATTTCTGATATAGTATCCTTGGGTGAAAACTAGGAGCTCTCCCTTTCTCCATGGATGTTTATACTTATATTCTTGGGTTTTTGAAGTGTCTTTCAGTGTGAATTTATGCTCATAGTAAGCTTTTAATGTTTTCTTTCTATTTTCTGGAAGATGATTTTTTTATTTATTTATCTTATGATGAATCTTAAGAATGCTATTTTGTTAATGATATTTTACATAGAGACTGGGGATGTTTTATCTCAAATAGAATGTTGTGGTTAGATTATGTGTTGCCTACATGTGTAATGTAGGTGTTTTATAGTATTTTCCCCAGAGTTTGGATGTTTCATTTAAGAATGTAGTTGTTCCAATTCACTATGTTCTTTTGTATTTTTTTCATTGACCCAAAATAATTTAATTACATCCTAAATTGATGTGAGGGACCCTTTATAGGCCCCATTGGATCTATAGATGATTTGGGACTGGTCTTAGGGCTATTGATGGGATATGTTAATCCAGTGAAAGTTTTGTAATAAAATTTTAAATTTTGGGATAGATATTTATGAGAGTAAAAATAATTCAATTTTCTTTTAGTATGTTTTAATGTTTAACAGGATAAATTTTATAATTTATGGATAAGAGGTTTTTAGGTATAAAATGGTTGAATTTAAATTTTTTAAATTCTATGCATTTTTTAAATCATAGGATTATTTTGAAATGTTTATTTTTTTTCTTGGGACATTAATAATTTTGTGGTTTTCAATGATAGAAAATTATGTTTTAAATTGGTTTATTATTTGGAAATGTTGTGTTCACATGAAGGTGATTTTTGTAGGATTAAAAATGGGCCTTATATATAGATTTAAAATAAAGTGGTGCTTCCTCTTTTTGGTTAAAAATTTATTATGGATCTATTTAGGTTCTAACTATAAATTAAGTTGTTGGTCCATGATTGGTTTTTCAAGGATGAAGATCCATGTCTAAAGGGTGGATTCAAATATCTTTTAAGTGTATCTAGTTTTGGTGTTTTTTATAATGTGAAAGGGGATTGTTTTTATATGATTATTTTCTTGGTTTCACTTGTCCACTAGAACATTAATAACTAATGGAATATAGGGTTTGTCATATGAAACCATTCGTAACACTTTTTGGTTTGTTAAAAAAATTAAGGTGTTGTTTGTATTAATTTTTCACGTTAAATTTATTCTAAGATGATAAGGAATGAAATGGGAAATGAATAAATTGGAATGTTAATGTTATTAATGGATTGAAGAGAATTTAAAAGTTTAGTTAAATGAAGAGATTTATAAATGGGTGAATAATTTTGAAAACTTAATTTTTGATCTAGATGGTATAGTTTTGGGATGACGGACGTGGTTCTTTATATCTCATAAATGAAATAATGGGGGACATGAAGCTCTCAAACCATGTGTAAGGATGGATATAGATGACACTATGAATCCTTGATAAGGATGGTTAGATATTATACTCCTAGTACATGGTTCATGATGGACCAACCTAGAATTAAACATCATTAATGTGATATGTTGGACATGGAAATCCATGTTTTTTAGATATAATTCTAGCATGGAAACTAGGAACTATGAGATTTTTACACGGTATTGATAATTGGCACAACGCCCTTGGTAAATAAATGCCAAATTTTTTAATTAATTTCCCTTTATATAATATCTCAACATTTTCTATGTGAATCCATCATTGAGTTTATTTTTATATCTTTTTGGGTTAGGTATTATTTATTTTATATACATTAGTGGTCGAGTCATATTCAGAAATAGAGATCCCTATTTATGAAAATGACCTAATTTTATGGTATGTGTGTTTGGTTAAATTAATAGAGTCCATGTATAAATATGTAATATTGTTTTTATGTTGGTTTTTAACTATTTTTATGGATTTGTAGTTGGTTGGGATCTTTATTCTAAAACTAAGATGAAAATGTATGAAGACCATTTTCATGGAGTTAAAATGTGTTATACGACATATAAATGCCACCAACCACATTATGTGAATAGTAGTAGGTTTTGAAATAGTTCATTAATTTAAAAGGATACATGTAATGATTTTTCATTTCATGACTTGTAATGTTCAGGGAAGTTAATTATTAATTATGGAAATGCATTTTTTATACTATTTCCTAAATTGGAAATACATTATCTGAATGTAGATTACAATCCAGGTAATTAAGGCGGTCAATATTTTTATATAGTGTATCACACCTTATTCATCATTCCACAATTTGTTAAATATATCCTCTCAATCCCTAGGCGAATCCTAGTGATTCTATAGTGATTTCATGGGTGCTAAATATTTCATATTGTTATTTGATCCCTCTTAAGTCCTTCTACTTTGGTCTTATTCTTTTTTCCTCATTTCATGCAATTGCGCTAGTGGAATAATTGGACCACATTTGTTTTGGGTGTTTACCATTATTTAATTTGATATACCATTCAACTTATTATCATTTTATCCTTATTTATTATTATTGTGACCAATCGGTATAGTTACATTAATAATCAGTTAAGGGTATGGGTCTAAAACTAACCCTATAGTATGTTTATTTTTTAAGTATGTTCAATATTATGTTGGCACTAATATAACAAGTTTCTTAAATTAATTAACTAATGAATAATGATACTTAAGGATTCAATTAATAATAGGATCTATTTGAATTATATTGATTGTGGCCTGGATTTTGGCTACCCGTTTGGGACGAGGTGTCCATTGAATAATAATATATCAAATAATATCATAAAGTGTGTTTAATATGGATGAAATTTTGGTGATTTCTTGATATATATTAACCTTAGTTGTGACATTGTTTATTGAAACTATTTTCTTGTTAATGGTTAAATTCAAAATTGATAATTGAAATATGTAATTGAAAGATAAATGTTAATTTTAAGAATTAACCATTGGGACATATGATGTAGTATTGCAATACCCTTATTACTATGACAAGTGTGCTAATTCTCATTGTAATTCTTATATTTATTGGGATCTTCCCAATACCAAGTTGTATTGATTTTACTGAGATATATCTACCCATTTTAATTTTTTATTACTTATATTTAGTAGTCTATAACTAGTACCATGTTTTTTTAATTATATTGAATAATATCTACCCAGTCTCATATTGAAATTTCTATATAGTGGGACTGGGAAGGATTTTTGGGATTTTTACCTAGATATATGGGTATGGATGGCATGGTTAATCTATGCTCTCATATATATTCATGCATGGTTCTGAAGCATTTTTATTTTTATATTATGTTAATTGATTAATTTATACATATTTTTATACTTTATTTCTCACATTAATTATCAGGATAGTTTTTTAGAAATGGTGGTGTTGACCTATTGAGTTTTAACCCCACCATATTCAGTACATCATTTAGTAGTCGATTAGATTACATGGATGCATTTTTTTGAAATTGAAAGGGACTTTGTTTTTATTAGATCTTATGTTGGTGGGTTGTAGTTTTGATAATGGACTGACCTCCGTTTCCAGACTAGGGACTTCGAAGTTTATTTGTTTTAGCTTATTCTTTTATTTTTATTATTTTCACTTTCTCATTAGATATACTTTATTCTATCATTAAATGATTAATTTTTATTGTATTAATGATTATTCTTTCATTTCCTGGTTATATGTTTTATTATTTTATCTATGATTTAATTACGGTAATATTTAGTAATTTTTATAAATTTCACTATATTGTAACTTTGAAATATGGGGAATAGTATCCCATCTATATTAATCATACCCCTTCTTCTAGTCAACAACCTCTGGAATATGGGGAAACCCACATATGATACCATAACCAACCTGACCTGTCCATGTGAGAGGGTTCTAGATTAAGGGATATTACAATGTGGTATCAGAGAGCTCAATTTTTATTTTCTATTGTTTGCTATTTGGGAATGGTATAAATGAGACAGGTATGTTTCAGGACATGGTATTCGTGTTGTGTGTTGTAATAGTTGAATGATTTATAGAGAAAATCTGAGTACCTAGGTTTTGGATTTCTGTCTATAATGTTCGAATGTTATGGTCAATGATATTTTACCTTGAGTGGTTCACATGTTTTGTGATATCATTGTTTCTATATAACTGTACTCATGGACCATTATGGAATAAAATGAGTATTCATTCATCTTTAATGGAACAAAATAGATGTATATTGGCATGAATCATTCATTATATGTTCATATTTATCACATGTGATATATATTTTCATGTATAAACTATAAGATGTGTTAATTTTAAATTTTGATCAAGGAAATAAATGAACTACTATGTCATGTTAAAGCACTTTTAGCCATGTTTTGAGAGGCCATGATCTAGTGGTTCAATTTTTGTGTCACCTATTAAGGTTGATCCTTTTTTATCTACTATTATATGGTGTGTGTTTGTATTGTATTGAAAATTAATTCACATCATCTTTGAATTGAGCATCAGGAGTTTATAATTAGCATGATCCAAACATTTTTGAATCGGAGATTCCTATATCTCTTAAGGGTCATATAAATCTTCAAAATCACATTATCTTCCTAAGGGTTACAACATATTTTTAAAGGAATATTATATTTACCATAACTTCCATGTATGAGATGATGAAAATGATTCGGTAGAAGCATTTACCTATGTTCACATGGGAGGGAGTCCCCCAGGATGTCCAATTCTAGATCATATCATTCCAGATGTTCATCAATAATCATGAGACACTCACATATCAAAGGGTGAATATTTTTGCATATAAGCGTTGTGGACTGGCCAATAATTTTTGGGACATTCTTATATATGCTGGGTATCTGGAAGAGTAATTATAGATATACTTTGTGATGTAGTTCCTAATCCAATTCTACCCAGAGACATTGAGGTATGAGAGACCTCATGAGTTCATGCATCCAATATAGGAGGGAATGTTAGTGATAAATGTTATCATATGTTTCACTAACTTGTTTTGCTTTGTTCCATCTTTAGTAGTCGATGAGATCTATATGGACAGACATTATCAGGATGGTATTTATAATGAGATCAGGTCATATGTGAATGTCTTATGTATGGGAAGATTTTAGGATATGAGGAATCAGGAACTCATCCCAACAGTTAATTTAATAGAGGCCTTGTGAAGTGTCCAAGATGATTTTTTTCATGGACTATGAGATCTTCTTTTTGTCATGAAGTGGTGCTATGATTGTTTTCAGAAAGGAAATATCGGGGAGAGTTGTTAGTGATGTGGTCACATATGTGAAGACCATGTTCCTTTTCATTTCTATCAGTGTTGCATGTTGGGCCACAAGTGGAGTTAGTGTTTTTAAAATTATTTAGGGTGAAATTTTTAAGGTAGTATGTTCCACTTTAAGAGGTTTTATAGGGGAATTCATAAATAGGGTAGTGTAATAAGATGTGTACATGAACAAGATTCTTAAAAGGACTTATCTAACCCTCATCAAATTGGAATCTGGAGTTCCACCAGATATTTAGGTAGAGGTACGGTATATGGTACCCTAGTGCATAAGTCATAGTTTCTGGAAGAGCTAAAAAATAGGGGACTCATACATGAGCCCATGGTAGAAGGGAGATTCATCTATATGTTATGCAGCCTACTCCTGTGAGAATGGATGTCAAACCTTTTACCGTTAGTGATATGATTTTTATATCATCTACCCTTTCATTCATTTTTTTTGATACTATATAATCATATTGATTTTTATCTACCCTTTTATAAATGTATTGGGATTGGTTTTGGAAATAATTGATGGTTTCATGCCCATTGACACACCATTTAGAATGTGGGAAAATAATATCAACCATTACAAGTCATGTTCTCAAAAAATTGGATATTACTGTTTTTGGGAACCATTTTTGCTGGAAATGATAGGTTGATTTGATTTTTTGTCTGGATTGTATTGTTTTGTATCATCATCATATAATCTTTTACCAGAGAAGAATAATATTTCTTTCTTTAGAAAGAGGTATCTACATTCACTTTGGTGACTAGGATGTTGGAAATACATACCCAATTAAATGAACATTGTATTATACCTTTGATAGAATAGTAGGACCTGTTAATGATGATGGTGGAATAAAATAGGATACATTTCCTCCTATGGTGTAAAATTCTTAAGATGTACTTCTTTTACAGTTCTATGGTTTACTTATAAAGCGGGATATCATGTTCATGATTGAGTTGGTGATGGGAGAAGAGCTAGTTTCTATCCCAACATGTAGGATGGCACCAACATAGCTTCATGAGATAAAATTTGAGTAGGAGTATCTTGAATCCAAGGGTTTCATATGGACGAATACATCACCTTGTGGTTCTCCAATTCTTTTTTCAAAAATATTGATAGCTCTTTACTCTTATGATTGTATTATCAAATATTGAACTTAATTACGGTTAAGAACTGGTGTCCCATTTTGTGCAATGATGATATATTTGATCAGTAAACAGGTTCTAAGATCTTCCCCAAGATCAATATGAGATCAGAACACCCCTAGTTGAGGTTGAAACCATCAGATGTACCCCAAACTTCTTTTAGGAGAATGTGTGGCCTATTTAAGTTTTTAGTGATGCAATTTGGTTTGATGAATGCATTGGTGGTATTCAGTGAATTGATGAATTTTATATTTCTAATGTTTCTGGATTAGTCTATATTGGGTTTCTTCAATTCCCTCTTAGTGTAATCATAGTAAGAACATGATCATTACCAAAATCTTGACAATATTTTATGTACATTGAGAGAGCATCGACATTATGACATGAAACCAAAATATAGTTTCTGGATAAAGAAATTTACATTCTTGGTTTGTGTCATCTCAGAGGAAGAAGTTTTATTGGGCCTAGAGAATTTTCCTTCCATAGTATCATGTGAGATGAACAAGAATGTATTTTAGATTTATATTTATTTTGGGGTTCGAATGTTATTATGGGCTTTATATCTAGGAATTATCACATTAGGTAGCATCAATGTTTGTTCTAACCATGAAATGGGTGGTTTTTTTTTGTCATATTCTTATGGGAGAGATATCAATGATCTAAAGGGAAGACTGGTATCGACACTGGTCCTCATTTCATATGTTCTAGTTAAGTTATACACAGTTTCCATTGATGCATATGGAGTTAGAATCATATTAGTTTTGATACATGATGGCTGAGTGGTTTCTTATGGCTCCAGATAGATAATACTTCTTCAGAGTAACTACTATACTCCTGATCTGGAATTAGAATATATGGTTCATACCTTGAGGTTATGGAGACACTATCTGATGGGTTAGAGGTTTGTGGTGTACATGAACCACCTGAGCCTCAAGTACATCTTTTCTCATCAAGACCCGAACCTTCAGTAGAGGAGGGGGGTTGGGTATCTAAAGTCCTTCAACATCTATCAGGATTATACTTCAGGAATGAGAAACATTTTTTAGGATATATTGTGTTAGTAGATAGTCATCAATGTGGTGCAGGATTCCTTTGATGACTGGTAGATGATGGGACTCATTGTATACAAGAATCTTGATGTTTCTTAGTGTTAGGTTCTCGTAGATCTTACATGGATATATATTATAACTTTTCATTTAGACCCAATCAACATCGAGATGTAATATACTCTGTAGGGATTATCTATGAAGGATAATTTATATGGAGAGGAGATACCATCAATATGAACTCTTGGTAGGGGTAATTATCTTCTCTTCTATGAATGATAATTGGTCTTATGGGCTTGTGTGAGGATATTATGATTCAGTTTCATTCTTCTTGATCGGTGGTACATCGTAGTTTGAGAATGTTGTATATTGATATCTATAGAGAGTAATGGTGTCCAGGGTTGAAGATTGAAGTAGCATTTTTTGTGGTGAAATACTTCACATGTCAATAGGTGAAAGATGATCTTCAGTGGAACATTGTGATGTTCTAGCCTCTACCCATTCCAATGTGGTTAATTGATGAAATCACAATGCATTCTATGAATATATTACCCAGTTCACTTCATGATAATTATTTAACTTAGGTGATCTTCAATCAACTGATGAAGGTATACAACTTCACTGTTATAAGGGATTCCTTCAGTGTTACTGATATGGATAGTCTCTATATGAACGAGATAGTTCAGTCACATGGTGTTCCACAGTGTATCATTTCTGAATGAGATACTTTTTTATGTATATGTTCAATATGGGTATTTAAAATGCTATGGGATCGCCTATATTATTGAGTACAACCTACCATTCTTAGACTAATGGTCAATATGAGCAGACAATTTAGATCTTAGAGGGTATTTTATGAGCATGTATGATGGATTTCAATGGTTCATGGGATAAACATTTATCTCTAATGGATTTTAATGCTAATAAAATATTTCAAGAATCAATTCAGATGGAAACTTTTGAGAATTTTAATGGAAGGCCATTTAATTCACCTTTTTATTAGAGGTAGGGGAGTCATCACTTGTTGGACCTAGTCTCATGTGAGAGATGTCTGAGCTAGTTTAGTTGATCAGTATGTAGTAGGTGACCACACATAGAAAAACAAATATGACACAGACCAATGGAGATGTCAAATAGACTTTGAGGTGGGATATCATGTATTCCTTTCTGTGTAACCTAGGATATGGAAACACTATGTTAGGAAACAGTTGATTTTTTTACATTGGTTTGATAGGTCATTTGAGATAGAGTAAATAATCAGTCTAATGGAATATGGATTATATATTAAATAATGTAAATGATCCATGGATGATGTGTTTCATGTGACCCAACTATAGATATATAATACTAATACTTCTCACTGGAATGGAATAGTAGATTTGGACATTCATGTAGATGTTTCCATTGAGGATATTCTATAATAGATTGTGGACAGTAGCAGGAAATATCTTCAGTAATGGTCTATTCATCTAGATTGAGTACTATGGTGGAATGTGTGATTTCAAGAGGATAAATGGTAGAGGGAAACTGATCTGATAACAATGAGTCTAGAGCTAATCACTAATACTATATGGTAATTATTTTAGATTCTCTAGGATGAGTTGTTATGTGGTCTGGATGATGTAAGATCCCATGTTTTTATTGGTATATCCCTTATCGGGTTTTTGATTAAACCTCTTTTGGTTAGGGTTCATTTATTATTTAAATGATTATGGTAGTGTATTCTTCATATATATAGAAACTTGTTAGGTAAAAATAAATAATTTTTGGGGAATTATATTTTTTGAATTAACGCAATCCAGGTATAAATGTGTAAGAAGTAGTTTACATGGGTCTTTTATTATTTATAAGGATTTTTAGGTTTCATGGATCAATATAATAAAAGTTTAGTGAACATTATCTCCAAAAAATTTACATTTCATGTAAATTACACTAAATACATGATATGAATAGTGTAAGTTTGTTAATCCGTTCATGACACAAAAAGGATACATTCCATAAATCTGTATTACAAAATTTGTAATGTTATAGAATATAAAAAATGAATTGATGTGAAACATTTTTTACGGTATCTTATAAATACAAAATACATGTGGTGAATTTGGAGTACACACCATATATTTCACCTAAATAGTTGTTTTATGTAGCACCGTATGGATATTTACACATTCCAAAATTTCTATAGCCCCTCCTCTCAATCCCTATGCGACTCATAGTGATTCTATAGACATTACATCACCTTTAGACATTTTGGATTGGTGTTTGATCTTTGGTATATTTGTATTCTTTGGAGTTCATATATGTTCCTTATTGGGCTCTTTTTTAGTGGTGGGAACCTTGGACCGCAATTGGTTTTAGTGTTGGCCTTGATATGGGTTTATATTGGTTCCATTGTACGATCTTCTGGACCTTAAATATTTTTTGAGATACCAATTGGAAACTCTACATTGATCTTAGATTAATGGTAGAGAGTCTAGACCTAAACTTATGATTTGATTAATTATTATGTATGGGTATTATTGATATTACATCAAAACAAAAAGTGAATAAAATTAATTTATTAATGAATAATGATATTCATGGATTAGATTAATGATTAGATCCATATGGATCAGATTGATGGTGACCATTTTGTGGATACCCATTTGGGTGAATAGACCATTGAATAATAATAGGTGGAATGATTTCTTAAATTATATTTATAATTACATGGAATTATGGTGATTGCTTGATATAGATTCGCCATGGAAATGGATGTTTTTATTGATATGTCTATCATGTTCATGGTTAATGATCATATTGATAAATGAAATATGTAAATGAATAATAAATGGTAATTTAAAGGGTTACCCATTGAGGCCTAAATGTAATATTTTAATATACTTGTTTCTATGACATGTGTTTCGATTCATTCTATAATGCATATATTTATCGAGTTCTTTGTTGTCCAATTATATAATTATTATATTGTATGGGTTCTACCTAGCCCGATGATGAAATTATTATATTGAGTGGGATCTTCCTAGTCCCGTGATGTAATTATTATAATCATTTGTCTCTACCCAGCCCCATAATAAAATTATTATATAGAGGTACTGGATAATATTTGGGAAATTTTTCCTCTGATATATAGTTATGGCTGGAATGGTTATACTACAAACAAAATGTTATTCTATCATGGTGCTGAAGGAGGTTGATAGTTGTATTATATCAAATTCTTAATTAAAACACCAATAAATATCTTTATTGAATTCAATGATTATGATACTAATTTTTTAGAATAGGTGGTTTCAACTAACTGAGTCCTAACATCACATTATTTAGTTCATTGTTTGGTACCTGATAGTATTACATAGATGCAAGTTTGGAAATGGAAAAGGGACGTCGCTATTGATTATTAATTACAAGATCGGCTGGAATTTTGAGATGGGATCTAATATAAGGTTTAGGATAGGGAATTTTGATTTTATTTTTTTTATCTGATTCTGTTATTTTTATTTATTTCAATTTTACATTATATACAATTTATCATATGATTAAAAGATTTATTAATGGATTGATGATTTATCTTTCATTTACATTTCATATGTTGTAATTTTTCTACTCTGTTTCTATTACTCATATATTTAGTAATTATTTTTAAATTCGACTATACTGTTTCACTAAACCAATGGGTTTAATCTCCCACTATATTCATCACACCCCACTACTATTCTCCATCCTATGGGAAATAGGGAGCCACAATTATCTTATAGTACCCTACCTAGTTTGATCATTTTAGAGGGTGTTAGATTGGGTGATTTTAGACTTTTTGGCATAAATTGTGTGACCCCTATTATTAATGATTCAATCTTCTAGAATGGGAAATGTTGGTTTGGTTACCGTGTGAGACCCAATAGTCTAAAAGCCTATTTTATACATTTTTTACATAGGTTAAAGCTTAATTTATTGTCTTATTTATTTTTTCCCTTTTTTTATCAATCCAAAATATTTTTTAGAATTATTATTTCTTTAGAAACCATTGGTGGTGGCCCACTATGTCATTATCACACAATTATCAGGATTCCATTGCACAAGGGTACCCATGTAGATGCTACTTATTTTAGGTATAGTTTTTTATGGGGATATGTCTTTCTATTTATGCCTTGGATGATAGGTTGGAGCATTAAATGTGAGTATTGGGTTTGTACAAGGGATCATATTTTCGTATTTTCATCATTTGTGTATTTTGGTAATTTTTATATTGTATGAATTCTTGACATATACATTGCACATATAATTTTTATTTCATGCTTCACATTGGTTATTATTAGAACTTTCTTAATTATGTTTCACTTAAAACATATTCTTATTTGGGTACCTATAAATATTATTTATATTGTTCTTTTACTCTAATAAGAAGGTATACTCTCCCCATTTTACCTCCATAGACCTGCACTAATGATCAGAAGTCTCTAGTGTATGGGGATGGGGAATATATGGATCTCATAAAAAATGGGATGAGGGAATTAATTTTGTGCCCCTAGGATTAGATTTTATAAATTGGTATCAGAGTTATTTTCATTGATTATAGTATTTGTGTTTGTTTTACTGAAGACTAGGATCTGGTCATAACATTGAAATGAGATCCTTCATAGTCCATGAATCCCCATTCATGGGGATAAATTCGGTTCCTAATGGTGTTAAATTGTTGTTTTCTTAACATTTACATTTTTTAATTTTTCAAACTGCCTCGCATGTATGGATGTGAAGTTACTGATTTATGAGGTTTTTATCTCTTAGATGAGTATTTATAGACGATGTGTGTTCTTTCATCTTGGTAGGCACATAATATTGATATGTCATGTGAATTCTAAATGAGATTGATAGTTCCCCTAAATTCATGACATTGGTAGTGTAATATTCCATCTGTGGTTTATGTGTATTGGTTATTCATATCTTCTTATGGATAAAAAATACAGGTGATTTTATTTAAATATTATATAGAAATTTTTATTATTTTCATATAATTATGGTGACACTCTACTTGACCAACACATCATTTTACTTCTTAGTAATATGAAGTTATAATAGACAAGTAATGTGGTAGTTATAGTCAATTAAAGTACCAGTATGAATATTATTAGGTTATTTACCATTAAAATTTTAGAATTACATTCAATCTATCCAAACCCATGAATCCAAAAATGGAATAAGTTTGATAATTTTGAATTTCTTGGTCAATTTAATTTTCTCAAAAATGAATCCTTGGATTTTAAAGTTTAAATTTCAATTAATGGGAAAAGATAAATGATGTAAAAATTATGGACACTTGAAAATAGTATTATTGTGTTATTTTACCCTATATATGGTTGGTTTGGGATCTGAGAGTGACCTAGTTTTGATACACATGGTCAAGGGTTATGAGAACAAGATTGATTTGGATGTTTTGGATAGTGGGATGTTAATTTTTGTTCCTTTATTTTGGCCAATACCCTGAGGTTGTGTGGTGTTTCATGGTAACATGGTTATTTTAACCCTCATGGTATGTGATAGTGTAAACTATATGTTCGGCCATAGAATGGGTGTCTTAGATTGTGAGTTTTTTTAGTGATTACTTATCTATCAATGTGGGACCTATGGTAAGTTTTTTCTTTTAGTGTACTAGACATAATGTGTTTTGGAAAAATGGTAGGAAGGTCACCCCTCAAAATTGACATTGGTGAGGTTTTTTTGTATGGATAAGTGGTAGAGAAATTGGTTTTGGGAATGTGACTTGGTTTGTGTCTATGTTTTAGCATATTTGGGTAAAATCAAGGTTAACGAGATGGGTGGTTATCCTTGTGTTATCTGTGCTTTGTTATGAAAAGAAAGGGTGGATACTTCAATGGTGGAATTGATGAATTATAGGTTCTATATATTTTTTTTAAATGAAATTGTTATGACTTGGTATTATTTCTAAGGAATGAACCTTGAGTGAATTCTTTTTTATTATATGGTAGTTGTAAATGGGAAGATCATTCATATTCCCAAAACATTAGTTTTAGTGATGTTATTACACTGTTCAACCAGATGACCAGTGTTAACCTTAGATATATGATACAAGGGAATATATAGTGCAGATAGGTACTTCTAAATGGGAAAGATGCTCAAGGTGGTATATGATCATGTGGTTGGACTTTATATAAAAAGTTTTCAGTCATTTTATGGGAACTTTAAGGATTCCAGAATCCTGGTGAGGCTGATTGGATCGAAAGGTGTGGTTAGTGACTTGAGTTGGTATTTGAGACTAGTTTTGGTGATGTATTACTAATAAGATTTTGATTTAGGTTTAGTTAATAGTGACATGAATGTTTGAAACCCATGGTTTCTAGTGACGATAGGTTGGAAGAAATATGATGGAGTTGTGTGATTCTATTTAGGATATGTTAACAGTTATCTCAAGAGAAAGAAAATATTTTTTTGGAGAAAAAATGGTATTGAGAGCTATCTATTATCAAGAAAATTTTGATTTTAATTAGTGTAATGGACCATATTCATTTTAATTTAGAATCGTTATGGTCATGGGGGAAAAACATGAGTAGTGGGGTGGTTGTGCAACAAAGAAAAATATTAGTGAATGTCTACTTGGCATAGGGTCATGAGGCTAGGTTACTTTTGGTTATTTTTCTCTCTTGAATCATGGTGATTAGGATTTGATGAACACTTTTTGTCCTAAAAAACTAGTGAATTTGATCATAATTGATATGTTCCTACATTATGAGGTGGCATCAGAATTGAATATGGCTGGGGGACCTCTTAGTGTAATCCATGTTTAAAGATGATAATGTCCAACATCTTGACATCATTATGAGTACATTGAGTGAGCATCGGTTATGAACCAACCTATCAGAATGTCATTTCTTGTTTGATGTAGGTCCTCCATAAAGTTGTGCTCATTGAGAGATTTATTTGAGGCTATGTGGTGGGAAGTTCATAATTAGTAATTTTTTAGTAAGATCATTGGGATGGACTAAATTTTAGGAAATTTCCTGGTTTCCATATATAGAAGCCATGAATTGATAATAGTTGACTCTCCATTATGTCAATCTGATGGCAATGAGATGACCACATCTACTTCCAGGGTCAGTTTTTTGTTGGATCATGGGTTGTATCAGTTGGAGTTTATTGATTTTAATAGTGATAATGACACCCATATAATGGGGATTGATGTGTCAGTTGGGAAAATATGACCCTTATTATATAAGGGTCATTGGAATATTTAACTATTCCTAGAATAGTCAATGTTTCCTTTGGATTCCCATGAGGAACTGATGAGATTCATGGTGAAATTCTTCTAGAAATGATTTCAGGAATACATATGTGGTGATGACCGATCTGAGCATTTCCTTTAACCTCGAAGTGGTTCAAAATTTATTTTTAGTAGCATAAAACATAGGTGTGTTTGTATAATGGTAGTGCAAGATGACAGTTTTGGGAAAGTGGATGTTTTAATTGGTAAACTTTACTAGTTTTTACGAATGGACTCCTATGTTTGTATGGGGTAGTCATGAAATACCTCTAAGGATAAAGGATTCATGACCAGGGAAAATGGAAATCCACTAGCTGCATTAGAATTTTGTTTTCGAAACCAGTTAACTAGGGAAAGTCCAACATGGGATATTGTATATAATTGATGTGTAAATATGTATTATGGTGAAAACTATATCTATTGTGTTTTCATGGATTTGAGGGGTGTAATTCAGAAAATAAAACATGGATTATTATAAAAGACATATTTTTCTTATTTAATAAACGAATGATGGTTATGCATATTTTTTTAGATACTATTATATTATGTGTATGCGTTCTAGTGCTGATTTGAATTCTGGGGGGTGTTTGGACACAATATGTTTGAAACCACAACAAGAACATTTTGAGATCACGAGATCGAGGTTCTTCTAGGATTTTTCCATGGTGGAGGTCCCAAGAAACAAAATTTGGTGAAGGTAAACTAAATATTATAATGTGTAAAATCAATTTTATGGTGTTTGAATAGTCCATATCATATTTTAGGTTTCTTCTTTATGGAAATGGATAAACCTGATATTAGTTTTTTTATAGTGGGTGTTGAATCATGTTTTGAGAGGTTAACTTCATTAAGTTAGGTGATTCTCATTGGTTATATTTTAGGATTTTTAAATCCAAATGAGGCCATTGATTCTATTTCATGACTGAAAAAGATATGGAAGTTTGGATGCATATATAACAACATTGTTGAGTCAAAATTTTATAATTTCTAATTTACCTTTTCTTAGTTTTTGATAATCACAAACACTTTCATTAAACTATATTTTATTATCCATATATATCCAAATTATTTTATAATTTTATTGTAGAAAACATCATTTTCTAACAAATTTTGATATTATTCTTATATGAAAATAAATAAAAGTTATATTCCTTAATCTGATACAACTAAATGAAATGGTGTTTGGCTCATCAGATTACATAGTATTTTGTCCATTGTTTTGTCTTGTGTTCATTACTTTTTGATTGACCAAAGTTATTCCCATTGAATGGAAAATAATTTATATCAATCTGATTGACCATATTCTCATTCATCATCTTGAATATATTTTAGTCCATAATACTATCAAAATATAGTAATCAAGGTGTTGGAATAATTTATATTAGGAAAAAATTATTACAGCATTGTAATGGTCCTATCTAACAATATCTAATGATGTTGTATTTCTGAGATATCAATTTAATAACATACAAGCCCCAACATCCAAATTCATGATTCATAGAAATATGACCATTAGAGGGATTCATATAAACATGATTACATTAATGGAGTTGATAGAAGATTTATTTTTTCAACTCAACATGTCTAAAGATCTCTCTTCCAGAACATATCAAATTTACGATTTGTAATCATTATGATAGTTTTATTCTATTGCTTTAGTGTGATGGATTTTAGAATCCATATAATTGTTTTTCTTTTCAATTTTGTGCCTAATTAAAGTTCTGGTCAATGTTTTCTAGGGATTGGAATATAGGTTATTCTGATATGGTTGATCGATGACTTCCATGGGTTTAGAATACATGCTTTTTACGGATCATCATATTGAGGGTTGTCCTATTTAAGAAAGGAGATGTTTACATTAATCATCATATTCAAGGACATCCATGTGTGGAATGACATACCATGATGTTTGGTTAAAAACTATGTATATCTTGATTCAAGAATTTTGAATTTATTTAGTATTGAGCTAAAAAAATATAATTTATTTCACAAAGCTTATAATACATTCTTACTTTATTATAAGATTTTAAATTACATTTTTTTACATATTTAATATTTTAATTTTAATTTTATATTAGAATATTAGTTTTAATTAATATTTCTAATATCTATTTATCCTAATGGTTTTTATATCCATTTGTTCACTCTTATTTATCGGATGACATCATATTTTGATACGTTTAATCTGATTGTCATATGATTATTGTGTTTGATATCTTAAATAAGTTGGTTTCATTTTATTTTAAATTAATTTTTTATACTACAATACACCGCCTCTTGTATCCATACAATAATATTATGATCCAAAATTTTATATTAGATCAGGTTTTATTTCTTTAAATACTTTGTTTTTACTTTTGATATCTTCTCTAAGTTCATAAGTTTACTATGAACTAATTGTTTGTAAATTGTTATTACTCTAACATTCCAATGGTTGAATGATTTTTTGTTTCTTTCATATGGATGGTTTTAGAATTGGTATTCTCAAAAATCTAAATCCTATAAGACCACCAATATTTAATTGTCCTGATTTTGAATGCTAGAGAGATAAGATGAATATGTTTGTTTGAAACCCTACTGTTGGAATTTTTTTATGTTAACTAGTAACTACATGATTCCTAAAATAGGTAGTTACTATATTTACTAATTCAAAAAATATAGGATACAAACTGATTTATAGTATGGGGACTTCCTTATTAGGTTTTATGACTAGATTCTTTTATTGTCAGATATAATCTTGTGATGTTGCTAGTAAATTTTGGAATATTTTATAAGTAAGACAATTTTGAACATCTAGATTCATTTATACAAGAAGATATATTATTTCAAATTCTTACTAAGATTTTAATTTTTTACATAGATAACCATCTTATAAAATGAATAAAAAATTTATGACTATTTTAAATATTTTAGAATTACTTGGATAGAAGGATCTTGATGAGTGAATTTCAGTGGAAAAATAGTTATAATCATTCCTTGAGATTAAGAGTATAAAAGGATTTCTTTGGATGATACTATAAGAATTAAAAATCATAATCATGATGGTCTTATTACTGCAATTATGAAATCTGATGGAAGATTGAATGGACATTCCAGTAAATATGAAAAAATATAAATTTAGGGGTTTATTATGAAACAACATCTAATGCTTCAAATAAATCTTAATCTACTAAGAATGTTGTCAAATATTATAAAAGTAAGAATGTTATTATGGAATAATATAGTAGTTCATTAGAAAAATATTGAATATAATTAGATAATATTTTGAGAAGTATTAAAATTACAGTTTTAAAGAATGATTTACGATATAGATATAAGAATAGTTATGAGGAAATAAGTGGTAAAAATTATTATTAAGAAGTAATATGTTATGAATATAAAAATTTGGGAAATATAATAATAGATTGTCCTAAGATGAAGAGAAAGGATTAGAAGGGAAAAAATTCTTATAGAAATTCCCTGAAGTACTACAATAATATATATAAGTTTTGTATAAAAGCATCAGATACATAGAGTGATAATGGAGGAGATAGTTCATTTGATATCTCAACATACAATGGATGTTCAGGTTAGTAGAATATCAGATTCTATGCAAAAATTACATAGGTTAACAAATTTTTCATGGAAAAGGTTATTATTCAGTCTCTAATGAATCTTACATTAAATTTGGAATATCCTTAGAGTAATTTTGATAATAATTCCACATCATCTGATAAATAATATTATTCATCATAAGAGAATAACTCTTTACCTATATTTGAATAGATTTCATTATTTTCTAAAATACCTTAAAACGAAAATTGTAATTTATTGATAAACATGATGATGCTAACGAAAAACATGTAAATGAAAATTCAAGGATAACTACACTTCCTAAAAAATATAATATATTTAAAAATAGTTCAATAAAGATAATTATGATAAAAAAACTTCCTTTAAAAGATATAAAAAACTAAATTCCAATGAAACTATTTTTTAAAATTAATTATAAAAAAATATTCAAATATAATTTCTACAGAGGATAGGAATATAGTTGTGAAACAGAATTCTGATATATGTAATTTCTAAATGTTTTCTAAAGTTAAGGGAAATATTTACAAAATTTTTAAACAAATTAGTCCACAAAGTGACGAATCTGAATTGGGTTTTACTATTAGAAATAATATTTTCCAAAATAATTACATTGTTCCAAAAAGTTCTTAATTCTTAACTAAATGTTAAAGTGTTTTTCACATAAAGAATATGTATTATTTTAATGGTGTTAAATCCCTTGGATTTAATAAATCTTATTTTTAAAAATAATTGACATTTTTCCAACATTGTGAGTCATTTAGGTGTGGATTCAAAAAAAATACATTATAATAATACAAGAACTAAGAAGGTTTTGGTTCGAAAATGACTGTGCTTTTGTTTTCAAGAGAATAGAATGTGTACCAAAAAATTGGTACAAGGATACTGGTTTCTCCAAACACATGAATTAAAATAAGGAATTTTTTAATAATATTATATTTATGAAAGGTGGAGATGTAATTTTTTTATGATAATGATTAAGGAGAAATTATCAGAGTTGATAACATTGTTCTTCGTATGAAATAATTAATTTCAAATAATTTATTTAATGTAGGTTATAAGAAAAATATTATAATTAAACTTCAATTGTGTGATGGGGGATATCAATTCAAATTTCAAAATGATAAATGCATTGTTTATCATTCTAAAGATGAATTTATTCATTTTTCCAATCCACATAAGATGGTCTAGACATTAATCTTAGATGAATATGGATATATGATATACCTTTCCTTAGTATAATAGAAGACAAATCATTATTATGGAAGATAATATTAGTATATTTTAATGTTATAAATTTATCTAAACTAGTTAAGAATGAAATATTCAAGGTTCTACCAAAACAAATATTTGATACTTGATAGTTTTTTATCATTGTCAACTCAGATGAAAACAGCAGTCATGTTTTAAATCTATTGGTCATGTACCAATATTTTTTGATTCACATTTAGTGTGAATGGTATTTTTGTCCTACAAAAATAGGAAGTATCGGTGGAAAATATTATGTATATGTATTAGTGGAATATTAAATTAGATATACTTATGTTGATTTTTATGAAAAGAAATCTGTAATCATTTTTCGGTTTTAACCATTTGTTGCCCTATTTAAAAATAAAAGAAATATCACCTTAAAATTTATTCAGAGTGATGATGTTATATAATTTGTAAATTATAATTTTGAAACAATTTGTAGCATAAAATTTCTTATAACTACATTTTTGGAAAATAGATTTTTAAATAAAAATGGTTAGTTTAAATAGTAAATAGAATATTTAAGATATTACATAAATCATGCTAATTGAATAAATAGTTTCTAAAAATATTCTAGGTAGAGGATTTGGTTTTGAATTTTATAATATAAATCTAGATTTAATAACTCTTTTTATTAATAAAACATCTTATCAGTTATGGACTAGAAACAAACAAAAACATTCTTACTTCAACTTTTTTGATGCAAATTATTCATTCATAATACAAAAAATAATTTAAATAATTTTGTAACAAAATCTAAAGAGGGAATATATTTTTTCTAATACTATAAATACTAAGGAATGTATATATGTTTTTTTAATAAAACATCAGTACCATTGAGGATATAGTGGATGATAATTTTGATAAAAATCATCTTTATGTTTTCAAACAACCTCAACCCACTTCATCAAATATAGTTTCAAATGTTGGAAGCATCCTATCCTGAGAGAATAACTAAATTAAATATTTCTGAAGTTGTTCCTTATGAATAGTCTCAACATGTTGTTAATCAATATATATTTTTTAATCCAAGGAATCGGTTGATCCTTAATAGTTATCCTACTGATAACATCATTGGGGATGTAGATCAGCTAGTTAGAATAAGAAGTTCTTTTGGAAATGAAATTAATTATTTTTTATTTTTCCAATATTTGAACATAATAATCATCATGAGGCTTTAGGTGACTAATATTGGATTAAATAAATTCTAGATAAACTCAATGAATTTAAGAGGAATAGGGATTTGGAATTTCCATGAATGGATTAAAGAAACTTCATTAATTGGCATAAAATGGGGTATCTGGAACAAATGTGAAAGAAATTTTATAATAGTTATAAATGAAGATACTCTTTCTACAAAAGGATATGATGAATAAGAGGGAATAGATTATGAAACTAATTATGCTTTGGTAGTAATATTTTAAGATATTAATATACTTATATCATATTCAATATTCTCAAATTTCAAACTATTTCAAATGGATATAATGTGTGCATTCCCTAATATATATGTTGAAGAGGTATTTTATGTATAATAACCCTTAATTTTGAAAATAAAAAACATCTATAACATGGTTTTAAACATACTTTATTACTTTATGGACATAAAGAATACCCTATAGCCTAGAATGATAGATTAATTGGAATTTTGTTATTAAAAAACCTTGTTAATTGATCTAAAAATTCTAGTAGTTTTACAAAAAAATTTAAAAAAACATTATAATTTTTTAAATATATGATGATGACTTTATATTTGGTTCGACATAAAAATTCACAACATATTCCTTTGAGAATATTATTAAATCTTTGTTTGAAATGATCAGGATAGAAGAACATACTTATTTTCTTGGTTTTCCAATTTCATAAATACCACAAAGAGATTTTGTTTCTCAATATAGGAATAAAAAATATCTTCTTAAAAAATATCTTCTTCGGGGTTTTGGCTTTCAGTGTGGTGGCCAAGGGGTTTCTTTGCGCTACCTGAGTCCGATATGGTTTGTCGGTTTTCTTGTGATGTCGTTATTTGATTCTAGTTTTTGTGACATTTGTTTCTAGATGTGGCAGTGGAAGTTGATGTTCGGTGACTATGGAGACATTCCCCTATTAAGTCTGTTGTTCACTCAATACTTTTATATTACACCAATAATCCACAACTCTTCTCGTAGTTGGATCTGCGTGGTGGTTTCCAAGGTGTTTTGGGATGTGAGGTTGATCAGTCAATAATGCTATAGGTGATGTATCTTATGGTGGATTCTTATCCTTCTATTACACCTGAATGATCCTCGTATTGGGTGTGGTTATTCCTCAACAAGATATCTGGTCATCAGCTGTGGTGTGTTTTGGTTGACGACGTTAACAGTGATGATGTTATTGATGACGGCGGGCGGAAGTTCTGTCTTGGTTCTGCTTCTCGAAAAACCTTCTCCATCAATTAACAATGGTGGTGTTAGGGAGAAAATAGTGATTGTTGGTAATAACGAAGGCAGATATTTCTAGTTCATTTTGTTTTCTCCAGTCATTGGCTCTGGTGGTTTGGGCGGTATTATTGTCGATGACAGCAGTGTACCTTGGTGATGGCGGCAAATGGCTGCGACGCGACACTAGCCGATGCGGCGATTCGTGGATCGAGGTATACTTGGATTTGGTGTGGGTTTTTATTTTTAAATTTTATATAATAATCTTGTACTTTGGATCCTTTATGGTTTAAGTGGGTACCTCTTATCCATGAAGAGGATTTCTTGAAATTAAAAAATAATTTTCAGCAGAACATCTAGTCTTCAAAATTTAATGTTTTTCGTATTCTAATTTTCTAGATATCAATAAAATTTAATAGTATCCCATAGTAAATACAGTGTATTAACTTTTGTTATCTAAATGGAACTATGGATTTATAGATATTATAATCTTTTGAAAAAAAATTTGAATTAATTTTTAACAAATGCTTGATTTGGTGGTTCTAAAATGGATAGAGAAATTACTTCGAGAAGTTTTCAATTAATTGGAGGAGTTATAATGTCTTTGTTTTTTTTGTGATACAATTCCCAGTATAGATTTATACCATTAAAATTAGATATATGGTAGATAAGTTTTTTGTTCTCAAGTGTTTTGGATGCAACAAACACTCATGGACTATGTCTTCAATTTTTGTAAAATAAAATATTTTGTGATAAAACAAGAAAAATTTATATAATTAAAAACATATAACATCACTAATGGGAAGCCCACATATATATAAGACACCATTTCCATAAAGATCACACACATAAAGGATCCAATGAGCCTATACCCTAGTGGTACAGGTTCCGGCTTGGCATCCAAAAGACCCAGGAACATATCCGGGCATGGACTAATTTCCAGGTACTATTGTAGAACTGTTATAGGCCACTTTAGCAGAAAAACTATAGTGGCAGTGACACTGTAGTGGTGGAGGCACTATAGCAGGAATTGTAATAGTGGTGGTACTAAATCAGGTACTATAGCAGCCTGGGTACTATAGCATTACTATTCACTGAGGGTCCCTTTGGGCCAAAAAAATGGGCTTTCAAGCCTATTATTCTGGCCACTAGGCCTTGGGCCTTTTGGATGTGTAATGGGTCTCCCTCTACCCAGTCTAAAGAGGTCTTTAAATAAAATAAAAAAATGTGGCTTTGACCCCAACCTTTAAAAAAACACAAATAAAGAACATATCATCTTCCAATTCATTAGAAAGTATGAATAACTTGGTGATTTGTTTACTAAACCCCTTAGTTCCTATAGATTATAATATTTTAAAATTAATATAGGAAGGGTCAATATCGAATGATCATTTATATACTGTTCCTATTTAAAAATTTCATTACATTAATTAAGTCCTTTGTAAATGTGGAGTATATATGTTGTGGTTTTATAAAATAATTCCAAAACACTATTGTCATACAAAAAATAGTTATTTTAAATTTTTTTCTAAATTTTGATAGAATTTCAAAATCAAATTTACTTCCAAAATCAAAATTATTTTTATAAAAAAATTTAAAACTCAAATTTTTTAAATAAATATGGACAATATATTTCTTATAAACATTATCAAATTCAATTTCCTTTTCAAAACCCAATAAGAACGAGTTACTCGAAAAAAAATCATATGGAATGAGAATTTTACTCTAATAGGTAAAATTACAGTCTTTCATATTATTTAATTATCCATTAATTTTATGTTAGTTTACATATTTATTACTTTTTACACAAATTAAATTTATTAAAAAATTTAATGTTTATGTCATCAGACAAAAATTTAATCTGAAAGATATATTTTCTTTAAAAACATAAGATTTATGAATATTTAATAACAAAATTTCAGATTAATCACAACCGTTGAATCCATTGATGTTTTTAATCCAAGTAGATATGGAATTTGAATATGAAATGTTCCCCCCTAGAGACAATATATATGGAGTGGGTCTCCCTAGTCCCACATAAAATTTCTAGTATTTCAGTTTACCCTTATCTTTCTATATGTGGCTCAATCCAAAATATTGACATTCGTTTGATTAGATAGTTTAGTCCTTTTCTTGATATCAGCTTCAGTAAGATCACTTCAGAAGAATATTCTACAAATCATAAATTTTTGAAGCATATACTCATTAAGAATACATGGTATAAAAATAATTATTCTCTTATAAAAATATTTTTACATTTCTAAGGATGGGAAAAATAAATGATGAAAATTATGATTCAAATTTCTACTATCATGAAATAGTTATAGAATTCTATTATATAGTAGAATTAAAAATTTAAGAATACATGGATGTGATTATAATTAAATTTTTTAGTGATATTTTAAAACAAATGATTCATCATGTTTCTGGTTTTGTTGATATTCCATTAAAAGATGAGCCATATATTCCATCTCATTGGCTTTCATAGAATCTTGGATTTTTGGAAAATCATGAAGCTAAATTGTCTTTATTCATGTCTTGTGAGATATTTAGAAAGGTTTTCCACTATACTATAAATCTATGAGTTTTCACATTACTGATTAAAATTTATCTGGTTCTGAGAAAATGATAAATGGGTTCCGTAAAATATGTTCACGTGTTCATTTTGGACTTCCTCATCCATATGAGAAATATAAATTTTCAGATCTATGACTTTCCATCGATAGAGAAAATCAAAACAAAATCTATAATGTAAAGTATTCTTATATTACCATGTTTTATAAATATGGATTTGGTTAACTATACAGATATATTTAGATTAATAATGGGTCTTATGATCTTTTAGAAAAGGTTTCTCTTATTTGAAAAGATTCTATAGGCAGAATGAAATTAGATTCAAATATTAAGCTAATGAAATTTTTGAATAAATTAGATAAGGGTATTTAAAATAAATATTTTCTTAAATAATACATAATATGTATAAGTGAAAATATATGTTGAATATTTTCCACCCATGGTTACAAAGAAATAGACAGTGATGCCTGATGATGAATTTAAGAAGTATTTGGCTCATAATAATAAAAATAATCTAAAGTATCCCAAATTTGGTCTTGATAAAGATGTGGTATTAAATTTTAAAATAAAGAAAATTAATTTAGTGAATGAAGTTTAAATGAATAATAATGAAAAGAAAAGTATATTTGAGGAAATTATGATGGATAATTTTCTTAAAGGAGTCAATCGAGAATTTAATTATCAACCTTTATCAGTATCTCATTTATTTGTATCTGAACATATTCAAGGATGTGAAACATTTTTTATAGGTTATCAAAAATTTACCATCAATTGGAATTAGATTTATTATATTTTTTGGAAACCTCTCTTATTCCCATTATTTTTTAAAATGGAGTGGAAGAAGAAGTTATAGTGGAATATCATGTAGAAAATATAGCTCTAGAAGTAGTAAAAAAAATCTGAAAACCCTGGGGTGAATAAAAAATCCATTCATAAATATTAAATTAGTCTATTGAGAACTATGAGGTAATTATAAAAATACCTTAAAGAAGAATAAGAACATGAAGAATAAGGAGAATATGAATAACGTTCATCCAAATGGTCCTCATCCTCTACTTCAATATAATATGAGTCTAAAAAGAATCTAGTTTTAGATGATTGTATGGGGGAAATCATTATTACTTGATGAAGAGGAAGCCCGACATTCACATTCTAAACTGTTTTACATTGTTATGAATGAAGGGGAGGTTTATTTCATGATTGTATTAAATTATATAAATATTGAATGAGAATAAAATAATTACATTGGACTATCTCACTAATATATTTCAAATTATTCCTGAAATTCAACATATTCATCAAACATACAAGATAAAAAATGATTAGATTATAATTTTAAAACTATGAAATAGATAAATTATTCAATGAAATATCTTGATAACATTTAATCCCATTGAATGTTGATTCAATATTGGTTGAATGAAAAATTGGAATCATAGAATTTATTGATATATTCATTTAATAAAAATGGAAATGAGATCAAAATTTTCAAAGATAAATTTAAGGCACATAAAAATATCTTTAATCAGATAATAAAATTAGTGAGATAATTAGATGGTTAATTGAAATAACATGATGACCAGTTATTGGTGGTTGAAGAAGTGGCTTTTTACAGAGTTGATTCCTTTAAAAATTTATCTTCATAGGGTTTTAATACATTTATATATTTATAATGATCCCAATATATATTATATTCATAAAATAATTACAAATCTGTTTTTAAAAATAAATTTTTCAATATAAAATATTATAATATCAAAATATATCCTTTTAGGTAAGACATTCTATGGTTGACGGAGGAAAAAAATATGGTTTGTGTTATTCAAGAGGAGGTTATAAATTTGAAGGATTATAATCAAATTCTCTTAGTAATGTATGAGAGGATAACAAATTTTTATTCTATATTAGCTAAATCCAAAATCAATCAAGATGACTTCAATAATCTGAAGACGATTTTTATGATGTTTTTTATGAATAAATGAACATTTTCTGACTAAAATGTTATTGTATTTTAATATTTTTTAACAAAATATAATTTGAATGAATTATTTACAAAATATTTTTTTTGTAATGTTTTACAATTTTACTTTAATGAATGTTCTTTATTACATCTTGTGTGAATAGTTATTCAAAAACAATAGTTTTTACTATATTTTATAAAATATCGTCAGAAAAATGTTTCTTCCCCATTCCTTTTCATCAAAAAAATGGGGAAAAATTATTTATGGGGGAGAAAATATCTATATGGAGCCAATTTTTTATTGGAGATATCCAATATATTAATATTTTCCTTCTAGTGGTGTTTTTTGAACAAAATAATTCATTAAGAAAGGGGATTAGAAAATATGAAAAATGAAATCATTTTATATGAAGAAATTATTTAAGGTCCATAAAGGAACATAGTGTTGTTTATTTAAAAATTTTATAGTTTTAAATTTTTATTTATTATGCATAATGTTTTCTAGAAAGTAATATATTATTGAGTAAAAAGATTATACTTTTTAATTTTATTTTCCACAGTTTTGAGAATAAAAATCAAATTTTTAAAACCATATTTTAATTAATTTATGTCTCCTAAGTATTGATGAATGTTTTTTTGAGAAAATAATTTTATATCTAATATATAAATTGTTTTTATATAAAAAATATAAATATTAAATAATTTAATCCAATACATCAGACTAATCATGTGATAGGTCCATCGGTCTGAAGAGTGTTTTTCCTTTTGTTTTACTAATGTATATTACATTTAGAAATATTGAAGTTATATCCATCAGATTAAAACATTTTATATACATAAAACTGACCATCTATTAGTTCATAACATTTAATATATTATAGACCATAGGAAAATAAAAGTATTATAATTTGAGTGTCGTAATTATTTCAATATAACAAAATTTATTAGAGAATTTTGATGGTACCGTTAAAAGACATCAGATGATGAAATTTTACTAATCTATAAAGTGAATAATATCTGAGACTATTTTATCTAACTCCATGATTCACAAAATCAATACTATTAGAGAGATGTATATGAACTGGACTTTATTTAAGGATCTTGGACAACATGAATTTTAAAACTCATCATGTCTGAATATCTCTCTTCATGAACATCATTTTCATATTCATTGTAATCTTTCAGTGAATTGTGTTAAAATTATAATGAGTGTGGTATTGTAAAAAACTTATAAGGGTTTTTATTTTCTATTATATGACTTCTTGATGTTCTGATCGAGGCCTTCTGAGGATAGAAAGTTATGTGATTCTAATCTGGATGACCAAGGGCTTCTAGGGTTTTGTAATAGATATTTTCTACCAATCATAGTATCAAGGGATTAATTATTTAATAATTATAGAGTGGAAACTAATAATCATGTCATGGTCTGTCTTGGGGTGGAAATTCAAACTTTACTATTATAATTAAAACTATAGATATCTTGAGTAAGGATTTATGACATTCTTAACCCTTAAGGTTAAAGGGTGTGATTTATTTTATAAATCTGGGAATTTATTTTTAGCTTATTAATATCTTTATATTAATGGTTTTATCATGTTTTATAGTCTATATCACATTTTATATACAAATATTTTTACTAAATCTTTCTAATATATATTTAACCATCTGGTCTGTAAGTCTATTTTGTAAAATTAATTTATCAAACAACATCTCAGTTCAATATGTTTAATCTTGTTAATGAATTATTAATGATTACAATATCATTATTAATAAGTTTGGTTTTTATGTTATTTAAATTTTTTAAGCTAAAATTCACCACCATCTTCTATACATCATATACTCTTTCTATCCAATATAGACATATCAGGGACATGAAGTATTATGTTGGCAAAGTTGTAATATAATGACCATATGATGATTCATGTTTGGATTTTATGTTTTTTAAAATAAATTTAAAAGGTTGATGAAATGAATCCCATGATTAAGGATGGTCTCGAGAGTATCCCAATAATTTTTTAAATGTAAAAATGGGGAATTTTCATAATGTACATTATGTACAGTTAGGGAGTGGTAAGTATTAATTTAGCACCAAGACCATGTGTCCTAGTAAGGGGATGAAGTATGATTTTAAACTGTGTGAGGTGTCCTCAAGAGATATAGTGTCGAAATCCCCTTGAATAGAGGAAACCACGCAACTTCTACATGGTTTTACAAACTGTGAAAGTGGCCCAAACAAACAATATGGATTGCTTTTCTCTTATATAGAAGAGACCACAAAGTTAGTTCATGTTTTTTCAAATAGTGCATCCAATACATGTTCCTCAACAAAAGTGGGAAGAAAACCATTTTTCATCAAACAGTTTATAGTATTTTGACTCGATTTTCAGCCCATTTTCTTCCTCAGTATTCTAGAGTAAGAAAAAGAAACTCTCTCATTCTCCATGGGTGGTTCCCCTTCAATTCTATGCGGTTTGAAGTGTTTTTACTACAAATCAAATCTATGGGAAAGTCACTGAATTTGATTCTCTATATTTTTTGGAAGATTATTTGCTTGATTTTTCCTCTTCTTCAAAATATTATATTTTTATCGAGTTCACCATATTAATGATTGATGAATTATTACCTCAAATTAAGTTCCATTTTCATAAGATTGGTTATCTATGAGCATGTGGTAGGAGGTCAATAGGATTTTTCTTAAAGTATTAATGTATATTTTTGTGACGGTAGTGGTTATATTGGGATTCCTTGTTGCATTTTTTATCTTTGATCTAGAAATGTAAATTGGGTCCAAAATTGATGTGAGAGACCCTTCATGGTCCATGTTGGGCTTGTTAATGAATTTAAAACATATCTAGGATTACCCATGGGATATTTAAATCCCTTGAATGTAGTTTTGAAAAATTATTAATGCTGAGATAGAGAATTTATGAGAGGAAATGGGTTATAATTTTCTTTTGGTATGTTTTCATTATTAAATGGTTATTTAACATAATTTGGGGATACATGGTAATGAAATAATAATTATATGGATTGAAAAGTTTTATTTTCTCTGATTATATGAAATACATAACAGTC
Organism: Viscum album; assembly: GCA_963277665.1. Lineage (NCBI taxonomy): Eukaryota > Viridiplantae > Streptophyta > Magnoliopsida > Santalales > Viscaceae > Viscum > Viscum album. The sequence goes on from OY728160.1 coordinate 1,944,287,079, forward strand.
TTTTTGAAATTTTTCAAATGGTTGTCTTTGGATTTTGATCAAGTTGTGGTTTTCAATAAGGGAAAATGATGTTTTATGGTGGGTGATTATTTTGAAATGATGTGTTGATATCAAGGTGATTTTTATTTTTTTTAAATTATTTTAAAATGGTGATTTGAAATAAATGGATGGTTCCTCATTTTTGGAATATTCCTCAATGTACCTATAAATGGTAATAGTCAAAAAGAAGGGATTGGGACCTGTATGATTTTTCAATGAGGAAGACCTGTTGTTAAATTTTGGATTCAATTTTTTTGAAAATAGTATATGTTTTTTTGTTTTATTCCATGTAAAATGGGTTCATTCTGTTTGATCCATATTTTTGTTTTAAAGGTTAGTTGCGACCTTGGAATATAATGCAACATAGGGTTTATTAGATTAAAACATTTTTAATAGTTTTTGGTATGTAAACATGAACTAATTTGGAGTTTGTATATACTTGGGATGTAAAATGTTTTATGATATGACAAGGTTGGAAATGGTAAATGTTTAAATGGAAATTATTATGTAATTAATAACATGATATGAATTTAATTGTTTACATAAATGAATAAAGGTATAAATGGGTTGTGTATTTTTAACCTTGAATAGTGTGTCATGATTGTATTTTTTGGGGATGATTGACATAGACCTCCATATATAAGAAATGAAAAAATGTGGGGCATGATAGTCATGGGCCATGGGTAAGGATAAATATATATGAAACTCAACATCCTTGATAAGGTTGGTTGGAAATAGTTATCCAAATCTATATTTTAGGATATCAATAAATGGAGTTTGAAATCATTGATTTGATATGGTGGATATGGAACTCAATGTTTTTATGAATTTCGGTCAGCATTGTGACTGATAACTATGGGATTTTAGTGTGATATTGATAATTGGTTCAACGACCTTATTTACTAAATGTCTTATTTTATAATTAATTTCCATTTATAAATCAATGTTTGTGACCCATATGATTGTGTTTCAGATTTATGTATGGCCATAGAAGGTTTTGTGTCGTGATGGAACCTAGGAGTTGAAATATAAAGTTAATAGAATTTTAGGGGTGAAAATACCTCTTTTATTGCCTTCTATATTTTTTTGGTTTTAATAATACTCTATTAATTATATTGGTTATTTCTTTATACATCAATGATGGTGGTCTACAGAGTTGTACTCAATCATAGCTCGTTACACCATGGAAATTAGGTACCCAAGAAGATTCTACTAATTTCACATGTATATTTATGAAAGGGACATGGATTGTGGTTTATACAAGGGATGGTAGAATGGAGCGTGGGATGGTTGTATTGGGTTCATGCATGGGACAATTTCAATGTTTTTTTCATAAATTTGGTACATTAGGGTTTTTTAATTATATTACTCTCAGACATATAGAGTGTATATCTCATTTTCCTTCCATACTTCACTATGGATTTCGCTTCCACTTGTATTATATTGTTTTACTTGTAGTTAATTGTAATTGTGTTCATTATTGATAATATATCCTTTATTTTTTTATACTAATAAATAAGTATAGTCTCCCCATTATACATCCATAGAACCATGCTGGTAGTCGTCAACCTCCAGCATATGGGGTGGCATGCCTGAGGACACATAAAAACTGAATCAAGGCCCCATTTTAGTGTAACTTGAAATAGTATGTAACAAACAAAATTTACATTATAATACCCATAATACATAAAAAACTATCAAGAATTTCTTGAAATAAATTAATTCTAATTGGTTTCTCATCTTTTTCCTCCATAAGATTTAATTTAGAACTATTAATTGTACTATATTCTTTACTATTTTTACGTTTAAAATTCCATAATATGTCCTATTTAAATTTTCATTTATTTATTGAATTTTAAAATTAAATCTAAATTATTTGAAAAATAATCATTAAATTTAATTCCCTCATCTTTCTCATCTCACAATCTTGTATCATTGGTTTAAAAGTTGCAAAATATCTTGTTAATTGAACCAAAAATCACATCATCACTAGGTATTTCAACAAAAAATACATATATTAAATAATTTTTTCCTATAATATAGGTTCTTACCACATTATTAAAAAACCATTTTTCAAAAAAAAATAACCAATATTTTTGTACAATGATCTAGGTTATTGTTTAAACACATATAAATCATTATTAAGTTCAAAAATAGAATTATGAATATAAATACTTTGAAAAACATAAAAAATTTTAATATAAACATAATCAATTTTTTAAAAAAAATGATATAAAATATATTTAAAAATGTTAAAAATTAATATAATATGAACCAGAAATGATAATATTAATGGATTATAAACTATCAATAAGTGAAAAAGTTTCCTCGTAATCTATTCCTTCTTATTGATAACATATTTTGGTAACTAATATTTCATTATTACTTGTAATCACACCTTTATCAAAAACCGTATTCTTAAAACACCATTTGGACAAAAAACAAGATATTCCATCCAAATATAAATTTTTATTAAAAGGCCACTTTAAGGACAAGTGGGAAACCATCGTTCGGAAAACCACAACCACTACGTGCTAAAGGATATCACAAAATTATTAAACACCAGACTGAGGTTATTTGAATCAACCACTCTATATAATTCCCATTGCAAAGTGCTAACCTGTGTGTTTGGATCCTCCCTGAGAAGTTCTTCGAGATGAGAGATCATCCTGTCCATTGTCTGAATGAATTCTTCCAAATATATTTTCCCTTGATTGAAACCCCGAGCAATTATTCGATCTTGCTTGTCGATCCACGCTTCCTGCTCCTCAGTGGCCTCAACTTGCAACCTTCTTTCGTAAATTCTAGCTATTTCCTCAATTGAAGCGTTGGGCCTCATGTCTTTCTCAATCATTTCTTCCTTGGAGTGAAATATGAGCGCTAGGCAATCCCTAACCTCTTCTTCTATTAACTTTGGTTCTCTACTTAGATCACTGTTATCTCTGTCCTTCGGGGAATTGTTTCCCTTACTTCCACTTTTCTTGGCCAACCTTGTTTCCATTGGTTTTTTTAGGTAAGAATATTCTTTACGTCCCTTTAGTTTTTTCCCCTGAACCACAATGCATTTTCCGGAGTCGCGCTTTCCTTTGAGGCACTTCTTCCTTCTAGGGCAGTGAGGACCTTTCCCTTGAAGACGATCCCCACTGTCCGCTGAAATTTGACTAAAGCTATCAGCACCTGAATCATCCTCCTCATGAAACATTACTTGATATTGATCCACCAGACTATCAAAATGGTTCCTTAGCTCAACCCTCGAGCCCTCAGTGGGGGGATTCTTCCCAAACTGCTTGCTCATCTCACTGGGAGACCTCTTGCTTTCCCCTGCAGATGAAACCTTTAGATAGGATGGGGGTTGGATAATGTTTGGGTCCAAGGGACCCAACACACTCCCCTCCTCCTGACTCCCTATACTAGGCACTGTATCATCAACCTTAAACACCTTCTATTTCCTAGGAGGCTCGGTCACCCTGCCCTCCTCAGGGCTCCCTTTAACAGTGTGGGGAACCTCGGTAGACACAGTCACCTCCTTTGAATTCCCAGGAATTTCGGCCTCCTTGCTAGCCTCTATTGCTAAACATTCCTGCTCACATTGAGTGAGTTTCTTCATCTCCACTGAAGACCTGGTAGCAGATGTCTGCTTAGAGCTAGTGCAGGCCTGTTGCTCCTCAATAGCTCCCGACTCCTTCAACGGTACACCCAGGTCCTGCTTTAGCCGATCAAACACATCATTCACCTTTGGATTTTCGTTCAACCTCCTTTCCTTACATTGTATGGAAGATGGAGGATCAGAAGTCCCCTAAGACTCTTTAATACAACCTCGGTCCTCAACCGCATCCTCCATCTCTGAGAGGGCACCACCAGGTAGATTACATCCATCAATGGTGTCATCCTTCATTAGATTGGGAGGACCAGACTAGGGTCGACTGGAGAGGCTTCACAGGCACCTGGAGGCATCATTTCCAATGCGGAAACAGCCCGATCAAAAAGAAATCCAGTATTCGTAATGTACCTTCTGAAGCTAGTGAAGCTCTCCCTCAATTTCGATGACAACAGACTCCAGTGGTCCATTAGATAAATCTACTTCAACATAAATCCTTGGCTTAACTGGGTGGCAGACGGCCTTGGGGCGGGGATCAGAACAAAGATAGCGTCCTACCAGATTCCCTATCAGCCAGAGTATTGCCGGGTTCTGAAACGGCAATGGGAGACCAGGTAAGGATATCCAGATTGTTGTGGTCGGAGGATCGCGTCTCAGATGAAAGTTGACGGTCCATCGGAATAAAGAAAACCTGAACCTCTTCATAGAACGCGGAGCAAAGGCCCAAGCATGCACAAGGTCATCTTCATTATAGAATCGAAGCTGTAAATGCCTCGCATCTAAAAGGCCTACCGTAACACGATCCTTCAAATTCCAAGAGGATAATATCACCGATGGATCATCAAAATCACCGATGGATGTTATCATGGAATTAAAAGGATAACATTTATCATACATCACAAAAATATATTCTTCATTTCCTTTTAATTTGTTATATAAAATATATAATAAATATAAGTAATGGAATAAAAAATAAATAATCCTATATCATCCTTTTGATAAAATTTACCAATATTATATTTATTATTTAAAATAAGAACATTATTTTGGAAAAAAATTGTGTTTATAACTGTTTTGTTTCTCTTAATCGACTTCTCATAATGATATTTCGTAAAAATAAGTCTTACATTAACTCTATTAACAACATAACATATTTTATTAATAAAAATATTCTATATATTAGTAGGTATGATATATTCAAAAAATATATTTTTTTAATAAATTTCATATAATTTCCTATTCCACATTTTGAAAACCCATTTTATTAACATGTTCTAAAATAAACAATTTATGTTTAATACAATAATGAGATATAAAGAGTTAAGCTCAATAATTGAAAATTATCACTTATGAAATATTATTAATATGATATTTTTAATTATGTTTTATTTTGATCATTTTTACTAATAATCAAAAATATATCATGAGATTTAATTGTATTCCTCAAAGAGAAAGCCCTTGTAAATCACAAAAAACAACAACTAAAAAGAAAATAAAATTATTTCAACCAAGACCTTTATTCCTATAGATACCAAAAAATACTTACGCGCATGTTTCAAAAGATTAAAATTAGTAATCCATTGATTTACATAAACGAACAAATATTTATTTCTCATTTAACATGAACCACATATTCCATTTTCAACATGTATTTGATTGGAAAATTATAAATCCAAAATTGTTAAAAAACATTCTCAATTTATATACCTTACCATGTCTAAGTCTTTAATTTAGAATACAATGCTCTTAGATTTTATCATGTAGAAATTTAATATTTTATATAAATAAATATTTGTGATTTAATGGGTCAGTATTTTTAGTTATTGTTGCTTTGAATCAGTTAAAATTATCTTTATAAATGTATGTGACATTACTAAAATAGTCAATTGTATAATCATTATCACAATGTTTAAAAATTATTAATAGATTTTACCTTAATCCTTCATAATATCATGATTTTTTTGTGGAATGATTCAAGATTTATATGTCCAACTCTTTTTCATTTTCCATAACCCAAAGTAACTATTCCACTAGTTATCTATGATGAAGAATAAAAAATTTAAAAATAATAGTTATATTCTTTGAGAAACAAGTATAAATATGTCATTTACATTAGTATTTACATGGACCATTCCCTTAAAAAATATCATACATGTATAAATTTTGTATCCTATATACATTTTTTTTAAATAGTGTTATCTATTAATGATTTAGAAATCAAAAATTATATTTCATTAATAATAATTTTATTTCATTAATGCAGATAATTATTGGGACAAAAAATAAAAATTAACACAAAAAAATGAAAAATATTGAACTATAGGCATTGGAATAATGACTAGTGTGATGGCCTATGATTTTAGTTTATATTTTATTTTGAAATAAAATTGTGTTTTATATTTTTTACCACATGTAAAACCATGTTTTAATAATCCATTATATATTACTATTTAAATATGAAAATTATATGATAATAATTATTTTTAAAGGTAATAATTGAAATAAAAATTTTATGTTATATATATATATTCCTTGATAAAATTAATAATAAATCATCTATTTAATATTAATTTGTTGGAAATGAAGGTAAAATATTTTGATGGTGAAATATTATTATTCATAATACTATTTATATCGTTTTAAAGTAATTTGATCTTAATACATTGAAATATTTACTTATTAAAATGATTATAATGAAATAAGTATATTATATATCCAATTTAATGAATTAAAAATCATTTAATTATTGTTATTATGCATGTAATGAAAATTAATTCATTTTATGATTCAAAAATAATTATTCTTAAAAATGGTTTTTACTACTTTCTATGCTTGGATATTATTATTATTTTCCAAAAAAAAATATAAGTTATTTTTTAAAAAGATATTTTCATTTTTAAATAATAATTTCATTATATAATTAAGATTAATTGTTTATATTTTTATGAAAATATTGAATTAGGAATGAATTGTGAAAAATGAATATTTTTTCAAACCTCCCTTTTAATTTAAATAAATCAATTAATATATATGTAAAATATAATTTCATATTTACTTTTATAGTTCAATATGATCCCATTGATTTAATATAATCTAATTAATTTTTTAGGAATCAAAAATATATTTTATTTTTCTATAATATCATTTTTTTCATAAAATTTCATTCTTCCAAAAACATTATTTGTTTTGTTTTACATAATCATATAAAAATAAATTTTTAAAATTATTGGAATATATTACTATAAAATGGGTTTATTATTAATATACATGTGTTATATATTTTTTAAGTTGTTTAATTTCATTATAATTATTAATTAAAATAAACTTTTTTAAAAGTTTATCACTATAGTAATGGTTAAAACAAGATCATTATGCTTTAAGCTGCAAGATAAGGTCCAAAATAAACCCAAAATGATGATTTAATTTATTTTTTGATATCAATTTTACCATAAATAACATAAATTCATACAAATTGAATATTTTGGAAACTTTTTGTTTATTTTTACCTATCTATTATTTTATGTTAAAATATTTTATGAAATGTCATTATTTTTTTAATATATATAAAATGATTTAATAGTGATGAAATATAATAAATTAATTTTTATGATTTTTTACTCTAAAAATTTATAACCTGTTTTATGAAAGAAAATTATTTTTAATTTTTAGATATATTATAATTTCCATGAATTCTTATCTAACGTCAATGCAATACTTTTATAAGTAATAAAAAAATTCTATAAATTATTTTAAAAACATTTAATGTAATATATTTTGGAAGAATTATTGTTAGTGATGACATTAATGGATTTTTATAACATATTATTTTTGTTAAAATTGATTATATTTGGATTATAATGTTATTTTTTTCCTTTATATTCATTATTTGTGAATAGTAATGAAGATGGCATTAAATTTCATTTAATGTTTACTTGTATTTTTTAATTAATATAAAATTATATAAAAAATATTTGTTGAATCACGTTTCTAGGATAGTTTCTATCCAATAATTAATGGATTATATATGTGTCACTTTTAATTTTTAATATTTCTTTCATGGATGTTAAATAGTTAAAATTTGGTTACAATAGTTAATGTTAAACATAGATAATGAGGTATTTTAACCAATTTATATAGTATATAATGACACCTAAACCTACCTAAATTTTATTAAATTAATATATTTTTACAATAAACCACATATAATTTAATATAAGTTATTTAAAATCTATTTTTCAAGAGTTAAAATCATATTATATTACATTATTTCATGTTTTTACAAGTTTTTCACACACCTCACATGTAAAGGGAACCTCCTATCAAATATTATTCAAAAACATTGACACACATAGGTCAACTAATAATATAGAAGATAGATTACATATCCATTCCCTCCATCCTATATCTTCATTAATATCTTAAAACTATCATATGAAGGATTTTTTTGTATACCATTAGTAGTTTCCAACGAAGAGGAATAAAACTTTTACGAGCTCAATCATTTTAATTCTTATCTGACCTCCTTAAATTAGGTCCTAATTATAATGTCATGAAAAACATTATATTTCAAATAGATAAATTTTATTATTATTTTGAAACAAACCTTATTTATTAACGTTTTTATCCGATGACAAAAGAAAGGGTCGCTTGTGAGTATATACGGACAACCCAGTCCATGTAGTGATGTGGTCCATTTTAAATAACTAACTATCATCGTATTATATAATGTTGAATAAAATTAATATATATGATATATATGTAATTATTATTATTCTTAAATATAATTTATTTCTTACCTCCATATCATTCCATCTATTGGAAGAAGATAATGTCATTCGTACATACGTGTGGACTACCACATCAACTATGTGTTGCGCTTAGTTTTTCATTTCTATATTAAAATGATGTTAATAAGGATACATTTAATGAATTTATAATATATAAAATATATAATAATTATCTTGGAATGTTTAATTATTTTTAAACTTTTTTCAGTCAATCCACTGAAATGTGGAAACATAATTTTTCTGTAAAGAAGAACTGTCATCTCCTCGATGTGATATAATTCATTATTCAACACCAGATTATAGGGATTGTTATAAAATATAAATTAATGACTAAATATTAATATTATAATTTAGTAAAAATCTTGAGATCAAGAAAAAGGTTAGAGGATCTGAACTATCAAATCAAGAAATGCATGCCAAACAACAAGTTTTTACTAGGAATATAATTTTGATAAGGATTTTTTAATTAAAATGTGATGAGATGTTATAAGTAAATCATATAAGGTATTATAATTATTAATATGGTATATGTATTGAATAATATTAAATATAAAATTATTACATAAGAGGATAATAGTGTATAATAAACAACTTGGACTTGAGGTAATAGAATTCTGTTACAAAAACCTTTTATTTTCGGATTGTCTATATTAAAATTTTCTTTTGAAATATTATATTATCCTAATATAGTAAACCCAATATCTATTATTCTCATCGTGTTATTTTTTTGGTTTTAAATACTTATTTTAAATTTCATATCTCATTATATATTGAATGAGAATGTATTAAGGGGTTTTATTTTAAAGACTCATGATTTATTGTTTTCCTTTGATCTCTTTTCTTTCCATATAAATATAATTTTAAACATTTCATGAATATTATTATTTATAAAAAATATATATGAAGACACTTTAGCCAATATTTTTAATTTGTTATAATTATTTAATGATCATTCACTATTTTTTCCCAATAATGTAATTTCATACATTATACTCAAAGTGAGAAATGAATATTTTTTTCAACTTTTAATCCATTAAAAGAATTTCACATTTTCATAACCATGATTTACATGGATTATTAATTTACATGTTTCCATGATTGTTTTCAAAGATTTTTTTAAATATTCTACAAATTATACTTTAAAATCTTTTCAATATAATATGGAATTATATTATCAAAGGAAGAAAAATAATAATGTGATTTATAAATTTGTTATTACAAAAAGAAGAAATTTGGTTATTTGGGTTATTATTCCACATTCATTTCTATTTATTAAAGAACTCATTTTATTAGAAAAAATTTCATTTCTGATGAATCTATTTTCATCATTCTTCCTTTAATGATTTACAGTTTTTTGGTCATTAACATTATAATGATGTCATTCCCTATCACATACCATTATCTTATGGACCATTACATTTTCCTCTATTATATATTTGATTAATTAATGATTAAATGGAATCATTTTTGGTAATTTTATTTTTTTCTTAACAATATGCACTTTCTATATAAGGTATCAGTTAAAAGATGTTTATTAATAATGTCATTTCATTGAGCATAGAAATATTGTGAATTGTTGATTCAATATGGGTAATTTTTTTATAAAAAATTTTGAGAATGAATTTTATAAGTTATTAAATATATTATAAATTAATTTTTAATTAAAGTGATGGGTGAGTCTGAGTTAAAGATATCCCATTGATTCATCGACTGGTCTCTTGCATGTGGCATGAATGTAGACTAAGGTCTCAGGCAAATTGCATGCACAAATGCTTACTAGGGTTGCACGAAAGGAGAGAATGTGTAAAATTTACTTCCATAAAGCACAAATGCAGATCAGGGAATCATGAAAATTGCAAGAATGAATATGGATCGGGGACTTGGGTAAAGTGTGGATGCTAACCAAGGACTCTCACAATGCACAAAAATGGATATGGGACTCACACTAGGGAATCATTTCCATAACTCGATCATGAATCATGTGCAGCTTATAAGGACGAAGAGGTGGCTGTTTTTTCATGATTTGGGTTTTGATTTGTGGAGTAAAGGTAGTGGGCTTGTGCCTATAAATACACCATAACCCAAATTAAGATGTTTTGATGTTATTATTAAATTATTGATATAAATATTATCCAGATTAGAATCTCGTGGAGAGATCTCACAATAAAGGTTTGTAGAGATGAATTATACACGACTGAAAAATAATACATGTTTCACACAATGTGAATAAGGGATTACAAAAACAATAACACCATGGTATTTCTCAATATCTTAAAAATGTCATGAAAAATTGGACTCACTCTATGGTATTGTTCATGATCTGAAAATGTTATTATGCATAGGGAGAAATAAGACTCATGGAAGGGACTTGCAGAAGGGACTCGTGAAAGAAGACTTGGTAGAGAAGACTTGCAGAAGTATATTTTGTGGAAGGGAATTGCATAAGCAGACTCGTGGAAGGGACTCACAAAAGTAGACTCAAAAAAGGGACCTGTAGAAGTGGAAATATAGATGTTTAAGAACCCGGATCTTATTTTTAGGTACGTTTTCTTTTCTAGTTTTTTTTGAGAAAAAAGATGAGCTTCTTGAAATCTTAGGAGTACACATTGTGTACTTATAATAACATGCCATGTACCTAGTTACCACAGGATACCATGTACTTTTCGTGTAACGTCTGAGTACATGGCCATGTCTGGTGACCTGGAGACTGCCTAAATCGGAGGCCGAAAAATCCAAGTACACAAAGTTTACTTTTAAGGAACACGCCGTATACTTTCATTTTTGTCATTAAATGTTCTGGGGTCACGTCTAATTGACAGAACACACTTATTCTTCATCTGTCTCATCTAGGATCATTCGTATGGCCTCATATCTTCTCCGAGCCCCCGACTCTCTGTTTGTTCTCCAAATCGATCATTGTCGATTGCTTTGGAATCACCACAGTGAGTTCTTCCTTCTTCTAGAACTTTATCTCTTGATTTCTCCTCTTTCACAAGTGGTTCTCAGTTGAATTTGTTTATCTTTTTGGTAGATATATGGAATTATAGGTCGATTCAAGGACTATAGTTCACATATATCGATCTCATGATGCTGGGGTAGGGGATTTGTGCCTTTCCGTAGATAGTCTTTTAATTTTATGGGAAAATGTGCCCAATACCCAAGAACGGTTTATTGGGTGTTTATGATTTTTAGCCCTGTTTTGCCTACTATTTCATGTCTGTTTGGATAGAGGTTTTTTGTTTATGAATAGGGTTAATTTTTCCATGCTATGGAGTTTTTTCCCATGTTTTCTTGTTTTGACCATTTTTTCTACCTTACCTATTAGGATGCTTGTTTTCCTTGCCTAGTATTGTTAGGATATAGTAATTTTTATCTAGCATGATGTGGTATGTTGTAGATTTTTTATCCAAGTAGTCTTGTGGTTTACTATGGATGTCATGTATCGTTTGGGCATGATTGACTTACATAGGGATATAGTAACCTGGTGTAGTAGAAAATAGGGAGAATTGATGTTGATGGCTACTTCAGAGTGTCTGTTTACTTTTACATTGTGATACCATAGGAGGAATGGACTTAAGTGCTCCCTCATAGTGTTTTTAGTTTCCTCGATATGGTCCACATGGGGAATTGGACGTTGAGTTATTCCATAGAGTGCATATTAGTTACAAATACGAGACCATGGGGGGAATTGATGGTGAGTGCTTTTTGAGAGTGTCTTTGTTAAAGATGAACCATAGGGGTTAGACTGTGTGTACTTTCCAGAGGGTTTCTTGTGTTTTTTGGTTGAACTAGAGGGGTTAGGTTGTGAGTACTTCCAAGAGGTTTACCTTCTTTTGTTTAGTTGCTTACATGATATATGAAAATGATTTCAATTGAATTTGTAGGATTGTTACTATTTGTACTTCCATGTTTACTGCCTCATTTTTTTATTGCCTGCCATATATATTCAATGATAGTTAGGCATAGATCTTTGGGTGGTTTCCTACTAGGATTAGTCTCACACCCTATTTGGGTCATGCTTTTGGGCACAAATAGATTATATTGTTGCAGGTATAGATAAGCGCAAGCTCCCTTCTACTTCAGGTACTTGTTTTCTATAGAGCTGGGGAGCATGGGACCAAGCTAAGGCTTTCGAGGCTATGGAATTATTTTCTACTTTTCTTTGTTCTTTTATTTAGTACTCTATTCTAGAATTGTGATTTGTTTCGCTACATTCCTATACGTATGTATCATGCATCATTTATTTATATGTGTGTTCTAACTATTTAATACTTCCATTGTTTATTTTGGTATGGTATTATTACATCTTCCACTATCGATATCTGTTTTACTTTATCTATGTTACTCTATCAATGAGGGAATAGTTTCCCCACAATCACACTCAATGTCCTTGCTACTAGTCATCAACCTATGGCGTTTGGGAAAATATTCTTGAGGCCATGTGACCAACCGAGTACGGGGCGCCTCTGGACGGCTTATGGAACAAGGATGTTACAAAGTGGTATCAGAGGAATTATTTTCTTCTTGAATAACTATTTGGATCCTATATCCAGGTATATAAAGTAATATGTACTTGGTAATAAGCTATTTCCAATAGTGGCTAACCCATGTATGAGGAAAAGGAAATCAACATTGTTATTTCAATTTTTCTAGTTTTCCAATTTTACAGTTCATTTGGTTTCTCCATTGGGTGATTAACATGTTTTTTGCAGTTATCGTTGATATTATTAAGGTTATATTTCTGTTTCAACTTGATGAAAAGAGGGTATGCCTTCTCATGCATCATATAGGCACTTTTTAGAAATCACATGTCATGAATTCCTGCCATTCCATTTAGGGTGCATTAGTAATTTCATGTTTTTGTAATATATGTTGTTCTAGATATGCTTTTTTGTCATAGATACTTCGATATAATACATAATTAGGATAGGGTATTTATTTGTGTAAGGTTTCGTTTGAATGAATTCCAAACTTTGGATCTTGAGGTGTTATGGGCCCTCATGGATCGGAATTTGGTGGATCATTACACTATTATGATTGAAAATGACCTGTATGAGATTCCAATATTTGATTCGCGGGGAGTATAGGACCTAACGAATCAGAAATTGGCACCTTAATATTCATTTTGGTGTTTTCTGAGTTCTGGGGTAGTTTTTGAGGCTTACTATCTAGAAGAACCTAGAATACATGTCGTGTAAGGATGAATACACACCATGTGTCCTTCTGTTTGAGGAAGAACTATTTTTCTTATGTACACACCATGTATTATATGTACATGTCGTGTTTTCTCTAACTATGTCACTGGTTGTGTGGGAAGAGACATGTGGTCAGGAAATATTTCGTGCAACACGTCGTGTACCAGTTGTACACGCTGTGTTGTGTAGATCATGTTTCCACCCATGTGACTAACGACACAGATAGATAAAACAAAAGTTATGCATGTCATGTAAAGATTTAACATTCCATGTAGTGTAACCCATGTATCTGGCCAGGTAACAAACAACATGGGTCGGTGAAATCATTCAAGTACATGCCGTGTCTGGAACAAACATATCGTGCTCTGTAACTGGTCATGTAACTAACAACATGGGTCAGAGAAGATCATCTAGTACATTCCTTGTCTAGTACTAACATGTCGTTTAGTATTTTTCTAGGAGAACCTTTTATCTTAGCCATGTAGAAGAACTCGGGCAGGGGAAGGTGATTGAAGTACATGTTGTGTGTTAGGACAACCCGCCATGTGTATGGGGTGTTACATGACCTGGGATGGAAGAATTTCATGCCCATGTGAATGCATAAGGTAATACTCCATGTAGTGGTTATACACACCTTGTATCCATGTTTTAAAAAACATGAATGATTTCTTTCTCTTTTTCCCTTCTTACACTTATGAGTTTCAATACCTCTTAATCTTGATCTAAGGTGTGCGCTTGACCTTATAGAGTCATGCCATCGAGACATTCTCCTGTTGTCTTCATGTTACAGGGCAGTGATCAGACACTGAATATGGTTAATTAGGGACTACCAATAGATCATCCAGTGGTGCCATTCTTGGCCCCAACCGTCATTCTGGACACAGGTGATGACGCACAGTTACGAGAGAAATTTATGAGGTTTACACAGATATTCCATGGAGTACCGTATCTTGCCCCATTTATGGTAGATTTTACATGGGTTTTCTAGTAGTAGCATCCTCCCACTGTCACAAGGTAAGGGGGACCAAAGGTTGGAGATTCATGGCTAGAATCCATGCTTTCTATCTTCAAGCATCTAGACACACCTCTAGAGAGGAGGGTGAAGCTTTCTAGGTACATGCTTCAGGACTCCATGACGAGATGGTGGGATGTGATCTCACAAGTGGGATGCTAGCACGTTATGGCTTAGGATGGGTTCTAGCATTCCTTCTATGACTAATTTTACCTAATGAATTTGAGTGATGATCAAGCTCGAGAGTTCATGAGTCTGGTGCAGGGTACCCTCTCAGTCATGGAGTACTCTTCTCATTTCATAGAGCTGCATCACTTCACACCTATTCAAGGAGTTTATGAGTTATTTCTGGCAAGGAATTTTGAGGATGGTCTTAGGCATGACATCTGATCTCAGGTGAATATCTTCAGGTTTACATCCATCACTTCTATTGTCAATCGGGCACTAATCACAGAGCACAATCTGACAGATTATGGAGTTGTGAGCCAGGGCGTCTCGAAATCTGTAGTTGGTATCCCTCCTACTGAAAGCAGGAAGCGCCGAAAGGAGTCTACGTGCGGGGATCCTAGGAGGCAGGAAACATCTTATGGTAGCCAAGTGGGGTTCTACCAGTGCAGAAATAGTGGGCATACGAGGCCACATTTCCTGAGAGACCCAGTGGGCTGCCGATATTGTGGAAAGAAGGGTCATATTCATCTTTTCTGTCAATACTTCTCACCAGTAGCCAGTGACAGGGGTTCTTCTATGACTTCTCATCTGGAAACAGCACCACTAGCTTCTCATGAATCAAGGAACTAGAGTTCTTTTAGTCATTCAGGCTGAGGTGGTGGTTGTGGTTGTGGTAGCCATTCACTAGGCTTTCAATGAAAATAGGGTGGATCTACTCAGAGTGGTTAGGCAGGGTCACAGAGATGTGGTGTAGGTCAGACATTTTCAACAGATCATACCCATCAAGAGCAGGATATTGGACCCTCTATAGTTTGAGATATGATCCTATTTTCCTCAGTTTTATCTTCTTCTCATTTCGATACAGGTTCTTCCCATATCTTTCTAGTTGTTGATGTTGTGGAGATCCTCAGGATCTGTATCATTTCTTCGACTGATGTATTGGTGCTAGACACTCTATTGGGAACAAGAACGGATAGTGTATGCCAGTTCAAGGATTCCCCTCTTGAGATTAGTGGGTGACACTTCTTATGGGACCATTTTGTCTTAGAGATGAAAATCTATGAAGTCATTCTCAAAATGGACTAGTTAGTTTCCTTCCACGCAGTTGTCGATTTCTATCAACATAGGGTGAGTTTCACATCACCAGAGGGCTGATCGTTTCTCTATAAGGGTGTGTGGGGTGTTCAAGAGATCAGAGCAGGACGCGGTCATCATGGGTTGGGAGGAGTTACAACCCAAATTTCTAGTCTATATATGGATGACCAGGGGATTTCATAGACGGGATTTCCTCTAGTGGTGTATCTTTTCAGGAACATATTTTGAGAGGACTTTTCAGGTTTTCCTCCAGAGCGAGAGGGGGACATTTCTATTGAGCTTGTGCCAGGAGTGGCACTAGTGTCTATTCCTCCTTATAGGATGGCTACACTAGAGTTTTATGATCTCAAGAAGCAGTTGGAGGAGTTGTAGGAAAAGGATTACATCTAACCCAGTACTTCTCCTTGGGGTTTTCCTATCCTATTTGTGAAGACTGCAGACGGTACCCTTAGAATTTTTATAGGTTATCGGACATTGAACTAGTTGACGGTCAAGAATAGATATACCTTACTAATGATTGAGGATCTCTTTGATCACTTTAGAGGATCCTTTGTGTCCTTGACGATTTACTTGAGGTTTGATTACCATCACTTCCATGTTAGACCATCTAATATACCTCTTACAGCCTTCTGGAGTAGGTATGGCCTAAACGAGTATGTGGTTATGTCATTATGTGTCACGAACACACCTGTAGTCTTCATGGAACTGATGAACTCAGTGTTCCATCCATACATTGATTATTTCATGGTGGGCTTCATGGATGATATCTTGGTGTACTCTCACACTCAACACGACCATGACACCCATCTTGAGATCATTTTGAGTACATTGAGAGAGCAACAGTTATATGCTAAGCTCTCTAAATTCCACTTTTGGATGGACCAAATTCAATTCTTTGGTCATGTTATCTCAAATATAGGAGTATTAGTTGACCCAGAAAATGTGGGAGCATTAGTTTTCTGGAAGCAGCCAAAGAACATCTTTGAGGTGCAGAGTTTTATAGGGCTAGTGGCTTACTACAAATGATTCATAAAGGACCTTTCATGATTTTCAGCACCACTGATGGGTCTAACTAAGAATATTGTGAAGTACTTATGGTCAGATTCTTGTAAGACAGCCTTTCAAAAGCTGAAAGGGTGGATGATTTCAACATTGATACTAGTATTTCTAGAGTTAGTCCAGAGCTATATTGTTTATTGTGATGCTTCAGGTATTGGTCTTGGAGATGTGCTTATGTAAGGAGAAGGAGTTGTTGTGTACGGGACTCGGTAGTTGAGGACACATTAGATAAATAACTCGATGCATGATATCGAGCTGGCTGCAGTTGTTCATGCTTTACAGTGTTGGAGACATTATATTATGTGAGAGAATTTTTTGGTTTTCACCAACCACAAAAGTATCAAGTATATCTTCACTCAGCATGACCTAAATTTGATATAGTGAGGGAGGATTGAGTACCTTTAGTCCTTTGACTTTGAGCTTGACTACATGCCTAGGAAAGTCAACACAGTGGCTGATGCATTGAGCAGAAGGACTTAGATACATGTAGCTCAGGAGGCCAGTAGTGGGTGGTAGCTTATGGATTTGTTATCTTAAATGCATTTAGAGGTGCGCGTCAGATAGGGAAAGACATTTCTATCTTCTGTATCTATTACCTCTACTCTTCTTGATCGAGTGTGAATGAAACAGCTATCAGATTCAGAAGTCCTACTCCTACGGGAGAGTGTGTCAGGAGAAAATCATATTCTTGGATGGATAGTAGGTGAGGATGATATCTTGCATTTTCATGGGAACATGTGGGTGTCAGCAGACATACACGAGGAGATGATGTGAGACTTTCATTCCTCAGTTTGGTCAGTTAATCATGGTATCACCAAGATGCATCGAGATATACACCGTTAGTATTGGTGTCTAGGTATGAAGAGAGATGTTTCTGTTTTTTTCATGAGGTGTTCCACCTGTCATCAGGTGAAGGTGGAACATCAGTGTCCAGAAGGTCTTTTCATCTATTACTTAATCCCAAGTGTAAATGGAATGATGTGACAATGGATTTTTTGATAGGTTGGATAAGGTCACCTCGAGGGAATGATGCGATATGGGTTGTCATTTACATACTCACAAAGGATTCTCACTTATTTCCAGTCAAAGAGACCACCATTTTTTATGATCTTGGATGGTTGTACATTTGAGATATTGTAAATACACATTGGGTTCCACACTCCATTTTTCAAATAGGGATGGACATTTTACTTCTCGGGTCAGGTAGGGACTTCATAGGGCTTTGGGTACACGGGAAATTCTAAGTACAGTTTACCATCCCCAAATAGATGGCCAGCATGGTCGTACAATTCAGGTTCTTAAGGACATGCTTTGAGCATCTATCCTGAATTTTTGAGGTTCTTGGGAGAATCACATATCTCTTATGGGGTTTGCCTAAAATAATATTTTTCACGAAACTATTCTGATGGGACCTTATGAGCCTTTTTATTGTAGATCATGTCGATCACCCTTATGTTGGCTGTAGGTAGGAGAGGCAGCTATTATGAGACCTCATCTAGTCCAGGAGACCACGAAGCATATAGAGTTTATTTGGAAGATGATGGCTACTTCACAGTCATGACAGAAGTCTAATGCTGATTGACGGAGACGACCTTTGGAGTTCGAGCTTAGTGATCAAGTTTTCCAGTGTGTCACACTGAGGTTGGGACACATGAGGATTAGGATGTCAGATAAGCTTTAATCAAGGTACATCAGTGTAGTGGATGATGGGGGTGGTTTTCGTGGTAATATTTCATGGATGATGTGGTGTTTTAACGATAGTTTTTTAGTTTTTGATTAGTTTATGTGTTGTATGGTTGTGTTAGTAGATTGGTTATCCATGGAATAATTTTTAATGAAGAAAATTATGTAAATTTGTTACAAAATATATAAATGGTCTAGTTTTGTTGTTTCATAATTGGATAAATAAAAATGGTGATAAATGAATTTGTGGTGTTAATGTGAAATGATTTTTCCTATAAATAGGAGTTTCGGAAACATGGTAATTCTAGAAAATGTTGAAAAACGTGAATGAGTGTGTAATTTTTGTGGACTGTGTGGTGGTTTTGAGGTCTTTTATATAGTGGGGGAAATTATTAAGGTGGTTAACTTGTGGTGTAGTGGTTGTTTGGTGGTGTGTTCTGTTGAAGTTGTTGTGAAACCATAGGATGGGTATTATGTGATATCTAAATATCATGTATTTTATATTATTTCTATATGTGTTCAACCAATATTGGATAACCATTCCAATGTACAATGATTTTTGGTTTCATGTATTTTCATTAAAATTTGGGATTATTGTGACACAAATGGTCCCCCCCCCACTTTTCGAATCTTCTTTTAGTAATGATAGAATATGTGTACGTTGGCGATAAGTGGGGTAATGGTAAAGGAGCTCTCGGTTAGATATTTTAGGACGAAATAGGTTTCTTTAGGCGAGATGTCGTATGGCGTAATATGTTTCATTAGGCAAGGAGTGTTATAGTGAGGTTTTTATGTGATGTGGTGTGGTGTGTAGAATGGGTCATTCATTCTAGGAGGATAAAATGATGTTTATGTACTTCATGTTCATCATACCCTACAAACCTGGTAATGTGATGAGATGTGGTGTGATGGCTCAGGTGTCATTGAGTGAGGTTTGATGTGATGTGATGATTCATGATGCTTGTATGAGATTCTAGAACTTGCGAGTATGTCGTGGGTAGGTATGTGTCCTGACCCACATCAGATATGTGTTTTTAAGATATATTTATAGATGTATGGGAGAACAAGACATTCATTGATAGGTCATTATAGTGTAAAATTAGTGGGGAAGCAGCGGTAGGGATACATGTAATATTATTGATAATATATTACTATAGTGGATTCAGGATTTGGTAAGCGAGCCCTGGTGAGGCTAGGTTTGGTATGTTCAACTTTTTATGTTCTTTTTGGTTCAAAGTTTTTTCATTGGCACATTAGTATGTCATTATCACATGTTCAATTGATACCTTGGTTGTGATCCTACAGAGTGTACTTGTATCCTCACCCTACATATAAAAACTATTTTTTATGTTTCAAGGTGGAATATGGGTTCTACTACAGAGATTACTAGCATTGATTTTTGGTATGTTCTTCAATCTCCACATTAGGAATTATCTTTTGGTACATTAACATAGATATATTTATATGTATTTGATGACTTTGTTCATTCATTATGGGATAGTTTTGGGTTTATTTTCTTATTTTCTACTATAGTTTCATGTTATTTTATTATCATATCTCAAAAAACTTTATTATTACAAATTAATACCATCAATTTTTGATATTTATATAGCTTGGAGGCTTGTCGCAAAACCCAGTCCTGCTAGAGGTGGGTCTCAGGGGTCATTATCTCTTTCCCTATATTTTTGGATCAAGATGATTACAAATACAGAAAGGGATTTTTACAATGTTTTAACAAGGGTTTTGTTTGAGAAATTGGGTAGAGTTTTGTGCTAGTAACTATGATGATGTAATGGTTTAATAGGGAAACATTACTAGTTGATCTTGATGTATGAAAAATGATAGAGAGACTAGTTAGGAAATAATATTTTCAGGACCCCTATGATCTGGTACATGGACTCTAGGGTTATTGACCAACTAGGTGAGGTGGACCTAATTGTTGGGTAAAGACACGGAAGAGGTACATCTATCATTATTTTTTGTATTCATGTCTGAATTGGGTAATATTAGAAGATTAATTTTTAAAATATATTAATTAAATTTACATTTAATAAAATCCAAAGCTACCAAGATTTTGATTCATCCTAATTTTTTTGGAATGGATCACGGTCTTCATCGATGAGTATCTCATAAATTTGGGGTTTTGTAGGTAAATATAGTCGATTGTCATCGAATTAACTCAACAAAAAATGATGAGGCTGAGAAGAGGGATTTCTTTTCTTTTCATGGGACAATTTTGAAATATATGCAGGGAGTGTCATAGATCAAAAATCAGAGGATCTTGAGATCACTTATGTTCTGATTTGATCCAAGGAATATTTCTAGGTTACAATGGAATTAATACATTTGTATGGATTTTCACATTACCGGGGGATGTTGTATCATCCTGACTATAATGAGGCATACATGTTATATGAATACCTATCAATGGAGTTCCATTCAGAATTCTTATCATCGATGAAAAATGGAGAATTGTGGGTGGATATTTCTCTATTCCTAAGAAGATCCTGGCTGTGTGGGATCATGGGTTTAGGTTTTATTACATCATTCAGTTTTCCATATTTGTTTCCAAGATGAGGAGTCCAGAGAGAACTATCTAGAGGAGGTGTTGTTCAAAGAGGATACCCAAGAAGGAGTTAATTAAGTTCGTATTAAAAATATCTGATTAAATTATTTCTATTAAAAACCCCAATTTAATAAACAAGTTAAACTGTAGTGAATTTATAAATATTGTAAGTGTTAAATTTTTTCTCAAAGATTGATTATTTATCAGTTAACTTAATATTAATATTAAGTTAGATTTTTAAAATAACATAATGGATAGAAATAATTACAAACACTTGCTAGTTTAAATATAAGAGTTAATTTAAAAAATATTTGAATTTCGAAGTAATTAACAGTAGAATATTGAAACTAGTTTAAACTAAAATAAGATGCACAACAGTTTTAACCAAGAGGTTCAGTATCAAGCTAAGACTTGTTCCTCTCAAACAGTTTATAATAAACTTTGATCTACACCCTGGATCTGGGTAAACAACAGTACTGAGACTGTCGAGGTACTAAGACCTCTACCACAGTTCAACATGGGAAACACTATCACAATATCACACTGGTTATCCAGGTCACACTTGACCTCTACCACAATTCACAGTGGGATACTTATAAGGTTTAGAAAGTTTGAGTGAGGATTTTAGATATCCTATAGTTATGATTAGGATAAAGTTTTTGTTTAAGATAAACATAATCACACACACTAATTTAAATGTAAATAAACAAATCACATTAGATCTAATAATATTGAGATGAGTTTGGAAAGATCTATGTGGTGGCAATGTAGCTCTGGACTCCTTTTAGATTGAACAGATGTTATTTTGAGTCCTTCTTTGAAATTTGTCGGGAAAATGGAATATCATGGTTCTATTTCTTGACTTCCAGGCATGAGTGTTTTTCTTGAGATTATAGTAGTCTTTCTAGTAGAGCAATTTCCTTCAAATTTCAGAGAAGTTCTACTTTGAAGTGCTTGTGTATCTATTCCTTTTTATCCAATGCATCCTCTATGTACATCTTCTATGTATCTATATTATGCATAGCTTTGATCTTCCTTTTAGAGCTCATATGGCGGTTCTACATATGGAATGATTACTTCTGTAGATACGAGGTACGGTTCCCTGACAACCAACAAACATAATTAATTTTTTTTGACATAAGGCGTGATTACTTCTTCTGGTACGAGGTACGGTTTCCTGACATCCAAAAAACATAATTAATTAATTTCAGTTGCATAAAAAGCACCAAATATGACTGTTTATAATAGATAAATATAGATAGAGTTTAAAGAAATAGTGAATGGTTTCCCTCAGTAGATATTTTTATTAGTGAACTTGTAGCGGTGGACTTGTAATGGTAGGTCTGGCATATGTAGATGCGTGTGTAGTGATATCTCCTTCTATCAGTAGCTACATATGTCAGTAGCTCTTTGTAACAGTAACTCTTGTAGTAGTAGCTCATGTATCATTAGCTCCATGTGTAGTGGTAGTTCCTTGTATCGATAGCTGTTACTCTCTGTATCAATAGCTTCATCTATCAGTAGCATCATTATTTCCTCTATCGGTAGCTTGTGTAGCGGTAGACTATGTATCGGTAGCTATGCCTATACCAGTGACCCTAGAACTCGAATTATTATATAGTATATGTTCTATAAATTTCATTTCCAGATTGAGTTAGTATCAAGATTAATCATCTTTAAACATTTATAATCATAAATAAACATTGATTAACATATTTCCATGATATGATATGATAATTTTGATATTCATATTAACTCATTCGCATGATGTCATAATTTTAAACTATAATTAATATATAGGTAGACATTATTTGGGATTATCAAAGCATATCTAAACATAATTGAGATTATCAAAATCGGTGAGTCCAAAAATCTCCCCCTTTTTAATAATCACAAATTATGGCATTATAATCGAGAATAATTATTAATGTATCAGAATAAAATACATTTGTGCTCACTTATTAGTGTGTTCAATGATACTTTCAAGTGATTTCAAAATAGCATTCCTTGTAACAATAAATGAAATATTTTAAATGAAATAGAGAATATGGAATAAAAGGTAAATGTATCATAGGTAGAATTATATAAATAAAATAGACTCATTATATATCTGAGACTCATATTATATATCTAAGACTCATTTTCCCTATCCTTAGCCAAATTATTCTCCCCCACACTTCTCCATATCATTATTTCCCCCCCATTGTGATTATAAAAAAGAATAAGTAAATATGAATTGAGCATAGAGACAACATAAAGTAAAGGAGAATGAGATTGTGTAAGTATTATTTCATGAAAATATACATAGAAATATGGAAATGATACAAAAAGAATACAAGTGATCCCTATCAAATTTCCTAGACACTAATCAATCCACCTCCTCAAAAGGTAATTTGGATTTTCTATTGGGATCAGAAGAGGATTGAGGCTTGGTGGATGTAGGTGAAGTCTTGGGAACACCAGTGATGATCAAAGGTGGTTGAGCTACAGAAAAATTGTCGGGCCTGTAATGGGTACTCCTTTGTGTGATCATAGGAGTACGACATAGGATAGCTTGAGCTAGAGTCAACTGAGGTGTGGTAGCAGACTAACCAGAGGGAGGTAGGGTTGTAGGTACAATAATATGTGTATTGTCCACATGTAGAAAGGGCAGTAACAGGTTCCTAAAATCCAGGATGATTCCACCTCCTCTCTCTATTGAATAGATAAAATCATCATTGTTCTCTATAAACTTTTCCAAGGCAGGAGTCAACTCCATAAGCTTACTGACATGTTCTTTGAAGGCTTGAGTGAATGGGGGTAGTTTCAGATTCTCTAACACCAGCTTGAAATAATTGGTTAGCTGATGATTTTTGTACACTTGCTGAAAATAATAATCAATTTTTTCTTTGATTTCCTTTTGGGTTACAGTATCATCTATCATATAGTCTTGGATGATTTTTCTGATATCCCCGGTGGTTGTAATCACCTGAGAATCAGATGAGATACTAGCACGAGCCTGAAAGATTTCTTCTTTCAGCACAGATCAAAACTGTTCAACATCAACCAATGATTTGGATGCACCAAGAGGTGCTACAGTAAAAGATATTGTTTCTTTGAATGACTGAGTCAAATTACTTATCAAATTTTTCACAAAAAAAATCATGAGTACTAACATGAGTTTTTATGGTCTTCTTAAAATATTCAAACACATCCAAAAACTGTTTCACCAAAATTCGAATGTAGTTGATATCAGTATCAACTTGAGATTTAGATCTCATGAGGGTATCAAATGAAGCAACTGATTTCTTTAAAGAATCAACAGCTTCTGTCAAACTTCTATTCTAATTTTGACACACTTTCACTTCATCCATCACTTTTGTCACAAAACTTGACAAAACACTTCTCAGATAAGATACCAAAGAACTCTTCATCTTATTTATCTCTTCAACAAAAAAGTTTTTCAAAACAGATTTCAGAGCCTCAAGATCTCTTTTTCTCACAATGTCTTCAAGAAGAGCTAGAGGAGCTACTGGTTGAGCAGTAACTTCCTCTGAGAAAATATCATAAGACACAGGATTCCTTCTAATATGTGTCTCATCATAAAAATCGGGATAGTCTAGTACCAATAAAACAAATCCTGGATCCACAGACCAATCTTCCACTTCAAAGGTCACAGAAACTGATCCTATCATTACAAGTTGCTCCCCCTCAACCTGAGCTTCTTCCTCTTTACCACCAGCTGCATCCACCTCCTCCTCATAGGAGTCATCTACAACCATATTTATATCCAAGCCAGGTGGCATAGGATGGGGTATATTAGCAATCGGTATGGGTCTATCCACTTCAACAACCTCCTCAACGGGCATAATAGAGCTCTCAATTAGAGGACTGAGATTCAAACAGGTACTTCCATTTTTAGATACTTCTTCCTCTTCATTATCACTACTACTTGAATCTGGAGCAGTCTCTATATGAAGTGATCTAGGTAGGTCTTCCTCATTTATAGATATTTCTTCAATAGTTTCTCCATGAGTTTCTTCCTTCACAGGTGGACTTTCCTTCCCATATGATACCCTTTCAACTACTGGGTTTGGAGTCAGATTAGGATCTCCTCCATATTATATAAATGTATCCTCCTCAGCATTAGAATCACTTTATTGAGGTTATTCTTCATTAGTTCGTAGACCTGGATCTCTCATATCTCATGGCCGATTGGGATTTTCAAAAGGGTTAAATTTATCATAAAAATTCTAATAATAATTGACCCAGTCCATTTTCAATGGGTTCCAGCCAATCTTCATGTACTTAAAAACTGTTTTTGTAACTCAAAAGTTGTCTCTTACAACCGTTATCTCATCCTAAGACTAAGCCACTCCTTTTACCTTGATCATCAAAGAGATCAGCATTGCAAAGAATAGAGCATTTGTTTTTTATTTTGTCCTGGTCATATCTTTGATTTGAATCATCAGAAGCCTTAAAAAATTTACTTTGACCCTATTCTTTAGAAGATATAACAATAATATATCTTGTAATCTGAGGTTTTCAAAATCAAATCTTCTTGGACTTAACACATGATGGAAAAATTTGAACAGCAACTGGTTTTCTCCATCCATTTTTGTAGCAACTACTTTTCATGATGTTCCATCTCTAGTGATCTCTTCCAAAGTAGTTTCATACTCAAAAATGTCACTAGTGGGGGGTACCGAATTTGAGAAATATCCAAACTCACCCTCGTGTAGAACTTTCAAGCACTCAGCCCATTAAATGGAAGAAAAAGATATTATCTTGTCATTCAATACATATACCATTCTTTTTTCACCTTCAGATTTCTAAAAATGAACAAACTCATATAATCCCTTTACCAGTTTCGGATAATAAGGACCATTGTTATTCGCAAAACATTAGAGACATCCGTGTTCATCCAATATCCTTATAATCAAGGATTTTCTATGCAGGGGCCATTCTGCACATAGTTCTTTCTCGATTATGATATTTCTATTCAATAAGTGCGGGTTCACTACACTATTCTTACGACTTGTTCCACTTCCAATGACTTTAGATCCTTCTTCATGCCTCTTTTCACTTGGCGCATCACCTTCATCTCTCAACACTGGCCTTCTTACTCTTTCCATTTCTGAATCGAATAACTTAGGGTTCGTAAGAAATTTGGGAGTTTGACAAGTAAGGTTTGAAGTGTATAGAGTTTGCGGTGGATTGAAACGTGACTTAGACGTAATTTTTATCATTTAGGAATTGAGATATAATAAAAAGAAACACATAAAAATAATAAAGGTTTTCATTAAAAACACAAAATCCAAACAGCGCAGAACATATCGGTGACAAATACCAGTGAGAATCCTAATGGTGAGGTCTCTCTAATGATGAGGTTTCGCTAATAGTGAGGTTTATCTATTGGAGAGGTTTCACTATCAGTGAGGTTTATCTATCGGTGAGGTTTCTTTATTGGTGAGGTTTCACTAACGGTGAGGTTTCACTAATGGTGAGCTTTATCTATCAATGAGATTTCTACACAGTTTTTCATCCCTAACTCATGTCTATTATAACTTAACCTTCCATAACATAAAGTATTGGTAAATATGTCAGCTAATTGATGTTCAGTGCCTATAAATTCAAGAGTAATATCACCCTTTTGATAATGATCCCCCAAAAAGTGATGCCTTACATCAATGTGTTTAGTTCTAGAGTGAGATATAGGATTCTTAGAGATATTGATCGCAGTATTGTTGTCACAGCTTATAGATACATGCCTAAATTGATATCCATAGTCCAATAATGTATGTTTCTTCTCCAGAATTTTTTTCACAACAATTACTAGCATCAATGTACTCTGCTTCAGTAGAAGGCAATGCAATATAATTATGTTTCTTAATACACTAAGATACTAAGTACTTGCCTATAATATGATGTGTTCCCGATTTACTCATCCTATCTAACTTGAAACCAACAAATTCATCATCTGAATAACTTATTAAATCAAAAGATTTTCCTTTTGGATAAAACAATCCTAAATTAGTAGTATGTTTAAGATATTTGAAAATCATTTTAACAGCAAGCAAGTGTGAATATTTTGGATTAGCTTGAAATCTTTCACACATACCCACACTAAATATAATATATAGTCTACTAGTAGTAACATAAAGTAAACTCCCAATCATACCTCTATAAATGGATTGATCCATTGGTTTCCCAGTTTCATCTGAATCCATGATATAAGTAGTACTCATAGGTGTATCACTTTCCTTATTATTATCCAAACCAAAATGTTTTAAAAGATCCTTTTTATATTTTCTTCGATTTAAAATAATACCATTTTTATTTTTAAAAACGTGAAATCCAAGAAAATATTTGAGTTCTCACATTAAACTCATTTCAAATTCACTTTTCATACTCTTTGAAAAATCAATACACAAAGCATTTTTAGAAGATCCAAAAATAATATCATCAAAAAATATTTTTACAATCAAAACATATTTGGAAATCCTTTTGATAAAAAGAGTTGGATCAGCAATACCTTTAATAAAGACTTTTGAAATAAGAAAATTTCTAAGTCTATTATACCAAGCTTGTGAAGCTTGATTTAAACCATATAAAACTTCAGAAATCTTAAAAACTTGATTTGGAAAATGAGGGTTATAAAATCCAGGTGGTTGTTAAACAAAAACATCTTCAATTATAAAACCATATTTAAAATAACTTTTAAAATACATTTGATATAACTGGAAATTCAGATGAGCAGCATAAGCAAGTAGAATTATAATAGCTTCTAACCTAGAAACGGGTGAAAAGGTTTCATCATAGTCTATTCCTTCTTATTTACTATATCCTTATGCATCCAACCTAGATTTGTTTCTAACTATATTTCCAAACTCATCAACTTTATTTCTAAAAACCCATTTACTGCCAATGGTCAAGGTGTCCTTAGGTATTTCAACTAATTCACAGACATTGTTTCTTTCAAATTTATTTAATTATTCTTGCATATCCATTACCAAAAACTTATCATTTATAGCATCATTGATATTTTTAGGTTCTGACTGTGAAAGAAAGGATTGATGTTCAACCTAATTTCTTAAAGAAGCCCTAGTCTGAGTTCCTCTATATAAATCTCCTACAACAGTATCTAAAGAATGGTTCTTTATAATCCTAGTTTGTATGGTCAAGATAGGACTAGAGAGTTTAGGTTCTTCTGTTGACTCAGTTATAATAGAAACAGGTTCTAGAAAATTTCCATAATTACTAATTTTTACTGTTGATTCACAGTTTCTATCATTAAGGTCTATAATGGATAGGTCTTCTTCAAGATTTTCTGGTGAAGACTTGTGTTCATGCAGATCAGTTTCATAAAATTTTACATGTAATGATTCTTCCACACATTTGGTTCTTTTGTTAAAGACTCTATAAGATTTACTGGTTATAGAGTAACCTAAGAATATTCCTTCATCTCTTTTGGATGCAAACATATCAAGATGAACTTTATTATTGAGAATAAATACTTTGCAACCAAAAACTCTAAAGTAACTATATTTAGGATTCCTATTATTCCATAGCTCATAAGGGGTTATTTTGAGAGTTGGTCTAATCAAGACTCTATTTATAACATAACAAGTTGTATTTACAGCTTATGCTCAGAAGTAAATAGGTAAGCCATACTCACTAAGCATAGTTATTGTAATTTCATGAAGGTTTCTATTCCTTCTTTCTACTACACCATTCTGTTGATGTGTCCTAGGAGTAAAGAAATTGTGATTGTAGCCATTGTGTGAGAAATAGGTTTCAATGTCATGATTTTCAATCTCATGAACATGGTCACTTCTCAGGGTATTAATATTATGTCCACTAAGGATCTCTACAGACATAGAGTATTTAATGAAATAGGAACAAGCTTCACTTTTGTGAGCAATAAAGTATACCCAAGTATATCTAGAAAAGTCATCTACTAGAACATAGACATAGTTCTTCCCATTTAAACTAGAAATTCTAGATTGTCCAAACAACTCCATGTGAACCAACTCGAGAGGTTGAGAATTTGAAACTTAGTTATTTAATTTGAATGAAACTTTATATTGCATTCCTTTTTGACATGGATTACAAACGTTGTTAGTTGGTAATTTTAGTTTTGTTAGGTCTCTAAATAAACCTTTCCTAGTCAGTTTCTTAAGTGAATCAACATTGTAGTGTCCTAATATTTTGTGACATTTCCAAGATTCTTTATGAAAAGCATTTAAACAAGTAACATTTTTTTTAGCTAAAGAGTTCAGATCTACAGCATATACATTTTCATTTCTCAAAGCAGTAAATACCAAAGTATTTTTAGAATCAAATATATTGAAATCATAATTCTCAAATATCACATTGAATCAATCATCACAAAACTGAGAAATACTTTACAAATTGTATTTTAATCCATCAACTAATAATAATTTAGAAATTAAAATTGAATAATTATTACGAATCTGTCCTAAGCCAATGATTTTTCATTTTGAGTTATCCACAAATGTGGAATGCCCTCCATCAACCCTGATTGAGATCTTAATGCATGAGTAGTCTCATGTCATATGCATTGAACATCCATTGTCCAAGTACCATGTCTTCAAACAGGAACTTCTAAAGCAAGTTTCCTACAAAAAAGATTTAGACATAAGATAATTTTGGTACCAAGATTTTCTTGGGTCCAGACAGGTTATCAAGTAAAACTTTAGACACCTATATTTGTCAAAAATGTTTCCTATATTTAATAGATTCAAAGTATTTTGATAAATAAACATTTTTTGGTCTATAAGAATTTGAATAGCTCGATGAAGCATAATAATTTCCAGAACATGAACTAGTAGCATACTGTCCAGATTTTGTAATGAATTTATTCTTAACAATCTTTCTCTATCCAGGTTGGTATCCTAAACCAGTAGTATACTTTTGTGCAACCTGTTTTCCAAGAATTTGAGTTAGAGTATTATTTCCATTTGATAATTTCTCTAAGTCTCTTCTAAGTTTCTCATTGCAAAATTTAAGTTTAGTATTCTCCTTTAACAGTTGAGCATTATTTTTCTTTTCTATATTGAGATCAAATTTAACATTCCTAGTCAAGGCATACTATTTCTTTATTAATTTTTACTTGTCTTTCAGCTCATTACAAGTATCTTATAACATATTATAGTATTCAAATAATTCATCTTTTGAAATATTATTATCATTATTCGAATCACTTCCATTCACAAAATAATAATCATTGTAAATTGGGTAATTCAGTGTTACCTTAGATGTTTTAGTCATGAAACACATGTTGGCATGATTCTTTTCTTCAGAATCAGAAGCTTCAGATCCACATGAGCTGTCTTCAGAAGCACTCCATGTAGCTTTTAAAGATTTCTTATAATTTTTTTCCTGGTAATCATATATATTTTTAAACATCAATTTTGGACAGTCATCCTTAACATGTCCTTTCCTTTTAGATTCATAACAGACTATCTCATCATCTTTATCAGCTTTCTTCCAATCTCTCTTCCAATTACCTCGTTGGTCATACATACCCTTATAATATGATTTTATAAATAATTTCTTCCTCCTATAGAATTTTTTGAATCTCCTAGCTATATGAGCCATCTCTTCATCAGTATCTAAATCTGAACCTTCACTTGTTGAGCTTTCGATAGGTATGTAAACTTTCTCCTTGTCATTGGTATTTGAGGCAGTAGACTTAAATTCCATTGAATTCTTCTTAGGTTCGTCATCTTGCTCTTTTTTTACCTTCAACTCTTCTTCCTATATCATCAACTTACCAATAAGATCTTTAACAGGTATTGAACTTATATCACATGATTCTGTTCTTGAAATCGATGTGCCTCTCTATCTTTCTAGAAGACATCTGAGTATTCTCATGATTTTCTGTTTTGTAGGAACATCTTTTCCCACTGAGCTCATGGTGTTAACAATTTCATTGAACCATAGATACTTGTTTGAAATAGGTTCATCAGACATAATTTTAAAATTATCATATTTAATAGTGTAAGTGTTTAATCTCATCTCTTTCACATTGGTTGTTTCTTCATGAGAAATAGTCAAAGTATCCCAGATTTCATGTGCTGCTTTACAACCATAAATTTTGTTAATCTCTTCATATCCTAGAGAGCAGTAAAGATCATTCATTTCTTTACAATTATTATTGTAATCAGATTTTTTAGAATCATCCCATGTAGTTCTACCACTCTTTAGAATCTCATACTCAGACTCTTTAGCAGTCCAAATGTCAAATCTCGTACTTTATAAATGGATTTTCATTTTGATTTTTCATTAATAATAATTATCACCATTAAAGAATGGTGGAATGTTAGTAGTTGCACCTTCTAATCTTTCATCCATGATAACTAATTTTTAAGAAGATATAAAAATTTAGAATTGACAGAAATTTTGAGATCTTTAAGACACAACTAAAATCATAGTTGAAAACTGTTCACAAACAGAGTGTTTTGAAAAAAAAATTATCTACTACCCTCTGATACAAAATGTTGTTCGAAGAGGATACTCAAGAGGGGGTGAATTAAGTTCCTATTAAAAATTTATGATTAAAATATTTCTATTAAAAAACCCAATTTAATGAACAAGTTAAACTGTAGTGAATTTATAAATATTATAAGTGTTCAATTAGTTTCTCAAAGATTGATTATTTCTCAGTTAACATAATACAAAGATTAAGTTTGCTTTTGAATCTAAATTACTGGATAGCAATAATTACAAACACTTTCTATTTCAACTATCATAGTTACTTTAAAAATAGATCTGAATTTCAAGTAATTAGAAGCAGAATATTAAAAATAGTTTAAACTGAAATAAGATACACAGTAGTTTTACCCAAGAGGTTCAGTCTCAAGATAAGACCTAGTCATCTCAAATAGTTTATACAAAACCTTGATCTACACCCTGGATCGAGGTAAACAATAGTACTGAGACTATCCAGGTACTAATACCTCTACCACAGTTCTACCTGGGAAACACTATAACAATAGAACACAGTTTATCCAGGTCACACTTGACCTCTACCACAATTCAAAATGGGATACATAGAAGGTTTAGAAAGTTTGTGTGGGTATTTTAGATATCCTCCAGTTATTCTTAGGAAATAGTGTGTGTTTAAGATAAACAGAAGCACACACCTACTCGAAATGTAAATAAAAAAATCACAGTAGAGGTAATAAGATTGAGATGAGTTTGGAAAGATCTATGTGATGGAAATGCAGCTTGGGACTCCTTTTAGATTGAGCAGATGTTGTTTTGAGTCCTTCTATGGAATTTGTATGGAAATTAGAGTATCATGGTTCTATTTCATGACTTCCATGTATGAGTGTTTTGCTTGAGATTGAAGTAGTATTTGTAGCATAGAAATGTCCTTCAACTTTCAGTGAAGTTCTTCTATGAAGCTCTCGTGTACCTATTCCTTTTTCTCCAATACATCCTCTGTCTACATCCTCTTTGTCTCTATCTTATGCATGGATTTGATCTTCATTTTATAGATCATTCGGTGGTTCTACATAAGGCATGATTACTTCTGTAGGTATGAGGTATGGTTCCCTGACATCCAACAAACATAATTAATTAATTTCTGACATAAGGCGTGATTACTTCTGCAGGTACGAGGTATGGTTTCCTGACATAAAACAAACAAAATAAATTAATTTCAGTTTCATTAAAATCACCATATATGACCATTGATAATATATAAATAGAGATAGATTTTTGAGAAATAGTGACTGATTTCCATCGGTATCTCTTTGTATCAGTGAACGTGTAGCGGTGGACTTGTAATGGCAGGTCTTGCATCGGTAGCTACTTGTGTAGCGGTAGATCCTTCTATCAGAAGCTCCATCTAATGGTGGATCTTTTTAATGGTAACTCTTTTAGTATTATCCCATGAATCAGTAGCTCCATGTGTAGCGGTAGTTCCTTGTAATGTTAGTTGTTACTCTCTGTATCAATAGCTTTATCTATCGGTGGCTTCATTCTTTCCTCTAGCGGTAACTTATGTAGTGGTAGACTATGTATTGGAAGCTCTGTCTGTACTAGTGACCCTAAAACATGAATGGTTATAAAGTATATGTTCTATGCATTTCATTTCCAAGTTGATTTAGTATCAAGATTAATCATCGTTAAACATTTATAATCATAAATAAACATTGATTTAACATGTTTCAATGATATGATATGATCATTTGGATATTCATATTAACTTATTATCCTGATTTCATAATTTGAAATTATAATTAATATATAGATAGACCTTATTTGGGATTATCAAAGAATATCTAAACATAATTGAGATTATCACAACAGGTGAGTCCAACATGAGGCATTATGACCTATGATTAGGTGTGTAGACACCATGTTTACACATTCTATGTATGTGTTTGTGGAGAAGAATGTAGAATTTTTCAAGAAGATTATTCATTTTGTGTTGAACCTAATAGTGTTACCATAAATTATTTTTGAGAAGTATAGCTTCAAGAAGTGGGTGATGGGTGTTAAAATATTTATGGTTTCAACCAATGGGGAATCGATCATGTAAGTTCATTTCTTTTCCATTAGGAGTAAGTGGTTTTTTTTCACATGTTTGTAGGGTTTTCATTTTCGGTTTTATTTATAAGGGAAATGGTCATTTCTTGATGCATTTTTCAACTATTCAGGAAGTCTAGTTTTATGTTGGTGTTTATACACCTTTTTGGAAGAACTATTTGTTTACTCCATGGATTTTTATGTGGAAAGGACCATTGACTCTTATTTAGATGAATGTGGTAGATGGTTTTCATGGTGGGATGTATCATGATAGTCCCCATCCATAGATACCTAAACTAGAGTATTTTTATAGAGGTTGATATCATAGAGGAAATGGAAATTAGTGTGGTAGAATGCATGCATTTGAGGCTTCATATTCATCAAGGCTAGTGGTTATCAAATATACGGTTCATTTATCATATACCCTTATTTGTACCTTATTAGTTTTAGGAGCCTTACAATCTATTTTTGATCCTACTATGGTCCATGTATTGGGAATGGATATAGAGTGACTCCCATTACCTGTAGTGTTATCTAAAGAAGTTGCATATTAGGCTTCTTTGTTCCGTGTGTTTTTTAGGTGTAGGATAGTGATGGGATAACAAAAATAATTGGGATATTATTTATTATTACTGATACAGTTGTTCATTATTATACTTTTCAAGGTTTGGTTATATTTTGTGTGTGTAGTCATCAACAATTTCTATATAAAAGTTTCATTTTCCAATGTGGAGGGACAAAAGGAGGTATTTGTTGGTGAGAGAGGTTTTCAAATGGATGACAAAAATGTGGATCCACTTTTTTCATAGTAGGAGGACCTATCTATGGAATCTCAGGTGGATTATACCCCCAAGGTTTTGGATTAGTATCTTGATGTTTTCCCAGATCAAATTATATTTCTACCCCCACCCCCAATGTGATATCGAGTTTCTAATAGAGTTGCAACTATGAATGTCTATAATTTTGATGGGTCCCTATCAAATAATGCCTAAGGAACTACATGAGATAACGTTTTAGGTGGATGATCTAATGAAAAGTGGTTTATTCTACACCAATGTTCCTCCTTGGGGTTCACCAGTTTGGTTATATCATAATTAGGATGGTAATATAACCTAGTTTGTAGACTACCATAGGTTGAATCTTTTAATTGTCATGAACCAATACCCTCTTCTAAGGATCTATGATCTATTAAACCTTATGAAATGATCCATATGGTTTTCAAAGATTGACTTGCTATATAGATATCACCATATGAGGGTGAATTATAATGATACTCTGAGTAAGGACTTTAGATATTGGTATAGACACTTCAATTTCATTTTCAAGTCATTTTGCGTCACAAATGCACCAGTCATATTCTTGGGGATCGTGAAATCAATCATTTGTGATTTCCTATATTGGTTTCTAGCATGTTCATTGATAATATCTGGATTTAATCAAACATATAGTAGGATGATGGTGTGACTAAGATGTATTATGGTATGAGGAGATATTTTTTGGGGCCTTAGATGAAACAGGCGGTAGATGATTTTTGCAATAGTTTTTCTTGTTTTATAGTAGGTGAAAATGGATCACAGTTTTCATGGAGGTTTATACAATCCATATTTTTTTGAGTGAAAATGGGTTGAAATCTCCAAGGATTTATTCACTAGGTTAACCCAGTCTCTAGGGTGGTGTGGTTTAGTTTAGGTTAAAGTGGATTTAATGATGATGTCAGCTCAATTTTTGGAAATCCTTGAGTTCAGTGTCACTAATTTTTTAGGGAGATGGTATGTGGATGATGTGGTTAATATTCATGGGAGACCAAGGACTATAATCATTGATTGAGATCCTAATTTCACTTCATAGGTATTGTGGGTATTTTAGCATTCCTTTTTGTCCCAGTTTCACATTAGCACTACATTTTATCCTCGTAAAGATTGAAAGAGGGTTAAGACCATACCAATACTCAAGGATATGTTATGTGATTGTTTCTTTGACATTGGAGGATAACGGATAATGAATATACCTATAGTTTCACTTTTATACATTGACATTTATCACCCATCCATTTTGTGGAAGCATTTGAGGCATCTTATGGGTGGTCATTACATTCTCTGTTATACAGTATAATGGTTGGGGATTAAGAAATGAGGTGTCTTTATATAGTTTAGAGAACGACTGAGATGGTATAATTTTTTATATAGAGGATGAGGGTGTTGTATGACCCTTATATGGAAGTTATTAATCATTGGGGAGGCCCCTAGAGTTTCAGTTTGGAGACTATGTATTTTTCTGGGTTTCCCCTCAATAGGGGGATGTAGAGGTTTGAAAAAGGGTGTATGATTTATCCCTAATTCATTGATACATTTTTGGTTTGGGGGAATTCTAGAATAGTGTAATATCAATTGGTGATTACACTATGGTGCGGCATGATCAATGACATATTTCACATTTCAAGGATTCATTTGTATCATCATTATAACTCCCACAATATCTAATTTTGTGATTTGGATATCTTGGATGAAATGATATTAACTAAGTGTACTGTAGATATCTAGGATCATTGAGAGAAGTTTCTACATGGATGAACTATCCCATGGGTTCACAAATTATGAAGGTATGTTGGTCTGGTGGAGAGTACTTGGGATTTCAAGATGCATATGCATTCTGAGTACCCAAAGTTGTTTTTATTATTTCTTTATTATGTTTTTATTGATGATGTGATGCTTGTATTTTTTTATGATATTTTATTTTCAGTAAAATGTAATGTGTGATAAAACATCCAACAAATGAAGAGATTAAAAATTGATTCTTAATCAAGAATAGTTGTAATGTTACTTATTTAACACATTTTGTGTAACAAATAACCCTTGGATGCCCTGAAACCCAACACGTGACCTAATATACCACATACTCGAAGGGAGTTCCTGATACCCATAGGTTGCCGACAAGAACCCAGACATCGAATGAAAAAACTAAAGGAATGATTTCTCCCATATTGAACATCCACACATCATATATTCAGAAAAAATAAGAAACAACAGAAGGCTAACCAATATATATTCCATAATTTTAAGGGACAACAATGAAAGTTGAAAACTAAAACAATAGTTAACTCTAAAAGGAAAGTCCAACTGAAAAGGACTCAAAACCATACTGCTACTCCAAAAATTTAATGGAAAAACTACCACCATATCCCAACTACTTATCCAACCCAACTAACACGAACCTCACCACTTCATTGTGGCACCTTTCCTTTCCCTACTTGGGAAGACAAACAAAGGTCTACTCACCACTGATACAATGCGTAGGGTGTGATCTAATAGGATCTGTAGGATCCCACCCAGTTGTTCCATATCATTATCTATAAAAAAAATCAAGGATTCTTATTTATAATTTAAAACATGGCAAGATAAGTAGTAAAATATTTTTATAGAATGTGGGGTATAAATCAACTTTTCAATAGTTCTAAAAAAGTAGGTATATTAGTTTCAAAGCCTCTTTTTCATAACCTTTTTCCACAAGAATAATCATGCATAGTAAGGAAAACTCTGAAAGCCAAGAAATACAAAATAGAACCACATGTATCACAACACTAAGGAATACTACAGGTCTATGCAGCAGACTACTCGTACCATAAGAATCAAGTGCACAAAAACTGATCCTAGAACACATTCCTAGGATGTAGTGGAATACCCCATGAGTAAACCCCCCAAAACATCACTATATGTCCCCTAGAACAACATGGGTAGGTAATAGATAAAACCCCCAAGAAAAAACTCTTTCATAATCACATATTAATGGATGATTTCCTCCAGATAAACCTTCCAACTAAGTGCCCAAGGTAACCCATGTTCTCTTTTTCACAAACTTGTTTCAATACCATGAAAACCATTCAAAACCATTTATAATCCATTTAACAAAAGCCAATGAAACCCATTTTTCTTTTAAAACCCCTTCTTCAACACACATAACAATCATTTAAAATTCATAATTCAATTTATAAGTCCATTTTCGAAGAAATAAAGGTTCATTGGCATAGGCAAGAGACGGAACCACCTACCTCAATGTTTAGGTCGCACACACCCAGAATAGAATATAAAAGAAACTAAACCCAACAATATCATCAATGAAGGTTCTAGAATCAAACCCAAACCTCAATGGATTGATTCAAAATAGATTAAAAGGGGTTGGATGATAGAATAAACCCCATGTACTTCAATAATTATTGTCTACTGCACCACAACTAGCCAAGGAACAACCTTCAAGGAAATATCTCACAATGGATCTAGTTGAGGACAATAAGAAGAATCAAACATGGATCAGTGGATATGGTAACGTAAGGTGAGGGTGATATCATGATAAATCTCAATGAAGAATTAGAGAGAACACTTACCAGGAGATAGGAAGTATAGAAGAAAGAATAAACCAAATCCAATTGGATCGATCTGGAAGGTGGGATGCCTTTTAAAAATTCCTAGGAGCTGTTTAGGGTCGAGAGCCAACTGGTTCGAGAGGAAAAAGTCCAATCAAAATAGAAAAATATAGAGCTTATACCTAGGTGTGGTCTAGGTCAGAATGTATACCACTTGGTCACAAAGTGTAGTCCACGATGGATAAGTTACATTGAAAAACCTGTCACCTATGGTTAAAAAATCCTCTAATTGAACCCTACAAGACGGTTACCTCCTCTGTACCTCCTCACAACATGATCCCTCATTCGCGACATGAATCTATAAACCAGTACAAGATGTGTACCTTATGTAAACAACTTTTACATGTTCTATAACCTGTACTTATCCTATAAAATCACATCTATGGATTTTTTAAAACTACAAGGGAACTTTAAAAAGGGAAAAAATTCCTGATCAAGGTAATGGGATATTACAAACTCCCCACCATAAAGGCTTTCCATCCCTGGTAAGACATGTGGAATATATAACCTTTGGAAAGAGATGAGGCCACTGTTCTATCATTAACAACTTGCATTCCCATTTTTCCTGAGAATCTGATCCATGTTTCCATATAACATTGTCCAATAGATTCATCATCCCATGCAAGACTTTTTCCTAAGAGTCAATGATCTCAGATGGTATCTCTAACACAAAAGAATCCATTTCCTACTCGATTTCATCCCAACCTAAAACATGAGTGGGTTCATGGTGATATTTCTTGAGCTGAGATATGTGGAAAATATCGTGAATTTTTTTCAACTTAACTTGTAGTGCTAATCGATATGGAACATTCCCAATCTGTTCAATGATCCCAACGGTGTGAACATATCTCAGAGCCAAATTTCCCTATTTTCCATGTTGATAGTGGCCCAACTGAGGAAAAACATTCAAGCAAACCTAGTAACCTATAGAAAACTCCAAAGGATGAATCCTACAATATACATATGATTTCTATACACTCTGGTTTGTAACCGGACATCGTCACTCTTTTTTAATCTTTACTGACATCTCCTACACCGGGCTTGGTCCAAACAAAGATACTTCACCCACCTCATCCCAAAAAAGTGGTGATCTTCATGGGAGACCATACAATTCATCGAAGGGGGAAATTCTGATCAACAACTCCTAAATGCTATTGTAAACAAACTCAACTAGTCCCGGATGGCTATCCCACTATCCACTGAAATCCAAGGCGTTGGATTAAATCATATTCTATTGGATCGGAATTACACACTCCATTTTTCCATCAATCTATGGATGGTATGTTGTGTACAACTTGACCTGAGTCCCTATTTCCTCCTGAAGACTCCTCTATAAACTTGATGTGAACATAGGATCCCTATCTAAAAAACCACATAAGGACTCCCATGTAACCTCCTGATCTCTTACACATATAGCTTACCTAGATCTTCTAATTTAGTGGTGTATTTGATCAGAATTAAATGAGTAGACTTCGTAGCTGATCTACAACCACCCAGATAGAATTTTCCCTTGGGGTGTCCATGGTAACCCAACATAAAAAATCCAGGCACACCTTGTCCCACTTCCAAACAAGAACTTGAAGAGGATGAAGCCTACCTGATGGTTTCAAGTACTCTACCTTTATCTATTGGCAGTTGTGACAATGAGACACACAATATACAATGTCATGCTTTATAACCAACCACCAAAATCATCTTCTCATGTCATAGTACATATTCACAATGCATATATGATTGACCCATGAAGAGATATTCCAATAATAAAATTTAACATATCACAGATGATGGGAAGACAAATCTGTTTCTGAAGTCAAGTATTCCATCTGATGAAAGAGACCAACTGAGAATGGTATCCCCGCCATAAAGTTTCCCACAAATACTTTGAAACTCATTATCCTATTGCTCAAATTTCAAGATAGACTCCATGAGATATGATGATAACTAAACACTTATCTAAATCGTCCCTGAAACATCCTCCTGATCATCCAAGTGAAACTGAGTGAGAATCCCCATATGATTCCACTATTCCTTCAATTCTAGAATAGCCTATGATGGTACCTTCCTACATATATCATCTTCAATTACATTACGTTTCCCCATGGTGTATGTGATGTTGAAGTCAAATATCTAAATGTATTATAACCATCACCTCTATCTTATATTCATGTCTTTATGAGAATATATATATCTTAGACTCTTGTGATCAAAGAAGACTATGAAATTTTCCTCCAAAGAGATAGTTTTTTCAAACTTTAAGTGCATGAATCCCCACAACAAGCTCTATATCATGAGTGGGGTACATATTCTCATTTATTCAGAGTTGGCGAGATCCATAAGCTACAACATGATCATGCTGCATAAACACACATCACAAAGAAGAACCATATGCATAACAGAACCCCATGTACCTGTTACTAGGCTTAGGTACGATCATAAAAGGTGATGATGTCAAAAATCATTTCAGTTCATTAAAAGAGGAATGACACTTCACATCCCATGATAATTTCACCTCTTTCTAGGTAAGATAACTCAAGGGTGATTCTAGCTTAGATATATCCTTAACAAACCATTGATATTATCAATAAAGACCATGGATGGTTTGAATTTTAAAGAAATTCCATGGTTCCTTCCAGGATAAAACAGCTTTTACCTTCTCTAGATCAATTGATAATCCAAGATCAATAATTTTTCCCCATGAACTACACTTCTTTAATCTAGAAACTATATTTTGAAAGCTTCCCATATAGATGGTATCTTTTCAAAACTTCCAAATCCAAACTCAGGTGGTGAACATGGTCACACTCATATTTTGAATAAACCAGAATATCAATAACAAAAACTACCACAAAAGTTTCATGATATTGATAGAATAACTGATTCATCAAATCTGTAAAAACATTAGGAGTGTTACTCAGACCAAAATTCATTACAAGATATTCATAATGGACATACCTTCTCTTGAAGGTCATCTACTGTATATCAGACTTTAGGACTCTGAGTTGATGATAACCCACCTGAATATAAATCATCAAGAACAACTTTTCCCCCTTTAACTAATCAATAAAATCATCCCCATGAAGAAAATGATATATATTCTTAACCATTACTCAGTTAAAATTTTTATAGTCCATAAAAAACCAATGTGAACCATTCGCTTTCTGGTCAAAAGAACTGGGGCTTCCCAAGGATAAACACTTAGTAAAATAAAAAAAATCTCTAAAAGGTCATCAAATAGAATATTGAGCTCTTTCAACTCTACTGGTTCCATACAGTAATAAGGAATCGATATCAGATACATACCTGGCACCCGCTCAATCGTGAAATGTACCTCTCTCCCTTGGGAGGAATCTTGGAGAATTCATCATGGAAAACATCTGAAAAGTCTCAGAAAAAAACATGAAGAACCTAAATAAAATAAACATCATCAGTCTCAATTGCAACAACAACCAACAAACTCTTGTGCTCTGGGTGGGACGGTCCTACACGACCTGGCCTCGGGTCCCACTCTCCCTGAAACACATGAGA
Source organism: Viscum album (assembly GCA_963277665.1). Classification (NCBI taxonomy): domain Eukaryota; kingdom Viridiplantae; phylum Streptophyta; class Magnoliopsida; order Santalales; family Viscaceae; genus Viscum; species Viscum album. Next base: position 1,944,328,766 of record OY728160.1, read on the forward strand.
GCTCCAACAAATAGCAAGAAATGAAACACATCAATGATAAAAATCAACCTTAGCTTGATGAGAAAAAATATAATCCATGACAATGATGACTTCAAATAGATAAAGATCAAGAATGCGAAAATCCCATACCAACACCATGTTAGCTATCATCAATGACTAAGAATGACATTGAATCCCATGCACCTTCCTCTTACCAATAGGTGCCACTAACTCAATTATAAATGGAATAAGTTCCATTGTATGTTTAATCATATTACTAAAATTTATTTATATAAATGAGTTGTAGTCACCAATATCAAACAATGAAATTGCTACTAAACTGCAATAAGGATCATGCATCTCAATATTACTAGACTTTCATCAACTTTGATTGGAAAATAATCTACTGCATGTAAATTATTCACACCATAGGTCTATGGTTGTAGCCTTGTAGAATTTCATGATTCTAACTACAATTCAATAGCCTTTGGATCCGATGAACCCTGAACATAATAAGGCATATTCATAGCCTAACAGAAACACTACAAGTGACCAACACACCCATAACTATTTCACGTCATCAAGAGCATATGAAAAGAACGACTAGTGTGACCACCATTTCCACACTGATTGGAAGTCAAAGGCAAACTGCTAGCTAGAAAGGATGGTGGAGAGGAGGCTCACTATTGAGACCCACTTCCACCAATTTTGTGATGGTCCTTTCACTTTCTCTTCTTCTCATGCATTCCACTGAAGATATGACTAGATGGAAATAAGAGTCAGTAAAGAAAACATTACCCTCCATGTTAATATCTACCATAATTTCTCTATCCATTTTCTCTACATATTTAGAAATCATAAACATGAACACCTGTGATATAATGTCTGGGTGCAAACCTTGTAGGTACTTCTGCACCTTCATTTGTTCATTTCTTACCACTTCTGGAAAAAAAATGGAAAACCTCAGAAAACCAGACGATGTAGGCTAACACTGAATTCTCTCTCTGGAATAATGATAAGAACTCTAGATATTTTACAACATCATAGACTTCGGAAAAAACTTCTCAAAGAGTATGGTTTTGAAAAACTTCAAATCCAAGCCCACGTGTATGTCTTCATAGACCATAGAGTCCCAACCATGATTTCCAGAATCCTGAAGTCTTAACACTACACACTTCACCCTAATATTCTCAGGTGTATCTAGGAATTTGAATATTTGGTCAATCATATCCACCAATCCCCCACCGCTTGAGGTTTAGTCATCCCTATAAAAAATGGTGGCTTTTAGTGAGATAACTGTCACAATAAATCTCATTCCTCTCCAACTCATGTTTGTACCTCAACAAATGAATTCTGAACTCATGGAACATGTCAATCAATAAATGGAATTATAAAACAATAATCTCAATTAGATTCTGATACATAGTTGGATTCCCTTGAGGATCAATAGCTGCACCTTCTTAGGGAACCTGTGGATGAAATCTCTAAGGCATACTGCTACACACCAAAACATAAGAGCTGTTAGAAATTGAACAAATATCAGTTCAAACTAGAAAACCCATAATCAAAAACTGAGATTTTAAAAGTAAAAATCAAAACTAGAGACACATATCCCAATATCCCATGGTAACTTGAGTCCCGTTACATCAAGATCTGGCTATAAAGTCATCTCAACATACCTATGAAGTGCCAAAAATCCTATCTCCAGTCTAGAACACATCCCAATAAAATATTCTTGGGGATAGACCTCCTATAATACCAAACTACAATGAACCGAACTGGGTTTCCCAGAAAACTAGCACCCGACCAGATTGGTCACAAACCTGAAGGGCATTCCCGATCCCCGTGGGTAGGCGACAAGCACCTGAGCATCGAACGACAAAACCGAGGGAACACTTTTTCCCAAATTGAACATCCAAAAAACATATATATAGAAAAAATAATAAATAACAGAAGAGTAAGAAATATATATTCCATTACTATAAGGGAAAATAGAGGAAATATGACAACTGAAATAGTATCTAAATACTCAAAAAGACAATTATGAATGAAAAATACTAAAAACCAAACAGCTACTCCAAAAACGGAATCAATGAACTCCAACCATCTCACCACCAGATACACATCCCAGCTGACACGAACATCAATACCTCACTACCATGCCTTGCCTTTCCCTGCACTAGACGAAAAAAAATGTCTTCACACCCCCAAAATAGTGTACAGGGTGTGAGCTGACATGGTTAGTAGGATCTCAACCAGGTGTTCCATTGCAAGTCTCTGTATAACAATTCTTATCTTCTTGTTTAGAATTTTAAACATGGAATCATAATAAGTAAAGCGGTTTTATAGAAATCCTATTAATCATTTCCTTTTCCACAATTCAAAAAAAATCATGTATATCAGTTTCAATGAATATTTTCCTTATCAATTTTCCATGAATATAAACATGCATATTAAGGAAAACATATAAATCCATATAGTACCTAACAGAAGTACATGTATCACAACATAATGTAATGTTATAGGTCTAGGTAGAAGACTACTCATTCAATAAGAATCAAGTGCACAAAAATTGTACTAGACCACATGCCTAGGAAGTAGAGGAATACCCCATGAGTAACCCCCCCCCCCCAAATGTTAATGTCGGTCCCCTAGAACAATAATCTTAGGAAATAGAGTAAATTCCCAAGACAAACCTCCTTGATAGTCAAAAATAAATAGACAATGGCCCCAAGATAGACCATCCACCTAAATACCAAATGTAACCTATGTTCTCTTTTTCACAAACCCATTTCAATTCCTTCAAACCCATTGAAACCCAATTACAATCTATTTAACAAAAGCCAAAGAAACCCATTTTTCTTTCAAAACCCTTTTTTCAACACATGAAAAAAAATTCCAATTCCATAAATCAATTTATAATGAAATTTTCAATACAGGACATGCATGTTCATTGTCATAGGATAGGGAGGGAACCACCCACCTCAATGTTTGGGTCATACATACCCAAAACAGAATCCAAAAGCAACAAAACCCAAAAATTCCAACAATTAATACCCTAGAATCAAACTCAATCCTCAAAGGATTGATTCAAAAATATAAGACAAGGGGTTGGAAGATAGATGAATGCCAACTTATGTTAAGAAAAAATGTCTGTTTCACCAAAACTAGACAAGGAACGACCTTCAAGACAAGACCACACAATGGATCTGGATAAGGAAAACAAGAAACATCCAATTTGGTTTAGTGTATATGATAACTCAAGGTGATTTCACTATCATGATCAATCTCAAGGAAGAATAAGATAGAACACTTACCCAGAAAGACACATCATAGAAGAAACAACGAACTAGGGTTGGATATATCGATTCTAAAGGAGATATTTCTCTAAAATATTCCTAGAAGTAGTTTAGGGTCTATAGATAAAATATTTCGGAGTAAAAATCACAAGAAAAGTAGAAAAATGTGCGACTTAGACCTAGGAGTGGGTCGGGTCATGACATGTACCCCTTGGTCACTACGTATAGTACATTTTGGATATGTTAAACTAAAAACACCTTCTCATTAGTTTTAAAATCCTCTATTTAACCCCTAAATGATGTGTTCCCTCTCACTGTGTGATCCCCCATTCACGACATGAATCCATCAACTAGTACATGACGTGTAACTATTCTTCAATCTTTAGTAACCCAAAAAAATCAAATCTAAGGATTTTTTAAAACAAAATGGAACTTAGAAAAATGGAATACATACCTAATCATGGTAATAGGATGTTACATTGCATGTGATTAAATTAATCCCAATGTGGATAATATCTTTATATATGATATAATATTCCTTGATTTGTGTACTCAGGAAAGGGTTGTTTGTTGGTTTTTATAGTGTTTGTCTTGGGATATGTTGTGGTTGAGATATTTTTGTCGATTGTTATGTGGAAATAAGTGGTTTGTGGTTGGTACCAAATGGTTTGGGTTGTACCTGAGGGGATGTGGTGATGTGTTTTTGTGGGGTGTTTTTCATATTTTTTGGTTTGTTTTATTTGGATGGTGATAGAATTTGAGGTGTAACAAAAACCCTTCGAGGTATCTTGCAGGAGGATTTTTCCAACCATTTAATTTTTATTCTGGACTTTGTTTTGATTTTCAAGGTTGAGAATCATTTATGAAGTATCTAATGTAATAAATTTTTCCTTCCTGAATAGTTACATTTTTTTGGCATTAGAGGTATTTTATGGGATTCTCGAGGAGGTTTTATAGAGGTTGGTGCAACAACATGATGGTATAAGGGAACTCAGGTCATAATAGGGGAATTAATGATATGAGATGGAGTTTTTCAGCTTGTAAAGATATAATTTAAAAAAAATTATATGGTGGAGGTGTGCCTTATAAAAAAAATACATATCATGAATTTGTAATTCACATCAAGAATTTAAATCAAGTCTTGGATCCTTAACATCTTTATAAACCTGAAATATTTAGAATCGTCACCCTCTATGTGGTTTAGAGATTATATTTCATATACCCCCATGGAATTTATGATAAGAATATGTAATTTAAACCATGTATCAATAATGTTACAATATATTTATAATTTTTATGTACAGATTAATTCCATCATTCAGTACTCGTTTCTTCTAGGTTTTTGGGAAACCCCTAATTCCTTTGGAAGATCTATTATACCTGTAACTCTAGTTTTATTCCATAGGTTTTTAATGTTTTTATTTATCAATCTATGTTGATTATTTCTCCCTATCCCCACATTTCATTCTATTTTTATTTTAAGATTTCACTATGGTGGGGTAACTTTAGTTCGAGGTGAGTTTGGTGGATGTTTTTTGTAAACCCTTCATAAAGTTCAGGTTGATCCACTATTTCCTAGAGCAGTTGTGGTTTTTGGTCATTTTTTTCTTCACCATGTGGTGTGAAGTGAATCACAATTATTCTATGAGGTAGAGGATCCCATATCTCTTTTATTCTTTGTGTATGTGTGGGGATAACATGCTTCTTCCATCTACTGAGTGGACAGTAAGGGTAAACAAAATGAATATAATTAATTGGAAGCATTAAAATTCATGGTTATTTGGAGTAGTGATTTTTTAAATCATTTCATAATATTATTGATGAATTTATATGTTTTTGTTTCCTATAAGAAAAATCACATCTATTGAGATCCTTGTTTGGGTTATACAAAATATGTATGTGTGTCCCTTATTATATTGTTGTTTTATTTTACAACTAAATAAAGGGGAAAATATTGTAAATATTTATTATAAATGGTTTCACATGGTAATATAGTTTTTGGGATAATTCCCCTTCTAAATAATGATGTGATATAAAATATTCCCCTGAATTGAATTTGGGAAATCTATGATGTGATGCTTTATATGGTGGTGTTTATTAGGTTTTGTGGGTTATTTATGGTATTGGTGGTGACTGGATGGGTTGTGAGATGTGTGGGGTAGTGATTTTAGGTAGTTGTTATGGGCGATAAATTTGGAAATTGTGTTATGGACTTATGTGGGGGTTATGGAGTGAGGATATTGAGATGGGTTGTTGTGTGATAATATATGAATTGAATATATTATATAATCTTGTAGGCTTTTATGTGGAATTTTTTTGTGAGGTGTTTGTCATGTATATGATTATGTGTGGTGGTCATGTGATAATAGACATGAGGTGGGTGGTTGTTATGGTGAGATAGTCTGTCTAATGTGGTGTTGTGATGACAGTTGATGCATGTTGGGTGAGTTTTTATGTGTTATAGTTGTGTTACTGTCCATAGTAGACATTTTATAAATTATAATTATAAAAAATAAATGAGTGATTCATTAAATAAATATTCATTTCCTATTTTTGTTGTGTGGTTATTGGATGAATTAAATTATTGATAAGTAAATTGGTGGTGGAAATGTGAAATGAATTTACTTGAAAATCAGATTTGTGGAAAGTCGATAAATCTATATAATAATGAGAGTGTAAAATAAAAGTGGATTATTTTGACATGTGAGGTGGTTGCATGGTGTTGATTATATTCGTGACATTGATTGAAGATATTGACATGTGGTGTAGTGGATGTATGGTCATGTTTTCTAGATAATTTATTTAGAAACCATATTTTTGTTATTGGGTTATATATATCATGTATATTATGTTATTTAAATATGTAACCCACCTTTGATGGATAAGATTTCCATCACCTAATGGTATTGTGTTGTGTGTTTTTCCCCAAAAATCTAGATAGTGGTGATTTGAATGGTTGGTTATCTATTATTCCCCCACTCTTTCTTCAGTAATTATGGCCTAGGTGTCTTCTGGTGAGGCATAATGTGATGGCTCTGGTGTATTCAGGTTGGATGTGGTGTGGTTCCACTTTTTGATTCAAAATAGGAATAATGTGATGAGGTTGTGATGTGGTGTGATGTGTTATATAGTGGTGGTCATGTGTGGTAGGAGGAGGGAGTGACATGGAAGTCCATCATTTTCAAGATATCATATTATCCTGGTTATGTGATGATATGTGGTGTGACAACCCAGGTGCCTTTGAGAGAGGTTCAATGTGATGTGATGAATCTTACCACAAGTATTAGATGCAAGAACTTGCGAGGGGTTGTAGGTTGGGATACATCCTTACCCCCATAATAGATTTGATTTAATGTGAAATGTATGGAAGGTATGGGAAAATATGTTGTTCTCTACTATGATGTGAGTGTGGAAAATCATTGGAGAATTGGAAGTTGGGATCCTTGTTGTATTCACGATACTATGTTACAATATGGGATGTGTTATTTGGTGAGAGATCTATGGTGATTATGGGTTTGGTTAGTTTATGGGTGTTAGTGAATATTGGTTCTTTTGTTTTTTTCTAGCACAATACTCTCTTTTCACTTCTTCACTTGAGAATATGGGTAGGATCTTAAAGAGTACACAAGTATCCTCACCCAGTATATATTAACTATATTTCATGTTTCCAGGAGGAATTTATGGATCAATATTTATTTTTATATCTTGGGTTTAGGATCTTATGTTGAATAACTATTTTAGGGATTTTATTTTGGTACTTTAATTTGGTGACATTTATTGGTATCTAATGACATTATTCATGAGTTTTGGGATGGTTTGGGTTTATTTTTATAATATATTATGAAGTTAGCTGGTGTTTTCTTATCCTATCTCGCATTCCTATATTATTACACTCTATTACATTCCATTTGTGATATTTTTATACATATATTGGTTATATCCAACCTTAGGCTTACAGGTGGCATGAATCAAGGGTTATTATCTATCTCCCTTCATTAGCACCCTAGCAGGGGTACCTCTTAGGGGGAGGGGGTTGTAAAAATAACCTATAAATTGTTTTCCATGATAAAATATATATATAATTTTATTTTTTATTTTTTTGATATATTCTATTTAAGGAAGAATGGTACCATTCATGTCGATGTAATTTCTATAAAGAGTGGAGAATTTAATTTAATATTATTTTAGTTTATATATTTTTTTAAAACGAACACTATTTTCACTAAAATACACTACATGCAATAATGAATTAAAATTAAACGAGATATAATTTTATTTAAATATTTCTATTATTATATAGTCATTAGTTTTGAGGTTATAAATAATAATAACCATGCTATGAAATATATGTAAAAAATTCGATAATAAAATGAAAAACCAATAATTCATTGATTATTAATTTCTTGGAAATGAAGATGAAATGTTTTGAAGGTAAAAGAGATAATTATCATAAAACTTTTTTATGTTGGTAATGTATATTGATATAATATATTAAATTAATATATATTTTAAAATGATTATAATTAAATAAGTTTATTATATATTCAATTAAATAAATTAACAGTCATTTAATTAGGTTTATTTGGCATGTCATGATAAAACAATCATTTTATTCTTCAAACATATATCATCTTCAAACATGGTTTTAATTGCACTTTTCGTGTGGATATTATAAATAATATTTTCTAATTTTTTAATTTTATATGAAAATTTTGATTTCATTTTTGTAATTTTAATTTCATAATTGGGATAGGTTTACTTTTTTTATATTTCTAAAAAGATTGATTTTTGAGTGAATAGTTAAAATAGTTATTTTTTGACAATTTCCATTTCATTACATTAATTCATGTAATTTAAAAGTATAATGTTTTGTGATATTTTAAAAGTTAATTAATATACCTTTTATTAAAAATAATCTTATTAATTAAATATTAATTGGAATTATATTTGTTTTTTGTATAAATTCATTTATATTTTTCAAATTACATCTTAGAGACATTGTATTTAATGTGAATTGCAAACAATTATTAATATAAATTTCTTAAATTTCACAGAATATGATCATGAAGAATTTATTTTATATTTAGAATTAATTTCATAAAAAATTTTAAATATTTAATTTTTTTAGTTATAAATTATGCTTACCATGGTAAATGTTTATCACCATGGTAATTGGTAAAACTAGTTAAATAAGTTTGATACTATATGGAAGGGTCTAAAAATCAACCCAACACATTTATATGATTAATTATATGATATTTAATCATCCATAACCATCCAAAAAATCTGTAATATATATTTTTGGGACCCCATGCCTTTTAATGTGACCTTTATATAATTATAAGATAATTAAGGAATGAAAAATGTCACATTTTATTTTAATATACACATTATTCTTTAAAAGGGGTCGAAAAAGATAATAATTTTTATAAATAGTTATTTTGGAAATTAAAAAAATATTTTTATATTTTGAAATTATTTTTAATTTTCATAGATTTTATTATCACCTATAATGATAATGTAATGTTGATCCGACAGTTGTGCAACAAGTAGAAAAAATAAATAAATGATTTTGGAATCATTAAAAACAATTAATATTGGATGAATTAAGGTAACCCATGAGTTTTATGTATAATTATAATTAATTATATAAGGTTAAATAGGTAATATTGTAATTATATTCTAATCATTATCGCTTTAAAATCAATATAATAGAATATTCCAGAAAACTACATGAAATGGTATTTAATGTTTATAAATTATTTTTAAATAAATATATAATTAAAAAAATCCTATAATTAATCAATTAGATTGTAAATATACTATCCTATCATTAATTATCTATGTATATTGTAATGTTTTTTAAAAATTACACTCATGACTCTTAAAGAGTGGTAAGTTTCTAATAATAATTGAGGTTAAATTGACTTAATGATGCAATTAGACCAAATGATATGGTTTAAAATGAAATATAAAATTATATAAATATCATTTTCTCATTATATTTAAAAATTATACACATTTTACTACAATATAACTCTTTTTGGAGCCATTTTAAATGATTTAGACAGATATTATATGTTAATATTCTAGGTATTTAAATGTTTTCCACCAACCTCTATGAAAAAAGAAAACCTTCTTTGAACTATTATTCAAAAAAATTCATCCAATTTTATCAACACCAACCTAAATAAATACCTCCCAATATTACTTCCTCAAATATTATATATTATTTTATCTCTCTAGGACCATCCTATAAAGCTGTACAGTGTAATCTAAAAAAGGATTCCAAATAAGAGTTAAAATTGTTAACTGGGATCTTTCATTTTAATTCTTCTTCTGCCTCATTAATATCATCCCAAACCATGATAATATAATGTCATATTTATCTTCAATATATTTATATTTTTTTATGTGGATTTAATATCCCTTAAAAATATAATTTTCCATCCAATGGAAAATGATAGTTTCATTGGGGAATACGTATAGACTACTATCTCGACATAGTGATGTGGTTCAGTTTCAATAATTTTTTATCCTAGATAGATAAAATTATTGATAAAATTAAAATATAATATAGGTATGATAATTTAATTATTCTTAATAGTTTATAATTAACTTACCTTCATACCCAACTATCCATTGGAAGATGATAATGTCTCTCATGTCTACGTGTGGACTACCACCTCTATGATGTATTGTGATTCGATTTCCATTTCCACCCTACAAGGAATGTAATAAAGATATATTAAATGAATATATATGATATATATAATATAATAATTTTTATTTAAAGGTTAATTATTATATACATTTGTTTCATTCAATCCTTTAAAATATGGAAAGATTATTCGTATATAAGTATGAACTATCGTCTCCATGGTGTGATATAATTCATTTTCATCACCAATTTATATGTATGGTTATAAAAAGTTTATATAATTATTTAATATAAAAACTATTGAATGATTTAAAATATATATTTAATTAAACCATGACTAAATTGAACATACTTGAACTATTATACAAGATCACACATGTGATATAAAACAGTTTTCAAATGAAAGATAATTTTAATGGAAAAATGATAATTAACAAGTAATGAGATATTATAAATGAACCATATATAGTATTATAATTATGAATAATGTTTTTTATATATTTATAACAAATATTAATATATTCTATATAAATATTATAGTTTATATGAATCATGTTGACCTTGAGGTAATGGATTTCTATTAAAATTTCATTTTATTTCCGGATTCTTTAGTTTAAAATTTAATTTAAGAATATTATTTTATGTTAATTGAATAGAAAAAAATATTCTACTATATTTATATTAGTGTATTACTTATTTTTTATAAATTTTATCATTTTTTATAAATAATTGACCAGTATGTTATGTGTAGGACACATTCTTTTAAAAACACATGTTTTATTTTTTTTCATTCAAACTATTTTTATCCCATTTCATGGTCCATTTATATATTTAATGAATATTATTAGTTATAAAAAAATGGTATTTTGAATCCATTATGAGATATATTTTAATTTCATAAAAATAAGATAAATGGAATTTTTTATTCTTTTTATGAATGAATTAATTTTGTAATTTTTATGAAAATTATAAATGAATCCATTATTGATTTAAAATTTACCACAAAAATATAATTTTTTAACATCATAATAATTATTTTTCTGAATGATTCCCTAATAATTGTCCATGGTTATTTTTAGATAAAATATTTCTCTTTATATTAGTGTAATTTTTATTAAAACATTTATAAAATGGATTTTTCTTTTCTTAATGGAATGAAATGAATTTTTTACGTGATTTATAACATCATTCATACAAGAAATTAAAATGACTTTAATTTTAATGTGTTAATTCCGTTTTCATTTATATTTTGTAAATTAGTGTTGTTAATATAAAATTATAATTTTTGATGAATTAATATTCTTCTTTCATCCTTTACTAATTTAGGATTTGTTGTTTAGTAACTATCTCCTGATCACATTCACAATAACATTGTATCATTTCATTTAACATTACTTTCTTTTCAATGTCCAAATTTTAATTTTCATTAGTTTTTATGGTATCTTTTTCACCAATTTAATTTTGTCTTAACTTCACACAGTTTTTACATATGGTATCATTTTAATGTATTTTATTGATAATATTTTTCATTAACAGTAGAAATATTAAATATTCCTGATTTAATATGAATTATTGTTGATTTATAAATATTTTTTGGATGGAATTATATTGATCATTCAATATATTACAAATAAATTTTATGTGAAATTGATGGGTAGGTTTTATTTATCGATAGCCCCATGATATATCAACAGGTCTCAAGGGACTATGCATGTTTTCATGATGTATTAATTGAGGTTATAAAATCGTGTCATAATGTAGTGTAATTATTTTATATAAAACCATTAAATGAACGTTTATTGGCCAATTCATTGATGGTATGATTCATGATATCATGAATTATGCCTTGATTGAAAGATCAAGAGATTTTATATTTATACATTTCATTTATTAAGATCATTATAAATTTGATTATTATGTTGATATTATCTATAGAAGTACTTTGAACTGATGATATTGATTGAGAGGAATGTATTTTTCTTATCCAAACTATCATATTAATTATGAATTTACTTCTCATGAATGAATCCACTATATATAACCCTTACAAAACATTTTAGAACACTCTTTATTTGTTATTGTTCACCCATGATATAAATAAGGAATGTTTGAATGATTTTCAATGATGTAAGAAAGTTTTTGATGTTATGTTTTTAATTTTAAATGTAATTTGGAATACTTTTTTGAGTATTATATTCCAAGATAATTAAAATGATCAATCTGTCTTTGTGTGATCCCTTGATTATTTTACTAATGGTATAAATTAGCACTGGATCTGGGTTACTAGATTCAGGGATTCTATAATAGTAAATACACCAATGAAAATAAGAAATATTAGAAATTATTATTCTACTAGACTCAAGAATAAAACTTTTTCAATATATCATATGATTTAAACAACTCCATGCAATCCCTTTTTATTATAATAATTATTTTGACTACCATTTATTTTATTGTGATATTTTCCCCTAAGAATACTTATTATTAGAAAATTAAAAAAATATAAATTAAAGTAAATCAAATTAATTTCACTCTAAGTGTAGTGAACTAGAATTTTATCAATGTAATTTCCCTTCTGAATATAAAATTATGTCAAATATGTTGATATTATTTTATATAATTTGAAAACCCCAAATGATAAACAATTGACATTTTATTACAGTGAAATTTTAATTTAGAGAATATATATATATTTATTTATTTATTTATTTATATATAATAATTCAAAGTATTACACTAGGACAATAAATAGAAAATAAGATAAAAAGAATTATAAAATTTGGATGTAATTGATCCCTTGAAATAATCATACTCATGAAAAACACAATGGAAAACTAATTAGAATAACAATAATGCAATATAAATTTTGAAACATAAAAAAATTAACCATGAGATAAAATATAATTTAATAAATAATGAATGAAATATGAGGTATATATAAAAAGTAGGGATCCCATAATACCATTACAAAACTATCTGTTTAAATAATAATATTTCCATAAAAATAATAAACTGATTGTTGGAATAGAAATCTATCCATAAAGTAATTTTAACCCAATTATTAGAAATGTTTCCTCAACTATGTAATTGTAAAAATAATATTTTGATATTATAAAAAATTATAAAATGACATATCTATATACGATACAACTATTTAAATATTATAAAAAATATAAAATCATTCATCATATTTAAATAGAAAATATATGTTTTCCCCTTTTAATAAATAATATAATAATTAAAAAATGAATCCATAAAAACATTTTATAAATTATTATATTTGGTTTATTATAAACATAATATAATTTTATGAAAACTTATGTAATTTTTAAATTTTTCAAAAAATATCATCATAATATGAAAATTGATTACTCCTAAAAAATGAGAAATTATATAAAAACTTAATTTTATCAAATATAGAAAATTATTTCATAAGATGGATTTATTTATTTATTATTTTTAAAAATTGTTTGGGTATTTTTTTTTCTAAAATAGTTAATTTTTTTATGAGTAGTAAAATTCAAAAAAAAAAATATTATATTTATCATTATATGATAAATAAATGATTTTTTGTATCATGGATGATGTAAGAACACATCAGTTCAAATATACATAAATAATTTATTATATATAGTCACAAGAATAAATATTATTGGTTGTAATGATAAAAGATAATAAACTATTTAAAATAATATTCAAAAACTCCCCTCTCCTACCATTACAAATACAACCCCTTTATCCTCAAACCCTATAAGCCCTGTATCTTGCAAAACAAATCGCAATTTGCTACACCATGTCATAGTGATCCAATTATCACCAAAATATCATATCCATGTGCCTTATGTAGTTTTAAAATGGGATGACATTCGGGAGGAGATATTGTCAAACTCCCACTTTTAAATTCATTTTTGTTCTAACTGATCATCACCTCCCACATCCAACAACACCTAAAAATACATTATTATAAATATATTGGAATGATATATTGATAATTTAATATCAACCATCCATCTTCTTCTCCTCTAATATAATTCTAAAAATGTATCCATTGTCCATATTATGCCAGTTCACCGCCTCCATGGATGATAAGGTTTTGTTTTCCATCCCCACCTTCATGGAAATTTTAACATCCATTATTATTGTATAAAATGAACTATATATATATTATACTATTTCGAATTATGTAGTGAACATATAATATTAATGTTTTCTGTGATGGTCGGTAAAATAGCTATAATAAATTAATCATATGACGTTAACATTTTACTAAATAAATCATCCATATATCGAAATATATATGGGTGTTTGATAGAGTTTATGTTTTTTAAGGTCATGAATAAAATTTTATTTTACTCATAGAGTTGTAGTTTCATTTTATATGAACTTCAATAATTATCCACAAATATCCAACCTTTGAATCATGAAATGAACGCCCCCCCCCCCCCAAAATAAATTAAGAATTATATCTTATATAAATGGTTATAAATAAATATAATAAAATTATAATAAATTAAATATAAATAAAAAAGTTTTTAATTAATAAATTAATAAATTTAATTTAATTATTTAGGAAATAATGTACATGTGCAGAAGGACTATGGAACATAAGGTAAAGATTCTCTTCAAACCACCTTTTTTTGGGTTATGAACTCTCTCTCCCAAACTCACATTCTTGTTATCTTTGATATTATAGAATTATTATAAATTATATATATGTGTGTGTTACATATACTCCTTGTGTAAATCCCCAAAAATTCCATATAATATTTTTAAATTATTTGATATTATTACGAGTCTGCAAAAAATGATGGCGCTTGACTCCGGAGACCGGTGTACCTGGAATGAAATTTTTTACTTTTTTTAAGTTACATTCAGTAAAGGTGTGGGAGGAATTTTCAACATTTTTAACCGGTGACCAGACTAAAAATATAAGGGCACCGTTGAATCTGTAGTGCTAGGATTCACTTAATGGATACTTAACTTCGACCGCAGTCGGTCGAGAGAAAAAGTTATTTTTCATACTTTTTAAAAAATAATAAAATGACATAAAATTGTTATTTTATTATCCTAAAAATGGTTGAGTGCAGGTGGAGGGACCACTGTGTTGTCAATCTATTTAATGGCTTGACTCTTTATTTTTGTATGCACACTATTTAGAATTAAGAGGTTCATTCATTAATGAACATCATTAATCTCTCATTACATCAATCACATTTTCCCCCAATTTAAATGAGGCTCAGGCTTGGGTTTTGGACATGGATTTGAAGAACCTCTAATGAAGTCTCACGTCTTCTTCCACCGATGAAGAATGGATGCATGGACGGTAATATTGGAGGAAATGATTTGGTATTGACAAATGTTGATGGATTCATCAAGCGTGGATTCTTCCTCCACAACCGTGAGGTCAAATTCAATCCCAAGGTGGGAATTGTTTATATATAAAGTCAATAGAATTGTTACTTTCCTCCTTCTTGAAGCGTGAGGAATCACAGAAGTGTTGAATGGGGTTTAACATTATTTTACGCGATGTATTAATTACTCTCCCTAGTTATAATGCTATCGCAGAGGGAGTGGGCCAAATGAACAAGGGATGGACCCTCTATCGCTTTGGAGTTTTTCTCATTCTTCAGGGATGAATTTCCAACTTGGCGGAAACATGAATCTAGGAGCCACACAGAGACGAGTACAACATGGGAGGACCATAGGCACGTTCAGAAGGGAAACAGCCCACCGGAGCTCACCCAATAGCCCGCAGAAGATCCACTGATGCACCGTCGCATTCCACGATGGCATCAGGAAGTGTGTCGTCATGCGCCATGGAGGGGAGCGGTGACATTGAGCCACGACGGTAGAAGGGGTAGCCGACTCTCGGCCAGTTGCATTGGCAGAAGGCGGCGCACCATCATGTGCTGCAGTGAGGAGGTCGCGGCATCAATGGAACAGCTGAGGCGAAAGGACCCTTGCCCCACGGGTCCTGCTGACAGGAAGGTGGCGCCATGTGGGGCCAATGTTTGCAAAACTGCATGGTTGAAAATCCATTGGGGATGGAGGAGCATCCCCCTCCACGCAGGCCACCCATCTGGGTGTCTGTCCTAGCTGAGGCTGGTCGGGTCGGTACGTAGCCTAGTGGTCCAAGCCCACCACGGCCCAGCCCACTCAAGCTAGCCCATCCGGATTAGTCCAAACCAAGTCGGACCCACACAGGGTCGGGCAACCCATGTCGGGTCAGTCCGACTGGGTCGGACCGGACCTTGACCCTTTTTGGCCCAGTTACGCTTAAAAGGTTGTATCTCACAAAAAAGACGTCTATTTGATGAACCGTATGTGGTTCTAGAATCCTTAGAATGAGATGATAATTTTGTGATACTCTACCTATGTTTTAAAGAACGTTGGAGTATGTCTGTGTTAGATCGATCTCGAATCCAACTGGGCCCTCGGCACTAAAATGACTATAACTCACAGACTGGACATTTGATTAACGCACCATCTATCACGTAGGCACCCTTACGACATGGAGGTCATTTGGGTTACTCCTTCTTGGAGCATCATTGAAGTTGATTAATGACCTATATCTTGAGGAGAAGATACTATGATACTCAAGTGCACCGGGTGTGGATTATCCTGTGGATGGATGTCAGCATTATGGTGACCCTGTGTGGATCATCATTATAGTGGCCCTATGTAGATTAGTATTATAGAAACCATGTTTGGATCAACATTATAGAGACCCTATGTGGATAAGTATTATAGAGACCCTGTGTGGATTAGCATTATAGCGACCCTGTGTGGATCAGCATTATATCCACCCTGTTTGGATCAGCATTCTAGTCACCCTGTGTGGATCATCAGTGCGCAACCTGACAAGGAATGTCCTTAGAGTGGCCCGTCATGGACCAGTGACATAAGATCCTATGTGGATCAAATATTTAACAACTTCTTTGAAATTTAGTTGTGGAAACTCTATAAAGGAATAAAATCATATAGCTCAAAACTAATCATCTTAATTCCTGAACACTAAGATGTATACCTTCTTTCAGTTGAGTATTTTTCTTTGTGCTTGGTGATTAATATCATGTTTTGTGGTTTTTATTTTTGGAATTATGAGAGACCATTAGGGGTATCATGGTATCTACTGGTTAATGTTATACTCACCCATGCATGGGATTCACCTGCACCTTGTTGTGTCTTGAGCAGACGACGATTAGCTCAGATGAGAATTTAGGAGCCAGGACCAGGTGGTACACAGAGGTGATTGGTTGACGTAGAGAGTTGGGGAGACGATTTGTACCACCCATTCATATAGGATCCATGGAACACAACCTCAGAAGCTTTTTTTTACTTTCTGTTGTATTGTATCTTTCAGTTGGGCTTGTATTATGGCTCCTTTACTTTTAGTACACACTTTTACTACTACAGTTTTACTTTGTGGTTGTATATTGTGGTGTTCATGGACTATCTGTTTGTACAGGTTAAAGGAAATGCCTTTCGTTTTTAGGGATACACCTTTCCGGTTCTATTCGCCAACCTCTGGACTATGGAACTCGGGCTTGGTGTAGTCACGACATGGGCCCCAGGGGATAGGTCCTGACAAAGTTGTATTAGAGGGCTCAGTTCTACCAAAAAACTAGGACCTTGATCTTTCCAATGGAGAAAGAGTGTTAAGTGTTTTGAGTGTGGTTTTTAGTTCTAGGATTTTAGTGTTGGTGCGGAAACTGGCATATCGACACACAAAGACCCAAACTTCAGATTTCCATCTTGCGGTACGAAAACACTGATTGCATGTGTTTTGGAAATGTTTTACTTTTGATTCTTTTAAGTTAGATCACCAGGTATAACTTTTTTACCATGGAACACCTGTTTCATTTTAGGATTCGTCTACATAGACATCCATCCAGGATTCTAGAGAGAGTTCATGATGACAGCCCACTGAGCGATGAGGCTTCGATGCAGGGCCCTCTTACAGTGATAGTACATTCGAGTGGTGCACCAGCATCACCACCACCCATTGGACAGATTTTTTCACAATCCCAACTATAAGGATGTTCATGCTGACTAAGTGTGTTTCATGAGTTTCCATAGTAGAGGCCTCTAAGGATTCAAGTCAAGGAAGATCCCCAGGTAGCTGAGGACTGGATGGAGGCTGTGGCATGTGTCTTTCGCTTAAGTGAGAGGCCAGCAAAGTTGATGGTGATCCTAGCAACTAGCCTCTTCCAGGGCACATCATAATGATGGTGGAGCCTGACTCTCCAGTTACACTACAAGGTGATCCACACCTAGATGGAATTTGATTCCCTTTTTTAGGATGGAGTTCATTCCAGAAACTCTATTCTCCATGTGTATTCAAGAGCTCCTACACGTACCACAAGGCAACCTAACAGTATCCCAGTACTCGGAGAGATTCACTGAACTCTCGCAGTACTCCAATAACGTGGTATGAGACCCTTTATTCAGGGCCTTAACCATTGATTGGTTCCTCTGTTGGGAGATCAGAGTGTCGATGATATCTCTCAATATTCCTCCGCAGGCTGGAGTACACGATCAGGCATTATTGGTGGAGAGCTTCTTTGCTGAGCAAGCACCGACGGTGAGATCCACCACTGGATGATAGGTAACCAATTCATCTATAGCTGGTAGTATACAGATGACATAGAGGTCCAATTAGGCCAGACCTTCCGAAGGATGACCCCAAGATGTAGGGTCGGAGGTGCGGAGTTCGTGAGGGAGAATATGCTAGAAGAGAAGAATTTTTTGCTTCACGTGAGGTGGGTAGGGTCACATGTCTCACGAATACCTAATCTGACGTACCAACAATCAGCAGATGGTCAAGAGACTACTGAGGAATAGGTAAAGATTCCAGAAAAGATTTATGCATGGTGGTGGATGTGGAAGAGGAGTAGGTCGTGCAGCAGGCAGAGGGCGGCGATTTGAGGTTCTACCACCACCACCTCCAGGTGGTCCACACCGACATCAGTGTGCAAGTAGAAAGTGATGAGCATAGCTTTAGAGAGCTGAGGTCTACAACCATTGTTCTCTAGAGATGATTCAAGGTATGATCTATGTCTACTCCACCCTAGTTTCATTACTTATAGACACAGGTTCCAGTCACTCTTTCATTTCAACGGCACTCATTCAGAGCTCGGAGATTCCGGTAGAGACTTTGGATCGATCCATATGATTGGAGACTCTTATGGGAGGTTATTTGATGATTACACAGTGGTGTCTACAATGTTAGTTTACTCTAGGGGGTGATAGCTTTGGCTGGGATCTCCTATTAATGGTGTCAAGACCTTAAAATTTCATCTTGCATATGGACTGGTTATCCATGATCCGTTATCAGATTAATTTTTTTAGGCATAAAGTGTGGTGTGTCTAGGAGGATGGGACCATGGTATCCTTCATCAGTTAATAGGGAACCTTTTCAACTCAGGATGGACTTTCTCAGAGGAGGGAGCACTCAATCACACATCATTTTGATATTATTACCCTCGGAGCAGTTGACGTGATGATTCCATGTTGTCCTATAGTGGTGGACCTCTATGATGATGTATTTCTTGATGATGTTTTCGGGATACCTCCTTGAAGATAGGTAGACTTATACATCGACCTGTACCCTTAGACGACACCAATATCTACCCCAGCATATCAGAAGTCTCCCATGGAGCTTCTTGAGTTACGGGTATAGTTGGAGTACATGCAGAGGAAGGGGTTCATATGGCTCAATGTTTCTCTATGGAAATCCTCTATTTTTTCACCATGAAGGAAGATGGGAGTCTAAGGCTTTGTGTCGACTATCGGTGCCTGAACCAGGTGACCCTGAATAACAAGTATCCACTCCCGAGGATTGATGATCTCTTCGAAAAACTGAAAGGATGTTGATGGTTTTCGAAGATAGACCTTCGATGAGGCTATCATTAGCTTGGGGTACAGGACGAGGATGTACTGAAGATAGCCTTCAGATGTCTGTATGGACACTATGAGTTCTTGGTAATCCCATTTAGCGTGACCAATTCTTAGAAAATGTTCATGGGGATCATTGAAATGGTCTCCTAGACTTAACACGATTACTTCATGGTGTTTTTCATGATGACATATGGATATACTCAGTTTTGGAAGAGGAGCATGTCACACACCAGTAGATAGTTCTGGATAACCTATGAAAGACCTAGCTTTATGGTAAGAACTAAAAGTTCTAGTTCTAGATATGGGAAGTAAAATTTCTGGGGAATGTTAACTCAGAGGATAGAGTTGTAGTGGATCCAGCATAGATAGAGGAAGTGTTTTCTTAGAAGTTACTCAAGATTGTGATTGAGGTACAGAGTTTCCTAGGATTGGATAGGTACTACCAGAGATTCGTACCCAACTTTTCCATAGTTTTAAAACCCTTTTCATCTTTGAAAAACAAGGGGAGTCCCTTTTGTGTTGATTTAGAGATGCCATCAAAGTTTTCAGGAGCTGAGGCAGAGACTGAAAAGTGCACTCATCTTGAGGCTACTCGGAGAGGGTGTTGGGTATGTAGTCTACTACGAAGCCTCAGAGAATGGACTGGGTTGTGTCCTGATGCAGGAGAGAGCATTGATCACCTATGATTCATGACAATTGATACAAAATGAGCAAAACTACTCTACCCATGGCATGAAGATAGAAACAATGGACTTTTCACTAATGATGTGGTGGAACAACATGATGGGTGAACATTTACAGTCTACTCTAATCAAATGAGTCTCATGTATATCTTCTCACAGAAGGACTTGAACCTGAGACAATGACAGTATCTAGAGTTCTTCCATGACTACAAATTTTAGATAGTCTACTCTCCTTGTATGGGGAACGTAGTAGAAAAAGAACTCAGTAGGTGGTCTTTTTTAAAGTTTCTAAGTGAGGCAATAGAGTATATTTCTGCGTTGTAGTTATCCTTCATGGGTAGTGGTGGAGAATCTTACCTCTAGTTTATGATAGTTACTCCCCCACTCCATCAGTTAGTTAGGGAGGAATAGCTTGGGGATGTAGACTGTGGGGATCGACGTGCTTATATATCCTTAGAATAGGATCCTAATGATTTTTTTTGTTGGGCTGCATGCCATCCTCTTTAGAGTATACATTATGGTACTGGTGATGCTACGGGAGGAGGTGATTATGGAGTTCAATACATCCCCTTTGGCAATACATCCTAAAGTGGCGGAGATGTACCAGGACCTCTGGCATCAGTAATGGTGGCCAGGTATGAAGAAAGTAGTGGAGGAGCTCCTATCATGATGCCTCACATATGAGCAACTGAAGGATGAGCATCAAATACCAGCAGGCTTAGCTCAACCACTTGAGGTACCAGAGTGGAAGTGGGATGGTATATCCATGGAATTTGTGATAGGGCTACCACATACATACAGGGGCCACGATTCCATCTCGGTGATCATTGGCCGACTCACCAAGTCGTCCCACTTCCTACCCACCTAAGAGAATGGATCAGTAGAGATCTTGGGACGTCTCTACATACATACGACTGTACGGCTTCACGAGATTCCATCGACGATCATCTCAGATTGTGACACTTGTTTTACATCCTATTTGTGGAAGTGATTATAGAAGAAATTCAGGACTCAAATATTCTTGGGAACCACCTTTCATCCTCAGAAATATGTTTAGATGGATATGACCATTTAGACACTCGAGTATTTTCGTCGTGCTTCTATCCTTGAGTTTGGTCGTATTTTGGAGGACCACCTGCCACTAGTGGAGTTTCTTTACAACAACAGTTATCACTCCACAATCAGTATGGCTTTGTTTGAGTCCCTATATGAGTGACCTTGTAGATCACCAATATTCTTGAAAGACTTAGGGGTGTCAACACTTATGGGTCTAGAGTTGGTATAGGCTACCATGGAGAAGGTTCATATCATCCAAGAGAGAATGAAGACTGCATAGAGCCGGAAGAAGTCTTATGACAATAGGATATGAAAAACCTTGGAGTCTGAGGAGGGATACCATTTTTTCCTATGGGTATGACCTCGATGAGGATTACAGAGGTTTGGTTGGGGCATCAAGCTATCTCTAAGGTTCATCGGGCCTTTCTAGGTCCCCAACAGAGTAGGCGATGTAAAGTACGATCTAGATCTACCCCCACAAATTCACCAGGTGCATAATTTATTCCATGTATCGTAGTTGAGGAGGTACGTGCATGATTCATCACAAGTTATCCACTAAGGTGATATGGACATCAATGATGGGGTGACATTTGCGGATTTTTCTATAAAGATAGAGGATCGACATGATTAGGTCGTACATGGGTATTCAATTCCTCTTGTACGAGTTCATTGGCAGCATGAAAACCTCTAAAAGAGAACATGGGAGTGGGAGGCTCAGATACATACTCAGTACCCCCATTTGTTCCCCTAGTTTTTTTTAGCTTTTGGGGATTAAAATCCATAGTGTGAGGAGAATTTAAATACCATGAAATTATAAATATGTTTTTAAAATAATTTGGGATTATTACAAGTCTGTAAAAATTGATGGTGCTATATTCCGAGGCCCGGTGTGCCTGGAACGGAATTTTAAGGTACGTTTAGTAAACATGTGGGTGATGCTTTATATCTTTTGAACCGGTGCATGGATTAAAAATTTTAGGGCACCATTGAATCCATAGTACCAAGATCCACTTATGGGAGGCTTAACTTTAACCACAGCAGGTCGGGAGAGAAATATTGTTTTCAGACATTTTAAAGAATAATAAAATGACATAAAAAATTTATTTTATTATTCTAAAAATGGTTGAGAGGAAGTGGTGGGACCCCTGATTTGTAAATCCATATAATTTATTGACTATTTCAATTTGTAACAGCATCATTAGAAATTTAGAGGTTCATTTATTAATGAACCTCATTAATCTATCATTGTGTTAATCACAATTTCCCCTGTATTTAAATGTGGCTCAGGCTTGGGTTTTAGACATGGAAGTGAGGAACCTCTGATGAGGTTCCATGACATCTTCCACTGATGAAGAACAGAATATTTGATGACAACTTTGGAGGAATAGATCTGGGATCGATGAACGTTGGTGTCTTTATCAAGTGTGGATTCTTCCTCCACAACCACGATGTTACCTTCGATTCCGAGGTAGGTTTTTTATTTATTTAAATTCATGAGAATTGTTTGTTTTCTACATTCTTGAAGAATCAAGATTCATGGTAGTGTTGAACTCGGTTTGACATTTGTTATGGGGTGTTTTAATTACTCCAAATCGAAATAATTCAAACATGGAGGACACAGGCCAAATGAACAAGGCATGAACCCTCAGCCACTTTGGTATTTGTCTCTTTCTTCAAGAACGAATTTCCATATTGGCAGAAACTTGAATTCTAGATCCACATAGTGACGGTAGTAACCCAGGAGGCCTGTAGGCATGTTTGGAAGGGAAAACGGACCACTAGAGCTCACCTGGTGGCCTGTGGAAGATCTGTCGGTGTAGCACCGGTGCTGGTGACCGGCACCGGTGGGCGACTACGGCGGCCGACATCAGTTGGTTGCAGTTGTAGTGAGTGGCATGCCATCATGCATCGTGGAGGGATATCACAGCATCGAGTGATGGCAGCAGCAGGGGCAATCAGCTCTTGTACAGCCACATTAGAGGAAGGTGGTGTATCATCGTGCGTCGTGGTGAGGAGGTCGCGACATCGAAGTCGTGGCAGAGGCGAAGGGACCCATGCACCGTGGGTCCTACTAACAGGGAGGCGGTACCACATGGTGCTTCCATTTGAAAAACCGAATGGATTAAAATACATTTGGGAAGAAGGAGTGACCCCCTCTACGCAGGCTACCTAACTGGGTA
The DNA here is from genome assembly GCA_963277665.1 of Viscum album. NCBI lineage: Eukaryota > Viridiplantae > Streptophyta > Magnoliopsida > Santalales > Viscaceae > Viscum > Viscum album. The sequence goes on from OY728160.1 coordinate 1,944,352,524, forward strand.
CCACGTTAGCTTGAGGGTTGTGTGATGCCCCAACCCCAATTACCCAGAGTCGATGCATTATTTTTATACATTGTCATGATTACAAGGAATCAAGTCCCGAAAGACCGATCGGTTTAGCAGTCTTGGAAAATAGATTACCTACATGAATATTACATTACAATTTATAACATAAAACACAGCATAAATAATCCTTTATGAATGCTATTATTCCCTTAGCTTAACCCTGTATATCAATCACAATACACTTCTTGGAATCCTGGGAAAAATAAAACATAGAAAGGGGTGAGATCAAATGCTCAGTAAGGGTAAGAAATACCAAAGAAGTTAACATAAATATTAAGCATGGTGAATAATTGAAACCACATACCTTTACCAATAATAAATATGAATACTTTTATGGCGGGAATATGAGCTGAGTAAATAATTCCCTAATAAAACATAATCATGAGTATTCTACTAGTCGAATGACCACATAAACCATCAATATTATTTTCATAATGAGGTAATGTATAATACCAAACTTTAATTTCTATGTCAAGGCCTCGTGCTAGGACCTATGGGATAACTGTAACCGGACCCAAACTCGGAGAGCCTCTGTAACCGGACTCCATCCCGGAGTGTCTCTGTTTCCGGACTCCAACCCAGAGAGCCTCGGTAACTAGAATCCATCCCGGAGAGCCTCTATAACCGGACTCCAACCCAGAGGGTCTTCTGTAACCAAACCCCAACCCAAAGGGCTTACTTTTACTGGTCCCCAACCTGGAACATACTAGTCCAATACATTCATCATAAGAAAAGGTTGAAATATAACATAAGCATTCATATTAAAACTAGCATGTGAAATGTCAATACTTTAACCATCAACCATGAATGGTATAAGAACCACACATCCATAATCAAACATATCACAAAAACTTCAATACAATATGGAAGTTTTGTATCATAATAAATCAACTTCAAGTAAACTTCAAATCCATCAAAGGATGTTGACATAGATAAAATCTAAACCTTTTTAGAGAAATATCTCTTTTTATTTTGAAATCATTTAAGAGTCACGTAATTATAAAGAAAACATTTATTTTTGAAAATATTCTTATAAGAATGTAAGGGAAGCTTCGACGATGCTATAATGGCAGAAAATATCCATACCCACTATATAAGTTAAAAAAAGACATTCTTGCCTTAATTTTGTTGAAAAGGCTAAAAGTACCTTGTTTGAAAAATGACGGAAAGATTACTTTCAAAAACATCTTATAAAAATTCAAACAATGGTATAAGTTACTTTCTCCTATAGTCTACTAAATAGTAAAAATGTTTTGAAATGCATTTTTAAGAAAACACGGAAGTGGATGATAAAGAGGTCCCAGTAGATACTTAAGTAAATACAACCTCAGATAATAAAGAGATTGTGAAATTAACCCTTACCTTGTTGTAATCAATCAAGTCGTATAAACAATATTAAATAACCACCAAATTAATCACATAATATCATGAATATAATGAGAATCATGATAATATATATCAAATGGTAGTACAAAATACACCACAAGCAATAAATAAGTGGGGAACAATGGAAATCTCATGGAATTAAAAGTGAGATAAGAAACCCCTTACCTCGTGTCCGACTTGACCCGTTCATTCCTTAATATCCTGAATAACAAACTAAAGTTAATTTATACTGACTTAAGAAACATTTTCAAGTTTATTATTCTTTTTATATCACTTATTACCATGTTATAAACATTATATAATCATTTTAGTTAATAATGTTCTTTTTGTTGATATTTGGCACTTGAGTCAAAAATGAACACCTTATAGTTACAAGTTGTTCACATGGTCAAAATTTCATTATATCCAAAATGGTATTCATGATTTAGATATCATATATATCATATATATCCATTATATACAAGTATTTATAATAGAACATATCATTTTGGGGTAAGAAATGAAATGCACCATTCATGGAGACGGTAAGTCGTACGTAAGAAACAACACCTCTTTAATTTCTATTTATTATTTTAATGGAATTATAATTCCAGTATAATATTATATATAATATCATTAACTCTATCCTTTATACATCCCACATATGGTATTAACGAGTCATATCACTTTGAGGGGGCGGTAGTTCGCACTTCCTCAAATGAAAGTATCACGTTTACCCATAATGGAAACCATTAAGGTATGATATAAAAGAAAAAGACAGAAGCATTAAGAAAACATAAACATAATATATATCATATATAAATAAATTTCCATCATAATGGCCACAAATAGAGGTTGTAGGAGGTAACTGAACAATCTTCGTTTCGTGAGGCGTTAGTTTTCCATCCACAAAAACATTATGTTCTTCACCCATTAGATTGATGTGTGTGTAAGTATAGTTCTAATACTTCTCATAACAACATCCTAGGATATAGAGGATATTTGTTTTGTTATAAAATAAAGGAATAAAATTATTTTAGGGGTTGGATAAGTAAAATAAAATAAAAGAAGTTAAGATAAACGATTACCTTTAAATTGGGTAACTTGCTTTGGTTTGAACCAAAAATACTTCTTGAAGTGCCTTATGCCTAAGGTAAGGCTTCTAAGAGGAGGAGAGGGATGTAGGGAGATTAATTTGGCAGATTTTTGAAGAGCCTAAAGGCTTGAGAGGTGTGAGGAATTGGTTATAAGTGGTCTCCTTTTATAAGTGGGAGGAGGGGCTCTTTAGGAAAGTGTGAAAATATTATTTTATTATATAATGATATTCAGTTTCTAAAGGTCCAAAAATAATTAGGGTCGAAGATAAGATGACTCATGGTCTAAATAAAATCATTCAATAATAATTGGACATGTTTTGGATATTATTTTAATATTTATAATCTAATTTATTTAAATCATTTATTAATGAGGTAAATACTACATCATTTTTGTGTCCAAAATAATTTAATTTACTCGATGTATAAAAATTATAAAACAAATACCATGATTTAATAACTCTTTTTATCTTCCCAATTAATATTTATAGTTAAATAGATTACTTAAATAACACCATATAAAAATTATTTAATAAAAGATTTTTGTTTATGTCAATTTTGACTTTACTTTAAATTAACTAATCTAAAGTGTCATTATCATTCATAAGTGCATCCATGAGGTCCCAAAATAAACACAATAATGGCCATGGTCGTCCATTACCCATCAAATAAGGTTAGAACATGTGTTAAGGTAATTTTGAATTATTACAATATTATTTTTACCTTGAATTACCCTATTTACCTTTAACTGCGGTAAATAAAAGTCAAAACTTACTATTCACCAAAAATTATTTTCATCTTATTGAATCACATTTTACTTACTGAGGTTAACCTTATCTCTCATATTTTTTAAATTCAACTCACAGAAGCAGTAAAATTAATTTTTATGCAAAATTGCAAATACTTCTAGGAGGTCGGTAAAAGAAGGTAAAAAGTTCAATAAAATTTTTATATATCTAAACTTATTATAAAATGAATCCAATGAATTATTTTGAACGTATATAGGTATTATGTATCCATTTTGACCTAAAATAAATTTAAATAAAATAAATAATTATTCAAATAAAAGGTTGGTTTTAACCAATAACTCAGTGTTTTTCACTATTCGTAAAAAATTGATGTTTCTCAAAAATACAAAAAAAAATCATACTAAGATATATTTGATATTAAAAATTAAAAAATGATTTATATTTTACCAAATTCAAAACATATAAGTTTCATGAATTAATTTAAAATTAATTCCCATTTTCAAAATAAATAGTGTTTTTTAAGCAATAATATCTATCAAAAGATTAACACTTGTTTTTGTCCAATTTCAAAGTGAAATTAACTATAATGACCTAAATTGTATTAAATGATACAAATATAATCTAATTATACTTCAAAACCAATCAAATACATAATTTAAAACTATAAATTATTTTTATTAAAAAGTTTGTTTTTAATTAAAATTTAGAATTTTTCACTATTTACCAAAATATGAAAGTTATCAGAAAAATATTTAAAATTTATCAAAATTCAATTTTTATCTCCTTATTTTAAAGAAGAAGTTTATTTTTTCAAATTTAATACATAAAAGTGTCAAATATTGGATTTAAAAATGGTTCACCCTCAAAAGGCGGTAAAATTGCATTTTCTAAAAAAATACTTCCATTATCTAAAAAATTGAATTTTTTCTTATATTATGTCTAAGAAACACCAAATATGGATGATAAAATTATATGGATTATATAAAATTCAAAATGCAGTTAATATTATTCATAACCTCTTTTGAACGGCTAGATTGGTAAGTTGTGGTGCACTTGAACTCGGTGTTGCATGTAGTGCATGTTATTGAATTACTTTGAAGAAATAACGTACTATGAAATATTGGGGTGTTACATTCTTCCCTACTTAAATAAATTTCATCCTCGCAATTTGAAATTGTTATTTTGAAAATAGAAGGTTGAAAATATAAAATACCTTTGTGGGAAAACCCACATCAGAAATTGGGTTAATAAAATTTAGTCTTAATAAGAGGAAAAGGGGAATGAAAAAGTCGCCACCAAATTATTATCTAGATTAGGAGAACATTGGTGGAAATTAGAGACACATAATTGGAGGAAAAATGTTAATATTTATAGGGATTTATTCAGGCCATCAGTCACAAACAATTTTTGAATTGAGGACCTCAAAGCCATCAATCTATGCTGATTTAAAATATCATCGGTTCAACAAAACATAAGGTATTAGGATAACACATTTTTAGTTCTAAGATCCCTTACCTAAAGTATAAGAATAAATTTCTTCATAGAATAAGAGAAGAAAAAAATATATACTTGACATGTATAGTTCCATCCTTTAACTAATTTCTACCACAAACTTGTCTTTCACTCTAAAAGATAATAGAACATAAAAAATATTCTATTAATACTATAATATAGGGTTAAAAAAATATGAATTTATAATTCACATATCAGACCCTTTAAAAAATAAACTACAGTATACAATCCAGGGACTTCACACAGTCCATTGGTAGGTGATAAATCCCAATTGCACTATGGATGTGGGTTCGATTCCCGCAGCTTTGTCCAACGCAACGGGGTTGTCACACGATCTATGTGTTGTCCTGTTTATAAAAATCCAAAAATAACCTTAAAAATAGTATCTTAATCCATTCCAACCTTTAGACTTATCCAAAATAAATTTATCCAAACTCAGAGTCCAAAATTTATAAGAAAGTTAAACATAATGAAGATCCTTTTTTCACGTAATAACATGTGAACACCTTCATCATGTATTATTTTAAAACTTGGTAACACCCTGAATTATCATAAAACCTTATTGATTAAATTCATGCTCCCGTATCCTTTATATAATACTAGATATATTCCCTATTTCAAAAAATATTGAATATTCCAACACTGATGAAGTAAACAAACTAGTAATCAGTTCCAAGGTATTCAAAAATATCCAATATAATTTATCCAAATCAACCATCTCTTATTCCAAAATCACTACCTCAGTATTAGAACCATATTATGATTTATCTTTCTCTCAACCATATATTTTCCAAGAATTTAACCTACAATTGAGTCACTTTTCTTGGTTCCACACAATCTCAAGTCCTTAATAAAATAGTACTTTAGTACAATCCTTATATACTCTATAATTCTTAGAACATGTGCATCATTAATACAATACTCAAATGACACAATACTTTAATAACAATGTAATAAATATAACCATTACTCTTCATCTTAGGTAGTATCATAACTTTATTATTATCCAATAGCAGCATTTGGTGTATACTCTAATGATTTGGACATTGATTCTCATAGTTTCTCAACTCCTTGCAGATGAAGCATTGTACATTGGAAACTTTTTTCTTACCCTTGAAATCATGTACTTGGTGTCCATTTTCTCCACACTTATAAAAAACTCCCATTCCCTTCAAGAATTTACCAAGGTGATTCTTTCCACAGTTATCACATATGAGAAAATATTTATATTCCCTCTTCCCTTTATCCATCTTTCTCTCTTCCATACATTTCTTCTTTTTCTTCCCTTGAAATCCATAGGACTCAGAGAATTCATTAATTATCTTATTAACACATGATATTATATCTTCAAATGTTGAGAATACATGGGATACTATATCTCTTTTAAATGTTGGCTTAATATCATGAAATTTATGATCCTTCTTACTCTTTGGATCATACATATTATTGGAGTTCACATTCTTTCTACTAGGCGCCATTTCTATACAATAGCATAAACTAGATTAGTTTATGAATCAAAATACATAATTCAAAACATGTAAAACACTTAACATTAATTGAACAGTTTATGGATATAATCCATAATCATAAAAATGTTTTATTTGAGGAATTATATACTCATAAACCCTTCATAATGATTTGTAAAGAAAATCAGAATTATCCTAAGCATATCCCTCGAGAGTGTTGTAACCGAGAGTGTAGAAAGGCTTGTTTTTGTGCACCAGTTCCAATTTGAGTCTAACTCAAAGTGTTGTTTTCGAGTTTTACCACTAGGTACATTTGTGCCCGAGCTGCCTCTACCTGCTCGTATCCAGACAAAGATGTATTTTCTTTGAAAACACACAAAGTCTCTACATTTCCAAAATTCTAGGAAGTTCTTCTATACTAATCTTCAAAGTCTATCTTAGGGCTATGTGTTCTAATTAGAGTTTATCTAAATCTAGTTTCCAAGGTTATTGCTAAAAATTATCTGATACCAACTATAACACCCCGACCCCAGTTACCCAGAGTCGGTGCATTATTTTAATACATTGTCATGATTACAAGGAATCATGTCCCGAAGGACTGATTGGTTTAGCAGTCTTGTAAAATAGATTACATACATTAATGTTACATTAGACTCTATAACATACAACACAACATAAATAATCCTTTATGAATGCCATTATTCCCTTAGCTCAACCCTTTATATCAATCACAATACACTTCTTGGAATCTTGGGAAAAATAAAACATTGAAAGGGGTGACCTCAAACGCTCAGTAAGGGTAAGAAATACAGCAAAATATAACATAAATTTTAATCATGGTGAATAATTGAAACCACATGCCTTTACCAATAATAAACATGAATACTTTTATAGAAGGAATATGAGCTGTGTAAATAATGCCATAATAAAACATAATCATGGGTATTCTACTAGTCGAATGACCACATGAATCATCAATATTATTTTCATAATGAGGGAATGTATAATACCAAACTTTAATTTCAATGTCGAGGCCTCGTGCTAGGACCTTTGGGATTACTGTAACTAGACCCAAACCCGGAGAGCCTCTGTAACTAGACACCATCCTGGAGATCCTCTGTAACTGAACTCTAACTAGGAGAGCCTCTGTAACTGGACTCCATCTTGGAGAGCCTCTGTAATCGGACTCTAACCCATAGGGTCTGCTATAACCAGACCCAAACCCAGAGGGATTACTTTTACTAGTCCCCAACCCGGAACATACTAGTCCAATACATTCATCATAAGAAAATGATGAAATAAAACATAACTATTCATATTAAAACTATCATACGAAATGTCAATACTTTAACCATAAATCATGAATGGTATACGAATAGAAAATCCATAGTCAAACATATTACAAAACCTTCAATACAATATGGAATTTTTTTATCGTGATAAATAAACTTCGGATAATCTTAAAATCCATCAAAGGATGTTGACATAGATGAAATCAAAACCTTTTTTAGAGAAATATATCTTTCTATTTTTAAATCATTTAAGAGTCACATAATTATAAAGAAAATTTATATTTTGAAAATATTCATATAAGCTTGTAAGGGAAGCTTTGACGATGTTATAATGTTATAAAATAGCCATACCCGCTGTATAAGTTAAAAAAAGACATTATTACCTTAATTTTCACTACTACAAATATGGCTTTTATCAGCACAAAAAATGGCTATTAACAGCGCTAGAAAAAGGGCTGATAATGTCGGCGAAGATAAAGGGGGTCCCATTTATCAGCGCTCCAAAAAGCGCTGATAAAGACCCCTTTATCAGCGCTCAAAAAAAGCGCTGATAAAACGGGTCTTTTATCAGCTCTAAAACGAAGCGCTGATAAAAGGGTCTTTTATCAGCGCTTTCTTTTTAGCGCTGGTAAAAGACCCCTTTTATCAGCGCTTTTTTTATCCCTCATAGAAATTAAAAAAAAATACTACCAATCTCGTGCGGGGGATTTTTACAGCGCTTGATCCCCGCTTTATCAGCGATTTCCCACACATCCAGTGCCCACCCGCACCCCCTACACCCTTTATCAGCGCTAGCCCTTTAAATCACCCTTGTGCACATGCCCTTTCCTCCACCCATATTTGATCTCGAGACCTCCCCCATGCGCACCTAAACCCTTTGCCACTACCCTATATTTATGTGTTCTCTTATTTATGATATATCTATTTATTTATATATATATATTTCGTTATATTTATTCATACAGTAATATATATTTATATTAATATATATAGTTATATTAATATATATATATATATATAGTTATATTAATATATATATATATAGTTATATTAATATAAATATATAGTTATATTAATATATATATATAGTTATATTAATATATAGTAGTTATATAAATATTCATATATTGGTATTTTAAATAAAATGGATATTAGTTATTATTTAGATAAAGCTAGTATATTTTATATGTAAATATGTTTAATTATTTATTTAAAAAATTTAATTTTTAGGTGTGAATATATAAAAAATATGTATATATAGTTATATATTTGATTATAAATAGTAGTGGGTTATAAAAAATGGTAAAATTTCAAAGAAATAATATCAATATAAATGTAATACCTTGGAATAAATTCAGTACCCACCAAAAAAATCCAATAATACCCCCTTAAACAAGGCTGAAAATCCACAAAATGTTAAAAAATCTTGGTACCCTGACTAAAAACTCAGTTTTGGAGGCATTCTGGGCCTCTTTTGGCCTTGAAAAACGCTTGATCGGGATCCCCTTGGGTCACAACAACGTAGAGCTCATCGCAGGCTTTGATTTGATATGTGGTAGAGCTCAAATGGACACCTGGATCAAAAGTTATGGCTGTTTGAAGTTTGAGTTGCCTTTTCAACATATTTTGGATCTTTTTTTAATTTTTTTAATTTTTTTATTCTTTAAATTGTTATTAAATGACTATTACTCCATAATAATTATCAAATTATTAATTAAAAATATTTTTTAAATTTTTTAAGAATCCATTTTCACTAAATATCTTATATATTAAGTACATTAAGTGTAAATGTACATTTATACTTATCTAAAATATATTTAAAAAATATATATTATATTTATATCAATATAACTATATAACTATATTTATATATTAATATATATTTTTTAATTTTTTTTTTTTGAAGTCGACCCTTTATCAGCACTTTTAAAAAATCACTGATAAAGGCCCCCCCTTTATCAGTGCTACTAAACAAGCACTGATAAAGGGGGTCCCTTTATCAGTACTAAAAAAACACTGATAAAGGGGGGGCCTTTATCAGCGCTAAAAAAGGGCTGATAAAGGGGTAATTTTATCAACACTTTTTTTAGCGCTAAGAAAGGCACCCTTTATCAGTGCTTTTTTGAGCACTGATAAAGGCCCCACCCATTATCAGCACTTTTTTGTTAGCGCTGATAAAGGGGTGGCGCTGGCCTTGCCCAGTTTTGTGGTAGTGTTTGTTGAAAAGGATAAAAGTACATTGTTTAGAAAACGACGGGAAGATTCCTTTCAAAAACATATTATAAAAAGTAAAAAAATGGTATAAATGACTTTATCCCATAGTCCAGTAAATAGTAAAATTGTTTTGAAATACATTTTTAAGAAAACGCGGATGTGGATGATAAAGAGGTCCTAGTAGATACTTATGTAAAAACTACCTCGGATAATAATGAGATTGTGAAATTAACCCTTACCTCATTGTAATCAATCAAGTTGTATGAAAAATAGTCAATAACCACCAAATGAATCACAAAATATCTTGAATATAAAGATAATCAAGAAAATATATATCAAATGGCAGTACAAAATACACCACATGTAATAAATAAGTGGTGAACAATTGAAATCTCACGGAATTATAAGTGAGATAGGAACCCCTTACCTCGTGTCCGACTTTACCCGTTTGTTCTTTAATATCTTGAATAATAAACTAAAGTTAATTTAAACATTCTTAAGAACCCATTTCATGTTTCTTATTCCTTTTATATCACTTATTTCCATGTTATAAAATTTTTTTAATCATTTAAGTTAATAACGTTCATTTTGTCGATATTTTGCACTTGAGTCAAAAATGAACACCTTATAGTTAAAATTTGTTCACATGGTAGAAATTTCACTATATCTAGAATGGTATTCATGATTTATATATCTTATATATCATATATATCCAGTATATACATTTGTTTATAATAGTTCAAATATTTTTGAGGTAAGAAAGGAAATGCATCGTTCATGGAGACGGTAAGTCATACGTACACATGAATGCTAGTTTAATTTCTATTTCATATTTTAATGGAATTATAATTCTAGTATAATATAGTATATAATATCATTCACTCTATTCATTATACATCCCATACATGGTATTAACGAGTCATTTATTTTTGAGGGGGCAGTAGTCCGCACTTCCTCAAATGAAATTACCGTGTTTACCTATAATGGAAACCATTAAGGTAAACTATAAAAGAAAAATAAAGAATCATGAAGAAAACATAAATATTATATATATCATATATAAATACAGTTCCATCATAATAGCCTCTAATAGAGGCATTAGTAGGTAATTGAACAATCATCATTTCATGAAGCATTAGTTTTCCATCCACAAAAACATTATGTTGTTCACCCATTAGATGGAGGTGTGTGTAAGTGTAGTTCAAATAATTCTTATAAAAACATCCAAGTATATTTAGGATACTGGTGTTGTTATAAAATAAAGTAATAAAAAGAGTTTAGGGGTTGGAGATGTAAAATAAAAGAAAAGAAGTTAAGAGAAACGGTTACCTTTAATTTGGGTAACATCCTTTGGTTTGAACTAAAAGAACTTATTGAAGCTCATTATTCCTAAGGTAAGGTTTCTAAGAAGAGGATATGGATGTAGGGAGATTAATTTGGCAGATTTTGGATGAGCCTAAAGGCTTGATAGGTGTGAGGAATTGGTTAGAAGTTGCCTCCTTTTATAAGGGGGAGGAGGGGCTCTTTAGGAATGTGTGAAAATATTATTTTATTATATAATTATATTCAGTTTCTAAAGGTCCAAAAATCATTAGGGTCGAATATAAGATGACTCATGGTCGAAATAAAATCAACTAATAATAATTGGACATGTTTTGGATAATTTTTTAATATTTATAATCTAATTTATTTAAATCGTTTATTAATGAGGTAAATAATGCATCATTATTGTGTCATAAACAATTTAATTTACTCGATGACTAAAAATTATAAAAAAAATACCATGATATAGGAAATATTTTTAGATTTCCAGTGAACATTTATAGTCAAAAATATTACATATATAACTCCATATAAAAATTATTTACCAAAAGATATTTGTTTAAGTCAATTTTCACATTACATTAAATTAATTAATCTAAAGTGTCATTATCATTCATAAGTGGCTTCATGGGGTCCCAAAAGCGACCCAAGAATTCCCATGGTCGTACATTATTCATAAAATAAGGTTAGGACATGTTTTAATGTAATTTTTTAACTATTACAATATTCTTTTTACCTTGAATTACCCTATTTACCATTAACCGTGGTAAATAAAAGTCAAAAGTTACTATTCAACAAAACATATTTTCATCTTATTTAATCACATTTTACTTACTAAGGTTAATTTTGTCTCTCGGATTTTTGAAATTCAACTCACAGAAGAAATAAAATTATGTTTCATCCATATTTTCAAATACTCCTTGGAGGTGGGTAAAAGACGGTAAAAAGTTCAATAAAATTTTTATATATCTAAACTTATTATAAAATAACTCCAATGAATTATTTTGAACATATATAGGTATTATGTATCTATTTTAACCTCAAATATATTTTAATAAAATAAATAATTATTTAATTTAAAAGGCGGTTTAACCAATAACTTAGTATTTTTCACTATTCATCAAAAATTGATGTTTCTCAGAAAAATACCAAAAATTCAGCATAAGCTATATTTTATATTCCAAATTCACAAATTATGACTATTTAACAGAATTCAAAACATATATGTTTCATTAATTAATTTAAAATTAATTCCCATTGTTAAAATAAATAGTGTGTTTTTAAGCAAACATATCTATCAAAAGATTGACACTTGTTTTTGTCGAATTTCAATGTGAAATTAATTATAATGTCCTAAATTGTATTAAATGATAAAAATATAATCTAATTATACTTCAAAACCAAGAAAATTCATAATTTAAAACTATAAATTATTTTGATTAAAAATTTTGTTTTTAATTAATATTTAGTATTTTTCACTGTTTACCAAAATATGAAAGTTATGAGAAAAATACCAAAAATTTATCAAAATTAAATTTTTATCTACCGATTATAAAGAAGAAGTTTATTTTGTCAAATTTAATACATAAAAGTGTCCAATATTGGATTTAAAAATGGTTCTCCCTCAAAAGGCGGTAAAATTGCATTTTCTGAAAAATACTTCCTTTATATAAAAAATTGAATTTGTTCTTATATTATGTCTAAGAAACACATAATTTGGATGTTAAAATTATCTGGAGTTTATAAAATTCAAAATTCGGTTAATACTATTCATAACCTCTTTTGAATGACTAGATTGGTAAGTCATGGTGCACTTGAACTCGGTGTCACATGTAGTGAAAGTTATTGAATTACTTTGAAGAAATAACATACTATGAAATATTGGGGTTTTACAGGTCGGACCGCCTGGCGGTCCATGCCCAACTATAGTGGGTCGGGCCGGTCCACAGCCCAGCGAGCTGATCCCACCGAAGCCCATCCCACTTGGGCTGGCCCAACCGGTTCAAGCCGGACCAGGTCGGACCCGGGTCGGACCAGACCCAGACCCTTTTCAACCCAGTTACACTTAAAAGGAAGTATCTCACAATCCAGATGTTTGTTTGATGAACTATCTGCGGCACTGGAATCTTTGGAACCAGATGGTTCTTTTTAGATAATCCACCTAAGTTTTAGAAAATGTTTAAGTATGGCTAGGTTGGATCAAACCTTAATCCAACTGGGCCCTCGACAATAAAATGCCTATAACTCATAGGTCGGGCATCTAGTTGACGCGTTGTTTATCTTGTTGGGACCCTTACGACATAGAGTTCCTTTTCATTACTCATTTGTGGAACATAGTGGTAGTTGAGGCACAACTGATATCTTGAATAACAGATACTCCAAAACCCGATTGCACCGTGTGCGTAAAATCCAATGGTTAGATGTCAACATTATAGAGACCATGTGTGGATTAGTATTATAGAGACCCTATGTGGATTAGCATTATAGAGACCCTGTGTGGATCAGAATTATAGAAACCCTATCTTGATCTGCATTATAGAGACCCTACATGGATCATCATTATAGTGACCTTGTGTGGATCAGCATTATAGCGGCCCTGTGTGGATCAGCAATATAGAATCCCTATGTGGATCATCATTATAGACACCCTGTGTGGATCAGCATTCTAGAAACCCTTTGTGGATCAGAAGTGCATGACCCGATGAGGACCATCCTTAGAGCAGCCCATCATGGATCAGTGACATACGAACCTCTATGGATCGACAATGGAACAACTTCTTCATGGTTCAGTTGTGGAAACTCTATTATGGAATAAAATAATATAGCTTCAGAATAATCATCTTTTTTCTTGAACTCTGTGTTGTATAACCGGTTTGAGATGAATCTTTTTCTTTGTGCTTTGTGGTTTAGATCATGCTTTGTGGTTTTTCTTTGTGAAATTATAAGATACCATCAGGGGTCTCGGGGTTCCTACTGGGTATTGTTATACTCAACCATGCATGGGATTCGCCCACACATTGTTGTGTCTTTTGCAGAGAATGATCAGCTCAGCTAAGATTTTAGGATCCAGGATCAGGCGGTACACGGAAGTGACTCATTGACGTGGAGATCGGTGGAGACGGGTTGTACCTATCATTCATGTAGGATCCATAGAGGACAATCTAAGGATATGTTTTCAATTTTCTATTGTATTGTATCTTTTAGTTGGGCTTATATTCTGGCCCCTTTACTTTCAGTACACACTTCTAATATAGTAGTTTTACTTCATGGTTGCCTCCTGTTGTGTTCATGGACTTTGTGTTTATATATGTTAAAGGCAATGCATTCCCATTTTTAGGGATACACCTTTCTGATGCTAGTCACCAACCCCTGGCCTATGGAAGGCGGGCTTGGGGTAGTAACGGCATGATCCCCGGGGGACGGATCATGACACATAGGTTATTCTCGCTTCCTTTGATGGGGAAATACATTCCTTAAGTTAATTTTATAAATTCCTTCTTTGAATTCAAATTGGATAAGGGGACCTTTTCTATCCCTTGATCCATTTATGTATTTCTCATTTTATGTATTAATTATAATTAATGATTAAATTAATTAAATGATCATTTTAGGTATTAACATTATGGTTCACCTATTTTTATTTACAAATACTAAATAATTATTAATATTTTCTAAAATACATTAACTAATTCATTAAAACACTATATTTAATTATCATCTCTATACTCAATTCCCAACTATTTCTCATGATTACTTTTCAAATGAGAACCATATTTTTATTACTATTCTTATGTATTCATAAAATAACATAAAAAATAATTTATTCAATATTGTATTTTTAATATTAATGAAATATTTTTCTATTATGACATGAGGAAAGATTATGCAACCGATTTATTTTTATGTGTAATTATTATGATTTTGTATTTCTACTACTTTCCTAGTATGGCACAAATAATCATGTTCATTTTATAGTGGGTAAAACCAAATAGAAATTCAATTTATTGGGTAATATTCTGTCTCATGAGACATTATATATGGGAATAGTGAGTAAACCAAATCAATGATGGTACTTTTTTTACCATGTGATATTTCCATGGAAGTTAACTATGAATTATGCATAGATTATGTTTTAAATTTCATTTACATTCCTTTGTTTCCATAATATTATAAAACTATTTTCTTTATAATATTTTCCCATGTGATTATTCATGATCCTTCTCTTTTATAATATTAGGATATTTAATTTTTCTCACATGTTATTCCTTTTTATCATGTTTATTCCCTTATCAGGCATTATAGATCACCCCTTTCATTTGGGTATTCTCCATGTTATCCTAAATAGTTTTAGGAGTTAAAAAAGGTTTAGTATCTTGTTAAGGAGAAAAATAAAATGATTTTTTGTATTTTTTTATTTTTGACATTATATTAACAAAGTCTTCTAAATACTCTTGGCCTCGTGTTTTATTAGTTGTGTCTATCAAGTTTTTTATTAAAAATCATGTAATTATATGTCTAAAATGACTTGGTAGATATAGTTGGCATCATATCAAGTTTATGATTTTATGGGTTTGTAGTGTTATAATTTTGTTTCAATCCTAGGGATAATTCTATGTATCTGAGAATATCTTGAAATTTTGGTGATGTTTAAATTGAGAGGTTTCTAAGATAACACATCCCTATCTGGGCACTATATGTGGATGATGAAATAGAATAGTTATACATAGGGGAAATAACTCCAAAAAATTTTCATTAGATAATAAATTGATCTTCACTATGATATTGAAAAATATTACATAAAGCACCCTTGGTTTGATACTCTCGGGGAATATGCTTTGGAAAATTCAAAAAAAATCATGATGAACAATTACAACATACTTGAATATATTTTTATGTCAGGAATGCTAATAGGAAACATTAAAATAGATAAACAATATTAAAACCTATAAATCATAATTTAGGATATATTTTCCCTTATATGTTGTTCTATATATTCACATAGTTTCACTTTTTTACATAATCTTCCCCTTAAATATTCTAATTTTTTATTCAACTTTATCGTTGGAAATAGGAGGAACCACAATAACAACTGATGTGATAGAAAAAATTGATTATTGGACTATTGAGATACATAAACACATGATAGTGGAAGCAAGGAAATGTGTGGATATATTTGGTCACTAAACTCATGTTATGAATAATAATTGGAATCATGTAGAACCCCCTTCTTCTCATATGAAAGAAATGGATGTGGTCAAGTCCTTTTTGTGTTTTATTCAACATATATTTAGTGGATATTATGATCCCCTCATGATATAATAATGGATTAACTCCATTGATAAGATATTATCTCTCCGCCAATTCCTATATAATTTAAAAATGTTTATCTCTATTTATCATCATAATGGGGTAGCCGATTAGTGGGGGAAATTAATCAAGAGCACAAAGTCCATAGAGGAAATAGATTCCATGTAATTTGAAGGAATCAAGAATATAATATTAAATGCATATTTTCCAAACACTCTTTATCTAAAAGTGTAGATGGATTTCTTTATAATGAATCAAAATAAAGATCAAACTATCATGGAATGTGAGTAAAATATAACAAGTCTTGTGTGGTATGCTTTAGATTCATCGTCTTCCCTAAAATTAAGGTGGGCCATTTCTCTATTGGGTTAAATTCTAAACTATGAAAATATTTATTTATTTGATACTTCTATAACAATGATACTATTTATTTTTCTTCACCTAAGGCTAAGATTGTGATTTTCAAATCATAGTGGTATTATAGTCCTAGATATAGAAAACATAAAATAGAGATTTCATCGGGTAGATAAATGGATTAATATCATGGAGGAAAGAAATACAAAAGTCACACATGTAAAAAAATATGGGAATAATCATCCTAGAAAATTTATTAAGGGAATATTAAGATATGTAAAGGTGGAAAATATTTTCATCAAGATAATCAAAGATGAAGGGATATTAAGAATACTCCTAATTCAACAGAGGAAAATGTTTTTTAGATTGATTCCCATTTTATGGAAAAATGTTTCTTTTAAAAGGAATGTGAAAATTATGAAAACAAGTAACCTATGCCATTGGGTTTCATAGAAAATCAATATAAAAAATTCTATAGGTTGTAGAGATAAAAGAAGGGAATATGTTATCAATACTAGAGAGGTGGATATGGAAAATTATGTAGTGATATGAACATTGGTTATTAATTCATAAATAAAAAACATAATTTTATTATTTTGGTTAACACATTCATTAATATCATTCATGGTTCATAGAAGTACTCAAAATAAACATTAAAATATTGGGTTTGTGATATTTGTGAGAATATTAAATGGAAAAATTATTCCATCCCAAGTACAAAAATCTACCCTTGATAATTTTTGAGGAATAGACCTTCCATAAAATCGTATCCTACTTTATTTAGATTAATGGGATGTTACATTGGGCATGTATTAGATATACCTATATAAATAAAACATCAACATTTAGGAGGGGGATATCGCCCTTAACATTTTGATTAATAATCTAATTTTTTAAAAGTTTAAGGAAGATGTTAAATATTATTTGGAATCAATTTATCATGTTTCGATATTATTTCCATATGATCAAGAATATCTATATCAAATGATTGAGGCCAAGGGGAGAATCCAACTACATGACATACCCATTATGAAGGACAATTGAGATGTATTCCCTGAATAATTATCTCATCTATATCCTTACAAGTGGTTGAGTTCTAAATTGATCTTATACGCATATCTCTACCTATATCAATTACACTATATAGAATGGACACTGTTGAGTTTGAATAATTGAAGAGAAGATACAAGAGACGCTTGACAGGGGTTGTATACCACTGAGTTCTTCACCATGGATTATGACTATCCTCTTTATTGAGTAGAAGTATGGGTCAATTCCCCTATGAATTAATTAAATGGAACTAGAAAATAATGACAAATAACATGTTTCCCATGATAGAGATATATGACTTGTTTAACAAACTATGTGGGGCCCATTAATTTTCTAATATTCTCCTTTGGTTATGATATCACCAATTAAAGGTGAAGAATGAAAATATTACCATGATTTACTTTTGAATGGGTTATTGACACTATTATTTCATATTAATGACATTTTTACTAACTAATTTTCTTAGAAATAATTAATGGAGTCTTTATAGATTACCTTGACAAACAAGAGTTAGTCTTTATAAATGATATTTTGATATACTCCATGAATAATAAGAAGCATAGGGAGAATTTTAATACTATTCAAAAGACATTGTGAATGGTGATATTATATATATTTTATAGTAAATGTGAGTACTATAAGGGATAATTATCATTCATGGAGCATTTTATCACCAGGAAAAAGATATTTGTTGATCCATCAATGATAAAAACAATTGAAGAATGGACTAGACCAAAACCCATAAGTTATTTTCATAATTTCATTGGACACTCATGGTATTATTTCAATTTATGAGAAACATATCATTATTTTAAAAAACATTACTGAATATGACTTGGAAGAGAGGAATGTTTATCTAGACCACTAAATATTAGGAGAGATTTAACAAATTAAAATAAAGGTCTATCACTAACCTAATACCCACACTTCACTCATGTGGGGAACTCCTCCTTATATAAAGTAAAACATTACTTAATGGATTAGGTTTTGTATTGATGTAAACTGATAAAGTGATAGCCTAATCCTCAAGGAAATATAATGTTCATGATAAGAACTATAAAACACATGACCTGCAGTTGTCTACACTAATCTTCATGTTGAATATCTACTGGCATTATCTCTATAGGGATAAGTGTAAGATATATATTAATCATAATAGCCTTAAATATGTATTCACATTGAATGATATTAATATATTCCAATGATGATACTTAGAGATGGTAAAGGAAATATACCACTTAATTCATTATGATCCGGAGAATGCATCTAAAGTTTAATATTATATAAGTCAAAAATATCATAAGATGATTTCAATGCTGGGAATTTAGATAGATATAATCATTGTAAACTTTCAAAGCATATAAATGGGAATCATAAAGAAAAAAACATCATAATTCCATTCTCAAATTACTAACCAACCATCCCTCCAATAGAAGGTAATGGATTACCAAATATATGATGTGGAAATAATGAAAATGGTGACAGCTATATGAAAATTAAAATCATTAGAGAATAAAATTAATGAAAAGGGATTTTCATAATTTGGGTCTTGACTCTATGTATCATCAAATACTAAGATAAATAAGTAGTTATTGAATGATGCACATAAATAGACCTTTTCAATCAACCTAGAGATCATGAATATGTATGGAGATCTCAAATATCACTGGTGTTGTGACAATAAGAAAAAGGATGTTAGAGAACAAACAACAAACTTCCTAGTATTTCAATGAGTGAGGGATAAAATAAAAAAGTCGAAGTGGGTGATTAAACCATTATACATAATTGTTTCACCATCATATTTTTAAAGGGTAAAAGTTTATTCAATATAATGTATGAAACAAAAAATTCATAAAATATAATTAAATACCATAATAAATTATTATATACTTAATTTTCATTAAATTAAATCTCTTCGATAACATAAAATTCATTCAATAATATATATAATAAAATGTGATACTCTATTAAACATGGCCATTATAACCAAGTATTTAAGTTAGAAGAATGAATTTTAAAATAAAAATTCTTAAAATTAAATTTTTTAAACATGTATAAAATAAATTTATTGTACATATATTAATTAGAAAAAAATTACAATAATTTCACGGAAAATAATTTTTATAAATGTATTTTCCTAAATGAATATTAGTTGTGCTTTTCTGACATGATTTTAAATTAAATTATATTTTTTCAAAAATTAACATTATTTTTCTTAAATTTAAAATTCATAATTAACTTTTGGTGAGTTATTTTCATTTTTCTAAAAATATTTATTTTTCTATGTATAATGAAATATATGGATTTTTTATTAACAAATAAATTATTGTTTAAATTATTGGAAAATTTAAAATATATTTTAAATTGGTTTTAAAGTAATATTGGTTCAATTATGTTAAAATTATAGTAGTTTAGGTCATTTCCATTAATTTTATAATGATTTTTTATATTAAAAATATTGAACCTTTTGAATGTTTTTCTTCAGAAAACCCATTTTTGACATATCTATGGGGTTTATTTAAAAATAAATTCTAAAAACTATATTTAATGAATATTAAAAAATAGATTCCATATTTGGAATCATAATAATTTATATTATTTAATAACGTAATATTACTTTTTTCTATAATGAATAATAAAAATAGTAAAATTTAATTATCATCATTAATGTAAAAATTGGATTACCATGGGGTTAAACGAAGATGATACGGGTTAAAAATTACTTAAAACAAGTTAAAACACATTTTATAGACCTATTTATAACTTATCACCTATAAGGGGATATAATGATCCATTTTGGATGCTTTATTAATGATAAAAATTTGGGTGTCGCTTTATCTTTTCAAATATTCCATGTGATCCCCCCCCAACTTATAAAATCCACCCCCTCTCCACTCCTCTTAATACTTACAAAACACATTGATTCAGACAATAACATCCCAAATATATTACTTAATTCCCCCTCCAATTACTAGTGTCCTTAATTATGTTAATAATTCATATTAATATGTCTTGACGTATAAACATAAATAGGTGCATCAAAGAATAGAGAAAATTAATAAATATGTATATTTGATTTATTTATTCTACGACCTTATTAAAACCTAATTAAACTATGATAATATAATAAAATGAGAATCATCTAAATTATTTTATGTTATAATGTTAATTTAGTTACATAGATTCATCTATACTTTTGTTAAATTGGAAACAAAAACATCGATCGTGTTTACAGAGGACTACGTCCTCAAGAAATGATGTAATTTTTTTCATTAACTAACACTAATGGTTTGATATAATGATTTATTTAACTAATTAATATGATATATATGAAAATATTATATTATTTTTATTATTATATCACATATACCTCCTTACATACCATTCTGTGGGGAGATATGATAATGTCATGCATTTGTACAGCTGACTACCGCCTCATGAAGTGATGTAATTCATTTTTCACTTACTCTTTACATAGAATTTATTAAGGTTAAAACTAATGAATATATATGATATTTATGAAATAAAAATTATTTATTAAATATAATATCATACCCCACTTATTACCTTCCAATCCTTTGGAAAAAAATAATTTCACTCATGATTAAATGTGGACTACAACCTTCATGTAGTGATATGAAATGTTTTTCATTTAATTTTTTCATGAATGGAAACAAGGATTTATTTTATTGATATAAACTCTATATATATATATATAAATAATTATGTTTTAAAGGTAAATTTTAATTTATTTTATTTTCATTCTACCCATCGAGAAAAATTGAAAAATTGATTATGCATACAAACAACTTACTATCTTCATGAATGGTGTAATCTATTTGTTATCTATAACATTAATATATTATCATAATTAAATATATAATTATAATAAATGATAATAAAATAATTTTATTTATTAATTAAATTATTTACCCGTGATCAACATAGTAGGACTGATATTTCTAAATCGAAAAGTACATGAAGAACGAAGGAATTATTACCCTAAATAGTGATTTTAACAAAGAAATGTTAACAAAACAATGATAAAAGACTATAAGTAAATAATATGTTATATGTAATATATAATTATGGTTATATAATATATTATTAGTGAACATTATTTATATACATGATGTTTTAACATGGAAGAATTAAATTAGACCAGTGGTAAGGTTTTCTCATCTCACTTTTACTTCTTTACAACATAAGCCACATTCATCACTTATTCACATGTATGGTGTTTATATAATATATTTTTATATTTAATATAATGAATATATTTAATTTAATGTTGTCTAATTTTTCATTTTATGTAATTCCTTTCGTGGGTATTGTAATTGAAAAGTTAACAATGTGGTAATAAAATTATGTTTCAATCTCATTTTAGTAGGGATTGTTTATACGTTAATATCCCTTAAAAGAAATTATTTAATTATTATCTAATAAACCAATTTAATTTTATTTTTATGGAGTTATCAATGGTTTTTTAAATTAATAGTATCACATTATTATATTTAGTACTTTTATTATTGAGAATTTTTTTTAATAAAATCCAAAGTAATTTCTCTCTTCAGTCGAAGGTCATTTTTCTTCCAAAACCATGTTTTCTAAAAAAATCAAAAAATTATTTAAAATTTTACAAATTATATAATAACGGTATTTTTTACCATTTTGACATTTAAAAAAAATTAAATTAATCTTCATGTTTTATTCAAAACAATTCGTGTTTTTACTACAAATGTGAAAGGAATATTTTTTTTAACATGTACAACATGTATAAAATTTCTCAATTTCAAGAAAAAATATATTTTAAAGCTTAAATTTTATGTTAAAAAATCCATTTTGAAAGAAATTTATTTTCAAAATTTTTTCTGATCTTTTACTTTTGAAATGTAATTTTAAATCTGCAATGCTTATTTTCCTCAGAAATGTTTTAAAGGATCTTATTATGGAAGTTCTATTCATCAAAAACATAAAAAATTTATTTAAATAAAGATCCATTATGGATATTTTGTATTGAAACCATCTATATTATCTATATGGATGATTTAATTTTAGTATAAATGGGGATGTATAATTGTTTACCATTCATAATTTTACACTAGATGGTTTGTGATTATTTTTATTTGAATAGGTTAAGTATTAAAATTTCATATATTAGTTTTTCCATTTTAATATTTATATTGATTATGGTTCATCCATTTAATATGATGAATGTATTGGACTAAGTGTGTCATTGGTGTTGTCTATTTAAATATATCCCCTTGATGCATTAGAATGTCTCAAAAAAAATGTCAGTTGGTCAAATTAAATGTGTGTTTACCAATATATTTAAACTATCTTATGAAAGTACTTGAATGTATGTTTTAGACATCTAATATAATTAATTTCCTCATTATAATATCAGTAATTAATGTCCATGTCATTAATTAATTTTTTATAATAATTCTGGATATATTTTTATAAAAAGTAATTATATATATGGATTTATTTTATCGTCAATTATTCTTGTCATATTATGGTAAAAAAATAATTGTCTATATGACATGTGTTTTAGTTATTTTGCTTCCAATATTTATTATGTATATTTATTCATGATATCTTTTGATGTACACTTAACATTAAAATGGATCTAAGATCACCCCTTTCTTATATTTTATTTCACCATGATATTAGGAATTATTTTTTATTGATATAATGGGATATTTTTATGGTAAGTATAGGGTTCTCATTGAAAAAACATTTTAATATTTATGGTAGTTGTGGAATTGCCTATTCACTGGAAGCTAAAATGATGAGTAAATTTAGGTCATTTCTTTTTTCTAAACTACATGGTTGGATCATCCTTTGGATTGAGAGTGACTCAACCACCATTGTGAAAGAAACTTATAATGGTGTGATATATCTTGTGTGGCTGATCACCACCCACTGGATGGGCTGCATCCGCACTCTTCTTGACATTAACTACATCATCAATCATATATACTGTGAAGCTAACATGGTTGTTTATGGCCTTGCGAACAAGAGGGTCAATCAAGGTATTACTTGGCTTGATGATCTTCTTGATGATTTACTTCCCTTTCATTAAAAAAATTTAATATGTTTCCATATATTAGACTCTTGTAACCTCTTTTTTCATACAATAATTATTCCTTAGTTTTTTGGCCAGGCACCACCTTCTTAAAAAAAATATAACCCTATGATAGAAATTGAGGATAGGTATAGAAGAATATCCAAAACATTTGGAAAGTTGGATATTATATGGTATTCCCTAGTAAAAAATCAATATCAAGATACAATGTGTAGATTTGGTTCTAAAATAGATGTCTGTATAGGTAACAACTCTTAAAAAGGAATTTCAGTCTTTACTCAATCAAGTTATACGACAGTGGGCTTTACTGTGCACCATATTGACCCTCATGGGGATATTCTAGGTATAATTACTATTATATTTATAACCCATTATGAATAAATCTTTTTTTATGAATTTTAATATTTCCTAATGAAACCATTATTATGATTATGAGACTATCCATGCATAAATTTTTCAATTTATGATAAGTGTTTTACTATATTTTGGATTGTACATTAGGATTTATAATTTTATGATCTCATATAGTGAATGTCACTGTTTAGAAATAGTACCTAGACGAATTAATGGGAACTCATCTATAAACTCAATCCAAGGAGTAAGAATGATCATTTCTATGATGTGCTCAATCAAGTCTTTTGAAGTTAACAGGTCTCATAATCATTCTCATAATATAAGGAAAAAGTATCATGCACTATCAAGATATATAAATAATCCTCAATGTATTATTTATTTTAATGGATGTTATATAAGAAAATAATGGGAGTAAAAAAATGGTTAAGAGGATGAAGTGATTAAAGTGTTTTCCCATATGTGGTAATTGTGGAATGAAACACCATAGTACCTGTATAAAGGGATGGGAGTTTTCTTCAAGTGTGGAGAGAAAAACCATCAGACACATGAATTAAAGTTTTATAAAGAAACATTATATGTTCATAATTTATACTGTAAATATATGAGGAACTATGAAAACCAAATCCTTATGCAATATATAAATATACCTCAAAATAAGTCATGTGATCATGTTCAAGATGCTACTATTTCTATATAAGAAGTGGAATAATTTATGATCCTTCATTTGGATTCAAGAATTATGTTAAATAATAATATAATCAATGTTATTGTATTTATAAGAATTATAAAAATTATAAAAATTATATTGAATAAAATTTTATTCAAGGATTTGAGAGAATATTTGGACTTGTACTGACTACTAGGAAAAGTGATTCACTATAATGATGATCTTTTTGGGAAATAATTTGATTAACGGAAGATACAAATTGATCAGGGTTATGATATGAGATAATAATTATAAATATATTTTTATGCAATCATATTTTTGGAATTGAATGTGTTAATTTATTTGATGGTTTATTCTGAAGTTTACAGAACATATAAATTTATAGAATATATTGTAAAATATGATATTATATTAATGGAATCATAAATTTTTACATTAAGGATTTATGGAGAAAAATATATTAAAATATTTGGAATGAAACATTAAGAGACACTTTATATTTTTTGGGGAAAATATTGATTATTTAGTGACCTTCCTTCTAAAATGTTTCATTTGTAATTTGGTTCGTCATATATTATATGAATTTTGAGGCTAAATATTGATACAATATGTTATGTTAAACATTTATTGTTATTGAATAATGTTTTCTAAAAAATTTGTCCTTCTAAAATATCTAGATACAGGGGGACTGAACATCCAATAAATTATTAAGCTAATGATCCATTAAATGTTAATATTAGTTCATAATTCATAAATATTACTATTGAATATTAACTTTTTAGAGTAATAGATGAATTAAGAATTTTTCAAATAACCAAAAAATTAGGAATTTATATATTTATTATCCGGTGTTCTCTATAAAAAAGATGAAAAAATTCATCAAATCCAAGAAAAGGATCCTGAAACAGACATATTAACCTAGTACCTTAATTTTATGTTCATAAAATGGGTTCCAAAACATCAAATATTTAATTTTTTGTGGTGATTTACATTATATTAAGAAATCACTTTATTTTTATCAATGATCTATATTATTATCTATTAATCATTGGGTTTATGTATTATACATCATGTCTATGTATTAATTTCCAATCAGTGTTGTCCAATAGGGAATCCTAAAAATGTTTTATTTGAGATAACATTCATACATCATGTTATCTACTTTAAAGATAAATTTTTGTTTACCAATTTTATAATTAGGTGTTTCAAGAAATGTATTTTCAAATGTAAAACCCTTGATTAAAGATATCAAGATTAAATTCTGAGGATTCAATTTATTTAAGGGGGTTTAATGTAACACCCCAAGATTTTAATAGAGGAACATAATATTATATAGTGTTTATGGAATGTAACATAATTAATTAGATAGAATTTATCACTTTGAGACAATATGATATATTTATTAATAAATAAATTCAATCTCTTCAACATCTTGCAATGCATGAAACACTAGGTTTGAATGAAATGTGATAGTCTCTTAAACATGGACATTATAACCTAGTTTTTAAGATGGAAGGTGTGAATAGTAAAAAATATTTATGAAATAATATGTTATAAAATATAAAAGATAAATTCATTTAATATCTATTCATTATTAATGAAATAATAATCATTTTAATGAAAATGGAATATTTTCTGAAAAACTAATTTTTCATAAATGCCAGTTCTGTTGAGATTTATATCCATAGTTTAAAATCATTTTTTTCCACCTATAGAAAATATATTTAAAATAATATTCCTCATTTTTTGAGTCTAAATGTCAAAATTTTCATTGGGTGAAGTTTTAGTATTTTTATAGAATGGTTTTTTATGAATATTTAAAATACTCGTTCTTATAAAAAAACTACCATTTTTAAAAGTATTTACACTATTAAATTAAATATTAAATTGGTTTTAACTTAAAATTAGTTCAATAATATTAAAATTATCTACATTAGTTAATTATAATACATTTTATATTGAATAGTAATATAAAAGGTTATAATATTTATGATATTTTTCAATACATCTACATGTTTTATTAGAAATTGAATTCAACCACTTCTAAGAATCAAATTTTTAAATATGGATTCAATATTTTAAATAATAAAACATTTATATTATATAAAAATTTCAACTTAATTTTTTACAACAATGAAAAGTGTAAAATGTGAAAACTAATTACCATGGTTTCGGTAAAAATGTGTGTATCTAGGTTAAATTAAAAACATAAAGCTTAATATGACGTGAAACATGTAAAACACATTTTTATAGACAAATCAAGACCCTATAACCTCTAATGTTATATACTTACTCATTTTGGAGTAATTTTGCAAGAAATAAACATGGGTACGAATTTATTATTAAAAAAATTCTTCTTTTCCCTCCCCACACTTATAAAAGGAAATGAACTATCCTCTCGACTTCATACTTTCCACCCAATTTTATAAAACTATGAACAAAAATATCTTATTTAAATCTATACCAACATCCTAGAGACATATTTTTTATTATAAATTCCCCATATGAAGGCTTTAGGTATGATCTAAAAGAGGTTCTCTGGAGAATAGGTAAAATTCATAAATGTGTATATTATTTTATTTATTCTACCACATCATTTAAATCATCTTATACTATGATAATATAATATCACCGGTATACCCTATATAATAATATTATATTTTTTTAATAGAATAACCCTGATTCATCTCCAATTACATCAAATGGGAAATGAAACAGTCAATCGTATGTACGGTGGACTACTACCACGTAACCCGATGTAATTCGTTTTCCATCACCACATTTCAAGGATGGAAGTAAAGATGGATTTAACTTATTTATATGATACTTATGAAATTATTATACTTATTTAATTATGATATCAGATATACCTTCTCACATACCAATCATTGGGGGAATATGATAATGTCTTTAATGTTTACAGAAGGATACTGCCTCGTGAAGCAATGTGATTCATTTTTCACTTACTCCTAATATAGAAGGTAATAATGATAAAATTAATGAATATATATGATCTTAATGCCCTATAAAAACTTTTTAAAATATCATATCATATATAACTCCCTACCATCCCATCCTTTAGGAAATAATAATGTCTATTGTGTTTACGTGTGGACTACCACCTCCACGTAGTGATTTGTAGTGTTTTTAATATTATTTTTACATGAATGTTAATATGAATGGTTTTCCTTAATACACATTCTAAATATTCCATAATAATTATTAATTTATGGTTTATTAACCTTTATTTCAATTTCATTACATCTATCAGAAAAAATGGATACATGGATCATCTGTATGTATAACTTACCGTCACCATGAATGGTGTAATCCATTTTTTATCTATATCTATAATAGTTTACTATATTTACATAAATAATGAATATATCTGTTATTTATGTCATAATCCACAATATGGTGATTATGGAAGAATTATCAGTCTAAAAGGACCGATATTACAAAACAAAAACATACATGAAAAATAAAGCAATTATCACCCAAAAAAGTGATTATAAGAGAGAAATGTTGATAAATGGGTTGTATAAGTCTAAAAGTAAATAATAAATGTTGTGAAACATATTATTTTTTGTTTTTAATACATTAATAATAAAACTTTATTTATTGCAAAATGAAATTAGACCAGTGTAAGGGTTTCTCATCTTACATTTTCTTCAAAGATACATACGCCATATTTACAACTTATTTCATTGTTTGGTTTATATATTGCCCATTTTTATATGTTATAAAATGAAAATATATTTATCATAATGGTATTTAATTATTCATTTTATTTAATTAATTTAATGGGGATTACAATTAAAAATTTACCAAAGTGGTATGATATTTTTAATCTCATTTTTATCAGGATTTTTATACTTGAATTCTGAATCAATGAAATTAATGGATAATTTATGATAAATCCATTTAATTTTATTCACCTATTTATTTATTTATTTTTCATGTTATATTAATGTATTCCTCTCTTTGGAACTTAAAATTAATTACAAAATTTCTTTAATAAAATCTTACATTATTTCTCTCTTCGGTCAAAATTCATTTTTTCCTCCAAAACCATGTTTTTTAATAAAGAATTAAAAAATGTTTATAAAATTATCTAAATGATTTATTAAATTTTATATGATAGAAATTGTATAAAATTTTTATTGAATAGTCATTTCATTTTCCAAATAAGAAATTTTTGGGTTTTACTGAAAATGTTAAATGAATCTTTATTTAAACATGTACGACATGTATAGAATTTTCTATTTCCATAACCACTCTATGTTTTAAATATTCCTTTATAATTTCTAATGTTTATTTTCAAAGAAACTTATTTTTGATTTTATTTGATCATTTATTTTTAAAAGGTGATTATCAATCTGGAAATTTTTTTCCCTCAAGAAATTTTTAATGGATATTTTTATGGAATTTATTTTCATCCACAACATCAACCCATCATTTTATTATGATACACTAGGGATATTTCGTATCGTTACCATACTTATTATTTATCTAAATAAATAATTATCAATTTTAAATTTATTATATAATTTTACTACAATTGACCACAATATATTGGATAGTTTATGATTACGTTTATTTTATATGGGTGTGAATTAAATTTTCATATATAAGTTTTTCAATATGAATATTTAGGTTTATTATGATTAGAAATTTTAATTTGAGGAATGAATAGGACTTAAAATGTGATGGTTGGGGCCTATTTATAGATATCCCCTTGATCCATTGGTCGGACACATGAGATATTAAGTTGGTGAAATTAAATTGGTGTTTACCCATAGATTTAAATAGTCTTCTAATGTGTCCTAGAAATATGTTTTCGATTCCCAGAATTATTCATTACATCATAATGATTTCAATTATTGAATTTAATGTTATTATTTGATTAGTTTTAATATTCATGTATTGGTTTAACTATCTTGTGAATATTTACATGGAATTATTTGATCATCATTTGTTCTTTCCATGTTATACTCAAGATATTATTTAAATGTAATGTGTTTAAATTATTGAACTTGAAATATTGATTATGATTATTTATTAATTATATATATTATTTTACTCAAACACATAATATTTATCTATGTTCACCACTTTAAAATACTATATATCCCTAGGATACTATGGAGTGTATTATGATTGATTTGTGGGATATTCTAAGAGAGAATACGGTATTCTCAATGAAAATCCTTTTCTATTTTGTTTTTTCAGTTATAATGTGAATTAAAATTAAGTATTTAATTTTATAATACTAGTAAAAAATTATATCCTTTGGGATGCAATTCCACGTATCTTATACCAATGTAGTAATGTAACCACTGATCATGGACTACTATTGAAGGTGTGTTTACAATACCTATATGAAAATGGAAAATCATAGATATGGAAATTGTAAAAAATATTCTGAATACATACATATTTATATGATATTTATTTTTTGGTTGATCATATTATAAATAATATTCACTTCATTGGAATTTAAAAATACTTCTTAATTAGTGAATTTGTAATGATATACATTAGAGAAGTGGGGAGGTTGCATAGAACACCAATATCGATTGTATCTGATATAGATTTAATGAATATTATTTTTTTGAATAAATATCAACCATGTTAAAAAATAGTTATTTGATATTCATTAAGGATTATCACTCTAAACTAATGTAAAATCATATTAGACTATCAGGGAATATGAATACATGTTAAGATCATGCTTGAGAAACTTTCAAATATGGTGTAATAAATATCTTCCCTTGGATGATTTCTCATAAAAATATATTTCAGTATATAATAAAAATGGAACCATATGAATCCCTTAATAGGAGGAGTTGAAGAACATGTTCATGTTGGTATGAATTTGGTGAAATCATGTTACTGAGACCTCAAATTTTAAAGTAAATGATAGAAAAGTTGAAGACCATTCCGCATAACATCAACGTTTCTCAAAGATTTTAGAAGAGCAATTCTATCAATAATCAATGAGACATGGATTTTGTGTTTAGTGATAAATTATACCTCTGTATATCTCCATGGAAGATATTCATGAGTATTTTGATGTAGTTAAAGATAATTCCCATTTATATTACCCCCTTTTAGATTATTTATCACATTATATTTTTTTATTGATTAATACTGCCACCATACATGGAATATTCGATGTATCCCTCTTGATAATGTACATGATAGATCCCATACATGTAATAAATTCATTGGCTATGTATTTTATAAATTTATCTCCCTTATTAGGAGTAGTCGGTGAAAATCAAGGACCATAGAGATAATGTTCAATTCAACAATACCAGTCACACAATAAAATTTTTTGGTTGAAACAACAAGTTTGAATTGGTGACATAGGAATTAGAAGAATCCGTGAACTATGAGTATCATATACTATCATAAATATAATATGTAAATGTAAATATAATATGGTCTATTTATTATGGTTGAATAATGTAATAACCCTGAGTTTTATCAATGGAATTTCCCTTCTAAACATAATGTTATGTAAAATTTTGCAATATCGTATTATATGATGCCCAATCACCATATGAGAAAAAAATAATATTTTATTATACTAAACATTAAATTTATATGATATATATAAACATAATAATTTTAAATATTATAATGTAAAAATAGAATATATGTAAAAATAATGGGAATATTTGGTTTTTCTTGATCCCTATAAATAATCCTAGTCAATAACACCATTATAGAAATATAGAACAATATCCACAATTTAATATGCATTATGAAAATGAAAATATATAATCTTTATATAAAATGTTACTGAATTAATAATTAATTAAATATGATATATTTTTTGAATGTAAGGACCCCTTAGGACCTTTACAAATCTAACGGTCGGAATAGTAATTTATCTTTTTGAATAGTAACTTGAAAGTTGGAATAATAATATGACCATTAGAAATAGTAACATGACCATTAGCATAGTATCCTCGTCTATATATGTATAAAATAATATTTAGGTATGTTATAAAATTTTAATTTTATATGTTTACATGTTATTATAGGTAAAAAAATCTTTAAAAATGATAAAATAAGTGTTAGTATTTTATAAAATATATATTTTCTATTTTAATGTTTATAATTAATATACTACTTTAAAATAAATTTTACTTTCATAAAATGTTTTTATAAATAAATATTATGTTTTATTGTAATGATGATACAATTTTATTAGACCTTATATAATTTTTCAAAGGGTCATAAAATTGATTTTACTATTAAAATTAGAAATTTTCAAATAAATAAAGATTTTATTTTAAAATTTAATTCCTTATAATTATAGACTAATTTTCATAAAATATTTTTTAATATACATTCCAACAAATGGTGAGTGTCAATTTTTAGTATTTTTCTAAAATAGATGAATATTTTCTGAATAGTGAAATATGGAAAAACACTATTAAACATTATAAGAAAAATGCCTGAATTTTAGAGTTATACCTCAGGAAACCACCTAATATATCGAACTCAAAGGAACCATTTATAGTGTATAGTTAAAAAATTAAATGTTATTTGTTTTTTGAATCCACATTATGAAACTTATGATTCTAATATTCAAAAACACCCCTCTTTATCATATATAAATACCACCCCTAAAAACATTTTCTCCTCACACTATATTGCCTTTTGCATACAAATATTATCCATAATTATCTTAAAAATACCCAACATACATTCTAGTTCTTCTAGTCTCACTAAAATAACTTTTTTCGGTGCCTTATGATGTTTTCAAAGGAGACAACATTCAAGATATAATATTCTCAAAATACCCATTTTCAATTGTTTTCTTCTTATAACTTATCCTCGCCTCACTCATCCAATATGGAGTAATAATTCTAGTGTCACATATATTCATTACTTTTATATTTATAATTGAGTATTTTCCACCCATAATATTCTATTATCCTAAAAATCCTAAAATGAAACCATTATAAAAATTATATTAGTTTTCTGTATCTATGGATGATGAGTTTTCATTTTTTTGTTACAACCTTAATTTCAAGTTTAAATTAACCTATAATGGTTTAAAATGACCTCAATATATTACATTATGGAATGATCATATTTATATAATATTAATTAATTTGAAAATAATTTATGATGGTCAGTAAAGATAATATAATAAACTTCTTATAAAACATTGACATTTAAAAAAATATTCATCCATATATTGGAACATATATAGATATCTCGCACCATTTATATTTATATAAGGACATGAATACCAATTCATTTCACTTATGGATTTGTATCCCCATTTGAAAAATTATATGTGTGTGTGTAATCTATTTAAGAGTATAATTGCATTAAAATACATACATGCACCCAACCCCAAATGGGAAGGCGATAGCCCCCCCCCCCCCCATAGGGATAACCCACCCATTAATAGCTCGATAAACATTACAAAGTATTCCCCCGAAAGGCCTACAGAAACCATGGTATCATCTTAAATTCATCAAATTCTAATTGAATGAGACTCCCTGGAAATACAAGGATTGAAAACTACATCATCTTGTTGGATGCCACGTCACTACCATAGATTAGTGCCAAACCAACACCACTGCTATTAAGTTAGGGTCAACCAGTATCATTCACTAGCAAGTCACACATCTTTCATCACTTGTGATTTATAGGACATCCTTTCATGCCATTGAATTTATTATACCTGGTCACTACTCCCAGCTACCTCTCCTTCACTAGTCATCATACTAGTGCGCTAAATGACATGACTCTCTGGTTCCCTCATTCACCGTTAACCACAATGGTGGGAAGTACACTACAAACCTTCACCAGAGATAGACAGATCAGTTTGCATCATCTTAGTTGTGCTTCATCAATCTATTATCCACTATGTGGATTTAGACTGTCATACTTCATTATCTAGTTATTTTCCACCTACCAATGTTGGAACCACACACCAAAACACTTCCTCCCATAGTCATAAATCATTGGCTCGTTATTCACTATTCATAGTCACACATCATCCTTGTATGTTCACTGAAACACTACCTCATCACGCTAAAAACATTACTCCTTACATTTCACCTTCACGTTGGGATTTAACTGGCCGACTATAACCCCCCCCCCCCCCCCCGAGGTGTCAAATTGTCCTTTATGCACCAAAAATATAATAACATGTGTCACTACTAACCATCACTGCCATATTTTCACACACACATGTACGCCACTTATAGGAAGTCACACTATCATCATTTTTATGCAATCCAATAGAACTACTCCCCAATTTAATTGAGGAAACCAGAATGATGCCACTAAGATTATTGTCCCACCTTGGAAGAATTTTAATAATTATCCACAACTAGTATGACCATGGAATCATGATACAAATGCCTTCAGAACAATGAAATTTGTCATTATATCTCATTAAAATGGTTATAAATTAACATAATAAAATATTAATAAATCAATAATTTATTTAAAAAGTAATAATGTAATTAATTAATTAATTTAATTTTATTATTCGAAATAATAAATTTCATTTAAGAATAACACTGGAACATAAGGTAAGGGATCTTACCGAACTAAACTTTTTCTTTGGGTTGTGAAATTTCTCTCTCTGACTCACTTTATCTCTCCATTTGATAGTATGGAATGCTTCAATGTTATGTATATATGTCTCTTACATATATACCTAGCTTATTTATCCTTTATTTTATTGGGAAATACATGAATTTGGTTTATTTCTTAAATTCCATCTTTAAAATCAAACATGATTATGATGATAATTTTTATAACTTAGTACAATTTGGTAACACTAATTTAAATTATTTTTTTCTATTAATTAATTACATAAATAAATGAAATTTTTTGTATAACCATTTTAGTCTACCACCCATTTTTAATGAGAATTTCATACTTACTCTATCCCCCAAAATCATTTACTGATTCCTTAAAACATTTCTTTCAATTTCATTTAAATATTTAATTATTTTATCTTTCTAAATATGTTTTTAAAATAGACACAATATTATGATACCTAATCATATTTACTCAGATACATACATAAAAAATATTTAATTCCTTATCCAATTTGAAATTCAAATAAAATATATTATGATTATGATATGAGGAATGATTATGAAACCCACTTATTTTTATGGGAAGTTAATTATTTTATGATATATGATTAATTTATATTCATGTAAAACATAATCATGTACATGTAATAAAGGGTGTGACTAGACACACATCCAATCTGTTTGAAATTGTTTTATCTCCTGATATGTTATGTATTTTATTAAGGAAAAATCATATTTGGTGATGGTATTCTTCTACCATGAGGTGTTTTTTTCTAGTTAACCCCGACTAATTCTTAAGTCATATTTTATTTTTCATCCATACAAAAATATTTTTTAATTATATTGTAATTTTTTTATTCTCCAATATGGTATTTATTGGTCTTTATCTTTGAAGATATAGTGATATTTCATTTAACTCAAATGGAATACCATGTTATCATGTTTATTCCCATATTGTGATTTTTAGATAACCCTTTTCATTTATTATTTCCCCATGTTATATAATTATATGTAAAGATATAAAAGGGACTTATGATATCATTATAGGTAATAAAAAAGGATTTTTGTGTTATACTTTATTTTTAATATATTATGAATGTAGTCTTACCAATAAACTAGGACACGTGATCTATGGGTTGGGTATATAAGATAATTATATTTAAAAACATGAAATGATATGTTTAAAAGGATTGTTTCACCAAAATAATGATGAGAAAAAGAGTATTTAACATTAAAAAACTATATTTGAATTAATAATCTGATAATTAATGATATCATTCTAGAAAAACAATTGATTTTCAAATTCATTTTTCTTCTTTCTCTAGGGAATTATATTTATCTTAAAGTATTGAGAAATAAGTTTCTTGTTGATAAAAATCATCATAACCATTTTTACAGGTCAAAAATTGAATATAACTCTTATTTTTATTGATAAAATACATATCAACATGTTGATTATATTACTCATCATATGAATCCAAATTACATGTAACACCCAGTTCTTCGGATATATTATAATTAAATTTTATTCCTTCCATTACATTATTTGTATAATATTAAAATCTACATTATATTCCTTCAGATTTATTTTTATGTTTAATTATATTAAAATTATTATTAATGTGCCTAAGTAGCATTCATTCAAACCATCTAATTTCATTATAATTTTCATTATTCATTTTAATCTTACAAAATTATCTTCAAAACCCCTTCTTTATCTTGTATATTTTTTTAACATTCTTTTTAACTAGGAATAATCATCACTCTAATTTAAAATGATACAATTTCTTCCATCAAAAGAATTAGATTATATACCTTTTGTTTTATTTCATTTTTAGAATTAGTAACTTTGAGAGCAGTATTTTCCTTCTTAAATAATTTTTGATCATTTGCTTTAGTTTTCATTCTAGCCTCACTCACCATTCAATTACAAAATAGATTCTTTATTATATATTTATAATTATGAATAGATATTTTAATTGAAGCTAATACACCAATCTATATTATATTTAAAATTAACAATGCATTAAAGTAAGATAATGCACTATTATTTTGTTTCCCAAGGAAGAAATATTATCGTCAATTTTAGTGTGTCTTCCATTGATTTGTGTAATTATTTATCTATAAAACAACATTATGGTTTCAAAATTAATCATTCACTGTCATATATCAATTGTATAAAATTATTTTTACCTTTATATGTAATATATATAGTTCCCCACATTTCATTATAACTATCACATTCTGAAAATATATTTTCTTCAGTAAGATCTAAATAAAAATTAATAAACCTCATTGGTATATAATTAAAATGAATACCAAATTACTAGTATATGATCAGTAACATAGTTTCATAAGTACAAATTTTAAAGGATTCATAGATTTCTTATAAAGTATTAAACATGAATTTATGATGTATATAATTATTCATGTTTTTCAAATACCATTATTTTTTTCATTAAAATATGGTGTTATAAATAAAGAAATTTAATTTTTAGGGTTATATATTATAAAAATATTTGATAGATCCTTATAATTTAATTGATCAATCTAGGGAAAAAGTTATTTTCTCTAATATAAAATATTACCCCAAATTAATTAATTCAAATGACTTGG
This sequence comes from Viscum album, assembly GCA_963277665.1. Lineage (NCBI taxonomy): Eukaryota > Viridiplantae > Streptophyta > Magnoliopsida > Santalales > Viscaceae > Viscum > Viscum album. Next base: position 1,944,389,631 of record OY728160.1, read on the forward strand.
GAGGGATTGAATTGTATTCATTAATTTACACTTTTCCAAAATTTGAAATTCTCCCTTCAAAATAAATACTTACACCTATTCTATTTAATTATATTTAATGATAAAAAATAAAATGTATAAATATAATTGTTTATTTAAATTTTAATAGTAGTTATTGGTCAATTTTAAAATCCCTAACTACACTACCCACCATCCTAATGTAGATTTAGTGATTTTACTATCATCCTTTTACTTGGGATCTACACCATTGACTAAAAGTAAATAATAGAATTTATCCTTAAAAATGAATATATACCAAACATTCTGATGACAACAATACATATTGTTGACCTCAAAATCTAAAACATTAAACAATAATATTGAACATCAAAAATAAAAAAAAAATATTATTTGGAATCTGTGGAAAACACATAATTATAAAGAAACAGAATGTACCGACGATGATCGAATTTTAAAATAATCCATAGAATTTTTGTAACAGTACTATATTATATCTATATGATAAAGTTATTCTTCGAGAATTAAAATTAATTTTTTAATTTCTCAGATGATTAGATAAATATAAATATTAAAGATCTCTTTTAATTTTTCAAATATTATCATTAATTATGAATTTAAAATAGTAGTATAACAAAATTGAATATAATCTATTTATAGTTGATCCACTCTAAAATAAAATAATTTTCAAAGAATAATTCATTTTTATACATTTAATTCAAGTCAAAATATTTCATATTCACATTCTATAAGTCTTGTAATAATTATTTTCATTAAAATCGTTGTTCTTCCATGAAAAGAACTCAACAATGAGTCAATAAAATATTGCATAAAAATAAAACCTATCAAAATGAATGATTTCCAATTTGAAAAAAAAAATCTTGTAAATACATAAATAAATTTCCCTAGAAATATCATCACAATTTAAACAAAATAATATTAAACATTTCTCAATGCATCATCTAAAATTATTAATATGTTATAAAGATAATTTAAAATTAACATCATAATACTTATAATAGAGAATAATAAAAAAACTTTTAATTCACATAAGAGTAAATCATATTTCCAGAAAAAATAAACCCTAAATTTAACTCTTTTCATAAGATTTTTAACTATCTTAAAATATGTCAGGTAAAAATAATATCTAACATGAACAAGTTATTTAAGGTAAACCTCTCTCTATGTATTTTTTTTCTCTTTAAAATATTTCTTCCCGTCATATTTACATTAACCTGAACTAAATTTCCCAAAATTCTTGAAAAATTTCTTAAATTAATTTATTTGTGTAAATTTATAGTAATTTAGAAAAAAAAATAAGCATTTAAAAACACTTAATATTATGGTTAAGTACCGTTCACACAAATAAACTAAAAAATATTAAAACAAACAATCAATTTTATTGGAATCAAAACTAATATATCTACAATTTACATCAACCATAGAAACTCTATACAATATGATGGACCCATTGAATAAATATATTTCTATGTCGAACATGATTATCAACATAGACCAAGAATAATGTGTGCGATGCTAGAAACCTGAAGCTTTAAAACACCCTTCTATAATTTCACTTGGAAAAAATGTTCCAACATTCTAAAAAGAGAAACACCTTATGATAATTTGTCAAAAAACAAATAATGAACCATTATATCAAAACAACACACATTTACCTTATTAGATCATATGGAACAAACACAAACACAAGGAGAAAATTTTAAAAACCTCAAAATAACATGGAATAATAAAGGGATTTATGTGGTTTTACAATTAAAACAACAACATTGGATAAAAAAATTAGATTACTAATAATGAAAAAGAATGATTACTAGATTTGGATGCTTAAAAATTTGATGAAATCATCATATTTATCGAAAATTATATCTTGTTGATGGCATTGAAACTGCATTATGATATTCATGGATAATCCTACCTATTACTAATATTTATTGATATCCCTTCATTTTTTCATAGTCATATGATATTTCTAAGAACATACACTAACTCCACATCCAATCCCTAATGAAAAATGTAAGAAATATATTTTATTCATTTGTTTCCCTATGATAAATCTTATACATACTATTGAAAATATCATGTAATTCTTATGAATTTAATAGAGTGTCTTCTATAAAAGATTATTTCTTAATCAACACTTCCATTATGTGGATCTATTTTTCATATTACACTTTCATATAATTCTGATTCTTGACATAATTATTTATTCTTACCATGACTCCATATCAATCAATTATATAACTCCTTGAATAACTCATTTCAATGTTGTGAAAATTCAGATTATTTATGAAATCCTACCCTAAAAATCTACCACTTCAGAATATATTATGGGTTTTGTCAAATTCTATTTATCACTAAGGGAAATAAAACCATCATTCATCTCAAAAAAGTTAGTGAGTCTCCATTTTTCTTCCTAGTCACCTAGATCCCACTTAAAAAATATACGACTAATAATTTTTACACTACAACCATTGTTAGAATATAAACTAGATTATGACTTCCATCTATCCTCCATAGCTTCAACCCCCCATTTTCTAAAAGATTCCGGATGAAGTTATAATTTTTATGATTATTTTTCATAAATGGGGGAAATTATAAATACTTTTATATATATCACTCACATAAACAGTCACATAAAAATATTTTGTACTCCTAGATCCATCTGAGTTCTTCCAGCATTCCCTCACACTATATCATTCTATTCATAGCTACCATTTACACAACATTCTATACATACATGTAATATGGTGAAAATTCCTTCTATAGTTTCTACATTCAACTTGTTGAGGTTCTTCTATATATAAACAAATATCATTTTGTACTTCTGGACATGTCTTTAACTCTTTCATCATATGTGTCAACATACCCATGAAATAATTAACCATTCTAAAACATTATAAAAAATCATCCTGAATATTAATAAGTAAAAGCATCTACTTTATCACTTCCTATTTATTTTTTCCTAAATTTCTCATAAAAATTCTAACTGCTACCATAACATAATAAATTTACATCTCTATAAAACACATAGAATATATCAAACATACAACAAATGATGAATAAGGAACTATTTCTATGTAATTAGCCTCATCTTCTAATTATGGTATTTTCTCATTGGAGAGTTTGAAATTTCCAACCAAAGGGGTGGATAATTGATTACTTCTAGATATCTAAAAGATCCATTATCTTTTAGATGTACTCTGATTGAAAAAACATTGATGTTTTTTGATTCAAATACCTATGAATTCTCTTCCCCAAAATATATTTTGTTTCACCATAATCCATCATCTCATCCCTTTCAAATAAATGACCATTCAAATTTTCAATCCAATTATTTTTTGTATATTACAAGAGAATATAATCCATATATAGGCTATTTGTAACGAGTAATATATCAATAAAAAAAATTTGGTATTATTAATAACCTTCATTATACTTGAAACACTTTTTTCTTCCATAATAACATATAACATCTTGTTCCACTTTTTTTCATACTATAAAAAATAAAAACACCATTAAATATTAAAAACCAAAACATATAATTTTATTTTAATAAAAATATTAATTTTTTTCTTTTATATTTCCTCCTATTAATCTCTCTAGTGGAAATATGTATTTAGATAAAATTGTAAATTATGATGTCCTTCTTCCACAACTATTCTCATAACCTTCTAAATTTTTTAGTACATAAAAATAGTTGAAAATATTTCCAACAAATAAACAAATTCATTTTATTAAAATTAATTAACAACTAATATTTACAATTATTTATTCCAATAATCTATATTTTCCTTATCCCAAATACCTATTTTTATGATGTGTATTTTTACCAAATAGGGAGTTCTAAATGCTACCATATTTTGGATGTAGTTATGTTTTTCAAACATCTTTTTATTATAGACTCCAAATATTTTCAGTCACTAATACTCTCCATATATTTTTATTTATCTCTTTTTCCACAATTGATATGATGTTTTTAATGTAATTAAGATCTAGAGAAATATTCTATAATTATAATTCATTTTGATCACCTCAACTCTTGAGATGATATCCTGGTTGAACTACATCTTATGAATCTATTACTCGAGATTTGGAAGTCCCTGATCTCTTTAATAAATTCGGCCTTATATAAACCATTGGATTCTAAATTACATATTAAACTACACCCTTCAAACTATTAGGTTATTATAGAACATTACATCTTCTTGAACTAAATGGAAATTACAGACGTCCATTTAGATCAATCTAAACATTATCTACTAATTATATTTTATTAGTTACATATTTCAATAGATTTTTATCCTTACAGTATATCCCTTAATTCGAGTGTTTGCTATTATTTCTATTGACATTAAAAGTATCACTATTCCATAAGTAAAATCCAAATTCAATTTAATATTATCCCGTGATGAAATATGTTTTGGAATTTACTCTACTTTTTCCCTATTCCAAGAAACAACATTTAAAAAGGCAACACGTATGAAGAATTTGAGGAAGGTGAAATTTACCTATGTTTTGGTTTATATCCCTTCTATTAAATCTTACTAAAGTTGTGTTAAAGGAAATATATTAACAATTTATTCCCATAATTCATTATTTATTCCCAAAAGTAAATTGGAAACCTAGACTGGAAACTTATGTTTTTAGATATATTATATACCATGTGATTCATCTATTATTTTGTACTGTTAGGTTCTAGTGTTTTGGCACCATAGTGTCAAAACATATTTCATTTTTATAATAAAATTATTATATTTCCATTCTTCTATATTCCCCAGATTTATAAAATTGTAAGAATATAATATTTAAACCCGCATTTCCTTTCCATGAAGTGTCTCCAACTATTTTTTTGAATAATTCAATGTGATTCTTGAGAAATATTACTCAATCCATTCATATTGGGTCATCAATTAAAGTAAAAAAAATTCCCCACAATGAGACTAAACTAGGGATTCCACCCATAAATCCATGTATACAAGATCTGACATACAATTAATAGGTTCCATTCCTTCCATATTGAATGATTCCTTCTACTACATCCTTATAATACCCTGTTAACATATTTTAAATTACACATGATCAATTTTCATTATTCCCTTTATATATGTGAGATTCATCCCCTTCTCACTATTTTTTTTGAATTTGGTCACACCACAACTTCATGGATCATGAAGTTTTTGTTTTGGAAAGTGTTTCAATCTCCAAACTCACTATATATTAAAGTGTTTTATCTTCAACTATATTGGATACAACCATAGAACCAAATATTATATTCCCTGTTCCTTCTATAAATTTTTCATATAATACAAAATCATATATTAAACCAATTGATATCTCATTCCTCATTAATCCGAGTATAAAACATACCCCTTATAACTTTGGTAAGTTTCCACTCATAGTTAAAAATTATAAATCATTTTTTAAAAATATATAGAGATTTAAATGATCTATAAAAAAATCATTACAAATAATAAAATTTCCTAATTTTGTGTGATCCCCTTCATGGATGATTAGTGAAATTAATCCTTAAAATAAATAATCCAGGAATATAATAGACTAGTGAAACATTGTAGCAATGTGTTTATATTCTTATCTATTACATTTTTAGAACCTAACAAACTAAAATTCCCAAAAATTTCCCCCCTTTTATTTTCAATATTTCATAAAATATATATTTTACCAGAGTTCCAATATATGTTTCATTTCCCTTGTTATCATGAAATAACCACCCTAGTCCATAAAACCGGTCTTTTTAAAACATGGGTAAGTTGTAATTCATTAGTTTCCTTCTAAGGAAACCACACTCTACTACCCATCATGTTCACTTATAAGACAAATTACTATCCAAAAAATCAACCTGTGTTATTTTAGTGTGACTTATCATGACTCCAACACACATTGGGAAACACCCTAGAAGGTCACCCATCCTAACACTACTCTAGGGGAACCTCACATAGATATGGATTTCTAATCATGGATACTCCCAAAAATAAAGTATAACCTTATTAAAAAGGGTTGTAAAATTTATTATTTTAAGTATATTTATTCATTTGGTGTCACATACTCCACCTCTTTAAAGAATAAAATACTCATTCTTGATCCTAAAAATCAATACTATAAAATTCATCTAATGTTTAGTTTGGGTATCATCTATGATACTTCATGACCCATACATTTGATACAAAATTTTTCATCTTATTATAAGAATATTCATTAAATTACCTAAAAATCCATTCCATAATCATATTGGTGTAGTATATTTGAAAACATAAATACCTAAATAATTGGTTCATAAGTGTACTAAATCATCTCCCATAAAGTTATTCATAAATAGAACCATTATTAAACATTTTCTAAATAAATCCTATCTTTATAACCTTTGGAAATAAAATATATGAAAGTGTGAGATTTGATGTTCATTATAGTGAATTGGTGGGTACGAATGATCACTTAAACATTAAATGAGTATAAGGGTATGTGGACATGAGTAGAACATTTTAAAACCATCATATTTATATCATATATCATCATCATGAGTTGTAACATAAATCATTCTAGTTCAAAGTTCATGTACTATAAATGAATTATAGAACACGATCCATGAGATCATGACATTATCATAGGACATAAGGTTGTGGTATTCCAATAAACATAGAAAATCGTTTCATTTTCACTCAAGGCTCACTTATAAGACTATCCTTGTTTATTGGGATCACTCTCTATTAAATTATATTATTCAAGGTTCACTCCCAAGATTATCATAGTTGTTATAGTCCCTTAATGAACTGGTTTCAATCCTCGTTACAATCCTCCTAATCTCAGGAGATATCCATATTTTTTCAATGCATTGGAGGGTTATATAATTTTTTTTCCCACTCATAAATCATTGAAAATCCTAATTTTTTTTCTAGAAGATCATAAAACATTTTTTATATCATAAATTTTAAAAAATAAATAGTTAAATAAAAATATCATCATTGCATAACTTATGGAAATGAAAATTGTTTTATAAAAATTCCATCAATTAAATGTATCATACCTTGTAGAAATGGAAAGGGTTTCATAAACATCGTATAAACATAATAATAATCGATCGAAAGAATTAATATGGATAGTATCATTGATTCATATCCTCATTAAATATTATGTAACATTAAAGGATGTTATATTAGACAAAAAAACTCCTTTAAAAGATCACTTTGAACATTTCTTAGTAAAATACCCTTTTCATATTGAAATAGCATATTTAAAATCTAAAAAATTACAAAATATTAAAGTAAAAATTTTATTTGAAAAAAACATAGAAAAATGTATGGGAATTTTATGATAATTGAGTAGTTTATAATGGAAGTAAATTTTGTTCATGTTGTATAAGTTAAAAGAAAAATTTTAATTCATACTTTGGTAAAAAAGGTGAAAAGATCCTCATTTAGAAGTTGACACGAATATTCCTTTTAAAATATTTTTTAAAAACCCATACAGGGATAAAAATGACTTGAATAATCTTATTAGAATAATAAATGTTTTTTAGAAAACCTGGATGTGGATGAAAAATTATTTTTTTTATTGAATAAATAAACAATACATGTCTTCCCTAAAACAATATTCTATTCACCTGAGTTAATAATGAGAAGAAAATGTAAGTAAAACACATTTTTTCATAAAAAAAATGATAATAAAAAAATTTAGATCCTTTTGAGTCATATTTTTATATTTCATCATCGTAAATATAGTGATAAAAAATCCCAGAAAAAAATGAGATTGTAATTTAAGTCACATACCGATTTGGTATATTTTAGATCATAACACCAATAAATGAAATAAAATAAAAAAATAGATACCTGATTATAAAAGGATTCATCATATAAAAAATAAATGGTAATTATGTTCAAAACATTTATTAAACAAGTGGTGAATATAGAATATGTCACACGAAAGAAAAAGTCAGATAAGAAAACCATTACCTCAAGTATCAAATTTCATTACATAAATTAAAAATAATGTATAATAAATATATATATTTTATAAATTTATTGAAACCCATAAATATATATATAATACCATATATTATTTTTTATAACCTCTCATATCCCATTTATTAACATTTTTTTCAAAATAATTCTTTTAGGTGTTGGCCGCTACTTTTTTAATACATGTATTAGTTTAGAAGTATTATTATTTGTAGTTTTATCATGGTTAAATAATATCCACAATTTTAAACATGATATTAATATGATATATATTCATTATATATACATTTAGGTTCATTCATAAATGGTAGATATAGATAAATGAATTAAACCATTCATGGAGATGGTAGGTCAAACGTATGTGTGAACATTGTTTCTATTGATTGATGGATGGGATAAAATAAAGGTAAATAATAATTAATCCTTATATAATAATTTTAATATTATAAATAATATATATATTTATTAAATCTATCACTATCACAATCCACATAATTCGGTGATGAAAATAATGACACTGTTATGTGTAGATGGTATGTCGTATCTATGACTGAATGATGTTTGTGCATTACATAAGATGAAAATATAGGTTAATGGTTATTCCATAAGAATAAAAAAAAATTAATTATACTGAGCATACTGAATTCATCAATTTAGAGTACATTTCATGGATTTATGATTGGTTTAATATGAAATAAAATTGAAAAATCCTGGGGAAGAGATATACCACTTCATTATGAGACTTATTTTGTATTAAATGTTAAGCCTTGATGGAATGGTATTCTGGAAGGAATAAAAGCTATAGAATGTGGTTTAGATATCATAGAAGGTATTTTGGTAGGTAATATTTAATATTAAAGGACCAAATGTTCTGATGAAAAGAAGGGAAGAGGTTTCTATTTATAAGAGGGTGCACTCAATGAATTACAAAAAAGATAAAAATATAATTGAGTAATTATCACTCAAAATAAAAATATAAGGACAAATGTTTGAATAAATAGATTATATGTTTTAAATATAATAAACTTATGAAATTTATATTTGTTTTCTTTTCATTTTAAACCTTATCTTTTTTATTAAACCCTTGTTTAACAAATTTTATCCTTAAATGGATTAAAAAATATTGAAATATTAAAGGGTTATAAGTTAACTTATATGGTCAAAATTGGATTACTAATGATTTAGGGATGAAATATTAGACCATATCTTATCTACCTTTTATTTTTCATGATTTTTATTATTTTAAAATAATTTAATGAAATTTTGTTTTCATAAAATATCATTAATGCCATTTTTGACATTATTCATTAAATTTGAATTTAAAGAAAAAAAGTGAATAGTATATTTTTAATATAAATTTTTAACCGAACTCTAAATTTTTATATTAATATATATATTTCCAATAAAAAATACATTAACAAAATTATGGTTCTTTTAATATTTTTAAATATTTTGTTTTATTTTTTTATTAATTGAAACAATATTATGTCTGAGTTGTGTAGGAATTTAAAAAATTATTAAAATAATAATAGTAATAAATAAATTACTACGATAAAAAAATAATTTTTTTTCAAAAAAAAATTATAACCTTACTTTAAATATTTTTAACCTTATGATAAAATTTTAGTGAGTTTAATATCAATACGATGACATTTTGTACTTATTCAATTCATAAATTTACATTATGGTCACAATGAAATAAATACAAAACCAAGTGATTATGTATTCTATAATTGGGTAGAAATGATTTTACTCAAAAAATAAAATATATAGAGAAATGTTTTATAGAAACGTTAATTCCTTATCCCATACTTGTAACTTTATTTTACTCATTTTACCATTTCTGAGGTGGGAAAAAATTATTACAGTTACTATTCATATTGACAAAATTAAAATCATACAATTTACCAAATATGATAATACAGATTCCAAATATTAAATCTATTTTTCAATATTTAATTTATATAACTGGAAGAAATAAATTTTAAAGTTATTATGAAAAACATGACAAAAAATGTTTTTTAGAAAATTATATTTTTTTAGAATAAAAATGGATATATAATCTAATTATCATGTCATAAAAACATTATATGAATGTAAATACATTTTATTGAATATTTAATACATATAAATTTTATTAAATAATTCACATATAGAGATTAATTATATTATTATAATAAAAACCAATTGAACATATATTTTTTTTGATAAACATATCCTTCAGTTTAAAATGTTTTTATTTTAATTTTAAATCAATTTAAGTGGAACATTATCTTTATGATCGATGATTTATACTAGTTTTTCATCATATTAAAGATAATTATCCCTTATAATCATTTTATACTTGAGTACATGTGAATGGTCAGGTATGTAATTCATTATTGGAGGCACATGGAACACATCATGAACATGACAGAATTTTGGTGGAAGCACCAAGTGAAAATTTATCATCCTTATAAGATAAAGAATTTAAAAGAGGCCAAAAAAACTAGTAGTTAACTTTATCTATAGTCAAAATATCATTAACCCCATCCATAGAAAAATTCATAAATATAATTCTCATGAAATATTAATTATTTATTTTATAGACGATTGTCAGCAAAATGTTTCTATGGAATTTGAGCTTCCCTACTATTTTGTTGAATTACTATGATGTTCACTCCAATTTCCTAAGCTATCTCATATACCAATAGATTTATTTCTATTACATTGTATTAGTATGTTGGATTTCTTTTCTTCTTTTCATAGAGGGATTCCAAAAGAGCCCTGAGAATTATAGATTTATTGTTATCATTGTATAAAAACTCAACAGGAGGAGGTGTTGATCTTGAACACCATTGAAATCCATAGAAAAATAACTCATTATATCCTCTAGGAATTAAATGGTTATCAACATAAACCTATTTTTTTACTCACATATGGATCCTTAAAAAAATTCAACTTATTAATTTTGGACCTTCTATGGTTTCTTAATGAGTTACAGAATGTTTGGAGGGTTTTATGGGCTTGTTCAGAGCCTAGAACCCATCTTTTGAGGAAACTGGGAATGTCACATTATTAGATTAAACCATACCCATAGGCTACATGGATAGATCTAACTATGAAGATTGTATTATTTTTTTGGTAGATCCATCTTGAATGGTAAGAACACTATTTTCCTAACTATGTGAACAAACCATGCCAGCTCCCCTCTTCTCTAGGTACCCATGAATTTTTTTCACACGGTTTTTCTAACTCTGTGGAAAAATTGTGCATAGGATAATTTCTATGTAAATGACCATTTTCCATTAATGATCTAATTATGAATCCTCCTTCCCCCGATCCAAATTCCTATTGAATTATCCTCCCTTTCTATCCAATTGGTGTTTTTTGAAGGTATAATCTATGGATTGAATGTTCTCCTTCATCTATGAACCAATCGACTTTCTATTCGTCACATTGGATGCACAGTGTTAATTACTCGGATCCATTTATGTTGTTCTTCTTCTCTCTTATCTCGACCTAGTTATCGAGGTGTGAGGTTTTTTTACTCTTTCTTTGATATAATCCATTTAAAGCCAAATCAGAGGCTGATATTAGTGGAGAAGTGTAGTACAAACCTAAGGTGGGGGTTCTATAAGTCATCCTTCAAGTTCATTGACTTTGGAATTGTTGGGTGGGGCCTGTCGATTTCGTTGGGTTTGTTTATTGAATTTATATTCCCTGATTTTACTCATTAGAAACATATAGTTATTTTGATTCCAAATATGTGATTATTTGTTAGTGGTTATTCCCACAACACTATCCATCCCATGTAGGATGTTATTCCATAATTTTATTTTCAAAATTTAACAAGTTTGAACCTTCGTTCGGGTGTGACATGGATGGACCCTTCTAAGGTTAAGATTTTCAATGTTAAATGGATTGATTTATATGGTGAATTTCATAATGGAATATACCATATATTATAAGAACATGAACCTCATAAATTATTTACCCTTTTGCAGTATTAAACATTTGTATAGACCCCTATATAATCCAAATGACACTAAAATCTAAAATATCGATTATGTCTTCGTGGATTTTAATGTTGACTAGTATGTCTTTTTCAGTATTATCGGTGATGATAAAATCTAACTTAAAAATATGATAGTTTTTTCATTGAGATTAGAAAATCCTCATTCTCATGTATTTTTTATTCATAATGATGATGTGTTTTCTATTAATGATCTTCTGAACATGGATCCCATTTCATAAAGAATGTGCACACGCAAATTAGTGATGAACTAGTGGAAATAGTTTATCATGGTGAGTCAGTGAAAATTTATCTATATGGATCATAATGATAGGATAAACACCTATACACACATAATTATTGTGAGATTCTATGTGATATATTGGTTGGATAATTTAATTTCAAATAATGTGCATTCAAAATAATCAGATTTAGTCAATTCATTTCACATATTTAAACATTAAGTGATACATGTATGGATTTTACAATCATTTCTTATATTATATCATGTATCTAATTAATGAGTGAATAGTCCAAATAATTCCAGCACTCACAAAAGGGAAACCACTTTATTATTCATTGATTTAATAATTTTCCACTACTCAAGTTGAAATTCTATAGTGATAATTAGTCAGATTTTATTGTAAAAAGGATATGTAAATTAATTAAAAAAAGTAGATAAAATGATGATAATTTTAAAAAAAATAAGTATTCAGAATTAACCACTTCATGATGTTGGTATACATTATGAAATCATGTATTTCTCGCATTGGTTTCATAAAAAATTGATTTCCTCCATTTAAATGTCCTTGGAAAACAGATCAAAAACAATATATAAGATTTTTGATAGTAAATTTTTACACCCCAACTATATTTCCATTTTTAGAGACAATAGTATATAAATATCATAGTAGGTAATCATTTTTATTTTTCATCGGAAAACATGTGGACACCATGTATTCTGCCCACTCATCTAAAAAAATTACTTCATCATTTCAGTATGAGGGAGTTCAAAAATCATTGTTGTACTAATAAAATATAGGCAAAAAAATTAACAAATAATATTTTTAATGAAATTATTATTACCTTTGTAAATTACCACTTTGTGAATGTTAGCCTTTTCATGGTTTTTGATATCTCTAATAAATTTTCAATCATAATTGCCTAAATTTATTCCATTGTCTTTCTTTGGAAACTACATTAAAATTGACCAAAATAAGTAAATATTTTTGAAATATTTTTTGATAGTTAAATTTTTTTATATATACCTTAATCTATTTCCATTTGAAAAATCCACTGGATTTTTATGTTTATTAACCAAATTCATCCCAGTAATTAGCCTTTATTTAGTTACCACCAAATAAATACAATTCTTGTTAAAACATAGACACTAACATATAATTTTATTTTCACCAATCAATTTTTTATTTTAATTTAATAAAAATTCATAAAAAACATAATTTTTTATCGGTTTGTGGGATATACATTCATTGGATCCAAAAAAATAAATATTTTGGTTATCTAAATTGACTGCAATCATCATCTAGATATACCTAAAAAATAAAAACAAATCAGAAATGAAAAAAATAAAAAAAAAATTATGTGGTTAGACAATAGAGTGTTACCCCTATAATTGAGGTATCAAAAATATTCTATAGTTTTTTATTTTTTCTCAAATGCATCAAATATATCATATTTCTTTATATCATTTTCTTCATTCACCCAAGAAAATTGGCATATAAATTATATGGGTATTAATGAATTAAAATTGTGATTCACATAGTTTTCCCTTTATATAGTAGTATTATAAATGTATTTATATATTAGGAATATTTATTAATATTAATTAACATGTTTGGTAACTATTTTGGTAGATGTATTATGAAATTGTACCATACGTATATATTCCCAATGGAGTCTTCCAACCATTCAAATAGGAGAATCTCATTTATACTCTTAAGACCATCAATGTTTGTAATAAAAGTTACAAATATTTCTTCTTAATATAGAATATAATACATATTATCATCTGAAAATGTGTTTTCTACAATATATTTTAATTATAATAAATTCTGATTTAGAACTAGTAGGAATAATGTACTCTTTAAAGTTATTTTTTATTTCTTGGTTGATTCACTAGATTGTCTTTATTTGACATTCATTTTCCCCATCACATTATCTATTTTTTATACCATATATCCCTAAAACCATTTTTCATCAATTGTTATAGGTTTTTTTAATGAAATTTTCTTTAAAGACATACCTCATATATCCTTATATGATTAGATAACGATGGTGTGAATGATCCAATGGAATCATTGATAGTTATAATATCTTGATCATCATGTGGAACCTGAAACTCAATGGTCGGTTCCTTAGATAACTAAATCCCCACAATCATGTGATCTTTTGGTATTTATTTATTGGGTATCTTGTCTCTAGAGATATTATACACCATACCCCTAACAATAAGAATGTTAATGGTTCTTGATAGATAGAAATCACATACAACATTACACTATAATATTTTAGTAATATAAAGATATCAAAAATTAAATTATTCAGTTTTAAGAGAAGGTGTATAGAAAAAATTGATTACCTCAGGTATGTTATGTTGTTGAGGTGAATGACTTACCTCAATGATTGTGTGGTCATTTCTATCCCCATGTGCGAACCTTTGATCCATCACCGGTTCTCTTTGATCTTTTCTCAAATACTTATCTGCCAAACCAAATCAAACAATAATATCTTGAAAAGAATATACCAATGTAAGAAATACTTTCTTAATATGATATGAATCTTCTTGTTGTTTTTTTATCTCAATATTTGTTCATGAAGCCACTCTAAAACTTACTCCTCTAACATGACCATTTTGTTTTGGCCACTTCAAATATACTAAAAGTAGTTTTTCTTCTAGAACGTTCATTATCGATCCTTCTTTCTAAACTATATAAAAACTAATGAACATAAACAGATATTTTTATGTTATACTAGTATTAATAATAGAGATTTATTATTATGTCCAACATACACATGTTTCTAGTACATCATTTTCATTTTTTCAACTATTTTTCCCAATTTATTTACACAATCCCCCATCCATAACACATCATGTGCTTTGAAAGTGACTTTGGCTTTTGATACATTAATATTCATAGAAACAAAGCAACATATGTTGTTTCATGTCACATAAAACATTTATTATTGATTTAAAATATATATCGATTTCTTCTATGGTGAATAATACACCATAATTACTTTGTGATAGGTTTATATTATTTTTTATGAATGTTCTATATTTTCTAAATTAGTTTTCTACATCCTAAATTAGTTTTTTTATAAAATTAGAAAAAATAAATTAGGTCAAATAACATATTATCGACTAAAATTAACTTGAAATTATTTATTATCATGGAGAATATTTAAATCATTCCATTTTTTCATCATTATATTGTGTTCATAACTAACTGATTGGTTGGGCATTACTTTCCTCTCATCACCCCTGTGATGTAACTTGGTTAGAAGAGTGTTGAAGACTATATGAAATTTTCCCATGACCATTAATAATTTTTTTTAAAAAAATCCAAAAATAAATGGAATCTTCACCAAATCTTGAAAATTATGTCAATGTTTTATTATATAAAATTTTATTAAAATAGAGAAGGTATATTTAACCATTAAATTTATATCTTCCCAAAGCATTTCCTTCGTTACAGGATGGATGTTGAACCATAAATCTATATCAGTCGACATAGTCATCCTTCTTATGATCCAAACATAACTAGTGAACTTTGAGAATTTTTGGTCAACAGGTTGTCCATGTTGATTCAAGAAACCCAAAAAAATTATACCCTTACTTTTGTCCTTGATAATTCTTTTCAGCACTTTGATGCTATTTTGTTCTTGTTTATTTTCCCAACAACACATTTTTCATTGCCTAATAATTCTTACAAAATCCCGAATTTTTCTAGATATGACTCAGGCTCATTTAAAGATGCTATTTTTCCTTGGCTTGAGTACATTTGGTTGGGTTTTACCTTGGGATTTTTTTGTGTGAAAATTTGAGAAAAATTGATGAAAGAGGGAAGTGCATAGCTGGAGAAAGTTTTTCCAAAATATTTCCCCCACCCAAAAAAAATTGAACCCGTGTATAGGGTATTTGCATGATAGGTGCATGGTTTTTCAAACCATGCACCCCCTAGAAAAGGTGCAGAGCTATGGCGCATGGTTTTGAAAGTCATGGTCTTATTCCAAACAAATCATGCACACAATTTTCATTAAGCTATATTTTAGTTTTTAAATTACCCAAACCCCCATATTAACCCAACATTGAGCCCCACTAAAACCAACTCATTTTATCATTTTTTGAGGTTCCTAGACTCGTTTAGAGCCTTCCCGGCCTCCATTATTCATAATTTAGAGTCTGAATTGAAGATGTGAACCCCTCTCAGTAAAAAGATCATATCCCATGCGATTTTCTCTTTCTCACACATTTCTACCTCATCTTTTAGAGGGAATATATCATATATCTTGTTTGGTTTCGACCTATTATTATTGTATCTATATCTAGAATGGTGGGATATTTTTTGTTCAATCTTGAATTAGTGCTTCTGATATAGATATCATTCTACTTCATATGTCCATTCAAATTGGGGGTACTTGTGTTGGAATGAGTTATCAACGAATTGAGGTAGGTGGCCTATTATTCAAATACCAATCACTCAATTTCAATTATGTGTATGTAATTTTTTAATTGATATTAGATATTGAGTTATTGAGTTATTGAGTTATTAATTGAATTAATTAATTAGGTTAATTAATAAATTGATGAAATTGGTAAATTCTGATATTGAGATTATAAATTTGAATAATTAATTGTTGAATTAATTTTTGGATATTGAGTTAATGAATTTTAAAAATTAATTATTGAATTAATTATGGGATATTAAAATTATGAATTTTAATAATTAATAGTAAAATTAATTACGGTATATTGCGATTGTTCATATGAATAATTAATTTTTGAAATAAGTATTGTAAGTTGAGATTGTGAATTTATTAATTAATTGTTGACATAATTAATTAAATAAATGAAATTAAATAATTTTTTAATTAATTAATATAATTTATGTGAATAATTAGTTGTTGAATTCATTACAGTAATAATTGATATGAGAAATTGTTGAATTTGATTAAATAGTTGGTGAATTAATTGATGTTTTAATTGTGTGCGGGACTTGGTCTGTTTCATCAAAATCCCATAGTGTGATAAATAATTATGAATGGTAACAATGGAATTCATGTGTGATCATTGTGTGTGGGGAATTCTATGGTGCACCAAAAGCCCATAGTATGATTTGAAATAATGAATTGTAAAAAATGGAAATCATATGTGATTATCATGTGTGGAAAAGGGTCTACTGTATCAAAAGACCATATCATGAATTGAAATGATTAATGGTATGAATGGAATTAATATGTGATTTGAGATCATGAATGATAAAAATTTCATTCACATGTGAATTGAAATGATGAATGGTAACAATGGAATGAATATGTGATAATCATCTCTATGACAGGTTCTGTAGTGTCAAAATCCAATAGTGTGAATTCAAATAATTAATAGTAACAATGGAATTCATATGTGATTTGAGATCATGAATGGTAATAATTAATTTCATATTTGATTTTTGATAATGATTGGTAAAAATTTCATTCATATATATTATGGATAGTTCATACTCCGGTAGGGACCTAAGTATGTATTGAGAGTTAGGTTGTCCTTAAGAACCCAGGTGTTATGTATTTTAATAAAGAGTAATCGAATAAGTGTAAATTTTTTACTCTATCTCTTTTATGTATTCTTTATAAAACTTCATAAATAATTTATTAACTCGATATAGTTTAGATGATGTTAGTGGTGGACTATTGAGTTTTACTAACTCCCAACTCAGGTTGCCTGATTAGTACATGAATAAACATCATGTTTGAATGATAGGATAAGTAAAAAGTACAAATATTAGATGTATTATTTGGGATGGACCATTAATGAGGGAACAAGATAGGATTCGGGACCCTCTTGGGAGTTTTTTGTGTCTTTACTTTTTGTTCAACATTTTGAAACATGGAACGTATTCTAGCATGTAATATCTATTTTCATTTTTGATATTGTATTTCTAGTTTTGGTCATCTTGTGATACAAGTATTATCCTAGTTGTGAATATTTTTCATTTGTGTTGTCATTTCATTATCTATTTCCAGTGCAATATCAATCTGATAAAGTGGTAATAGTCTCCCAATGTTTGACATTAGAGCCTTTTTACTAGTGACACACTCTAGCCTACAAGAAGGTGCACTAGAGGTCACGTATCTCTCCGTCTTGTGGAACTGATGTGTGGCATCTGAGCATAGACATCACAATTATTTTGTTTCAATATAATCACTAAATTCTTCTCAAGTATTAGTAACATCATCATGTGAAGAAGAAATTGTCTATATTTATGTTTAGTAAAACATTTAATTTACATTATGTTAGTTCAGTAGAGAATATATAATATTTTTTAGAAAAGCATAGTATATTAGAAAAGAATTCAAACTTGTCATTGAACTATCTTTATTTTTTTTTGACTAAATGGATTTGGATTCTCTATTGATAATTATAATAACCTCTCTATGGTCCCCTCTAATATAAAAGAAATTATTTATATTGGGATCAGTATTCACTTATTTTGATCTCTCAATGAAAGGGCCATACTCTATTGAATTTTCATTTGACCTTATTTTTGTTTTA
Source organism: Viscum album (assembly GCA_963277665.1). Taxonomy (NCBI): domain Eukaryota; kingdom Viridiplantae; phylum Streptophyta; class Magnoliopsida; order Santalales; family Viscaceae; genus Viscum; species Viscum album. Next base: position 1,944,408,403 of record OY728160.1, read on the forward strand.
TTTGTTAGTATGACAATTTTGTTATTATTGATTTCTAGATATAAGAAATTAAAAACATGAACAACATGTGATTACATTATGAATGGCTCAACCTTTCCCCCTTATACACTAAAATTATCTTTAACAAATCTAATTTCATCAACTTTTTCTACACTCCTATTGTCATCCAATTTTCAATGGGAAATCATCACTTGAAATGTCATATAATTCATATCAAATATCTATTCGATAAATCCGAAATATGATTTATTTTCATAAATTAGACTCATATACTTGTAACCAGATATGTGCATATCTTCCACTATAAGCATAAATCTGTTATTTTGCATCATACTACAGTCATTGTTTTCTTTTTTTTGAATTTATAACCATTGGTTACAAAATTTATGTATGATATAATATTTTCATTTGGTCCCTTGGTTAGGAATAAAAGTCATTCATAAAATGAATTTGGAGTTTTAGATAACTCTTTATATATTTGATCTACAATACATCCTATAAATTATTGATTATGTGTTTTTGATATCTATCCTTTATCCCTTTATGAATTCAAATATCTAAAATTACATGGTGGTCTTCAATGTATCGACCAAAATCTTTACTATTATGTAAAATTTAAATGTCTTATTTATCCCACTCTTTGATAGTAATCGTAACAACATCACTTCTTGAAATACCATCATCCCTAAGAAAACTTTTTTGATGAGACATTGGGAGACCAATGTTTTCCACATAAGATATGAAATTAGTATAGAATACAACATATTCTTCAATAATATATGTTTATGTAATACATCCTTCGATCCTACTTATATTCTTGACATACCCTTTCAAAATAATCATATACCATTAAAAGGGGGACATCCTTAAATAATAGATAGGACTACATATTTGGACCTCTGTAACCAATTGAACAATCATGTGGACCATTATATCAAATAAAAATAGTGTAAAAAACATCTATAATTTATATAATATGATTGCAACCTCTTTATTCAGGATTTGAAACTCCACAAGGTCTATAACATTATGTCATATGACATTGAAAAAATTTGATTCAAGTTAATGTTTTTATACTTTATTTGGATGAATTAAATGTAAATAAATTATTAATAAATCATGCATAAAAACATGATAGTTTTGTGATCCTATTCGTTGTAACATAAAATTATTCATTAACACAAAACTCTTGATATTAGATGAATACACGTCTAGAAAATTTACATAATTAAGTAAAATGTAAAAAATGAAACTTTTCCTTTTTGAATAGAGTGTATGTTGATGGAGGAAGAAAAATATTCCATTTAACCTTCATCATTTACAAATCTTCCCTTGTTCATATGTCAATCATACCCAACCTATCAATGATTCTATCTTTTTTTTCTAGGAATATTTAGTAATGTTTCAATAACACTATCAAATAATATTTTTCTTACATGTAATATATGAATAAAATTTCTGAATTTCAAAAAAATAAAATTTGGTAATTCAATGAAAATTTGTCTCTATTTCCAACTAGATTTCATATGATTTTTCAAAAATGATTTACCAAAAATATTATCAATATTTTTTTACATTATTAGAAAATAAATTACCCATTAGTGGGGATGGAGTTATTCCATGTTCTGTATTCCAAAATAATTTTTTTCATCTTGGATTATTATTCATGTCATCATGGTTAAAAAATTGATTTCCTAAAAATGAAATCTTCCTGGTATATTTCAATGAAACTAAGTGAGTTCATTCTTTACAAATTGGATAGCCCAACATTACATTATGCAATTTCCTGAAAAAATATCCTAAGTAATAATGTCATTTATTGTCTCACACAAAATGGCCCTCAATGTGAATTAATTACAATTATGAGAATCATAGATTATAAAACCTTTATCCCACATTAATTTCATATCCCCGATCAATAAGATCCAGATTGACATTAATATATTTACTGGATTTCCTTGGCCGAGATATAAGTAGAGACAACAAAATTCATTTGCACTTCACACATAACCATGGTGGAATGTTATAATTTTTCAACATTAAGGGCCTTGAACTATGATACTAAGTTTCACACCAAATGTATTTTATCAATATATAGATAACACAATAAGAAATTTTCTTGGCTTGTTTTTGAATTTAGGATACTCAAAATCTGTTTTCATCACATGTATAGTAAAAAATTTATATCTCTGATCTATTCCATGATAAATCAAATGATCTTCTATATATTCTCAATTAATTTTTATTGAATACATCAATGTAGACATAGAAAAATTATTTGAGAAGGTTTGTATGCATTATTTATTAAAAACATGATGAAATATTTAAATCCATATTTATACTATATTGTCATACGATAAGTGTGAATCCATTTCCAATTCATATCAATCCAATTAGGTTCATAAAATTTACATTTTGTACCAAAAAAATACAAATAAGATATTCATTCTCAAAGATCATAGATATAGATAATTAAAATAAGGGGAAACCAAAATTTTATTCTATCAAATAATTTCAATATTCAATGAAGAAAATGTGTAATTCAATTAATAAAAGACATACTTCAAAATGGTTGGTGTTATCCTTTGAATTCATATAAAATGATCAGAAGCTACTGGAATTGGATGACTACTACTTTGAGATGTTCATGAAACATAGGTTCATGTCCTGAAGATATGGGGGATACGTCTCAGGAAACAAAATCCCCTAACAACTATTTAGAATATCAAGTAGATGAGGATGAAAATCATGTCAATAAAAAGTTTTAAATTACCACATATATATTTATTATTTCAATTCCTATCTCAAAACCACTATTAAAATAGAAATGGATTATTTTTTGTTTTTAAAAACCAACAGGATATCTTTTTTTAATTCCACTTGAAAATCAAACAATTTTATCCAAAAGAATTAATAGTATAAGAAGCCCCTTTCCCTAAAAACTATTATAATCCAAATAAAAAAATTAAAATCATGACCAAATACCATTAACAATATATTTAATGTTTCAAACTATTTATATTGAAATATACACACATTAAAATGTTTAGTACTTTAAATGTTCACATCAAATTCAATTTATTATTTTTATTCTACTAAATCCATTTTAGTTTTTATTAAGGGAAAACATTATCTTTTTCTTTTAAAACCACACCTTTTCATATAAAACCAAGTTTTAATTTTTAAAACTAATATTTAATATATCAATGAACAATAAAATAAATTTTGGAGACCACCGAGTCAAAAGAAAACTATGATTAATGCATATTTCTAAAAGATTTTATAAAGATAGTGTAACGCCCCGACCCCAGTAACCTGGAGTCGGTGCATTATTACATAACATTGGCATGATCACAAGAAAGATCAAATCTTGAAAGACCGATTGGTTTAGTATCCTTGGAAGCACTAGATATATTCATAAAGTTTTACATTACATCATAAAGTGAAAAACTACTACAACAACATAGTCTCCATATTCCACACTCATATCCCCACATACTATCCCTGCAGTTCATTCATAAATTACTTCTTCACATCCTGGGAAAAATAAAACATAGAAAAGGGGTGAGCTCAAATTCCCAGTAAGGATAACAATATAGCGGAAACTTTCATAAATAAGGATAAACATTTAAGGCAATGTATAACCTAAAACAAAATCCTTTTAGACTTTAACTTCTACATAGTATGGAAAAAATAAAATGAAATAATTCCATTTAATTATTCACATGGATATTCTACTAATCGAATAATCACATGCAAAATCAATAACCACTTTCATAATGATGGAATGCATAATACCAGACTATCATAACCACATATCCAAGGCCTCGTGCCAAGACTACAAATAAGATTTTTCCAAGGACTTCTTCTAAGACACTAGTTTGTCTCATGAGACCTACTGATGCATTGAGGAGCTATAGCAGGCTCCACCTGTCACATATTAAGTCCAATGCATTCCCATATGAAAAGGTTTAAACATAACATAAACATTCATATTAAAACTAGCATACGAAATGTCAATACTTTCACCATAAACTATGAATGGTATAAAAATAGCACATCCACAGTCAAACATATCACAAAACCTTCAATACAATATAAAAGTTTTGTATTATAATAAATCAACTTCAAATAAGCGTAAAATCCATCAAAGGATGTTGACATAGATGAAATCAAAACTCTTTTTAGAGAAATATCTCTTTCTATTTTGAAATCATTTAAGCGTCATATATTTATAAAATAAAACATTTTCTTTGAAAATATTTTTATAATATTGTAAGGGAACCTTCGACGATTTTATAACGGTGGAAAATAACCGCACCTGCCGTATAAGTTAAAAAAACATTCTTACCTTAATTCTGTCGAAAAGGTTAAAAAGCACCTTGTTTGGAAAACGATGGAAATATTCCTTTATAAAACTCTTATAAAATGTCAAACAAGGGTATAAATGACTTTAAACCATATTCTTTTAAATAGTAAAAATGTTTTGAAATACATTTTTAAGAAACATGGATGTGGATGATAAAGAGATCCCAGTAGATTACTACGTATAAACAACCTCGAATAATGAAGAGATTGTGAAATAACCCTTACCTTGTACTTTTCCTTGGATGGGGTAGGTTAAACTCTTGTATAATGGTGAAATAATTGTTATTAAATTATACAAGAATCATATACATTAATATGATATCATATATGATCTTTTAATATTTCATTGTTAATAATATCTTAGATTTAACGTTGTTTCGGGTGTTAACTGACTCGTTTTCTTTTATATGTTTTGTTACATAAGCCATGTTTTTCATGGATAGGTTGTATCTTATTCATATCCAGAATGATATCAAGTCCTCAAATACTATTATTAATCATCAAATGAGAATTATACTTGAATGGATACGATGAAGAATGAATCTCATCGCGTTATTGGAGACGGTAGTCCGTACGTATGCACGAGCGACAATATCATTCTTTTGATATTAAAATAATATATAATTGGATGGTATATCATATATACAGAATCATTATCATGTTAAATTTATTATTTACATGAATTACACATCATTATTATACCCATCTAAATAATAATTTATTGAATAACAATTACACCACGACGTGGAGACGGTAAGTCGTACGTACGCACGTATGGTGACATGTTATTCAAAGGATGGATAGAATATTGAATATGGTTGTACCATATTTATAATAACATCAAAGTATATATATGATACTGGAGTTATTATTTTATAATAGTAACAACAAAGGAAGAAGAAGTGGAAGAAGAAAGGAACTTGGAAAAGGGTGGTGAAATCATTACCTCTTCTTCGGGTTCTTCCTTTTTATTTGATCAAAAGGGCTCCTTACGTTGGATTTTTGATCAAACTAAGGCCTCTAGGTTATAGTGAGGGAAGTTGGGAGAGTATTTGGGCAGAGTTTGGCCGAACCCAAATGCTTTGAAGGTGTGAAGAAATGAGAATGAGGAGTGCCCTTTTATAAGAGGGGTGAGGGGCACCTTTGGAAAAGCTAGAAATATTAATTTATAATAAATTCATATTCGGTTTCTAATGGCTCAAAAGTAGATTATTTAAAGGTTAAGGTTGGGATGGGTCGTAAACCAATTAACCAATAGAATTTAGACAGGTTTGGGTTACTATATTAACCTTATCTTTAAGTATTAACTCTAAGTTAATTAGTTTCACTTTTACAATGTCTCTTTGTATTTTTATATTATATGGTTAATAAACTTACCATATACATCCAAGAGACCCCCAGGTGGTCCATTAATGATTCAAATATCATGATATAAGTATCTTGGCCAAACCTTAGATTTTTAGGAATTTAATATCAATTAATAATATAATATTTGTTTTAAAAACTCTTTTATGTTAATTTTGACCCTATTCAATAATTGATTTTTGTAAAACTCATAACAGAATGATTACTTCAAAAAAAGTTACTTAAATCAATCCTAAAATGTCATATTAATATAGAAAATTAGTTTAATTCATAAAAAGTCTCAAATTATATTTATTTGGGTATTTATAATATCAATTATTCTAATTTTTCATTAATTAGGTAATTACTGCATCATCATTGTGTCATAAATAAATTACAATATTTAATGTCTAAAAATTATAAATAAAATATAATTATGTAGGAAATATTTTTAGATTTATAATTAATATTTATATTCAAACATCCAAAATATATAACCCTATGTAAAAAAAATTTCTAAAAGATATATGCTTGTGTCATTTTTGTATTCATTTTAACTTAATTAAAATAAAGTGTCCATATCACTTACAAGTGGCACCATGGGGTCCCAAAATCGACCCAAAGATGTCTATGGTCGAACATGTATCAACCAATAAGGTTAGGACACGTTTTAGGGTAATTTTTATTATTATAATATTATTATTTAACCCTTATTTACCGGATTTACCCTTTAACCATGGTAAATAAAATATTTACCGAAGTAATTATTCAAAATGTCTAAAAATAAAAGTTACCAATTTACACAATTTGAACATCCTGATTCCAAATATGGAATCTATTTTTCCAAATTCAAAACACAGAAGTGGCAGAAATTAATTTAAAATTAATGCTCGATGTTAAAACAAAAAGTGTGTTTTTAAGAGATAATAACTATCAAAATATTGACACTTGTTTATGTCAGGTTTAATTGTAAAATTATGTCCAATGACCAAAATTGTAGTAAATGGTAAAAATTTATTCTAAATATACTTTAAAACCACTCAAATTCATAATTTACCAATATAAATTATTTCAATTAAAAAAGTTGTTTTTAATTAAAATTTACTAATTTTCACTATTCATCAAAGTATTAAAGTTATCCGAAAAGTACCAAAATTTCACCTTAGGCTAAATTAGATATTACGATTCTAAAAATGAATTCCATTTTGAAATATAAAATATATATAATTTCAAAAATTAGGTATTACTATTCATAATGGCTACTTTGACTGGTTATGGTGTGTTAGAACTCGGTGTTGCATACAACACATGCTATCACATTATTCAAAGAGAAGCGTACCATAGACGTTTGGGGTGTTACATTCTCCCCTCCTTCAAATAATTTTGTCCGAAAAATTTCTATAATATTATCGCATGAAAAGACTCAGGTGGTTCTTCATCATAAGATCCTCGGGGTCCCACGTTGCCTCTTCCATCTTATGGTTTCTCCACAAAACTTTTACCAGACGTGTCGTCCAGTTTCTCAGTACTTGTTCTCTCGTATCAAGAATCCTAACGGGATCTTTGCAATAAGACAGATCGGTTTCCAATTTTAATTCCTCATAGATGAGTACATGCGTTGGGTCAGGCATGTATTTCCTCAATAGAGGTACATGGAACACATCGTGAACTTTGGAGAGACTTGGCGGCATTACCAATCGGTAAGATACAGCCCCAATTCGTTTGAGAATTTCGAAATGTCCGATGTACCTGGGACTCAATTTACCTTTCTTACCAAAACGTATGACTCCCTTCCATGGAGATACCTTTTGGGAAACATGATCACCGACTTGAAATTCCAAATCCTTCCTTCGATTATCGGCATAGCTCTTCTGCCTACTTTGAGCTGCTTTGATGTGATTTTGGATTACCTTCACCTTTTCCATCGTTTCCTCTACCAATTCTGGACCTACAAGTTTTCTTTCACCAACGTCATCCCAACAGGTTGGTGTGCGACATCTCTTTCCATATAACGCTTCATATGGTGCCATCTGAATACTCGTATGGAAGCTATTGTTATAGGAAAATTCTTCCAAAGGTAAATATTGATCCCACATACCTTGAAAGTCAAGTGAGCAAGATCTCAACATGTCTTCTAAGTTTTGAATAGTCCATTTTGATTGTCCTTCTGTCTGAGGGTGGTAGGCAGTTCTCAAATGAAGTTCAGTATCCAGGGATTTCTGAAGACTCTTCCAAAATCTTGATGTAAAACGGGGATCACGTTCAGAAACAATCGATAGGGGTACTCCATGAAGTCTCACAACTTCATTAATATATAGTATTTCTAGACATTCTAGTGGTAGATCTTCTCTTGTAGCAAGAAAATGTGTTGATTTGGTAAGATGATCAACAATAACCCATATTTCATCGTTCCTTCTAGGAGTCTTTGGTAGCCCCATGACAAATTCCATCGTAATATTGTCCCATTTCCACTCCGGTATGGGAAGAGGTTGCATGACTCCTCCAGGGTGTTGCCTTCCAGCTTTTACTTGTTGAAAAACCATACATCTTGACACAAAATCAGCAATCTCCCTCTTCATATTGTCCCACCAAAAATGTTCCTTCAAATCTATATAAATTTTGGTGCTCATAGGGTGTATAGAGAAATTGTAACTATGAGCATCATCCAGCAATTCCCTTTTTAGATCAGGTATATCGGGAACACAAAGTCTCTTCCTGAATTTCAAAATTCCATATTCATACACAAAGTCTCTCAATCTCCCATCATTCACTGCTTTAATCTTCTTTTGAAATTCTTCATCATCGGTCTGAGAACTCTTAAATCATTCTATTAAAGATGGTTTGGAAATCATTTGAAAAAGCATTGATGTTTCACCTTCCCTGGTTATTCCCATGTCCATCTTCACTAGATCCATGAAAATTGGATCCCTTTCAATTCTCATATTGTTCAAAACTCCATCGTCTTTTCTGCTCAAAGCATCTTCCACCTTGTTTGCTTTTCCCGGGTGGTAGTGTATCATACAATCACAATCCTTGAGTAGGAGGGAAATCCCTACATGGAGTGCGTGCATTGATATGGTTTCAATTTCTTCCACTAGGTGCCATTTCTAAACAATGGCATAAACTAGATCAGTTTATGAATCAAAATACATAATCCCATTCTTATAAAACACTTAACATAAATTGAACTATTTATGGATATAATCCATAATCATAAAAATGTTTTCTTTGAGTAAGTATATACTCATAAACCCCTCATAATGATTTGTAAAGAAAATGAGAGTTATCCTAAGCATATCCCTCGAGAGTGTCGTAACCAAGAGTGCATCAAGGCTTGTTGTCATGCACCAGTTCCCGTTCGAGTCTAGCTCAAAGCGGTATTTTCGGGTTTTACCCCTAGGTACATCTATGCTAGAGCCTCCTCTACCTGCTCGTATCCAGAAAGGGATGTATTGCTTGGAAAACTCACAAAATCTATACAATACCAAAATTCTAGGAAGTTCTTCTATACTAATCCTAAAAGTTCATCTTAGGTCTACGTGCTCTAATCAGAGTTTATCTAAATCTAGCTTCCAAGGATTGTACTAAACTTCCTCTGATACCAACTGTAACGCCGCGACCCCAGTTACCTAGATTCGGTGCATTATTACATAACATTGGAATGATCACAAGAAAGATCAAATCTGGAAAGGCCGATTGGTTTAGTAGCCTTGGAAACACTAGATATATTCATAAATTTTTACATTACATCATAAAGTTAAAAACTACTACAACAAAATAGTATCTATATTCCACACTCATATCCCCACATACAATCCCTGTAGGTCATTCATAAATTACTTCTTCACATCCTGGGAAAAATAAAACATAGAAAAGGGGTGAGCTCAAATTCCCAGTAAGGATAACAATATAGCGGAAACCTTCATAAATAAGAATAAACATTTAAGGAAATGTATAACTTAAAACAAAAGCCTTTTAAACTTGAACTTCAACATAGTATGGTAAAAATAAAATGAAATAATTCCATTTACTTATTCACATGGATATTCTACTAATCAAATAATCACATGCAATATCAATAACCACTTTCATAATGATGGAATGCATAATTCCAGACTATCATAACCACATAGCCAAGGCCTCGTGCCAAGACTACAAATAAGATTTTGCCAAGGCCTTGTTCCAAGACACTAGTTTGTCTCATGAGACCTGCCGATGCATCTAGGAGCTATAGCAGGCTCCACCCGTCACATATTAAGTCCAATAAATTCCCATATGAAAAGGTTTAAACATAACATAAACATTCGTATTAAAACTAGAATACGAAATGTCAATACTTTCACCATAAACTATGAATGGTATAAAAATAGCACATCCACAGTCAAAAATATCACAAAACCTTCAATACATTATAGAAGATTTGTATCATAATAAGTAAACTTCAAATAAGCGTAAAATCCATCAAAGGATGTTGACAAAGATGAAATCAAAACTCTTTTTAGAGAAATATCTCTTTCTATTTTGAAATAATTTAACAGTCATATATTTATAAAATAAAACATTTTCTTTGAAAATATTCTTATAAGATTGTAAGGGAAGAATTGACGATTTTATAATAGTGGAAAATAACTGCACCCGCCGTATATGTTAAAAACAATTCTTACCTTAATTCTGTCGAAAAGGTTAAAAAGCACCTTGTTTGGAAAACGATGGAAAGATTCCTTTATAAAAATATTATAAAAAGTCAAACAAGGGTATAAATGACTTTAACCCATATTCTTTTAAATATTAAAAATGTTTTGAAATACATTTTTAAGAAACATGGATGTGGATGATAAAGAGATCCCAGTAGATTACTACGTATAAACAACCTCGGATAATGAAGAGATTGTGAAATAACCCTTACCTTGTTCTTTTACTTGGTTTGGGTAGGTTAACGTCCTTTATAATGGTGAAATAATTGGTATTAAATTATACAAGAATCGTATACATTAATATGATATCATATATGATCTTTTAACATTGCTTTGTTAATAATATCTTAGATTTATCGTTGTTTCGGGTGTTAACTGACTCGTTTTCTTTTATATGTTTTTTTACATAAACCATGTTTTTCATGGATAGGTTGTATCTTATTCATATTCATAATTATATCAAGTCCTTAAATACTATTATTAATCATAAAATGAGAATTATACTTGAATGGATATGATGGAGAACGAATCTCATCGCGTTCATGGAGACGGTAGTCCGTACGTACGCACGAGCGACAATATCATTCTTTTGATATTAAAATAATATATAATTGGATGGTATATCATATATAAAGAATCTTTATCATGTTAAATTTATTATTTACATGAATTACACATCATTATTATAACCATCCAAATAATAATTTATTGAATAACAATTACACCACGACGTGGAGACGCTAAGCCGTACGTACGCACGTATGGTGACATGTTATTCAAAGGATGGATAGAATAATGAATATGTTTGTACCATATTAATAATAAAATCACAGTACATATACGATACTGGAGTTATTATTTTAGAGTGGTAACAAAAAAGGAAGAAGAAGTGGAAGAAGAAAGGAACTTGGAAAAGGGTGGTGAAATCATTACCTCTTCTTCGTGTTCTTCCTTTTGATTTGATCAAAAGGGATCTTTAGGTTGGCTTTTTGATCAAAATAAGGCCTCTAGGTTGTATTGAGGGACGTTTTTAGAGTATTGGGGTAGATTTTGGCCGAACCAAAAGGCTTTGAAGGTGTGAAGAAATGAGAAGGAGGAGTTCCCATTTATAAGAGGGGTGAGGGGCACCTTTGGAAAAGCTAGAAATATTAATTTATAATAAATTCATATTCGGTTTCTAATGGCTCCAAAGTTGATTATTTAAATTTTAAGGTGGGGATGGGTCGAAAACCACTTAAACAATAGAATTTATACAGGTTTGGGTTACTATATTAACTTTATCTTTAAGTATTAACTCTAAGTTAATTAGTTTCACCTTTACAATGTCTCTTTGTATTTTTATATTATATGGTTAATAAACTTACCATATACATCCAAGATACCCCCAAGTGGTCCATTAATTATGCACCTATCATTATATAAGTCTCTCGGCCAAACCTTAGATTTTTATGAATTTAATATCAATTAATAATATAATATTTGTTTTAAAAACTCTTTTATGTCAATTTTGACACTATTCAATAATTTATTTTTGTAAAACTCATAACAGAATTATTACTTCGAACACATTTAACTAAATCAATACTAACATGTCATATTAATCTAGAAAATTAGTTTAATTCATAAAAAGTCTCAAATTATATTTATTTGGGTATTTATAATATCAATTATTCTATTTTTTCATTAATTAGGTAATTACTGCATCATCATTGTGTCATAAATAAATTAAATTATTTAATGTATAAAAATTATAAATAAAATATCATTATGTATGAAATCGTTTTATCTTTCTAATAAATATTTATAGTCGAATATCCAACATATATAACCCTATGTAAAAATTGTTTTTCTAAAAGATATATGCTTGTGTCATTTTTGTATTCATTTTAACTTAATTAAAATAAAGTGTCCCTATCACTTACAAGTGGCGCCATGGGGTCCCAAAAATCGACCCAAAGATGCCTATGGTCGAAAATGTATCAAATAATAATTTTAGGACATGTTTTAGGGTAATTTTTAATATTATAATATTATTTTTTAACCCTTATTTACTAGATTTACCCTTTAACCATGGTAAATAAAATATTTACCGAAATAATTATTCAAAATGTCTAAAAATAAAAGTTACCTATTTACACAATTTGAACATCCTGATTCCAAATATGGAATCCATTTTTCCAAATTCAAAACACATAAGTGGAGGAAATTAATTTAAAATTAATTCCCACTATTAAAACAAAAAGTGTGTTTTTAAGAGATAATAACTATCAAAAGATTGACACTTGTTTATGTCCGGTTTGTAAAATTATGTCCAATCACCAATATTGTAGTAAATGGTAAAAATATATTCTACATATACTTTAAAACCACTCAAATTTATAATTTATCAATATAAATTATTTTGATTAAAAAAGTTGTTTTTAATTAAAATTTTGTAATTTTCACTATTCATCAGAGTATTAAAGTTATCCGAAAAGTACCAAAATTTCACCTTAGGATAAATTTGATATTCTGATTCTAAAAATGAAGTCCATTTTGAAATATAAAATATATATAATTTCAAAAATTAGTTATTACTATTCATAATGGCTAGTTTGATTGGTTATGGTGTGTTAGAACTCGGTGTTGCGTACCACACAGCTATCACATTATTCAAAGAGAAGCGTACCGTAAAAGCTTGGGGTGTTACAGATAGAGTGAATGAAATTTTTTTAGAAGAAATTAGTAAATTAATAATTTAATCCTAAAAACATTTTTCTAGACTACCAAATATAATAAAAAGTTTCCCATTGGGTTCTTTAAAAATTTAATCAAGGTAATAGTTATTTATCAAAAACCAGTTTCACAAAATATCAGACAATAAAACACAAATATAAGCATCCAAAATCCATAAAATTTATTCAATAATAAACATCAAGAGAGTTTTACAAATATTCATGACATTGAGAAATATTTTACATAGGATCAGGAGGTGTCAGGTAGAGTTCGTGTCTGATGATGGGATTATGTTTGATTTGAATTTATCTTATTATGAGTCGAATTTAGGGAGCTCTAGTTCTCAGGATTAGATTATGATAACTGATTTAGTTTTTTTGGCATGAAACTAACCTTGATGTCGCCCCATTTTTCAATTTTATACATTTTTGTGGGTATTTAGAAGTTAATAGGTGGATTTTGGTTATTTACAACTTGTTAAAGAGATATAACATAGTGAATCGATGGGTAAAACTGATAATTTTAATTGGATATTTTTTCATAGGATCATTGAATAATGTTTTCTCATGATATTGGGTGTAGTAATATTGAAACCTCATGTTACATATTTTTCATATTACCTATTTATGATTGTATTATTTTGAAAAGATTGTTAAACATGGGTACTTTTTTAAGAATTATGTATTCAGTGAAATTATTGTTTGGACCAGAGTTTTTTAATTATTTGCATTTTCATTCATATAATTCCATGCATAGAAACTATATAAGATCCAAATATTTTAATGATCCTTAAATTAATGTGGAAATCATATGTTTTGGTTATGTTAACTTACATTATTTTTATAAATTAACATGAATATTCACATTCCAGATACCTTTGTTCAAGAAAGGAAATTACTATTTTGTACATATTTATGTTTTTATATCTTATATACTATTAGTAAACCTGAATTTATTTTTCTATAATGAGTTTAAATGGTATGAATAAACTTTTTTTAGAATTACCTTTTACACCAAGAGTTCACAACCTCAAATAGGTTCAAAATATTATTACAAAACCATCTTTGTTGTAAACTAAGGTTACCATTTATCAATTACCAAGAAAGCTAGTTTAAATTACATATTTAGATTATATTTTAATTATTTAATGAAATCCAACCATGGTATATTCATGACATAGATCTATGAAAGAGAATAATATTTTATACATTCACTTAGATACCTTTACTTTATTTAATAATTCATTTTAAATGAAACGATTCACTTCAAATTAATTTTCCTTAGCCCAGCCTTTATTTATTAAAAAATCCATTTAGAAATTCCTTTTGGATTTTTTTTAATCAAATGGAACCATTAATTAAAACTCAGTCTAACTAAATTTATCAGAAATTAAATAAATAAAAAAATTATTCCAAATAATAAACTAATGTTTAGAATATTTAAGTAACAAAATTTAATATGCATGATGATGAAAAATTTCCCTAAATGTTGAAGTGGATACCAAAAAATATATATAATTGTAGAATTATAATCCAAAATACCTAAGGAGGAGCTTTGACCTATAGGTTTAAAAGGTAATTGACTCACTCATATAATATTAGTGGAAGATGTGACCAAAAAAATAAATGAAACTCGGGCCTATCATGGAAACTGAAAATTACCCCTAGCTAATACCACAATCTAGATAGAGTAACACCCATTGGTTTACTATCCTATCTATGATCTCCCATGTAAAAACCTCAAAACAATCCACATATAAATAATCAATTCCATTAAAAATAACAACCCACAATTATGAACATAATTAAAATCATTACTCTTTTAGAAAACCAATTTGAAAGATCACTATAAAAGTAATAATTTTTTCATGATGGATTATTAATAAAATTATTTAGACAAAAAAATTGAATGAAAAAAATTTTAAAACCCCCCTTTAAAAACCTATATAAGAAAAATATCAATCATTGTTTTTATATTTGAAAACATCTTATTAAATGTTACACACATATATAATTACACATATACACATCTAAACAACTCCCAATAAAAATATTCACATGTTTTTATATGAATATGTGCATGTGTCTATCTATATTTATATATATATATATATATTGATAGATACACCGATACATATGTGTATAAGCATAAAACATGGAAATAGAAATCCATAAAAATGGACATAAATAAATAACACAAGAAAAAAATAAAACAGAAGAAAACTTATCAAACAAAGAAACCCCAATTAATCAATATCATAAAGTCATGAATTACCAAAATAGATATCATAAACTACCTCAAATAATTTTCAAACACCAACTTACCTTATGAATAACATCATTAATATTTTCATAGACAAAAATATAATTTATACATTTAAGGAAGATCAAAAACAAAGACAAATACACAATAACTCAATGGGAAATCAAGTATAATACCTTAAAAACCTTGAGAAATAAGCATATTTAAATCCAATTAAACCCAAATAACAATTATAATTTTAGTAAAATTATATTAAACACCCAAGAACATGAAAAAAATTTAGGAAAAGATAAATCATAAATATATCTACAAGGAATATCAAAGATGATTCAAAATATTTAGCATCATTGAGTGGTAAAGAAGTGATTGAACCATAGTTGAAAAAATCTATCAAATAGCGAGAGAGATTGAAAAAAAAGAATACAAAAAGAAAAGAAAATAGTTAAACTCCAAAATCACTCGGCTGCTAGAATATATATATCTAAATTCACCTGATGAGGAACCCAAACAGTCAATCAATGAGTGAGGAGGAGGAGAAAATAACATTCCTTGGAGTCAGGATTTAGTTTGTCTAAGAGAAAGTAGAGATATCACGTATAAAGGCTTGGATTCTTTTCAGCCTTTGATTTTCTCAATACATGATTTGTTCGAGCCTTAGACTCGAGCCATGATGGCATTTGAGACTTGATTTGAGCCTTGATTGGAGCCTGAATTTGGGGAGGAGGAGCACCGATAATGGGTGTCTTTTATGAAAATATTGAGATAACATGACTGAAGCACTTGTTGTTATGCTTCTTTAAATAGACTAGTGAGTCATTTTTTCGCACATCCAAAAAAGTGCTAATAAAGGTACATTTTATCAATTCTAAATTAATATGAGTGGATAATTTCTATATTTTTCAATGCTAAAGAACCACTAGTAAAAAGAAACATTATCAGTGCTAAAACGTTAGTATTGATAAAGGATTTATAATTACAATTATAAATAAAAATATAAAAATATATTTAAATAATTATATATTTATTCATTATAATTTTATAATTATTAAAATATATAATTATTTATTTATAATTATAAAAAAATATTTTTATTATATCATTTTTAATCATTATAAATATATAATTTTATATATAGATTTAATATAAATTTATAAATATATTTATAATTATTTTTTTATAACTAGAAAATATATATATATATATTATTATATATATTTATATCGTTATATATATATATATATTAAATATATATAATTATAATTATAATCAATATTTTAATTATTTAAATGTATTTATCATAATTTTATAATTATAAAAAAATTTATATCCTTATATATATATATATATATATTATAATTAAATATAAATATAAATATAAATATAAGTATGTTAAATATATTCCCGATTTAAATATATTTATTATACACTTATTATTATTTAAATATATAATTATGTATTTATAATTATATAAATACTTTTTAAAATATTCATATTTATATATTTAAATAATTACATATATTTTTATAATGATATATATATAATAAACCAATATTAATATAATTATAATTATAAATATAAATACAAATATAGTAAGTATATTCATTATTTAAATAATTTTTTTATAAAATTATAATTATTTAAATGTCTATAATTATTTATTTATATTTCTATAAATACTTTTAAAAAGTATTTTTTATTTATTTATAAGTATAAATATTTAAATTTATAAATATTATAAATATTATAAATATAAATTGATAAATATATTTATTTATAAATATTTATTTAAAAATATATTTTTATGATAATTAATATTAAATTTATGTATGATAAAAATGAGTGAAATTGAATAATTATAAATGGGTGCACTTTAAAAATATTGAAAAATTGATATGTATTATTAGTTAAATATAAAATATTAAAAAAATATGGATATAAATTGAAATAATGATTGATACATATTGAAAATATTAAAACATAGTAAATATATATCTTAATAAACAATAAAAACACATTAAATTGCCAAAAAAATGAAATATAATATTTAAAAATATTAAAAAAGAATTAATAACTAAATGTAATAATATTAATAAAATTAATAAAATTTATTGAATCAAAAAATAATTTATTAAGTGTTTCATATTTTAATTAAATTTTGAAAATTGATTCAAAAAATCGAATAAATTACATAAATATTAGGCATATGTGTTTCTATTTAATATTTCATTAATTAAGTACATATTTTTGAGTTTGTTTCATATATAAAAATACATTAATGATGTACATATATGTGAAATCAATGTATCACATATTTTATATATGTAAAATTGAAAAATCAAACTACAATCAATTATGTCCATTACTCGATGCAATTAGTGAGTATTTTTTTATTAACATTAATTATTATTTGTAAACATTTATTCATTAAATATATGACTTATTTAATGTAAGAATATTTTTTATTATATAAATCATATATTATAAATATTATATACATTCATATATATATATATATATATATATTTCTATAATAAATCTATTACTGAAAAATTATGTATAAAAACCATCAAAAATGAATAAGATATTAATATTTTTTTTAATTATTATATTTTATTCATTATATATATTTTTTGTTTAAATATATTATTTACTACTATTTATAATTAATATATAAATATATTAAACTTGTTCAGTTTAATTTATAATTATTTCACAAATTATTTTTTTAATAATTTTGTAATTTATTCATATTTAATTTTTTCGTATAATTATTACCACATATTCATTTTATATATCTATATTTAATATATAATATTTAATAATATATATAATCTATGTATATGTATATTAAATTTACCAATTTTAATTAATAAATATTTAATTGATAAAATAAATAATATTTTTCATAATTAAATAATTTTTAATATTAATTTGTTTAGTTATTTAATTTTTTCATTTTACATATCTATATATTTATTATTTATTATTTATTAATATTTATAATTTATAAATTTATATATATTAAATTTATTCATTTTTATAAATAATAATTTAACTAATAAAATTGTTAATATTTTTTAAAATTTAATCTTTTAGCTTTTTTATTTTTTTTAATTATTTCATTTTATATGGGACCTTTTTCAGCTTTAAGATAGCATAGATAATGGATAAACATATTTAGTGCTAAAAATATAGCACTGGTAAAGTCCAGCACTATAACACCACATGATTTTCTGGTATTTCATATTTTTATAGTTAATCTTTTCAATATGTTCATTGCACACAAAATCATGCTGAAATGAAATCCTTATATACTATACATTTTTCTACTTAAAATTAAATTATCTCCTAGCTATGAAATTTGTGCTTATAAATACGATTAACAATCTTATTGAAATATATTATTTAATTAATTATTTACCAAATAATTAAAAATAAATAATAAATCCAATTTAATGTAAAGGATATATTTTTATATAATCTATTGTTATGAAAAAAGATGTTTTATCATAATAAATTAAATTAATTACTACCATTGAATAATGTTAATTAAATTTTTAGGAATCTAATGTTTTATATCCCTCCTATGTGTTTTCTAGACATGATAGAAAAAATACACACAATTTAAATGCATTAATGCCACATTTTTTTAAAGGACATTTTTCCGCTTTTTGAGGGAGAACATTTTTTCAATAAATTTTTTGACCTTTAATAAATTATATTGGAAAAAATAAACTACATCATTCATATTAAATAAAAAATTATCTATTGTTGAATTTTTGGTATTTTTGGATAAGTCTCATGTTTTTATTAATAGTAAAAAAATACTGAATTTTAGTTGAAAACATATTTTTCATCTAAATAATTTATAATGTTAAATTATATTTTTGATTGGTTTTAAATCATATTTAGATCAGTTTTTTATTATTTTATCAAATATATGTCATTATTATCAATTTCACAATGAATTTGGATATAAAAATATTTACTTCTGTTTTAATGTTTTAACTTTGGAAACTCATTTTAGTATTTTGTGAGTGAATTTAATTTTTAATTAATTACTAAAACTACTGTGTTTTAAATTTTGAAAAATAGATTCATTATTTTTAATTTTTTGTCAAAATTATATAAATATTTTTCTTTTATTTTTGGACAATATGAATAGTTAATTTAGTAATTTTTTTATTAATAAGGTTAAAGGTAAATCGAGTAATTAATGGTAAATATATTTTATAAATACTAGAAATATACCCTAAAACGTTTCCTAATTTCATTATATTAGTGTGTGTTAAACAAAATCATCCTCATGCCATGATTATATCCTTTTTATGCCACTTGTATAAGAGTGTTACCTTTATTACATTTTATGTAATGAAAAGTTAAAGATGTCATACTCATATCTTTAATAACTACAACAATATTCATAAACAGTTTTACAGAATGTCACTTAAACAATAAATAGTCATTTAAAATCTAATATTTTTACCTTCATCATGATAATTTATTTTCAATTTTTATTAAATATATAATTACGTTAAAGAATTTTACAATGAAACTATAGTAATTATTTCATTAATTGAAATATCAAATTAAAGATATTAAAAATATTAAAATAAATATCATTTAAGAAAATAAATGTGATACATGAATTTTCTAGATAAATTTTATATTTATTGATATGTTATAAGTGTTGGTTTGAAGATATATTGTTTTATTATTTTTTGTAAAAGTCAAAGTAATGAATAATATCAACATTTTCATTAATTTTATATTAATATAAATAATAATTTTAAAAAGATATAAAATTCATAAAAATATAAAATTCATCCAAATGATTGGGATAATGTTGAAAATTTCATCCATGACTCATTTATTTTACTTTTTCGAATTTTATTGTAACTATACTAACTTTCAAAGAGTAAAAACACATGTTATTATGGTAAGAGTTAAAGGGTTAAAATAATTGTTAAAAAAAATATTAGGGTAATAATGAGCCCCAAACATGACTAAAAATTATTGGATGTGATTATATCGACCCATACTCATCTCATATTATATATAACTCGCTTTAGATTCATTTGGAAATAAAAATTATATTATATTAATTTAATATTTTGTGATTTTCCTAAAGTTCCCCTCACCTAAATTATAAAATGGAACCCTTTACCTCAATTTTTGACCCCAATTTGAGATTTATACTCTTAAAAAACCATACCCATTTCTCTTTATAGTATATTTATTCCTGTTACAGAGGTTCTGGTCTTCCAAAAAGACCATTCTTAGATCCATTAAGAGGATATCTAACAGAAGTTCACCAAAGAAGATGGTAATCATTCATACCAACTCATTCAAGTTCATTTTTTAGTCTACTAAAATTTCATGTTTTGTTTAAAAAATATATTAATAACTAAATTATCACCTATATTTTGAGATATTATTATGATTTGGGTACAACCATATTCCACCTTTTTCTATCCTATGAAAAACAAAAGCAGCGTGCGTGGGTACGTAACGCTTACCTTCTCCACGTCATGGTGTAATTTTATTTTCATCACCAAATTATTTTGATAGTTATAATAATGGATATAAATAAAAATATTACATGATATTGATTCTGAATAATTAATATAACATTGAATTCCTTACCCATTTACCATTGAGGTAATGATATCATCCCACATGCGTATGTACGACCTACCATCTCCTCGAGGCATTGTGATTCATTTACTATATTAACCATTAATAAATGATTATAAAAATATATATAATGAGTAAATATAATATCAATGAACATAATATCATTCAGGATATGAATGAAATACATCATATTTCTATGAAACAGTACTTACATGACAAAATATTCAAAGTAAAATAAAGCATTTGACACCTGAAAGAAGGGTAATAACAAAATATTATTAATAAAATGATATAATATTATTCTGATATGGTTACTATACACATTAATTACATTATTTAACACATTATATAGTAGTTTAAATAATTTTCTACTAAAGGAAGGTGCAAGGTAACGGTTATTTTAACAATCTAATTTTTATACGGGATTGTGCATATGTAAGTATCTACTAGGGAATATCCATCATCCATGACAATATTTCTTAAAAATATTTTCCAAAAATATTTTTACTATTATCCTAAAAATATTTAATGTCTTTTTACCAACATTATATTTTTTTATTAAATGGTTTTAATATAATATTTTTTTTATTTTAAAAATTAGGAACTTTATGAGTTTTTCAATAACAAATACATAAAGAATGAATTATTTACCTTATGTGGAATTAAAATATTTTTTAATTGTCAGGAAGCCTAAATATTTTTAAGATTCCTTTAAAATTGTACAAGTTTCTTTTTAAATAAAACTCTTTCTTTTATAAATTCACGATTTTTCAATATATGATTTCTAAATAAAAATGGGTTATTTATCTCATTAAATTTTATTGATTTTATTATATTATTCCCATTTATAAAAGCTTCATTTTTTATATTTGTTTTCTTAATTGAGAATATTCTATTCTAATATCATCTACTATATTTTAATGATGGTTTTATGATCAGTTTAACTATGGTTGTGATATTTGGATATCATTCATGGTTTTTGGTTAATGTATTGATATTTCGTAAGAAAGTTTTTTAATACGAATGTTTATGTTTTTTATGTTTCCCCCTTTTCATATGTGGGATACAATAGACAAAATAAGTGAAGAGATAGGCCCTCTATAGTACCCCAATGAATTGGTAATCTCGTTTGAATGACTAGTTTGGGTATTGGTGGATTTTTTTACTCATCTATGCATGGTTTCCTCACCAAAACCTTGATGGTATGTTTTTAATGTCCAACATTTTTCATTACACCATTATGAGATTAGTTATATATTTTCCATGTGATTATTCAATTAGTAGAATATCATAGGGATTATTTATATGAAATTATTTTATTTTCATTTATTCTACCCATATTATGCTCAAAATTAAGTTTAAATTGATTTTGTATTAGTTATATAACTAGCCATAATTTCTATGAATATTTATTCAAAATAGATACTATTATAAACATACCTTTATTGTGAATATAACCTCACACATTTCGTATGTATTATTTTTCCCAATATTCGAAGACATATATTATGATTTATATGCATGATTAATCTAGGAGAATATTTGTTTTCTCAATGGATTTACTATGTTATATTTTATATTTTCAGTTGTAAGTTATGTTTTATGTATGTAATTTGGTTTTTAATTCTACTAAATAGATCTTTCCTTTGGGATTCAAGTATTTTATCTATGCTAATGTAATTAAAAAATGCATTGGTTCTGGACTACTAGGGTTGGGGTCATTATAGTTGGTATCTGAGCCAGTTTAGTAAAAACCATGGGATCTAGATATATGAAAAAAGTATTATAGAGTTAATCCCCATAAATGAATTTGAAAATAGATCTAAATAGACTTATCTAATTTTTTATTGATTATTTATACCTAAATATTCAATTTAGTTTGTTTCATTCACTAGTTATGATATTATACATTATTTTTAAAAAATTTATTATCTAATATGGTGTATGATTTTTTTTATGTGTCTTCTAGTGGAACTGATGGAAGATTTGTCAAAACATGTAATCCATGTAGGGATTTCCCTCTAATAATAGATATTTATTTTAGACATGAATTTGAAACTGGTACTGAAAACATATAACTATACTATGAAAACTAACCCGGATTATGAACAATATGCTTACCTATATGGATAAGCCTAACCCACAACATGGAAAAAATGTTATGCTTCTTTAGGAGACCAAATCCTCTATCATTTAATAGGACTACATATCTATTTACCTGTAAGTAATGGATAATTTCTTTAGATAATATATTTCTCACTTTAGGATGTGACGAAAGGGTAATGGTTTTCATGGTAGTTAATCATATCATGGGATACAGAGATTAATGGTTTTCATTGATTCAAAACAATAAAGAGAAATAGAAAATAGAAAATATGCAATTAAAGAATTTTAAGGAAATTTTCTTAGAAATTATTTCCCTGGTGAATAGAGAGCCAATAAAGTGAAAAAATTCTTGAATTTGAGACAAAATGATGATGAGAATGTTTCTATCTATGAATCCAACATTACATGGATAGAAAGTCATTTTCTGAACAATATACATGACCTAATGAGTAATATTTATTGTTCCTTTGTTTGGTTAAATCCATTCCTATGAAATAAATTAGTCTCCAAAATAGTCTCATTATACAATGATATAGTTTCATATGATATCATGACATAGAAATAATTCTCTAATTATTATGACATTAATGGAATGACAGAACAGAAGATAATGGTTCAACAAGAGATGGATAAAGTGGTAAAGGGAAAGAAATACTTTACCCCATGTGATAGTTGTGTGAAGAAACAACCATGTACATGCCTGAAGGGAATGGTAGATTGTTACATTTGTAGAGTGAAAGGTCACTAGGGTAATGAATTTATGGGAAAGAAAGAATATGTAAGTGTGAAATGTTTTCTTCTATTTGGATATGGGACACTATATAAACGAGTTTCCCCAGAGTCTTGGAAATATAGCTCATAAAAATAAAATCAATCAAGATCAAGCCTATGTAGTTACTACAACCAAATTGGAATAATTAATGCATTTTTGTTTTTTAATTCATGAATTAAGTTATTATAATCTGGTTATAAAACTAGAATATATAAAAAGGATTGTAATTCAGTACTTATTCTTTAATTATTTGTAATCATTCACGTTTTGATTGAGGTTTTAAGGTGATAAACGAATTAATATATTTTTTACGTGATAGAAAGATCTATATTATGTTATTTGGAAAAAATTATCATGTTAATTTGATTTTGTAAATTTAGTAAACTTATATATAATTTTTTGATGGTGAATATAGATGTATGTTTTTTGGATGACTATTATTGTAGTAATGGATTATGTTGATAATTAGATATTATTTATTGAGGTTAATGTAAGATTTATCATTTTATGCATAATTTTCTAACCATTGTGGTTTCTGTAGACATTTAAAAGTCAACGGGATGACTTATAGATCTTATGTTTCATAAAACTACTTCAGGAGTAAAAAATTGAAATTAAACTTTGATTTCCATGTGTATGGAATGAAGAGAAAATAGATCAAAGAAAAACAAAAAGTTGATATTGTTCTTATGATATGGAATTAAATCAACAAGGTGAATATATAAATATTAAAATAATCCTTTATCTCTAGTAGAAAGGTTTTGGAAAAAACATTTATCTGTTTACGTTTCATTTTGAGAAATAAATGGTATTTTAACAGATAAAAAATTTATGGTTTAGTGATTTTTACCTTTATCAGTACCATGTTCTCTATCACTCTCCATCAAAACTTGATAGAAATTTGTCTCATCCATGTCCATGCTTTACTGCATGGAACCCTAGTAAGTGTTAGCGTAGTTAAACTTCATAATTCTCTTTCTTTATTTTAATATAAAAGTTTCCTTAACCCTATTTATGATGTGGGTTTCCCACAAAAGAATTTTTAAGTAAAAAATTTTGATTTTTTAAGTGATATTTAAAATTTTGAAGTCTCGATTTTTTAAAGGGTGGGAGAATGTATCACCTTAATATATTATGGTATTTCTTTTTTTATAGCTAATATTTTTCATACTTTACATTTCACGCAACACATAGCTTAAACGAAATCAATATTTACTATTAATATTATTATTTAATATGAAATTATCTCTTAACTATTAAATTTGAGGTTATGAGTAGAATTATCTTTCTTATGAATATATAATATTTAATTCATTGGTGACGAAATAATTAAAAATAAACATAAAAACAAACTTAATATGAAGGAAATACTTTTATAAGAATTATTAGTATGTGCCAAAATATTTTATACTAATAAATTAAATTAATTAATATTATTGAATGATCATAATTAAATTTATATGTGTCCATTGTTAAAAATGAATCTTATTTTTTCTATACATGATAAAAATGTGAATCAAATTTTTATGGATAAAAAACACATATTTTTATAATGTTATTTTCATGGCTTTTTGATGGTGCACATGTTTTAAATATAGGTTTTCAAAAAACTAGAAAATATATTTGAAAAAAATATACTTATTCTTTTATAGAGTAATATTAAAATTTACTTTGGTTTTAAATTTTAGAATTTTTCTAATTAGTTTCATGTTTTAATGAAGTGTAAAAAAATACTAAATTTTTATGGAAAATAGATTTCTTGTTCAAATATTTTACTGTATAATGTTAGATTTTTAATTGGTTTTAATATAAACATTGATCAATTTTTAAAAAATTAATCTTATTTTTTTTATAGTATTCAATTTCACATTTTTTGGAAATAAAAACATTTCCATATTTTGAACCTTTTTCTTTAAAAACATGTTTTCTCATTCCGACAGTAGGATTAATTTTAAATTAATTACTAAAATTAAGGATTTTTATATATTTAAAAATGGATTCCATATTTATAATCAATGGGTCCAAATTATTTAAGTTGGTTTTTTTATTTATGGAAATTTTTAATATTAACATTAGTAAATTTTTATTTACATGGTTAAAGGTAAATTAAGTAATTAATGGTAAAATTAGTATTCTAAATATCCAAAACATAACATAAAACTTATAAAAATTTTATTTTATGAGTTTCAATAGAATAATATCATCATTGTACCAAATTATAACCTCAGTAATCCACTTTTATTAGATTATTCCATTAAATATATTTTATTTAATGAAAATTTAATGTTGTCGTACTCATATCATTAATAACTATCTCGTTTTTAATATTTTTTTCATACATAAGATAACGTCTTCCATAAATAGTAATTTTAGGGATAAAATATTTATATTTATCCTGATAATTTATTTTTAATTTTGAATAAAAATATAATTACCTTAACGGTTTATACAATGATGATGCAGTAATTATTTAATTAATGGAAATATCAAATAATTGAAATAAAAAATAAAATAAATATAATTTAAGGTAAATAATTTTATTCGTGAATTTTATAGAAAAAAATTTACATGTTATTGATATTTTAGAAGTATTGGTTTGAATATATCTTGTTCTATTGAATTTTTTAAAAGACAATGTAAGGAATAGTATTACAATTTTTATTAATGTTATATTAAAATATATAATATTTCATGAAATGATATGAAATTAATAAAAAACTAAAATTAGGCCCACTGGTTTGGATAAAGTTTTATATTTCATTCATGACTCATTTATGGTTCTCTTGGGATTTTATATTGACTATATTAACCTTCAAATATTAAAAATACATGTTGTAATAGTAATAGTTAAAGGGCCTAAACAAGTGTTAAAAACAAAAGATAAGGGTACTAAAGACACCTGAACATGTATAAAAAATACTTTTTGAGAGGATAGAGACTCTTTCTCATATTATATTATTAATTAATTAATTTTTTGTCATTTTTAATAGAAAATTAAAATGTATTAATTTAATATTTTTATAGTTTCCTAAACAACCCCTAATCTCAATTATAAAAGTTCACCTCCTCCCCAAATTGTTCACACCACATTAAGGATTTTTTATTAACCAAACCCTTCCTAGTTATCCTAAAAAAATCTTATACATGTTATTATGGTCTTGGGATTACAAAAAGACCATTCCTAGATACATTAATAATATATATCTAGAATTCCATTAAAGAAGATGTTATTTTTTTTACCAACTATTTTAAGTTCATTTCATCTTCTACTGCCTATTGATGTGTTTTTTATAAAATAAATTAACAAATATATTGTAATATATATTATTTTGTTTTATTTTTACTATGGTAAAACCATATTCAACCTTTTATCCATCCTATAAAAAATGAAAGCATGACACATGCCTACGTATTACTTACCATCTCCACGTCATGGTTTAATTTGTTTTCATCACCACATTATTTGGATTAGTATTATTATGGATATAATGGATATAAATAATAAAAATTACTTGATATTTACTCCTTATAATTAATAAAACATTAAATTATATAGCCTTTTTCCATTAATGGAATGATATCATTGCTCGTGTGTACGTACTAAATATTATCTATATGATGCGAGGTGATTCATTTTCATGTTTAAACATTCAAGAATGATTATTAAAATGTATATAATGGGTAAATATAATATAAATAAATGTTATATAAATATATAGTTGAAATAAATATATCATATTCAAATGAAAAAAGACTTACATAAAAAACATACTTTGGAAAATGAAGCAGTTAATAATCGGAACAATTGTAATAACAAAATATGATAAAAATGAGATAAAATGATTATATATGATATCATAAATATGGATATGGGTTGGTTATAAATTAATTTAATTATTTTAACAATTATACAGGATTCTAAAAAATGTTAAAATAAGTAAAATTGTTAGTTAAGTGTTAATTTCACAATCTCATTATTATTCGAGATTGTTTATATATAAGTATTTACTGGGGAATATTAATCATCCATGTCCATTTTTCTGAGTAATATTTTAAAAAATATTTTTAATATTATCCTATAATATTTTATGAAATTTTTACCCATTATGAATTTTTATAACTTGGTTTGAAAATAACTTTTTTTTCATTTTCCAAATGATGTACTTTAGGACTTTTTCGATAAAAACACAAGATCAGCATTTTTTTAATAATGTTGAATGATTTTATTTTTCCTCCATCTAGATACATGAATTAATTTGATATTAATTTAAATGTTTTAAAGGTTCTATTTAATGAATTTTTTTATATTAATTCATGTATTTTTAAAATAAATTTTTTTAATGTAAAAATGTGGTATTTCTACAAATAATTTTTAATGTTTTAATTAGAATGTTTTCATCTATATTAATATTATTTGATATATTTTATGATTGAATTATATTGATATATTATGACACCATATAACATATTTAAATGAAGTTTTTATGGTCATTATTACTATTGATGTTCTATTTTGATACAATTAATTGATTATGGTTAACACTCTCACATTTTCAATGCTAGTTTTAAATTAAAAATGTTTATGTTGTTTATTTTTCACTGTTTTCATATGAAGAATTCATTGGACTTTTTATGTGATAGGAGGGGCCCACTATAGAAAATTGATGAATTAGTAGGACTCATTAAAAAACTATTTTTGTTATTGTCTAATGTATTACCCATTTATGGATGTTATCTTGGTTGAAACCCTAATAGTATGTTTTTGATGTCTGACATAATGCATTCCCCCATTATGAGGTTAGTTAATGATATTAAATGTGATTATTTTATTAGAATAATATTTATTTTTTTATTTATATGTAATTTATTTATTTTAATTTATTCTATCCATACAATTCTCATGATTATGTTGAAATTTATTTTGTTTTAGTTATTTACCTTGTAATAATGTTTCTGCATATTTACTATAAATTGAATATATTGTATGTTTTACCTTACTAATCATCTGATATCACCCCTTAATTATGTTCTATTTTTTATAGGATTCCATGATGTATATTATAACTGATATGTAGGGTTATTCTATGAGTATATTGGTGCTCTCATAGGATTGACTCTGTTTAATTTTATATTCTCAATTGAAATTAATGTTTCAATTATGTATTCTGGTTTCCAAAACATCTAAAATAATTGGTCCTTTGAGATTTATTTCACGTATCTATTATAATGTAATTCATTCATTCATTTTCTCCATTCTACTGTGTTCAAGGTTGTTATAGTGATGTTTATGGCCTTTTTTCTAGTAGTGTAGTAAGGTATTTTTATCTCAAATTACGTTCATTGAGACATATGTTACGTTATAAACTGATAATATTTTATGAGGTTTATACACTTACCATTTTACATATTATATCATTACTATACTTATATTATTTATTTTAAATGTTTCATTTTATGTTCTTATTCAATGGGGCCAACAATTCAAATCATACCAAACTAGTAAAGGTTTGATGTTACAATATCATTTTTTTTATCGGTATTGATTATGATTATGATTTCGATGAAGAAATATTAGGATAAATCACTCAATAAAATATTGAATTTACATTTCCTCTGGTTATGAAATTATAATAAATTTTTTCCCATAGTTTTTCTCACTTTATGCACTCAAGAGATCAAAATATTTTTTACAGATAAATCATCTTTATTTCTCTCTTATGTTGAAATATAGTATTTTTCCAAAATAATTTATTCAATAAATTTTTTCCAAACTTTTTTTAACATGATCTAAATTACATAATAAATACACTTTTATCAATTTTAACTTTTTACAAAAAATAATTTAATGTATTCTACATGCCATTTTCCAAACATGTCCCATTTAGATTTTAACAAAAAATATGAATGGAATATTTTTTTTACACATATGTATTGAATGGAATTGACCACTATCATCACAATTATTTTCTTTTAATTTTTAATTATATTTTTTCAATTTTATTATAAATGTTAAGTAATTTCTAAATATTATATTTTTTAAATGTTATTTTAGTGGAAACACAATTTTCCTCAAGAAATGTTCCATGTGATTTTATTTCAAAATTATTTTCCATATAAGGTGAAATCCTTTTATGTTAATTAATCTATAATATAGAAAAAACCATATAATACAATCATTATTATTTCACTAGATGGTTTATGTTTATTATGAAAATATGATTATAAAACATGTTTTCTTCCATGGGTTTCACTATGATAGTATTCCTATGAATCCCGCTTAATTTTCAATTGGTTATCATATAATGAAATTATAAAATGATTATAAAACCCATTTATTTTCATTAGTTCTGATTTTATGAATGTTTTATGATATTTTGGAACACAAAGTTATTATTTTCATCATATTATGGATGGGACCTATTTCTCCCTCTAATGCATTGTGTAATAATTAATGTTATATGAGCTCCAGGGATAAATGATAGGTTATATAACGCCCAAATGAGGGTACAAGGGAAGTTATCATAAGACCAAATTATGGTAATTGGGAGGTTATCCCATTCCTAAAGTAGGTACATGGGTGGTTATCTTAATCCTATCATTCTATAAATGTCTAGGTGGGTAAACTTGACTAATGATTTTCTATGATCATGTACATGCCACAAATCTATGTCTTATAACAATGTTATGATCTGATTGATAATGATATTTGATTCCATTATGATTCATGTATTATAAAAAAATTTATTTATTCCATGACTCATGTTTATGATCTATGATATGCAGGTTCTAGTTTTTGTACATTATTCTAATGTTCTAACACTAATATTCTCATGTTATATTGATAAATCTATTTCGTAATATTACCTATCATCTGATCTCACCCTTTATTATGTCTATATTCCCCAAGATATGATGAAATGTAATACGTATTATATGTCTAAGAAGGATGACAATTATGAAGAATGTAATTGGATATGACGTAGATCACTTATGGACTAGTTTTTTTAAGTCAATTTCTCAAAAAGAAATGTACCTAAATTATTCAAGCATGGAAAGTTATGTTATATAATGAATATTATTCTATTAATATGTAATATTTTTTATGACAAGTTTTTTCTACTACCATTGGAATCATATAAAGGTTTAGTTAAATATTGGAAACTATGATGAGAAACTACAGGGATACCTCTTGAGATATTTGTAATGATATGTCTAAGGACGTGTCAAAGAATATGAAAGTTTCCATGAATTGTGTTATATGATAAAGTGAGTGGTTTAAAATAAATTACATCCTATTATATATACAATAAGTTTATGTGGCTCTAGTAGAGAGGTAACTAGGGGTAATAACTCTGAAAAAGGCACATTGAGCTAGACTCGATCATCACCTGATTCATGATAATTAGCTTTGCTACGCACATAGTCTGATACTCTGATGTGATAATATTTTGAAATAGAAACACTCTTTATGAACCATCCTAAAGTATTTTAAATTTATGTTGATCATGAATAGACTAGGTTAAAAGAAATGTGTCATTTATTGAAATTATAGTGTTATGATTAAATATATTATAAATGATTTTTCATTATTATGTGTATTATTATATGATTATTATTTAACACATTATGAATTTTGGTTTTAGTCAATGGATGGAACCCAAAGGAACCATCTTAATGCTGGTTGTGATAGAAAATGCAATGATATTCCACCTAAGCCACCAAATGATGTGGGTTTTGGAATACAAAAAATCATTTCCATTCTCACAAAACATTCTCAATCGATGAACCATACTCAACTTACAAATGATCAAAGGAGGGAAAAATTTCTATTGAATCCTTTATGATATGGAATCCACCTTATTTTAGTGTCTCTTCTAAAAATATTGTATTTTTGAAATAGATCATCACCATTGATAATATTTTTTCTAATATCCAGTGCATGAAATATAAAACGATATCCATAGTTGTTTATCATTTTGAATTTGAAGTAGATAAATAGTGGAACCTTATTAATAATAAGAATCATGAGGATGAAATTGAATCCATGTAATGTAATTATATTAATAACTTATTCTTATATAATTTCATTCTTCCTATTATTATTATGAAAATATAAAAGGAATTTATTGATCTCAAATAAAAGTATAATGAATTCATTGGTACTTATGATGTAAATTCTAAAAAACTTGTGACTTAATCTTTGGGTATTCTAAACAAACCAAATATCAAGGATTATTTATTTATTAGTGTATTAAACTCATTTCTCCAAAGGCTATTATCCATAATTTTCTTTGCTAGATATATATAAATCATTCATTCTGCTATCATGGTGAAAATTGAGATTTGATTGACCCATCAATCACCTGGTTTTGATAAGATAAAAATAATGGAAATCAAGGGAAACTCTTAAAATAATGGGGAGAAGAATATATTCATTCATTAATGCTATATGTTTGAAATTAGACATTAAGGAAATTAGAATAAAGGGACAATGTAATTATTTTATTTTTTAATGGAAGTTGATTGAGCAGATGATTGATGATGTGATGGGAGGAAGTTAGATATTGATGAATATAGATATAAATCCCCACATAATTAACAAACCACACTCTCATGCATGAAGTGTAAAGTGTTTGGAAATTATATGAATTAATTACCCATTACATTGAATAATGTGGATGATATACCACAACAAACTCTAAATTAAAAGGACAATAAAAGATTATTAAATCACAATGGATGAAGTGAATCATGATAGTTAAGGAACACTTATCCTCCCCTCCTTAGTTTGGATTTTGATGTTTGATATTTGATGAATGATACCTATGAAAATATTATGGTTAATTTTTTAGGAAAATTTCATGTGATTTTATCCCTCAACATGAATTCAAGAATAATGAAATTACATTTTTTATTATATTAGTAAAATGGTGAACCCAAGCTTCCAATGAAAATGGTTTCTATATTATAAAATCATATATAAGGAACAATGGGTGAATTGATTTTTGGAAATGTATATTTATCCATGTAAAATTAATTTATGATTTTTGGATTCCATAATGTGTTTATAATTTTCAGGTTTCTTTTATGTTAAAATAAATTTACAACCTTTTGAGGTTTTATGTGATGGTAGATTTTCTAGATTAGGGATTTTTGAAGAGAAATTTTAGGATAGAAATCACGTTGGTTTAGTATATGTTTTAAAAAAATTGGTAATTGGGGATAAATTCCTTTGAACTTTGTGGAAATATAAATAATGTTATTGGAAATATTTAAGATATATATAATTTTTATAATCAGGTAATTGTGAGTTGTAGTTTCCAACGTTATGAAGCCATCAAAATTTATTTCTATTAGATAAGGTCTCTCTCTAGAACCATTTTCCAAAAATAAAAAATAAAGTAAGTGGTATGGTTTCATGGATTTAAAAATTTAGTTTTATTTGATCGTGATATAATTTTTAAACCTATGTTTTTTGAAAATATTTCTGAAATATCTTGAAATATATTTGTGTTTCAACACTTTGAATCATCCTAAGAATATGTTAAATCTGATAGATTAATTCAAACCCTAGAGGTTATGTTAAGATATTATTCAATGGAGTTGAAAGGTGGTTGGGTTAAACAACTTCAGATAAATAAGGTTCCTTATAATTATTTCATTAAATCAATTATTAATTTTTCTATTTAGGAATCCATTTATGGAAAATAGGGTAGAACTCCAACGTAATGGAATAAAGTTATAGAATGAAATCTGTTGGGACCTGAGTTAGGTGATGAAATTAAAGGGGAAGTTATATCAGCTCTGAAACATGTAAGGGAAGAAAAAAAGTTAATAGAAATGTAATTCTAATAATCTTCTATGTGGTCATGAATTTTATGTTAGTGATAAGGTGCTTCTATAATTTTAGATGTGGAAGAAATAAGGGAAAACAAAAGACTAAATTTATTAGTCCCTATATATTCTTGACTATATTGGAATTGTATCTTATCTATTTTAAATTAATCCAAACCTCTATTAGTTTCATGACCTGTTCCATGCATCTCTCCTAAAAAAGTGTATACCTAATTCATCACATTTATTGAACTAATATTTTATACCACTCGGGCATGATCATTCTTATGAGTAATAGTCGGTGGAGTTTCTGGATCAATGAAAGTTTAATGATGTAGGACAACTAACATGGTCAATACTGTGTGGTGAAACCACCATATTGAGAATGGTATATAGGAACCAATGGATGTAATGAGGAAGTATTATGCTAAGTTGTTTGTATCAAAGTGATGAATCTTTTGGGGGGTTGAATGTAACATGCCATGATTTTTTTAAATATTTGTTTTCAAAAAAATGTAATCATTTTTTATTTTTCATTAAACCAAAAAATAATTTTAACTTATATTAAACATATCAATTATTTTATGTCATATTACATGCAACACTGAGTTTATCTTGTGTTACACACAACACATAGTCTAAAAAATGACATACTATTAAAATATTATTATTTAATATTATAGTTATTGCAAGGAAATTATAATGACCATTATGAATAGGATTAAATATAATTATGGAAAAAATTGTTTAATAAAAGTATATAAAATTAATTAATTGGTGAGTAATTATTTATAAATGAAAATAGAAACAACATAACAATAAATGAAATCATTTTCTAAAAAAATATTTTTATGATAAAAATTATTTTCACATCAATAAATTAAAAAAATAAATTTTGTTGAATTATTTTAAATAAATGCATATTTTTTATATCCAATAAAATTTTTAACATTCATTTTATTTTTTTTCAAGATATGATATTAGAAAACCACCAATTTTATACTTAAACTGTATTTTTATAAAAAGTCATTTTGTCGCCAATTGGTGACTTTTTTTTAAATTTATTTTTTCAATATCATGAAATTTATTTGATAAAATAAAAATCATTCTTAAATAATAAATATATTTTTTTCATGGTGTTAATTTTTTTGAATTTGTTCAAAAGATATGTTTCTCTATGACTGGTTAGAAATAATGATTTTTATTATGAAATTTCATTTATTTTAAATAATTTAAAAATAAGTAATTTTTTTAATATTATTTAAAATGTAAAATAGTTTCAATTATATAGCTAATAATCCATTTAGATCATTTTAATAAATTTCATATTGAATGTTTATATAATGTTTTTTTAAAACATTTAATTATTTTCTCTTTGAAAAACGTTTTTCATCACATTTCTCGGTTTAATGTTATATTAAAATTTTCCACTTATATTCATGTAATTAAGAAATTATTGACTTAATATTTAGAATAAAAATAATTTATATTTTATTATATGTCCAAATTCATTTCTAACAATTATTAATATAAAATTTTGTAAAAAAATAATTATTATGATTAAGGTGAAATGAGTTTAACATGGGTTAAACAGAAAATATAAGGGTTAAAAATGACCCTAAACATGTTCAACACTAATTTTCTTTCCACAAATCAAGCTTGTCACTTCTAGTTTCTAGAATATAATATATTTCCCTTTTTTATGTAAAAAACATGGTTAAAACTTTTTGTTTTATGAAATTACGATTGCCACTCACCTCACTTATAGAGGGATATCCTCATGCTCTCCTCTTCACACATCATAAATCCTTTTGTTTATAAAATTACCACCCAAATAAGTTTCATAATTCCATACATACATTATAGAAGCCTAATTTTGGTTTCAAATCTGTCCAAATAATCCTTACTTCAAACTAAATGATGTTTTGTAAAGAATAGGTAATGCCCCTAAATATGCTTTTATTTTATTTCTTCCTCCACCTAATTTTGTTATTAATAAACCATGATAAAATAATAACATATCTATATTAATATACTGATATTTTATTATGTCAATGAAATGACTTATACCCTTCTGTTCTTCAATCAAATGGGATAAGAAATCACCACTCACGTGTATGGTGATCTACCACCTCAAGAATCACTGTTATTTATTTTAGATCGTGAAATCTCATAGATGGATATAGTGATGGACAATATTTTTTTAAATTATATTTATGATATTATTAAACCAATAAAATTTTAATACCAAAACTACCTTCTTACCTCCAAACTTTTTGAAAAATAATAACATCGCTCTTGTGTACAATAGACTACCACCTCGTGAAACGTTGTGATTTTTGTTCATTTTTTTCTTTCATGGATGGTAATAAGAATTGATAATATTAATTTATATGATATTTTTAGTATATTTATACTTATATAATTACGATAATTCATATAAACATTTAGTTTCCATTGCATTAGAATATGATAACACCATTCATGTGTATGATGAACTACCACCTCATAAAGAGATGTGATTTGTTATTCATGTATGATTTACATGGAATTTAGTTAGGATATATTTAAATTAAAATATTTGATATTTATTATATTAAAATTTTTATATAATGATATTTTTTTATTTTCCTTTATTTTATTTCATCTATTGGGAAAAGGGAAACAATGTTAATGCCTACGTACGTTATACCATCTCCGTGAACATTTTTATCATTTTCCACATCAAAAATTTTTCGATCACGATAAATAAATATATACAAAATATATGTTATATTAATATAATTTATAAAATTATTCAGAAAATTGGACCATGAATAAATTCATATTACTAAAAATATGAAATGAAAACATAGAAAAAACAATACAGTTATTACCTGAAACATGACTTTAACATGGAATTTATAATAAATGGGTAATAAAAGGTAATATGTAAATCATTTATGGAATGATATATATATCTATGTGTGATTATTTAATAGATTTATAATAAATATTTAGTTATTATAAGTGATTTTTGAAAGTGTATGAAGGAATTATATTCCTATTATAACGGATTTCTGTATGTCATTTTATTTCTAGGAGACACATGCCATATTCACTGCCTATTTCTTTTATATGGTTTATATAAATCACATGAATGAAATTTATTTATTTTCTCCATAATATTTTTTGATTTTAATATCCATTTTAGGATATACCCTTTATGAGGTTTATGATTCAAATGTTTCCAAAGCGGTATGGGATTTTTATCACAATTTGACTTCTTTGATACAATCATTATGTTATGAACCTATATTGTTTTATAAGGTGTATATAATTACTATTTTATATTTTATATCATGAATATCCTTATATTCATTATATTTTCTGTGTCACTTTAT
Source organism: Viscum album (assembly GCA_963277665.1). Lineage (NCBI taxonomy): Eukaryota > Viridiplantae > Streptophyta > Magnoliopsida > Santalales > Viscaceae > Viscum > Viscum album. Next base: position 1,944,445,518 of record OY728160.1, read on the forward strand.
TTTTCTCTTTAATGTGGCCTATGATTCAAATGATAACAATGTGGTAAATAATTTATGTTACAATTACAAAATTTATCAGGATTGTTTATGATTATCCTTTTGATTATGAGACCTTATGATACATCTCCCAATAATCTATTTAAATTTATTATCCTCATGTTTATTAATGAGAAGACATGTTTCCTTCTATTTTCCTATCATTAATTACTTAAGTGTTCAAAGGAATGTTCTTAGAAAAAATCTTATTTATTTCTCTCTTTCATCGAAAACCTATTTTATTTCAAAATCAATTTTTTAAATATGTTTTCAAAAAAAAATTACATGGTATAAAATACTTATTAAGTAATATTTTTCCCATGATTTAGTTTCTAAAAAATATTTAAAACAAATATTCATTCTTTTATCCAAATAATACCCATTTATATTTTATTACTAATTTCAAATGAATCTGTGTTTTTACTTGAAAATTTTTACTGGATTTTACTACCACTGTGGCAATTATTTTCATGCAAGATTAATATATATTAATTCAATTTTATTTTAAAAATAAATCCATTTTGAAAAAAAATTATGTAGTAAAGAAAATTCAGTGCAAAGGCTATTTTCCTTAACAAATGTTCCAATTTATTTTCTTTCAAAATAATTTTCCATATAAAATGATATCATTTGATGTTACTTAATCATTAATGGGGATATGATATAGTGGTACCATCTTTATTCTTTCTATGGATGGTATATTATTATGATGAAAATATGTTTATGATACCTGTTTCTCTTCCACTTGTTACACCATGAAAGAAATCCAAATAACTCTGCCTCTTTTTCCATGGGTAATACTATGCGGAAATGATAAAATGATAATAAAACCCATTTTTCCAAGAATTGGTTAATAATTGAGGTTATATGAGATCAAAAGGTGTGTAATAGGTTATTCCTATCCTGAAATAGGGAAAACTAGTGGTTATCACATACCCAAACGATGGTACGTGGGATGTTATCCCATTCCCAAATTAGGTACATGGGTGGTTAGACCAATCCTAACACATTATGAATTTCACTATGGATATCCTTGATATAATATTTTCTATGATTATATATATGAAAATAATATATGCATTATTCCCATTCTATTATCTAGTGGATCAAGTTATTTTATTCCATTATGCTTTATATATTATTAAATGACAATCTTTATTCCATGACTCGCATTTGTGATCTATTAATTGAAGGGTATTCTTTTATATATTATTATTGGTTTCTCAAAGACATATACTCATGTTATATTCATATCTCCCTTATTTACCCTTACTAGGCATCTGATCTCACCCTTTATTATCTATCCACTACCAATGATATGAAGAAATTTATTATATATTATATTTATAATAAGGTATAATATTATGTAGAACATAGTTTTAAATGACATTTCTCACTTATGGACTAGTTTTTTATGTGTCTAGGTTTCCCAATGAACTAGACCTAAATGATTCTATCACGAATCATTATGTTTTGTAATGAATATTTATCTATTAAGATGTAATATTTATGGATGATATGCTTCGGTCATTATGGGTACTCCATGAAACCTTAACACTTTCTTAATATATATTCTGGTAAGATAATCAGGAGAGAAAAATTACTTAATAGTAATGAAGTGTGATGACTTTTTTAGGTGACCAACTACAAAATAAATGGTGTTATTTTCCCATTTCCATTATAGTATGTGTAATGGTTGAAACAACCCCTAAAAATTATATCTCTTAACATTATCTATCTGATATACCAAGAAATTTGATATATATACTATAATTTTCAACATCATGTTGTCCCACCAAAAATATACATTCATATCTATATACACCTTTGTACATCCAGGATGAATAGATAATTTCAAACTATGAGAGTCATAAAATATCTTTATCTACAAATGTTATACTTATGATAAACATACATGGTTCCTGGACCTTATTATTCTATTCTAATCATGTTCAAAATGAGCAACATTTCTCACCATCTTCTTTAGTTCCACATCCTTCAGTTGTGCCTCTATAATCCACACATGGATAGATGGTTTAATAATCACTTGAGAAGGATAATATTTCACATCATCCATTAATATTTCTTGTTCAATCATTTTAAAATAATAAAAATTTTCTTTAGTTATCCTCATCATAGTTAAGCTAGTGTGATCCTTTTGACTCAATGCATCACCAACCATGTCTACTTTCTTGGAGTGGTAATGTGTTGCATAGTCAAAATTTCTATTCAATTCCAACCATATTATATGGAAAATTTTAAAAATATTATATGTAAATATAGACATAAAAGATTTATGATCTTTATATATATTTTTATCACACTTTTATCTATAAATATAATTCCTATATATATTTAAGGAAAATATTACTATATTTAACTCTAAATCATGATTTGGTTAATTTTTCTTATAAATCATCAATTCATGTCAGACATCGGATATAAATATTTAATTTTTCATAATGAATCATCCAAGACCCTTCTTCAATGCAACACTATATATTAAGAATCCATCTCTACTACAGTGTTGTGTTTGTATAGGTGTGTTGACTAACCTTTACTTTAGTTCATTAAAATTACCATCACATTCAACATACCAAAGGAAATTGAATCCATTTCATGTTTACATGGTAAGTGTATTTAACATACATGAGATATTATCTATTAATCATCAATAATATATATCCAAGCTAATAATATAATAGATCCTAGTCATAATGGACAGAATAATCCCATATTAAATGGAATTTATCTTTCATGGATCTACCAATATACCCTCACTTGATATTATAAGACCGAAAAATGAAACATTTTTAGACATTATTCACACTTAGAAAATTATTCATATACCATATACTTCCTATGGATATTTAGAAAAATCCTTAGATGACAAACATGTATTTCTCTTCTCTTTCAATATATATGAGTATAATATATGAAGTTTACCAAAAATTAATCAAGTTAATATCTAAAGACTCTATTAATAAAATCAAGGAATATATCCTGAGAATTAGTAACAAAAAATGGAATCATAATATATTTATAGTGCACATACATATGATGGAAGTTTGTCTTGGGTATTTATTCTATATTGACACTAAAATAATAGTATCCAAATCAACGATCAATCTTGTAATAATATTGGTATCCTAATAACAGGTCTAATAAATCATAAATATAGGGAAAATGATAATTATAATTGATTTTTAACTTTCCTAATTCCAAATAATAAATACAGAGTAACATTAAACCATATTAATTTTTTTTTAAAATAATATATACACACCAAGGTGATGCACTTTACTGAATGAATCCATGTTCAAGATTCTTCTAAAATTTCTTTTCAATTACAATATCTCAATCAGGTCCATTATATATGGAGTATTTAAAAAAGGTATAGCACTGTGTGTAGGTTCTAATAAAAACTTAACTTTATGTATTGGTGGAAGACTATGAAACTATTCTTAGAAAAAATCAAAAAAAAAATACAAAACGATGGCCATATCTATGATGTTGAGTTTCTACCCATCTATCAATAATAAGCCCTATTTTTTAATAGAAATCATTTCTAGTAAAATGGATTCAATTCTTGTTGGAATTTCATATTTTTCATGAAACTGACTAACAATTATAGGTTGATTTTAAATACCAGACATGGATTCGCTTCCTCATAAGTTGACAGGGGATTTATTTAAAACAATCACATCCATTCACAAAATAACATCAAATTCCGCTAAAAAGAGAATAATGAGATTTTCAAGAATCACATTCCCCCAAAATTAAATTGGATATGAATCATAAAATTGAGATGAAACTATCATACCATTATTAGTTTTTACTACTAATGAAAAATATAATCATTGAGGATAAGAATTAACATAACTATGTTCTTTTTATTATATAAAGGGATACATATAATGAATCTAAAACAAAGTAGGTCAATATTTGAGTATTCCTTTTATAAACTCATCATTATCATTCTATATTCAATCCATTTCTAAAACTAAAATTGTTATCATAGACATTTTGGAATCCTTAATCAGAGTGATCAATCATGAAAATTAATTTATAGGATGTATAAATAATGACAACTTCTTTTAAATACATGAAACCTTTGTTTTAACCTAGGTCATTTAGGGTCATTATATTTTCAAATCCATTATAATATTTTGTAATTAAAATGTTAAATAACCTATGAATGTCCCATGGGAGGTTCAAACGTGGTGTGTAGTAAGGGAACACTCAACATGAACTATATTTATGGTCAATATCTACTTGACCAACTATTTTTTGGGTTATTACCCTATAACCATATGTTTCAAAACCACATCAACATATAGTATTTAGATAGGAAAGTGTTTCTAGTAAAACGTCACTTCTTTATTTACTATAAAAAATGATGTTATCCTATATATATGACTATCCTATTTTTCGTAACTAAATTTTTCTCATCTTAGTTTCCAAATGAAACTAATACTTTCACTAATACCAACTGTAGATAGGCATACTATTCGTATATAAATATTGCATATTATTATAATAATATTCATTACATAACATAATAATCCAATCCAAAATCATATATTTCCAGTATTGTTGGAAGCCCATACACATAAACAACTAGTTCATAAGTGAACTAAATTATCTACCACAAATTTCTTTATAACAAGAACCCTTCTAAAATGTACCATACTTAAAACCATTCCTCGTAACATGGGGAAAAGAAACATAAGAAATTATTAGACTTGATGGTTAATAAATTTAAATAAGGGAGATATAAATGATCACTTAAACATGATATTAGCATAATGGTATAATAACATGAGAATAACATTTGAAAACTATACCCTAAAATCATAAATCACAATCTGGATTCATGGAATAAACCTTATCAGTTAAAAAGATATTATCATAATGTAATAAAAGAACATGATCCATGAGAGAAAAAAAGATTCATAAGACATATGTTTCTTGCATACTGATAAGAATATAAAATAATTTCGTTAGTTGTTCAGGATTACTTCCAAGACTATCATAGGGTTTTTACTTCACACCATATTTTATTATACTAGTCGAGGTTCACTCCCAAGACTATAAAAGTGGATAGAGTCCCATAATGAACTACATTCCCTCCCAATTATAGTCTTGTTTATCTCATCAGATATCCATATTTACGGAAATAATTTGTTGATTATATATTTCTAGGCCCAACCATCACATTATGAAAATTAAACATATCTGTTCAATAAGATCATAAAACATTCATCATATTGTAACCCATGAAAATGATCTTGGTTTCGTAAACATTTCATCATAGAATAAACCATCAATAGGATAGGAGTTTCACAAATAATTCATCAATTATTTATTTCATAACCTATAGAAAATGAATGGATTTCATAAATAATGTTTCATCATAATTATAAACCATCTAAAGAAAAAATATGTATTTTTTCATTGGATCATATCCCCTATAAATATTTGGTAACATCAAAGGATTTAATTTTAGATTAAAATGACTTCAAAAGAACACTTGGAACATTTATTGATAAAATACCAATTTCACATTTAAATTACTTATTTAAAATGATAAAATTTCACAAATATTAAAGAGAATATTTTATTTTAATGGAAACACATAATATTATAATGTAATCATCAAATAATTGACTAGTTAAGATGATATAATGTTCCATTCACACTCTTAATTTTAAAATAAAACATTTCTTTCATACTTTTTTAAAATATTAAAAAAATACTTTATTTTGAAAATGACCTGAAGATACCTTTCAAACAAATTTTGAATATTACAATCAGGAGTACAAAAATTTTTATGAAATTATCGGCTAATAATAAAAATCATTCCTAAAAACATTATTTATAAAACAATCATATGGAAGAAAACGTTTTTTTTTAATGAAGAATGCAATAAACCATATTTTTATTAAAAAATATGACTTCACTATCTTGAGTTAATAAAGAGTGAAAATGAAATAAAATATTTATTCATTTGAAAAAAACATAGGGGAAAGAAATTCAAGATATTATTGATATGTATATTCGGAAATTTAATAATTGGAAATATAATCATGAACAATCTATGTAAAAATTGTGATAGTAACATGAAACCCTTATATATTTACTGAAATTTGAGTCATAACCCACTTTAAATAAATAAATTAAAATAAAATAAACTATATTTGTTTAATATAATTTAATTCAAGATATTATATATCATATTGGTATTATATACCCCATAATAAGGAAAAAAGTGTTGAATATGGAATATATCTCATAAAAGAAAAAGTGAGAAGGGGAAAACCTTACCTCAAGTCACATATTTATTTATAAATATTCATAAATAATGTATAATAAATATATATTTTTTATAAATATATTGTAGAACTATTAAAATACATATCATACAATATATTAATTTATTATAACTTCTTATCACCGGTTTTTTAAATAATTATTCATTAAAATCACAGTTGTGTTTTATTACTGCTTCATTTTTCATGCATTTATTACCTCGGTAATCATGAACATTAAACTTTCATCATGGATCTATTGTATCATTAATTTTAACATAGATATTAATATCATATATATTCATTATAGATAACTATATTTATATTTATTAATAAATGGTAGATATGGAAAAATGATTTACCCCCTTCATGAAAAATAGTAGGTTGTATGTACACTTAAACAATGATTCAATTATTCATCATATGGAATGAAATATAGGTAAATATTATATCACAAATATATAATAAAAATAATTTGAAAAATAACATATATATTTATTATATACCTAATTAAAATAATTTATTTAATGTGGTGATGGAAGACGAATTACACCACTATGTGGAGACAGTAAGTCTTACGTATGTGTGAACGATGTTATCAGTTTATGTGGGATATAAGAAAATGGATAATGGTTATTACATCATCAGAAAAAAAAAATTTAATATAGAAAATTAAATATTTTATAATGGATACAATGAATTTATATGTTATTGGATAAAAAATAATATCGAAAACACTCAATAAAGAGTTTTTCCTATTTGTTGAGAACCATCATTTGGCTTACAAAAGTAGCCTTGAATGGATGGAATTTTTTATGGATAAAACTAACAATAATTTTTAGAAGGAATATATTAAGATATTATGTCATCTATTGGATGATTATTATGGGTCATAAGGTGTAAATATGGGAGGATAAAAGGTTCACATTTATATGTGAGAGGAGTGGCAATTTTGGAATTCAAAAAAAGAATTTAAAATGTTATTGAATCTTTCTCATGAAAAATGATTCTAAATGGACATGGAATTTTTGAAAATGAGTATATACAATATATATAACAAAATAATTAAATTTAAATAGGTTTTTGAATAATTTTAAACATTATATTTTTTATTAACTCCTTGGTTAACCAATTTTAACATCAATCAATGTAATGATTTTTTCAATATTATAGGGTTATAATTTTACTTGAATAGTGTAAATCGGCCCATAAATGTACAAGGGATGATATTTTGGACCCTATAATATCCACTTATCTCTTTCCATATTTATATGATTTTTAAATTATTTAATAAATTATTATTTTCATAAAATATAAATAATATCATTTGTGGCAAAATTCAATTAATTTTACAATAAATATGGTAATAAAATAATGGAATATTAATTAGAAAATTTCACAAAACTATAATATTACACATTATAATATCAATTTTTTGAAACAAAATAATTCCCAAAAATTATATTACATTTATTATCCTTAAATAAATTTGTTTTATTTTTCTATTAATTGAATAAATGAGGTATTAGCTTTGTGTAAAAATTTAAGGTAATTATTTAAATACTATAAATTATAAATAAAATAGTGTTATAAAAAATATAATTTTTATTTATAATAATAATTTATAACTAAAAATATCCTCTTTTTATCCGTAAGTTAAAATTCTACATATATTAAATTAAAGAGTGTGAAAATTTATAGTTATTCATTTGATAAATTAATTTGAAGTCCATAATTAATGAAATATGGTTCCATGTGACCATATATTTGAGAAATATATGGATATTGGGGATCTACAATCATATAATAGGGTAAATTGATGTTGTAGTGAAATTTTAAAGCCACATCCCAATGTTTTAACCCTATTTTAACCAGTTTAGCCTTATTAGGGTGAAAAATGTTTATAATGGTTACTATTTCTATTGACCAACATAAAAGAAACCTATTTAAACAAAAATTATCATATTTATTCTAAAAATGGAATATAGTTTTCAAGAATCAATTTCTATAAGGTTTATAGATTCATATTAGTATAAGTATGTAAAACATGATGAAAACTATTTTTTCGAAAAATAAAATTTTATGCATAAAATTGGACATCTATTATTATTCCCATGCATGGAAAATATTATATGAATTATAACTTTTTTTATTTAAAATATATTATATATAAACCTCATTAAAATAATTCACCATTAGTGTTTATTATAAATTTTTAAGAAAAAAACACATTTCTCACATAGAAATTTTTTTTTATAAAAACAAATATTTTACTTTCAAATAATTTTAGTTTCATTTAAAGTCATTTGGTAAACAATGAATTTATTATAATCAATAAATATTCCATAATTTATTTAGAATTATTCACTCCTTACAAATTATTATCTTTTTTATAACATTATAAAATATTAAAGTTCATTTAGACTCAGGGTTGTGTGTATCAAAATCTGTTAAAGAAATTTTATTTAAATAGATATATATCATAAAATATCACAGTGTTATAGATAGAATTATTCATGACCTGGACTTCAAGGGTTGTTAAAATAGTTATCTTACCCCATGGGCCTCCTATAATACCTTTTTCCCTTTCTAGTACACCATATGATATTACCCACTATGGACACTAATTTGACTAATGACATTCACATAGGACAGCACATTTTCCTTCAATGTTCTTGGTCCTCACTCACACATTTGATGGGAAACATCCAAGAAGACCAAAAATCCTAGAAAACATCATGTAAAAATCACTTAACTATTGTTGTATAATCATGTTGGATCTCAAAAAGAATGATTCACCTCATTGACATGAAAAGTAACATTAAATATTTTTTAAGTCTCAAAAGTATAGCGGTATCACACAATTAGTTTCCCTGATTAATTCACTATTTTCCCCTTATACATATTTTGACTTTGCTTTTCTATTTTAACAAAACATACCCTACCTTCCACATTGAATGATTTTATGGTATAACCATGGGGTTTCTTCTTCAAAATATCCTTATTTAGAACCATATATCAATTTCCCCAAAAAAATGACACTTTTTCCAGAAAATTTACACATAGTCGTAACCATCTCATATAAGGATTCAAGAAATTTTTAAATAAGTAAAAATTTCAAAAATACATTAAAAAATCACTAACAATTATTCAAGTAGACATTAAATCATGTTGAAGTTGTTAACATGATCTCCCAATAACATTCTGTTTGACATAGTCATCTTGAATTTTCACCATAATATAAGCACTTTATTCATAGATGTAGGATTTTCATGCATGTTGTTGAGAATGGTTATTAATACAACAGTTGTATTCAACTTATAAATGATGCCTATTAGTGTTTATAATTATTTCATTAAAATAATACTTTGAGATTTGTAGTCAAGTATCACTAATTCCATATTTTCAATTGCATCTAGATTGATCCCATTAAAAATATTTGAATACCCATTCTAGTAGAAATAATCATAAATATGTATCCTCGTGAATTTGAAAGAGAACCTATAAAACATTTAAATATAAACCTTACCATATTTTAACATTATTTCATTTTAAATAGATAACTTTCACTAAACTAAAAAACAACATGTATTGGAATCCACCAAAATTTTTATTCTATGATATAATTTCACTTCTTATGTACAAAACCCTATGTTTTTGAAATCCTGTTAGGAACCCCAAAAACAAAAATATATTTACTCTTACTGAAACTAGAAGCCCAAAATATTAATATACTAATGATGTTACAATGAAACAACATCTCGTGTTGAATATGTTTGACCTCATTATGTGTTATATAAAACAGACAGAAGTTAAAGAATGAATGATCTCAAACAAATATTGAACACTAAACAGATTTAAAGGGTTTAGAATAATTCTATACCCATAAGTGAAACACTATTTGATTATTAATAAAAAATAAAAATATTACAAGATCATTTTGAATAATAGGTAGCCACACTCATCACATTTAAAAACATATCTACTGAGTTTATCTGAGATCCACCTCCTTCCTATCTTCATGGATGATCTCACCACAATACAATATTTATATATGTCCCATAATTTGTTAAAATCCATCATAATTTTCCCATTAAAAAATATCTCATCTCTTTATATATTTTAAATATATAAAATATTTTCTTATTCTTATATATTCCAACTAAAATCATCTTCATCATTTATAAAACACAAAATTATCAATATAGATTCAAAAGAGTTACTCATATAGAAGTTAACTTATTATTATGAAGGTCTATTATCTGAATCTATTCATCATCCATCATTTCGATCATCATTTGATTCCAAAAATCATTTTTTTACTATTCATGCATTTGGTTCTGGTATATCACTCACAAAATCACCCCCTTTAGAGATAATGTTAAAGATGGTTCTTTAAATATAGATAGCATTATATTTTTGATTACATTAATATTAATATTAATTAATATATTATCACATTAGGAGTGTTAATTTTTATAACATTAATGTAATATTTTCATTGGAGTATTTGTCATTTTAAAATATTATATCAGTTACTAGCTATAATGGCAATCACAGAGTTCTTTGAAAAATTATTAAACATAGGTGATATGATTTAAATAACATCCATCTCAATAGATGAAATGATGTTATAATATCAAGTTCTTGAGATTAATAAGTACATTAAACTTCATCCCATGAATATCACACTTGGTAGTCTTCAATAAGTATGGTTATGAGGATAGAACCATTGATATGAATTTCACATGTTATATATTTCATTGGATACAACTATATATGCTTGTTTATATTGGAAAATTAGCTTGAAATTATTATTAATTCATTTCCTAGATCACATAATTTTATGTATGGTCAATAACCATCACGACATAAGATCTTGTAAATGTATCATATGATGGGCATGCATTAATTCATATAGGATCAATTGAATAATAATGAAAATAGTTTTTCCTTTTGAGTTAGTGGAAAGTGTTATCATTGGAAATTTTATTAAAATATAATAGCCCTGTTAAATCATTGTTCATGGTAGTTGATCAATGATTATATTTTAGAGATTTAAGGAAAGATAAAATATCATATATTATGATGACATAATTTAAGTCTCTCACTTGATGAGATATCTAGACTAAGGTGATACATTACACATTAAGAATTCACATTTGGTTGTTTTGAATTTGATATTAACTTATTTATATTTGGGCTACATGATATGTTCTTAGATAGAAATATTGTATTTTTAGAAATCTCTCATGTTTCTACTTAGAAATTAGTCCAAAGGGTGTCACACTAAATGTATATTGAATCTTGATTAAATTCTATTTTAATTTAATATCAAGCATAAATTTTGTTCTTGTTATACAGTTTAATACTTACTTTGGTTTAATTGATCATATAAATTCAATCACTAGTTAATTGAGTATAAAATATATGTCAGTTGAATACTAAATAACTATTATTTACTATCCTCGAAGTATAAAAATTTTTACCTCTGGTTTATTATTTACAAGGTAAAAAATAATTATTCATTTAAATAAATATTTACATAAAAATGTGAATATTAATAATAAATATTTATTCACATATTTTTGGAATAATATATTTATTTATATAATTAATTATATGATTATATTTAAATATTTAAATAAATATTTATTATTCAATTATGGATAAATTCCATGGAGGATTTTTCATCCATGTTAGATAAACCTAGGGAAAGGATATATTAAACTTATAGTTTAACACAGTTAATGTGAATATTATAATATTATTATTATTATTATTTGACATGGGGTTTATGCATAATAATCAATTACATAAGGGATCATTATGTGATTTTTAATTTTAATCCTTTATTATAAAATCGGATTCATGTTATTTTTATTGAAGCTAAATGTTGTACACAATATATTCTCACAATGTAAATATTTCAAAGACATAGAAAGTTATTATTAACAATTATCTAAATAATATGAGATAACCTCCTCCCTCTAAAAACTAAGAAAATAGGATATAAGTTCTCTAATATGTGAGATATTTATTATTGCGATCAAGGGTAAATGATGCAAGGTTCTTAAAATAATCATGCTTGCACCTAGAATAAAAACTGTGGAATACTAATATTTTTGCAACCTGTGTGGATAAAATTATAGGGATACTCATTCTATTTAACATTATACTAATGATACTATGATAATGGACACTGAATTTATCAAAAAACAAGAAGAATTATCATTTTTTAGGTTATCATTACCTTCAATTAATTATAAATTGTCGAAAAAATAGTTCCCCTTTATATAGAATCTTAGTTTTCTTCATCATGTTCAACAAATTTTATCTAATAAACCCAATAAAAATTGGATTTCCCATGGGTATACTGCTTTAATTATTCTTTAGATCCTGAAATAGGTATCAGTGCAGACACAATATAATTTATAATTGTTAATTATTATTTTTAACAAATTCATTTTTTTAGTAGGATTTCATTTATATTTTTCCATTAATTAGCCTAAAATCTAATAAAATGGGTTTATTAGATTTTATGTAACTAAGTGTAAGACAACAAAAAATAAATAATTCTTAATAATCCCATTCATATGTTCCAATTTTTTTGGATATGATACATGGTAATATGAAATGTAACCAAAATTGGACATTATGTACTCTTAGTCAACCACACATGCTTCAGTCATTTAAAACACAACATGTTGTGTGGGGGGGCAGTGGCAAGGATCATTACATGCCACATATTGAACACCAATTTTAACATGGTTTGAGATGGAGTGCACAATATGTGGCTAGATTACAAGGTAATTAATCCTACATAATTTTGACCTCATTGGAATCACAGAACCCCTATTGTTAAAGTACATGGGGTGTAATTAATAATGACAACATCAATTGATTTCCAGTCAAGAGACATGAAAACACATGAATTATATGACCAGTAGATATTCTAAAAATGTTATTTCATTCATGATAATACATGAAAATTATACATTGATTCCATAGACATATAGTGTGGGTAAATACAAATGAATTACATTACTTGTAGCTAGTTGTACATGACGAATGACTCATTACAACATATGGATGGTACACACTAAGATAGGAATGTCATATAATATGAACACATGGATTATTCATTGAGTTATAAAATTACATGATATGTAGCTAGACTTACATTTCATGTAATAGGTAATTCCACACAGGAGTATCGATAAAGTGATTTTAAGTATTTTATATGGAAAAAATGATTTTATAACATCTTTAATGTTCTAAAAAACCATTTGTATGGTCATCATAGAAATTATGTATTTCAAATGAGTCACCAATTATAGACACCACATATATTCATGGATTTTCATTTATCCACAAATGTTGTGTATACTAAATAGATTGACCCATAGAACTACGTATCATGTAATACTGAGACACGATGTGTAAGAGTACATATCATCTCAGAACATAATACATGATAAGAACCATACATATATTTATTCTTAATCTATTTTGACTAATGGTAAACATCATAGAAATGTTAAAGACCGTAAATTGATTTAATTAATATCATAAGGCTACATGTTGCATAACCTATGGCACATCTCATGATTATATTAAACTTCATACTGAATTAAATCTGGATCAAAGGGTACACACTATGTACTAGGTTAGTACACATTGTGTACTAATAAATTTTAAATTAATATGGAGGAATATAATTTATATCAAGTTATAGAGGATGATAATCTAAATAAATATTTGAAATTATTAATATTATAGTTAATTAATTACGTAATAAGCCAATGCAACATTATGTTACTTCCTTAAAGGATCTTCTTGAAACATTGTTTGATCATGCATTGGTTGGGTCATTATTTGGGTTAATTTTTGGAGTTTTTATAAGATTTTTGGATCCCTTGGGGTTTTTATCTATTTGGTCATGGGTAAGGAAAACCATGAAGTTTGGACCAGGAAACTGTGTGACCGATAATAATATACTGATAGGGGGCACATAGTTTTCCCAAATAATGGGGAAACCCCCCCCCCCAACCATACATCCCTAGGTATATGGGTTATGATTGGTTAGAGTATGGTTAATGTAACATTGAGTTCTAATAGTAACCCCCAAATAGGAGATCTATATAGGGTTCATGGTTTCCCTTAACTATGCAGCCTCTCTAGAAAACAGTGTGCATTGATATTTAGTGTTGTCAATTTATAATTAAAAATCCCCAGGAACCCAGTTTAACCTCTTATGACCACATAATATCATTTTGTCTCAACCTAATTTTTCTCCAATGCCAAAAAACATCTTAAATTTTATTATATCTGGTTTCCCTTCATTCATGAATGATCTATTCAAGGTATGTTGCAGTTTTTTATAAGGTTTTTCCATTTCTTCTTAGATACTCATTGGATCACTTATCCTCTAATCTTTTGGATACCAAAGGGGATGTATAAGCCACATATATGGGGTTATATAGGGTATTTATATATTTATTATGGATATATTTTCATGAGGACTAGATCTACTCTTCCTTAGTCTCCATTTTCTAAGGACATTAGTTCTACATTCATTCTTGAGGTAGTTGTTTCTATACAAAGTTATAATTCTGTGAATTGTTTATAGATCATGTAAATTCCTTTATTTTATCAATTTAATTGATTTTATTTGTGATTATAATATATTTTTTATAAATAAATCATGTTTTTAAAGTGGTTTTACCTTTAAAATGGGTTTTTTACAACATAGTTTGGAAAAATGTTGGGATACTTGTATTGGTTAAGAAATAGAATTTCCAAAAATGAAACAGATGGTAATAAGTTTGAAAATGTTTTATAAATTATGATAATGGTTTTTATATTTAAATGGAGTAAATTATTTATCTTGGGTGCATCGGGAATAGATATGTCACTCTTAGTGTGTGTAATTACACTTGAGGTTTTCTTTCACCATCTTGGGTGTAATACCATGAGTTTTTATAATTGGCTGATGAACCGTAGGCTTGTATTGGGTCATTATTTTAATTTATACTACATATAACCGTACTTTATAGCACAAATTGGGTAAATTTTTATTTTTTATTGGATTATCACATGATGTTTTAGTGATGGTTATTTTCTCATAAGCATTCACATGATGGATTGGTCATGGTTATTTGAAAAAATGATTTAACATGGTGTACTGGTCATGATAATTTGCTTACATGTTTTCCTTGTGGAGTAATAAAGGATTTTTTTTATTATACTTTAATTCATAATCACTTGTAATTTTCATATTCATAATTTTTAGAATATGAACAGCAATAATTAATAATCAGGGAATGATTTAAAAATGGTTTGGATTTATGAAAATGTTTTATAAATTTGTAATTTTTTAATGATAGAACTATAGTATTATTGATAATAGAATTTTTATATACTCTATGGTGGAATCATTATGGGATTTTTATCCTACTTTATAACTGACTTTCAAAATTTGAAGACATTTTTTTGTTGGATTTAGGTTAAGGGGATAGAATTATGTTGCATTTCTACTTCTTTATTAATCATAGACATTATAAAGGTATGGTTTGGAGGAGAAATTTTGTTACATAAAGACTTATTATTTTTTTCATTCTTTTAGGTTTATCCAGTTTTTTTTTTGATTGAATGGATCTTATTTTTATTAATTTATTACTATTATTTACTTTTATTGTTTTTATTCTTTTTTTATACATGAATTTTTTAATTATCTTGTTGAACCTGACCACCATTGATGGCTTGCATGGGTGGATTATCTTATTGAAACAAGTTTGTTTGTTAAAAAATATTATTGCATGGATGTGAAGCCTGATGTTTGTGAAAACTACTTGAGTTTAGTTATATGTTGTGGGTAGATAAAATTTAAAACCATTTTAATTCTGGTAGAAATTTTGGGAGGGTTCCTGGCCAGCTCACTATTGTGTCAAACCATTGGTTACCATGGGCAGTCGGAATTTTTTTACCAAATATCATAATTAGATTTTGAGTTCATTTGAATGAATTGGATAGGGAGTTAATTTATGTGGTTCAATTACTTTTTAGAGTATTTTTATTATTTCCTACAATTTATAGATGATTTAAATTATTTTTTAAGGAATTGACATGAATTCTTGACTTTGTTCGAATGATTTTTAAATTTTTCAAAAATATGTTTTGTATTTTCATGTGCTTATTAGACGATGAATTATACAAGAGATATTTTGAATCTTGGTGAGGACACAGTGAGACATGTCCTGTAGAAAAATCCTCTGGTGGACCTCTCTTTTGTAAAATATGCAATCCTCACTATTTATTCTCTATCACAAGTGGGTATCAAATACCCAGGACATGTAGTGGATCATGACTTGTAATTTACTATGAATCGTCCACCATACTTATATGGTGAAAAATTACCTAATGAATATGGTTAGTGTCATGAGTGGATTGACAGTATATTTAACTTCTTCAATAATCTTGGGGACACGGGTGGATTTTTTTCATGTACATGCTCAAGGGACCTGGATGTATACGGTGGGACTCTATTATGAAATCTATCTTTCATGAGGATATTAACTGGACATCATTTTATAAAATATTCAATCATAATTTTTACTTTGAGAGGATACATGTGGTGAATACTTGGGTGTTTTAGACCATTGAGTAAGGAGCGTGAACTATTCTAGATTATTCCTATTATTCTACTGAGTTGCTGAATTTGGAACCAAATCCAGTCACGAACAGAAACCTAAAGGCTTGGATGTTTGCGTTAGGTCCAAGGAATGATATTTAGTCGATGTTGATTATCATGAGCCCCAAAACCTTATTGGATGTAGAAAAAAATAATCATTGTAAGAAGATAACATAGCATGATAGACTTGTCTGTGTGGCACATAATTTTGTGTAGTTATTATCCAGGGCGAGTCTCTTGGCCCAAAAATGTAGGGAAATGGTGTTAAGTTTTCATCTGAACCAACTTCAAAGGCATCATTTGGAAAGTATCAGTTTTTCTACTTCCAATGTAGAGGGTTTTCTCATACCAATTCTAACTGTATGGATGATCATAATACATTTCATTTTTTGGAATATCGGTCCATCCGATTCATTTTTTGGAAATGAAATCCCAAGACATGTAGGATAAACCCACTCTCGCCATGGGTTCATAGGTTTGTACCAATGATTATAAGAGTGGTGGGTCAAATCCTCTTTCCATGTGGGAAGTTCAAGTTCCCATGATTGGATGGTTTTATGTATAGTAGTTAATTCTAGAGGAATTTTATGTAAGGCCAGCAACTTCTAGAGGTATATTTTTATTACATCTTCTATGGTGCTAACATTGTTTATGTCTGTGATGCTAATTATTTTATATCACCAAAGTTAGTTGATGTGTTTGGAAAACCATCATAACTTCTTCAATTCTTGTTTGATATTTCCATGACTTTGGGAAGGATTATTTAACATGGTCTCAAGTGTCTCATGTATTGGTTGTTGATAGTTGGAATCGAGGTGTTGTGGGACATTTTTTTCTTAATGATATCATTGAATAATTTATAGGGAAATGTTGGTCTTAAAAGATTGAACTTCAGTCAGTGTACCACTAATTGAGTTACAAAGAATATGATATACCTAGTAAAACATTAATGAGTTGGTATGGGAATTTCGAGCTTCTATTTATTCAAATTGATCTCAGTAAAGCTACTATAGTATTTTTGGATTTGATGAATCAAATATTTCATAAATTCATGGTATTTTTTGTGTTAATGGATGATATTTTACTGTACTTCAAGTTATTGGTGGAGAATGTGGACCATTTTTATATCATTCTTAATACCCTGAAGTAAACTCTTATATATTGTAAGATTTAAAAATGTGAGTTTTGGATTTGGTAAGTGGGATTTCTTGGTAATGTCGTGTATGATAGTGCAATCTTTGTGGATTCTAAGAATGTACAAACAATTATGTACTGGAAGTATCCCAAGATAGTGTTTTAGATCTATAACTTCTTGAGTTTGGATATTTATTATAGGTTTTTTGTTCATGAATTATCCAAGGTCGCATATTATATGGAATATTTAATCTATAAGAGTATAATGTCTGAATATAATGAAAATTTTCAAAGATATTTTAAGGAAAATGTTGAGGCCGATTTCCACAAAACCATGTTTGGGTTATGATTTCATATTTAATGCTACTTGTATGTGTTTTGGATGTTTCTTGATGCAAGGGAAATATGTGGTGGCCTATTGACATCTCCGGTTACACCCAAATGATAATAACTACACTACCCATGAACTTTATTTGGAAGAATTTATGCATGAATTCAAACCATTGTTTCACTATCTCATATGATAGTTTTACATTGTATTTTGATAATAATATCCTCAAATATGTTTTCACCTAGAGGGTTCTCAACTTGAGACATAGTGAATATTCCCCATCAAGATAATTATATCATTGAGATGGGGAGGGGTGAATAAGTGATATCCTTTTCTTTTTATTTTTTCTTTCAAATGAAACAACCATCACATCCGGTTGAATAATTCATTACCTACGGAAAAAAAGTTAAAACACACATCCATATGAACACTAGAATTTAGAAGGATCACTATTCATTAATAATAGATATATCCATGTTATCTTTTAGAAATAAACCAATACCACATGATCCACTAGAAAACAATCCATTTGTGTGGAATACAATGAGTGGGATACGCCCTTTATCTCATGTATCACTTTTTAAACAATCCAATAGTGCATGTGCTCCCTATAACACATATGATATAATTGAATAATTTTTAAAAAAAACTTGTTACAAGTGCTTCTCTGTCAACTTATACAAATTTTTTCTTTTATAAACTATTCCACAATTTCTTACTCCAAAGCTGGTAAGAACATTGAGTACTTTGATATAAAACTCAATCTTATTTCCTTGACCAATTTACCTAATCTGATTTCCCAATAGGAAAATATAACTCTGTTATAATATAATAGGGACAACACTACAAACATTATTCCCTGGTCTGGAAAACCCAATACAATAACCCCATTCTGATTATACATCCTGATATGATAACCATCTGAATATGATGAAAAGCATAATATAAAAAATATCTGAATATAATGATCCACTATATACAATGATCAACAGAATATGTTTCAATCTTTTATCTTCTACTTTCACTTCTTTCCTACAAAACCTCTTCAAAAATGTCAATATAAGAAAATTCTTATACCTATAAATGTGGATATTTTCTTTCTTATTATCTAAATAGTACTTCCATAATAAAAGGTACAGAGTCTTCTCTCCATTTATATTAACCCAAAAAATGGTTTAGGTGGGCTCCTAAAAATTTCCCCACTAAACCAAAGTACTTGAATTTGAATGCTTTTATTAATTTTAGAGAAATTTTGACTTTGCCAACATTTTTAAATGCATCGGTTTGTTCTTGATACTTCTTAAATCTTCCATAAATTTATTGATCCTTTTTGTAATTTATCATAACTATTCATCTAGTACCAATTCTCTATTTCTATTATGCTTTATCTCATCATGAAGAAGTCAAATGTAAACCAGTAGTTTCTTAATTTTGTTTCTATGCACCAAATTCTTCTATTCTCTTTACCCACATGGTATTAAATTTGAATTTATTTTTTTATTAGACACCATATACTTTTCATTATCACTGGTCCCAACAACAACTAATAAAAACCAATCTTCCTTCGATGATTATGATGGTATTTTGTGTCTGATGGAACAGTATGAGTAGCTTCAATCTTTATAAAATTATTTATCTACTAAATATCATACTAATGATATTTCATGATATCCTTTTTAAGAAATCATATACTTATTTATTTTAATATTTTTATCTTTTGTCTTTCACACTGACTAAAAAACAGTACCTTCATTTTCTCTCATTTTACACTAACCTTCTAAGCCTTTAAACAAATAAATATATGATGAACCCATTATGATAAACTCTAAACTGGGAAACTTAGAATTCACAAACTTTCTTCATTCAAAATCTTTAGCTTGTATCATGAATTTGATTTTGTTGAGGACCATCTAAAATTTCATCTGAATTAAAATGGAAAGTTTTGTGACTTTCCCATTTCTCCAGAAAAAAGAATTATTTCCAACTCATCAAAAATAAGATTGGAATGATTATGATCTGGATGAATACGATAGTAATCTCCTAATCTCTTTTTCTACCTAGATACAATTTATCGGACTATGATTGGAAACCAATCTTCTCCTATTTTCTTTCATTAATCTTACATCAAAAGTCATATAGAATACTAGATATTTATGATAAATCCATGATATTCAAAGCATCGTGGAATTTAATTTCATAGTCATGGAGACTCTAATTCTCCATCATTATGGTCACACCATCCATACAGAAATCAAGGAAAGTTTGATAACCCTTTACTTCCAGCAAGATTATTCCTCATATTCATCCTTAATACGATTGATCCTTTCAAGAATTGTGCTTCCACTTTCATGAATGGGATGATCAGCCTGATTTTCATCAAATAAAAATCAAGGTGATTTTCCTTCCTTCTTAAACTTCCTTTACATCAAAATGCAATGCCTGAATATGATACTCATCATGTTGAGCATGGTCCTAACAATCTACCCCTTTGTATTTTTGTCAACCATGTTTCATATATCCCTAAATATTTAATCCCCAATATATATATTATTTATTAATAATTCAAAGTGTATGTGAGCTAACGTATTATAGAAAAAAAGAATTATTGATAGCAGAGCCATGTTTTCCAAATGTAGTTATCATGAAACCCTTCTTTATCTTTCATTAAGATCTGTTTAAATTTCCAAGAATAAAATTTTTTTGATCCCAAAAACCACTCCAACAAATATTTAGAATAGTTCACACACATAAAATGTTGAATTCACAGCTTTCCAACAACTCCCCCTTTTTCATTCTTTCAAAAGGATATATTTATCAACAATTATATCTCCCCCATGAAAATATTATCCAAAGATAATATGATATTAGGGAAAAAATATTATATTAACCTTGATGATAATGTGGTTTCAATCCCATGGTCAACCTCAATTTAGAAAAGGATTCCTTTAATAAATGTTTCTAAAAAATGTTAAAAACCTGTTCTCATGTAGGAACATACTCCAAAATCAATTAATTTATCCCAACATTATATTTAAAAAATGATATTTGATCTCAATATGTTTCCATTGATAATTTTTTATTTAATTACCGGTGACATTGATTTTTTTTATTATCATATTCTAAGAGAAAGAGTAACATTATGTTAATAAGTAAATATTCTAACCGACTCTTCATCCACAAATATTGAGTTGTAGATTTAGTAGAATAAATATACTCATCTTCAACCATATTGAGAGTTACTAAATTTATTTCTTTATATGAAAACTAAAACAATTCATTTCAATAAATAATACATTAGCATATCTGATCTTCTATCAACACCATTTCCTACCCAATCAACATCTAAATACCCAAAAAAATAAATATTTCTAAGCTATCATACCTGATTATGAAATTTTTTGTACCTTTGATTTATCTGAGAATAAATTTTCTATAATGTAAATGTGATTCTTAAAGGAAATATGAAATATTTCACATAAGGTGAAAACATAATCAATGTCATGTCTTAAGGCCCTAAAAAACAACAGACCTCCAATCAGCTTCTAAAATTTATTCAGATCAAATTCTTTTCCTTTCCCATGTTTAGAAAATTTTGTTTCCAAAGAAATTACTGTTGAAATAGTTTTTAATTTTTCCATGCATAATTATTCTGTATCAAATATTGATATTCAATCATTTCATGAACCAATTACAGACACTCAACATATTCATTCACATCCTTCGGCACAACTTTTGAATACAAAGATGTATGTGTAATAAAAAAAATTTTCTTCTACTATAAACCTTCTAATATTGATCACCAATAATATTATGAGATTTCATTCACATAATCAACCTAGGATGATGTTTTGAATATCTTCCTCATCACAGTAAATATTTGATTATGATTATTCTTCATGAGTAGGATTAAAATTACCTATATTCTTATTTTAATTATTAACAAATCATTACTTATCCTACTCAACATTCTTATCATCCTGAGTAAATTTTTCATCTTCAGATATTTCAATAAAATTTACATAAATATAGTAAAAAATTATTCCTAATTCCTTATTTAATCATCTATATCCTATTCTATTTGTATCATAGACAAAAATTATTCTATCTTCTCCTTTCTAATCAAATATTCCCCAGTTTCCACCGGTCATCATTTTAATACATAGATTCTTGATAACCTGTAAGTGTTTCAAACATAGAGTTTTTCCAAAAAACATTCCATATAGATTCATATATTATTTTTTCATATAGAAACAGGGTTTTTGAATATGAATAGTAGTACTCATAGCCTTCCTTCAATAGTGATGACAAAGACCATGTTCAAGTAATATCATTATTCTAATTTCCACCAAAATTAAATTATTTCATTAAGCAGCCCTATTTTGTTGAGGAGTGTATGGGGAACTATACTCATGTTGAAATCCATGACTCTAAAGAAAAAATTAATATTCATAATTCTTAAAATCACCACCATTGTCAGTTGTCAAATTTTTCACTTAATACTCACATTCTTTCTTAGCTTTGATTCTAAATATTTTGAATATTTCCAAAGAAACTCACTAATGTTTTGCATACATAACACATGTAATGTGAGTAAAGTTATCAATTAATGTGATAAAATACTTATCTCTACTCATTTATTATTTTCTCATTATCCCATAGATATCAGAATGGATAATTCCAATGTGTTGTTTTGAAAAATATAATCATACTTAGGGACTGAAATTGTAATCTTAACTTTATAAAAAATAGTGAGATTCCAATCTCTTATTCTTGGATAATCAGTAATGTCATGGGCACTATCTCACATTGATAACTTTCTCGTGTTTCTTTGAAAGATGTTTCCCATCCTTTTATTCCGAAATTTATTCTCTTCTACCATTCTCAAGTAATAAGAGTTTTGTGCCTCACCAACATGAAATAACATCCCATTGTTACATTGGCCTCTTGTAACAATATATCCACCCTTCTCACATTTCACAAAAAAATAAATATTTCTTGGAAGTGACTTTTTTACCTCCATAACACAATTTTTAAACACTCAGTAGGTTATGTTTCATCCCATAAACATATAAATCTATCTTAGATTCCAATATTTATTTCTCAATGATTTTTGATCCAACACCTTTGATTCTTAGTGATTCATCATTCTTGAATACTACAGTTCTATCTCATAATTATTTTACATTATTTATAAATCTCAAATATCCTATCATATGAGAAGAACTCCCATGATAAATATTCCAAGATTTTTCTCCACTGAAAGTCTTTAAATTGATTTCAACTACAATATATATTTCTTCTCACCTTTCTTTCTTTATCTCAAGCTTTTTAGAATCGTTAAGAAATTATTTTTTACTGGTAAAAAAACAAGACAACCCCAGAAATATTATCTTGTTTTTCACATCTTTCACAAATAGATACTAGGGTTTGGAACCATTTTTCAATTTTTACTCCATCATTCTTAGGTTTATTCAAAACAACATTCTTATAATTCATTTGTTGAGAGAATTGAATCCCCCTAAAACCTTTTCATTCATAAAATATAGAACAGTATTAATATTTTTTGTAGAACTAATACATGTTTTTTATATGTCTAAATCCACCACAATACCAGTTGTAGCCATTGAATGAGTATATTCATATGAAACTTCTAGACTAACCAAAGTTATAAAAATGTTTCTGAGCTACATTTTTGTATTTTATATATGACCATCCAACCTTTTGTATTATAAGTCAAAATTTTCTTTTCCATTTCTTCCTTATCAGAACTAGAAGAAATATTTTTCTATTCTGAAAGTTTAAAATCATTTTCAGACTCAGGTTATTTTGAACCTTCTCAATTCTCTGCATTTTTAATTTAGGAAACCTACAAAACATTACTAGATTTCTTCATTTAAAAAACAATTCAATAATTCTTCTCACCTTTGGTAGATAAATTTTTTTGAAACTTATTAGTTTTCCCATAATGAGAATATTTACAAACATTATATATATAATTTTTGAAACTTGTAGCATTCTATTTGACTTTGGAATGTTGTTGTTCGAAAATATCAAAATATTCTTATTTTTTTATTTTGCTTCACTTCCATATGTTCATTAAAATTCTTTTCAGACTTAACATATTTCTTAATATTTTCATCCTCCACCAACCTCTTGTTCTTTTTTTATAACAATATTTCACGAATTTTTTAGGAACATTCTTCCTCCAAATTCTTGTTTTTGTTTTCAAGCCTTGTAATATTTCTCAAACATTCTTATAACTCCTCTTTTAAATGTAATTCAAGTTCATCTTATTCTTCATCAGATCTACTGCTTTCGGACTATTCAGTATTCATTATTTCAATAAAAGTATTCTCAACACCATACTCAATAGTTTTTTTAGATTCAGCATCACTACCCTATTCTTCTTCTTCATTAGATAAGAAATATAATATTTTGGATTAGAATAATTTTACATCTTTCCCTATGGAATACTATTTTCCATTATCTTCTTATTTCTACCATGACCTTCTTAGATTCCTTTCTTATTTATTATTATATTCTTCTTTCTGTCTTCATGGAAAATTTTCTGTAAGGTGTCTAATAGCTCTACATTCAAAAAAAATTGTTTGATGTTCCCCATTATTTTTCTCAATACCCCTTTTCACATTTTTAGAAAACAAGGATAAAATATCATCAAGATTTTTACATACATCATTTTTAGAATCATAATCACCAACTTCATCTTCAATAATAATATTATTTGACTTTTATTTCTTAGCAGCCCTGAAAGACATTTCTCTATCAAATTTTGTTTTGATTTTCATATCTTTATCCCTTATCATTTCATAAGTGATTAGTGTGTTATGAAAATCATCTGGGGATAATGTTACTAGATCTATATCTTCCAATAAAGAGTTGTTTGTGAGAATATTTCTATGAAGGATTCTCAAGATAATTTCAACCCCTATAGAATCTTATAACATTTTACCAGGACTTATGATAGTTTATAAAATTTCATTCACCTTGGTAAATAATTCCCCAATAGATTCATACTCACCCATTTTCAAATCATGATACTTCAATCTCCAGATTAGTAAATTTTCAATCTTCACTTTTGTACTACCTTTATATATTTTTTCAATTCGTCATGTATACCTTTGGATGTAGAAAAACATTTTACCATTAAGAATTTATTTTCATAATGTGATGTTAGTAAATTATTGTTAGACCTTCAATTGTCCTCAAGATTCTTATTTTCAATAGATGTAAGAGGATATTTAACATCAATATAAAGAAATTCATCTTTTTCATCTTCAAGAGCATCATGTCTGATTAACATAAGATAAGGTAACATTCTATCATTCCATATATGATAATTTTTACCATAAAAAACTGTAATATTTTTATTGTTTATACAATTACAACAGTGCATCATCTTCGTTTCAAAACATCAGCTAAGAATAAGAGAAGGAAACCTTCTTATCTAAAAGCAGTTTAATATTACCATTCAGGAAAATTTTATAACTGGGAGGGGTGAATAACTGATGTCTTTTGTTTTTATATTTCCTTAAAAATGAAACAATATTTTCCTCCATTTAATGATTCATTACCTATAGAAAACAATTAAAAAACACATCCATAGGAATATGAAATTTTAAAAGGTTCTCTTATTAAATAAGAATAGTTATGTCATTGGTATTGTTTAGAAATAATCCAATACCACACAATCCACTAGAAAATAATCATTTTATGAGGAATACAATGAGTAAGATATGGCCTTTCACTCATGTTGCACTATGTAAACTATCTAATAGTTCCATCGATCCCTCTAGAATAAGTGATTTAATGTAATGTTTCCATAACAAAAAAATGTTACTTGTACATGTTTATGTACTTATAAAAATGCATTTTTTTTTAAAAAAATCTTCACATTCATACCCGGAAGCTAGTAAAAACTTCAATAGCTTTGATATGAAAATAATACCAATTTCTTAGTTTGATTTTCCCAGTCTAATTTTCTAATACGAAAATATAACTCTATTTAAATACAATTAAGACAACACTATACACATTCATCCATGGTATAGAAAACCCAATATGATAGTCCTTTTTGGATTATTCAGCCTAATACAATAACAATATGAATATGATAACCAGAATAATCTGATAATTAGTTGAATATGACGCTCCATTGAATATGATGATCAGCTAAATACATTCAAATCTTGTCTCTTCTCCTTTAAATTCTATTCTGCTAAAACTAATCAACAAGGATCATTGCGAAAACTTATTCTCCTTGAAAATTTAGAGCTTCTTTATATTCTTCTCTAGATAGAACATCCAACAGAAAAGTAAAATATAATTTATTCCTTTTATACTCACCAAAAAAATGGTATCATTGAGATTCCTAAAAAAATTCCCACTTAACCAAATTACTTGAATTTGAATAGATATTTTAATTTTTTATATATTTTGACTTCTTCAATGTTTCTCAAATATACTCATTTCTTATTGATAAGTCTCGAATAATCTGTCAATATACATATATTCTATATTTTTCATCACAACAATCGGTCTAATTAAAATTACCTATTTCTATTAAGATCTATCTCATTATGATGATGTTAAATGTGAAACAATAGTTTCCTCATTTCATTACTCTACTCCAAGTTCTTAATTTATATTGACCCAATTGGAATAAAATTCAACTTTCTTTATATATTGTCCAGCACATACTTTTCATTATCATTATTCTCAAAAACTCTCAATTAAAAGAAATATTCCTTTTTGAATTACGATGGTATTCCATGTATGATGGACTGGTATCAGCATCTTCAATGTTCTGCGAATTCATTCTCTTTTGAATATGATACCAAGGTTCTTTTACTAAATCCAATTTTAAAACTCATAAAATTATTTTTTCAAAGATTTATATCATTTGGAATTTGGTCTAAATGAAAAATAGTACTTTACTTCTCTCATATTTTCCACCAACCTTCTCAGCCTTTAAAAAAATATAAATCTGATGAACCCATTATGATAAACATCAGACTGGGAAACTTCAACTTCACCAAATTTCTTCATTTGCAACCATTGTCTTGTATCATGACTTACTTCAAGACATTTATTTCATTTAGGATCGACTTTATCATCATCTAACTTACAATGGAATGTATTGTGACTTCCCATTTCCATAGTATCTAGTATTCTTTCCAACTCAAACTAAATATGATTGGAATGATTAGGATTCAGTTGAATATGATTGGGAGCACCTTATCTCTTTTTCCACCAAAATATGATTAATTTTAGTATTCTTGGAAACACTTCATGTAACTCATTATTTCATCAAGATTTTATCACTTGTTTTACATAACACATGTGATTTAAGATAACTCCAAGATTATAAAATCATCATCACATTTAATTTTGTAATCATGGATACTTTGATTATCAACCATTATGATCACACCTTACATACCAAACTCAGTGCAAGTATGATGACCCTTTACTTCCACCAAGATAAATCTACATATTCTTCCACAACACAGTTGACCTTTTCAATCATTTTGTGTGTGATTCCTTTAATATTTTGATCAGTCATATTTTAATCAAATACAAAGTGATGTCATTCTCTTATATTCTTATGATTACTTGACTACATAATAAAATACCTAAATATTATAATCATCCTTCTCTTCATGGTCGTAACACATATGTTTTAGGGTATTATGTTAAGAATTTTTATTTTTATATTGGAAAAACTCCTGGGAATGAGAATGTGGTTTCTAATGTGTTTTCTAAAAAATTAATGAAACATTCGATTAAGGAATCAGATTAGGAGATGTCTCGATTGATTTTATTTTCTGAAATTATCTTGGGAGTAGAAGAGTTTGTATGACAGATGTTGTTGGAATCTATAAATTTTGACTCATCTATTGATGAATAGGTTCAACTCAAGATAGTGATAGAGAGTGAGTTTAAATGATTAGGTAAAGGTTTTTATTGTGGGGAGACCATGGGAGAGTGGTCTTGGTCACCTATTGGAGTTTTTTTCTTCCATAGAGGGTTGGTAGTTCTAATTTCTCTGAGGTATAAGTTGATAGATAATGGAAAAATATCATGGTGGTCCATACACTGAGGGGATAACACAAAGTATCACAACATAAGATGTTAGTATTGATAGACAAGAATGAGGTGGTTGATTGCAGAGTTAGTAGCATTGTGTTTCATTTTTTAGGAAATTAAGGTAAAACCTCGGAGGCCGATTAGTTTTTTGTAACCATTTCCCATTCGGGTATGGGAGTGGGATGATATTTACATGGAAGGAATTATTAGTTTTCCATTGAGTATTATTAGGGAGGATTCAATTTGGGTGATCATTGATCTAATTATGATATCAAATTAGTTCGTACCAATTAAGTAGACAATGAATGTTGAACACCATGAATATTTATACACATGATATATTGTGATACTTCATGGGGTTCCCTCTTAGATTATTTTTGATAAGGACCCAACCTTCGCTTCTTGTCTATAGAATGGTTTGTATGAGGTTATGGGTTCCTCATAGAAATTGAGAATGGATTATCATTCAAGAATAGATGAATAGAAAATATGATCTATATAGGTTCTTATTGATATGCTTCATTCTTGCATTCTTGTTTTTTATAGAACATGCTAAAAATATTTTCCCATGGTTGAATTTTCATATAAAAATAGTTATCAAGCATTGGTATATATGGTGTCCTTTATTTTTTGGTATGGTTATATATGTAGATCTAACTTATGTTGGGAATATTTCGGAGAGAGGTAATTTCTTGTGATAATTCTCATTTAGGAGAATATAGAAAAGGTATTGTTAAACTAGATGATTCGATTCAAAACACAGAGATGTCAAAAATCATATATGTAAGATTATCTTTAACAACTTGAGTTTGATGTTGGTGATCGGGTTTTCTTATAGTTTCCCCTCACATGGTACATCTTTGGTTGGGTAAGTATGGAAAGTTTGGATCATGTTTTTTTTACCCCATTGAGATCATGGAATGACTTGGAATGGTGGAATATTAGTTTGATATACCATCTCATTTGGCTTCGATTCATTCCATGTTTCATGTTTCATAATTAAGAAGGTATCCAATAAATCCTTCCTATGTGAATGAATATGAGGATTTAAATCTTGATCCTGATACCAATATTGTTGATATATCAATTTGGATTTTACATTTCCTGGACAGGGCACTACATGGTAAAATTATTCCATTTCTTAGGGTACTATAGATTTTTTTATGGGATATCCATGAGATGTGTGGGTGGGAATAATTGATGAAGGATTAATGGAATTCACTTTTTGTGAGACAAAAATAATGAGTAATTCATGGGGACATAAATCGTTTATGTTGGGGATATTATAGTATTCTATAACATTCATACAGGTACTTCTTGGACCTTGTTTTGACTGTGCATTGGTTAGGTCTTCATTTGGACTTATTTTGAGAGTTTCTAAATAATTTTTTAATCCCTTGGATCTATGCGTGGTTGATTCATGGTTAGGGAAAATGTGTAGTTTTTTCTAGGAAACTTTGTGGCCAAGCATGGTCTACAAGAAGGGGCTTCATGGTTTTTCCAAACCGTTCATCCACCCCTCCAAAACAGTCATTCCTAGAAAAAGGGATTTTTCATGGTAGGATGATGGTTAAATTAACCATGAAGTAAAATTGTGCACCCCAAATATAAACTTTGTATATGGAAAATAGTTAAGGCACATAGTTACTTCTAACCATGTGGCCTCTCCAACAAACTATGAACATGAACATTTAATGCTCTGAATTTTTAATTTAGAAACCCCAGAACCCTGGTTTATCCAATAATTACTCATTAATCTCATATTGTTTCATCCTATGTTTTCTTTAGGGCTCAATAGTCTTCTTCCAAATGATTAAGGATGGTTTTTATTCGTTCCTACTGGATCAAATTAATGTTTGATTCATTTCTTATCTTGTTTTCCTTTTATTTTTTATCCTTGTTAGATCTAATCTCTTCCTGTCTTGTGGAAACCAAAGTGGATTTCATCCTAGATATAAAGATTATTATAGAGTATTTATGTTATTCATATGGATATATTATCATGATGATTATATCTACTCTTCCCCAGTCTTTATTCCCAAATGTGACTAGATTTACCTTCATTCTTGAGGTAGATGTTTCTATAAAAATGTATAATTCAATAAATTTATTGCTATTCATGTATTTTTTTGATTACTCATTAAATTGAAATTTTTTGTTATTATAATTTATTTTTGTGAATAAAATATTTATTTAAAGGGGTTATGATTTAAAAATGGAATGTTCACACCCAATGTTTGATAAAATTATTGAGTTTTTGTTTTTCTATAAAAATGTGCTTCCAAGAATTGAAGAGTATTGTATTGGATTATAAAATATTTTTCAAATGGTGATGATGGTTTTGAAATGTATTTTTGACAAAAATAACACATTGTATAACTTTTGTTATATTGGGAATATATATTTCACTCTTGGTTTGTGTAATACTACTTGAGGTTTTCTTTCACATTTGATGGTGTAATGCTACTACAGTTTTTATGGGTTGGATCCACCTCAGCCTAGATGGGAATTTATTTTTATGTATAATACATATACCCACATGTTATATACCAAATGTTTTGATCTTTCATTTTTTTTATTGGTTTATCACATGATGGATTAGTCATGGCTATTTTCCACATACTTTCACATGATGGATTTTTCATGGTCATTTTCCCAGTTTTGTTCAGGTGTTGGATTAGTCATGCTTATCTTTTTACATGTTTCACTTATGGCGTATTCATTGATTTTATTAGTGATGATCTCATGATTTATCACATATACATTTCATATTCCATATTTTTATAATATGAAAGGTTGTTATGAATAACAAAGGGATGATTTACAAATGGTTTTTATTTATTATAATGAATTGTTAAACCGTATTTTTTATATATATAACTATAGAATTATTGATATTAGAATTTTTATAGATTATATTGTAGAATAATATTGGGATATTTGATCACAATATTATTTTTCCTTTAGGCAGTTTTATACATTTTATTGTACGATTCAGGTAAATGGAATGGTATTTCTTAGCATGTTGACTTCACTTTTTCATTATGGCCTTCATAGAGAGGTGGATTGGAGTTGAAAAATGGTCTTATAGAGACTTGTTGGTATTCCCTTTTCATAAATATTTGTATAGAATGTTTGTATTGGATTGTAAATTAAATGGTTTTATCTCTTTATTCCACTTTGTACTCTGGTTTTATGTCTTATTTTATTTTATACGAGTATTGTATTTATTATATTAGAGAAACTATCAACCATGGGGGGTCAGTTCTCATGGATTTTCATGATTCCTAGGGTTTGTTCGTTATAGCCAATTAGTTTCTTAATAGATTAAATTTAACCCAATAAAAATATAATTGAAATTAATTCTATAATAACTAATGTATTTTAAAGCATGTTGTGATTGGTTATGATGTTGACCAACTTGTGAAAGTATTGACTTTCTATTAAATTAAATTATTAATTTTGTGGGTTTTTTGTTATATTATTATTATTAAATTAAATATGATTATCATTACATCATTCCTTGAAAATAATTATGCATTGAATTATGTGTTTAAGTGTTATTTATGTAACTTGAAACCATCCTAACCTCTCACCTCTGAGTGAGTAATAATTTATAATATATTGATATTATAGTGTAAGGAGACTATCTGGACCCATGTTGAGATGATAATGACCAAGGATAAATATTGTATAATGGAGGAATGTTGCAACTCAAGGTAAGTATCATCTAAATTATTTTTCCCCGATGGTTAATGTTGACTTAACTTCCACTCAATAAACAAATAATTATTTTAATTCTCATGGTCATATAAATTATTTTTTATCAGTATATGATTATTTGAACAATGAAATCAATATTTATTTCATGATTGAACCTAGTCAGATTAAGAAAAATATAACAATCATGGAATATGAAGTAAAATAAAATTATAACACATAAATTATTCTATTGAATATTGTGTATTAATAATGAAAACAATACATAAATTTAAAAAGCATGAAAGGAAGAAAATAAGGAATATTTAAGTATCGGTTCAAAAAATTACACAAGTAAATATTTATTCAAATAATTGCACATGTTATATGAGTTAAACTTCTCCAATAGATCAAAGTGTTGTCCTGGACCTCTTTTGGATACATTTATTTATTGGGGGTTCTAACGATTTTTTTGGTTGAATTAACAATGATAGCATCAAGAGTAGTTTTCCTTATATGAAATGGTGTAACGTGGAAACATGTGTTGAGGAAATATGATTTTTAGATATTTGGATTTTGGATTCAACTCATCAGACCAATGGACTATGAGTAAATGTTTTGGAAATACCACCAACCTAGATACATTTATGTAATTTTGACATTCCCTAATTTAGGTTTTGAGAAGGGAAACATAGATCATTTCCAATATAATATACATGTAATAGGATATTCTAAATCCAATGTATATAGATATATAGATTTGATAAAATAGTGGAATATTAACAAAATAAATTCATTACTTTATGATTTTTAGTGATGTTAGGGAACTAAAATATTCTTTAATTTGTTATATAAAATGATATGTCATCTATCCAGGAAAATATATCTATGATATATATTTGTTATAGATTATATATTCACTATTTATAACTTCCTAGGGTATTATAGGTTCTTTTTAATCATATTACACCATGTGAGGTTGTTATACTTTATATAATCCCTAGTTCATTCTAATACACTTAAGGATGCTAGTGATAAGGGGAAACATTTCATCTAAAAATATGTAGGTGATGCTTTGGATGTTCAATGCCTCATGTTATTATCTAAGACAAGTGACTTGTAGAATATTCTGGAAGACATGGATCCATACACCATATTGTGTGATCTATGATATATTTATTATATAAGGAAATATAAGAAAGATATAAGATATTCAAGGAACTCATTAACTAAAATATTTGATAAGTGTTACCAACTATACCTCATGTGTTCAGGATGATTGGATACATTGAGTATATATATATTTTAGTTTTCAAGATAAATAAGGGGTTTTTATACACCTCATTACCACAAAAGTTTACTAGATTTACTATATATTTTTTGGGATTTTCAAAATTAAAAATATTGAGAAGACAATATTGGGTATCCTGACTCTGATTCACTAGGTAGATAACTATATGATTCATTAATAACCTTTAGTCTCTGTATATAAAATATAGAATGTCTTGGAGAAATTATTTAATACTAACTCTAACTCTAAGGCATATTTTCACCACCCTTTCCTGAAGATAGATATCAAGGGACAAGATAATGTGGTGGATAATATGTTTTTATTGTCGTAGAACAACACTCTAGATGATGAATTATGCCTCAGATAACAATAAATGGGCGGATTTATGTGTTTATTATCCATTTTAATATCTATATTTATAAAATTTGAGTGTTATATATAGTTTTTTGTATTCATGTTAAATCAAAATATAGAAACCAAATAGATCCTAGATGATTATTAGGGGTGAGGGTGATCATTATACTATCATGAGATAATGACAAGTTGAACCCACTATTAGAGACTAAAATATAACATTAATGGAATGATTAATTTTAGTTTTAAATAATTGTTATTAGGTTCATATTTTAATCAAGAACAATATATATGATTCCATTTTAGATATGGATGAATTTAATTTCATGTTAAAAAAAAGATTTTATATTTTTAGAAAAATTTCATATATTATGGGATGGACCATTTGAATATTGTTTTTTATATACTATAATATAAAAATCATGTGTTGAAAATTAATAATGAATCATGTTCACATGACTCATATCACTCTAAATTATTGCATCATCAGCTTGGTCAAATAAAGGATAAGCATTTGAAAAAGATATATGGAGTATGATATTCCTTTAAACTAACACCCTTGGATATCATTCATGCTTATTTGAATTAAAAATTAACCAATTGTCTTTTAGGGGAAAGGGTTAAACATACATACATATGCTATAATTATTTCATACATATTTGTGTGGACCTTTTCTAATAAAATCATGAAGATAATCTTACATTATAACTTTTAGAAATGAATTTAATAGATAATGGTATATCTAAATTATTGTGTATATGTCTAATTAAATTTAGATAATTAAGGAATAAAAATATGAACTCGAGAATCAACTTGATAAGAAGATAAAAAACATTACATCGACCATGTAAAGTAGTATCTTAACTATGATTTTGTCAATTATCAATGGGTGTTTGGGAAATTATCTCAACTCACTTCAACTTATACAATGTAGTGGTATGTTGACAACAAAAGGATAAATTTTAAATTCACGAACATTGTCAGATCATGGAAGTGTAATCAGTGTATTACATTATCCTTTTGGGGATAATCATTAAAATTTAGAAAATTAAAATAAAAACCATGTTCCAACTAAAGTTATAGATAGATATCAATGTAATTTATGGTGTGGGGAAAATCATTTTCACTAAATATATTTTTGTTTGGAAGAAAATATTTTATTAATACTTATAGTGAAAAACATACATATCTAGGAAAATATTTTTAATTTATAATATTTCTAAAGATAATTATAGGATTTTCTTTACATAAACTATTATATAAAAACTTAATAGTGGTAAGAAATTATACGTTCCATAAGAGTGTTTTTATCTCCAATAATGATTGTGGGAGAAATATCCACATTATTGAAATCATGAATCGTGATACCCAAAAGTTGTATTAGAATCAAATACCAAAATCCCAGTTGAATAATTTATTCCATAGTAACATGTACTGTATAGGATAACTAATTAAGTAATAGTCCCAAAGATATATGGTTTTCTATTCACTAAGGAAAATTAATCATTATTGGTATATGATAATGAGCCTATCTCTAATATATAAGTAGTAAGAAACTCGAAATATTTAAAGTTAAAATAATTCATGAATTCTCAATTGAATTTCAATTAAGAAATACAATTTATGGTTTTGGTAGATCATGTGGTTGATGTATATCCCATTGTATGAAAATTAGAATTCAAAAAAATTTACATGTAGAGTAATATAATTACCAATAAAGCATTATTGGTTTCTAATGGGTTTAATAAACATCATGGACTAGAATATATAAAACATTTACAATTGTTCTTATAATAAAATCCATTAGAATTACACATTCTGTAATAGATTACAATGATTCGGGCATTTTACAAATGGATCTCCAGAAATCCCATCATAATGGAAACCATTTGGAAGTCATATATATTAAACAACTAAAAGTTTGAGTGACCCCAAAGTGTAGAAATAAGTTATTCAAGTAACGGAGTTCCATTCATGGGATAAATTAATCATCTATGACAAAGAACATTAATTTTGATGAATCTATAGGAGAACATGGTTTCATAGTGAATAAATGTTACCAATGAGCCTATAAGTGGTTTTCTTGGTATATTTTTTGTTTACTTATTAGTGTATTTTTATGATATATTATTTATGGGAAATTTGGTTCCATTATTATAATAAATTAAGACAAGGTTAAACAAATTATTCTCCATGAAATATTTTTGTAAATCAATGTGAATTTTAGGAATCAAGATCTTTCATGATAGATCAATGATGTTGTTTGGACAAATTCAAGGAATATAATTTGAAAATTTGTTAAAAAGAATAAATATTGAATAATAAAATAGTTAATTGTTTCCATTTACCAATGGTAAGCGTATTTTGAAGAAAATGTTTCCTCAAACACAAAAGTATAGAGATGGGGGTATAATATCTTATGATTATGTGATAGGTTTTATGACTTTTTCCATGATATGTTCAAGTATTGATGAAAATATGCACTGATCAGTGTAAGAAATATCATACAGAACCATTTGATCAAAAAGATAAAAAATCATAGCTTAGATATGTGTATTGCCTTAAAGGGGGTGTTGTGAGCTAGAAAATATTTACACAGCCAACAGTCATTAGTACTACCACATAGTTCAAGTATATTGTATCTTATGATTTAGCTGTAGAATAAATTTGGATTAAAAATATATTCTATGAACATTATGTGGCATAAAATATTAAATATTCTATCATGATATATTGTGATTATACTATAGTAGTGTTTATAGTCAAAAATATAATATTACATCAATAAATAAATAAAGTTATTATTAATTATCACTTATTGAGGTACTTTTCTTATAGGTATGAGGTCACATTAAGAATTATAGCCACAAAATATAATGTGCAAACACTATTGACTAAATAAATTTCTCAGGAGCTGTATAAATATCATATGAGAGATGGTAGAATAATGGTTTTTAACAGTTTTATATTGTGAAAGTGTGGGTCTTTTGGATTTGGTTCCATATAAAAAACTAACATTATATTTTTTAGTACCAAAATATTAATATCAATTACTATCTTATCATATAATTAATTTTCTTTTATTTAACAATAATTCTATAATTTTATTTGATTATTTTTTCCAATGAATGGTTAAAACAATTCCACAATATAATGAGAGCCTTAATGTTCTATGAAAATATTTATTTAAAAATATAATATGGTTAGGATAACATATATTATATGGGGAATAGTTTATGATATATAATAAGGTGATTGAAACTCAAATTTGGTTGCAACATATTCACATTATTTTATCACTATGTAATCTCTAATAAAGGATTATATTAGGACAGAATTTCAAATAATAATTCAACATGTTATTTGTGGAATTGGGTATTCTTATTTGATGATATGGGTGTTATTCCACAAATATGAGTATATTATTAAGTATTATAAAGAATCATGTACACTAATTAATCTATAAAAACTATGATGACATAATCTCGAAGTGATGTAATTTATTTTTGGTGCATCATAAGTGATATGGAA
Source organism: Viscum album (assembly GCA_963277665.1). Lineage (NCBI taxonomy): Eukaryota > Viridiplantae > Streptophyta > Magnoliopsida > Santalales > Viscaceae > Viscum > Viscum album. The sequence goes on from OY728160.1 coordinate 1,944,483,006, forward strand.
ATAATTTAATAATTTAATAAATGGTTTTTACCTTCTTAATTAATGAAAAAATATATGTGTGACCCTTTAATAGAAATTGAACTATCTGTTTAAATCCTTGTTCATGGTATTTCAACAATGAGTTCATTTCATAAATTAAAAAAAAGATCAATCAAGATTATATAATGGTGATAATTGTGACATTAAGTTCCTTCAATATGGGTTCTTTAAATGTTTCAAGATGATAAATTTGATCATTATGAGATATCTCTTGTTTCCACTAAGAAAGAGGCATAGAGGGTTATACATTATGTTTATGAAAAATATCAATTAGATTCTATTTGAAATTAATTTTAAGAATAAATATAATTCATTCCTTATTGAATAAAAAAAATTTAGGTGATGTTTATCATGTAACATTAATTTATAATTATTCAGGTTTTGGATATATATAAGGACCCAGCCTTAAAACAATACATAATATTGAATTAAATTAATAAATCACATTGAGGATATTTTCAGGTTTAGAGTTTTAGAGAATTAGGACATAACTATTACATCTCAAAAGATTACAAAGTAGACACTTCTACTCAGTTTCCATTTTTTTCATAAAACAAAAACTCATAAAAAGAAACATGTCTAGTTCCATGTTTTAGATATAATGTCTTTCCTTGATCCCATCCTTGACCCAATTCATCTTTAAGTCATGTGGAAAAATTTTCAAAAACTTTGGATGAGCATAAAAAAGCTCAGTAAAGGATATAAAAATACAGGAAGAAAGCATTAGTCCATGTATACATAAAAATAAAAGAAACCATTATTTACTCATAAAGCATAAGCACTTTAATATACCTCATAGAATCATAAGATTTATGAATAACTCATATAAATCATAATACATAATGGTAACTTGAGGCATTCATAACATTCTTACGTAGGGAGAAACCCTCTTGGTTGCATTTGGAATACCCATCAAATTATATTCCCTAAATAGCTTCAGAGAAACCTTAGAGTTTAACTCCTTCATGTTACCCAATGCATTGGAGAGCTATCATGGGCTCACCCACCCTTAGTTTATCACAAAACCACATGTCTCCATGAACAATTCCCAAGAACCATAACATAATCGTATCACATAAAACATGCATAAATGAAACATAACATTTCCACATTTCAATAACAAGATATCAATACAACACATTGATATAATAAAAAAATTATCAAAACCATTTTAAATACCAAAATAAAAGAAAATTAAAACATGGTATTTATATTTTAAAAAAAAATTATGGCTCGTAGAGGAATTCGAAACTCAAATAATGGTCACAGAGGCGGATAAGTCGTTGTCGCCGCATAGGTAAGACAAAAACATTCCCTTTTGTTGTTTAGTAAAACTCTTCATATAAAAAGATTCATTTTGAATAAAATTAAAAGTCAAAGGGGTTTATACACCATATAAAATAAATTTGTGTATAAAACAAAATATGTCTCAATGAAATGAGATTGAGATGAAGTTCCTTACAAAGTCAGTATCCTTAGATTAAGGATAAATCAATTACATGATTATGTGTGGAAAATATAAATACACCTAACATAAGAGGATATTAAGTGTAAAACAATCGAATTTCATCCACACATATTCATAGTACGACATAATCAATAAGTATAGGTTTGACCCAAAGAATTGAAATTGGGTTAAGAAGTTCCCTTATAGAAATTCGACAGCCTAACGACGTCATTTTAAAATTCAAAAAATGTGATGATGAGAGATAAAAATGGTATCTCATCACTTGTACAAATAATTTATAGAAATAAGGATATATAAGTACATATCCCAACATAACCATTATTAAATTAAAAGACCTAACAAAAAGAAGTCTTTTAAAAAGAGGAGGGTGAAAGGTTCTTTACCGATTTGGGTAACCTTCGAAACGTACACCCCATGAAATAAGGGTCATACAGTTAAGATGTAAATACCTATAAATTAAAGTATATTACACAAAGAATACAATAATGTGAACTACATACACCACACAAAAGTGAAAAGTGGCAAATGTAGCATGAATCTCACGGGAACAAAAAGTGAGATAAAAAAACCCCATACCTCATTGTAATCAATCGAGTCATATGAACAAAAGATAATAAACACAATATGAATCACAAAATAACATGAATATAAATATAATAATGATAATATATATCAAATGGAAGAACACAATACACCACATGAAATAAATAAGTGGCGAACAATAGAAATCTCACGGAATTAAAAGTGAGATAAGATATCCTCTTACGAAAATTCGGCAGCCTAACGGCACCACTTAAAACATCCAAAACTGGATTAAAGATATCAATTAGGGTATCTCATCATATGAACATAAAAATTACAGTAAGAATAATATATAAGAACATAACCCAACATAAGAAAGAGGATCTTAAAATAAGTGACATAAAAAAGAGTACTTAAAAAGAAAGAGAGAGGTTGGACCCCTTACCTCAAGTCCGACTTTTCTTGTTCGTTACTTTATATTCCTGAATAATAAACTATGGTAAATTGATAATTGCTTAAGGACCTCATTTAAAGTTTATTATTAAATTAATATCACATATTATAATGTTATAATAATTAGTTAATTATGTGAGTTCGTATCAGACGTTTTTGTCGTTGTTCGGTACATGAGTCAAAAATGAACTTGTTTGAAAATAATTGTCCATGTAGTTATAATTAAACCATATCCAGAATATTATTAATGATTTAAATATCATATATATCTATTATATATTCATTTTATACTATTCCATAACATTTTTAGATAAGAAAATGAAACGCACCGTTCTTGGAGACGGTAGGTCGTACGTACGCATGAACGCTACTTTCATTTCATTGTCACATTAATGGAATTAAAACTAAATGAGATATATATATATATATATTATAATTACAGTATACTATATGTGTTATATAAGTCACATAATTTCATTAATTTTATTTTTTATACATTCCATTTATTTCATGAACAAGTCACATCACTTGAGGGGGCGGTAGTCCACACTTCCTCAAATGAAATTATCGCATTTGCACTACATGCAAAGTATAAAGGAATGTTTTAAATGTAAAATACAGAAGCATAGAGAGGAAATAAATATAATATATATCATAAATAAATATATTTTCATCATAATGTCCACCATTAGAGGTGGTAGGAGAAGATAGAACAATAATCGTTTCGTGAGGCAATAATTCGCCATCCACAAAAACAATATGTTCTTTAACCATTAGACGGAGGTGTGTGTAAGTTTAGCTCTAATAATTCTCATAAAAACATCCTAGTATATTTAATATACTGGTTTGGTTACAAAATAAAGAAATAAAAAAGAGTTTAAGGGGTTGGAGAAGCACAATAAAACAAAAGAACATAAGAGAAGACATTACCTTTAAATCGGGTAACTCCCTTTGGTTTGAACCAAAAGGGTTTCTTGAAGAGAATTATACCTAAGGTAAGGATTATAGGATGACTAGAAGGATTTGGATAGATAAAATGAGTAGATTTTGGTCGATCCAAAGGCTTGAGAGGTGTGGGTAAGGGGGTAGAGGTGGGGGCCTTTTATAAGAGAGAGGAGCGGCACTCTTGGAAGGTCTTGAAAAGTTACTTTATTGTAAAATTATTTTCTGATATTAAAGGCCCCAAAATTATATATTTATAGGATAATGTGATAAGGGTTCGAAATCCACCTATCCAATAGGTTTTTTATCAGTGTAAGTCTTAGATTTTACCTTATCTTTTCATTTTATTTAAATCGCTCATTAATGAGTTAATCACTGCATCATCACGGTGTCATAAATAAATTTATTTATTTAATGTCTAAAAATTATAAAAAAATTACAAAAATGTAGTAAATCTTATTATCTTTAAAATTAATTTTTATAGACAAATTGATAATTTATGTAAACAAAATTAAAATTGTTTTACTTAGGTGATACATACTTTGGTTACATTTTCATTTCTTTTAAAAAATGATAAAAGGACACTATCACACTAAAGTGATTCCATGGGGTCCCAAGGTTGGCACAAGGCATCCCATGGTCAGCCATAAATCCGCAAATATCATTAGGAAACATGTTGGGGTCATTTTATATTTTTATGATATTATTTTTATTGCCCTTAACTACCCGATTACTAATTAAACACGATAATTAAAGATAATTATCATCGTTACTATTCATAATGTCCAAAAACAAAAGCATATAAATTACATAATTTGTACCTTATGATTCCAAATATGTAATACATTTTATCAAATTCCAAACACAGAAATTGCAGTAATTAATTTAAAATAATTCCCGTTGTCAAAACCAAAGATGGGTTTTTAAGAAGTAAAATATATCAAAAGATTGATTTGTTTTTACATCCAATTTAAAAGTGAAATTACATACAATGACCAACATTATATTAAATGATAAAAAATTAATTAAATTACACATTAAAACCAATTAAAATGACATTCTATCTATATAAATAAATAAGATGAAAAGGCAGCTTTGAATTAAGATGCAGTATTTTTCACTATTCATTGAAAATGAACATTTGTCAGAAAAATACCAAAAATTCACCCTGAGCTATATTTGATATTACAAATTCAAAAATGATATCAATTTTACCAAATTCAAAACATAGAAGTTTCATTAATTAAATTTATAATCAATTCCCACTGTCAAAATAAATAGCGTGTTTTTAGGAAACAATATCTATTAAAAGATTGACACTTGTTTATGTCCAATTTCAAAGTCAAATTAATTAAAATTACCACCATTGGATTAAATTGTAGAAATATATTCTAATTAAACTTTAAAACAAATTAAAAAGATAATCTAACAATATAAATAAATTAGATTAAAAGGGGGTTTTGAATTAAAATACCGCATTTTTCACTAAAAATGAACTTTATTGGAAAAATAACAAAAATTTACACAAAGAAAATTTTGATGTCTTGATTACAAAAAAAAAGATTTTATTTTGTTAAATATAACATATACAATTCTCAAAAATTATATCTAAAAAGGGTTCGCCATCAAAAGTCGGTTAATAGACCTTTTAAAGAATATTAGAAAATTTATGCTTAAAATTGGATTCATTCCCATTTTAAGCCTCTAACATTTATTGGATAAATGTAAAAATATTTGTCAAACATATATAATCATTTTGTAGTTAGTTATTTTCATTCCTTCCATTACAATGGCTAGGCGTTAACTACCATTTAAAATAATATTATTATATTATTAGTGTGCAATGTATGATTTCAAAGAAACTCGTTGTTGCGTGTTGGGTACGCCATCGAACATAACATCCACTTTAAAGTAATATTGATATTTTAGTCAAAAATATTAATAAATATGAAATTTTCATATTCTTTATTTACATTGGATGTTACATCCTTCCCCCCTTTTGGGAATTGTGTCCCCGCAATTTTAAAATTGGGTTCGGAAACTTCATTGAAAGTCCCACATCAGAACAAGAGTCAGTAAAACTATCACTTTAAAATAAAGAAAGAGAAGTAAAAAGGTCACCTGAGTTACCCATACAAGGATTCTATGTAGGAAAACATGGATATGGAAGAAAAAAAACAAAGGGTCATGTTCTGATGGAGAGTGATAGAAAACATGATTATGAGAAAGTTAACCCCAAGAAAATCACAAACTTGTGATGGGTTAAACGGTATTTGATTCCCTAGTGGGAAAAGTTAGAAGACAAAATTTTTGTTTTAAGTTACTTTTCATTGAGGAATTTATTTATGAGCTTAACTAAATAATAAGGAAACATACTTACTTGTCGTGTCGACTTTCATCTCTACCTGGATTTCTTACACAAACTCATATTTTCTCCAAAAGAAAAGTATTTAGGATTACTTGTTCACATTAAGAGTGCTATAATCAACTTCTAGAGAATCACCTAATTTGCAAAAGAGAACTATATATTTCCCATGTCATTAGACCAAAACCCAAAATTATTTGTATGAGATCAGATAATACCCAAAAAGGATAATCCCTTATAAAAAGAAAATAAATTCTTAATCTCCAAAATTTTCCAACAAAACCCAAAGTTCAACAAAGACCATTCGATAAACAATTTTCCATAAAATTCTTCAAAGTAAACCAAACTAAGATTGAAACCCAAATAGTTGAAGGATTTAATCACATAGTCTTCCAAGGTAAATATTAACATTTATCTCCAAATAAAATCAGTTGCTCTTAAAGTCTCATATTGAAAAGTATTTAACCTAATCATATATCCTCCATGATAGGTCAATAATTTCCTAGATAACCCAAAATAAACTTATTCTTGATTTATAAAATCATCTAACTAAAAATAATTTTTCATAATAACCAGGGACTTCACGTAGTCCAGTGGTAGGTGATAAATATCAGTCGCACTTTGGTTGTGGGTTCGATTCCCGCAGCTTCATCCGACACGATGGGTTGTCACACAGTCTATATGTTTTCCTTTTTCGAAAACTATATAATTTTATAACATTCCTAAAAAAGATATAAAATCTTCAAAAAAACCATAACATAATTTAACCTCAATTTTTTCTCATGCCTTTCATTTTCCACCATATAGTAACCCATAATTACCACAAAAGTAAGGATCATATAAACCCTAATGGTTACCATTATAATTATTACCTAAAATTCTACATCGAGTTGGTTATCTCGTACATGATGCATTAGAGAACTCACCAAGGTTCAAGTGGTTAATCAGGACTCCTTGATAGTTGGTTTAGAACAACCATGAGATTCCTCATTGAATCCCCCATTTCATCTAGTATCTTGATCAGAGAACCGCCACACACTACTGGAAAAATGGCCTATACCCACGGTTCAAAACAGAGGGTATAGCCCCCAAAACTGTGGGTATAGCCTATACCCACGGTTTTGGAAACCATGGGCTGGAACGGCGTCGGGATAGGTCCCCAGCCTATACCCACGGTTTTCCAAAACCGTGGGTATAGGTGTCCTTCCACCATGTCACCGAAACATATCCAATTTCCATGGTGTCAATGGCTTTTACCCACGGTTTCAAAACCATGGGTATAGGTCCTAAAATAATGCAGGCGCCGAGTTTCGATCTCGCGACCTCTTCACTGCAAACACCGCGTCTAACCACTACCCTAACATCACCTATATGTATATATATATATATATATATTTAGTTAAATATATTTATAAAAACCGTGGGTATAGAGGGAAGATCCGTGGGTATAGGGTTCCCGCCAAAAAAAAATTCCTTCCTGTGGAAAAAAAAATTCCCGTGCACAAAAAAGTGACCTATACCCACAGTTTTTCATAACCGTGAGTATAGGAATTTTAACCCAGACCTATCCCCACAGTCTTCCCCAAAATCGTGGGGATAGGTACCCCTATACCCACAGTTTTGGGAAACCGTGGGTATAGGTCACTTTTTAGGACTTTTCCCCACGGTTTTGGAAAACCGTGGGGATAGGGCCCCCTATACCCATGGTTTTGGAAAACAGTGGGTATAGATCTTGAAAAGTCACTTATACCCACGTTTTTTCAAAACCGTGGGTATAGGGGTACCTATCCCCACGGTTTTGGGGAAAACCGTGGGGATAGGTCCATTTTCGAGTAGTGACAGTTTCCTTCATACCCATTGTCACTTTAGTGCCTGCTAGATCCATCCATTTACTAAAACCAAAAATGTCAGTGTGAGTATATCAAAAAAATCATCATGTACTAATGAGGAAGATAAACACTAAGATATACTTATCCAAGTTATCACAAACTCATTCCAACTTTCAAAAATAACAATGACTCCATCTAAAATACTAACCATTGTGGTCATACACAACTTTTCACTTATGCTTAAACAATATTATAACCTATAAAGTTATCTAAAACGACCTATGATACTAACTATAAGGACCCAGCCTTAAAAAATTACATAATATTGAATTAAATGAATAATTCACATTGATTATCTTTTCAGGTTTAGAGTTTTAGAGAATTAGGACATAACTATTACATCTCAAAAGATTACAAAGTAGACACTTCTACTCAGTTTCCATTTTTTTCATAAAACAAAAACTCATAAAAAGAAACATGTCTAGTTCCATGTTTTAGATATCATTTATTTCCTTGATCCCATCCTTGAACCTATTCATCTTTAAGTCCTATGTAAAACATTTCAAAAACTTGGGATGAGCATAAAAATCACAATAAGGGATATAAAAATACGGGAAGAAAACATTAGTCTATGTATACATAAAAATCAATGAAACCATTCTTTAATCATAAAACATAAGAACTTTAACATACCTCATGGAATCAAAAGATTTATGAATAACTCATAGAAATAATAAGACATAAAGGTAACTTGAGGAATTCATAACATTCTTACGTAGAGAGAAACCCTCTTGGTTACATTTGGAATACCCATCAAAGTATATTCCCTAAATCTCTTTGTAGAAACCTTGGCATTTAACTCCTTCGTGTTACCCAATGCATTGGAGAGCTATCACAGGCTCACCTACCCTTAGTTTATCATGGAACCACCCATCTTCATGAACAATTCCCAAGAACCATAATATAATCTTATCACATAAAACAGGCATAAATAAAAAATAACATTTCCACATTTCAATAACAAGATATCAATACAACACATTGATATAATAAAAACATTATCAATACCATTTTCAATACCAAAATAAATGAAAAGTAAAACATTATATTAATTTTTCAAAAAAAAGGTTATGGCTTTTAGAGGAAGCTGAAACTCAAATAATGGTCACGGCGGCGGAGAAGTCATTGTCGCCGCATATGTAAGACAAAAACATTCCCTTTTGTCATTTAGTAAAATGCTTTGTATAAAAAGATTCCTTTTGAATAAAAGTAAAAGTAAAAGGTTTTTATACACTGTATAAAGGAAAGTTGTGTATAAAATAAAATATGCCTCAATGAAAGGAGATTGAGACGAAGTTCCTTACAAAGTCAGTATCCTTAGATTAAGGATAAATGAATTACAAGATTATGTGTGGAAAATATAAATATACCTATCATAAGGGAATATTAAGTATAAAATAATCTATGTTCATCCACGCATATTCACAGTATAACATAATCAAGAAGTAGAGGTTTGACCCAAAGAATTGAAATTGGGTTAAGAGGTTCTCTTACAGAAATTCAACAGCCTAACGGCGTCATTTTAAAATTCAAAAAATTTGATGATGAGAGATAAAAAGGGTATCTCATCACTTGTACAAATCATTTACATCAATAAAGATATATAATAACATATACCAACATAATAATATGTAAATTAAAAGACCTAACAAAAATAAGTCTTTTAAAAATAGGAGGGTTAAAGGTTCCCTTACCGATTGGGGTAACTTTCGAAACGTACACCCCATGAAATAAGGGTCATGCAATGAAGATGTAAATACCCATAAATTAAATTATATTACACAAAGAATACAATAATGGTCAGTACATACACCACACAAAAGGAAATAGTGGCAAATGTAGCATGAATCTCATGGGAACAAAAAGTGAGATAAAAAAACCCCATACCTCATTGTAATCAATCGATTCGTATGACCAAAAGATAATAAAAACAATATGAATCACAGAATACCATGAATATAAATAGAATCATGATAATATATATCAAATTGAATAACATAATACACCACATGCAATAAATAAGTGGCGAACAATGTAAATCTCGTGGAATTAAAAGTGAGATAAGATATCCCCTTACGAAAATTCGGAAGCCTAATGGTGCCACTTAAAACATCAAAAAATTGATTGAAGATATCAATTAGGGTCTCTAATAATATGAACATAAAAATTACAGTAAGATTAATATAGAATAACATCCCCCAATATAAGAAAGAGGAGCTTAAAATAAGTGACATAAAAGAGAGTACTTAAAAAGAAAGAGAGAGGTTAAATCCCTTACCTCAAGTCCGACATGTCTTGTTCGTTTCTTTATATTCCTAAATAATAAAAATTGGTCAATTAATAATTTCTTAAGTACCTCCTTTAAAACTTATTATTCAATTCATATCACATATTATAATTTTATAATAATTAGTTAATTATGTGAGTTCATATCAGACGTTTTTGTCGATGTTCGGTACATGAGTCAAAAATTAACTTGTTTGAAAAGAATTGTCCATGTAGTTATAATTACACCATATACAGAATATTATTAATGATTTAAATAACATATATATTCATTATATATTCATTTTATACTATTACATAACATTTGTAGATAAGAAAATGAAATGCACCATTCATGGAGACGGTAGGCCGTACGTACGCATGAATGCTACTTTAATTTCTTTGTCACATTAATGGAATTAAAACTAAATGAGAAATATATATATATATATATATATATATTATAATTAAATTATACTATATATGTTATATAGGTCACATAAGTTCATTAATTCCATTCTTTATACATTCCATGTATTGCATGAATGTGCCACATCTCTTGAGGGGGCGGTAGTCCACACTTCCTCAAATGAAATTATCACATTTGCAAAACATGAAATGCATAAAGGTATGTTTTAAATATAAAATACAGAATCATAGAGAGGAAATAAATATGATATATATCATAAATAAATATAGTTCCATAATAATTTCCACCATGAGAGGTGGTAGGAGAAGATAGAACAATCATCGTTTCGTGAAGCAGTAATTCGCCATCCACGGAAACAGTATGTTCTTTAACCATTAGACGGAGGTGTGTGTAATTTTAGATCTAATAATTCTCATAAAAACATCCTAGTATATTAAATATACTGTTTTTTTAACAAAATAAATGAATAAAAATGTTTTAAGGGGTTAGAGAAGAAAAATAAAAAAAAGAACATAAGAGAAGACATTACCTTTAAATCGGGTAACTCCCTTTGGTTTGAACCAAAAGGGTTTCTTGAAGAGCATTCTGCATAAGGTAAGGATTCTAGGATGAATATAGGGATGTGTAAAGATTAAATTATCATAGTTTGGTCAAGCCAAAGGCTTGAGAGTTTTGGGTAAGGGGTAGAGGTGGGGGCCTTTTATAAGAGGGAGGAGAGGCACTCTTGGAAAGTCTTGAAATTTACTTTATTATAAAATGATTTTCGGATATTAAAGGCCCCACAATTATAGATTTCTATGATAAGGTGATAATGGTTATAAATCCACCCATACAATAGGTTTTTCAAAAGTTTATTTTTTATATTTTACCTTATCTTTTCATTTTATTTAAATCGTTCATTAATGAGGTAACCACTGCATCATAACGGTGTCATAAATAAATTTATTTATTTAATGTCTAAAAAATATAAAAAAATTAACATCATGTAGGAAATATTTTTAGATTTCCAATTAATGTTTATAGTCAAAGAGATCATTTATTTAAACAAAATTAAAATTTTTTTACTTAGGTGATACATACTTTGGTAACATTTTCATTTCTTTAAAAAAATGATAAAATCTCACTATCACACTAAACTGATTTCATGGGGTCCCAAGGTTGGAACAAGGCATCCCATGGTCGACCATGACACCAACAATACCATTAGGACATATGTTGGGTTCATTTTATATTTTTATGATATTATTTTGTTACCCTTAACTACCCGATTACTAATTAAACACGATAATTAAAGATAATTACCGTCATTACTATTCATAATGTCCAAAAACAAGAGTCTTAATTACATAATTTGTAACTTCTGATTCCAAATATGTAATCCATTTTATCAAATTACAAACATAGAAATTTCAGTAATTAATTTAAAATAATTTATGTTGTCAAAACCAAAGACGGGTTTTTATGAAGTAAAACCTATCAAAAGATTGATTTGTTTTTACATCGAATTTAAAAGTGAAATTACATCCAATAACAAAAATTTTATTAAATGATAAAAACATAATTAAATTACACCATAAAACCAATTAAAATGGCATTATATCTATATAAATAAATTGGATGAAAAGGCAGTTTTGAATTAAAATGCAGTATTTTTCACTATTCATTGAAAATGAACATTTGTCAGAAAAATACCAAAAATTCACCCTAAGCAATATTTGATATTCCAAATTCAAAAATGATATCAATTTTACCAAATTAAAAACATATAAGTTTCATTAATTAATTTTATAATCAATTCCCGTTGTCAAAACAAATAGCGTGTATTTAAGAAACAATATCTATTAAAAGATCGGCACTTGTTTATGTCCAATTTCAAAGTGAAATTAATTCAGATGACCACCATTGGATTAAATGGTAAAAATATATTTTAATTAAACTTTAAAACCAATTAAAAATATAATCTAACAATATAAATAAATTAGATTAAAAGGAGTTTTTGAATTAAAATACATCATTTTTCAATAAAATGATCTTTATCAGAAAAATAACAAAAATTTACACAAAGTAAACTTTGATGTCTTGATTCTAAAGAAGGATTTTATTTTGTCAAATATAACATATAAAATTTTCAAAAAGTATATCTAAAAAGGGTTCTCCATCAAAAGGTGGTTAATCGACCTTTTAAAGAATATTAGAATATTTATGCTTAAAATTGGATTCATTCGCATTTTAAGCCTCTAACATTTATTGGATAAATGTAAAAATATTTTACAAACATATATAACCATTTTGTAGTTAGTTATTTTAATTACCGCCATTACAATGGATAGTCGTTAACTACCATTTCAAATAATATTATTATATTATTAGTGTACAACGTATGATTTCAAAGAAACTCGTTGTTGCGTGTTGGGTACGCCATAGAACAGAGAATCCCCTTTAAAGTAATATTGATATTTTATTCAAAAATATTAATAAATATTAAAATTTCACATTCTTTATTTACCTGGGATGTTACAATATATGTTAGTTTAGTACTAAATAAATACTATTTTAAATCTAGTTAAAATAATATTTATGTGCGAGTTTTTTAATAATCACATGTTAATATTTATTTATTCATTTAAATAAATTTTTATTTAATTTCCCAATTATTAGTATTAAATATTTATTGTTGTTTCTAATGAATATAACATTACTTTATTTATTAAATAACTAATATAATGATATTTTCTATTTTAAAAAAATTATTATATAAGGTTTGATAAATTTCGAGTCAGATTACAAAACTTAGTTAAGGGGGGTTATATAAAATGTATATTAACCTCTGATTTTAGTTCATTTTAGTGGAATATGATAATAATATTTTTATTTTTATTATTAGAAATGGTTTTTACTTATAATATACATTTGGTTAAAAATATTCTTTGTAATTTTTTTAACCATATGTATATAATCTGATTTTTATCATTTTTAGAGTAGGTTAATGTTTTTCCAAATGTATTCTCATAACTGTGGTCCCTAAAATCCTTAAAAGTAACTTCTCATAAACTCTCTGAATAATAAAAGATAACTCTCATCATATCTATCAGTACTTGGATAATAAGAGAGAAATTATACTAAGAATGAGATATTTCTTATTATGATCACTAGTTAATGATGTGAGGTACTTTGTTCTTCCATGCTAACACTTGGAATAACAATGATGATGTATCGAGATTCCTATAGCATGTGTGGATATAATCTATGGTATTCTAGTTTGGATTATACTTTTTAATAATTATACTATGAGAATGGTAACCGAATTGATCAATAAACAACATAAATTATCTACTACATGTCATTATTATTTTAAATTGATTACAAATTATATAGAAGAAAGGATCCTATTCATATAGATTCCATTGATTATTTTTAATGTTTAATATATTTTATCCATTGAAACCAGCAAAAAAAATTTTGTGACATGCCTGATTAGTTTTTTAGGACCACATATACTTGAGTTACAATAATTTAGAAAGAACACATTTTTCACAACCTAACATATAAATAAGGATATTTAGTAGTTATATCATGTTCATGTGAGATATTATTAATGTTAGTTCCCAAGGAACAACTTTATTTATATAATTTTATATACTTGGTGTCCTTTATTGAAGTTGATATATACATGTTTTATTCCCATGAAAATAAATTAGTATACACAATATTTGTGAAAATTTCTATAGAATATTTTTCACATCAAAAGGTTATAAATATTCCTTCTATAATGATAACCTATGCATCCAAAAATAATATTTTTAAAGTATATATTTTTTTCTAAATTCATTTATCTTATAGGAAACAATTTATTACTACTTATTAGTTATTGGGGTCTCATAATATTTGACACTAATTATTCTAGATTATATATTCACTAATGTCTAAAATTTTAGGATAATGAGGATATCCTTAATAGTAATAATTTATATTATTGATTGTTATTAGAAATTCCTATATGCCATCATCTATAATTATCCTTAGATTTCAGATCATTATTAATGTATATCATGAATTTCATATATATATATTCATTACAAAAAATATGATATATATGTTATTGTAAATGTAACATGATTGTTGAAATTCATAAGTGGTATGTTTTTAATTTACGAATAAGAAAATTCATTCCACCTTTTGAGTTATAGAATAAGATATCTTTGAGAATTAGATTGAGATAACACTATTGAATTAAATAAATGATCATAGTGATCATATGATGTATTTTATTAATAATTAAAAAATGATTAATCAAACATCAATGGATAATGACACATATATACATCATTCTTAATGAGATATAAAATTTAAAAGGAATTAAAATGCATAGTTATAATCTGCAGGATTTTTTCACTTAAATGATGTATTGTATGATATTGTTTTGGGTCTTTCATTAAGACTCAATCCCTTTGAGAAATATAATTTTATGTTCAAACACTATGTTTTTATGGAAGTTATTTAGATTTAGTAGAATTTTATTTCATATAAAAGATGTGATAATTTTTTAAATTAATGATGATTTGAATTATTTCAATCATATTTTCAGCCCATGTTAATCTTGATAAAAAAGAAAGGTGTAGAATTGGAATTTATAAAAATATTGGTGGACAAGTATTTAATTATTGTGGAATAAATTATTTTAATAAAAAGTTAAAAATACATGTAAATTTATAATTTTATTAATTATTAAATACATTTTACACTATTAAAAAGATTAGATTTATCAAGGCTCTAAATGGCCTTCATCGGTGCTCAAATGTTTTTGATATTGTATACACCTTTAAAATATTATAGCTTCCATCAAGTCTAATAGTATCACTGTTAATGTAGGTTCATTTTTATATATTTTTTAAATTTGATCAACGATCCCCTTTATTAATAATTTTATAGTACTGATGAAGTACACTTTGATCGGTTCAATAATTAATAGTGATAATGGAAATATTTATCTTCATATGAAATAAGATAGTTAAAATTTGAGCTCTAAAAGTGTGGAATAAAAATTTATAGTACACTAATTCATGAAATATAGAATCATTTATAAATTAAATTCTCAAAATAAAAAAACCACACAATATACATTTATTATAGAAATTTCAAGAATTGGAATGTATAATAACATTTGTATTTTAAATTTTTTTCAAACATCAATAAATTAAACAATATTTTTTTTGTACTGGACTCCAATCCCAAAAGTTAAAGATCATGCTATAAATTTTAGAACGAAATAAAAAAGCTCAATAAAAATAGTGTACCTTTATAAAATACTAACTATTAGGTCAGTAATATTATAAATAAAATATTAAAAATTCATGTGATAGGATAGATTAATAAAATGTTTATTTTAAACATAAAACACACACTTTGAGTTATATTAGGTACATTGTGTGTCTGATTGAATTTTGGATGATTATTAGTTTTCACAAATTACTTATATATTGGTTTAATAAAATATAAATATAATGAAATCCCATAACTTAGTTTTAACAGGGTAACGCTAATTTTGAATTAAAATTTCACAATTAATATAAAATTGCACAATTTGTGTAATACTGGGAAAACCATGTGTTGGATTAACATATTTTCAATTATAAAATTTTTTAAATTCCCTAAGGAAAATTTTCCTAAAAATATAAATAAATTATGAGTTCTTTCATAGTTTTTAGTTATTGAAGCTATTTTTGAACTAAATTGTCATGTTAAAATTGAAAACATGCACTTTGAGTCATACATGTCATATAGTGTATTAGATTGATGTGTACAAAATCCATAAAATTAAAACATTACTTAGGGACTACTTTCCCAAAGTATAAACACCATTTTATTGGGTTCATGCTATTTACAATTACAAAATCACACTTTTAACTAAATTATAACTTTTAAACTTATACACACACTTGGAGTTATATCAGTCACACCATGTATTAGATTGAGTTGTGTCTGATTGATAAAAATTAAAAATTACTTATAGAAAATTATGTGAAAGTATCTAAACAATATGAACGTTTTTATATGGTATTCATTGAGTGAAGTACCACTTTCACCAAAACCTCACTTTAAACTACCAATGCACACTTAGAGTCATACCGGTCACATTGTGTATCAGATTGAGGTGATTTTGATTCCTACAAATTAAAATGACTTATGGGATAATTTTATATAATAATTAAAACAATAAAAATTCGATTTATTATTTCTCAATGAGTAATATATATTTTCAACTAACATGTCAATTCCAAAAATAAAATATGCACTTTGATACAACCCTAACACACTATATGGTAAATTCAAGTGAGGTTGATTCTTACATATAAAAAATTATTTATCGATAAGTTTTCTAAATTATGAATAAATTGAATGTTTATTTCTTTATTTGTATCATTTCACTCTTGTTTGGAACAAATATTTAAATTTTATATAATAATATGCACTTTTAGTCATACTAGTTACCCCATCTATCAGATTGATGTAGGGTTTATTTCTAGTCTTTAGAAATGTCTTATAAATTATTAAAATAATTTATAAAGAAATTTCAAGTGTGTATTATAGTTTTTCAGTGAGTGAAATATGTTTTGAAATAAAATTTTACATTCAAACAGAAAACATGCACTTTGACTCAAACTGGTTGCACTGTGTATCAGATTGACTTGTGGATGATTCCTAGATGTCACAAATGACTTATGGTTTTTTTCTCAAAAATTATCAAGATAATGTGAGCATGTTGTCTTGGTTTTTAGTGAGTCATACATGTTTTGAACTAAAATGAAACTTTCAAACTATAAATAAGGACTTTGAGTTATATTGTGTGCATGATGTGTCAGATTAACATTTGGATGACTATTTTATATAAAAATGACTTTTGGGTCATTTTAATAAAATATAATGACAATATTAGTTTGTTTTCTCATTTTTTAGTTAATGAGTTTTCTTAACTAAAATGTAATTTTTAATCCAAAAACACACACTCTGATTCATACCATTCACACCATCATTTTAATTAACTCATGTGTAATTGATACACTTCAAAAAGGATTTATGGATTGTTCTCATAAAGTATAAACACTGTCTCAGTGTGTTTTATTTTTCTAGTGAATGAAACACACTATTAAAAAAAATCTTTTCATCTAAAAACACACACTTCAAGTCAACTGGTCATACTCTGTATCAGATTGAGGGGTGACATATTTATAATAGTTGAAATTAATTTATGAATCATGTTTAAGAATTTTTTAAAAAAATGAAACTGTTTAAATATTTTTCAATGAGTGAAAAAAAATAAATTATATGTATTTAAATAGAAAACATGAAATTGGAATCATACAGGTCCCAATATTGGATTGAGGTGCGGTTTATTCTTATATATGATAAATAACCAATGGAATATTTTACAAAAGTATCAATATAATCTGGATAATTGTTCATTTTTTTAGTCAATGACATGAATTTTTAACTAAAATATATATTTTAAACTAAATCATGCACATTAAGTTTTACCAATCACTCTATATGTATGATTTATATTTAGTTTATTCACACTCATTGAAAATGATTTATGCGTTATTTTCCAAAATTATTATGGCTATATGATCCTGTTTTATCTATTATCAATATGTCACACACGATTGGAACTAAAAAATAAATTTTATTTAAATATACATAATTCTGGTCATAACGAGGATACCATGTGTCTGATAGATGCATGATCAATTCCCACATGTCAAAATTTATGTCTACATTTTTTCTGAATGTGTCAAAAAAATATAAGAAAGTATTCTAATTTTTCATTGAGAGACATTGTTTTTGAAGAAAAATGATACTTTAAAACTAAAAACATGCTCTTTGATTCATATCAAGGAAACCGTGTATCCAATTAATGTGATGTTAATAACTACATTTCATCACGCCCATGTTTTTATTGTATTTATCTTCTCAAAAGAAATTAAATTTATTCGATAGCTTAAATCACACAAACGAACCGTCATATACTACTAAATATTAACATGACGGTTAAAAATGGTAATGTGGATGATTGAATAATCATATAACCTATGAAATTATAAATAAAATATACATACCTCATAAATTAAATTAAGATATATTTATATTCTGTAATAAGTAAATAAATGTTTTAAAAATGATAAATTAAGTGATGGTATTTTTATGAGACATAAATTTTTATTTAAAATTTAATATTTAACATAATGATTTAAATTAATATTTATTCTCATGAAATAGTTTCATAAATTAATATCTTATTTGAATATAATTATATGGGAATTTTATGAGACCATAATTAATTTCTTAATGTTTCATAAATTCAGTTATAATATTAAAATCGGAAATTTTTAAATGAATGATTGTTTTAATTAAAAATTAAATTTATCATATTTATAAAAATATTTTTATAAAATGGAGTCCATTTTTAAAATATACATGTCAAAAAATTGTTAGGGTGATTTTTTGGTATTTTTATGAAATAATAGATTTTTTGGTGAATAGGGAAATACATAAATTTATGTTATTTAGCATTAGAAGCCAAATACAAAAAAAATTAGGTATGTACGATGTAATAAAATAATATTTCAAGTTCATATGCACTATTTATAGTACATATTTTGGGGAATCAAAATTATTGATAGTCTTGAGCCGAAATGATAAACTAATGAATAAAATAATCCAAAACACCCCTCTCCTCTACCTGCAAATACCACCCATCACCACCTCATATCATCGCACCTTCAAAGAAATGAATAATTATAATATTCTAAAAAATTACTCTCTCAATAATATATCCCACCCTGAAGACCTGATGGTCTTAACATAAGACCAAATCCATGTTTCTTGAGGAGGTTCCCAAGGAGAGGATATTCAAGAGGTAAAATCCTCCTTTATTTTTTTATTTTATTTTACCCTATTTTTATCTTCTCACATCCCCTATACAATGTGTAATGGTAAGTAAATTATCATATATATTCTATAATTATCTTATTCTAGTGAAATACCCATCATAAAATCTCTTATTCACTCATTTTATTTTAAAAAATGAAAATATCATCTGTGATGTGTCCATTCACCACCTTCATGAGCGACAAGTTTCAATTTACCATTTCTACTTTAAAGGATTGTAAAAAAATTAATATGGTTAAATTGGTTTTTATTAAACATATTTTATGTTATATCATATTATGTAACCAACATATAAAGATAATATAAAAAATATTATACAAGTTCATATTGGTCGTAAAGACTGCAAAAATAAAATAAGACATTTTCATTAACATTTTATCTAATGAATCATCCTCATAGCATATAACCAAATTATATATTATACCATTTAATCTTCTTGAAGATAATTAATTCTAAATAATTTAACTTTGGTAGAATTATTCCACTTTTACAAGAAACCCATAATTATATACAAGTGAACTAATAATTAAACCATGAAACAAACGCTCCCAAAACAAAGAAATTTAACATTATAAAACATTGTAATGGTCATAAATGAGACTAAAATTATAATAAATAAAATATATTTTTAATAGGTTCTTATATAAGTAATTAGTAAATCTAATTTGATTATTTAAGACATTGTGTACAAGTGTGTAACGCTTTCAGACATATGGTAAGGGGTTTCTCATCTCACTTATATTTCTGTGAGATATATTACTTATTCAACCCATATTCCTTATGTATAGTTTATATAATAATTTATTTATTTATGATCATAAATAATTCATGATTTCATTAAATATCCATAGTTCTTGTATCATGGATATGTTTATTGTCTAAGCCATATATAATTTTTACATTTTTTGTTTACATTAAATATTTTTTTAATTGGGAAAAATATTGATAAATGTTTATCCTCAAGTCAATACAGATATTTTGTTAATTAATATTGTCCATTGATTAAATATATCTATGAATAATTATTTGAAATTACATTGATGAGTGGGGAAAATATTATATACCCCCTTGATACATTGACATGTATCCTAAGTCAAAAATATTGGGGACAACCCATCACATTTTTTTCTAAGTAGAATTAGATGAGTTCCACCACCACATAATTAAACTATATTGTGAAATGTATGTATGGTAGTTGTCCATGTTCCAGATAAATTCTGTCCAATAATTTTGTATTTCCTTCCTCCATAGTTCAGTTATTCTTATCCATCATATTTTCATTATGACGTAATCTTTGGATGCATTTTCATTCTCAGTTTATTGATTTAATGGAATGTGTTTTTCACATATTTTATATTTATTATTCTTCACTTTTAATAAATTAATGTATATATTGTATGTAACTCTTACTGATCATTGGATCTCAACGTTTTATTTTTTTCCTTCCTACGATTATGGTGATGAAATCATTATGTAAGATCTTGGATCATAGAGAGGTATGTTCTCGTTTATGTTTTGGTTTTAATCCCTTGTTTTTGTTAATTAAGTGATTACCCAAGTCCTTTTAGAGGCTCAGGGGTATTCCAAGGGTTCGGGACATAAAAAATGGAGAAAAGGGGGTTTTCTAGGTAGGTCACATGGTCTGTGCACAGTTAGTGCTAACCATGAAGACAACCTAGGAAACCATGAGGGAGGTGGTATTTTGGATAGTGGCCCCTACATGTTATTCTCACGGTTTTTCAATCCATGTTGGTAAACCATGAAACCCAAAAACTTTTAAAAAATTACAATTTTTCACTTCAGGATTTTTAACCCAGTCTCAGTATTTCCTCTCATTTCACACCCCTTCACCTTAGAAATGAACCAAATATCCCAAGGGCTCTAAGAGATCAGTCTCCTTAATTTATAAGTCATTTTTGGTTTAGTTGGTTGCAGATCGATGCTTTGGGTAACGATAGTCTCATATTTACTTCTCTTTTGAGTTTAGGGTTTGTATCTTCTTATCCTCGCTTTCTAAATCCCTAAAACCCAACTCTTTGGTGGATATTAAGGTTTATGATTCAAATGTTGGTTCAATAGTAATTTAAGGGCTCTATTAAGAGTGTTTTCACCAACAGAATTGAGGTTGGTGTTTTAAAATATATATTCTCTGGTTTATTTATGGATTTTTGCATGTGTGGTTTTGTTCTTGGGTGTCTATTGGTATGTTTTGATCACCATTGGCGTGATTAGGTAAAATAGTTATTAATAAGGTAAATACAATCCCTCAAAATCCCCATGGGATGCTTCAAGGGTGATGAGACTAATCTAGGACCACCCATGGGGAGCGTCAACTATCTTAGACCTAGGGAATTGTGAATAACAAATGATATTGTTGATTATTTTATGTCGAGCACTTGATAAACATGTTGGTGTGATTGTTTGTGTTGGAAAATAGGCTAAGTGAATAACCTAGGCTTAGTAATAACCTAAGGGATATTGTTTTAATATGTGGAAATGATTAAATACCATAATGTAATGGATTATGGGCATGGTAATGAAGCCTAGTGAGTTAGGTATAATGAACAAATACTAGTGAGATGGGATAAATTAATGAATTGTTAGTGAGATAATCATAATAAAAAGGGGAATCAGGATAAGTGGAAAAATTATTTGAAATATGGTAAATGTGTTAATGGGTTAAGGCATGGTATTAACTCTAATGTTATTATTAAGATTTATGTTTTCCTTATCCAATGGTTATGATGTTGTGTGAATTGTTGATGGATATAAATATATATAGCATGTGCACATGGCTTTGTAGAGAGGGATATTGACTTAAGGATATACACTCATGGCTTGAGTTGGACTGAGGCTCTAAACTCCACCCCTAATGCACGGGTTAGGGAAGGGGATTGAGGATCTATTCCCCTAACGGTTGCATCCACCCTGATTGAGGCTTCAAGGTGTGGATATGGTTGAAATGAGGAAGTTATTCCTAGGGAGGTAGGATAAATGTGTGTTTTCCTCATGATTTTTATTTTGTAATTTATGTGCGTGTAACATGTGGTGTTTGATTAACCCCTGATAAATGTGTTGGAAATGGTAAGTAATGGGGAATGGGATGAAATGGTGAGATATAGAAATGGTAATCAATGATGGTAATGGACCTAAACTAGCTAATGGAACTTAATATTTTGTTTTCATTTATTATATATTCCCCTTTTTCTTTCATAATTTTTTATACCGGATATTTTGTAGACACTATTGGTGGGGGCCTACTGAGTTGTACCCACACCCTGCTCGGGCTTCCATTCGGTACCCAAGAAGAATTCATGTTTGCAGGTTAGGAGAAGGGAAAAGGACCTTTCAAGGTAGTTGGGTTGGAATTGGTGTGTGTGGAGGGGGACCAAGGCTTGGTTTCATAACCATTTTAAGGATTTTACAGTTTTTCTTCATTTTTGGGTTTTTCACTTTTTCACTTATAGCATGGAATAACATACTTACTATTTGACATGGTTGTACCCTATTTGAGGAATGGTTTTCTATGCATACTTTGGTGTTATTGGTTGTTATTTGACTATTTTTTATCCTATGTTGTGTATTACTCAGATAAAAATGGGGTATAGTCTCTCCAATTGACTATTCGGACCCCCACTGCTAGTTGGCAGCCTTTGGAGTATGGGGAGGCATGCTTAAGGTCATGTAACCACCAATCTCAAAGAACTGGTCTAGTGTCTTCTGGTTCAAGGACGTTACAAAGTGGTACCAGATGAGGTCTTTCTTATCCTTATCTGGAATCTTGTTGTTTGGGATGGTATATGGGAGTTATGATGTGTTAGGTCTTTGTAATGATCTCGTTCATTGGAGTAGATAACCCATGTATGAGGGAAAACCCAAGTCGCCTAGGGTGGTAATTGTAGTTCTGTATTGTGAAATGTTATAGTTGATTATATTTCACCATTGGGTGATTCACATGTTGTATTGTGTGTTTTTTTATGATATTTGGATTGTGGCATCAATGGCATGAGGTTGTGCATTCATGCATCATTGAAGGAACCTAGAGAGAGATAGGTTACATGCATCATGGCAGGCACACACGGGTTGGGTGTGTGAGGAATGAAAGATGGAAAACACCTTGCATCCTAGTAATTGAAAAAGTAACATGTCATGAACGAACAATGAAGGTAGTGAAGATAAAATAATGATAAGTGATTATTAATGAACTATGTATAATTAAGGGTTTGTAATTAATTGAAAATGTTGTTTGTAACATCTTGTGTGAGCCATGTGGTGGTGTATGGTTGTTTTCCCCTTGTGGACCACGGCCAGCAGTAGGGATTGTTGGGGTAGTGTTTTTGGAATGTTAAGGATTGTTTGGATGGTGCATGTATGGTGGGATTTTGTGGCTGTTGAGGAGACCTCTTTTTTAGAATATGTGAATGTTTTCTAGTATGTGTTATAAACCTCGTGTTTGGTAATGTAGATAAATTCCACCATGATAATGAGCGTCGGTTGGGAAAGAAGAGCAGTTCTGAGAGAATTTGGTATGTTTTATGTAAATGATAGATCGGTACCAAGTGATTGTTGCACCCAGTATGTTTGAGCTAACTAGAGAGTTTCAGCTATAGTACTATCTGACCTTTACTAGAGAGGGTGGTCTAGAGGTAGCAGAGTTCTGGATAGAGTCTATCCAGATGATACATGATCATCTGGAGACTCCTGATGGGAAACAAGTCATGTTGGCTGCTTATATGTTGTGGGGAAAGGCAAAGTGTTGGTGGGACATACTGGCTCAGACTGAGCAGGCTGAGGGGATGTTGTGGAAATATTTCTAGGAAAGTTTTCTGGATCATTTTTACCCAGAGACTTTGAGGAAAGACCGGGCTATAGAGTTCATGAACCAGACTCATGGATTGATGTCAGTGATGGAGTATGCTGGCCACTTCACTGACCTATGATGCTTTGTTCCAACATTGGTAGGGGATGAGGCAGTAGTTATGAGGTGTTTCCAGGATAGTCTGAGACATGAGATCAGAACTCAGGTGAATATATTTCTCTTGAAGAGGTTTACAGAGTTAGTGGGTCAATCATGGATCTCATAAGGGAACCTAAAGGGAGATTCATGTAGTAGGCTTGTTGTGCCAGCTGGGAAGGCATGTGGTGAAGTTTATGAGGGAAGGAAGCATCATTTTGGAAGTTTTCAGTAGGGAGTAAGTGAGAAATGTGGTCAAAAGATAGGGTCATTCTCTTAGGGTGGTGATAAGGTGTTCTTCTATATGTGTGGAAGGCTAGGGCACATGCATGGGCAGTGTCCTCGACCTCCAGTTGAGTTCCGATTGTGAAACAGATTGGGACACATGTAGAGGTTCTGGAGGACACCTCAGAAGGTGATCATGGATGTTGGTTATAGGAAGATGTCATGTCGAGGTAGGGGATCAGTTTCTTCTTATCAGGCAGGCACTTGGATCTCCACTGTTCGTACTAGAAGGGGCGGTGGATGTTGAACTCTGGGGCAGAAACCCCCATATCAGCAGGGCAATGCAGTTCCAGGCACACAAGTTCGAGCCCAATGTAGAATGGTAGGCTATCTTCATGCAGTTCTGTCTACACCTCGTGATGGTGAGGTTGGGCCATCGATTGTTCTAGGTATGATCCTTGTTGCTTCTACACTTGATAGTGTGTTGTTTGACACTAGTGTCACACACTATTTTTTTGTTGCTCAGCTTGTGGTAGCATTGGGTTTTCCTATGTAAAGTTTGTGTGGGTTATGTCGATTGACCATCTGTTTGGGGTGGGAAATTATGATATTAGGCATTATAGAGGATGTTCTCTAGAAGTTAGCATGTACCATTTCCTGTGGGACTTGTTCATTCTCGAGATTTCAGGATTTGACCTGATCTTGGGTATAGATTGGTTGGTGTTGTATTGGGATCACGTGTATTTTTCCTGTCAAAGGGTATCATTCAGGTCACTTGATGGTGATGCTTATGTCCATCATGGAGATTGGGATATTCGACCAGGTCATGTAGGATCGTTTTGTCAGCAGTTGGGTAGCCTCAAGCCTCATGTAGCTTGCCTTGTGATTAATGATTAAATAGGATAATATTATTTCTTCCCTCTAATAGTGGATCATTTTTAGGATTTTTTCCTTGTGTATTTCTTAGGGTTTCCACCTGAGAAGGATATTGAGTTCGCAATTGAGTTTTTGCTGGGAGTGAATCTAGTTTCTATTCTGTCATACCAAATTGCCCTAGAAAAACTCTAGGAGTTGAAGGTTCAGATAGAGGAGTTGGAGATTAAGGGGTTAATATGTCCATGTACGTCTCCTTAGGGATCCTTTGTGCTTTTTTTCAAATAATACTGACGATTTGTTAAGGATGTGTGTTAATTATTATAAGTTAAATCAGATAATGCTGAAAATGGGTACCCTCTTCCTAGAATTGATGACATGTTTGAACAACTAACGGGTGCATCAATGTTTTATAAGATTGATCTGAGATCGTGTTATCACTAGTTGTGGGTGAGTCCTGCTGACATACCACTGACAGCTTTCAGGATTCAGTACGGGTTGTTTGAGTTTTTGATGATGCCTTTCGGCTTAACCAATGCACTGACGGTGTTCATGGATTTTATGAAACAAATATTTCATCCTTGTTTGGATCAGTTTGCGGTTTTATTTATTGATTACATATTTGTTTACTCAATAACTTATGACGATCATGCCCAACATCATGACATCATTCTGAGTACACTAAGAGATCATCAGCTATAAGCCATGATGTCAAAGTGTTAGTTTTGGATTGGAGAAGTTCATTTTCTAGGTCACATAATCTCTAAGGAAGGTGTGTCAGTGGATCTACAGAATGTGCAGTTTTTCATGTCATGGGAGCATCCCAAGATTGTTTTATATGTTTAGAGTTTTCTATGTTTCATAGGGTATTACCCAAGGTTCATCCAGGATTTCTATCGTTTGACAGAACCACTATCAGGCTTGACCAAGAATGAAATTAGTTTTGTGTGGTCTGAGTCTTGTGATAATTCCTTTAATTTATTGAATATGAGATTGACGACCGCACCGATCTGGATCTTACCCGATCCATGTAGGAGGTATGTCCTATTGTGTGATGCATCTCATATCAGGCTTGGGGATATTTTGATGCAAGATGAGTGGGTTTTAGCTTATGAGACAAATCAATTAAGACCCCATTAGTGGAATTATCCCACTCATTATCTTGAGTTGGATGCAGTAGTGTATGCCTTAAAGTGTTGGAGGAACTAATTGTTGGGGGAACAATTCATAGTGTATACCGATCACAAGAGTCTAAAGTATATCTTTTCACAGTGGGATTTGAATCTTTGATAGCAAATATGGGTTGATTATATCCATTCTTTAGTCATTGATATGGTGTATACACTATAGAATGGGAACATTGTTTCTGATGCTTTGAGTAGGAAGGCTCAGAACCAGATGGTTCATGAATCTAGAACCGAGTGGAAGGTAAGGGATTTGTTTGCGATGATGCACTGAGAGGTGTAGGAGGAAAAAGGTCAGGTGACTCTTTCTTCTGTAGCGGTTGAGTCTATTATTTTGAGTCAAGTTGGGGATAGATAAATTTACAAACCTAAATGTATGGCCATGAAGGAAAAGCATAAAGGTGGGGAGCTGCCTTTTGGTTGGGTCGTCGGAGTGGATAGGGTTGTTTGTGTCCATGGTCATGTGGTTGTGCCGGTATACATGTGGGAAGAGTTGATGTGTGAGTTATACGCATCAAAATGATCAGTTCATCCTTGTTTAAACAGAATTTATCATGATATATGTAGAAATTTTGGGTGGTCAGAAATGAAAAATGAAGTTGCGGGCTTTGTGGCATGGTGTCTTGCCTGTCCGCAGTTGTTGTCCAAGCACCAATGTCTAGGTGGTTTGTTACATCAATTTCCCATTATAGAATGGAAGTGGTATGATGTGATGATGGATTTTCTGGTGGGTCTTCTGAGGATGCCTTGGAAGAATGATGTAATATGGGTGGTTGTGGATCGGCTAAAGAAAGTGGCTCGTTTCATACAGATTCAGGAGACATACACAATTGATCATCTAGGTGAGTTGTATGTTCGGTAAATAGTATAGTTTCATGGTATACCGCGGACTATAGTATCAGATATTGATCCTCATTTCACATTACACTTCTGTAAAGGGTTGTAGAAGGAGCTTGGTACTCAGGTGCTTTTGTGTATGGATTTCCACCAACATATGGATGAGAAGTTAGAGTTTAAAATCCAAGTGTTTTATGACATGTTGAGGGCTTTTGTCTTGTATTTTGGTGGTTCCAAGGAGAAGAACCTGTCGCTTGTTGAATTTTCCTACAAAAATAGTTTTAAATATGTAGTTCAGATGGAACCATTTGAGGTTATCTATGGGTGACTGTGTAGATCTCTGCTATGTTGGTTGAAGGATGGTGAATCTGAGCTGTTGGGACCGAGTCTTGTGTAGGATACTTCATAGAAAGTTGAGTTGATTCCAAAACGGATGGAAACATCTCAAAGTTGATAGAAGTCGTATGCGAATCGGAGATGTAGACATTTTGAGTTTGAGGTGAGTGATAGTGTGTTCCTTCAGTTGTCAGTAAGGTTGGGTCACCGACGGATTCAGATTCATGGAAAGTTGGCTCCCAGGTATGTGTGTCCATTTTATATTGTGGAGAGGATCGGGCTAGTAGCATACTGATTGGATCTTCTACAACGGTATAATGAGATGCATGATGTATTTGATTTGTTTCAGCATCAGCAGGATCACCCTAACCCATCTCACATTGTGTCTATTGAGGATGTTGGAATGATATATTTCATGTGTTGCAGCTTCGATAGTATCACCCTAAACCAACTCACATGGTTGGTGTTGAGGATTTTGTGCTTTAGGTTGATGCATCTGTTGAGGATAATCTTGTTTTTGTGTTGGATCATAATGAGAATTTCTTGCAGGGAAAGGTTGTGCCTTTATTGTGAGTAATATATAAGAATGGGAAGGTTTAGGAAG
This sequence comes from Viscum album, assembly GCA_963277665.1. NCBI lineage: Eukaryota > Viridiplantae > Streptophyta > Magnoliopsida > Santalales > Viscaceae > Viscum > Viscum album. Next base: position 1,944,511,338 of record OY728160.1, read on the forward strand.
AAACATGGGAGCGGGAATCAGATATGCGGGCTCCGTGGCCCGATCACTTTTCCTCATAAGTTCAATGAAGCTTGGAAGCTCGGCTTGAGGATGAGCTATTATAATGTGGGGAGGTTGTAAGATCCTGGATCTTGGAAAGGTATTGTATCATTTATTTTTTGAATTTAATCCCTTGTTTCGGTTAATTAAGTTCTTACCCAAATCCTTTTGGAGGCTTGGGGGTGTTCCAAGAGTGTGGGACATGAAAAACAGAGAAAAATGAGTTTTTTGGGAAGGTCGCACGGTCTGCGCACACTTAGTGCTAACCATGAAGACAAACCCAGAAATCATGAAGGAGGTGGGATTTTGGACAGTGGACTCTGTATGGTTTGTTCTCGGTTTGGAAAATTTTGTGTGTAATCCGTGCATCCTAGAAATGTTTAAAAATTTACAATTTTTCCACTCCGGGATTTTCTAACCCCAACTCGGGATTAACTCCCATTTCACCCCACTTTAAACTAAAAACAAACCAAATCTCCCAAGGTCTCTTGGAGATCAATATCCTTCATTTATAATGGGGTTTTGGTGTCGTTGGTTGTAGATCAAATCTCCAGGTAAGGCTAATCTCATCCTTTATTCTCTTTTTAGTTTAGTGTGTGTATCATATTCTCCTCTCTTTTTAAATCCCTAAAACCCTACTATTTGGATGATATTTAGGATGAATCTTTGAAATTTGGTTGAAGTAGAATCTAAGGGATCAATTAAGAGTTTGTTCACCCACAGAATCAAGGTAGTTGGTCTACAAGTTATATCCCATGGTTTATTTGGGGTTTTTCTTCATATGTGGTTTTGTTCTTGGGTGTATCTTGGTATGTTTTGATCACCCTTGGATTGTTTAGGTAAAATGGTTATTATGAAGGTAAATGGAAACCCTCATGATCCCCATGGTATGCATCGAGGGTGATGAGACTAATCTAGGGCCACCCATGGGGTGCGTCGACATTCCCGAACCTATCGGTTTTTTAAGAACAAGTGATATTATTGAGTATTTATGTAGAGCCTTTGATAAACATGTTGATGTGATTGTTTGTGTTGGAATAGAATCTAGGTGATGCACCTAGGATTATTAATAACCTAAGGGATATTGGGTTAATATATGGAAATTATTAAAGACCATAATGTAATGGCTTGTGATCATGGTAATGAATCCTAGTGAGTTAGGCATAATGAACAAGGCCTGGTGAGATGGGAGAAATGAATGAATGCTTAGTGAGGTAAGAATACTAATATAGGGAATTGGGATAAGTTTCTAAATGATTTGAAATGTGGTAAATGTGTTAATGGGTTAATGAATGGTATTAACTCTTATGTTATTGATATATTTATGTTTTCCTTGGGAAATGGTTGTGATGTTGTGTGAATGGTTGCTGGATATAAATATATATAGCATGTGTACATGGCTTGGTTGAGTGGGGTATTGAATTGAGGATCTATGCCCATGGGTCGAGTTGGACTGAGGCTCTAAACACCTCCCCTAATGCATGGGTTAGGGAAGGGTATTGTGGCTCTATTCCCCTAACGGTTCAATCCACCCGGACTAAGGATTTGAGGTGAGGATATGGTTAACATAAGGATGTTAGTCCTAGTGAGATAGGATAACAATGTTTTTTCATCATGCATGTGATTGTGTACATTAATCCCATGTAACTTTTTGTGTTTTATGAACCGATGATAAATGTGTTAGAAATGGTATGTAATGGGTAATGGGATGAAATGGTATGATATTGAAATGGTAATAAATATTGGTTATGGATATAAACTAGCTATGGGCACTCGATCTTTTATTGTCATTTATTATTCATTCCTATTCTGCATGCACAATTGTTTCCACCAGATATTTTGGAGACACCATTGGTGGTGGCCTATCGAGTTATACTCACACCCAACTCGGGCCACCATTGGGTACCAGATCAGACTTCATGTTTTCAGGTCCAAAGAAGGAAAAAGGCCCTTGATATGTAGTTTGGTTGGAAGGGGTGTACGTGGAGGAGGACTCGGACTTGGTGTCAAGACCATTTTGGGGATTTTTTCAGTTTGTCTTGATTTCAGATTTTGTTCACTTTTTCACTTGTAGCCTAGAATAACATATTTAATATTGGACATAGTTGTTATCATTTTGGGCAATGGTTGATTATGCATACTCTGGTGTTATTGGATTTTATTCCACTATTTTTTTATCTTCTGTTGTGGCTTACTCTAATAAGATGGGGGTATAGTCTCCCCAATTGACTATTTGGACCCATGCTGCTATTCAAAAACCTTTAGACTATGGGGAGGCACACTTAAGGTCATGTAACCACTCTGCTCGGAGCACCGGTCTAGTGGATTCTGGGTCAGGGATGTTACACATTGAAAACATTTCATGGAGCAGTGGATTTTCCTTTGTTATGTTCTATATTTAATTACCAATGTAATAATGGAACCATTTATGTATTTATTTGTTCATGTCTACTAAACATATTGATCATTTGTGATGTGATCTCTCATATCTTTGACATTGTAATAAAATAACAACTTATTAATGGATACTAGGGTCGGGGTTATTATAGTTTGTATCTGAGAGGGTTAAGAAAAGACCTTGGGAACTAGATGTTAAATAAAAATGATAATTATATTAATTCCTTGCAGTGAATTATTTACTCAATACTCATGAGGATTATGATCTAACTCAGTGTATTAAACTATTTAGTGATGGTTCCTAATAAAAGAAAGGGAATCAATACCCATAGTAAAGAAAGGGATCTCCCTACTAAGAAAGTCAACATAGATGGTGTTGTAGATGGTAATATCATTACTATATTAGGATAACATACTTAGGTATTGATGAATAATCATACTACACATATTTTGGATCATTTCATGTAGAAAAAGACAACATCATTTTGTGGGACTACTAAGACAGTGGTATCTGGATAGTGGATCAAGTCCCTTAAAAAGAAATTTCTCACATTAGGATGTGGTGAAAGGGAAAAGGTGTTGCTAATGGTATATTTATTCAAGGAAGATTCAGATTAATGGTGGTGATTTATCATGAATATTTTGTAGAATGATAAAATAGAATACAAAAAAAAGATAACTTTTAAAGAAACATTATTCAACAAATATTTCCCTCATTAATAACTAGATGACATGAAGAGGAAGTTCCTTAGCTTAAAAAAGAAAGAATATAGTGTTAAAATGTATAATACTATCATCACTTAACTAGCTAGGTATGCTATAATTTATATAATAGATTCAAAAAACAAGATTTGTCTTTTCTTATAAGTCCATATGTTAAGCCTGTGAAGGGACTAGCTTCTAAAAATTTCATCATATGATGAAATATTATTGAGTTCTAGAAAAATGGTAAAGTAATTTTCTAGATACTATATATTCAAGGGAAATTAATATAATAAGTGGTATTTTTATAAAAATAAAATACGTAAATCTTTAAATATGTATAGGGGAATTAAGAAATACACATTATTTCAAAATTGTGGAAATAATTAGCCAAGGAAATACTTTAAGGGCATGTGAGTTTGTTATAAGTGTGTATAAAAGGGTTATATAGATAATGAATGAAATAGGATGAAATTAATCAATGATGTTTAGTGTCTCAATTGTAAATAAATAGTGAATTATTAAAACCAATTTCACATGTGCCAAGGGAATCTACATAGAAGAGGATAAGGGGAGATTGTTAAGATTATGTGATCACCATAGCTAAACCAGAAGTATCCAATTACATGGTGGTAGGTACATTAATCATATATTCCAATTTATACAATGATTTATTTGATTTGGTATCATTGCACACTTTTATATCTACATAATTTTTAAAGAAAACTATAAATTCCAATTTTCATTTAATAAGGGAGTTTTCAATCAAATATCGTTAGGGAAGTCTCATTGCAAAAAACAATATGTCAGGTATTCCCCATTATGACTTATAATCATGCTTTATTAGCTGACCTTTTCATCATAACTATAATTAAAAATAATATAACCCTTGGTTTGTATTGGATTTCAAAATATGATGCGAATATTTATTGCAAGAATAATGAAATTATGATTTGTGTGAAAGATGTAGAGTCACATATCATTAGAGTAAAAACATCATAAACAGATTCTTATCTATATCCACCCCCAATAGATCTACTAAATGAAATTATTGGGGAGGAAGGAAAAAAATTTATAGTGTTGAGTAATTTATTCTTCAAATTGAGGTTTTTATATTTACACAAGAATACATTGATGTATTTCCTAATGAATTACCTTGACACCCCCCCCCAGAATGTGAATTTGAGTTTACCTTTGATTAAATCCTAGATATAAGACCAATACAAAATACACTTTATAGAATGGCCATAATGAAATTAGTGGAGACGAAAAATCAACTATACGAGTTGAGTAATAATTGATTTATTCTTCTTATTGTTTCTCTATAGGCATCCCCTATTATATTTATTAATAAAAATGGTGGATCAATGAGGTTGTGCATTAACTATAGAAAAATTAATGATATTTAAATAAATAAAAAGTATCATCTATATTGGATCATTAATTTATTTGATCAACTTTATAGAGCTCATAATTTTTAAAAGATTGACCATATTTATGGGTATCATAAATTTTGTGTAAATACGGAATATATTCAGAAGAAAACTTTTCGGAAGAGGTATGGAAATCATTATTTTATAGTAATAACATTTGGATTGAATAATGTAACCTCGGTTGTTATGGATTTGATCAATAGAGGATTCCTAAAAAATATTACTAATTAATTTTTTTATTTATTGATTATATTATCGTATATTCTTAAAGAAATTAATACGATGAGAATCACTTATGGATCATTCATGAGACTCTCAGAAGGAAATAATTATATAGTAAATTCAGCAAGTGTGAATTTTGGATTTAAGAAATTTCTTTCGTGGACATAATATCTATAAGGATGGAATCTGAGTAGATCCAGTAAATAAAACGACAACCCTGGAATATCCTTTTTTAATGAATATAATTGATGTAGTAGTTTAATTGGATTATAAGTTTACTATCCAAATTTTTTTCAGAATTTTTCCCAACTATATAACCTATTAACCAAACTCACTTTTAAAGTGGTTAAGTTTTTATGGACAAAATAATGTAAAATTGTTTTGAAGAATTGAATATAATATTATTCAAGGCTTCCAATTTGACTCTACAATCATGAAATGATGTGTTTTTTATATATAATAATACATCAAATAAATGATTTGGTGGTGTCCATATATAAAATGATAAACTCATTTCATATACATCAAGGTGGTATAATATTCATGAAAACTATTACCCAAATCATGATCTTGTGTTTCCATCTATAATATTTACTCTAAATATATAGACACACTATCTCTATATTGAAATATGATATATATATATATATATATATATATCAAAAGAGTTTGAAATACATATTTACATAGAAAGAACTAAACATGCGAAAATATGATGACTCAAGCTATTAAAATATTATGATTGATAAATACACTACCACCCATGAGAATAAAATATTATAACCAATGAATTAATCAAGAAAAATCATGGAATTATGAACCAAATGAGGTTTGATACCAATCATATATTCATGGATTTAGTAAACATGGATATGGTAGTTGTTATGGAAGGGGAAAATCATTCCTTTTTCAAATGATTTTTAAACCATATTTACTGGAGAAGATAAAAATATCTTCATTTAATGATGATATATTTGAGAATAAATATAAATCTATTATGGATGGAATATTTGTAAACATCATGTATGGTGATGGAATTCTACAATTTTGAGTGAGGTTATGTGGTCCACCAATAATTGATCTCAAAAGTGAACGATGAGATGATTATCATGTCTCAAATTTATATATACACCATGGAAGAACCAAAATGTATAGATATATGAAGGGAAAATTTTGGTTTGATAGTATGAAGTGAAAATTTTATTACCACATGTCAAGTTTTTTAGTTTTCCAATAATCGAGGGCTAAGAGAAATAAACCTAGAGGAGTCATGAAATATTTATCAATTACCTTATGTAAGTGGGATGAAATTACAACAAAATTTGTTATAAGACTTCCAAGGACACCTAGAAAGAATAATGTGATATGGTTTATAGATTATCACCATAGAAAATTGACACCTTCTCATTCTATAAGAGAATATTTACCTCTTGAGAACCTATAAATGCTCTATAATGATGAAGTTGTCAGAATTTATGGTGTACTTATTTCGATTGTGTCTAATCGAGATCCCCATTTTACATCAAAATTATATAAGTTTCTTCACAAGTATTTTGATATTAAGATTCATTTGAGAATTGACTATCACCCTCAAACTAACGAGATTTTTGAAATGACTATTAAACTATTGGAAGACATGTTTACACCATTCTAAAATAACATTAAAGGTATGTGACATCAATATTTACATTTGTTATAGTTTTCCTAAAATAACAGTTTTGATTCTAGTATTCAAATAGTTCCATATGAAGTATTATATGGGAAAATATGTCATACTCCAACATGTTGGGATGATTTCGGTGAGTGGAATCTTATTGGACAAAAACATATTGAAGAGATAATGAAAATGGTAAAAATATACAAGATCATATTAAATCTTCAAAAATTATTCAAAAGAGTTATGTTTACAATGGAAGAAATGATTTAAAATTTTAAGTTGGAGATCATTTCTTTCTAGAGGTATCTTCCTAGATTGGTGTTGTAAGGTTCAGTAAGAAAGGGAAACGGATCCCCAATTATTTCAGACCATTCAAAATTCTAGAAGAATTGTAGTTGTAGCTTACAATATAGTAATACCATCAACTTTATCTAATGTTCATGATGTGTTTCACATATCAATATTAAATAATTACATACCAGACCCAAAACATGTAATAACTTATGAAAAATTGAACTGGAACCTTCACTACAAAATATTTCACTTTTTCCAACAGGGACATATCTGTTGGTAAAAGTGAATTTTCTATTGGTAAAACGTTTTTCTAAAATATATGTCCCTGTCACTAAACTATTAGTAAAAACTATGTCGCTAAAATTTTTTTGAAAAATATAAAATAATTCTGTTGAAATTATAATAATACCAACAAATAATATATATGTTGGTAAAAGTGTTTAGCAACATATTTTGATCAAAAATTTATCTATTGGTAATAATATTTCCAGTTTAGAATATTTGTTTATAGAATAAATTTAAATAAAAATAATAAATTTTTAATATCAATAAAATTTAAAAATTTATTTATTAATTTTTCATATACAATACATATATTTTAATTATTTAACTGAAATTTTTTTTAACACATTCAAAATTAGTCAAGAATTAATTAAATTAGTAATGAAATTAATTTCAAATAGAAACCGTTAGATCCCCACCAAGAACAATCCTGGACAACCCTACCCACCACCACCCCCACACACAATTTTGTTCCACATTTCTAGCCACCACAATAGATCCCCCCCAAATAGGATCAACCACCCCAGTAGCTCTAGCCTATCATTACTAGTGACTCCAGTACTATCTCGTCCATGTCAACTCTTTCCCTATCCCATCCATTCCAGCTCCATCCTCATCCATGCCATCTCAGGTCTATTTTAGGTCATCCATCTCTAGCTCCAGTCTATGTCAGCTCGAGATCCATCCCATCCATGCCCCATCCATGCCTTCTCTAGTCTATACCAACTCCATCCCCAGCCCCATTCATACCACCTCCAGTCTATACACAAATAGATGAGCAACCAGATGAGAATATAGATGAGGAAAAATCTCATATGAAGTTGATGGAGGTACAAAAACAAGTGATAGAAATATATTATACCCCAAATGGGTAATGGTAGTACCTACACAAAAAGGAATAAAAAATTGTGTTGAACTTACTCCAATTGTGTTGAGCTTCTTTTTTATTTTCAAAAAAGGTAGTACCTACAAAACAAATAAATAATCATTCAAATAAAACTTTTTTATTTAACAAAGAATTCATTAAAAAAAGAAGAGTAACATAAAATGAAACCAAAAATACAATAATAAATACATGTAGAATGGCTAAAAAACTAGAATAAAATGAAATATAAGAATAAAAACTTATAGTAGAAAAAAAAGGCAATAAAAAAGTATAAGACAAAAGGGGGAAAACATTTGGAATATTTAAAATAATTTCAATTGGAATGTGTACACACAAGTTGTTTAAAATGGGTTTTCATATATCATAAAATGATGCATAGAGGCCATGACCTCAGCCATGGGTTGGGCCTTTGTAGGGTCCACAGTTAGCACTACATGTAAGTAGTGTCGGGGTGACTGAAACTACTTCACAGAAACATGACCGTGTTATGGATCATTTATTAGAGACAGAAATGTAAAGTGTCTGTGTTAAAGAAGATAGAGGTCCCTGAACCACTTCTCTTGATAGAGATACATTATGCACCCATATCTACAAATGTTGAGGTAAGAGTACAGGTTGAAGGTTGTCCATAAAAGCTGACGCCTTCAAGCCTGCTATTTTTCTCTATTTTGGGACTAAAAGAACATCCAAGTTGGAGTGATATTGTAGAAAGGGAAATGAATTTACATCATCCATGAAGAAATAAGTAAACTGAGTTAGGCATTGTTAAATCCCATTTGGAAGCAATGATGTTATTTTTCTAAACATCCATGTTGATTGCATCTAGTTCCAAATATATGTTGAAGGGTCTTTTAGTGAAATCAGAAGATCAGGTATGGAGGCTGGGAGCTCCAAATTTTTCCCCCAGTCATCACAGTAATAGGTGTAGTCCTGGAGGATTTAAAAGCATAATCCAACGTTGCAAAATCAGTGATAAGCAGCAGATTTCTACTTTAAGGAAATGGATGGATTCAGTAAGTGAAGACCAAGATGCATTGCTACCCAAGCCTCCATCTCGGGCTTGCCTTACACAGAGTTTTCAGACTGCATTTCACTTTGGCAATAAAAATTTATCTTATTCCTTAACACATGACTTAGTGCAGAAGAGAAACCAGATCATCCACTTACCGACAATGTTGCCTGTTTTAGGTTGTGGGATTACCAGAATGCAATGTATGTGTGGTGTGTTTGTCTTTATGTCTTACTCATTGCTGTTTATATCTACATAGTGAAATACTCTAATTTTGTGATATGAAATTAGTGTTTACATCTTTTTTTCTTTCTTCCTTCCTCTATATCTGTTGTACGTCCATTGTTAGGCAGTAATCCTAACAACCTCTATTCTGAATATAATAAAAATCCTCTTTTATACCCAAAAGGGGGACCTTCTCCCTCTAATGCTACTTTGTTCTCCTGAATCCTATTTTTATCAAGGCTATTTTACATACTCATTTTCATTCTATCCTACTGATTTACCTTTTAATTCCTATGTTAATTCCATCAAATAAATTGATCGAAGATAAAAATAAACTAGTTAATGATTTTTAAAGGAATGTGCGCAAAATTGTGACTACATCAAAACTATGAATAAATTAATGGTATAAAAAGAACATAATAATATCAAACCATGATCCAAATCCACCTCCATAAAGAAATTAATGACATTAGAAAAACTAAAAAAATATGGGTTGAGGAAGAAGCTTACTTATCAGATTCTATAGGCTACATGGGCTACACACCCTTAAATAAAATGATATGTACCTATACACATTTCCACTAGAATACCAAAAAATAACCTGAGAATCAAGTAAAAGAAAATAATACTTACAATGATGGGTCACAATACTCATTTTTAGACAAACATAGATGATCCCTTCAACTGGAACTTGAATATGAATGCCCACTCTGCTATACATTAGTGTATTTTTCACATGCCCTATCAATAATGATAATGAGAACACTAAAATAGATACCAGATTCCAAATAGAATAAAATGAGAACTCTAAAATAGATTCCAGATTCTAGATTTCACAAATAGACCATGGGTGAAATCTAGGTGGATCCATACTATGTTTGAAATGTGGAAAACTAAGAAACCTATATAAAAAATAGGTTGGGGATATATTGCATAGACATCAATTCACATTGTATTTAAACCAATTAAAAATATGAACATGTCTAAAAAAATACCCTTTTCCCAATAATTCCAGTATACTTTCTAATTAATTTCATCATATTTAACTAGTGCACATTTTAGCTTTCTAAATATTCTCTATACCAGGGTAATTGATAATTAGGAGAAAGAGAAGTGAATGTACCTTTTTTTTCTTAGACGGCTTTTCCCTTTACCTGCTAGTTGAAATATGTATGTCAATATGGATTCATCTATCTAATAAACTGTATAGGTACATGTTCACCAAGTATCTTCATATGGGCATGAAATTCAACCTCTTATCTATGGCCTCATACCTCCCATTCTGAAGCTGGTAATGCTTCACCTTAGGCCAAACCATATAGGCCTGGCCTTCGATGCTCATGCTCTCCCTGAAATGAAAATTCCAGATACAACAAACAGTACATGGATTCTATATTTCATACACACTAAGAAACACACCTTGTCTTATACATAGAATACACACATGGATATGGCATAGATTTCATAAATGATAAATACATTAATATATTGTTAGTGAGAACACTAAAATAGATTCCATAATTCAAACCAAAGAATTATAAATAGGTTAGGGGAATTAAGATGTTAGTGAGAACACTAAAACAGTAAGGAGGAATCAATAAATTAACTTAAACATGTGATATTGACTACTCCACAGATTCCATGACCAACTACAGATGAAGTAACACCTTTAGGATCTTCGAGATACGCATTATCACGGCATCAATGGAATACCACATGTCCAAGTCAACATCTCTGACAACATTATTCTTTTCATCCACAAGAGGTAGAGGAATCTACAAGTAAATACACAAGTAAAAAAAGACATCATTATTGTATTATTATCATCACTGGTCACATTAAAAAGACATTTAATAAAATAATAAATTTTTACAATGCATGAAAATGTGAATGATCATGTTGTAATGCTTGGACTGGTGAAGAGTTGCATTGTTAAAAAAATTTAATGGCCAATTCAGGGATCTCAAATCAGATTTTGCATTTGATGCTATGAAAACAGTAGTCGTGGACCTTTATCAAACTTTTCATAAGCTTGAAATTATGTATATAAAGGTTGAAATAATATGGATTCCAATTAGAGTATTCAAAGGTTATTAAAGGTGTAATATTCAAAAAAGACTTTGTTACCCCCAAAAAATGTGAAAAGGCTTTGTTACCTCCGAAAAAAAGGAAAAAGGGTTTTGAACCCCTGTATCTTTCTTTTTGACTTTCCGATGAAGTGTAAGATTTTGGAGAAAAGAAAAAATTTAGAGTTATTGATAGAATATTATTGGGGAGTATAAAAAATAAAAAGTAAATTTATAATCATGACATAAAGATTGAAAATTTGAAACCAGATTTGGTTGTAGACAACAGAGGGATGAGTGATTTGGCATGCCATTACTTAAGAAAATATCATGTCAGTGCCATCATATTATTGAGAAAAGAAGACAACAATGTAGTGTAGGCTTATGGAAATGTATTTTTAAATATACCCCATAAACATCAAGAACCCTATTTGGGAACAAAAGATAATATTTTTTATGTCAAGTGGATCAGTGATCAGTTTTTTCTTTCATCATGGAGCTTTCGGTGTCAAAATCTTGCACCATTATACTAATGGGTGTTATAAAAGATATTATAAATAAATTTTAAGGGAATTATCATGTTTGTATAACCTAGGATGAAACATTATCAAGGATCCAAAGTTTATACCCAGTGGTAGTGCTATCGGGATTACCATGTATTCCGCATTGAAGTAGAATAGCTCGTCTATTGAAGGCATTGAGAGGTGGCTTTACGAAGATGATTCTATTTCTGTTGAGGCATTACCCAAGAACCTTAGCACAAAAAAGTGGTGTTAATATGATTAGGACTACGAATTCCCTACAAGTAATTCATATAAAAAGTGAAAATTCATGGATTGGAAAAGACAGGCGTGTGAGTATCAGTGCGAGTATCGGTGTTGACATGAAAGAATAGAAGATATGGGATTCTTATAACTTAATGGTGAAAAAGTCAATGAATTTTTGCAAAGAAAAATCTGTTAAAAAAGAAGGAAAATAACGATTACATTCCAAACATGAATAATGAAATGCATATCAGCTGAGTGTAGTGAATAGGAGCCTTAATGTCTCTAATTATGGGAAACCATAACACTATGATAGAATCATCAAAAAACACCATGAAGAACATTATATAGGACATCATCTATCAAAATTGAATTCCATCCATCAAAAGGACATCAAACTAACTCTCCTCCAGCATCTACTCCACTTCAATGACCACCTCTGATGCACTATCTATACAACCCTTAATTCCTAAAAGAACACTCACAAATGAGATAAAAATATCCAATAAAAAATAACAAAAACATAAAATATAACCAGAGAACAAAGGTGTGCATTTCATAACATTCAAATAAAAAATCTATAGAGAATATGATATCATCATCCCCAATGCCCCACCAAAAGGTACCATAATTAACCAGCATAATAAATCATAACAGAACAAAAAATAAAGAAATTAACATGAATAAAACCTTAACAACCAAAAGAGAAATTACAATATAAACAAAAGTAAGCAACATAAATATCTGAATCGCAATTAAGATTCCCATTTTCTATGACAACTATAGGAGATCCACCATATTTTACATCAATAGCATGATGAACACATGTTCCCCACCATGAAATGACCTTCCAAAGAAGACAAATCCATCCAAGAATCACATCCATCTTCATTTTTAGTGTATTATTTCATAGTCAAAAAAAATCTAAACCAAAAAAAAGAACCTAATAGTGGGAAATAACCAGTCCAAATTAGCTCATTCAACAGCCATTTGAGACAAAAAAAAAGAACCTCCAAAATACAATATCTCCATCACATCCAACCGCCAAATACATAGTGCGAAACAGAAGAATAGTATTGAACTGACCACCATTCTCTACGAGGGAGAATGACCATGAAGAAGAATCGTGTGCCCATTGGATCAAGATGGACAGGCCAACAATGTCCTAGGCTCAGAGGGACATATTCATGACCTAGAAGTACCACTAGAGCTGACATGTGAAGAAACCCTTAATGATAGGGGGATCAAAGTTGGGTGAAGCATAAATTGATATACCCTGAATGGAAAAAGAGAAATGGAAAATCAAATCCTAGTGAGGGTCAATCCAAGATGATGGGGAAGAAAATATAAAAATAAAACACCAAAAGAAACCTAAACAACACCAATATCACCATACAAGACCAAACCTACACAACATTACATTCAAGATAAAGAATGCATCACCAAACGTGAGTGAAGAGAGAACCGAGAATATAATGGAAAGCCATGGGAGGGATATTTTTTACTAGGGAGAACAGTGATGAACCGAGTTTTTGAGTGCAAGAAGAGATCCCTGGTGCAGAGGCGGAGAGTGATAAATAAGTGGGGATAATGAAGGCATAGGGAATACATGAGCATTGGGGGATGTGAGGGTGATGTGAGGCGAGGCAGGGTGGTGGGAGGCAAGGCGGGGCAGCGGGAGGCAAGGTGGGGCGACAGGGCAGTGGGGCAGGGAAGACATGATGATTGGGGTATTAGGGTTGTGCTTTTTTAAAATGTATATTAATTTTTTTAAAATAAATAATATTGAAACATATTAAAAAAGTAATATTCAGGGAAAATTGAATAATAGTGTTGAAAAATATAAAAACATATAATATTTCATGAACTAAACTAAATTATGATCTGTTTTTAATAAAACCCCTTGAAAAAAAAATTAATTTGGCCATAAATTATATATATATATATATATATAGATACATACAATAATATTTTCTTAATTTTTTATTAATAAAATCTTTTTTTGTTATTGTATGGTTTATTGTAACAATTTTTATTGACGGAAAGAGATTTACTGGTAATAGTCATTATTTATAAAAGATTCTTGTGCTAGTAAAAAAATGTTGGTATTAGTATGATAAAGCAATAGATTCAACTGTTGGTAAATGAAAGTTGGTATTGAACAACCAATACCAATAGATATATCTTTTGGTAAAAGTAACTATTGGTCTCAAAAATTAATACCAATAAATCCTAATATCTATTTGAAATGCTCATTTTTACCAACAGATATATTATCTGTCAATAAATGTCTGTTGGTATAAGCCATTTTTTTGTAGTACTTATTTTTCTTACTATGGAGAGACTATTTAGATTCATCAAACAAGAGAGAAATTTTTGAGAAATCATATGACTCGACTGGTAAAATTTCTTTCGAGAAACCATAAAATGGAAGAATCAATGTGGGAACCTAAGGATGTTATAATGAAGAACCAAACTAATCTATTTAGAAGGAAATATTCATGAAAAATCTAGAGGAAAAAAATTTTTATGGAGGGAAGAATATAACACTTCGATATTTTATTATATGTATCTTCTTTAATAAATTCAATTTTTTCGATAACTTACATTGCACAAACTAACCATGATATATTATTAAATATTAACCTGATCATTATGTATAGTAATACACTCATTAGAATAAATATTTCATCTAGGAAATTATAAATAAAATTTATGTGTGTCATAAATGATAATATTATATATTTATATACCAAAATAATTAAATATTTTTTTTTAAAAATAGTAAATTAAGTGTTTTTATTTTTGTGGAACATAAATGTTTATTTATAACATTATAATTAATATATTATTTGAAAGAAAAATTATTACCATAAAATATATTCACAATATAATTTTTCTTTTATTATAATTACTAGATAATTTTATGAGACCATAATTAATTTTTCAATGTGTCAAAAATTGGTTATAATATTAAAATCGGTATTTTTCGAATAAATGATTATTTTAATTAAAAATTAAATTTATCATATTTTGAAAAATATTTTCATAAAATGTAGTTCATTTTTATAATCCACTCATATAAAAATTATTATGTTGAATTTTTGGTGTTTTTTAAAAATAGTTCAACTTTTGGTGAATAGTGAAATATAGTAATGTACAGTACGTAACATTTTTAGCCAAATGCATGATTTTTTAGTAATGTATGGTGTAATAACCATTATATAGAAATAAAATGAACTATTTATAGTACATATTCACATTAATCAACACTATTTATATTTTTGATCCAAAATAATAATCTAATGTATAAAAAATCAGAAACACCCCTCTCCCCTCCAAATAAATACCACCCTCGCCACCTCTTCTCCTCACACCTAATAATCCTTGAATATTAAATATTTTATGCATAATTACCCTCTAAATCATCTTAAACAAATTTTATACCAACTCTTACAACAAAAATTCCAAATCCAAGTTCCCTAACGTGGTTCCCAAGGATACGATATTCAAGAGGTAAAATCCTCCTTCCACTTTTGTTTTATTATCTTTTATTATTCAATCCTCAACTACCATATAAAATATTTCAGGGAAAAAAATTAAAATATATAAATATATAACATAGTTTTATTATTCAAATTGAATATCCATCATCAATTTTATTCTTTTCGCCTTTAATTTTAAAAATGAAAACAGCATCCATGAAGTGTCAATTCACCTCCTTTGTGAATGATGAGTTTTCATTTCCCATTACCACATTCAAGTATGGTCATAAAACCATTATTATATTAAAATAATACTATAATATATATATATTATTTTTTATATGATTATCTAGAACAAATATATAAACATAATATTAAATAAAAGTATACATGTTTATGATGGTCGTAAAAACCGCCAAAATAAACGAAGACATTTTTGTCAACATTTTATATAATGAATCATCCTCATACCATATAAAAAAATTATATATGAGAAAATTTTAGCATTTTTAAGATCACTAAAACATAATAATTTCACTTTTGGATAATAATTCTAATTTCCAAAGAACTTCTATAAGTATTTACAAGTGAACAAATAGTAAAAATGTGAATCAAGAACTCCCAAAACAACGAAATTAAACATTATTACTCAATAGAATGGAATAAATAATACTAATAAAATTATAATAAATCCCGAATAAGTATAAGGGGTTTTGAAATAATTTATTAATGAATATAATTTTATTATACATCACATTAATTACAAGTGAAAAATTATTTCATACATAAGGTAAGGGATTTATTATCTCACTATTATTTTTTTCAGATATATTCTTTATTTGACCCTTATTTATTGATTATGGTGTATATACAAATCATTTTATTAATTATCATCAGTAATTGAATATTTAATTAAATTTAAAAACTTCTTGCATCAGGGATATGGTTATTTTCTATGCCGTATAACATTTTTTCATACATTGTTTACATTGAATTTTGTTTTAACTGGGGAAATATTGATTAAACATTATCCTATACACAATAAAGATATGTTTATAATGAGTATTTTTCATTAATTAAATATATATATATATATGAATAATTATTTTTACTATTGGTTATGGGTGTGTATTGAAATTATATATCCCCTCGATGCATCAATGTGTCTCATGACACAAAACTTTCAGCAACAACCCCTTTGTATTTGGTTCCAAGTAGAATCTATTGGATTATAACCACATACTTAAACAATATTGTGAAAGGAATTAATGTTAGTGGTCCATGTTTTAAATAAATAATGATTAATAATTAATTATTTTCTTCCTTTAATGTTCAGTTATTATTATCTATAATATTTTTAATATGAAAAAATCTATGGATTCATTTTCATTTTCAGTTTATTAATTAAATGGAAAGAGTTTTTTAGTTATTAAATATTGGTTATGAATTACTGATTCCAATTCACTTATTATAGATTAATGTGTTTACAAATATGTAATAGTTACCAAGCATTTTATATCCCCCATTTATTCTTTTCCTTATCCAGGTTAAGAAGATGAAATATTTGAACATGGGTCAAGGAAGTAGTTTATTTTGACTTATTATGAACTATATTTAGTTAACAATATAATTAGCTAACCATGTACATATAAATTTCTTCAGGTCTACAAAATTTATAGATCCTTCTTGATGTGGTCTCTTTTATCTATTCCATAGTTATTAAATGACCACTAACTTTGGGCTACTATGTTCTAGGTTGTTACATACATTTCACAAATGACTTATATATATTTTTCCAAATGAATTAGAAAATTTGAAAATATTTTCTCATTTTCCAGTGATTTATGTATGTTTTAATATAAAATGTTACATTACAACTAAAATTTAATAGTTGGAGTAACATTAGGAAATATATGTGTTGAATTAGTGTGTGCTTGATTACATTATTTTGAAATTACATTATGGGTCTGTAACACCAATAGTGTAATTATGATGTTTGTTATATGTTATTTTATGATTATGAGGCTTGTTTTATGTTCCCAATAATATTAAACTTCAAAATTATAAAATTTGGAGTTTTCTTAACATGATTAGGGTGAATGTTATAGCAAAAAACAAATCAAGACCCTTATGGGGAATCAATTAACCGTTATCTGTAGTTCATTTTAGACACACACTATTGAGGTTTCTGGATCCACATATATGTTGGCATGGACTATGTGATCCATTTTAAAACCCTTTATATTTCATTTGGGTCCTGGAGTGATGGTTTTTATCTCATGCATGTTTTGGAAAAAAATTAAACAATTATTCCAATAAACACTATAATTTGAAAGAAACATTTTACACAGTTGGACCATCATTTTTTCAATCTTTATAGAATACATGGTGAACTGTGCTATTGGTTATTTCATACGCAGTGACCTAAATACAGTTGGAACATGGATTAGAAAATCATATCTAAAAACCATGTCCTTCCCGTATTCATTAAAACATGTGTTTCAGTAAATATACATGCTCAATTTTAACCCTACAACCCTCTTTTCTTCTACCTCTCATTCTAACAAAGCAGGCACCCCTAGGGAGAATCTCCTCCCTTCTTCCCATCAATTTATGTGGTCTTATTCCTTGGAATCAAGTGAATTTCTCCATGTTAATTCCTTATAAACACATAAATCCCTTCCATTCCCCCATTACCTTGATTTTTAATACCTTATATGAATCCAAATGTTGGTTTCAGTTGATTTTAGGGTCAGGATTCATCTAAATCCTGAGGATTTTTTTATTTAGGGGTTGTAAATGGAATTTATTGGATTATTGGATCGTTCACTATCATATGTGGTTAATTCCATCTTGATTTCCATTGAACCATTTTAGGTGTTCCCTTTTCGTTGATGTATATTTCATACCATTACATTTATTATGGTTTTTGAATGATTTTCCATGTCATAAAAATTATTTTTATCCATAAGGGTCAAAGATTGATTTAATGTAGATTTAATCCTTTGTAGTGAATTATATTTTAAGCATACTATTTTTGAAAATTTATAATAGGTTTTAAATGTGTCTATTAGTTTTGAATGTGGTGGTAATCATTAGATTGATTATTTTATAAATTATTTCTTTTCATCAACTCATTTTCAAACCATGTTTTTGAGTATTTTAAATTGTTTTAAATTTTTTAAATGTGTGTTTTGATTTTAATGGTGTGGGTTAACCTTTGTGTATAGTATTTTAATCATTTTTATAAATATGGTTAAATAAAAAAGTTATATTAGAAGTTTAATTTCCCATTTGGGTTATAAAAATTTCTTAATAAAATGGGATCCCAAAATTTAATTTGTATGGATTTATAAACACTATATGTTATATTACAATTCAAATCATGTTTTCAAAAGGATCATTTGGAAATTTATGAGAAATTGTTTTTCATAAAAAAATATCAATCCCTCTTTAACCCTATATGATTTTTGTTATACCAATGGTGTCTTGTGATCCCAAAATGGAATATCTTATACAGATGCATATTTATATTGCATTCATGCATAGATATGTATGGAGATATTCTTGTGAGGGTGTAGGAAGTTAGGTTTTTGTTATCTCAAATGAATTATATTTGACTTACGAAATTTTTTTATCTCAAATGAAATATATTTGACATATGAAATGATTTATATGTTCTCACATCTATTTTAATTTTCATGGGATCCAATTGGGATCATAGTTGTGTAATTAGGTGGTTGAAAACCTAACGTAGGTTTCTAACTATTTAGGTAAATTTTCAATGTAATTGTGAAATCCTATGGGAGGAGTGTTATCAATTCGACAAAGAGAGATCAAGGTTAGTTGGGACTGAGAGATCCCAAGGTGTTGATATATCCTAGGAATGTTCAATAAATCAACCATTGATTTTTATGAACACATGGTGATTAATGAACCTGAAGTTATTTAATTAATTATATATACCATTTATTAGAACCTGATGGATTGACCCCATGATATTGGGATCCTATTGAGGATCATTTCATAATATTCCTCCATTTAATTTGATTTCATCCCATCCATATTATATTATTTTTTGGCACTTAAATGCCTTTTTTTGACACGTATCTTGGGATGGGACGTAGGGATGCTAATTTTGGTGCAATCCTCCTTATTTAAATTAAGATTTACTTTTCAAATTTTTTCAATAGAGGATTCAAAAAGATGTTAATTATAAAAAAGGATACTTATGAAATGGTTTTAAAGATGGACTTTAAAATTGTGGTTTTGTAAAAAGAGAATTAAACTAAACGAAAGTGTTTTTCCAATTATTTTTCATTTAATAAAAAAAATAAAAATATTTTTAACCTATTTACGATGTTTTCATTATTTATTCCTGTTAATTATTAATTAAAATGTATATTCATATTATAAATTATAAACTACCAATATTATAATGAAATATGAAATCAACTACGATTTAGTGGGCGGTTACTTAATACTCATTTTACCTCACACCAAACGTTTTACAAGTCTAATTTCATCCTATTTTGATTTTTTCATATTTTAATTCCTAAGGGAGATGTTTTTATTGGGTGTTCATCATCGGTCACAAATAGGAAAAATATAATTATGGGGTTTTTATTTATCTTAGGGTTTTTAATTGGACACTTGGCCTATTAAATTTTATGCTTTAGCTTTATTTGTATTAGATTCCACTATTTTTTTATATATCAGTTTATATTTTATGGTTGTATTTTTTTTATTCTTATCACCTATTGGATGGAAAATATTTTTCTTTCATCTATATATTTATATTATTTTGTGAGGGATATATCGTGACCAATGCATGATCCTTGATTCCCATAAATTATTTTCCCTCTCATGGGTATCTCGATTGCCCTTTGGGCCTTGTAATGTTTTAGGTTAGGAGATGGGTTAGATGGAACCCCAATAAGGTCTGTTACAAAAAGGAATTATAGTTTATGATCTTAGTATGAATAATTTTTTTTATGTTCCATCTTGTTATTTAGGTTTTTGGTAATGTATAGATAAAGAATTTAAGACATGGATGATATATAAAGGGAGAATTTCACAATCTCTTTTCCTACTTGAGCCTCATGTCTCTATGGGTAGATTATATTTTTTATTTCACTCTATATTTTCATTTTATGGAGTTGTTGGATGGTGGTATGATGTCTATGGAATTAGTTCTTTGATCCTCAATGTCATGGAATAAGATACCTTATTGGATCATGGTTATTGATTGGAATGGAGAGGGAAAAGGAGTTTAAGTGTGAGGTTGTCTTGTAGGGACTGAAAGACCATAAAATAACCAAATTTTTTATTTGAGATACATTGCAATGACTAATTCATTATTTTCATGTGTCTAATGGCTATATGTCCATGTCAAGAATGGTTCCATATCTCATATGATTTTTTCTATTTAGACCCCTTGATGCTTGGATTTCCTAGTATATCACGGAAATTTTAAAAGGGTCATGATGGGTCTTGTGATTTATTGACATATTTTGATTGTGTTTTGTTGAGGCTTATGTTATGAAATTTTTTATTTATTTCACATGTGATGTGAAATTGGTATGGTTTGGGTGAAAAATTAATTCCAGGATAATAATGTTTTCTCGATTCAATAAAACTCCCCATGGAACGTTTTTTAAATCAGTTTACTTTCTTAAAATGTTTTCAAATTATTTTTCTCACTTTAAAATTTAGAAATTTTTTTATGTGTGACTTATTTTCTAATCAAATCAATATTTTTTTAAAATTATTAAATTAGAATGGTGTTTTCACATAAATTTCATTTTTAAATGTGCGTTTTCATTATTAAAGGAAATCATTGATTTCCAAAATAGAACATTGTTGCTTGATTTTTACACATGTAGAATTTTTAAAAGGAGAAAGAAATTGAAATTTTTTCAAACTAGATGTTTTAAATTTTTATACGAAACTCAAAATGGTATTTTAGTTTTAAAATAGGTGATTATTTGTTTTGAAATTGATTTTAGAAATTCTTTAAATTAACCATGTTGAGTTAAGTATTGAGGTTAAAATTTTAAAATGGTTTTCATTAGGTTTTTAATGAATTGAATACTTTAATAGTTCCTTCGTATTAAATATGTGTGGTTTGGGACTCTTCCTTATGGTAATATTTATTGTAAAATATGTGTTTTTGGAAAAAAAATGTTTATTTTTTGCAAATTGTTTGATTTTTTACTCCATCATGTGATTTTTTGATAGCTTGGTATACTTAAAGAGACATGACTATGTGAACCTCATGCTTCTATTATTTTAACTTACTCCTCCCATATAGTTCAAATTTGGTATGTAAAGTTATTTTCATTGGGGATATTCCTCTTTTCGGAGTTTACTAATCCAGTTATCTGAATAGAGTGGAATGTGTTTTCTTCTCCTCTTGGTAGAGTTCCCTGGAGTTATTAAAATTTGTATTTGAAATTTGAGTTTACTTGGTAATAGTGTATCCAAGTGGATTAAGAAATGATACATGCTTTGATGTTGGACTAGTGAATGTAGATTTTTATTAAAAACTCTTTTCTCAGATCTAGTTTTGGTTGTTTGTTTGATCAGGATTAGAAATTTTTCAGATTGATGGAGTGGTCATTAAATTTTGTATCATTTTGGTACTTATTTATGTAATTTTTAAATGGAGAACCATTTTTTAGATTTTGGATGGTTGTTTTTTTGTAGTATTGGATTGAGGAAATCCATGTCGGTGTTTTCTATAATTTCTCATTATGAGAGTTCTTCCTTTTTGGGAATGTTTATGCTGCATTTATTGTTTCAATGTTTTGTTTTATTTGAATGGTTTAGGCTATGGGATGAGTTTTTCTTATTTTTTTATATGGGGTACTTTTAGGGATCTTGTATGGGTATCTGGGGTTTTAGTTTAATTTTCAATTGGGTTATGGATTCCCCCATGGTGAGTTTTCCATACAAATCATCATGGGATGGTATTCCAAGGATATGGGTTCAGTAAACCTTATATGCATCTTGTATCCCCATTTTAAAAGCATAATGTTTCAATGTGAATCATATTTCCATTTGATATGCTCCTTGGTTTTGGGATATGATGGGTTTGGTGATCCAGTTTTGTGTTCCTTCGAGATTTTTCAAGGTTTACTTCCTCCCTTCAGGAATAATCTAGTTTTTCAAGAAGATCAATTTTTTCTTATAGGTTTTTTTTCAAATTTTGTATCTATTTTCTACTAATAGATATGAGAATTTATCAAGGTATAATGTTTCATGATGGAGTGAATTTTCAAAATCACTATATCATTATGATGATTATTTAATTTAATTTTTTATTTTGATGTTTATTTTATGTTTGTATGATGTTTTAGCCCGATAATTAGAAAATTTATTTTTTTTATTGTGCATGGTAAGCACACATGGTTTAGGTTAAGCTGTGTGCAGTCACATAAATGGTTCTAGGTAAATTTTACATGTAATTTATTTGGAATAAACATGGTTTGGGTTTCATGTCTAGTGTATGGGTTGGATCAAACTATGAGAGTCCTTCGAGAAACCATATAGGATCCTGTAGTGCCTGATGTAATGGTTGATTTCTTATACATGGTTTTGTAAATAGTATGAAATGTTGTAAAATAAACTCTAAAATTTTTTAGTTCTATTATTCATGATTAGAACATAGTTTGGTCAACCATGTGGAATTCCAAATGAATGGTGAGAGTGTGTTTAGTATAGGAAATGACCTATTCACTATTCCAAAATAGTTTGAAAATAGGTTTTTCAAAACATATGGAATACCTAAAATTCATTAAAATTTACTTAGTTAGTTTTAACCCACCGACAATGTTTCCTCTCCCTATAATTTGAAAAGACCAAGTGACCCTATGGATCTTTTCCTCCCTTTTCCCCTTCAATTTTAGGGGTCCTACTCATTAAATTCATGTGGATTTCTCCATAGTATGTTCCTAAAAACAACATATTCTATTTTATTACCTCATTCCCATTATATTTAATTCCACCAAAGAACCAAAATGTTCATATTGGATTTATTATAGGGTATGTATTGGTTTGAATCATGGTTATTTAGTCATTTAGGGGTTGTAGTGGGCATGTCCTGGCTTTTTTGTAGTATTCACTATGATAATCAATTACTTTTGGCATGATGGTCATTGAACCAAGGTTTCTGTTTCTTTGTTTTCACTCTAAATTATACCCATTTAAATACTTGATGGTTTTGGAATGATTTTTAATTTATGTTATGCCTGTATGAATCACCTGCAAGGTGATAATATTGATTTCATGTTTTTTTAAACCTTGACAAGGAATGTGATTCAAAGCCAATTATTTATGAAAATTCATAAATATATTTTATTGTATTCTTTTACTATTTAAATTAGTAGTGAGAAATGTTTTTAGGTTTCTGAAAATGTTTTTTTTTTTAATATTTTTTTTAAAGGGTTTGGGTGTTTTAATGTGTTTATTGTTTTTATCAGTGGATTTTGAAGGTTCCGGAAGCAGCGGAATCACGTGGGTGGATGTGCCCACTTCGATTTTTTTCATTAGCAATGATCAATCTGGGATCAATAAAATGATAAATACCAGTCTCCACAGATCGAATCACAGAAATAGACAAAGAAGAAGGATAGTCCCGGATCCAAAAAAAAGGATCGTCAAAAGTTGATTATAATTAATTTAATTAATTGAAAAGAAGTACCTTTTATGGCGTTTTTTCTTCGTTGATATTTCTGATCGCGTTTCGATGTGATCTTTCATTGCATCGCAGAATCCAAGTATAGACTTCCTCTAGTGGTTATCTACACGTGCACCACGTATCTATGGTTGTCGCCAAAGGAATCTCCGGGTGCTAGCATGGAAAAGCCTTTGCTTGCATTGTCCACCTAGGATCGCCTTGATCCGATGGAAGAGGATCTCTCTCGGTCTTAAGAACATTCTTGTTGGAAGGAGTTCATTCGGTCTTGAGAGAATTCTCTAGAATTTTTTTGCACAACGATTATGGAAAAGTGTTGGGGTTGTGGGGATATTTATAATCGGGTTTGAGGTTATAGAGTTATGATAATAAATAAACTCCTTACACGTTTTATTTATTTCATTAACTCTTATTGAAAACCCCCATGTCGAATCATTAATTACCTGACATGCGCCCACACTGATTATAATAAATATCATTTAATAAAACAATATTATAACTTCAAAATCCAGACTGGAAATACAACATGATGTTTAATTATTAATACATGGTGTGTACTTTTTTTTCATAAAACTACACGGCGTGTAATCATTAATACATGGCGTGTACTTTTTTTCATTTCCTTTCCAAAATGAAAACTACGCAGTGTGTAATCATTAATACATGGCATGTCCTTGTTTTCAAAATAAAAACTACACAACGTGTAATCATTAATACACGGTGTATACTAGTTTTCATTTTATTATTCCTCCATAATTAAAACGATTTATGCTTCCTTGAATAATTATTAAACCACAAACATGAATAATCTTTATTCTACTTGGGATACTTTAATACACATAGTGTGTGACCCTCTAGGCCTCTTTCTCATTGGCATTAGGCGGGCTTGCCTAAAGTCCAAGATTACTGTCTAGCAACAGGTCAAGGCACCCAAGAGAAAGAAGTTGACGCCGCATTGATGTGTCACCTCATACGTATGTTTACTATGTAATTTAATACCTTTGTCTCAATATCTCATCAAGAAAGTTTCATGGTAGTGTCATAAACCTATATTCTTGATCTGTCATTCTTTAACTTCTAGAAATAAACTCTCCATGAAACCATGGACATGCAATTTATTTGACATTTCTATTTCTATCAAAGGGACCGAGATATTTTCTTCCATAAATATGGAAGGGAAAAATCCTTCCTTGACTTATCCATTAATAACATGTCATTCATGACACACCCAACATACCCTATTCTCTCCAACTATCTTCATGATAGTTTTTGTCAGCAAATATAAGTGTGCGAGTCATGACATGAGTTAATGATAATATTCCAGTCTAAGGACCATTACACACGCTCGTAGATAGCAATTTCTGATGACACCAAAACATGCATAATTTCTACTGGCGGGTCTGTTCTCATAATCTCCCATCTTGGAGATTACCAAGTGGGAACTCCATGAGATAGAGTCTTGTCTTCTTACAAGTACTCGCATGTGACGGTATGTATACTATGTGTCCTATCATAGTATGTCATCCAACAGTAGAACTTTATTTAAGAATATGGTTATAGAATTTCAAGGTTCTCATCATAGCAGGCATCTTCCCTGACCTTATCAATGCAACAAATATTCCAGGACATTATTATATTATATTCATGTAGAGTAATGAACAATATATAATAAGTGAACATTCATGTAATCAAAGTTCAAAATAGTTTGTTCTTAGGAAACCCACCCTAAAAAACTCCCACTTGAACTAGATCCAACTGCCTATGACTTTTAGTCCGCTAGACCTCACATGATGATCATGTTTCTGCAGAGTCAAGGATTTAGTCAAGGGGTCCACCATGTTGTCTTATGTTGAAATAATTCTCACTAAAACTTCACCTCTTTGAAAAAAAATCCCTCAAGAGATGATACTTCCTAATTATGTGCTTTGTCTGCTGATGTGACCTTTTCTCTTTTGCAAGTTCCACTGTTGTAGTATTATCACAATAGAGTGTGATAGGATATTTACTACTAGGTACTACATCCAGCTCTTGGATGAAGTTTCACATCCATACTGCTTCTTTAGCTACCTCAGAAGCTGCGATATACTTGGACTCTACTGTAGAATCTACAACCACACCTTTCTTTGAGCTCTTCCAGCTCACTGCACCTCTATTCAAACTGAATATGTATCTAATCTGTGACTTCATGTCATCTTGATCAGTCTGGAAACAAGAACTTACATGTCCTCTGATGACTAGTTCCTCATATCCTCCATAAACCTTTTGTAGACACAAGGCTCACATTTGTTCTTAAAAAAGACAAATTTCGTTACGTATTCATCAAAATGAATGTTCCATGACCTTGATGCCTTCTTTAATCCATAAATGGATTTCTGCAACTTGCATACCTTTTTGGCATCCTTTGGAGTCACAAAACTTTCAGGTTGTGTCATTTATACATCTTCCTGGAGGTTCCCGTTAAGGAATGTTGTTTTAACATCCATTTTCCAAATTTCATAGTCATGGTAAGTGGAAATGGCCAATAAAATTCTAATGGATTTCAGCATCACAGCTGATGAAAATGCTTTATCATAATCAATTCCTTGAATCTTTCTAAAACCTTTTACAACCAGTCGTTCCTTATAGGTGTTGACTTGCCCCTCCATGTCCATTTTCTTCTTGAATACCCATTTATTACCAATAGGCTTTACATTAACTGGAGGATCTACCAAAATCCAGACTTGGTTTTGGTACATGGAATCCATTTCAGAATTCATGGCTTCTTGGCACTTGGCAGCGTATGTGCCTTCAACTGCTTCCTTGTAGGTAAGAGGATCATCATTGTTAACCAATAATGAGTCACCATCCTTGGTGATAAGAAAACCATATCGTTCTGGTTCTCTCACCTCTCTCATGATCCTACGCAGTTCTTGTGTATCTTGAATATATTGTTCTTCCATGGGGCTTTATGGAATCTATTCTTGTACCAACTCCTGTGTATCTTGATCCTTCACTTCATTTAATTCTATCTCGCTCCCACTATCTCTTTTGGAGATGTGATCCCGCTTAAGGAATATGGTGTGTCTTTCCACTGTAACCTTTTTTTCTGAGGGTTTGTATAGGTAATATCACCTTTTTTTCTTGGGATATCCTATAAAGAAACACTTTGTGCCTCGGGGTGCAAGTTTGTTACCTGAAGAGGCCTTAACAAATCCTTCTCTACCCCACACATGTAAATTAGATAACATGGCTTTGTGTCCACTCTTTAACTCATATTGAATACCATTTATCGATTTATTTGGTACTTGGTTTATTATGTGTGCTAATGTTTGTAATTCATATCCCCAAAAGGATAATGGAAGACTTGCATGACTCATCATTGATCTCACCATGTCCAACAGGGTGTGGTTCCTCCTTTCACTTACACCATTCCACTGAGGTGTGTAAGGAGGAGTGAGTTGAGATAGAATCCCAAACTCCCGTAAGAAATCTATGAAGTTCTAATTAAGATATTCTCCTCCTCTGTCTGAGTGGATTTTCTTAATTTTCTTACCAAGCTGGTTCTCAACTTCATTCATGTATTCTTTGAACCGATAAAAATAATCTGACTTATTCATCATTAAGTAAATATATCCATATATACTAAAATCATTAGTTAAAGTTATGAAGTACGAGAACCCACCCCTTGCTTCAACTAGAAATGGACCACACACATTTTTGTGATCTAATTATATAAGCTCATTATCCCTTTATCCTTTCCCACTAAATTGGGCTTTGGTCATTTTTCCTTGTAGACACACATGACATTCACCAAGTGGTTTTAGTTTGAAATAATCTAAATACCCATCTTGATATAATTTTTTCAAATGTTTCTCATTGACATGAACTATCCCGTGATGCCAAAGTTGGGTGTGGTATGAGTCATGTGAATTAACTTTTTCATCAATTTCCATTACTAGGTTTGTGTAGTCTAACACATAAAGGCCGTTATATAAACGTGCCCTACCAAAACAAATGCTATCTTTATAAAAGTAACAACATTCATTTCTAGACATGAAGATGAATCCATCAATATCTAATCTGGATACTGAAATAGTGTTTTTGGTTATAGAGGGTACATAATAACATCCTTTTAATACCAAGACCATCCCAGTAGGCAATGTGAGGTGGTAGTCTCTGACAGCTAGAGCAGCGAGTCTGGCTCCGTTGGCTGCTCGCAGATCCACCTCACCTTGGTCAATCTTTCTGAATCTACTTGGTTCATGTATTTGGATAAAGATGTAATAACCACAAGTAGTATCTAATAACTAATTATTAGAAACATATAGATTGCATTCGATAACAAACGCACCTGATGCTTCCCCTTGCTTCCTTGGATGGGTGCGGTTTTTCTTCCAGTGGCCCTTCTTGCCACATGCGAAACAAACAGCCTCATGTTCTCTTGCCTCCCCTTTGATATTCCTTTTCTTGTAAGGCCTTGAATAAGTTTTGGTCTTAAATCTCTTCACCTTCCCTTTCCTTTTATTCACCATAAGGATATAAGGTTTATCATGCTTCATATCATTGTACACTTGGAGAATAAGGATAAGAAGATCAGATAGAGACTTCTCAACGTTGTTCATGTTGAAATTTACAACAAAGTTAGAGAAGCTCTGGGGGAGTGGTGCGATAATGAGATTGGTACCTAGTTCTTCGGGGAGTTTAAACCCTAGAACCTCCAATCACTCAATGTAGCCAATGATCTTGACTACATGAGGCCCATCTGGGGAACCCTCTCTATGATTTCTCTGAAATTGAGCCTTGGAGATCTAAAACCTTTCCTGTCTTTCTCTCTCCTAGTATAGACCACGGAGGTTCTCGATCATGCTATAGGAATCTATGTATTCATGAGACTTCATGAGATCACCAGAAATTTATGATAGCATCAAACATTGAACGTCGAGTGCATCGTTCAAATATTGATCATGGACCAAAAAATCATGATCACCCACCCCTTGGGCAGGAAAATCAGGAAGTGAGGACTCCAGCACTTAAAACTTTCATTCATGGCATAGGATAACCCGAAGGCTCCTAAACCATTCCTAAAAGTTACTGCCGGTGATAAAATTGTCTTTATCCAGAATTGATCACAGAGAGAATGTGGTTGGTGAGCTTGTCATATTGATTCTACAAATTAGAAGAGCAGATTTATTAGTACATTCTTGATTACATTTTATGAAAAATAATATATGAATTTATTAATTCTCCCATTATTTTATCAAATACCAATGGCCCTCACCATTGAACTCATAATGTCTAGTTGCTTTGACATTATAGTGGAAAGGATCCATATTCCCCTTCACATAACCCCAACAAGGGTTGGTAAAGCTATTTGAAGGTATTTAGGTAGGTATGTCTTTGCCAACTGTGAACTTACAGTTCCTTGATCTGTTGAGTGGACTCTCCAATCCTGAAATCCTGACTTGTATTTCCTCAACACTTTACTTCATTTTACAACAAGTCTAGCAAGGGCTACTCCTCTGGATGTAAAATGTTTAAGTCAACCTAAAACTTTCATAAGAGCTTTCTTTATAAAAGTAAGTGTCCCAACAAGGGTTGGTCAAACACATAGTTTTATTGAGTCTTTCCCTTAATCAAGAAAAGGAAGGCTTGGTCTGACTTAATATGGTATTTGAGGGATTTTATTATTTATGTGTAGTTTTGCATTATCACATGCTTGTTAATATTAAGTGATGCTTGCTTAAGAGATGAACCATGTTATGATAATGTTTATTCATAGTCTGGTTTTTATTTTATTCCATCTTTGCATGCTTGTTTATTTCATTAATTATGTGATAGTGACAACACATACATAATAAATAAACCATGTAATCAGACAGAAATAAAATAAGATGTCATGATCATGAGCTTCTATTGGTTAGCTTATCTAGCGATTTGATAAGCTAACCCTGACCTAGGGAAAACACCTTGAACCTGATGGTTCATGTTTTGCAGCTCTCATATATCCACCTTTGTATCTTCTTGTGTTGTTTTCGCCTCATCTTCGGATTTTTGAACTATCTCCACTGTCTTGGGAGATCCTCTATTACATTGGGTTTACATTAAAGAAAACATGGGCACGCAGGCCCTACATTTTATTGCAAGAAGGATCGTAGGCCAACGAATTTAAATTAAACAAATTTAAATGAAACCATACAGACATAGAAAGGTTATTTGGTCTATCTCATGATAATCCATAGCATTCAATGACATTTACGCATAATTAGAATTCAAATTATTTTAATCGTTCTATTATTTAAGATAAGTCACACTTGAATGCAATTAATTATGATCATATAATTAATAAATTCTTTATCTTAAATTCCTTTATAAATATCCTTGAGATTATTCTCATCCACATTCCTTGTATAGGTATTTGTATTTATGGAGGAAACCTGGTGAAATTCCATTTACACGCCATGTATTTTTCACCTTTTATCCAAAGTACACGCCGGGAGATTTGGCGAGTTTTCTATACTTTGGAAATTTTGGAGTACACGGCGTGTACTTCCTTGTTATGCGGTTACCATCCAGGCATTCTCGTGTATGCAGAACATGGATTCTCCTTGTACACGGTTTCACCTGGACCGTATCGGACAAAACGTCATGTTGATTCAACATACACACCGTGTATTCTGCTGTCCATGCACCGTTCAATTTTGGTCAACACAGTGTAATAAAACTCAGCTATACTCAATTCACATAGCGTAGTTTGGCAGACCAGTACCAGTTCATTGAACCTAAGTACATGGCATGTAGTTTTCACTACACGCTGTGTATTCTTTTGTTGTACGGATAGAAGGATTGGCTCCTCTGGATGAGATCCTCATTTATAATTTAATCAAAATTAAAATTAAAAGTTCGTTTCAGTGATTTGAATCGAGAAATGAAGGAGGAAGAACTGATCTCATTCATTCATTTTTATAGAACAATTTATCTTGAATTGAATCAAATATAAATGCGTAAATTATCAACAAAAATTAAATAACTATAATCAACATTGTAACCTTGCTCTGATACCATTTGAAGGTTCCGAGCATAGCGGAAGCAGGTTGGTGGATGTGCCAACTTGGCTTTTTTTCATTAGCAATGATCAATTCGGGATCAATATGAGGATAAATGCCAGTCTCCATAGATCGAATAACAGAAATAGAAAAAGAAGAAGGATAGTCCTGGAACCACAAACGAGGATCGTCACAAGTTGATTATAATTAATTTAATTAATTGACAAGAAGTACCTTTTATGGAATTCTTTCTTCGTTGATATTTCTGATCATGTTCCGATGTGATCCATCAATGCATCGCAGAAGCCAAGTATAGACTTCCTCTAGTGGTGATCCACAGGTGCACTAAATATCTCTGGACGTCGTGAAAGGAATCTCTAGATGCTAGCGTGGAGAAGACTTTGCTTGCATTGTCTGCCTAAGATCGCCTTGATCCGATGGAAGAGGATCTCTCTCGGTCTTGAGATCATTCTTGGAGGAAGGAGTTCTTTGGGTCTTGAGATAATTATCCAAAATTATTGTTCACAATGATTAAGGAAAATTTTTGGGGTTGTGAGGATATTTATAATCAGGTTTGAGGTTATAGAGTTATGACAATAAATAAACGTGTTACATGTTTTATTTATTTCATTAACTCTTATTGAAAACCCCCATGTTGAATCATTAATTCCTTGACATGCGCCCACACTGATTATAATAAATATCATTTAATAAAAAAATATTATATCCTCAAAATCCCGACTGGAAAAACTACACGACGTGTAATTATTAATACATGGAGTGTACTTGTTTTTTATAAAACTAAATGGCATGTAATCATTAATACATAGTGTGTACTTTTTTTTCATTTCCTTTCCAAAATGAAAACTACACGAGATGTAATCATTAATACACAGCGTGTACTTGTTTTCAAAATAAAAACTACACAGAGTGTAATCATTAATACATGGTGTGTACTTGTTTTCATTTTATTCTTCCCCCATCATTAAAACGATTTAGGTTTCCTTGAATAATTATTAAACCACATACGGGAATAATCTTTATTCTACTTCAGATACTTTAATACACTTAGTGTGTGACCCTCTAGGCCTCTTTCTCATTGGAATTCGGTGGGTTTTCCTAAAGTCTAAGATTAGTATCTAGCAATGTGTCAAGGAACCCAATAGAAAGAAGTTGACACTGTATTAATGTGTCACCTCATATGAACGCTTACTGTGTAATTTAATCCTTTTGTCTCAATATATCATCAAGCATGTTTCATAGTAGTGTCATAAACCTATATGCTTGATCTGTCATTCTTTGACTTCTAGAAATAAACTCATCATGACACCATGGCCATGGAATTTATTCGACAGTTCTATTTCAATCAAAGGGCCCGAGATATTTGCTTCCATAAATATGGAAGGGACAAATCCTTCCTCGACTTATCCATTAACAATATGTCATTCGTGATGCACCCAACATACCCAACTTCCAGCCAACTATCTTCATGTTGGTTTTCGTCAACAAATCTAAGTGTGCGATTCATGACATTAGATAATGATAATCTTCCAGTCTAAGAAACATTACACACACTCATAGATAGCAATGTCCGATGACACCAAAACATGAGGAATTGCTACTAGAGGGTATGTTCTCATAATTTCCCATCTTGGAGATTACCAAGTGTGAACTCCGTGAGATAGAGTCTCGTCTTCTTACGAGTACTCTCACATGATGGTCTGTATACTATGTGTCCTATCAAAGTATGTCATCCAACCATAGAAATTTATTTTAGAATATTGTTATAGCATTTCAAGGTTCTCATTATAGCGGGGATCTTCCATGACCTTATCAATGCAACAAATATTCCAGGACATTATTATATTATAGTCATTCAGAACAATGAACAATATATAATAAGTGAAAATTTATATAATCAAAGTACAAAATAGTTGGTTCTCAGGAGACCAACCCTAACATATTTTTTATTTGGAAGGGTTGTGTTAGCCATATTCATTTGTATTTGAAACATTTATATAAACTTGGTTGAGATTAATGGTTTTTTAAGAGATGTGTATGTTCCCATTTTGGTTTTAAAATTTATTTAATAAAATTTGATCTTGGGAGTTGATTAAGAATAATTGGGAAGTATGGTGAGTTAAAATGTCATTATAAGAATGTTATCAAAGAGGAATTTTCTGGAAACATATGATAAATGGGTTTTATTAAAATATGTGAGACCCTATTTAGACTAATGTTTTTCTAGTTATACCCATGGTGGATTGTAATCCCATGAATGGATTGATAATATTAAAACAGATTTAAATTTCATCCATGAATTGAAGTGGATGTGGATATTATAATAGGGGTGTAGTAGAGAGGTTTCATTTATTCCAAATTCATTCTATTTGACTTCTTAAATGGTTCATTTTTCTTCACCTCAATTTGACATTGTAGGGGAGACCATGATTATTGGTATAGGTGACTTATGATGTTAATTTCTTAATATAGGTTGTTAAATTTATTAGGGACATTATCAATGGAATCGAGAGAGCCCAGGTAGGAAACATTCCCCACAGGATGAAGACTATTCATGAGAGCGGTGTTATCCATGAGACCAAGAGAGATCATTGTAGTTTGGGACCATGTGATCCCAAGGGACAGACAGAGCCTAGGTAGAACCAAGATATCTTTTAATGTTTTTTCCACATATGGTTATTAGTAAACCTAGAGTTAATTATTCATGCTATAACCCAATGATTAGTACTCAATGGATAGATACCATGACACTAGGATCCTATTTAGTATTTTTTTAAGGGATGTATCCTTTTATTTTGATTTCACCCCCTTCTTCTTCTATGACTATTTTTCACCTATGTAACTATTATTTATTTATCCTTCTCTTGGGAATAGACACATTGATTTTTGTTAGTGTTCATTCATCATATTTAATCTATGGTTTAGTTTTCAAATGTGTTTAAACTGGTTTTTGAATTATTTTTAATGAAGGGAGATGAAAGTGTGTTTTCACTGTAATTTTAAACTATATAAAAGTGATTTTGAAAGGGAATTTATTTAAATTAATTGGTTATATTCCAATGTGTTTTGGAATGTTTTGATGGGAAAGTGGTAAAAGGTTATTTTTCGAAACTACTGTGTGTTTGAACTTTCAAAATGTGGATTTAGGACATTATTTCATGTATTATATAGAATATGGGTTTCAATGATTTTTGGAAAACATTGGAAATTTTGAAACCATGTTTTTTTGTTAATATATGAATTCTGTAGGAACATTTTGATAAATGGTTCTAATGTGGGTCATTGAAATGGTCTCTTAGTAAAAAAGGGTCCTCATACATGGAAAAGTGTTTTCCTATTGATTGTTTTAGTTAATTTAAAATAAAAAAAAATAACATAGTTATGATGTGTTTATTTTCTAGTTATATAAATTCCTATAAAAAAGATATATTTCCCAACTTATTTCCAACTAAAAAATTGAGGATGTTATATGAAAGGGATTACATAGATTTGGAAGGTGGCGACCTATTGGGTTGTTTAGCTCTTGCCTATATTTTTAAAGGTCTTAGTTTATTCTAGTTTGATTACTTCCTTTATAGGTTCTTGATGGATATGTTTTTTTATAGTAAATATGGGACATGGGGAGGCTTGCGAGAGTATCTGGGATTTTCCTTAGCATAAGGTTCTATATTGGTCACTTGAACTGTTTTATTTTATTCTTTACATTTATTTGTATCATCTTCCATTCTTTGTTCTTTTATATATATCTGCATATTTTTTATTGGATTCATAGTTATTCCTATATCTTATTATAATTTTTTTCTTTATGGTAATTATTCGTATTGATTTTTGATGGCTAAATCTTCCTTAAGGCTTGTTCATTGATTCACAACCAATATTTAACATCCAATAGGGATTAGGAATGCCCTTTTTTCCCTTTGAAAAGATGGGACATGATAAGGGTTAAATTAATGTTAGGTTTAGTTTTTCACGGGATATTTTTACTTGAATATAAAGACAATATGATGGTGTTTTCCTAGTTTTTGTTGAGTGACACATGTTTCAAACTAAAAAAAATATAAACTAAAAACATGTACATTGAGCCATACTAGTCAAATTGTTAATATATTGGCATGAAGCAAATTCCAACATGTCACAACAGTCTTATAGAATATTTTCATAGAGAATCAAGACCATGATAGTGTGTGTTTTGAGTTTTTATTGAGTGAAACATGTATTTTACTAAAAGGATACTTTTAAAATGAAAAAAAAAATCATGGAAAAACACTCATACCATGTATCAGATTGAGGTGTGATTAATTATCATTAGCTCATTATTAGAAACAATCATATCCAGAATAGAATTCTTTGAATCCCTACTAAACATAAACAAATAAAATTAAAATCTAACATCTCTATGGGTATAAAAAATATATACCTCAAAATATCAACCATGGAAAATCCATCATAGATATTTTTTTGATAACTTTGTTGTACTTATAAAGTGCATAAACATCCACCAAACATATTGTGTGATTTTCATGAAAGAAAAAATACCATTATTTAAACATGGAACCTAGCCTATGTATAGTGGAATTGTGTTCCCTTTATTGGCACAAAATAATGATAGAAAAAATTCTAACTCTCCTCTACATGGAAATTATTTTATCCCTCATGTTAGATTTTTAACTCTCTAATGGGTACATTATTTCTCTTCATAAGCACAAAATTCTCAAATAAAATTCTTTGGGAAATCACCTCTACATTAACTCAATAAAATATAACTGAATAATCATTATGTAAAAATGATAATAGAATTTTCTAAATTTTAATTTGATAAAAAAAACTCATTATGATCTCTATGAGATAAAAAATACATTACAAATGTGATAGGAAATCACATATTCATAATATATAAAAACATTAATACACCGTCTATTTTATAAACTCATTTCTAATAAAATCATCATCTTTTTTTAATACATGGACTTTCCAAACACTATTTTTAATTTAAAATTATATGTTAATAGATGAATAAAAAATATTTATAATGATATTATAATTATCATTGGAGGTATACTTTAAGGATTCTATTTTATTGAAAAAATATGATATCATCTATAAATTATCAAATATG
This sequence comes from Viscum album, assembly GCA_963277665.1. Lineage (NCBI taxonomy): Eukaryota > Viridiplantae > Streptophyta > Magnoliopsida > Santalales > Viscaceae > Viscum > Viscum album. The sequence continues at coordinate 1,944,547,656 of OY728160.1, forward strand.
ATACCCACAATCATGCCATTGTTTTTTCCAAAAAATGAAAAATCATTGAGAAAAATAAATAATTTTTATTGATATTTGTTTTAATAGTGAAAAATAATTATATTTACGCTAATACTTATCCATTTTTAGAAATAAATTTGATTCTTATTCTCATGGACTTCCCTCATACTATGATTTTTAAAATATTTAAACACCACCCTATAATAAAAAAAATCATTAATAAGGAATATTAAATGTATTTCATGATGTTTGTTTGTAAAATGTTGAATCTACTGTATTAAAAAATGAGAAAAGTCATTGTATGTGATCGATCAACTGGAAATACATACTCAGAATATAATAAAATCATTAGATTATCTAAATTAATAAAAATTAGAAAACAATTCTTCTTAAATAAAAAAAAATAATATGTAATAAACTAAATGAAGATATATTTTATATAACCAGATTATAGTGTAATATTCTTAAATTGTTTCTCTTAAGAAGTTTTTTTCATCTAAAATATTCTTTTAAAACGTTGTGGCTTGTTAGTGTAGGATAATAAGAGTATCTTATTATGGATATACATACTAGAGGTAGGTGAATTGAAGTGTAATAAAAACATAATAAAACACAAATCCTCTTAAATTAATTTTCTTGTCTCAGACATAATCAAATTATTAGAGTGAATATAAAAATCATAGTTGATATGATTAATATCAAAGTATGTTATATTGTATTTTGAGTTATAAAGAAAAAAAAATTATTGATAGAATAGTATAGTGACTAACTTTATATAACATGCACTACATAATAAGAAGCTTCTAAAAACATAATAGCTTATGATAGTAATAATTAACTGCAAGTTACATTAAAAATATTTAACTCTTTTAGTATTGAGACTAAGGTAGTCAAAAACCATGAGAAAAGGTAGTTTTAGTTTCATACTTACATTAATTTATGTCTTTCTATACCAGGAACATCGTCAAAAAAATATCAGAATAGCTTTGTGTTTCTATCCCCAGAATCCCTCGATATGATGATCAACACGTGTCTTCCAATCCATAAAAGGCCTCAATTTGATGGATCATATTCACCATCGTTAAATCCCTAAAGGCCCTCGATCATAATAATGATTGGATTTAGAATAAAAATAAACATGATCTTAATGAAACCTCTATAACAAGGATTCCCTATAATGTCAACTCTATAAAGAATTATAAGGACTAAAAAGGAGAAGTTCATATAGATAAATAATTAGATTACATAATTTTTAAAATGTATCATCAAAAAACTCTTCAAAAGATCATCTATTTTAAATTTATGAATCAAAGGCCGGATTTCTGATTTTTTTTTTTTTTGCAACGGCCTTGGACAACTGGAACTTTATAGCTCCCAATGTTGATGAATTACTGATTTTCTGACACAGTTTTTTTAACACCATTACAGTGTTAAAATGTATTCCTTATGATAAAATTATGTCTTATGGGATTTTAATTATAAAATTCATTGAGCCTGATAGGAATTCATATTTATTATCAATGTGATCATCTAAATGAGTATTAGTCTAATGTACTAGTACAAATGGTTAGTCTGATGGTCATTACATTTTTCATTATGTTAGATAAGACATAAGTGTAACCACTATTCTAATAAAAAGTCATATGATAATTAGAATCATCATCAGCCTAATAATAATATTGATTAATGTAAATTTTATATTCTTAATACATCATATCTTTTATTTGTATGGTTAAAAGTGATGTTTTCTACAAAAACCTAATAAAACTCTTGGGGGGGAAATTAGTAAACATGTTTTAAGAAATATTTTGTGGTTTCCCAAGCTAAAGGAAAGGAATGTAAGAAGTCATACTTATAACACAACAATCTAACCCTTTTTCGAATTCACATACCACAAAATATAAATGGAAAAAAATAGCATTGAAAAACACACTTCCATTTTTTCTTCTATGATCTATGAATTTATTCATTAAAACATAACTCCCTATGAGTTTTTAATTCTTCCAAATTTGATAGATAATATTATAATAAAATCCTTATCAAATAATACATCCACCCTTTGTATAACATCTCCCATTTAAAAAACATTATAATCCTTAGTAATAACCACCCCCGTATGTAAATAATTCTCCAATTTTTAAAATATTCTCCCCCTTAATATACCATTATTTCATTACAAATATTTATCTACCTTTTTTCATTTCAAAAATTAATGGGAAATATTTTAAGGATTCCAAAAATATTATAAGATGTAACATACAAGACAAGAAAAAGAACTACCTTAATCATACAAGTAAGTATGAAAGAAAATATAAACAATCATAATTAAAAAACATATATGATTATGATAATTAAATGAAAATTAATTCATTCATTACTAATAAAAATGTTTTAAAAAATACATCAAAAATTCAAATAAAATAAATTCATTCATTCATCATTAGTTTTTTGAAAAAATATTTCATCTTCTTGAACTCATGTTGATCCTTCTCAATCTTTGAAACCTTAACTTCCAGATATTCTTACTTCCAAACTTCTTTATTCACACTTCTAATCTCCTTATAATACTTCTTATTATCTTCATTGAAAAACAAATTTTCATCTTCACATGATCTGATTTGAGAAATGTCTAACATTGAATTATAAAATTTTTATTTTAAGGCTTTCACTACCTCAGTCCTTCTCTTGGTAGAATCTCTGAATCCCACAATGATCTAGTAATAATTTGATATTTTGTGAATTATTTTTTCAAATTAATTTTACCTTTTTAGATTTTACATTTAATACAACATTGTTGACAGTTTAGATCACTATATTTTGATTGGGTTATACACAACACAAAGTTAATCATGAACAATATGAAACATAAAATTTATATTTCTCTAGATAGAACACTGAGGTTAGCTTTCATTACATAAAACAATGACTTTTCTCGATGGCTTGCATAACACAGAATACTATTTTTTACTGAAAAATAGTATATCATTAAAATGTTATTACATAATATAATAAGATATAATCAAGCTATTAAATTAATGGTTATAAATAGTATTAACTAATTTATTAAAATATATGGTTTACACAAATATAATATTAATTCATAGGTTACCAATTAATTGGAAAGGAATATGGAAAGAGATTGAACATAAAGGAAAATATTATTATTTTTATGGTCATAAAGCTTCTTTTAACCTCATAAATTAAATTAATTAAAATTATTGAGTGATATTGATTTAATATATATGTTATATATTCAACCAATCAATTTTCATATTAATAAAATATAAATTATAGACATAATATAAAGACAATCCCAATTTTATGCTTAAACCCCAATGTTTTTATTACGGAATTTTTACCTCCCTTTAATGGCGAACCAATTTTAAATCCAATTGTTGCCACTTTTGTAGATTTAAAATGTAAAAATAAAAATTATTTTTAAAAAGGGAAAATAATAATTATGTGAGGTTAAATTTTTGGTATATTTATATCATGTGTTATTTTTTTAATGAAAACTAAGAAATAAGGAAATTTAGTTCAAAAAAATTTATTTTTCATTTAATTTATTTATAAGGATAAATTAAAGTTTAAATTGGTTTCAAATTTTAATTAGATAATTTTATTTCAATTAATCCAATTTAGGTCATTAAAACAAATTTTACATTGATAAATCTTATAAAACATAGAAATTGTTAGATTATTTTTACATTTGAACCTCATAGCGTCATCTCATCAGTGGGAATGAATTTGAAATTAATTTCTAGCACTTTTGGTATAGGAATTTGAAAAATAGATTCCAAATTTGGAATAATTATAATTTCTAATTTCTAATTATTTAAAATTAGTTTGTAACAAAAAATATTAGTGAATTTAATTAAAATTAATTACATCACTTAAGGTAAAATTTATCTTAACTAAGGACTAAACCTTAAATTTATGACTCAAAAGACCTAGAAACTTTTCCAAGATCCATTTGATAACCATATTTCAACCATATTCTCCATTTTCTAGACATGTTCCCATTATTTGATCCATATAAAACATGCATAAATTGGGTGGAATTCTCTCTTCCAATATTTACAAGAGTGACACTCCTCCTCCACTATAAAATGACCTCCTCTCCTCCTCCTTCCTCACACCTATAAAGATCCTTATATTGCATAAAATATTCTAAAATAAGTTCCCAAAATCACTTTATTACTCCTATAATCCTCCACCTAGGAAGAACGTAATCCAAGGAATCCTTTTGGCACAATCCAAAAGGATTTACCCGATTTAGAGGTAACATATTCTCTCTAGATCTTTTCCTTTAATTTCTTTATCCACCCCCTCTGCTATATTTATTCCATGATTGAATAAAAACACCATTACAATCAATATACTATTTTTTATTCTAGGGTTTTGACCAAACCTTACACACACTTATATCTAATGGGTAACAAACATGTTGTTTACGTGTATGGTGAACTTCCACCACACTAAATGATAATTGTTCACTTTTGCTTTACCGCCACTCATAGTGGAAATTATGGTGGAAACATTTTATATATATGTAATATATTATATTTATTATGTATTTAATATTATTTATTCCTTTTATAAAACATATATTTTTTACTTTAAGTTCCTTGTAAATGTGATAATTTCGTTTGAGGAAGTGTGGACTACCTCCCCCTCAAAGTGATGTGATTCGTTCACACGCTACAAGGAATATATTAATAATGTGTTTAGTGAAATTTTATGATATATATAAAATTATAATGATATTATAATGATATTATATATATATATATATATCATTTTCATTCTTTCTTTCAAAATGATAATAAAAATGGAAACAACCTTAATGCGTACGTACAGATTATCATCATCACGAATGTTGTATTCCATTTTGTACATATATAGTATATAGATTATTATAACACACATATAATGAATATAAATGATTTTTATATCATGTTTTATATTCTATAATCATGATATATTTATAATGACAGAATATATAACAAATTAATACACATGTGAAGAGAAAAGATGATATTACCTGAAGTGAAAGGTTAACATTGGATTATTAACAAGAGGGTAATATAAGGTCATAATAAAAACATATATGGTAATAGATATAATAAAATGGTTCTTTAAAAGATGTGAATTAAATTTATATAAAATATAAATGTGTTTTTAATGAGTACAATGAGAGTCAATACACAAGGTATATGATATTTCATATCACTTTTATTTCTATGAGATATGTGCCTTATTCGCCACTAACATATTTTGGTTCGTGTATGTACTAACCATGAATATATTATATGTATATTATACAAAAATTATTGGGTATTTATATACCCATTTTATGAACTTTCTTTCATGGGGTTTATGTTTCAATGTTTACCAAATCAGTAAGATAGTTTGGTCTCAATTTTCTTTCTTTGATACTCATGTTTTGGTAGCCACATAAATTATTTTTTGAGGTGTGTATAATTTCATTTTACATTTTATATCATGAATATCCTTATTTTGATTATATTTTATGCTTTATTTTATTTACATTTTCTTACATGGATAGTATAATCCAATGTTACCAAGTAGTAAGAGTTTATTGAAATAATCTCATCATTTTTTGAAATTGTTAATGAATATACTTAAATTTATGAAATACTATGATTCATCACTATATAACACTCATGAGATAGGTCTTTGAGAATATTATATTATTATCCTATAATCATTAAAATAAAGTTCTCCCATTTTTTGTATTTTAATTATTTTTTCAAAGTAATATTCTTTTTTAATTCCAAATAAGGAATTTTTATACAATTTTTTCCATGAAAAAGAAATGTTTTTTTACCTCTTACAACATATAATTATTTACCTACTATCATTTCTATAAATCATTATATTAATATTTTTATGGTTAATTTTTAAAAAATTGTATTTAAAATTATTTTCAATGATTTGTTTTCAAAACATTTTCATGGTTCTTTCGTAAGTTTTCAACTAAAATGGTTTTCAAAACATTTACTAGCTTTCATTATAAATTTTTAAAGTTATTTTTGAAAAATGGATTTCAAAAAGTTTTCAATATTTCTTTATATGTTTTCAAAATGTTTTCAATGAAAAAAAATTTTAAAATATTTTGAATCTTATTTAATAATTTTTCATTGAAAAATGTTTTCAAATTATTTTCAAGCATAATTTATAAGTTTTCAAGAAAAAAGTGTTTGAAATGATTTCAAGTTTTATTTATAATTTTTCAATGTATTTTTTATGAAAATTATTTCGAAATGGTTTTATGTATTAAAAATAAGCTTTCCTAGAAGAAAGGATATTTTCCTCATGAAATTTATTTGAAATATATTTAAATATTATTTTTCATATATGATGACGTTTGTTTATGTTTCTCATTAATTTATAGGAAATGATATAAAGGTTCCATTAAAATTCTTTCTCTGAATGGGTTGTGCTTAATTTCATGATCTTTATGAAACCCTTTTCTATTTCACAGGTTATATGTTAATAAAATCCATTTCTCTTTCACAAGTTATATGTTTATGAAATCTCTTTCTCTTTCACAGGATAAACTTCTGATGAAATTATTATGAAACCTGCATCATCTTCAATGTGTTATTACATGTTTACATGTTTATGATATCCATTTAATTTCATGGGTTAGGATGTGATTTTTTGTGATTTTTTAGTCACATGTAAGTATTATTTCATTATAAAATTGGCAGGACAAATATATTCTTCAAAATCATTTAGTAAAGATTCATATCTCGTGAGATATACTAAGATAGTCTTGTGAGTAAACCATGAATACAAAGATGAATTTGGGAGTGAACCATGACTACCAATATTGTATTAGGAGTGAACTCATGCTACTAATATGGACATGGGTGTAAATGAATACTAGAAAGATAGTATTGGTAGTGAAACCATACTACAAAGATGGTCAAGGTAGTGATTCCTTAGATACTATGTAAATCATATTATATTATTTTGTGTCTTCCAAAATTCTATGTTTTATTCCTATATTATTCTTTCATGTATTATATTCGTAATTTACTTATGATTCATGTCAGGTTAATATTCAATGTTTCTTCCATGATTCTTGTGGTTGATATTTGATATGCAGGTTATGAACTTCTATTTTTAGGATCAAATTTTCATACCCATGTGATTATATTGATGCTTACATGTCTCCCATGTTTACCCTTATTGAGAATTTATGATCAACCCTTTTTATGATTCCTTCTCTAGATTATAAAGATATGAATTATGTTTGATTTATCTAAGAAAGATTTTATTCATTAAGAACCTATTGGTAGATAATGTAGCAAACTTATGTGTGAGTGTTCATGGTTCTATATTTCCAAAGGCATTGGACTAGAACGGTCTTTGGGAGTCTATTTTTATAATTTTTTATATATTTCGTAATTGTTATTTAATGTTAATGTTTAAAAAAGGATGACCGATATAGTTGGTATTTGAGAAAAGGTTTAGTTAATCTTTGGAAACAGGGATGATAAATCATTAGTGATATCCATAGGTATATTTCTAAGGATATGTCTAAGGATGTCTCTATGGATAATTATAAGGATGAGTTGACATTTAGGAAAATGTCCCATAATTTTGTTAAAGGATAAAGTTAGTGGTTTCCTAGAAATACATCCTTGTCTAGATACTATAATAATATGTGGCTCTAGAATAGCTGTACCTAGGGGAAAAACTCCAATAAGATTTCCTGACCCTGACTCAGAGTAACTGGGTACATGAAAAAGTTCCTTTCTACACACCTTGTTTGACACTCCTGGGGATATTCTTTGGAAAATCAAATACTCTTCATGAACCATCTTGAATGATTTAAATATAAGTTGGCTATGAATAACTTAGGATTATTATAGGGTGTAAAATATTAGGGAAAGTTTCATGATTTATACATCTTATAAGTAAATATTTTCATGACTATGTGGTTTTATACTATGATAAGTAATGCTCACACTATGCTTTTGGTTTTAGTCAATAGCATGAACCGGATTAATGTTGAATGCGATAGAAGATTTTCTAATGAAATGGAAATTGGGATTCTCACTTTAGTGAAATATATTGTGAGCATTCCTAATTAGTTTTCTTGGAACATAATTAATAATGTGAACTTTAACCAATTCTCAGACTCATTGTAGAAGAGAAAAAATGAATTCGTTGAAATTTTAGGTAATAGATACCATGTAGGAAATAAGATTCGGTTTATATTGATTGAAGAATGTATAAAAATCACCTATGTAAATGTCTTAGTGGAACAAGAAGATGTTTTGACTGTGGAAAAGATGGTCTCAAATCAAGTGACTTCAAAGGACAAATGTAGAGTTTGGTTAATGAAATGGATGAGAATATTATCCTCCATAAGGAATCATCGAAGGATAATTGTTTTAATTGTGGAGTAAATGGTCATTATGAAGCTCAATTTCCCATGACTAAATCTCTTAAATGGAACTGACAAGGTGGTGCAAGTAATAGTTACATTACTGATGATGCAGAGACTACATATGAAATTTGAAAGGAAAAATGTATTGTGTAACATGATGAGGTAGCCTTTTAGTGGATTAAAGTTGAATTAATAAAAAAAATTATGTATTTTGATTAAAAAATGATGTACTATGAATGATGAAATATGTAATGATTTTTATTCTTATGTTTTTTACTCAGTATTTACATATTTAAGTTGAATGTTCCCAACAGACTGGTGAAGTGATGTAATGAAAAAGTGATATTTTGACTAAGGGAAGGTAACCATTAATATTTTATTTATGATAAGATAATACTATTATAAATTAGTAAATTGGATGGTATTAATTACATAGTAACTATGTAAGGACTTCTTGATAGATGTTTCATGCTATCATTGATGAGGTTTACAGCATTTTAGGATTTAAGGAATAAATCCAACATACTTTGGAATAAATAATCATGCATGTTTTATAAAAAAAATTATCGTAAATAGATTATTACAATGTTTCAAGGGAATATAAGATAAGGGTATTCACATGTTTGAAATATGTAAAACAAGTTGTACTTTGTGATATATGGGTGATCAATGTTAATCTGATTTCATGAATTTATTTCTAAATATTTGGATTTTCATCCTTCAAAATGGTTATAAAGTTAACTATTCATGATATGTTTAAGTTGAAATTCAGAGAAAATATTTATGTATTGTGAATATATTTAATTCCTTGGTTTAAAGGATATATTATGATTAACCTTATTTTAAGGATATCCATATTATTTATTTTGTAAATTATATTAGTGTTGTTATAGAAAATAACATCATATATTTCGTGTGATAACCAATCAAGTACAGTAAGGCCATAGGTCTTGAAACCATGACCGAAGGATAATAAGGGTTTTACACCTACAACTAGCCTATTAAATGTCTCGGTTAATGTGTAATTATTAAGTTTGAATAATAATTAATGGTGTACCAGTAGAGTTACTTTTTATGATTACATATTTTTGTATTAACCAAATTTATTTTGAAGAATAGTTTGAGATAAATATTTATATGTTTCTGTTGGACTCCTCGTGTTTTAATCATGTTTTAATAATCACAAATCATGTTAATCATATTAATCTATCTCAAATCATATGTAGATATGGTTGGTTTACCTATACTTTAGACAAACCTTCACAAGATCTTGATTCCTATAAATCATGTTTTGATTATTGTAAATTATATTTAGTTTTGTTGTATAATGATTTCTTATATGAATGATTAATTATAATTCAATCTATGAATATTACTAATTAATACTGTTTAATGATATTTGGCTATGTCTGAGAAACTATGACCCATACACCATGACCCATACACTGTGACCTAGACACTGTGACCCAGACACCGTGACCCAAACACCATGAACCAGAAACCATGACCGAGACACCATGACTCAGACACTCTGACCAAACACCGTAACCAGTTTTAGATCTCATGATGTCTGTGACAATGGTTTCTTACTACCATCACCAAGAGACCATTCAAAGTTTGGAAAGGGACCAAACACTATGATCTAAACACCACATATGTGCTACCAGTTCCTGATCTCAATACAATTGTAGCATCACGAGTGCTCACTGCTTAAAGGAAGAGAAGAAGACATCGTTTCATGGTGAAACCGTTTCCATATGATACTGTTTCAAACTAGATCGTGACACAATTCTTTAATCTGTTTCATCTTTTTCAATTTAATTTCTAACAGTCATATTTGAGTCATTTAAAGGAACTTACATAATTAATGTTTTTTTGTAGACATATCACCTGGCAGTATGAGGTACAAGGTTCATAATACAAGCATCCTATTAGTTCCAACATGTGCACACACAATTAAAAAGGAAGATAAGTCGGGATACAAATATACGCATAAATAGATGAAAAAGAGTGACCATTTTGAAAATCAAACGGACGCATGCAACAAGAAACAACCAAAGGACACAAAAAGCACTTTCGATTACAAAAAGGCTAGAATACCATAGATTAGAGGAAAACAAATCATCTTCATAGTACCAACTGCAAGAAGAACATGATCTAGATCTAATCGGAAACCAGAGCACCTGACTTGAGATACACTGTTTTTCAAAATGGGACTTGATACTTGAATATGATTCATATTAAAAATCCATAGATTCATTGAATAACACTCATAGAACTTCTAAACATTTCTCATCTTATTTCCTCTATTTTGTACTATTTTTAGCTTTCGATCAGTGTTTGTGTGTCTATATTAAAAGCACACATAGTCTCCTGTATTAAATGGAAGGATAAAATATATCCTTCCTCTCATCACTTCTTACATCTATTTACTCCCATTAATAAGTGAAGAATAGGTCCTTGTGTGACTTGGTATTTTATACCCATGAAGAATAGTGGAAGAGGTCGTGTGACCTGGATAGTCCTATGCACTATTGTTTACCGCAATCCAGGGTGTGGATCAAGATTATTAATATAAATTGTTTGGTGGAATGTGATCCCCAAGTGGAGTGGATTAGGTCTCTTCTTGAGACTAAACCACATGATTTATCCATTGTGTCTTTTAATTTAATTTTTCTCTACTTTACTGAATATTTTAGAAAACACTAGATTTTACTTCGATAGTTAATCTTAGAGAGAATTTATAACTTTTATTCCTTATTATAATAGTTTCAAAAGTTGAATCAATAACTCACATTGTTATTACTGAAAATTAATATATCTTATGAGAATTTATTTGAACAGTTAAACTATTATAAATGTATTACCTTGATTAACTAGGATTTATTCTTTTTAACATTGGGAAGTTTTCAAAGTACTAATTTTGTAATAGAAATTTTTATAGAAACCCAATTCACCCCCCTCTTGATTAATCTACTCTGACCAACATTTGGATTCAAAGGATTTATTCTTATTAAGACTCTATTTTTAAAACTGTTCAACTGTGATTTTAGTTGTACTTTAGAGATCGGTAAATTTCTTTGAATTCTAAATTTATATCTCTTTAAAAGGATTTCATTATTATGGATAATGGACTCGAAGGTGAAAAAACAAAAAGACCTCCATTATTTAATGGAAATAGTTATGCCCAATGGAAAATTAAAATTATAATGCATTTAGAAAGTATGGGTTTTGAAATTTTTTCATCAATTATAGATGATTATATGATTCATTATACTGATATAATTAATTGGGATGACCCAACCAAGACTGCTTATAATAATAATTTCAAAGTCATGAATGCCTTATATTGATCTTTAGGAGGTGAGGAATTTAACAAAATATATTCTTGTAAAACTGCCCATAAAATTTGGGATACTTTGTATGTTTCACATGAAGTAACTTCTGTGTGAAATAAATGAGACTTAATACTTATACTATTAAATATGATAACTTTAAAATGAAGCCTGATGAGCTTATTTCTGACACATATCTCAGGTTCAACAAAATTTTCAACACAATGATTTATCTAGGAAGATAAGTTACTTCCAAAGAATAAATCACGAGGATTATATGATGCATACCTGATAGATGGTGAGGAACCTCAGTCTCTATCAGAGATTCATGTGACATCATAAAATTACCTGTTAGAGAACTCATTGGGAAATTGATGATGTATGAATAAGAGATAAAAGTAAACAAGGAAGATGAGGATGAACATAGAAGAAAATTTGTGGCATTCAATACCACCACCTCTAAACACAATGAAAAGGATAAATTTCAAGTCTTTGTAGAAATTTCCAATAGTGGACAATAATCACCTAACATTGATGATTAGGTGGCTCAATTATCCATAAGTTTTAAGAAATTTTAAAAAAAGAATAATTTTTCAGAATTTCTAACTACAATAGAAGATATTATCAAAAGTGAAGCTGGAACAAATATTGGAAAATAACTGAAAAGTCTAATGATATAGTATTTCATGAATATAAGTTAAAGTCACATGTAAAGGCAGACTATCCAATGCTCAAATATAATAAAAAATATGATGACAAAGATAGAAAGTATAAAAACAAAATGAAAGCAATAAGGAGTGCTTCTGAAGATAGTTCAAGTGACTTAGAGTCTTCACATGATGAACAGGCTAACAAAACCAATATGTGTTTCATGACAAAAACATCTGAGGTAACCTTGGAATATCCTATGAAAAATTCGTATTATTCTAGAGATGAAATTGATTCTAAAAATATGTCTAAAGAAGAAATGTTTGAGTGTTTAAATATGTTTTAAGAGATGTGTAATAAACATAAAGATAAATATAATTCTTTAATGAAATAGTATGCTCTTACCTCAACTTTTAAATATAAACTTGATGTAGAAAGATAGAAAAATGTTCAATTACTCAATAAAAATAATGAATAAAAGATATATAATGAGAAATTGAAAAATGACCTTGAAAATTTTACTAAATGGTAAATATACCTTGGTAAAAATTCTAGGTAAATAGATTTCTCCTAAATACACTCCTAGTATTGGCTATCAACCTGATAAAATAAATTTTTTAAAAACAAATTTTTTTTCTAAATCTAAAACATATATTTTTACTCCTACTTCAGGAAAACATCCCTCTAGTTCAAATTATGATACACTCTCTACTATTTCATCTTTTTTTGGACCAAACTGAGTTTATTTCTCAAATACTTTATATAATGCTTATAAGAAACCTATGAGGAAGATGTGGGTTCTTAAATCACTAGTTACTAATATTACTGGGCCAAAAAAGATATGGCTACAAATTTCTTTTTGTATTTGACTATTTTGTATGAAAATTGTATAAAGAGATCCTATAAAAGTCTATGGTACTTGGACAGTGGGTGTTTAAGACATATGATAGGATACTATTAATTTTTCAAGAACCTAATAAAGATTGATGGTGGTCATGTTAGTTTTGGTGACAATCCTAAAGAAAAAATCATTAGACTTAGACAAATTGGTAACTCTAACTTAGTTTTAATTTCCAAATTATTTTTTGTTGATGGACTAATATATAATATGCTTAGAATTTCACAACTATGTGATGATGGATTTCATGTTAAATTTGAAAATAATGCTTGTAATGTTAGAAATTCTATAAATAAATTATTATTTTCTACATTAAGAAATGAAAATTAATATTCTATTAACTTATATTCATTAGTTTCTCAAAGTGAAACATGTTTATATGTATTTCAAAAATATTCTTGTCTTTCTCATAGAAGACTAAGACACTATAATATTCAATCTCTTAGAAAGATAACTAGAAAAGTTATAGACAAATATCTACCCAAACTAGAGTTTTTTAATGATAATGTGTGTAATCCTTATCAGAAGGGAAAGCAACACAAAATTTTCATCAATCTAATGAAATAAGTTTCAACTTATCAACCGCTCGAGTTAGTTCACATGGATTTTTTGGGACCATCTAGAGTTTCTACCTTAAATGGGAAGCATTATGTTTATGTTCTTGTAGATGAATTTTATAGATAAACTTGGACCTTCTTTTTGTCTCACAAAATTGAAGTCGGCTCTCATTTCATCAAAATATGATAAAACTATAGAAAACCTCAATGGACTTAGAATTAAATATCTAAGAAGTGATCATGGTAGTAAGTTTCAAAATCAAGGGTTTTAATCCTTTTGATCAAAAAATGGATATAATCATAATTTTTCTACCCTTAGAGCACCTCAAAAAAATGGAGTTGTAGAGAGATGAAATAAGACCTTGTAAGAAATTTAAAGAACCATGCTTAGTGAATATAACATACCTATTTAATTTTGGGCTAAAGATGTAAATACAACATGCTATATTATTAATAGAGGATTGATTAGACCTATTCTTAAAAGAACTTTATATGAGTTATGGACCAATAGAACACCCAATGTAAGCTACTTTATAGTCTTATATTGAAATGTCTATATCCAAAACAATAAGGATAATCTTGACAAGTTTTCATCCAAGATTGATGAAGGAATCTTTCTAGGATACACAATCTGTAGTAAATCCTATAGAGTGTTTAAAAAAAGAATTAAATTTGTGGAGGAATTTATCCATGTCATGTTTGATGAGACATATCCACATGAGCCTAAGACCTCTCTAAAGAATCTTGAGGATGATATGTCAAATATGGACATCGATGCCAAATCCTCTAACTATCCTATAAAGTAATCTATAGAAAACTTCTTGTTCTTGAAATTATCTAGATTTAAGTCATAATGAACCTGAACCTGTTGAAGAACCTGAAAAAACTAACCCCTAATTTTCTAGATCTGTTAGAACCCTTAAGAACCATCCTTTTTATGGTTTTGTAGGAGATTCAAATAAAGGAACTCAAACTAGATATTCTCTTAGAAATCAGGTTGAACATCAAGTATTTTTTTCAGAACTTTAACCTTAAAACATTAATGATGCTATCAATGATAAATTTTTGGTGATGGCCATGTAATAAGAACATAATAAGTTTGAAAGAAACAATTTTTGGAAACTTTTTGACAAACCCAAAGATAGATTGACCATAGGAACAATGTGGGTGTTTAGAAATAAAGTTTCTAAGCCTGATAACTTAGATAGAAACAAGTTTAGATTGGTTGTAGAAGGATATAGTCAAGAATAAGGAATTGACTATGAGGAGATCTTTACACTAGTACCTATACATGAAGCCATAAAAATCTTGTTTGCTTATGTTGCCCATATAAATTTCAAACTATATCAAATAGATGTCAAAAGAGAATTTCTAAATGGATATATAGCTGAGGATGTCTTTGTTGAACAACCCCCTGGTCTCAAAAATCCTCACTTTCCAAATCATTTTTTCCAATTATCGAAAGCTTTGTATGGTTTAAAACAAGCTCCAAGATATTGGTATGATAGATTAAGTACTTTTTTTATTTATATAGTTTTTACAAAAGTTATTTCCCATCCTAATATTTTTATAAAACTAATTTCCAATGATGTTTTAGTAGATAAAATTTATATAGTTGATATTATTTTTGGATCTTAAAAAAAATTTGTATGTATTGGGTTTTCTAAAATGATGAAAAATGGATTTGAAATGAGTTTAATTGGTGAACTAAAATTCTTTCATGGATTTAAAATTTTTCAAAATAAAGATGGTATTATTTTGAATCAATGAAAATATACTAAAGATATTCCAAAACATTTTGGATTGGATAGAACTAAAAGTAGTGACACTCCAATGAGTACTACTTGTAAGTAAGATCTTGATGAAGATGGAAAATATGTTGATCAGACCACTTAAAATGGAATGATTGGAAGTTTACTCTATATAACTGCTAGATGGCCTGATATTATATTTAGTGTATGTATGTGTGCTCATTTTCAAGAAAATCCTAAGGAATCTCATTTAAATTATTTTCAAATAATTTTCAAATACCTCAAACATACACCCAATATAGGGCTGTTATATCATAGAGGAAAATAATTTCCATTAGTTACTTATTCTGATGTTGATTTCAGTGTTTTTACACAAGATATAAAAATAACCTCTGGAACATGTCTCCTTTTATGAAATTCTCTAGTATCATTGTGTAGTAAGAAAAAAATATTTGTTGCATTATCTACTGTTGAAAATGAATACATAGATGTTGGTAGTTTTTTTGCACAAATTATGTGGATGAAACACACATTACTAGATTATGGATATCAATTAAGGCATGTACCTATAAATTGTGACAATACAAGTGATATTAACATTTCAAAAAAAATGTTTCACATTCCAAGAAAAAACATATTAATGTAAGACATCACTTTTAGAGAGACCATTATAAAAATGAGATATCACCTTGGAATTCATTAGAAATGAATATCATCTTGCTGATATATTCACTAAACCATTAAATTTTGAAAGGATATATTACATCATACATGAATTAGGAATTATAAATCTCAAGTAGAATGTGTACTGTTTCACAACTTACTATTTCACAACTTACATTTTCCTAATTTATGATTTCACAGTTCACTATCTTATAACTAATTTCTCACTAACATAGTTCAATAGATTACTATATTGAAGTCGATATTTCATGTTTATAGTCTCACAGTTATTGTCGCTTATTTACTATCTTTCACTTACTATCTCAAATAATACGGTCACACTATGTAGAGGCACATCGTATAGATGATACCATGATAACTTGTTCCAGTCTCACTGTGACAACCTATTCAGGTCTCATGGTAATGAAACTTTTTTGTTTTATTTTTTATATTATTACTTGTATCACTCTATTTATTATTTTATTATATTCATCCTATGATTTTGAATTTGTGACACTTGAAATCCCTAAATGATAAAACCCAAAGGTCTTTCATTATTTTTTTCACTCAAGCTCTCTTCTCTCAAAATTGAAACCCCTCTCTTTGAAATAATAATACCTATTCTAGTCCTTTATATCTCTCTCTAGAACTCTCATTGAATGCCTAGGATGAAGCACCCATCTTCCTCAACTCCAAAGAAGCACAGATCTCAGAAAAAAATAAAAATAACACTGAAGGTAGTGCCTGAAGGACCACTAAACCGAAATCTTATTGATTGAATTGTAGTTCTTGAAAAGGAATTCTATCCTAAGTGGTTGATTAAAATTAAGTCCTTAGT
Source organism: Viscum album (assembly GCA_963277665.1). Taxonomy (NCBI): domain Eukaryota; kingdom Viridiplantae; phylum Streptophyta; class Magnoliopsida; order Santalales; family Viscaceae; genus Viscum; species Viscum album. Next base: position 1,944,564,774 of record OY728160.1, read on the forward strand.
TTTGAATGTACTAGAAGAATAGGGATGGCTGAACTGGTTCACAAAAGAGGAAAGGCCAATTTATCCAAAATGTTTTTCTCATGTTTATCAGTTTGTCCAGTTCTCATTTGATATAAAAGATGGTTTTGTTGTAAGAAGCTGGATTAATGGACATAGATGTACCATTTCTTTAAGTTTATGGGATACCTGCCTAGGGATACCTCATGAATGATTCTTTGAGGACTACTAGAGAGGTCTACATCCTCGATGTAACATTTTTATCTTAGAAGAGGCCTTGGGAAGCATGACTAGCCATAAGAAGAAGATAAGAGAAATTTTTGCTGAGTTGGATGGTGAATCGAGGTTTCTATTTAAGTTCATTATAAATCTGATTATTTAAAGGAAAGGTGATTTTTATACCCTTAAGTATCAAGATTTATTCTTGATACATCTTATGAAAAATGGACACAAGATCAATCTGTGTAAGTACATTATACTTCACATGTGTGAATTGATTAAGAAAACTTTAAAGTATACCTCCTTAATCTATTCAAGGGTGATCTCTACAATGTTGTATGATAAAGGAATGGTTTGACTGAATGAAGAAGTTATCAAAAAACATGATTTCTATATCTCAAAGGTTATATTCAAAAGGATGAAAATAAGTTGGAATCCATGGAAAAAGTCTTGTGTGGAGGATAATCAAAGGATATATGAAAAGTTTAATCTAGTTGATAATCCTTCAATACCTAAGAACATTTCTAATCCTGGTTTGGAACCTGATGAAATTTTTAAATATTATATTGAAGAAGAAGGAGAGGAAGTTGATGCACCTATGGAAGAAACTTTCTTGGATAAGTAAGATAGTAGTCCACATATTCCACAAAATATAGTTGATAAGGAAGTACATCTTACTGATGAAAATTATGATTTAGAAGAATAATTTCCTTATGGAAAAGAATCATGAGTTAGTGTAAAAGAAAATGTTGTACCTAATGAGAATCTAGAATATGAAATTATTATTGAGAAAGAGGCTGCTATTGTTGAACATTTAGAGGAACATGATAATCCTGAACCTATATTATCTACTGGGGAAAGAATGGAACAAGCCTTCTAGTTGGATAGAAAAGAAATGGTTGAGGATATTTGAGATGAAATTTTAGGAACATATCATCAAATTGAATCTCTTAGTCATGTGAAAGATGCACCTTTTGAGGGGGAGCAGCACCACAGTTTAGAAATTATTAAAGTTCCTAATCCTTTTGATCAAAGCACTCTAGATACCAGGTATAATTTTCCATGATACATTGGTGTGGATAATTCCTAGGAAGCCTCGGTTATAGGAATAGACCTATCTACTACATTTCAATTGACACCATTTTCTAATTTAGAATTAATCTCTCAAAAGGAACCTAAGCCTATCTCAGATCCTTTTTCTGAACCATCTCAAGAACCTTTGGCTTATGTGAATCATAGTGATTTGAAAGCTTTTAGAGCTACTTTATTAGTTGGATTTTAATAGATCATGAACACACAACCTTCTCCTGTAACAAATCTTAGTGAAATAGATATTTCCTTTTTGTTACAAAAAATCATATGGTAGGTTCAACTGAAAATGATTCATGAAATACAAGAGGTTAAAATTGAGAACAAGTAGTTGAGTGATGAGGTGAAGTGTATTAGAGATATGGTTGATGATATGTAAAAAGTGTTGCAATTAGGACAATATCTTATTTCTCATTCTGTTGAGGATGTTAGTGGTTAGATTAAACAGAAATTTTCCTCTATGATTCAACCAAACATAACTTCAATATTTGAAAATGTGGGTGAAAGAAACATCCAGATAGTCCATGAGTTGTGTGAGCTTGTTGTTGGTCTCAAAAAAATGACTGATGAGTAAAAGGTAAGACTAAAGAAAGTTCTCAATCAGATTAAGTCCCTCACTTCAACTGTTAACACCTATAATGTTTCTAGATATTCATCTCAATATTTTGATAGTGCTATGCTTAGAACTGTTTTTAAGGAGTAACTTAAAACAATGTTAAGTGGTCATGAAAAAGAGGGTTTATCTACGGTTGTCAAGAATAGTGACAGAGTTCTTGATTTAGTGAGGATTCATTCAATTATTGAAAATGATTCTCAGGAAGAAATTACTAAGAAATTGGATTTCTACTTTAATATGATCTTCTCTAAGAATGATATAACCAACCATTTCAAATATATTATAAAGAATATAAAAATACCTCCTTTCACTCAATCCTTCAAAACTCAAGTTAAAAAGCTCAAAGATTTCACTCCACTATTGGACAAGTTTAGGGAGAACAAATATGTTTTCGGGAAATCCAAGAAGTATGGTGGTGAGATCATTACTAACTTTATTAAATTGTTGAAGCCATATCTTAATGTGCAATGAAATGCTATTGTGGCTCCTACAGCTCCACCTTTTCAGCCTGGGTTCACTCTTTCCTCATCCACTGCCTTTGTTTCTGCCTCAATATCTGTAACTCAGGATCTGAGCTAGATCAAGCCTGTTATACTTGACCAACCTTGCATGTTTCTTCCACTAAAACTACTTTGGAACCTTCTATTTTTGAAGTGCTCCCTCTTCCTTCTCTGACAGTTGGCTCACTCCCTTCTTCAACCTCTACTTATGCTCATGTGTCTCCTTCTAATATTGCTACCAAGGTAAAATAGAAGATAGCTATTGCTGAAGAAAAGTGAAAACTAGATCTAGATAGGGATTTTTTTTTACTTTTTCCAACTGATTTTAATGAAAAATATCTTTGTAACCCATGAATTGTGACTTATTGTTGTCTATTCTCCTATTTACATTCCCTATTTTCTTTTTTCCAATACCCTTTTTGATAATCCCAAAAGGGTGATAAACACACACTAAGGGGGAGAAAGCACACTATGCACCGAAATATACTTCATATGATTTGTGATCATCAAAAAGGGGGAGATAGTTAGACTCTTCATGTTTTAATCATCTCTTAATAATCACAAATCATGTTAATCCTGTTAATCTATCTCAAATCATATGTAGAGATGGTTGGTTTCCCTATGCTTTAAACAAACATTCACAAGATCTTAATTCCTATAAATCAGGTTTTGATTATTGGAAAATATATTTAATTTTTTTTTCTATAATGATTTCTCATATGAATTATTAATTCTAATACATTCTGTGAATATTACTACTAAATATTGTTTACATATATTTGGAGAAGTCTAAGAAACCATGACCCAGACACCATGACTAATACATCGTGACCTAGACACCATGACCCAAACACTGTGACCTAGACATTGTGACTCGAACACCATAACCAGACACCATAACCAGTTTCAAATCTCATGAAGTCTATGACGCTGGTTCCTTGCTACCATTACTAAGACACTATTCCATGTTTAGAAAAGGACCATACACCATTATCCTAACATCCCATTTTTTCTACCGGTTCCTGATATAAATGAAAATGTAGAATCGTGATTATCTCAACGCTCAATGTCAAGGAAGAAGACACCATTTTATGGTGACACCTTTTCCAAGTGATACTGTTTCAAGACAGATTGTGACACCATTCCCAAATCAGTTTTTTCTTTTTCGATTTAAGTTCTAACTGTGATATTTGAGTCATTTAAGGGAACTGAAATAATTAATGTTTTTATAGACATATCACCTAATAGTACGAGGTACAAGGTGAAGAATACATGCATCTTTTCGGTTCCAACATGTGCACCCGCAATTAAAAAGGAAGATAATCTCAGCTGCAAAATATGCAGACATATAATAAAAAGAAAGAGTGTTTTGATAATAGAACTGATACATGCAACAAGAAATTACTGAAGAACACATGAATCACTCTCGATCCCAAAAAGGCTGGACAACATTAAATCAGAGAAAAAATCATCTTCATAGTATCAACTCCAAGAATAACACGATCTAGATCTAACTAGAAACCAAAGAACATGACTTGAGATACTCCATTTTTTACAATAGGACTTGATACTTGCATCTACTTCATCCTAAAAGTATATATCTACATAGAATAACACTTGGAGCACTTTTAACCCTTTCTCATCATCATTTCTCCCTTGTGTACTATTTTTAGCTTTCGATCAGTGTGTCTGTCTATATTAAAAGCACACACTATCTCCTATATTAAACTGAAGGATACAAGATATACTTCTGCTCATCACTTCTTACATCTGTTTACTCCCACAGATAAGTGTGTAAGAGGTCATTGTGTGAACAGGTAGTTTATACCCATAAAGAATAGTGGAAGTGGTCGTGTGACCTGGATAGTCCTGTGCACTATTGTTTACCCCAATCATGGGTGTGAATCAAGTTTATTAATATAAAATTATTGGAGGTAGGTGAACACTAGGTGGAGTGGATTAGGTCTCAGCTTGAGACTGAACAACTTATTTTATCCACTGTGTCTTTTAATTTATTTTTTCTATGATTTACTGTATATTTCAGAAAATACTAGATTTTACTTTCATAGTTAGTCTTGGATAGATGTTATAATAGATTTTCCTTATTAAAATAGCTTCAAAAGTTATATCAATAAATAAAATTGATATTACTAATAATTAAGAAATCTTCTGAGAAGTTATTTGAATAGTCAAACTATTATAACCGTATTACCTTGATTAAATGGGTTGTATTCTTTATAACAGGGGGATGTTTTCAAAGAACCAATTTTTTAATAGAAATTTTTATAGATACTCAATTCACCCCCTTCTTGATTAATCTACTCCATTAAACAGTTTCATTATTTTTTGGGCCTTAATATCTATTGAAATTTTATTTTAGCACATCATCCATCAAAGTGAATTTCTATACATCCATTTCTTGAAGTAATGGATGAATTATAAATAGAAAAATGCACTACTAAATAATGAAATTGTTTTATAGAAATATCTCAATTAAGTATATTTATTTATATTCTAGGTCAATAAAATAATTACTAAACATTATGATAATGATCAAGAGTATATTTTTTGTCCTAATACTATAATTTTTTTTAATTGATGGCCTTTGAGATCATAATAAATTTATGACTTTGAGGCCATCAACTTTTCTTTTATAAATCACTTGTTTGTGATTGATAATCTCAATCACTCCCTATGAATACTTACACTTTTCCTCCATGTCCAATCACCACTCCAGTCTATATTTCCTTATGTGGAAATGTACTTATATGTTACTTTGGGTAACAGTTATGGATCAAACGTTCCCTTTTTAAGGGAAAATTTGGTATCCATTTTATTGGTGTGGGTTTCTATTAATGAAGCATTAATGTATTAATACATAGATAAAACAGATGAATTTTGATGGGGAAATTCATTTTATGGGGTGTATAATGTAACTCCCCAATATTTTTTGAATAATTTTTTTTGAATTAATCTATCCTTTTTGGAATTTTTCATTTGACGCAACAATGAAGACAATTTATTTCCTATTAAATCACTATTCTTAACTTGCATTACACGCAACACCAAGTTAATAATGCACAACATGGAAATTAAACATTTTATTTATCAATATAGAATAATTAGGATATCTTGCATTAAATGCATCAATGACTTTCCTTGATGTCTTATGTAACACTCAAGGCCAAATTTTAACAAACAATAAAATATCATTAAAATGTTATTACTTGATATAATAAGATATTACCTAGATGTTAAATTAGAGGTTATAGATAGTATTAACTAATTTATGATAATATATGGGTGAATAAAATATAATATGAATTCATATATTACCAATTAATTAGAAATAAATATTAAAACCGGTTGAATATAAATTTTAATATTTTTATTTTTATGGTCACAAAGCTGTTTTACCCTAATAAATTTAATTAATTAAATTTTTATAGTGATATTTATTTAATTTATATGTTATATATTCTATAAAATAATTTTTATATTCTTCAAATTTATTAGATTGACATAAGATAAGAACAATCCCAATTTTATGTTTAAACCCCAATATTTTTGTTTAATCCTTTTTATAGACATTTAATGGAGAATGGATTTTAAATCCTATTTTTGTAAATTTTATAGATTTAATATGTCAAAATAAAATTTATATTTGAAATCGGAACATAATAATTATGTTAATTTATTTTTTTTTTATTTCTATGAAGTTTTTTATAATTAACAGTGAAAAGTACTGAATTTTAGTTCAAAACAACTTTTTCATCTAATTTATTTATATATTTAAATTAAATTTTAAGTTGTTTTAAAAGTTTAATTATATATTTTTTTTAAATTATTCCAATTTAGGTCATTGGAACCAATTTCACATTGATATTTGATATAAAAACATTAGAAAACTTTTTATCATTTTCACTTTTAAAACTCAATGTGTCGTCCCGTCAGCAGGATTAAATTTAAATTAATTTCGACCACTATTGTGATTTAAATTTTGAGAAAAGGATTAAATATTTTGAATAATTATAATTTATAGTTTCTAGTTATTTCAAAAAAAAATTCCAAAACACTATTGAATGTAATTAAAATTATTTACATCACTTAAGGTAAAATTATGCTTAACGGGGGACTAAACCATAAATTTAGGACTCAAAACAACCTAGAAAATTATACAAGAGCCATTGGATGGACATATTTCGACCCTATAATCCATTGGATATACCTTGGTCCAGTATTTGATCTACTGTCAACATGAAAAACTTGGGTGGAATTCCCTCTTCAAATAATTACAAGAGTGCCTCTCCTCCTCGACTATAAAGAGTCATCCTCTCCTCCTACTTTCTCACACCTCTCAATCCCCTTATATTTCCTAAACTCTTCTCAAATAATCTTCCAACATCCATACCTTACTCCTTTAATCCTTACATAGTCATAAAATAATCCGTGGAATCTTTCTATCACAACCCAAAGGGAGATACTCAATTAAGAGGTAATGTCTTCTCTCTAGATCCTTTATTTTATTTTATTCTTCCACCAATCCACTCTATATATTCCTTGATTATATAAAAACCATAATGTAAAATATACTAGGTTTTTTATGTTAATTTTTAAACCTAAACATACACACATTTCCATCTAATGTGTAACAAACATACTATTTACGTGTACGGTGAACAACCGCCTCACTAAATGATGATTGTTCATTTTTCATTTATAGCCTTTCACGGTGGAAATTGTGGTGGAAAAGTTATTCATATGTGTGATATATAATATTTTTTATGTATTTAATATTTTTCATTCCTTTTAAAACATAAATATTTCTAATTTCCATTTAGTGTAAATATGATAATTTCATTGGAGGTTGTGTGGACTACGACCCACTCAAAGCGATGTGATTCGTTCACACACAACATAAAATGTATTAATGATGGTTTTAGTGAACATATATGATATATATAAAATTATAATTCATATTTTATGATATTAGGTACATATATACATATATTTAATTTTATTAATTTCTTTCAATACAACAATAAAAATGTAAACAGCATTCATGTCTAAGTATGACATACCGTCTCCATGAACGGTGTATTCTATTTCATAAATTTATATTATTTAGATTACTATATTAAAAATATAATGAATATAAATTATATTTTTATCATTTTTTACATTCTAAAATCAAGATATAATTATAAGGACTGATGATATTACAAATTAAGACACCGCGAAGATCAGAGAGGATATTACCTGAAGTAAAACAATAACATAAGATTATTAACAAGAGGGTGATATAAGGACATAATAAAACAACATATGGTATTATATATAATAATATATTTCAATAAAATATTTATAATAAATTTATATTTATTATCATTTGTCTTGAACGATTACGACGATAGTCAAGATACAAGTTAAGTAAAATTTCATCTTGCTTTTATTTACATGACTTACATGCCTTATTCACCATTCAATTATTTTGGGTGGTGTATATACTGACCATTAATATATTAAATATATATTATACATAAATTTATGTGTATTTACATATCAATTTTATTATCTTTCTTTCATGGGGTTTATGCTTCAAAAGATACAAAATCAGGAAGATAGATTTGTGGCAAATTGCCTTCTTTGAGACTCATGTTTTCTAATGCAGCTAAATTATTTTTCGAGGTGTATATAATTCCATTTTAAAATCTATATCATGAATCAAACTATTTTAATGATATTTTATGATACTTATAATTTTCCTATTCTTACCTGGAGTGTGTGATCCCATGTTACCAAGTAGAAAGATTTTTTTGAAACAATCTCATCATTTTTCGAGATTGTTAATGATTTTTCATCCTTTGATTAAATATTATGATCCATATCTCAATAATTCTCATGAGTATACTTATAATATATTATATAATTATATATACATTTATTGGGACCATTATTCTACTATTTGGTACAAAATATATTTAATCAGGTGTTTTTAATAAAGCCCAACATTACCCTCTCTTCAGTCAGAAGTCTGTGTTCAATCAAACACATGTTTACTAAAAAGGGTTCCAAAGAATATTATAATATTATCCTATAATCATTAAAAGAAATTTTTCCCCATTATTTATTTTACTAATGTTTTCAAGAGAATCTTCTTGATAGTATCTGAATAATGAATGTCCTACCCTTTTTATGATCCAAAAGGAAGATTCTTTTTTACCTCATATAACATGTACAGATTTACTCTCCATTATTTATATAAATCCTAATTATCATGTTTAAAAGGATAAATTTTAATAATTTGTTTTTAAATATATTTTATAATAAATGGTTTTCAAAACATTTTGATGTTTCTTTCATATTTTTTCAAGTAAAAAAGTATTGAAAACATTTTAAATATTTAATTTTATGTGTTCAAAATGTTTTAAATGAATAAGGTTTTTAAAATGTTTTGAATCTTATTTTATAAGTTTTCAAGGAAAATGTTTATAAATATTTTTCATGATTATTTAATAGGTTTTCAAGGGAAAATGTTTTCAAAATGAATTCAAGTATTCTATATAATTTTTTAATCTATTTTCGATAAAAATTACTGTCAAATGGTTTTATGTATTAAAAATAATTTTTCTAAGAAGAAAGGTACTTTTCCTTATGAAATGTTATTGAAAGATATTTAAAAATAATTTTCCATCTAATATGAAATTCATTGATGTAAATCATGCCTCTAAATGAAATGATCTAAGGGTCCAATTCATATTATTTCCCAGAATGTGTTATGCTTAATTTCATGATCTTTATTAAATTATACTCTATTTCTCAAGTTATATTTTTATGAAATATATTTCTATTTCATGGGTTATATGTTTGTGAAATCTATTTCATTTTAAGGGGTTATTATTTCGAGGAAATTATTTTGAAACATGAATATTTTTTCAAATTTTATTATATGTTTACATATTTATGATACCCATTTGATTTCATGGGTTAAGATATGATTTTTTATGATTTTGTGGATCATGTATGTATGATTTCATTATGAGATGGGTGGGACCAATATCTACCTCCATATCATTGGCTAAATATTTTTATCTTATGAGATAGTATAATAATTTCTTAGGAGTAAACCTTGATTGCTAATATTCCCATGTGATAGAACCATGACTACTAATATGGTATAATGAGTGATCCCATATTACCATGATTGTCATAGCAGTGATTCCTTGACTACTATGGAAATAATATTATATTATTATGTTTCCACCACAATTCAATATTTTATTCCAATATTATGCTTTCATGGTTAGGTTGTATATTTCTTTATGATTCTTATATTATGAACTACCAATACTCATGCCATGATTCCTTTTTATGATCTTCGATATGTATAGTATGATCATATATTTTTATATTCACATTTTTATACCTATATGGCCACATTTATGCTTACATGACTTTTTTTTACCCATACTGAGCATATAATATCACCCCTTTTTATTTTTCCATCGTATTATGTTTGATGTGTCTAAGAAGTATTCTAGTCAATAAGAACCTAGTTGAAGATAATTTATCTCACTTATGTACTAGTGTTCATGTTTCCATGTTTCCAGAGGCACTAAACTAGTATGAACATTGGTTTTATGTTTGTATAATGTTTCAAGTATTCTTCAAAAGATATGTAATATTAATGTTTGAAAATTGAAGGAATCTATTGAGCTTAACTCTATCATCCATGTATGATGATAACTAGTTTAAAGAACAAGATAATTCTAATGAAATTGTTTTACCTTCCTTAACCTATTCACCATGTTCCCTAATATCAATGAAAATCTAATTAGACCATTTCATCATCTTATTATAATTGGATTTTTTAGTGATAAAATGTTCTTGAAAAACATTCAAAATGGCCTCAATTAATATAAATATTTTAGTAAAAACATTGATTGAATCTTATTTTTAATTCATGGCTTCCTAAATATGCATGAACCTTAATTCAATGCTGAGTAAATATGGAATTAGATTTATCAATCTCTTCAATTCTAGAAAAAATTAAGTAAAAACCGTTATGAGAAATTTTCAATTCGAAATATGAAATATTGGGCTTAGGATGAGGTGGTTTTGTCCTGCTAGTTCTATTGTATGATTCCATACATTTTTCTTATATTTCTTAGAGACGTTCTTCTAATATAACATTTCAATAATTTCTAAAAATTTATCAGACTTTTCTTTTTCATCTAATTTTTTCCTTTAGTGGTTGTATTCTTTTTATTTCTATTATGGTGAATGTAATTTTTTCTAATGTTTATTAATCCTCTTATGAATATCAAAATTCTTTATCCATGATACTCTTGGAAGGTATATATTATGAGGATGAGTATTCTGATGGCTCCTTCCCTGGTTCAGTTTGTTCATCATCACCATCTTACATTTCTTTATAATCCTCATCATCTTATTCTTCTACATTTTCATACATTTCATCTGCATTATACTTGTATTCTTATTATTTTTTTATTCTCCATATTCTTATAATTTTCCATAAACTTTATCATTGACTACCTTGTTAATATATTCTTCAATTGTATCTTCCTTTTGTAGATATCCTTTTCTGACTGACCCTGGTACCCATTGTTCCTATAAATCATTTGGGATTGATTATTCAACAATGACTTTTTTTATTTCCCTGTATTAGCCCCAAATGATGTAAAAACTAAGATGAAAGATGTTTCTTCCAAAATAAATCCTACTTCTATATTTTTATTCCTAGTATGAGATGTTTGAATGATATGATTTTCATAATCTATTTCAACACCATAAAGATGAATTCCCAAAATATATGCTTCTTGCAACCTCCTTAAATACTTCTTTTTCATATATTGTTATTAAAACTTCGCTACTGCCCGAATATTCAAAGATATTTCATCAATATGTTCAATTCTGAATTTTTGATCCCCTATATTTTCTTAACCTTATGTTTTATCATTTTTTCAAAAACATCATCAATAATATTCATTTACTTATTTTGCTTTATTGGAGGAGATGTATCTGTGTTTCTCTTGTTTTTTATCTTATTCATACTTAATTGATGCTTGTGACTCCAATGAAAAACCATAAAAAATTTCCATAAACTTCTTTTAATGAGAATTAAAGACTAAATTTATTCTATACATCATGGCATTAGTACTAAATGAAATTTTATCCCTCGTCGGATATGATTTGTTCTCCACATTGAATAACTACAATCATATAACTACCATATGGCTTATAAAAACTAGGACCATAATTATATTTTACATGATAAAAAAATATTTTATGTTTCTCACCATAATGGAAATTAAAATTATGAGATCAATCTTACTCATATTTTCTAAAAATTCAAGCACAAACACATCTGAAACATTCAAAGAATCTCAATCACCTTTTCTCAGAATCCTAAAAACATGCACCACAATGTAAAATCTTAGTTATCCAAACTCAATTGTGATTCTTTTCTAAGATTTTCATATTCATAAAACAATGAATCCTTATTTTTATTCTTTTGAAAAGTTCCAATAATGTTTATGAATTAATGGGTATTTAAATAAACTTCTCATTATGATGAAAACCCATCTATGTCTGAAACTATTTTGTAATAAAGTTTGTATATGTTACCATACATAGTAAAGGATGCCTTATCCTTACCTTCTTATTTCATAAATTTAACAAAGGTGTATAATTCAAAAACAACCTCTGGATAATAAAGATCAAAATACTTATCAGGATTTTATACATAGACTATAACCCAACCTTGTAATGAAGTCACCATTTTTAGTGTGGAATCATACTGATCTAACCATGTTATTTAAATAGTCCTTTCCCTAAAGACAAATCACATAGAATAGTCTTCCATGGTTTCCATCAGAACTTTATTCTGAAATAGGAGATCAGAATAAAGAAATGATTATAGAAATGTAGAATTTGAAGGGTAAGGAAGTATAGACATGAAATATTTAAATAATTGATGTGGCAAATGGGGTGACCCACCCTTATATAGTATATGGGGTGAAAATTTACTGTATATAATAAAACCAATGGTTGATATAAATACACTTCTGATATGCTGAAATAGATTAATTCAACGAATATTTTAAAAGTATATTTTAACTCTAAATGTTTTATAAACATTTATTAGAGTGGGAATAAAAACCAAGTTTCTTTTAAAACTAAAAGTATAATAATAGAAAAAATTACTAATTAAAGTAATGAAATAGTGAAAAAAATAAAAGAATAAAAGAGTACCTTTTGGAGTAGAAAGTTTTCATCAATATGATTATCCTTTTCTATATGGTTTTTTTAAAATAAACTAATTATGATAGTTTTTAACATATTATGATAGTATTTATAGAAAAATTTATAAAATATACTTTAAAAAATTGAGTATAGTAGTTTTTTTAATTACAAAAATTTTTTACAAATTTTTTATTTTGAATGTTTTTGAACAAACTCTAAGTCTTTAAACATAATAAAAATTTCTTAGCTTGGGAAAAAAATTAGAATTTTGAATCCAAAATTTAATATAAATGTTTGAGTCTGAAAATATATTTACAATAATAATTTTAGAAAAACTAAAAATTTTAAAAACTAATTGTTTTAAAGAAAAATTAATTTTTTTGAAAAACATAAAACATTTGTACTCCCTTTGTTAAAAAGAGTATTTTAATGTAAGGTGTTGGATAATAAAAATTAGATATGAATGATCAATTAACATTGATCATTCCTAGATTCTATTTAATATATTGAAATCTACCAAAATAAATGTGTTTTGTAAAAATATCAGCAAGTTGTTCTTGAATTCTGATTAGTTATAAAATTATATCTCCACTATGTGTGTAATAAAAATGTAAATGGTGTCTTATATATATTTTCTTATAAAATAAGTGATGTTCTAGGTTTTTATGTAAAAAATGGAACTTTTTTTATCATAAATTATTTAATTTTTAGTAAAACTCATGCCATAGATAGTAGTTGTGTGTTGCATCAACAACACTTGAGCACAAAAACTTCTAGGTGCTAGATATTTAGCTTTAGAAGTGTAAAGTTATACTGATTTTTTCTTCATACAAGAGAAAGAAAGTATAGAGTCTCCTATGAAATGAAAAGTTCTAGATGTAATATTTCTATCCATTATACATCCAATGAAGTCTCCATCAAAAAAATATTTTAATTAAAAACATTTCTAAAATAATATAAAAGTAATAAATCCATAGTTCCTATTAGATTAAAATAATAATTTGATATCTTTTATATAGTATTCTTATGGAATTTCACTATATACTTAACTTAAGAATGATAAAATCATTAAATATTTATGACTACTAGTTAAGAAAATTAAACATTCTACCATACCTCTAATAGTATTCTGATCAACTGGTTTTTCAACCTCATAAAAATATAATGTATTAGAGGTATCAATTGGATTACTAATACTTTCATAATTTTTTTATCCAAATTTCTTAAGAATATATTTTATATACTTATATAGATATATAAAATTTCCTTCTGGATTTTGTGATATTTTTTTACAAATAAATTATGTTAACTCACCCATTATACTCATTTCAAACTCAAAGGTCATAAGATCTGCAAAATAATCTATCAAAGATTTTTTGTTTGACCCAAATATAATGTCCTCAACATAAAATTATAAAATAATAATATTTTTATTAACTTATTATATAAAAATAGTTGGATCTATAGCTTCATTAACAAAATTGTTTTGTAACAAGAATATAGTAAATCTATCATACCAAGCTGTAGGGGACTGTTTAAGCCCATATAAAGATTCATAAAGTTTATAAACATATTCATGGAGTTTTTTATTTTCAAAAATAGATTTTTGTTCAACATAAATTTCAACCTAAACATATCCATTAAGAAAATCACACTTCACATCCATTTTTAAAAGATTCAAATTATAGAATTCTATTATGGCTATAAGTATTCAAATAGCTATAAGTCTTGATAATGGAGAATAATTTTCATCATAATATATTCCTTATTGATGATTATATCCCTTAGAAACAATTTTGTCTTAGTTTTTGAAAATTCTTCCATTCTCATCACATTTGTTCCATTATACACATTTTACTCCAATTATTGATGTTTCTAAAGGTTTTTCAACTAATTTACCAAATTTTTTCTTCTCAAACACATTGATTTAAACTTTAATTTCCTTTATCCAATCCCCATAACCTAAATTCTAACCAAGATTCATCATTTCAAATTGGGATAATAAATATAAATGTTCAGTTTCATTTCTTAGGTTACTTATGGTTCTAACTAGTTGATCTAAAAAACAAATGAAACCTTCGTAAGGATGATTCCTAAAAAAACACTAAAAAATTGGGTTTTAAAAATCCAATTCTTCAACAACTTGTAAAAAATATTCTTGATAAATAACTTTATAAACTAATTATTAAGTTATTTCCATATAAGAATTACTTTATAACAAATTTTGGAAATCAGTTTTGGAAATAGCATCTGAGGATTTTGGTTGAGGTTGAATAAAAAATGGATTAGTTTCATCAAACATAAAATGTCCAATTTTGTTAATAGTAAATTAAATTTTATTAAAAACTCTATAATACATAGAAGTAGTGGACTAATAGGAAAGTATTCATTCATCATATTTGGGTGAAAATTTATGTAAATTATCTTTAGTATTCTAGATGAATACTTTGCAGCCAAAAACATTTATGTCAAAAACTTTTAGTTTTCTTCCTTTCTATAGCTCATAAATATTTTTATTATTAAAATTTCTAATTAAAAATAAATTTATAGTATAACATGTAGTACTGAACACTTTACCCCAAAAATGTTTAGTAACATAGTATTCACTCATCATGGTTCTATTTATTTCATAAAGAAATCAATTTCCTATTTCAACTAAACCATTTTTGTGGTGTTTTAGCTGTTTAAAAGTTATTTTCAATACCTCTGTTAGTAAAAAATGTTTGAAAATTAGAAAATACAAATTCTCAACCATGATCTATATAATTGTTTATCTAGGATGTTCTTTCCCATTTTTAACATGGGGTAAATAAATTTTAAATTTAAAAAAGGATTTGTATTTCATTGATTGAAAATAAACCCATGTGTATCTAGTGTAATCATTAACTATGATATATAGATAGTATTTTCCACTGATAATACAAGTTTTTGTATGACTAGATAATTCCATTTTCAATGAATGTAAAACATCAAAAGTTGAGACTTATTTAAAAGATTTAAAACTTTTATTATGTTTCTTACTGTATTGGTAAGGGTCCCATACTTTGGAAGTATCAAAATTATGTTCTGGTATATCATTAACAATCCCTTTCTTAGTCAATGTAGATATTTTTACAAGGATATCATGTCTCAACGTTTGATTACATAACCAAGACTGGTCTTCCGTTGCATTATTTCAAGGTAGGTATCCTCTCCTAAGGTTTCTAGGTTTAGAGTATAAACATTCTCCTATCGATGTATGGAAAAGAATAAATTCATCCTTGAAACTACGTACTAAATATTAATTATTCTAAAATTTTTCAAGGTAACCTTAATTAGAGAATTGAATTATTCTTAAAACTTTGTTTTTATATATTACAACAAATAAAACTTTTGAAATAATAACATTTCCAATAAGAAAAATGTTACCTATTCAGATAATTCCTCCTTCAGTATTATCTCCAAAATTTACATTACCACATTTCATATTGGTTATCTTTTTGATGAAATATTTATTTCCTTTCATGTTCCTGCAATATCCACTATCCATGTACCATATATTTTTGTTTTTTCTACTATCTTTGTTTTCCTGAAATTAAACGGGTTATATTTTTTTTATACCAAACCTTCTTGAGTCCAGTGTTTCTAGAAAACAAAATTGTAACTAAACACATTTTGCCTGATTTTTTTGTTAAATATAATTTTCATTGAAAAATAAGCTACATGAAAAATTATGGATTGAGTTTTTTTTCAATAATAATCATTATTATAGTTCCCACCACTATGGAACTTTTTGAAAAAATATTCACCTTTATGGAAAAATTAATTGTTACTAAAAATAGGTTTTTTTATTTCTAAAACCCATTCCAGAAATATTAACATGATTTTTAATTAGTTTATATATTTTTTTAATAATTTTCTTTTCTATTGGTAAAATTTTACATAAGTTTTTTCAAAATATAAATTTCATATTTTATTTTGATTACTATATTTTTATCCTTATCATTATTTTTTTATAATCATGTTTTCCTTGTAAAATATTTTTAAGAGAAACAAAATTTTCAAAATCATTTGAAATATTTTCTTTTCAAAATTATTTTATAAAATATCATTATAATGGTTTATGATTGCATTTTACAAAAAAGTTATTCTTTAATTTTATATTTCAATTTCATCTTTGGCATTATCAATTTTTTAAAAATCATACAATTATAATTCTATAATAATTTACCAAAGCATGATACTTCAACATATCTAAATAAAGTGTTATACTCACTCTCTTCGAAATATTATTCATTAGAAGGTATATAATTATTCTCATTAGGATAATTATAATTTAATGAAATATTTTAATGGATTCAGTTTTTCATAACTTATCCATGATACAATGATTTACCATGGGTATGTTAGCAAAAAGAAAAATGTTCCTCTATCCAAAAAAATTAATATCAAAAGATTTATCATAAGAATGTCCCCCACTTGCACCTCATGTGTTAGAAGCTTTAAAAAACTTATTCCCTTTATAATTGAAATACTTCATGGAATTCTTGTTTGAATTTATTTATTTTATATCTTTCCTTTTGATCGTAGGAAAATTTGGTTGGATATGTCCATCTTTCTTACATTCCTAGCAAGTGACTTCAGAATCTTTATTTCCACTATATTCCTTATGAACACTCTTATAACATAATTATAAATATTTCTCTATAACTATCTTTTTCATTCTTTAGGAAAGGTTAGCTAAATCATTCTCGGAGTGTTTATATGTAATACTATATGATGATCAAAAATATTCTTCTTCCTCAAAATATTTGACAACTAGGAGTTTGAAAGTTAATATAAATTTTATAAGTAGTAAGAAAATCCACACCTTTATTTTCCTTATCATTTTCCCATAATCTCTATTATTTATTCCCTCATACTGCATGAGAGGTCTAGTAATATCATTGAATGTATGATTATTAATCTTTCTCGTATCATCAACATCTATTATTTTTCATTCCCACTCATTGGTCATGATATCAATAATTTTTTCAACAAGAATATCATCATCAAGTCCTTTTTCCCCAAGTGGTACTAAAAAATTTATAATTATCATGAATCATTGCTTCATCTTTACAACCGACTCTCCAGGTATGAAATAAAAATCCTGATAGTTATCTCTAATCATAGCTCTTCTAGTCTCAATTAATTTAGAATTCCCAAAGTGTGTGAATTTTAAATTTTTCTATATGCTATTAGAAGATTCAAATGATGATATATAACTGTATAAACAAGTTTTCATGGAACACAATATAGTATTTCTTACTCAAAAACATAAATGATACTCTTGTTTTCATGATGTGTGAAAGAAGTGACTTCTTTATTAGGAATCTTGTAGTCTCTAAAATTATCAACTCGTGTATTGAGAAAAAAAAATTCATCATATCTCCCCAATAACAAAAATAAGCACCATAAAAGAAAGGTGGACTTCTTGGATTTAGATTTTCTAGAGTTACAACATTAATACCTTCCATATTAAATATAAAAAAAACTCTTCTCTACTAATACATGTTATTATAACAATGTTTATAAATATTATGTTTATATCAAAACATATGTAAAGACCCAGAAATTCCATGGAATTTTTTTTTAAATACATGGGATTTATACGAGTCTGCAAAAATTTACGATGCTTGATTCCGAGACCCGGTGTTCCCCAAATCAATTTCTGAAGTTTTGTTCGAGTATATTCAGTAAACATACGAGTGAGATTTTATATCTTTTGAACAAGTTCTTGGAATTGAAATATGAGGGCACTGTTGAACTCACAGTGCAGGTTTTTTCTTAAAAAGACTTTCACCTCAATGGCAGTTGTTTGAAAATGGAAGTTAGATTTTGGGTTTTTAATTTAATTAAATAAAAATAATTTGTTAGATTTATTTTTATTTCTTGGTGGTTAAAACCTCCAAGAGGAGGTTAGTGGTGGGGGCCACCACACCATAACCTCCCATGAGGGGTTATGGTGGTGGGGCCCACCTGCACATAACCTCCCTTCGGAGGATATTTTTTTGTGGGGACCACCTGGGCTTGTAACCCCTTAGAACCCCCCAATTAAGTGGAGAAACCTTTAACTTTCCATTGTTTAATTTTTGCTAACTCTCTTCATTTAATTGAAACTCTCCACCTTCCCTAATTTTGAATTTGAATCAATTCCACCCCATTAATTAAATGAGTTGTCTCAATTAATTAAACACAACAATTTTTATGGTTGTGCCAACAAATAATAGACAAATTCTTCTATTATTTTTGGGCATGGCTTTTTGGTGGATCTTTGGGAAGGATAATAACACTCCAATGAAGAATAATCACCGAAGGATGAAAGACACTTGTTCCTCCAATGAAGAACTTTCAGTCGAGGAACGAAACTGTCGCCCATGAAGAACACCGACGACGCTGTCTTCGACATCATCTTCTCTAAACTCTTCATCCACCATCAACGAATGGAAAATGAGGTAGGGGTTATTTTATGATTGAGTTTTACCCTCTATTCTTTGTCGTTAATTGTGCTCTATGAGGCTGATTGTTACCACCCTAACATGGAGGGCACGGGCTGAACAAACATGGCCCGACCCCCCCCCCCCCTCCATTTTTCTTCCCTTGATGACGACGGTGGCGGCGTAACAATATAGCTGGAGGAGCGGACTATGGACGACGGACCATAGCGGAGCAACAATGGTCAGCGACGGGCCAACTGTGAAGAAACAGGCGGCGCAAGGCTACCGGGTCACCGAAAGGACACGGCGTCGCCGTGTCGCGTAGAATAGAAGGGGGCTGCGGCCAGGCCAGGCCATAGTGGAAGGGTGTGGCACCGTCACGCCGGGTGGAGGAGGAGATCCACGGCCAGGGCGGGCCGCGGCGGAGGGGTGCAGCGCTGACGCGCTACGCAGTGGAGCAGAACCGCGGCCAGGGCGAGCTGTGGTGGAAGGGCAGAGGCAGTCGACGTCGGGCCGGCTGCAGGCGATGCGGAGCGGCTGGCTGCTCTGCCAGCTGGGAGGAGCGGGACCCAGTGGGTCCCACGTGATCTGAACCAGCACCGGTTTTGGTTCCCACCTGAATGGATCTGCCGTTCGGGAGCCAAGGGCATGCGGTTTCCCCCCTGGACGTGGATTAGGTGGAACCGCAAGCCACCGGGCATCCGGGCCAGACCCAGCGCGGGCCGCTGGGCTGCCCTCAGTCCGGGCCTCCGGGCCGGACCCAGCGCGGGTCGCCGGACTAGCCCCAGTGTGGGCCACCGGGTCGGACCCAGTGCGGGCCATTGGGCCACCCTCAGGTCGGGCCTCCCCCTCGGGCCGGGTCGGACCCGCGGACCGACTCGGACCCCAGTCCAAACACGTTTTACACATTTTCGCCCAAAAGGTGGTCTACTGGTATCCGATCGACGAACCGTCTGTGGTGACGGAAAACTTATAGAGAGATGGTTCTTTTGGCATAACCCACTTGAGGTTTGGACATAGTGGGGTATGGTCAGGTTGCTTTGAACCTAAAATCCAATAGGGCCCCTGGGACAGAAATGCCAATAACTCACAGACCGGGTGTCTGATTGGCACACCGTCTGTTGCGATGAGACCCCTATGATGAGGAGTACCTTTGAGATACTTCTACTTGGTACTTCGTGACAGTTGTAGTATCGACCAGTAGCTCATGGATCGGATCCTCCCGGAGAGGAGCGAGCAGAGTACGGAGACCTAGTAGCTGGATGATACCTGAAGAATGCTGACCTTTCGACTAGGAGTGTTTCAACTAGCCCAGTAGGAAGTGCCTCTGTGTGACGTGGCAAACCCACAGTGGGGAGTGCCTCTGTGTGACGCGGAAGACCCATGGTACTCGACAGGAGGAGTACCTCAGCAAGCTATGAGGGGGAGCGCCTCTATGTGACGTGGTAGACCCACAGTGGGGAGCGCCTATGTTTGACGCAGCAGACCCTCAGTGCTCGACAGGAAGAGTACCACAGCAGTCTAGGATAGTGGGAAGCGCCTCTGTGTGACGCGGAAGGCCAACAGTACTCTATAAAGGAGGAGTACACCAGCAGACGAGGTCTCGATAGTTTGACTGGGAGTGTTACATGTTACCACCGTAGAATAAAATCCTGGTTTTTAGCTAAGTTAATGACTTTTGTGTTTTCCTCATGATTGAGATGGGTTATTAGATAACTTAGGTATATGTATGGGCATATACCTAAGTAAAGGTTATCCATTGATTTCATACATTGTGGTTCATCCTTTTTGGATTTTGTGAGACCATGAGGGTTTCAGGGTCCCTACTGAGTATCTTTATACTCACCCCTGCTCGGGCTAT
Source organism: Viscum album (assembly GCA_963277665.1). NCBI lineage: Eukaryota > Viridiplantae > Streptophyta > Magnoliopsida > Santalales > Viscaceae > Viscum > Viscum album. The sequence goes on from OY728160.1 coordinate 1,944,585,777, forward strand.
GCCCACACCTCGTTGTGTTGGATGAAGACGACAGACAGTGCTGATTGAGGCAGAGAGTAGCAGGACTGGACGGTACCCGGAGGTGGACCACTCGGTGTGACGGTACACGGAGGAGACGGACAGACGGGAGTGCTAATAAGGCCATTTGTACCTACCCTTCAGGTAGGAACACTGAAGGATGACCCAGTAGCTATTTTACTTTTCTTCAGTTGTACCTGTACATTACTATTGGGATTGTATTTTCGGCCACTTTTACTTTCCAGCACTTCTTCTGTATACAGTTTTTCTTAGTATTTTTCTTCCAGTTGTTTACTTTTTGTGTGTTTTTTTACTTTTATAAAGGCAATGCCTTCCCAGATTAGGTATTTTTACCTTTAGTGCTAGTCTCTAGCCCATTTCCTATGGAAGGTTGGCTTGGGGTAGTCATGGAATGGGTCTCGAGGATGGGTCGTGACAAATTGGTATCATAGGAGTTGGTTCTACCGCCGAACTTAGGACTCTGATCATTCTTTTCTGTGAAGAAATAGTGTTAAGGGTACTAAGTGTGGTTTTCAGTTCAGGGAGTCCATTTTTGGTGTGGGATGTCAACATATCCATACATCAGGACCCTGACTTCTAATTTCTAACTCAGTGCATGAAAACACTAATTGTGTGTGTGTTTTCAAATGTCCTTATTTTAGTCATCTAACCAGGTCAGCTCACTAGGTATAATCTTTTAACTATTTTGCATCTGTTTCTTTCATGATGCCTCCCTGAAAATCCCCGAGAGTCATATGCTCTGACAGCCTACCGAGTGACGAGGCCTCAGTGCAGGGCCCTTTACTAGAAGAGGCACCAGCGATACCACTTTCCGTTGGGCCACTGATTCCACCAACCCCGGCAGCAGACGATGCACGCCGCTTGAGCGTGTTGCATGAGTTCCAGTGCCAGAATCCACCCAGGTTATGGGGAGAGATGGAGCCACAGGAGGCTAAGGATTGGATGGAGTCTATAGTGAGACTCTTCAGGTAGGTAGGGACACTAGCAGGCCTTATGGTGATCCTTGTTGCGAGTCTCCTTCAAGCAGCAGCAGGTAGATGGTGGAGCCTGATTCTCCAGGTGCACGAAGAGGTGACACTACTCTGGACAGACTTCAAGAGCCTGTTCTGAGCAAAGTTTGTTCCAGAAACCCTACGAGTAGTACGGATACATAAGCTACTTCATCTAAAACATAGTAGCATGACGTTGGCTCAGTACTCAGCGAGGTTCACCGATCTCTAGAACTAATCCATAGATATGGTACGGGGCCCATTCTTCAGGGCTCGGACCTTCGAGCAGGGGATCAGGTGATAGATCAGGGCTTCAATGATCTCACTCATCATCCTGACGCAGGTGGGGGTGTTAGAGAGAGACCTCCTAGTGGAGAGTTTCCTTGCTGAGCAGTCACCAGTAGTGAGACCCACTATTAGTCCACATGCAACGGAGTCTTCTGAAACTGGTAGTAGATGGATGATGCAGAGGTCCAAGAGGACTAGACACACGGGTGGACGACCGCACGACTCAGGATCAGTTGTTCGGGGCACCCGGGGCAGTGACATATATGCTAGGAGAAAACAGTGTTACTCATGTGGCAGGCAGGGTCACATGGCTAGTGACTATCCAACCCGTCATTCAGATGATTAGAAAACAGTTGAGGGACCTCTCAAACAGAGGTATATGTTTGATCGAGACGGTCCGCAGGACACAGGCGGATGTGGTAGAGGATCTGTTCAAGTAACTGGTGGTGGACAACATTATGTAGTGTTACCACCACCACCACCAGGAGGACTACCCCGATCGTTGGGAGCAGGTGGACAGGGGAGAGCTTAGCTTCAGGCAGCTGAGGCATACAACCATGGTGCTCTGGAGATGATTAGAGGTATGATCTGTGTCTACTTTACCTTAGTTTCAGTTCTTATAGACACAGGTTCCAATCATTCTTTTGTAGCCACTTCCCTCGTTCGGAGCTTAGAGATTCCGACGGAGCCATTGGCTCGATCCTTACAACTAGAGACTCCTAAGGGAGTAGACTCGACGATTACGCACTAGTTCCGGCACTATGAGCTTACTCTAGGAGGTGAGAGCATCGGCTGGGATCTCCTCATAGCAGCGTCGAGGCCTTACGACGTCATCTTGGGTATGGATTGGTTATCTACAGTCCATGCTCAGATTGACTGTATTGGGAAAAATGTGTGGTGTTTCAACACGGATGGGACCAGTTTTACCTTCACCGGTGAGAAGGAAACCTTTGCAGCACAGGATGGACTTACTCGGAGGTGGGTACATCAGATCACTCACTAGTTGTATTGCCTTACCCTTGGATCGGTTGATGTGGATAGTCCAACTTATATTGTATTGGTAGACTAGTACACGGATGTTTTCCCTGACGATGTCCCAGGATTACCTCCTCGCAGAGAGGTGGAATTCTACATTGACTTGTACCCTGAGATGGCACCGATTTTTACTGTAGCATATCGGATATCCCCCGCTGAGCTTTTTGAGCTGTGGGTAGAGCTGGAGGACTTACAGGGGAAGGGATTCATCCAGCCAGTGTTTCTCCCTGGGCAGCCCCGATTCCATTTTACAAGAAGGTGGATGGGAGCTTGAAGATTTATGTAGACTATCGTCACCTAAACCAGGTGACCTTAAAGAACAAGTACCCACTCCTAAGGATTGACAACCTCTTTGATCGTCTCAAGGGAGCATAATGGTTCTTGAAGATAGACCTTAGATCAGGCTATCACCAGCTCAGAGTTCGAGATAAGGATGTGCAGAAGACGGCCGTCAGGTGTCGGTACGGCCACTATGAGTTCTTGTTTATTCCCTTCGGTGTAACCAATTCTCCAGCAGTGTTCATGTGTCTCATGAACAGGATCTTCCATCCATACCTCAATCTCTTTGTCGTAGTCTTCATCAACAACATACTGATCTACTCGACTACTGAGGAGGAGCATGCCTACCATTTTCATGTACTATTGGCCACACTCCGAGAGCACCAGCTTTATGGAAAGCTCTCGAAGTGTCAGTTTTGGATTCTAGAGGTTCACTTCTTGGGACACATCATCTCGGAGGCATCAGTTGTAGTGGATCCAGCGAAGATTGAGTCAGTACTTTCTTGGGAGCCACCCAGGAGTGTGATGGAGGTACGGAGATTCTTGGGATTGGCTGGATACTATCATAGATTCGTTCCAGACTTCTCCAGAGTTGCAGCACCACTTTCAGCCTTGACAAAGAAGTGGAAACCCTTCATGTTATCGGAGAGATTCCATCAGAGCTTTCAGGAGTTGAGGTAGAGGTTGACTAGTTCCCCCATCTTGAGGATTCCAGAGGAAGGTGTAGGGTACATAGTCTACTATGACGCATCAGGGACCAGACTCCGGTGTGTCAGGATGCAAGAGCGAGCTATCATCACATATGGTTCTCGGCAGCTGAAACATCACGAGTGGAACTACGCTACCCATGACCTAGAGTTAGAATCAGTGGTCTTCGCCTTGAATATGTGGAGGCATATCTGATGGGAGAGCATTTCACAGTATACTCTCATCACAAGAGTCTCAGGTATATCTTCTCCAAGAAGGACTTGAACCTGAGACAACATCTTTGGCTTGAGTTCCTCCAGGACTATGACTTCGAGATAGTCTATACTCCTAGGAAGGGGAACGTTGTTGCGGATGCACTAAGTAGGAGATCTGGTATACAGCTGCTAGGAGAGGCGACAGAGCAGCTGGCTGCTTTACAGATTTCTTATGTGGAATGAGATGGAGAAGCTTTCCTTCAGTCTCTTATAGTAACTCCTCCACTTCTTCAGCGAGTTAGGGAGGCACATCATGGGGACGTTGACTGTGAGACATGATGTGCTCAGATATCCATAAGGCAGGAACCTGATGGATTTTATGATGGTGGGGAGAATGTGATTCTCTTTAGAGGACGTACTATAGTACCGGTAGCACTTCAGGAGGAAGTATTGAGGGAGTTCCATACTTATCCTCTTACGGTACATCCAAGAGTTGCAAAGATGTATCAGGACATCAGACGATAGCACTGGTGACCAGGTATGAAGAAGGTAGTAGCAGAGTTTGTCTCACAATGCCTCACTTGTTAGTAAGTAAAGGCGGAGCACCAAGTACCAGCAGGCTTAGTTCAGCCCTTAGAGGTCCCAGAGTGGAAGTGGAATGGGGTATCCATGCACTTCATTACGGTTCTTCCATGTAAATCCAGGAGTCACAATTCGATATGGGTGATTGTTGACCGACTCACCAAGTCATCCCACTTCCTACTGATCAGAGTGTAGGGCTCAGTAGAGAGCTTGGGATGCCTCTATGTGCAGAAGATTGTGCATTTAAATGGAGTACCTTCTTCTATTTTCACTGACCGTGACGCGCGGTTTACTTCCCGACTATGTAATGGGTTACAGGAGGCTTTCGAGACATAGCTTCACTTGAGCATCACCTTCCATCCTCAAACAGATGGCCGGACTGAGAGGACCATTCAGACTCTCAAGGACATGCTTCGTGCATGTGTCCTTGACTTCGGTCAGAGCTGGGAGGATCATTTACACTTTTTGGAGTTTGTGTACAACAACAAATACCACTCCACCATCAGGATGTCACCTTTTGAGGCCTTGTATGGTCGACCTTTCACATCGCCACTATGCTGGACAGACCCAGGGGAGTCAGCACTAGTGGGACCAGAGATGGTATAGGCAACCATGGAAAAGGTGCAGATCATCCAAGAGTGGATGAAGACTACACAGAGAAGGCAGAATTCATATGTTGATAGGAGACAGAGACCTCTGGATTTCGAGGATGGTGACCACGTCTTTCTATGGGTCTCACCTCAATGAGGTATACAGAGATTTGGCCGAGGCAGCAAGTTGTCTCTGCAATTCATTGGACCTTTCTAGGACCTCAGTAGAGTAGGCGAGGTGTCTTACCGCTTAGCTCTTCCATCTCAATTGCACCGGGTGCATGAAGTCTTCCACGTATATCAGCTAAGGAGATACGTGCACGACCCTTCCCACATCATCGACCATGGAGAGTTGGACATCGATGACGGGGTGACTTTTACAGAGGTTCCAGTAGAGATTGAGGATCGACAGGAGTGATCCCTTCATGGATGGTCAATACCACTGGTGTACGTTCGTTGGCAGCACGAGAACCTCCAGAAGAGCACATGGGAGCGGGAGGCTCAGATGTGTGCTCAGTACCCACATCTGTTTCCATAGTTTGAGTTGTAGCTACGGGGACGTAAAGCCCTAAGGTGAGGAGAATGTAAATACCCGGAAATTCCATGGAATTTTTTTTTTAAATACATGGGATTTATATGAGTTCATGAAAATTTACGGCACTTTATTCCAAGGTCCGGTGTGCCCAAAATCAATTTTTGAAGTTTTGTTCGGGTACGTTCAGTAAATGTATGAGCGGGATTTTATATCTTTTGAACCAGTGCTTGGAATTGAAATCTAAGGGCACCGTTGAACTTGCAGTGCTGATTTTAGCATAAAAAAACTTTCACCTCGATAGCAGTTGTTCGATAATGGAAGTTAGATTTTGGGTTTTTAATTTAATTAAATAAAAATAATGTGTTACCTTTATTTTTATTTCATGGTGGTTAAAACCTCCAAGAGGAGGTTAGTGGTGGGGACCACCACACCATAAACTCCCATGAGGGGTTATAGTGGTGGGGACCACCCACACATAACCTCCCTTCGGATGATATTTTTTGGTGGGGACCACCCGGGCTTGTAACCCCTTGGAAACCCCCAATTAAGTGGAGAAACCTTTAACTTTCTATTGTTTAATTTTTGCCAACTCTCTTCATTTAAATGAAACTCTCCACCTTCCCTAATTTTGAATTTGAATCAATTCCACCCCACTAATTAAATGATTTGTCTAATATAATTAAACACAACAATTTTTTTGGTTGTGCCAACAAATAATAGATAACATCTTCTATTATTTTTGGGCTTGGCATTTTGGTGGAGCTTTGGGAAGGAGAATAATTCTCCAATGAAGAACAATCATCGAAGGATTAAAGACACTTCTTATGCCAACGAAGAACCTTCGGTCGAGGAATGAAACGGTCACCCACGAAGAACGACAACGACGTCGTCTTTGACTTCTTCTTCTCCGAACTCTCCTTGCACTGTCAACGAACAACAATCGAGGTAGGGGTTGTTTTATGATTGAGTTTTACCCTCTGTTCTTCATCGTTAGTTGTGCTCTTTGAGACCAATTGTTACCACCTTAACACATAGGGTGCGGGCTGAACAAACACGGCCCGATCCCCCTCCATTTTTCTTCCCTTGACAATGATGGTGGAGGCGTAACAATACCGTCGGAGGAGCGGACTGCGGCCGATGGACCGCGGTGGGGAAACGGTGGCCGGGGACAGGCCGGCCGCGAAGAAAATGGTGGCGCAAGGCTGTCGGGTCGCTGAAAGGGCATAGCACCGCCGGGCCGCGCGGAGGAGAAGGGGGTCGCGGCCAGGCTGGGCTACGGCGGAAGGGCACGCCACCGTCATGCCACACGGAGGAGGAGGGTCGTGGCCTGGGAGGGTCATGGCGGAGGGGCGCGGCACCGAAGCACCGTGCGGTGGAGCAGAACTGTGGCCAGGGCAGGCCACGGTGGAAGGGAAGAGGTGGACGGAATCAGACCGGCCGCCGGCGATGCGGAGCAGCTGTCTACTCGGCCAGCCGGGAGGAGCGGGACCCAGCGGGTCCCACGTGATCTGGACCATCACCAGGTGGCACCGGTTTGGGTTCCCACCAGAAAGGATCTGTCATTCGGGATCCAGGGGCGCATGGTTTCCCCCCTGGACGCGGCTTAGGCGGACCCGCAAGCCGCCGAGCTGCCGGGCTGGACCCAACGCGGGCAGCTGGGCCGCCCTCAGGCCGGGCCGCTGGGCCGGACCCCGCGCAGGCCACTGGGCCACCCTCGGGCTGGGTCGCCCCCTCGGGTTAGGCCGCCCCCTCAGGCCGGGTCAGACCCGCGGGCTGAGTCGGACCCTCGAACCGGGTCGGACCCCAGTTCGAACACGTTTTACACCTTTTTCCCATAACTTGGGTTACGGGTGTTCGATCGATGAAGCGTCTACGGTGATAGAAATCTTAGAGAGATACAATTATTTTGGAATACTGCACATGAGGTTTGTACATAGTGGGGTATGGTCGAGTTTCTTTGAACCTAAAATCCAACCGGCCCCCTGGGACGGAAATGCCAATAACTCACAGACCGGGCATCCGATTGACGCACCGTCTATTGCGATGAGGCCACTATGACAAGGCATACCTTTGAGATACTTCTAGTTGGTACTTTGTGACAGTTGAAGTATCTACCAGTTTCTCATGGAGCGGATCCTACCAAAGACGAGCGAGTAGAGTACAGAGACCTAATAGCTGGATGATACCTCACGATTGCTGACCTTTCGACTCTGAGTGTTTTGACTAGCCCAGTGGGAAGCGCCTCTGTGTGACGCGGCATACCAACAGTGGGGAGTTCCTCTGTGTAACGCAGCAGACCCACGGTACTCGACAGGAGGAGTACCTCACCAGGCTATGAGGGGGAGCGCCTCTGTGTGATGCGGAAGACCGACAGTGGGGAGCGCCTCTGTGTGACGCATCAGACCCACAGTGCTTGACAGGAGGAGTACCACAGCAGTCCAGGAGAGTGGGAAGTGCCTCTCTGTGATGTGGCAGGCCCACAGTACTCTATAGAGAGGAGTACACTAGCCGTCGAGGTTTCAACAGTTTTACTGGGAGTGTTACATGTTACCACCCAAGAATAAAATCCTAGTTTTGAGCTAAGTTAATGACTTTTATGTTTTCCTCATGATTGAGATGGGTTATTAGATTACTTAGGTATATGTATGGGCATATACCTAAGTAATGGTTATCCATTTATTTCATACTTTGTGGTTCATCCTTGTTGGATTTTGTGGGACCTTGAGGGTCTTGGGGTCCCTACTGAGTATCGTTATACTCACCCCTGCTCGGGCTATGCCGGCACATCATTTTGTTGGATGAAGACGACGGACAATGCTGACTGAGGCAGAGAGTAGCAGGACTGGATGGTACCCAGAGGTGGACCACTCAGTGTGACGGTACACAGAGGAGATGGACGGACGGGACTGTTGAGGAGTCCATTTGTACTTACACTTCAGGTAGGAACCCCAGAGGATGAACCAGTAGCTATTATAATTTTCTTCAGTTCTACATGTACTTTACTGTTGGTCTTGTATTTCCGGACCCTTTTACTTTCTAGCACTTCTTCTATATACAGTTTTGCTTAGTTTTTTTCTTTTATTTGTGTACTCTATTTTTGTGTGTTTGCTTTTATAAAAGCAATGCCTTCCCAGCTTAGGGATTTTCGCCTTTGGTGCTAGTCGTCAGCCCCTGGCCTATAGAAGGCGGGCTTGGGGTAGTCATGACACAGGTCTCGAGGACGGGTCGTGACAACATATATAACTTAAAATAAGTAAAGAATATAAAAAATAACAAATTATATGAGTAGTAGAAACCTGCTCTTATACCAATTTTTGGATAATAAGAGTAGCTTATGATGGCTACACATACAATAGGGTATAAATTGTAGTTTAAAAAACATTAAAATTTACAAAATTCAAAGCCTATTAAATTAAATATATTGAACTCAAACATTGTCCAATTATCCAAGTAAAGATTTAAACCATAGTGGATCTGATTAATATCAAAGTATTCTTTATCATATTCAAAGTTATACCAATAAAAAATTAGTATATAAAGAACTGTATAATGAAAAACATTTTATAACATTTATAGAGGAATAGAAACTAGTAAAAATAGAAATAACTAGTAATAGTATGGATGAATTTAAATCAATATTAAAAATATATAACACTTATATACTTAATAGAAATGTATTCAATAGCCTTGATGAGATGTAACCAAAGTTTTATACTTATTGTTAAGTCTATATTTCCTTACTAGGAAATCCTTCAATACGATGATCAAAATAGCTCTATTTTCCTATCCCTGGAATCACATGATATGATGATCGACATCTATCTTCAAATCTTGAGAATCCCTAGATAAAATGGATACGATTTAGAATCTTCCTATCCTTCGAATCACTTGATTTTAAAAATCATCGTACATAAAATACAAATTAAAAATTTCTTAAGTAAAACATCCTTGACATGGATTACATAAAATAGTAACTCTATAAAGCATTAAAATGAATAAGAATGAGCAATTCAATAAGGGAAATCTTTTGAGGACTTGAGTTGTGAAATATAACATCTCTAAACTCTTCAAATGACCAACTATTTATAGATTATGCTCCAATGGTAATATTTATGATTTTTTTTAACATTCATGGACCCCTAGAAAATGATAGCTCACAATGTTCTTGAATAACAGAATGTCCGACATCATTTTTGTATAAAACAATTATGTTGATAAAATGTTTTCGTTTTGAAAGAATCATGTCTTATGTGATTCTGATTATAAACATCAAAAATTCCAATATAATTGTTTATTGATTATAAATATTATGATCTAAATGAGAATTTTTCTAATGTATCCATACCAAGGTCAGTCTTATAGTCATAACCTTTTTCAATCAGTGAGATGATACATAACTGTGAACACTTTTCTAAAAAAGGACATTCTGATAATTTGACTCAACATCAGTCTGATAATAATATTGGGTAATGTAATTTTTATATTAGTAATACATTATAACATTCTTATTTATGGTACAAGGTTATGTATTATACAGAAACATACTAAAACTCATGGGAGATAAAATCTAAAAAAACATGTTGTAATAAATTGTTCATGATTTTAAAATTTAAATGAATAAGATAGTATGATGTAATACATTTATCTCTACACATAGTCAACTATTATAGAATATCCCTTTACATCTAATGATTTTTAAACTAAAGAGTCAAAAAAATTGCATGGGCTTCCCTTCACATAACACTGACATATATTCTGGAAAAAAAAATATTTTTTTTAAACATAAATATCGTTATAGAATCTCTATTCCATAATTTGATTAAGAAAACACACCTCATATATGCATTTACAAGTAAGAATATCAATAATCCAAGATTAAATTTTTCATCAACTTTCTCTAGACTAAGATAATTTTTTATGCACTCTCCATACATTTTTTCTTAAAAATATGAAATAGTGTTGTAATATTCTATGAATTTTTTATATGAATAAACATGTAATATTAGTATATATGGTAATTGAAATGGAGGGGTAATGGTACACTTGAAAGGGCTTATAGATTTATTGGATGACTATTTAGATTGTTTTGGATCGACTATATGATTACCCTTTATTTTCTCTATATTTGAAAACATTCCACAATTCCAAAAAAATCATTAATTTTTAATGATTTAAAAAAAATGGAAAGGACATACCTCATTATCAACATGTATTTTTACCAAATCTAATGACCATGCTATGAGTAGTCAAACAGAAATTGAGGACATGTGAACATCCATATCATCAAAGGAAACGTAAATATCGATAATCATATGATGATCTATGTGAATCCATATAGTGACATGATCTTTTGAAAAAAAAAATATTGTGTAGAGTATATCATTGGATAATATAAAATAAAACCCTCACAACAAGGTGATGGGTGGGTTATAATATAGATAAATCATACCCAATTTTAACCTATAGAATATTAGTACATGAAAGGTATTAGTATCTATATAATTCACATTTTTTAGAAATATTTTGGACAATATCAACTACATATGGTAAGGAATAACTTGGAATTTCTTGTCTCAAAACTGGGGGGCTAGATATTCAGGTAGTGTTTTTTTCTATGTTGTTTCTTCCCTTTTATTCATTCCCAAACTATTTTTAACAACTCAATCTGATAATTATGATTTTATTTATGATAATATATTTATAGATATATATAATCCATTTTATCATAATTATACCCTTGTGTGTTTAAGTTCTCAAAATATGTTCAAGGAAACACTCTAAAACCCACACCTCTGAGATGGCCATATTGTTATGGCATCTTGAAGGCCACTAAATGTGATTATTCTTCAGGTGTAATCGGTGATGATTCTTTTGTCTAAACTAAATAAATAAAATATGAAAAAAAAGTAGTCATATTTTATTATTCTGATTTAAATAAAACTATTTTTTTATACCAAAGATACACATGATTCCCATGATCATTGTGTAATTCCATATACTACTATTTGATTAATATTTACAAGATAATGATTCTATATCACAAGTCGTAGGATGCAAGTTTCTTTGGATTTTCATTCATCAATCTTCATATAAACCACTGAATGTAATTATGTTAATGTTTTATTCCACATAAATGTATTACTGTATATTTAAAATATATATGAATTTCTCTATAGTGTGGTGTACCCCATCCATGATTTATAATAAGGGTACATTGGTTTTAATGCATTCTTTTTCACTTTAAGACTCAGTTTTTATTTCATAAATTATCATTTCTCAATAAAGTTGATTAATACACTTATTTACAAGTAAAATATTACCAATCACATTATATCTTAAATGATACTTTTACACGATGGCCAATAAATATATTCCATGCTTCATAGCTTATCATCTATGCATATATATATGGTTTGGTGGGGTTATATTCCATTCATCAAACTTAATATAATGCTTCATAATAATTTTTTAAAAGGTTCTATGATCCTTTCATATAACCTATTATTACAGTTTCATTTTACTATTATATAATATAAATTGCATCTATAAAATATTATGATTAGAAAATAAACATTTCATTTTTTTTCTTTTTAGTAAAATAGTGAAATTATATTATAATGTTTCTTTAATAACTTAAAAAATCAATTCCATCAATGTATCCAAAACATTATTCCTTATTTCTATATCGATCAATAAATTCATTTGAGTAGTGAACAGAATAAAAATAATGAAAATAGAAATATTGGGTCAATATGATAGTCATGAAAATTATATCCAACCTCAAATTTTTTCCTTTTCTTATTGGATTGTAATTTTTTCAGATATTTTAATACTATAATGCTCTTATTTTTTTCTAAGACATTACTTTTTAACTTCTAAAATTTCCTCTATTTCAACATTATCAATATATTATCCCTCATGATTGGTAACATCAACATGTGTAGAAACCTATTAGTCCTTAGGATTAGGAGCCTCTACTTGTGGAGAATCCATTATCTTCTGAATTTCTTGAAAATATAATTTTGATTAAATAAATGAAGTAATGTTTATACATTACTATCTAGTAACACAATTTATATTACATAAAAATTGACTTTATTATTGAAATCCCTTTTTTATTTAATTTTTGATTGGATTTTACCCCAATATCGAGTATCAAAATCCCCTCCTTATAGTCTAATATAATATATAAGAACCCATAAACATTGGGGAAACCATGAAATTATTGTGACAACCCTATGAATGGTGAACCATCAACTGAATTGATATCTGACCCTATAGTGGTTTTGGGAAATAACAGGTACAATGACCACTATATTTTTTGAAATATTTGAGGATGAAATATGTATACTATTCGTAATTCCATTATGAATGGATCATCCTTGTACTATTCCTTAAAGATATCCATTTTCAAAAATCTTATTTCATTAATTTTAATAACCCTGCTATTATCACCCCATTTACATTAAAATATCATCACATTGAATATTGTATAATCCAACTCCCAAATTATTCTGATGATGTCAATGAATGAATTATTTATCAAAACATCCTCTATTGTAACCCCTCCTAGGATAGCCGGGAAGAGAATGAGTGACACTCGATTCCTCCCACCTATAGGCTCTAATTTATTAGCTATCACAAAGGGAATAAAACACTCAAATGGGAGGAATTACCCTCAACATCCAATTATCACAACATAAAATCACAAATACATACAAAATAGTATTAAATGAACTAAACCAAAATCTCATAGAATAAATGTCCCATATTTATAAAGTCCCAGCCTAAAACAATATATAGCAGAGGACCTCTCACCGGTCTAGGTTCTGGAGAGTTAGACATAAACATTACAATTTTATCTGAGTTGTGATAAAATTAAACATCAAAAGCCAAACTTTTATTCTACTTGGATAATAATGATGGTGTCCATATTTGGGCTTTATTCTGACTTGTGAAAAATAATTTTAAAATAAGGGGTGAGAATTGGAAATGACCATTAAGAGGTTTCAAAACAAAACCATTGAGAAATATCTTTATCTTCAAAACATTTCTTTGAAAAAACACATGCTTTAAATCATGAAATTAACATCTCCCACATCATTTCATCACCATTATCTTGAATGATTCTGAATCACCTTTTAGGATAAACCCATGAGAAAAATTTTCTAAACATATTTAAGAGTTTCAAATAAAATTCATTATAGAATATGTGTGAACCTGCAAAAAAATTCAGAAAACACCATTTATAAATCAGACTGTGGCCACACATAATTATACAAGCTATACCAATTTTGAGGATATAAATTTTCCAATGGCGTAACATTTATTCATAATTGCACAAAAACAATTCCATTTATCATTATGGATAGGAAACTAAATATAAATCATTCATTACAAATTTATTGTTATTAATGTTTATATTTAAATATAAAACATTAACCCATGTGCACATGAAAATATAAAACTGATTAATACTTGTTCATAAGAGTATGATCATTAGCCAGGGAAATTTTACTAGTTTAAAAATAACATGGAAATTCACTTAATAGAATCACAATGGTGGTATTCATAATGTAGGACAGTCATAACATTTTTTCAAGGCCTCATGTAAAGACTATACATAATCATTCTATCAAGGCCTCGTTCCAAGCCCATACAAAATCATGATTTCAAGGCCTCGTTCCATGACCTTGTTTGTCTCATTAGACATACCAATGCATCGAGAGGCTATAATGGGGCACACCCATCACATAACAAGTCATATTCATTTCTCATATTTCTAATAAAAATATGTCTTTAAATCAAAGTGTCCCATACAACTTTTATTTAATTAAATCTCATTCATAGATGAAATAAATTCATTAAACAATCCAAAGTGTTTCATACCACCTTGGAAAGTTTGTTTTTTAATCCACATATTATCCTAAAAAGATTCATCGCATACCTAAATTGATTATCATTATTTGTAAAGCATCAATAATATTAATAGTGAAATAAATGCTCATTTAATCAAAACACATATATAGTTTTTTCATCTCAAAATAATCTTTCACAATAAATAAAGATGTTTCATACAAAAAATTCTAAATAAAAAAATTCAATTATTGGAGAATCCCATTACTTGATAATCTCAAAATTTATATTTGAAACCATGAGTTTATTCTGAATGAAATACGTGTCAATGTTACACATGATGCATGAACATGACTCTATGCCAATGAGACATTCTTAGTTTTAAAATAACTCAACGACATGTTATGCGCATTTTTTTAAAACATGGTTTTAAAATATGTAAACATGAACATTTCATCCTTATAAATATTTCATATATATATATATATGGGAAATCAACATTTCATCCTTATAAAATTGTCATTTATATATTATAGGTTTAGTGAGACAACCTATTACATTAAATTTCAAAATATAAACATTCCTTCATAAAATGATTAAACCTTGTATTGAAGATAATAATTATGTATACGTGTGTATATATATATACGAATTTTTCTTGAAATTATCTAATGGTTTTTGATATCACCAAAACTCATGTCACTTGGCCTTTACATAAACACACATATACTCAGTATTTTATTTATTAATTCATGAAAAGTATTTTTAAATAAAGTGATAACTTCTATTATTTTAATACTCAAAAAAATACCAAAGTCTCATGTATTTGATTTTATTCCTGAATTAATTTCATGATGTTTAAATCCTTTTAATAGAAAAAGTAAATTTTAATTCACATAAAATAATGTATATATAATTTCAAAATAATCATAACCATGAGTCAATTATATATCGTAACAAAATCATCATCTTATCATTTCCAAAACAAACATTCATCTTCACGCGCATACACACACAAATATATATATATATGTATATATATGTGTTCACATATATATATTTATTTACAAATATATATGTATATAAAAGTATAAGAACTCTCATACATAGAACAAGGGGTTTATGGGAAATCCATCGTGATATAATTATATAAAAAGAAACTCTACATGAATAAATTATTTCTTCTCACATAATATAAGGAACTGGCCTTAAAACATTACATAATATATAATTAAAAGAATAATTCACATTGAGGATCTTTTCAGGTTTAGAGTTTTAGAGAAATAGGTCATAACTATTACATATCAACTTGAAAATTACATGTATACACTACTACTCAGTGTCCATCTTTTTAAATAAAAACTCTTAAAAAGAAACATGTCTAGCTCCATGTTTTAGATGGCATGACTTTTCCTTAATCCCATCCATGACCCTATTCCACTTTATGTCCTATGAAAAACATTTCAAAAACTTGGGATGAGCAAAAAAGCTCAGTAAGGGTTATAAAATAAGGAAAGAAAACATTATCCCATCAATAAATACAATTCAATGAAACCATACTGTTCAATCATAACATACCTCGTGAAATCATAAGTTTATGAATAACACATAGAAATCATAAATCATAAAGGTAACTTGTGGAATCCATATCAAACTTACATTTTATCTATCACAGATACGTATGGAGTTACGTTGGAATACCCATCACGGTATATTCCCAAAATCTCTTAAGAGAAACATTAAAGTTTACCTCTATCACGTTACCCAATGCATTGGAGAGCTATCTCGGGGTCACCCGCCCTAGGTTTATCACAGAACCACTCGTATACGTAGACAATTCTCAAGAACCATAACATATTCATAACACATAAAACAATCATAAATGAAAGATAATATTTCCGCAATGAAATCACAACATATCATTTCAATATATAGACATAATAAATGCTTTATCAAACCATTTAAAACATTTAATAAAGAGATTTTTTAATCAATGTGTCCCATACCAATTTGAATATTTTAAAGGAATTTACATTTTAAAACATTAAATTCCTTATAAATAAATCCTAAAACCATTTTTAAAACATGGACATTAATGAGAATGATTTATAATAATAAATCTTTAAAACTTTTAAAACGATAATTTAGTTAAAGTGTTTTTAACAAAATGAGAGACACTTGAATACGAACAATTGATGAATAACATAAATAAAAGATTATAATATCATGAGAATAGAGAGATTAATGATATAATACATAAAAGGTCAGTATATACACCATATAAAAGTGAATTTATGTATAACAACAAAAAATTTTCAATGGAATGTAAATTGAGACAAGGTCCCTTGCAAATATCATATCCTTAGATTAAGGACAAATCAATGACATAATTATGTGTGACAAATAATAATACACCCAATATAAGTGGACATTAAGTGTAAAAAAATCACAGGAAATTCACACATATTCATATCATGACATAATTAAGAAGTATAAGTTTAACCCAAAGAATTGAAATTGGGTTAAGAAGTTCCCTTATAGAAATTCGACAGCCTAACGATGTCACATTAAAATTCAGGAAATGAGTTGATGAGAGAGAAAAGGGTATCTCATAACTTGGGCATAAAATTTATATTAATAAGGATATATATAATAACATATCCCAACATAATAATATGTAAATTAAAATACATAATAAAAATAAGTCTTTTAAAAAGAGGAGGGTGAAAGGTTCCCCCACCAATTTGTTAACTTACGAAACATACACCCCATGAAAGAAGGATCATAAAATGAAGATTTAAATACCCATAAATTGAAGTATATTACACAATTAATACAATAATTTTCAGTACATACACCCCACAAAATGAAAATAGTGTAAAATAAAGCATGAATCTCACGATAATATAAAGTGAGATGAAAACCCCTTACCTCGTTGTAATCAATCGAGTCGTATGAACAAAAGTAAATAACCACAAAATGAATCATAGAATACCATGAATATAAATTGAATCATGATAATATATATCAAATGGCAGTACACAATACACCACATGAAAGAAATTAGTGTCGAACAATGGAAATCTCACGGAATTAAAAGTGAGGTAAGAAACCCCTTACCTCATGTCTGACTTGACCCGTTCGTTCTTTAATCTCCTGAATAATAGGTTAAATATGATTTATACTTACTTAAGATCCTTTTTAAAGTTTATTATTCTTTTATATCACTTATTTCCTTGTTATAAACATTATGCAATCATTTTTGTTAATAAAGGTCGTTTTGTCGATATTTGGTACTTGAGTCAAAAATGACTTCTTATAATTATAAGTTGTTCATGTGGTCAAAATTACATTATCTCCATAATGATATTCATGATATAGATATCATATATATCATATATATCCATTATATATATGTATTTATAATAGTTCATAACATTTGGAGATAATAAATGAAATGCACTGTTCATTGAGACGGTAAGTCATACATACGCATGAACTCTACTTTCATTTCTAATTCATATTGAATGTAATTAAAACATAGTGGTACATAGGTATATTATAATTCCAGTATAATATCATATATAATTTCATTAACTCCATCCTTTATATGATCCATGTATGGCTTGAACGAGTCATATCACTTTGAGGGGGCGGTAGTCCGCACTACCTCAAATGAAATTATCGTATTTACCCACTATAGAACCCATTAAGGTATTCTCTAAATGAAAAATAAAGTAGTATAGAAATAATGTAAATATAATATATATCACATATAAATACAATTCCATATTAATGGACACCATAAGTGGTTGTAGGAGAATATTGAACAATCATCGTTTCATGATGCGTTAGTTTTCCTTCCACAGAAACAATATGTTCTTTACCCATTATATGGAGTTGTGTGTAAATTAAGTTTGAATACTTATCATAACAAAAACATAGTATATTGAATATACTGTTTTTGTTATAAAATAAATGAATAAAAAGAGTTTATGGGGTTGGATAAGTAAAATAAAACAAAATAACTTAAGAGAAGACGTTGCCTTTAAATCGGGTATCTCCCTTTAGTTTGAACCAAAAGATTTAATTGAACTGCCTTCTGCCTGGGGAAGGCTTCTAGGAGGAGGAGAGGGATGTAGGGATCTTAATTGGGCAGAGTTTGGATGAGCCAAGGGGATTTAGAAGTGTGAGGAATGGGTTAGAAGTGAGGTCTTTTTATAATGGGGGGAGGGGCTCTTTAGGAAAGATTGAAAATATTATTTTATTATATAGTAATTTTCAGTTTGTAAAGGTCCAAAAATCATTAAAGTCAAAGATAAGATGACTCATGTTCAAAATAAAATCATCCAATAAGAATTGTATAGGTTTTGGATATTGTTTTAATCTTTATAATCTTATTTATTTAAATCATTCATTAATGAGGTAAACACTACATCATTATTGTGTCATAAATAATTTTATTTATTGATGTCTAAAAATTATAAAAAAATATCATGATGTGGGAAATATTTTTATCTTTCAAATTAATATTTATAGTGGAAGAGATAACTTATATAACCCCATGTATGAATTTATTTACTAAAAGATATATGTTTAAATCATTTTTGTCTTGATATTAAATTAATTAATATAATGTGTCATTATCACTCCCATGTGGCTCCATGGGGTCCCAAAATAGACCCAACGATGACCATGGTTGGAAATGTATTAACAAATAGGATTAGGACACATGTTAGGTAATTTTATATTATTATAAAAATATTGTGTTTCCCTTATTTACCATATTTACCCTTTAACCGTGGTAAATAAAATATTTACTGAAATAAATATTCATAATGTCTAAAAATAAAAGTTACATATTTACACAATTTCGAACTCCTGATTCCAAATATGGAATCCATTTTTCAAAATTCAAAACACATAAGTGGTAGAAATTAATATAAAATTAATTCTCATTGTCAAAACAAAAAACGTGTATTTAAGAAATAATAATTATCAAAAGATTGGCAGTTCATTATGTCCAATTTCAATGTGAAATTACTTCTAATGACCAATATTGGATTAAATAGTAAAAACATAATATAATTAAACTTTAAAAACAATTAAAAAGATAATATAAGCTTATAAATAAATTATATTAAAAGGATGTTTTAAATTAAAATACAATATTTTTCACTATTCATTAAAAATGAATTTTGTCAGAAAAATACCAAAAATTTACCCAAAGTAAATTTTGATGTCCTGATTATAAATATGAATTTTATTTTGTCAAATATAACATATAAAAGTGACCAAAACTATATTTAAATATGGTTCGCCATCAAAAGGCAGTATATCGACCATTTAAAGAATATTAGAGTTTTATGCTTAAAATTAGATTCATTCACATTTTATGCCTCTAAATTTTATTAGATAAATGTAAAATCATTTTAAAAACATATATAATCATATTTTAGTTAGTTCTATTCATTCCCGCCAATACAATGGGTATGTGTTAACTACCATTTAAAATAATAATGTTATTATATTATTTTTCAATATAACTCAATGTTGTATGCAACGTAATATTTCAATGAAACTCATTTTTGTGTATCGAGTACGCCATTGAACATAGCATTCCCATTAAAGTAAAATTAATATTTAATTCAAAAATATTAATAAATATGGAAATGTTTTATTCTTTATTTACCTGGGATGTTACATCCTTCCCCCCATTTGGGAATTGCATCCTCGCAATTTTAAAATTTGTCTTGGAAGCTTCATTGAAAGTCCCTCATTGGAAAAAGTGTCAATAAAAATATCCCTTTAAAATAAAGAAAGTGAAATATAGTGGTCACCTGAGATATCCCATACTAGGATTCCATGTAGGAAAACATGGATATGGAAGAGAAACAAACCATCAAGGTTTGATGGAGAGTGGTAGAAAACATGATTAGGAGAAAGTTAACCACCAGAAAATAACAAACTTGTGATGGGTTAAATGGTCTTTGATTCCCCATTAGGAAAAGTTAATGGAGAATGTTTTTGTTTTAAGTTACTTTTCATAATGTTGAGGAATTTATTTAAGAAATAGAATAATAATATAAGGAAACATACTTACTTTTCATGTAGACTTTCATCCTTTACTAGATTTCTACCACAAACTCATCTTTTATCCAAACGATTAGTATTCAAGATGACTTGTTCACATTGAAAGTGCTATAATCAACTTATAAAGAATCACATAATCCATAAAAGATGAACTATATTTTTTCCATGTCTTTAGACATTAACCAAAACCAAAATTGGTTAGTACAAGATCATATAATCCCCAAAAGGATAATCCTTTATAAAAATAAATACTACTCTTAATCTCCAAAATTCCACAAAAATAACCCAAAGTTCAAGAAATACCTTTCAATAAACAACTATCCATAAAATTATTCAAAGTAATCCAAACTAAGATTGAAACCCAAATCTCATAAGGATTTAATCACATAGTCTTCCATGATAAATCTTAACATTTATCTCCAATTAAAATCAGTGACTCTTAAAGTATCATACTAAAAAGTAATTAACCTAATCATATATTCTCCATTAAAGGTTAATCGTTTCCATAAATAATCAAAATCATCATATAAAAACATAGATTCTTCCAAAATAAAATTTCAACCATTACTCCACAAATGATATCCCATATTATTCTATTTAACTTAAGCATATAATGTTTCCAAAAGTGCAAACATCTTCTAAAATAACCATTATCACTTACTCACCAAATCATTTTCCTATATTAAGGATATCCATTTTATAAAACATAAGTTCTCAATATAAACTTATTCTTGATCCATAAAATCATTTAACATAAAAGAATAAGTCATACTAACTAGGTAATTCATGTAGAACAATGGTAGGTGATGCGCCCTTGTTACCCTTCGGTTGGGGGATTCATTCCTACGGCCTTTTAGGATGTGACGGGTTGTCACCAATCTTACGAGTTTTCCTTTTTATAAAAATCCAAAATAACCCTAACATATTTTCACCTCAAATGTTTTCTTATACCTTTCATTTTCATCCTAATACATTAAGACCTCAACATCTTATATATTGTAATTTTTTTCCTCCATATGATAAAATAAAACTATTCCTAATAGAAATAACATAATACCTTGATCATAGTGTCCATATGGTTTCATCATCATCTTGTTCATGAAGGTAGAAAGTCCATGCATTGCAAAAATGATTTAGATATCCTTCAAAATCATTTTCTTCCTTTATACAAACACACCTTGTACAATATGGTTTATATGGGCGTTCGAAAAAAAACAGTATCAGAAAATAATCATGTATGACATATAATTTCAAAACATCTGATAAAACATGATTTTTATAAAATAGTTGGACCGAATTTGAGTTGAAAATTTCAATCAATGGTCCTTTTAAAATACCATAAGTATGTGTTGAGATACTATATTGTAAAACCAAATACAAATAGGTTGTGCAAGGGTATCCTTCTTCAGCACCATTTTCAAAATCATAATATGCTTCAAAATATTGTGGTATGGTAAAATATTTGAAAATACCTTGATAATATTTAACTTTCTTGAAAATATGAGAATATTGAGAAAATAGGATTTGATTAAATACAACCCATGATCCACGATGATATCGAGGTATAGTGGAGGTTTTTGATATCTCAAACAACTACTTTCAAGTGATTATATGCTATAAAAAGTTTCACAGTCATCTAAACGTGACTTTGCAATAATTATTGCAAGCTTGTCATCAGGAAGAGATATGAATGTCATTTGAGATCCACCTCCTTCCATTTGTAACCGACAGTCCTTGATCTGAAAAATTTATAAAACAAGGATTTAACTGAAATAATAGGTATAGGGACTAACCATGTGTCTAACGAAAACTCGTAATCCCTAAAGTTGTCTAAACTGACCTTTGATACCAATTATAAGGACCCGGCCTTATAAAATTACATAATATTGAATAAAATGAATAACTCACATTGAGTATCTTTTTAGGTTTAGAGAATTAGGTCATAACTATTATATATCAACTTAAAAATTACATGTAGACACTACTACTCCGTATCCATTTTTTAAAATAAAAAATATTAAAAAGAAACATGTCTAGTTCCATGTTTTCGACAACATGACTTTTCCATGATCTCATCCATGACCTTATTCCACTTTATGTCCTGTGAAAAACATTTCCAAAACATGGGATGAGAAAAAAAGCTCAGTAAGGGTTATAAAATAACGAAAGAAAACATTAGCCCGCCAATAAATATAGTTAAATGAAACCATACTTTTCAATCATAACATACCTCATGAAATCATTTGATTTATGAACAACACATAGAAATCATAAATCATAAAGGTAACTTGTGGAATCCATATCATACTTACATTGTATCTATAAAAGCTATGTAGGGAGTTACGTTGGAATACCCATCACGTTATATTCCCTAAATCTCTTAGGAGAAACATTAACATTTACCTTTTTCATGTTACCCAATGCATTGGAGAGCTATCTTGGGCTCACCCATCCTAGGTTTATCATGGAACCACCCGTATACGTAAACAATGCCCAAGAACCGTAACATATTCATAACTCTTAAAACAAGCATAAAAGAATGATAACATTTCTACATTGCAATCACAACATATCATTTCAAGATATAGAAATAATCAATGCTTTATCATACCATTTTCAAAACCATTTAAAACATTTAATAAATATATTTTTAAATCAAAGTGTCTCATACCACTTTGAAGCTTTTAAAGGAATTAACATTTTAAAACATTAATGTCCATATAAATAAATACTAAAACCCATTTTTAAAACATGGACATTAATGAGAAATATTTAGAAGAATAAATCATTAATACATTTAAAAGGATATTTTAGTTAAAAAGTTTTTAACAAAATGAGAGACGCTTGAATACAAACAATTGAAGAATAACATCAATAAAAGCTTAAAATATCATGAGAATAGAGAGATTCGTGATATAATATGTCAAAGGGATTATTATACACCATATAAAAGTGAATTGGTGTATAACAATAAATAAGTTTCAATGGAATGTAAATTGAGAAAAGGTCCCTTACAAAGATCATATCCGTAGATCAAGGACAAATCAATGACATAATTATGTGTGAAAAATAATAATACACACAATATAAGTGGATAATAAGTGTAAAACAATCAGAGCACATTCACACATATTCATAGCACGACATAATCAAGAAGTACAATTTTAACCCAAAGAATTTAAATTAGGTTAAGAAGTTCCCTTACAGAAATTCGACAGCCTAACAGCGTCACTTTAAAATTCAGAAAACGAGTTGATGAGAGAGAAAATGGTATCTCATCACTTGGATATAAACTTTACAGCAATAAGGATATATATAAGAACATATCCCAACATAAGAAGATGTAAATTAAAAGACATAACAAAAAATAATTCTTTCAAAAAGAGGAGGGTGAAAGGTTCCCTGACAGATTTGGTAACTTACAAAACATACACCCCATAAAAGAAGAATCATAAAATAAAGATGTAAATACCCATAAATTAATGTATATTACATAATGAATACAATCATGGGTAGTGCATACACCACACAAAAGGAAATAGGGCCAAATATAGCATGAATATCACGGGAATAAAAAGTGAGATAAAAACCTCTTACCACATTGTAATCAATCGAGTCGTATGACCAAAAGTTAATAACCAAAAAATAAATCACAGAAGACCATGAATAAAAATAGAATCATGATAATATATATAAAATTTCATTACACAATACACCACATGCAAGAAATAAGTGGCTAACAATGGAAATCTCACGGAATTAAAAGTGAGATAAGAAACCCCTTACCATGTGTCTGACATGACCTGTCCGTTCTCTAATCTCCTGAATAATAGGATAAAGTTAATTTCTACCTTATTAATAACATTTTTCAAGTTTATTATTCCTTTTATATCACTTATTACCATGTTATAAACATTATGCAATCATTTTTTCATAACCCATCCTCGGGGCCCGTGTCGTGACTACCCCAAGCCCGCCTTCCATAGGCCAGGGCTGGCGACTAGCACCAAAGACGTAAATCCTGATAACTGGGAAGGCATTGCCTTTATAAAAGAAAACAAGCACCACAGAGTAAGCAAGTGGAAAAAGTAAACACTAAGTACAAGAGAAGTGCTGAAAAGTAAATGGGTCAGAATACAAACCCAAAAGAAAGTACAACTACAACTGAACGAAAGTACAACAGAAAAAGGCAACAGCTGGAAGAAGGAAGCAGCTCCTGGGTCGTCCTCCTCGGATCCTACCTTAAGGGAAGGTACAGATAGCGCAGCTCCTGGATCGTCCTCCGCGGATCCTACCTGAAGGGTAGGTACATATAGCCTCCTCAACGCTCTCGCCCGTCAACCACCTCTGTGTGTCGTCTCGCCGTGAAGCCCTCCTCCAGATACTGACTCGTCGTGTAGTCCACCTCCGGGTACCGTCCAGTCCTCGAACACTCGGCCTCCGTCAGCACTGCTCGTCGTCTGCAACCAACACAACGAGGTGCGGGCATAGCCCGTGCAGGGGTGAGTATAGCGATACTCAGTAGGGACCCCGAGACCCTCAAGGTCTCACTAAACCAACATGGATAACCACAAAGAAGATCTCAACAGATAACATCTACTTAGGTATATGCCATGCATATACCTAAGTTATCAAGTAACCCATCTCAATCATGAGGAAAACACCAAGATCATGAAATCAACGGATAACCACTACCCAGGTATATGCCCATACATATACCTAAGTTACCAAGTGACCCATCACAATCATGAGGTAAACACAAGGGTCAAAAGTCTCAGCTCAAACCAGGATTTTCATTATCGAAACCGTAACTGCTGAAGAGCTCCGTCTCTGGAGTGTACAGTGGTCCTGTCACGTCTCCGAGGTGCTGCTCACTAACCTAAGACTGCTGAGGTACTCCTCCTGTCGAGTACCGCGGGTCAGCCACCCAAACACAGTAGTGCTTCCCACCAAGGTATGTCACCCAAACACAGCAGTGCACACCCCCTAGTAGTCTGCTGTGGTACTCTCCGGATGAGTATCGCGGGTATGCACTGTCACACAGGTAGTGCTCCGTCCTCCATGGGTCTGCACCTCACAAGGTAGTGCTTCGTCCACTGGGCTAGTCGACTCACTCCAAGTCGAGTCGGTCAAGCAGTCGTCAGGTCTCAGCCAGCTACACGGTCTCCGTACTCCTTACGCTCGTCTCTGGGAGGGTCCGCTCCACGAGCTACTAGTCGATACTCCAAGTATCTCAAAGTCCCACTAATAAGTATCTCAAGGACCGCCTCGTCATAGGGGACTCAACGCAACAGACGGCGCATCAATCGGATGCCCGGTCTGTGAGTTTCTAGCCTTTTCATCCCAGGGGCCCGGTTGGTTTCGTGAGCGAACCAATCCCGGCCGTATCTCAATTGTACCCCGAACTCTCATAGGGTATACTCATTGGGACCGTTTCTCAACGTGATCATCAACGTCGTTGACGGTTCATCAAACGGACGTCCTGTCTGAAAGATATCAGCTTTCCCGATCCAGGGGCCCGGTTGGATTTCGGGTGCGATCCAACCCGGCCCTTATCCAACTGTATCCAAAACTCGGGCGAAGTATGCCAAAAGTTCCGTCTCAACAAGAGGAAAACAACGAGACAGACGGTGCGTCAATCGGACGCCCGGTCTGTGAGTTATTGGCTTTTTTGTTCCAGGGGCCCGGTTGGATTTCGTGAGCGAACCAACCCGACCGCACTCCGACGGCATCCAAACCTCGAGTGGAGTAAGCCAAAAGATCCGTCTCACTTAGAGGAAATCAACAAAGTCGACGGCACATCATTCGGACGTCCGAAGCTCAAGATATAAGTGTTTCCGCTCTGAGGGCCCGGTTGGTGTCGTATCCGAACCAACCCGGTCGAACCCAAAGTATTCCGAAACCTCGAGTGCGATATACTGAAACGACCGTCTCGTTCCAAGGATCGCTACGCAACTGAAGGTGCATCGATCGGAGGTCCGTAGCCCAAGATATGGGCGTTTGAACCACCTCAGTCCGAAAATAGGGGGTCTAGGCCCGGCCCGACCCAGTACCCCCCTGGGTCGGCCGAACCGGGTCGACCCGCCCTGGGCGGCGACCCGGCCCGACAACCCGGCCCGGCAGGCGGCGCGGCGGCGCGGCCTGCGCGGCCGGCGCGGCCTTTGTGTCGCGCGTGAGCCAAGGGAGGGGTGTTGCCCCTCCTTTATGAAACGGTGGCCCCTTTAATTGGGGCCGCTTGAATCCAGCCGGGAGAATTTAATTCCCCCGGTTCCTCCCCTTCCGGCCGGCCCAACCTGGCCGGCCGGTTCCTGCTCAACGAGACCGGCAATGGCCGGTCCCCTTCCGGCTCCGACGCCGGCGGCCCGGTCCGGCCGCCGGTCACCTTGCTCCGCCGTGGCCCGGAACCGGCCGCGGCCCTTGTTGTCCGGCGCGGTGTGACGGCACCGTGCCCCTCCGCCGCGGCCCCGCTCCGGCCACGGCATCTTCGGTTTTCTTTGACGCGGCGCGACGGCATCGCGTTCTTAAACTTCTTTCTACGGCACGGCGCGACGGCGCCGCGCGTTTCCTTTCACTCGATTTCGTGTGGTGCGACGGCACCACACCTTCCCGAACCAAACCATAAAGGAATCAACACGAAAAATTAAGGAGGAGGGTCAGTCATGTTTGTGCGGTCCGACCCCCTCGCGTTATTCGATAACAAAATGTTTAAATCCACGAAGATCGACAAGTTGGAAGAAAACACGAACACAATAATAAACAAAACCCCTACCTCAGTTCAGGAATGGTGTTCGTCAACGACCCGCGGAAGACGAGCGTCGCGGAGGTCGGGCGTCGCGGGGAAAGGACGTCGACGTCGCGAAGCGAGGATTCGAATTCGTTGACGGCGATTTCGTCGCGGAAAACCGTCGCGGAAGAGACGACGTGGAAGAAGAACGTCGCGTCGCGGATACGGCATCGTGGAAGAACCGTGTTCTTCGGCGGAGAAGTTCTTCGTTGAAGAACGGTGTTCTTCGCGTTCTTCGTCGAGGTTGAAGAAGAAGAAGACCGCTTCCCCAATCCTCTCAAGGTTACAAAACTCTAACAATAATAAAATAAGACCAAGTCTTATTTTATTAACACAACCTAACCATTTTAATTTCAAGAGTTTGAAAATTCAAAACCCACATTTAACTCACTTAAGTTATTAACATATGATGTTATAAAATTAATGAGGTGATAAGTTAACAAAACTTAAATGGGGGGTTTAGAGGGGTTAGGAAAGTGAGGGGTTAAGAGGGTTAGGGAGTTTAAGGAATTTGAAAAGGTGGGGGGTTTGTGTGGGCCCCACCCTTTCAAATATCCACACATGGGAAGTTGGATGGATGTGGGCCCACCACCAACTTCCCATGGGAGAAGTTAACCACATAACATGAAATAAAATTGATTCAACAATTTTATTCACTTTATTTAATTAATCCCCAAAAAATTAACTTCTTCTCCCGTACAAACGCAACTACGGTAAAGGTTCCCTTAAGCGATTACTGGCGTTGCGAGTTCATCGGTACCATCGGATTTCAATTCCGAGCACCGATTCAAAAGATAGGAAAACCCGCTTGTTCGTTCACTGAACGTACCTGAGCCAAACTTCGGAAATTGATTCTGGGCACTCCGGGCCTCGGAATCAGGTGCCGTCAGAAACCACGTTCTTGTAAAATTCCAAAGAAAATTAAGAAAAAATTTCCCTTGAATTTTATGGGTATTTACATTACTCCCACCTCAGGGCTTTACGTCCCCGTAAAGCTTCAACACAAACTAAGGTTACAAAAGCGGTACAGAGCACGCATCAGAGCCTTTCGCTCCCATGTGCTCACCCAGAGGTTTCGTACTGCCAAAGAAAGCTCACCCGAGGAATCGATCGTCCTCGTAGGATCCACTCCTATCGATCCTTGATCCCCACTAGAACCTCCGTGGAAAACACCTCATCGTCATCGTCCAGCTCCTCATAGTCAATGATATGCGAAGGGTCGAGCACGTATCTCTTCAGTTGAGATACGTGGAAGTCGTCGTGCACCTGGTGCAATTGAGGTGGATGGGTCAAGCGGTAAACCACCTCACCTACCTAGCTGTGGACCTAGAAAGGTCCGTTGAACCTCAGAGTTTACTTTCCGCCTTGGCCACAACCCCGTAAACTTCGTCGAGGTGAGACCCGTATAAGGACATGATCGTCATCCTCGAACTCTAGAGGTCTCCAATTCCTGTTAGAACTGGAACTCGAAACGACTACCGCCACGAGGGTAAGGTTGGCCGATTCAAGAGTGATCGGTCGCACCCTCCCGTGCATGAGTTTAACTTGTGCTGCCCAGGGTTTCCTTTTCGCCAACCAAGGAAAACCCATCCCGACGTTTTCCTAAAACCGTCAATTTGAGTATGAACAGTTATTGCCCATTCCATACTCAAACTAACTTCATAAGGCCTCGACGCTTCCACCAAGAGATTTCCAACCGGAACTCTCGCCTCGAGGGTCTGACCACACCGTCGGCGTAAGTGTGATTATCGAGTCTCCTCCCAAGGTATCTCCAGACGTGAGGGTCAAGTCCACGGCTTACCGGAAACTCTAGGTCTGGAACAAGATTCGTGAAAGCAATGAATGATTCATATCAACGTCTGTTACTACAGCAGCTAGTAGTAGACACAGACTATCCCTTGAATCATTCTTAGAGCCATCGGGTCACTCTCCTTGACCGCATGCAGCCGCACTCTTCCTCCGCCCTCCAGCTCCCTGAGCCTGGCGGGGATAACTAAGGCGGGTGGTTGTAGCATGTTAAGATGTACACCACCTCATACTGCTCTCCTAGCTCTACCTCCACGTCTTCTGCTTCACAGACTCATCTCTCCTTAAAGCTTCCTCTTCTTTAAACATTTAACACGCTCGAGTCTCTAAGACTGGAGTGGGTTTCCTGTTTCTTACTGCACCGTGCAGTCTTCATCCGCTCCTGGATGATCTGCACCTTCTTTGCCTATGATCTGAAAGAGCTGCTAAAATTTCTCCTTTGCCGAAAAGAGAAACTCGGTTTCATCCCCTGGATGAACCACGCCCATTGCCTAATACAGTCAATCCTGACATGAATGATGCATTCATGCCATAGATGACGTTGTAAGGCCTCGACGTAACTACTAAGAGATCCAACTTTCACTCTCGCCTCCAAGGGTCGAGTTACACTGTCGACATCAGTGTGAGGTCACTGGGTCTCCTCCAGTAGAAATCTCGAAAGTGAGGGTCAAGTCAACAGTTTTAACCGGGACCACTCAGTATCAACCAAACAAAAGGACAGGAAAGCAAACAAAGATAAGTGTATTTTTAATATTGCAGCTCATAGTACAAAGACATGAATACAACAACAACATGGAACTAGAAGTACAAGGGACGTATCCACTAGTTCCGCTCATGTCCACCTGCTCCCGGAGCTCTACTGCCTTGGTGGCTCCTCCAACGCCTGCGGATCAACTGTACGAGGAGTCAGACATTCACGTGCCAGGTGACCCTTCCCGCCGCATGAGTAACACTGTCTGTTTCTGGCATGCCTGGCTCTGACCCCACCCTGGGTGCCCCGCACCACCGATCCTAAAACCCGAGATCGCCCAACTGTTGGTCTGGTCCTCCTGGACCTCTGCATCATCTGTCTACTGCCCACAGATGACTCGGCTACCGATCGAAAAACACGCGGCAAAGGCAGAAGCTCCGGTACACGCTCGGGGTGTAGAGCTACTGGCACAAACTCCACCCTGAAGAAGGTCTCGAAGTCTTCCCATGTGAAGGCCATCCCGTCGCAAAACTAAAACAAGTGGCTCCACCACCTGCATGTTGCTGCCTGAAGGAGGCTGGAAACAAAGATCACCATGAAGTCTGTCGGCGTCCCCACTAGCCTGAAGACTCTCACCACAGCCTCCAGCCAATCCTCAGCCGCCTGCGGGTCCGTCCCTCCCTGGAACCTGGGTGGCCTCTGGCGTTGTAACTCGTGCAGTGCGCTCAAGCGACGTGCACCCACTGCTGTTGGGGCTGGTGGCATCGGTGGCCCAACGGGTAGTAGTACCGTTGGTGCCTTCGCTGGTGCCTCAACTGGAAAAGGGCCCTGTACTGAGGCCACATCGCTCGGCGGGCTGTCAGTACGAACCACTCTCGGGGCTCTAGCTGATCGTCCGAGAAAAAGGCATCCTGAAAGAAACAACGTAACATGGTCAAACGATTATACCTGGTGAGCTGATCTGGTTTGAGCTGTTTTAAGGGAAAACCTTTGAAAACACACGCGCAATCAGTGTTTTCGTGCACAAAGTCGGAAATCAGTTGTCAGGGTCCTAGTGTATGGATACGTCGGCCGCCCGCACCAACACTGGACTCCCTGAACGGAAGACCACACTCGGTACCCTTAACACTATTGCTTCACAGAAAGAAAAAAAAATCAGAGTTATAAGTTCTGCGGTAGAACCGACTCCTCTGATACCAATTTGTCACGACCCGTCCTCGGGGTCCGTGCCGTGACTACCCCAAGCCCGCCTTCCATAGGCCAGGGCTGGCGACTAGCACCAAAGGCGTAAATCCCGATAACTGGGAAGGAAATGCCTTTATAAAAGAAAACAAGCACCACAGAGTAAGCAAGCGGAAAAAGTAAACACTAATTACAAGAGAAGTGCTGAAATGTAAATGGGCCAGAATACAAACCCAAAAGAAAGTACAGCTACAACTGAACGAAAGTACAACAGAAAAAGACAACAGCTGGAAGAAGGAACCAGCTCCTGGGTCGTCCTCCTCAGATCCTACCTGAAGGGTAGGTACAGATAGCGCAGCTCCTGGATCGTCCGCCACGGATCCTACCTGAACGGTAGGTACAGATAGCCTCCTCAACGCTCTCGCCCGTCAACCACCTCCGTGTGTCGTCTCGCCGTGAAGTCCCCCTCCAGATACTGACTCGTCGTGTAGTCCACCTCCGGGTAACGTCCAGTCCTCGAACACTCGGCCTCCGTCAGCACTGCCCGTCGTCTGCAACCAACACAACGAGGTGCGGGCATAGCTCGTGCAGGGGTGAGTATAGAGATACTCAGTAGGGACCCCGAGACCCTCAAGGTCTCACTAAACCAACATGGATAACAACAAAGAAGATATCAACAGATAACATCTACTTAGGTATATGCCATGCATATACCTAAGTTATCAAGTAACTCATCTCAATCATGAGGAAAACACCAAGATCATGAAATCAAAGGATAACCACTACCCAGGTATATGCCCATACATATACCTAAGTTACCAAGTGACCCATCACAATCATGAGGTAAACACAAAGGTCAAAAGTCTCAGCTCAAACCAGGATTTTTATTATCGAAACTGTAACTGCTGAAGAGCTCCGTCTCTGGAGTGTACAGTGGTCCTGTCACGTCTCCGAGGTACTGCTCACTAACCTAAGACTTCTGAGGTACTCCTCCTGTCGAGTACAGCAGGTCAGACACCCAAACACAGTAGTGCTTCCCGCTGAGGTATGTCACCCAAACACAGTAGTGCACACCCCCTAGTAGCCTGCTGAGGTACTCTCCGGACGAGTACCGCGGGTCTGCACTGTCACACAGTTAGTGCTCCGTTTGCCATGGGTCTGCACCTCACAAGCTAGTGCTCCGTCCACTGGGCTAGTCGACTCACTCCAAGTCGAGTCGGTCAAGCAGTCGTCAGGTCTCAGCGAGCTACACGGTCTCCGTACTCCATACGCTCGTCTCTGGGAGGGTCCGCTCCACGAGCTACTGGTCGATATTCCAAGTATCTCAAAGTCCCACGAAGAAGTATCTCAAGGACCGCCTCATCATAGGGGTCTCAACGCAACAGACGACGCGTCAATCGGAAGCCCGGTTTGTGAGTTTCTAGCCTTTTCATCCCCGGGGCCCGGTTGGTTTCGTGAGCGAACCAATCCCGGCAGTATCTCAACTGTACCCCGAACTCTCATAGGGTATACTCATTGGGACCGTTTCTCAACGTGATCATCAACGTCGCTGACGGTTCGTCAAACGGACGTCCTGTCTGAAAGATATCATATTTCCCGATACAGGGGCCCAGTTGGATTTCGGGTGCGATCCAACCCGGCCACTATCCAACTGTATCCAAAACTTGGGCGAAGTATGCCAAAAGTTCCGTCTCAACAAAAGGAAAACAACGAGACATAGGGCGCTTCAATCGGACGCCCGGTCTGTGAGTTATTGGCTTTTTCGTTCCAGGGGCCCGGTTGGATTTCGTGAGGGAACCAACCCGAACGCACTCCGACGGCATCCAAACCTCAAGCGGAGTAAGCCAAAAGATCCGTCTCACTTAGAGGAAATCAACAAAGTCGATGGCATGTCATTCGGACGTCCGAATCTCAAGATATAAGTGTTTCCGCTCCGAGGGCCTGGTTGGTTTCGTATCCGAACCAACCCGGCCGAACCCAAAGTATTCCGAAACCTCGAGTGCGATATACCGAAACGACCGTCTCGTTCCAAGGATCGCTACGCAACTGACAGTGCATCGATCGGAGGTCTGTAGCCCATGATATGGGCGTTTGAACCAACTCAGTCCGAAAATAGGGGGTCTGGGCCCGGCCCGGCCCGACCCAGTACCCCCTGGGTCGGCCGAACCGGGTCGACCCGCCCCGGGCGGCGACCCGGCCCGACAACCCGGCCCGGCCCGGAGTCCCAGCTCGGCCGGCGGCGCGACGGCGCGGTGGCGCGGCTCGCGCGGCGGCACGGCCTACGCGGCCAGCGCGGCGGTCAGCCTGCGCGGCCAGCGCGGCCTTTGTGCCGCGCGTGAGCCAAGGGAGGGGCGTTGCCCCTCCTTTATGAAATGGCGGCCCCTTTAATTGGGGCCGCTTGAATCTAGCCGGGGGAATTTAATTCCCCCAGTTCCTCCCCTTCCGGCCGGCCCGACCTGGCCGGCCGGTTCGTGCTCAACGGGACCAGAAATGGTTGGTCCCCTTCCGGCTCCGACGCCGGCGGCCCGGTCCGGCCGCCGGTCACCTTGCTCCGCCGCGGCCCGAAACCGGCCGCGGCCCTTGTCGTCCGGCGCGGTGCGACGGCACCGCGCCCCTCCGCCGCGGCCCCGCTCCGGCCGCGGCGTCTTCGGTTTTCTTCGATGCGGCGCGACGGCGTCACGTTCTTAAACTTCTTTCCACGGCGCGGCGCGACGGCGCCGCGCGTTTCCTTTCGCTCGATTTCGTGTGGTGCGACGGCACCACACCTTCCCGAACCAAACCACAAAGGAATCAACACGAAAAATTAAGGAGGAGGGTCGGCCGTGTTTGTGCGGTCCGACCCCCTCGCGTTATTCGATAACAAAAGGTTTAAATCCACGAAGATCGACAACGTGGAAGAAAACACAAACACAATAATAAAAAAACCCCTACATCAGTTCAGGAACGGTGTTCGTCAACGACCCGCGGAAGATGAGCATCGCGGAGGTCGGGCGTCGCGGGGAAAGAACATCGACGTCGCGAAGCGAGGATTCAAAGTCGTTGACGGCGATTTCGTCACGGAAAACCGTCGCGGAAGAGACGACGCAGAAGAAGAACGTCGCGTCGCGGATACGGTGTCGCGGAAGAACCGTGTTCTTCAGCGGAGAAGTTCTTCGTTGAAGAACGGTGTTCTTCGCGTTCTTCGTTGAGGTTGAAGAAGAAGAAGACCGCTTCCCCAATCCTCTCAAGGTTGCAAAACTCTAACAATAATAAAATAACACCAAGTCTTATTTTATTAACACAACCTAACCATTTGAATTTCAAGAGTTTGAAAATTCAAAACCCACATTTAACTCACTTAAGTTATTAACATAAGATGTTATAAAATTAATGAGGTGATAAGTTAACAAAACTTAAATGGGGGGTTTAGAGGGGTTAGGAAAGTGAGGGGTTAAGAGGGTTAGGGAGTTTAAGGAATTTGAAATGGTGGGGGGTTCGTGTGGGCCCCACCCTTTCAAATATCCACACATGGGAAGTTGGATGGATGTGGGCCCAACACCAACTTCCCATGGGAGAAGTTAACCACATAACATGAAATAAAATTGATTCAACAATTTTATTCACTTTATTTAATTAATCCCCAAAAAATTAACTTCTTCTCCCGCACAAACACAACTACGGTAAAAGTTCCCTTAAGTGATTACCGGTGTTGCGAGTTCATCGGTGCCATCAGATTTCAATTCCGAGCACCGGTTCAAAAGATAGGAAAACCCACTCGTTCGTTCACTGAACGTACCCGAGCCAAACTTCGGAAATTGATTCCGGGCACTCCGGGCCTCGGAATCAGGTGCCGTTAGAAACCGCGTTCTTGTAAAATTCCAAAGAAAATTAAGAAAAAATTTCCCTTGAATTTTATGGGTCTTTAAACATTTAAGTTAATAATGGTTGTTTTGTCCATATTTGGTACTTGAGTCAAAAATGAACTTCTTATAATTACAAGTTGTTCATGTGGTCAAAATTCAATTATCTCCGTAATGATATTCATGATTTAGATATCATATATATCATATATATCCTGTATATATATGTATTTATAATTGTACATAACATTTGGAGATAACAAATAGAATGTACCGTTCATGGAGACGGTAAGACGTACGTACGCATGAATGCTACTTTCATTTCTATTTCATATTTAATGGAAAAAACATAATGATACATACGCATGAATGCTACTTTCACTTCTATTTCATATTTAATGGAAAAAATATAATGATACATAGTTATATTATAATTACAGTATAATATGATATATAACTTCACTAACTCCATCCATTATATGTTCCACGTATGGCATGAACGAGTCATATCACTTTGAGGGGGCGGTAGTCCGCACATCCTCAAATGAAATTATCTTATTTACCCACTATGGAATCCATAAAGGAATTCTATAAATGAAAAATAAAAAAAGTACAGAAACAATATAAGTATAAAATATATCACATAAAAATACATTTTCATATTAATGGTCACTATAAGAGGTGGTAGAAGAATATTGAACAATCATCGTTTCGTGAGGCATTAGTTTGTCGTCCATAGAAATAGTATGTTCATTACCCATTAGATGGAGGTGTGTGTAATTTAAGTTCGAATACTTCTCATAACAACAACCTAGTATATAGAGGATACTATTGTTGTTATAAAAGAAAGGAATAAAAATTATTTAGGGGGTTGGAGAAGTAAAGTAAAACAAAAGAACTTAAGAGAATACGTTACCTTTAAATCGGGTATCTCCCTTTGGTTTGAACCAAAAGGATTAATTGAATTGCCTTCTTCCTAGGGGAAGGATTCTAGGAGGAGGAGAGGGATGTGTGGAGCTTAATTGGGTAGAGGTTGGATGAGCCAAGGGGCTTGAGAAGTGTGAAGAATGGGTTAGAAGTGAGGGCTTTTTATAAGGGGGAGGAGGGGCTCTTTAGGAAAGATTGAAAATATTATTTTATTATATAATGATTTTTAGTTTCTAAAGGTCCAAAACTCATTAAAGTAGAAGATAAGATGACTTATGTGCGAAATAAAATCATCCAATAAGAATTGGACAGGTTTTGGATATTGTTTTAATCTTTATAATCTTATTTATTTAAATCATTCATTAATGAGGTAAACACTGCATCATTATTGTGTCATAAATAATTTATTTATTTGATGTCTAAAAATTATAAAAAAAATATCATGATGTAGGAAATATTTTTAACTTTCAAATAAATATTTATATTCGAATAGATAACTTATATAACCCCATTTATGAATTGATTTACTAAAAGATATATGTTTAAGTAATTTTTGTCTTTACTTTAAATTAATTAATATAAAGTTTCATTATCACTCCCATGTTAGGGTAATTTTATATTATAATAATAATATTTTGATACCCTTATTTACCATATTTACCATTTAACCATGATAAATAAAATTTTTACTGAAGTAAAATATTCATAATGTCTAAAAAGAAAAGTTAACTATTTACACAAATTGTTCCTCCAGATTTGAAATATGGAATCCATTTTTCCAAATTCAAAACACATAAGTGGAAGAAATTAATTTAATATTAATTTTCGCTGTAAAAAAACGTGTTTTTAAGAAATAATAACTATCAAAAGATTGACACTTATTTATGTTCAATTTCAAAATAAAATTACTTCCAATGACCAACATTGGATTAAATAGTAAAAACATATTATAATTACACTTTAAAACCAATTAAAAAGATAATATAACCTTATAAATAAATTAGATTAAAAGGTATTTTTTATTTAAAATACATTATTTTTCACTATTCATTAAAAAATGAATTTTATCAGAAAAATTTACCCAAAGTAAATTTTGATGTCCCGATTCTAAAGAAGAATTTTATTTTGCCAAATAGAACATATAAAAGTGACCAAAACTTAATTAAAAGGGGTTCTCCATCAAAAGGTAGTAAATCAATCATTTAAAGATTATTATAGTATTTATGCTTAAAATTAGATTCATTCTATTTTAAGCCTCTAATTTTTATTGAATAAATGTAAAAATATTTAACAAACATATATAATCATGTTTTAGTTAGTTCTATTCATTCCCACCAATATAACAGCTATGAGTTAACTACCATTTAAAATAGTAATAATATTATATTATTTTTCAGTATAACTCAACTTTGTGTGCAACGTATGATTTCAAAGAAACTCGTTGTTGCGTATCGGGTATGTCATCAAACATAGCATCCACTTTAAAGTAAAATTAGTATTTAATTCACAAATATTAATAAATAATAAAATGTTATATTCTTTATTTACCTGAGATCTTACACATAAAAATATATAAACATCAATCATAATGATCATGGAATTAATTTATACATGCATAATATTTTTAAATAAAATGAAGACCCTTTTTTATAAACATAATTTAACGAAATTACCCTTCCTTGTAATTAGATGATAAAAAAAGAATTGTTCCTTGAAATATAGTTTTACTATAATAAAACAATAACAACACATAAATTTAAGACGCAAATTAACAGACAAAAACATAATAAAACATTTTCACCAGAACTAGAAAGTAATTAATTTCAAACAAAATTCTAATAAATGAATAACCAGAAAATATAAGTTATAATTATGGAAATAGAAATAAAATAAGCAATAAACAAAGAATTATTTTTAAATTAATAGATTTTCCCTTACTAATAATTCTGAAAAACTTTGATAGAAATGAAGCTAAATTTTTAAATATTTTTTTTTTTAAATCAAACAAATAAATCAACTCCTATATATAGTTCCTCTTAAAAGATTAAAGACACAATTTGAAAACATTACCCTTACGGAAAATTAAATAGACTCAAGAACATAAAACGCCATAAACATAAATGATCTCTTACGCAACCTTAAATTAAAATTTTACATTAACTCTTCCTAAATTAAATCTGTTCAATATGTTATATAATATCCTTATATGATTCTCAGTAGGAAAAGAAGAGAAAACCATTTCCCTTGCATAAATAAATTTTTTTACAAATAAATTTTTGAAATTAAATAGTATTCCCTTGAATTGTTGAAAAATGCATGAGATGTGTTTCAGACATACAGTCTACCTCTGACCAGCATACCATGTTACAAATTCATTTTCACCATGGTTTGAGGCTTTTATAGCCAAAAAAATACTCCACTGTATAGAAACAAGCTTGAAGTGCAAGTTTGGTACACGGAGACGATGAAACTTATTGCAAAATGATAACAAAATAAATATGCAAGAATAGTATTAGGACTAGGAACCAAATAAACCGCCTTTACATATTATCATCTAACTCGAAAACATTCAACAAACCATAATTGAATAATTTGGTTTTAAATCTTTAATCAGGTCATAAATCATCCATCAAACCATATAAAGATATACACGAGATTGTGAAATTGAAAAAAACAATAGATGAAATGGACATTTACGACCAAGCAATTATGCACATAGAGTGGGGGAAATGACATATGTGGACCAAAAGTAAACAGATAACCAAAAAATGAAAAACATCAGTGTTTAACAAAAATAAAATCGGTATCCTTCAAAACAAAACAACGCCTACCTCGAACTAGGTTGGAGACCAAGAATAGGATCTCTTCAAACCCTAGCCATCGGCTAGACATCCTTCCACATCGGTAACCTGAAACCCTAACCGCGACACCACTCTGACCATGACAACGCACAAATTCGATGCTTGGACCACTCTCGTCGGCGGCCATAGCTTGAACTTCCTCAGTCGAGACTCCTATGTCATATCAACTTGAATATCGAGGAAAGATGCCCCTTGATCATCTGTGTCCCAGACGAACCCGAGTCCTGTGAATACTCTACTGCAACAAACCTCACCAACTCCTCTCATAACCCAATCTCTCCCCCTCCCTAAAACGATTTCTTCCTTTTTATTCATTTTCTTCTTTTATCATTATTATTATTATATTGTTATAATTATATATTAAATTTAAAGTTATGTATACTATATTTTATGTTTAATATTAAAATAGTCAAATAATTTTATTATAATTTCAAAAAACATAATATTAATAATTTTGTAAAAATTAATCTAATAAAAATTTATAATTTTAAAGTCATACTTTTTACTTCATATATGTATGTATATGTGCATATGTCTATATATATATATATATATATATCTTGTATTTGAAAATCAAAAACTATAAACCCAAATAATTTTAATATGATTATTCATAAATATTTTTTTGCATAAATTTTAATATGGATATTAATAGTGTATTTTTTACAAAATAATGTCAAAATATTTGACACATATTACTTAAGAATAATAATTTTAAATGTCATGTATAATCTCATTATAAAATTATAATTTTATAATAGTGTTAGTTTTATACTATATTCATATTTTTATATAAAACTATATTCATAATTTCAGATAATTCCAAACTAATACATATATATATATAGCATATTTTGAAAATCATAAACAAATTAACTATATTCATATATTAAAAGGTTCAAATAAACAAAACTTTTGATAAAAAAGAAATTATATTCAATAAAAATAAAAATTTTAAAATATTCCTGAAAAAATTAAAATAATATTTTCTGTTAGAATAAACTTGAAAATTGTATATTTAATTAAATAAAAAAATTAATTTCAATTGTTATTTTTAGTAAAATCGTCTTAAAAGGGTTTAAATTATAAATAAATCTATTTAATAAAATATTTTCATAATAAAACTAGGTTTAGAATTTCTGGGTTGTTGCATTTTTCCCCCCTCAAAAGAATTGTGCCCTCGTAATTTGTTTCGTCGTTCTAAAAACAATTCTTAATTTTCGTCTACCGAATTAAGAAAGCTAGGACCGCTAGACTTCTACAAATGACAACATCTAATCTCTAAAGTTGTCAAGACCATTCCTTTGATGCCAATTATAATGACCCAACATTACACATTACATAGCAAAGTGATTTTCACTAGTCTAGGTTTTGGAGTGTTAGATACAAGTATTACAATTTTATCAGAGTTGCGAGAAAATAAAACAACAAAACCCAAACATCGCTTCCGCGTGCATAAGAATGATGACATCCAACATTGGACTTCAATGTGACTTGTGAAAAATAATTTTAAAACAAGTGGTGGGCATTAGAAATGCCTAGTAAGGGGTTTCAAAACAAAACCATCGATAAATATCATTCACTTTAAAACATTTCATTAAAAAAACATGCTTTAAATCATGAAATTAACATTTCTCATATCATGTCATCCCCATTCTCTTGAACGATTTTGAAACAACATTTAGGATAAACCCATGAGAAAAATTTTCTAAACTTATTTAAGTGTTTCAAACAAAATTCATTATGAAATATGTGCGAACCTAAACAAACATGCATGAAACACCATTTATAAATTCAATCATGGCCACACTTAATTATCCATATCATACCAGGTGTGCACATACAAATTTAGTCGTTAATTAATATTTATTCATAATTTCAAAAAAACTATGTCATTTATCATTATGGTTTGGAAACTAAATATTAATAATTCTTTACAAATGGATTTCTATTCATGTGTATATTTAAATATAAAACATCAACCCATGTGCACTTGGAAATACAAAACTGATTAATACTGGTTCATAAGAGTATGATCACTTTCCATGGACATTTTACCAGTTGAATAATCACATGGACTTTAACTTACTAGAATCATAATGAGGGAATTCATAATGCAGTGCAGTCATAACACTCTGTCAAGGCCTCATTTCAAGACCATACATAATCATTATGTCAAGATCTTGTGCAAAGACCATACATAATCATTCTGTCAAGGCCTCGTGTCATGACATTGTTTGTCTCATTAGACCTACCGATGTATCGAGAGTCAATAGCAGCCCTCAACTGTCACATAATAAGTACTATGAATTCGCCATATGTCTAATAAAAATGTCTGTAAATCAAAGTGTCTCAAACCAATTAAATTCATTTAAATCTTGTTCATAGATGAAATAAATTCATTAAATGATCCAAAGTGTCACATACCACCTTGGAATGTTTATTTCGTAATCCATATATTATCATAAAAATATTCATCTCATACATAAATTGATTGCCTTTATTTTTAAGGTATCAATAAGATGATTAGTGAAATAAATGCACATTTAATCAAAAATGTTTATATAGTTTTGTCTTCTCAAAATAATCTTTTACAATAAATAAATATGTTTATTACATAAAATTAAAAATAAAACATTTCAATTATATGGGAATCCCCTGTTCTTGATAAGCTCAAAAAATTTATTTCAAACCATGAGTTTATTATGAATGAAATACGTGTCGATGTTAAACTTGACGTGTGACCACGACTGTATGCAGATGTTACATTCATAGGTTTAAAACAACTCAACGACATGTTATGCACATTTTTTAAAACATGGGATTATAAGATGTGAACTTGAAAATTTTATCCTTATAAGCTTGACATATATATATATATATGAAAAATAAACATTTCATACTTACATAAAAATATAAATACTTGTGACCTTTATTTCATCATTATAGAATAAATTCATGTTAAACCTTTGATAAATGAAAATATTCATTTGTTGATTTAATTTGAAATCAAATTTAAAACATAAACTTATATATATAAATATATAGTGGAATAATTGTTTAGAAAACATACATGGAGTTAGTGATCCATGGTCAATAATTATAGGTTTAATGAGACAACTAGTTACATTAAATATCAAAATATAAACATTCCTGCATAAAATTGATTAACTCTTGGTTTAAAGATAATACATGTGTATACCTATATATAAATACAATTTTTTCTTGAAAATCTCTAGAGGGTTTTCATATCCCCAAAACCCATGTCACTTAGCCTTTGTGTATACACCCATATACTCAGTATTTTATTCATTAATTCAGGAAATGCATTTTTAAATAAAGTGATAACTTGTATTATTTTAATACTCAAAAAAAACTAGTGTCTCATTTATTTGACTTTATGCGTCAATTAATTTCATGATGCTTAAATCCTTCACATAGAAATAATAAATTGTTATTCACTTAAAATAATGCATATATAATTTCAAAATAATCACAACCATGAGTCAATTATGTATCACAATAAAATAATCATATCATTTCCAAAACTATTCATCTTCGCACACGTACACGCACAAATATATATAAAGATATATTCACATATGTATATTATATACATATATATGGATATCAATGTATACCAAATATCATACATAAAATAAGTGGTTTATGTGAAATCCATGATGATATAATTTTATAAAAATAAACTATACATGAATAAATGGTTTCTTCTCACTTAAAAATGTATAAACTTCAATCATGATGATTATGGAATTAATTTATACATGGAAAATATTTTTAAATAAGATGAAGCCCCTTTTTATAAACATAATTTAATGAAATTACACTACCTTATAATTAGATTATTAAAAAAAAGAATTGGTCCTTGAAATATATTTTTTCTAAAATAAAACAATAACAACACATAAATTTAATACACAAATTAAGAGACAAAAACATAATCAAACATTTGCATCAGAACTAACACACAATTAATTTCAAACACAATTTTAATAAAAGCATAACCAGAAAGTAAAAATTATACTTACAAAAATAGAAATAACATAAGAAATAAACAAAGATCTATTTGTAAATTAATAGATTC
The DNA here is from genome assembly GCA_963277665.1 of Viscum album. Classification (NCBI taxonomy): domain Eukaryota; kingdom Viridiplantae; phylum Streptophyta; class Magnoliopsida; order Santalales; family Viscaceae; genus Viscum; species Viscum album. Next base: position 1,944,628,160 of record OY728160.1, read on the forward strand.
TCCCATACCATTAATTCTTGAAAAACATTGCTAGAAATGAACCTATATTTTTAAATAAAACGTTTTCTGAGAATCAACCAAACAAATCAACTCATAAATACAGATCCTATTATAAGTTTAAAAGACGCAATTTGAAAACAAAACCCTTACAGAAAATTTGATAGACTCTAAGAACTTAAAACTCCATAAACATATATGATCCCTTACACAACCATAAATTAAAATTTGACATTAACTCTTCATAAATTAAATCTGTTCAATAAGTTATATAATATCCTTATATGATTTTTAGTCGTAAAAGAGGAGAAAACCATTTACCTTACATAAATAAATTTTTTGACAAATAGATGTTTGAAATTAAATTGTATTCCCATTCTTGAATTGAAGTTGAAAAATGAAAGAGATGTGCTTCGGACATACACTCAACCACTGACTAGAAGACCATGTTGCAAATTCATTTGGACAATAGTTTGAGGCTCTTGTAGCCAAAAAACATACTCCAATATGTAAAGAAAAAAGCTTTCAATTCATATTGGGTACTCAGAGACGGCGAAACATATTTAAAAATGATAGGAAAATAAATAGACATGAACTGTATTAGGACCAGGAACCGAATCAATTGCTTTTACATATTATAATCTGACCCGAAAACATTCAATGGACCAGAATTGAAGACTTTGGTTCAAAATCTTTAAGAAGGTCAGAAAGCATCCCTCAAAACATATAAAGATAAACACAATATTGTGAAATTGAAAAAAAAGGATAGATGAAATGGACATTTATGGACAAGCAGTTGAGCACTTAAAGTGGGGGAAAATGAAATATGCTGACCACAGGTAAACAGACAACCAAAAAATGACAAACATCCGTGTTTATCCAAAATAAAATCGGGATCCTTCGAATAAAAACAAATCCTACCTCGAACTAGGTTGGAGATGAAGAATAGGATTTCTTTGAACTCTAACCATCGGCCAAACCTCCTTCAGCGTCGGTGACCTGAAACCCTAACCGCGACACTGCTCGGACCATGACGGCGCACAAATCCGACGCTTGGAGCACTCTCGCCGCCGGCCATTGCATGAACTTCCTCGGCCGAGACTCCCATGTTGGATCGACTCGAAGCTCGATGACAGATGCCCCCTGCTCTTCTCAGTCCCCGATGAACCTGACTCCCATGAATACTCAGCTGCGACAAACCTCACGGACTCCTCTCTAACCCGATTTCTCCCCCTTTATAAACCCGATTTCTTCTTCTTTTTTTTTTATTCCTTTTCTTCTTTTATCATTGTTATTATAATATTGTTATTATTATATATTCAATTTAAAGGTATGTATAATATATTTTATGTTTAATATTAAAATAGTAATATTATTTTATTATAATTTCAAAAATCATAATATTAATAATTTTGTAAAAATTAATCTAATCAAAATTTATAATTTCGAAGTCATACTTTTTAATTCATATATGTATGTATATGTGTATATGTGTATATGTATATATATCATGTTTTCGAAAATCAAAACTACAAAACCCAAATAATTTTAACATGATTATTCATAAATATTTATTTTCATAAAATTTAATATGGATATTAATAGTGCATTTGATAGAAAATTATGTTACTTGAAATATTTGACACATGTTACTTTAAAATAATAATTTTAAATGTCACGTATAATCTCATTATAAAATTATATTATTATAATATTGTTAGTTTTATACTATATTCATAATTTTATATAATTCTATATTCAGAATTTCATATAAATCAAAAGTAATACACAAATATATGCATAATATTTTGAAAATCAATAACAAATCAACTATATTCATATATTAAAATATTCTATTAAATAAAATTTTGAAAAAAACAAATTATATTCAATAAAAATTGTTATTTTAAAATATTCATTAAACAATTTAAAATAGTAGCTTTCTTTAAGAATAAGATTGAAAATTGTACTTTTAATTAAATAAAAAAATTAATTTCAATTATTATTTTCACGAAAATCTTCTTAATTTTTTTTAAATTATAAATAAATATATTTAATAAAATGTTTTCATAATAAAACTAGGTTTAGAATTTATGGGCTGTTACAATATTCATTTATATAAAATGGATAAAAACCACCCTAAATTAAAAAATACCAATTGAATAATCATATTGAAATGATTGTAACTATATCAAATTTTGAGCTAGTACTATCCATTTCAATCACCAAGACCCTCCTAGAAACCCAAAAAATATATTTTATATGTATATAGGGTGATAATAACATCCATAATATATAATAAAATACCAAAGATCTCTCATTGAAATGTCAAAATATCATTATAATTTTCGAGTGAACAAACCACGAATTAATTCATATATAAGTCAACTAGTCTCTAAGCCTCAATAATTCTCACTCACCAAATAATGCACCCACGTATAATTAGATAATTATCATATGAATATAATCATAGGTTCCTTGAAACCACTTCATCGTTGATTTCTCTCTCTTACTCTCTTAATGAGAAGATATCATTTTCTCATATCCCTCCAATATCCACCAATGACAACATCAATTTTATATCATGCCTCTTGAAACCAACCGCATATGATATCTAATATAACTAACCACACAACTTGTATCTTTTAACCCGAGTAGTAGTATATCATGAATATATAAGACATCAACCTTGTATCCTTCTCTTACCATGCATGACCCCCATCACATATCTCGTCGTCCACCACCTATATCACCAGAAGTTGGTGCTGAAGGGAGAGCAGGGGAGAGAGGGAGTTCAACAATTTATATCATCACTACCTGAGATGTTAGGGATAACACTCCTTAGTGTCTATGGTGGTCATCAGGGTTATCCGACTTGGTTCAGACATATATAATAGTTCCAAATGAAATACTTCTGCACAGTAGTCTCACACAAGCCCACAACTATGGGTCTATAAAAGAAACACCACTACATCCACAATCATGAAACTATTAATACCGCAACACCGAGAACTGCATCTAATGAGAAAAAACTAACCAAAATCATCACACAAAGGTCTACAATCCTGCTTCCTTTTCCATTATTTATGTTAACAATCAGTGACCAATATTTATTCATTTAACTATTGGTTTAAATTCCCCACAATGTAATTCCCTATCCGTAGACATTTTTTTGTAGATCAATATCATTATTCCATTTCTACTAAACCAATATGAAGAAAAAACCTTGTCAAACATTCGCATCACACCCAAGGCCACCCAGATGAAAACAACCAAGGCCACTAAGCTACACACAACCAAGGCCACCAAGACACACACATGAGGGAAAGAAAAAAATACATATTTAAATTAGTCTTTTCATTTTAAATCATTGACTATATAAAACACTAATCAATATTATCAAACTAATCCATCAATCCAAGGAATAATTCTATAAAAATCATATAATAGGATACAATGACAATAATTCCATGGAAAACTTGTAAAAACATGTGCATCTAACCATACCATTTTATCTTTATTAGTGTAGTTTATTACCTTCATTATGTCAATTCATACCATTCCCACAATGAAAAAAAATAACGATAACCCCATAGATTCACATAAAAAGGCATAGAACTCAAATAACCTATCCTGATTAATGATTTAATGTGAATGGTCTCCTATAAATTAATAAACAAGTTGTTCATCCTATATAACTCTTAAAAGTAATCCCCTTAGAACCTATCTACATAAATTAATTATCCATACATATTTGAAAGATGACCAAAACAGAGTCCCCAACAACATTAATCCTCTAAAACCAATAGAATTCTAGAAAATAGATGAAATAATAGGGATGATCTTAACTTTTTACAGATGGCATAAATACAGTTATTCAAGGGTTTATAAATCTCAAACAGGTTATTTAGAAAGGGTTTGGGAGTATTATATTTTGACATGGGATTGAAGGAGAAACAGAGAAATCAAAACAAGGTAGATTTGATGCCCCTTTAAGTCATGAACACTACTGGGATCCCTCGCCGTGTGGTTAATACCCATAAATTCTGTGGTGCCTATATTAAAAAATGGATCTAGTTTTCTCATAAATAAGATCCTTAACACCCTTTCTTATCATGCATGATGAAACCTCATTTAAAACCATTATCATAAACCATTATTTTTAACATGGAATGGTCCAAGTCATTTTGAATGCCTAGAAGTCCACCACAACCACCTTCCATGGTGTAGGAATAAATCCCCCTCCATTTACATCTCACCATTACAAAGTCAACAACCTGTTGAGATCAAACACCCCATGTTAAAAAGTCAGCCCATGAAGTACAATTATCAACACCACAAACATTATGGTGCTTTATAAACATCTAATTTTTCATAAGAAAACCCCCGACCACCATGGCTAAAAAAATCCAAAAAATCAGTTCCACAAGAGATGGTTCACCAAGTACCACATGGATAACTGAAAATGACCAAGGGTCAATCATGACCATCCAAAACGTCTTTCTTGCAACCTCAACTCCAAAATTGTCACCCCCATGACCACTCCCATTCCACGATGGCTCCATAAATAGCCCAAATCACAACTCCAGCACTAAAAAACCTCTAAGCATCCTCAAAAATCTCCCAAACATTTGAAAATATGAAAGGATACTTCAAGAAGGTCTAAACATTTAAATTATGTTTTTATCAAAAGACTCACATAGTCAAGGATCAAAACAAACCTAGTTCAAGAGAACCACCACTGAACCATTAACACACCCATGTAAGATACCTTTGGAACAATGAAAAAAAATACCTCGAAACACAATTAATGGATCTCAAAACATAACCATAATAAGTAAAAAAACCCTTCAAGAAATTAAATCTTCAAAACAGTAAAACATCAAGCAACAAATAACTATGGGTATTTGTAATGTATATGTTACTCCTACTCCAAAATACTCTCCTCCTGATCATCATGCCACCATATAACTTGAAAAAATGGAATAACCATCCCTCAAAACACCTTCTCCTATTGGTCCTGAATCGTGATCAATTTTTTCAAGAATGGTGCATTGTAATGGATATCCAACTCCCACTAGTCGATGATATGATAATCACCATGATAATACTAGTGGGGGTGGGACACATGGGAGATATCATTATCTTTTTCCTGCTGTGTAGTTAGTGCCAACTGATAATCTACCTTGCTAATGTAATCCAACTCTTTTAAGGGTCTAATAAAATGCTGTGAGATAGTTATTCCCCAACCAACCCACCATTTCATACAAAGATGGGAAACCTTTAAGAAAACATGGTCCCCAACCTCAAACTATAAATTCCCCCTTCATTGATTAGTATAATCCTTCTGGAGTTCATATACAAACTTTATCTTCCAAAAATAAACTTGAATCATTTCCATCGTGCTCTGAAACACATCATGATCATTAACTGATGCTTCTCTAATCTCATCCAACCTCAACAGGGATCAACACAGCCTACCATATCATGCCTCAAAGTGGTCCATATTGATGGATGAGAATAATTTATTAATTATAAAAGTCAACCAAAGGTAGGGTCACTCCCATGATAACCCAAAATAAAATATGCATTCCCACAACATATTCTATAGTGGTTGGATGGTCCTCTCTATCTACCCATCTATCTGGTGGTGGAATGTAGTTCCAAGGAAAAACAGATAGCCATTGATGTGTTGTAATCCCATCTAGATATGTGAGGTAAACTTATGAACTCAATTGGATTTGATGGTAAAAAATTCTCCACAAAGCCTTAGTACGTTATCCATGAACCATCCTTCCAGAACATCCTTTGTACTCGACTCTCTAATTTTAATTATCTATATTTTTAGACACCATATTCTTTTTTATAAACAATTTTTTTATAATTGTTAAGTATTTTATCAATTTTTTTAATTTAATTTATATTGACTACGAAATAATTCATATGATATATGGCTTAAAAAACAAAAAATTATTCATTCATTAATGGAAAATTATAAAAAATTAACATAAAACTATGTATGATAAAGCAGGTACAATTACACACCATGGGTAAAATACATTCCTTAATAGTTCAAAAATTAATAGGGGACAATGGATAAAAAAAATAATGTGTTCACATAAAACAAATTCCATGGATAATCATCCAACATGAGGGTCACCAATATCCTAACAAAACCTATAATGAGGAAGATCCCCATGAAAGGATAAGGAATTATTAAAAATAAATAATTTTAAATATAAACTATGTCATGCGACGTGAGAGTAGAATCAACAAATAATTTGGTAAGTATATATATATAACTATAAATAAAATCTGGCCATTCAAATATGGTCATTCAAAATATGGTCGTTGCTCATATATCCAATAGGTATACTGAAGTCATGTATTTTTAACAAGTAAATTTAAAATAATATACCTCAAAATGAAATAAAACTATGATATTACACAATTATAAATTTATTAAAATATTTTTTTATGTATAAATATTAAATTTATTATTAAAATATGATATTATGATTAAATATATTTCAAATAATTATTTTAATATCAATGGAGTAGTAAAATTAAATTTTAGATTATAAATATTTAAATATTAATTCTATTCGTTAAAGCATAATTAGTATAAATGTAATATTTATTTTCATCAAAAACCATTTTGTTAAGTGTTGCATATTTTCACCTAATATTCTAAATTTAAAACTTTTAAAATATTATTATCAATTAACTAATATATTATCATATTTTAAATTATAAATTTATGTGGAATAAAATTAATAATAATTAATTTTTGAAAATATCATTTTTTTCAATAAAATTACTCTTTATTTATATATCAAATTCTATTTAAAAAGATAAATTTTAGAGATTGGATTTTTTAAAATGATTATAATTTATGAATTCATCTTGTAAAAATTATCTTAAGATAAATGTTTTATATTATTCATAAATATTATATTTTTATGTGAATAAATGAGAAATATTGATATTGTAAATTATGTAAATTTTATGAAATTGTTTTACAAAAATATCATGAAATTTTTCCAAAACATTTTTAAAATAAAAAAATTATTTTAAAATTTTAAAATTTTAAAATAATTTTTTAAAATAATTTTATATATATAACTAATTCTTAACATCTTAGAATATTCTGGAAATGTTTTAACATAAAATTTTTCATGTGATTCTTTTAATACAATTTTCACAAGGGGAAATTATGTTTAGGACTTATTTTAATATTAATAAAATAATATTTTAATAATTATAGATATTTTAATTTCATCAAAATCAATGAAATTGTTAATTTTTTCTTAAACATATATCACATGCTTAAAAATACACTTTTTTTTCTAAAAATCGGCTTTTACGCGTTACATGCGCTAGTATTAACATAAATTTTTCCTAAACATAGGTATTTTTTTTGAAAATTTGTATTTTCATATTTATAATAATTATTTTAAAATTATATAATAATTATAAATTTATATGAATTTACAATATATTATTTAGTTAAAAATTAGTGACCTCTTTAAAAACAAAAAATGATATAAGAAAAAAGATCTATGAGTAAATGACTCAAAATATGTATAAAACATGTGTGGAAAATTGTTTTTGAGGAGTGATGGATTGTAATCCATCCAAAAAACTATTATATTATAATTTTCATTCACATTATAAGTGAAATTTGTGAACTTTCACATACATGACTTATTATAAAGATATTTTTCATTTAATTTCTATTGTTTCTTTGTTTGTGGGGGATTCCCATGTAATTTTTGGAGGAAAGGGTGGGTTTTCATGATTTTGGGCCAAACCATGAGCCCATTTATAGATTTAAAAATAAATATGCATTCCTTTTATAACTCCTTTATTTTTCAACATTTTACACCGATTAAACATCCCACTTGGCCACCCCTGACCTAATCAAACCACCATGTCCTTTTGGTCCCATTAAGAACTCATTATCATTTTGGATTTTGGTGATTTAGTAAGGCATTGGGCCAACCCATGAGCCCATTTCCTTCTTTAAAAAAATTAATTCTTTATTATATCATTCATTTTTTAATATTTTTTGGTGAATCCACCTCACAATTGAATCCAAAAACCCTAGGCTAACCCCCTTTTTCGATTTTTCCTCTTTGGAGCACATTTGCATTGCAGATTATAGAAAAAGTTCATAGGGTTTCTCAACTCATCCATATTTGAGAAGGTAATTTGTTTCATCCATAAATCATTAAATTGACATTATTTTTCCCCATTCCAGTCCCCACTTGACCTCTCCATCCTCATTAGAGCCTCCCTATCAGTTTTTGTTACTTGTAGATTCAAATTTTGGTGGATTTGGGGCGATTTTTCATGATCTCTCATGTAAGTGGGTTTCCTTCCTTCCTCCTCCCATTTGATTAGGGTTTCTTCAATTTCCTCTTGATGTTCCTATTTTCAAGTAAGTAGGGATTAGAACCTAGGGTTTTATCTTGGGTTTATTGGTCTAATCTTGTGTTTTTAGGTTTGATTGATCTCCCCTATAGTGTGGCGGTGGTGCGGTTGATCTTCCGCTCAAGGATTTTGTGTTTTGACACTTGTGGTAGGTGATTCCATTTGTTATAACTCTTGGATGGTTTATCATTGCTGGATGTATAATTTTTTCATGTTCATATTCCTTTTTCATTGGTTCAAAAACTATTTTTGGCGGTGTTTGTTAAGCGAATGGTGCTAAAATGGCATTTTTTTTGTGAAAATGGGTGTTTTTCATGGATATCCCATGTTGGATCATTGGGGGTTGTCTTATTGTTGATGAAATGGACTTATTAAAATGTTTTAGTGCATTAAATTATGTTTTGGTGAAATATTGGTATGCACATGGTGTTCAAAGTGGGCTTTTCAATGGATTTTAGGTTCAAAACACTGTTATATTTTGTGAGGTTGTTTTATGGAAATTCTGAATGTTTTATTGAGTGATACAAGTGGTGAAAATAATTTTTAGCCACTATTTTTAATGTGGGTGACCATATCTGATGATATTTGTGTGAAAATTTCTTTTGGTAACATGTGGAATTCGTTTGAGCACAAATGGGGGAAACCCGTGTATCTAGGTTGGCGGACGTGTACTAGTACGCTAATGATTCGGAGTGGTTTTGTCCCTATTCCACATAGAAAGTTGGACATTTAAAACACTAAACAACTATATTGATGATTTTTGGGGACCAATAGGTTATGTTCCTAAATATTGTCTCATGCATGAGAACATATATTACTATGGTTAATTTACACCAAGATACAAGGTAAATGGGGACCGAAACTAACAAGTTCTTAGGGGTGTTCTCATGATTAGTGCTCATTGGATATTTTTTATGTATCATTGACATAGGGTGTGTTTGGATGAAAAAATACAGTATCTTACATGTTTTTAATAAATTTGTCCACTCATTGAAATTTCCCTTTGAAAATTGTTTTCCTTTAAAAGTTTCATTCTTTAGAATTTATTGCCACCATTACTTGTTTATCAAAAAATGCATTCTTTTCATCTTGTATTTCTTAATATATGGAATACTTAGGGAAGTGTCCTATTGGTCTTGGGATCACACCCAACATACACCCCTTGGGTGTAAGTAGGCTTGATCATGTTTTAATCAGGTAAAGGCAAGGCCTTTAGTGATGGCGGTTTGGGCTGCTAGTTTCTTCCCTTGGTGCGGTGTTGTGGAGACAACATGTGGATGATAACAACTTGTCTTTTGGAGTCCCTTGGGATATTTTCCTCTTACTTTTAAGTATATTTGGACCTCTTGTGTCATGTTTAAACCTATTTTTTCCATTTTTGGATTTTATTTAAGGATTGTTTGTCATTTATTTTCAGATTTGGTTTATTGATTGTTTTTTGGTTGTTAAATGATTCTAAACTCTGGTAAATATTTCCCAAACCGTAATAAATGATAACCGAGCACTTGTTCCAGCCCATGGGGATAAGGAACACCCTTTAGGCCTTTCCATAGGTCAGGTTTGGTGCCGGTAATGATGGAGACCAGATTCAGTTCATGTCAATGTGGAATCAGAGGGATGCTAATGTTTTTGGGTCATATTATTATTTTGGGATGGGTCAGGATAGATAGAGTTTAGGACTGTTGGGGCTTAGAGTTTCTATAATGAGTAGAGTTTCTAGACCAAACCACTAATTATAGACCTTGATTCATGATGGTACATTGGAATTGTTTGTTTGACTTCACTTCCAGGTAAGACGTGTGGGCTGCATACTACACGTGGACACTGGGTGGGGGTGGTGTAGTTGAATCTTTTATTGTTGTAATATGTATGGATTATTTAAATTTGATTTTATTGATGAAAATTTCATAATTTTTAAACTATTTTTTGTTCTTGTGACTGTTTTATTCTGTAGAAACATGCCTCCCCCAGAAATCTCTCATCTAATCATGTACAAGAAAGTACACCGAGTGTAGTGGTGTCACATGCCATGCTTTCTGAACCTGGGTACTTCTTGTATACAATAGCCTATTTCAAATATCATTTCATGTAGAAAATATATATAAATGGTGTTTAAGAGAATGGAATTCCATTTCATTCTATCCAAGGGTTGCTCTGTGTACGCTGGTCATGTACCCGTACATGGCTTTAGCCCGTATCTGCCAACCCATGTACCAGCACACAGGGTAACCCGTGTAATCGGTCTGGTCTGGTCATGTGGTGGACTAAATTTCATGTACTCCACCCTGTTTCTGTGTATCATCTGAAAAAAATTTCGAGTCCCATGTAAGGACCCACACATTATGTTACATCTGTCACACACTGTGTCATCATTTTTTGTTGCCCAAAACCCTAGCCAATACTCAACATGGCCCACACATCATGTACTCAGAATGACACACCATTTTTATCAAGATTTTCCAAAAACTGCTGGCTCTTTTATGTCTCTTGGGATGATCCTAAAATCTTCAATACAACTATTCATTCACCTATAAATTTATTATCTAGAGTCTCCCTACCATGGTAACACCGAATCAGTAGGTTTTAGTTATTAGTTTGGCCCCAAAAACATGTTTCGATTATCTGCACGAAGAACTCTTGAAGCAAGATTTCTCTTGAGGAATGTAGATTCATCCGATACCACCATCATCAAAACTCTGTTGGGTTTTCATGATGTAATATCTTCAATTTGGTATTGTTTCATTACAAAATAGACACACAACGATCCATTGTTCATAACCCCATGATGAACGTGAAAAATGTGGGGTTAAAAAGGGAGAGGAAACCCAAAAACCGAATTGTATAACAAACCACTACTTTCATTCATCTTGGGGATGATCTTATACTATTATAAGGATTATACAGAGAAAAAAAATTAAATCAAATAAAACCTGGATAAATTCCCTAAAATAAACCCTTTAAAAGACACTCCCACAATAATAAATGATCTGCGGGTCAACCAATTCATGAGTTGATCCACGTTCGTCATTTAAATCCAAGATCAGGGAAAGATAATTGAAATAACAAGTCCTAATTCGATCATTGATGAACATGGAGATAAGTTTTCGTTCGTGATTCGATCTCACTGCGCAACGATCCACACGCCATCACTTGTCGTCGTTCGTTGAGATTCCACAAAGGATGACTCCTCTCTAAATATCCAGAGCATCTAAGGAATGTTTCTAGTGATATGAGACTAACCCTAGTATATCTGTTTATTAAAACCAATTAATGTGTTGTTGTGTCATGTAAATTTTTTAAATAAAATATATTATTAATTTACTTTATTTCTTTTAAAACATCTAAAAACTAACTTCTGCTGTCGATCCACATATGTCGATGTTAGGACTTTCCTAAGGTAAAGTTTCTACTCCAAGTGAAACAGTTCCCTTGAATTTTTATTCTAGGAACCCATTTAAAAGTTATTACACTTTTTTAGTAAAACTGCTCTGGTGAGCTATTTAACTGATTAATTTGTTTAAAAAAATTATCACTGGAAATTCGGGCCTCATAATTGCAAGCCGTCACAAATCCTGGTCTCATAATAATTCCATATAATATTTCAAATTAATACATGGAAAATCCATGACATTATATTCTCCCTACCATATGGATTTATGTCCCAAAAATCCAAAATAAAGGGCTACCCAAACAGTTGTGGGTACTATGCACGAATCTGAGACTCCCACTCTCATGAGCTCTCCTAAATATTCCTGTGTAGCCACCGGACACACATCAAGGGAATCACTCACCCGTGAAGGATCCTCTCCTATTGATTCTTGATCTCCATTTTGTACTCTACGAAGTTATCTCCATCCTTGATGTCTATCTCTCCCTAGTAGATGATGTGCAATGGGTCTTTCACATACCTCCTCGGGTGTGATACATGGAAGACATCATGTACCCGATGAAACTACGACATTAGAGCAAGGTGTTACGCCACCTCTCCAACTCTACGCTGTATCTGAAAAGGGAATATGAACTTTGGAGAAAACATTCTACCCTAGAAAAATATCTGCAACCCTCGTTGAGGTTACACCTAAAGGAAGATATGGTCTCCCTCTTTGAACTCCATAGGTCTTTGCCGCCTGTCAGCATAATATTTCTACCAAATCTGGGTAGTCTTCATCCACTCCTAGATGACCTTAACCTTCATAGTGGTAGCTCACACCAACTCTAGACCCATGAGTACTGACCCTCTAAGGTCAGTCCCACAAAGTAGTGACCAGAAGGGTCTCCCATATAAAGCCTCAAACGGTGCCATACCAATGGTGGAGTGGTAGCTGTTGTTGTACGCAAACTCTACCAGTGGTAGGTGGTCCTCCCAAATGCTATCAAAATCCAAGATATAGGACCAAAACATATCTCTCAAAACCAGAATGGTTCTCTCCATATAACTATCTATGTGGAGATGCAATGATGTGCCTAATCATAGCTGAGTCCCAAATGCCTCTTACAATCACTTCCACAACCGGGATGTGAAACAAGCATCTTGATTCGATACTATCATTGAAGGGACTCCATGAAGAGGAATAATATCTTGCACATAGTGGTGTCCCAAGATCTCTATGGAACTCTGCTTCATAATATCTAGGATGTAGGCCAACATGGTGAGTTGATCAATGATCACCCAGATAGAATCTTGTCCCCTAGACATTTTGGTAAGCTAATCAAAAAGTCCATCAATATTATATCCCACTTTAATTCTAACACTTCCAGGGGTGATATAATCCCGCTAGAACCTGGTGCTCAGCCTTCACCAGCTAGTACGTAAGTCCTCGAGAAATGAACTCTACTATTTCCATATTTATAGTTGTCCACCAGAACTGAAACTGGAGGTCTTGGTACATTTTTTTCCACTCCAAGATTTACTTCCAAGGGGGATATATGAAACTCCATCAGAACCTCCTCCCACAACCCCATTGACACAAATATGCATCCTCTAAAAAGAAAAATGTTCTCCCCACCTTGTGAATATCAATATGGATCATTTCTTATGGATAAATGATCATGTAAATTCTCATAGTCGATATCCCCAAGTTTTACATCCCTAAATAGTTGTAAGAGTGTAGGGGTGACAACCATCATCTAATGATTAGCTGCATAATCTCCATCCATGAAAGATAATTGTAGCGAGGCCAAATACTCGAAAACCTCACTCAGCAACTGTGAACTCGATCTCCTACTGAGAGAATCTACCACAACTTTTCCCTTCCCATGAGTTTAAATGATCTCAAAGTCATAATCCTAGAGGATCTCCAAGAATAGCATCTACCTAATATCTATATCCTTCTCTGAGAATATGTACTTGAGGCTCTTGTGGTCAATGTAAATGATAAATCATTCACCCATAAGGTAGTGTCTCCACATATTCAATGCAAATACTACCACTGCTAACTCAAGATTAGGGGTTGTGTAGTTTTGATCATACACCCTTAGCTGGCATGAACCATAAGAAATCACCAACAATCCCTGCATCAGAACACGACCAAGCTCTGTCTCTGATGTGTTAAAAAAACTACATACTCAACACCCTCGTCTAGAAATATCAAGATCAGTGTGCTCGTCAAACTCTACCCCAGTTACTAGAAATACTACTGTCACTACTTTGTCGATATGAAAGGATTCCCCTTTCGGGTCAATCATGTCATCGGGGTTGATATTTGGCAGTAATTAGGGATAAATCTCTCGTGGTATCCGGCCAACCCTAGGAAGCTCTACACCTCTATCACACTCTGAGGTAGCTCCTAGGCTAACACCACCTCAACCTTGGATGGGTCCACATCTACTCCATCTCTTGAGATAACATGTATGAGAAATTGTCCATCCTTTTTCCAAAAATGACACTTTTAGGGCTTCCCATAATGATGGTTCTCTCAGATTACATTGAGAAAAATTCGTAGGTGTCTCGAGTGATCATCCTCTGACGCTGAGCACGCAAGGATGTCATCGATGAAGACCACTATGAACCAGTCTATGTACGGCTGGAAGAGCTGGTTCAAAAGTATGATGAACACTGTGGGGGTGTTTGTCATGTCGAAAGGCATCATCAAGTACTCATAGAGACTATAGTGGAATCTGAAATTCATCTTTGGTATATCCTCATCTCGTACTCATAAATACTGGTAACCCAATCTATGGTCAACCTTCAAGAACCAATGTGCCCCTCTTAGCTGATCGAAGAGGTCATCGATCCTCGGTAGTGGATACTTGTTCTTCACTATTAGCTAATTCAGGCATCGATAATCCACACACAACCTCAAACTCCCGTATTCCTTTTTGTCAAAGAAAACTAGGGCTGCCCATGGTGAAACATTGGGTCTTAGGAAGCCCTTCCTCTACAAATCTTCCAACTGTACCCTCAACTCATGAAGCTCTATGGGAGCCATCCGATACACCAGTGAGGATATCGATGTCATCCCAGGGTGTAAGTTGATGCAGAATTCAATCTCCAGATGGGAAGGTAGTCCTAGAATATCTTTTGGAAAGACATCCTCATACTCCACCATTGCTGTTGGGAACTAAAATCTCACAACATCTCCTGCTCCAAAGGTAAGTCTAGTCAACTCATGAGTGATCGATTGCACCCTCCTAAGCATGATCCCCTTCTGTACTGCCTTGTCACAAACCAAATCTATCTTCCACTGAAACTGGTGCTTAACCCAGCCTATAAAAAGGCTCGAAGGGCATTCCCGATCCCCACAGGCTGACACAAGTGCCCGGGTATCATAAACTAAAAATTGGGTATGATTTACCCAAGTTTATAAACTAAAAAAAACAAATGAATCCAATAAAAAATATGGATTTTTCAAAAAAAATAATCTTTAAAAAAAATTATGAACTGAATTATATAGTTTAAAATAACTCACAAGGACTATAAGAAAGGTACAAAACCAAAAATAAACATCCCATGAACCCTCATGGCAAGAGGCACTTCCCTCAAGCCATCTCCACAAGACATCACCACCAATAACCTATTAGAAACCCAAACCACTAGCCCTATAAATTTTACCCAACCCGTGACATCAAAAAAAAACCAAGTATACATACACACAAAAGGGTAAGTAAGGTGTTATCCATATCCTAGTAGTATACCACCACTAAGAGATTCCATGTGATAATCATTCAAAGATGAAAATCATGCAAGTTTTCAAAAACATGTAATTTCAAGTTAAAATTTCTAAAATATGCAACTTTAAAAAAAATCAGTTTTCAAGTGGGATAATTTAAAGAATAAAATATTTTAAAATAAATTACAAAGCTTATGAATTTAACAAAAAAATATACCTTATGACGATGGTATGTATTAAGGATCTAATGAGCACACAAAATAGGAAATAACCCCTAGGCACTAGCTAGCTGTAGGTCCCAGGTACCTTGTATCTCGGTGAGAGTAACCATCACAAATATCCATTCTTGTGTATGATCCACTAGTAGGGAACATACCCATAACCTAGTGGTCCAAAATAATCATCATTATTGTTTAGTTATAGTTGTAATCATCAATATTTCTATGTGAAACTGAGGCCAAACCCCATGGATTCACAAGAATACTAGTACATGTCCACCAACTAAGATACTCAGGTATTCCCATTGTGCTCAAACAAGTTAAACAAGTCAAGAAATATAATTTTCACATAAAAATATCATTTAAAAATAAAAAATTCACCAAACATCCCACATTTATACCACACAGGTCAAAAAGTACACTTTTCATTCAAATTGATTTTGAAATCCGACTCACAGCAAAATAGCCCACAACACTTTTCACATTTCTTTAACACTTCCACAAATCCATTAATTTTTTTATAAAACCATTCCACGATATTCCAACACACATAAAAGCCCACTAAAATGTTACATAATACCATTTTCATAACCAAAATCCATTTTTCACATCACACTCACACAAAACATACCACATCACTTTCACATCTCTTACACACTTCAATAAATCCTTCAAAAAAATTTATAAAACATTTCCAAGATGGAACACATCACAAAACATAACCTTTAATATTTAAAATGTACAATTTAAAAATATAATCACACCAAAATAGTTTTCCAATATGGTTTGACCTCTTACATAAATCATTAAATCATTCAAATCTCTCATAAAACAATTCTAAAGAGTATACCCAAACTTTGCTCAGAAAACCCATTTTGAAACCATATTTCTGGGACATAAACACACCAAAACACTACCAAAGTATAATTTTATTCCCTAGAGACATTTATAAAACCACTTTAAAGTGTTATAAAATCACCTGGAATAATACCATGAAAGATACAAATGAGAACACCCATTTTCATAAAATGCTCTCAATAAGTATAACAAAGTTTTACACACCAAAACTATTACAAAAACCCCCCTTCCAAGGCCCACATGACACTATGGCATTAAAAAAACATAATTTTCAGCCCCATTAAACAACTAATAAATCAATTTCATATTTTAAAAAACTACCACAAAAGATACCACATGTGTTACATTCGAAAAGTTCACAACTTCAACAAAACTGAAATTATAAAATTAAATGCTTAACCAAATCCCACAAAAATGGTTTTTTGACCCCAAAAAGCATATGGGGAACATGGAAAACTAGTAAAACAAGAAAAATAACTCATCAGGGTATGGTTAACCATCAAATATCCAACCTTTTGAGTCGAAACCCTAAAATCTTGGTGTGAAACATCAAGCGCACCACCGCCGCACCACAAGGAAGTGAAGAGAAACATAAAATATCAATATTACACTAAAAAGACACCATGTAAAATCCTAGGTTCTAACCATAACTTTTGGACACTTTGGAACATCATGAAAAAGGGATGAATCATTAAGGAAATGGAAGAAATTGAAGGGAGGAACACTTACTTGATGGAATCTTGGATAAATCGCCCTAAATCCACCAGTATCTGAATTTTCAAATAGAAAAAAATTAAATGGAGGTTCTAAAAAGGATGAGGATATCATGTAGGAACTGGAATGGGGGAAAATAGTGTGAAATGAAGGAGCTATAAAGGAATCAATTTACCTCTTCAAATCTGGGAGATTTGAGAAATCTAGAGAAGTTTCACCTAAATTCCCGATGCAAATGATCTCCAAATAGGGGGAGGAGAGCATGGGAGCGCGCCTTGGGTATGCGGGCTCAGGTGAGAGTTAAAATCACTGAAAAAACCTAAAAATTGAATGAGATATTAAATACTTACAAAATATTTTTAATGCAGTAAATGGGCTTTCGGGCTGGCCCAAAACATTAATAAAAAACCGAAATCAATCATTATTATGGATTCCTATGGATTCATATGGATTCCAAATTGATATGTTGATTTTAATATACCAGGGGATTCCATTTGGGTGTGGAATTGGTGTAAAATGTTGACAAAATAAGGAGTTATAAATGAAACAAAAATTTATTTTTAAATCTGTAAATGAGTTTATGGTTTGGCCCAAATTTCGAAAACCCACCATTTCCACCAAAATGCATGGTAAACCCCCAAAACAAATCAAGAATGGAAATTAAATGAAAAAATGAATTTAAAAGAAGTCTTGGATGTAAAAATTATCCCCCACCATAAAACTTTCCACCCTCAGAAATCCACAGCAAGGCCAAAAAAAAATCCAAACCCAACCGAAAGGCCCAAATTGACTCCTTTGCCAAGCTTCTCCCCTAAAGGACAAAACATCTCCAGTGATCAAATAAAGGATGAATACATCACAAAAAAACATACACCACTTTGCTGAAATGATCAATCACATTCAGGATTTATCCCAAAATATAACTCCTCAAAAAATATCCGAACAATGCTCAAGAAATTTACCAAAACAAACAACAACATTGAACAAGGTTACACTTACCTTGATATAACTAAACCGTTGGGAAATATCCAATCCCAATGTTTACCCAAAGAAGATGTAGGTAGTTAGATATCTCCAAATGATAATACCAACTTCCAAGCCAAGAACAAGGGAAAACTGAGTTACTGGTATGAGGAGACACACATGGGCTCCCCACCATAAGAGACAACATAAATTTTCCCGAGATGGAATCGGGAAACAAACAGGGGGAGGCCCAAATGGACTCCTCGGTACAAGGAGTAGACTTCCATTATACATTTCCAAAAGAACATACATGAGACCCATGGTGGGTCTCCCCACCATAAGAACCAACCATCTTAATCGACCAGTATGGGATGGCACAGAAAGACCCCAAAACACAAAGAGTTGGGACAACCACACGGTTGGTCCGCACAGTTTGGGAAACCGTGCACTAACCCTGTGGATCCTTATATCTGCATGGTTTTCTGGGGAAGGGTTACAACTCACCATATGAAAACCGTGCTCTCAACATATCTAGACAAATCTTAACCCTTTATCCAAATACCCAGTCGAAACCAACAGGGTAATGTATGAACTCTAGCTACAACATGGAAATGATGTCCTCCCACCTTTACCACCAAATGAGAACAACTGGAAGAAGATGATGACACCAGAGGTTTAAACACTTCCTATCATTCATACTAAGGATATGAATTTGTAAAAGGTTTTGAATGAACCTAGGATTTCTCCAGACTACGTTCCAACTTCTCCTCAGGACCTATGGTGGGAGCTCAAATGATTCAAGCATCTTCAGCCTCATAGTTAGGCTTTGGAAACCACCAGAACAAAACTTCTTCTTATAGTGATACAAACAAATACACTGCAATCCCCGATAAGTTTACCAAGACATAACACTTTCCAAAATCGCTTTACCCTAACCCAACATTTCACATAAACAAATTCTTATAAGATGCACACACATCACACATTGTTTCTTCGGGTGAGAAACAACAGAAGAAAAGGATGCCTATAAACACCTTCCTCTGAAACATATGATTTTGACATTTTCCCAAGGGAGAAATACTCCCAACATAACAGAGTCTCTCAAATTATTTCACAACCTTCGCATTTAGAGTCAAATGATCACATGACATCACATAGTTTCACTGAACATGACCATTGCGACTGATAGAAACAATACATGGAACGAGACCTTATGCCAAGTCCCTAAACAACACACAAGTCCAGAAAGTGGCCACAATAGCCTCTCATGAATAGATTCCCAAAACAGGTGGTTTAACATGAAATTTTGCTTCAAGGAAACTATAAAGAACCCAGAGGCCCTCTTAGACACCATCGAGATACTCATCCACACTAACAACCCCAGACCACTTCCACCTTCAACGAATCAGGAAACTTAAGAAACTAAGGTCTCTTTCAACCTTCCATGAGAACTATCCCACTACAAGAGGACCCACAAATCAAAGAAAATAATGGGTGTAGACTCAAGCAACAAAGATTGATAAATGATTCATTATATTGATCAACTAGAGGATTTTCCAATGGCAAAACAATCCGGGTTTCACTTTAGTTGTGCATTAATCCTTAATGGGGGCGTACCTTATCCAATGAGAGAACCCAAGGACCCAACCAAGATGGTCCATTGGTCAAAAAATGCCACAAACCAGATGAAAACACCTGAAGGTAACCACCATTAAGGTGTCCGAAAAAAATATCTTAGAAGAGACTACTAACTGTTCCTTCTACCCAACTTACGGACCAAACAGAAACCCAAAACACGGTTTGAATAGGAGGGGTTCTTGGACTCAAAACATCCCACAACATCAAAATTTTACAATAACAAATAATATATATCATCCCAAAAAATTCATCAAGACATCATTTTTTTCTTTAAAAACATTTCATTGAAAATAAACAGTTCAGTGGTTAGCGTATCCACCAATGGTACCCCTTGGGCCTCACACATGCATGTTTCTATGCCACACCGGGCACTCTCCTCATATCTGTCCCAACACTCATCCAGTCATTCCATCAACCATCTATCACTGCATATAACCCCACACATGTGGTCACTCACAGAAATACCAAAGGTTAAAAAAAATCATTCTACTTTTCAAAACCAAAACAGTCAACCAACACATCCTTTTTATCAAAACCGCTATCCATGAGATCAAAATCCCAATTCGCATCTTACAAAACATTTCAGAAAGACACAACCATTTAGATAATAACTCACTCTCAAGTTATTCACATCAATTTCAAAACATCCCATCCCATTAAAATACCCTTTGATTGTTTAGAAAACTCTATTGGAAACACTTTTTCAAAACCAACTTCAATATAGTTCTTTCTTTCAAAATAGGTTTAAGCACGCCATTTTACATTTCAAAACAATTCTAAAAATTCAATTCCACCATTTCATAAATCAAACCATTACCACTTTATTTGAAAATCATTTCCCAAAAAAATTATGCTTCTTAAAACCAAGTCACTTTAAAACCAAAGTTCCAATATTTCCTCCAACGGCCCGAAGGCCTTAGATTTTTATTATTTTGTGAAACTCCCTTTTAATGAAAGAAGGGGAACCCAACAGACTTCATAAACATAGAACATTACATGAACCAAGGATCAAGAAAATAAAAATCAGACTGAAAACTTGGAGATGCCTCTCCCCAGTAATTAAAACATGAAAAAGTACTCCACCGATGCAAGACTGGATGATAAGCAAGTGTCCTGTGTCAAAGCACAGGCCCAATCTAATGGATAACGCCATACCCTCTCAAACATCCAATTTCGTGAAGCCTGCAAAGGTGAACCGCCCACTCTGAAGCCTCCTTTGAGGCAAGTTCCTTGAGGTCGAGTCCAGTTGAATATTCAAATACTGAGTCTCGAATACCAATCCAACATTCATAAGAAAATATCCAAACATGCGCATGACCAAGCAACACCATCAACCACCACCTTGGACAGACCCCACCACACTCCATGAGCCGCCCCACCACTATAGCCGCAGAATCCCGAAAGACAAAACACGTGAAGAGAGTCCAAGCCACTGTCACCTAGGACTGAATGGCCCAAACCCGCGCCAAGGGAATGCCACCGATGAGGGGATCTTGGTCATCCTACAACAGAAATGCCACTCTGGGCATGGGTCCACTAAAATCAGCACCACAGATGCACCCTCACTAGGTTCCGAAGCGAGCCAGTCATGGTGGTGAGAAAACAACAGGAAGGGGTAGAGGAGAACCCAATTCGACGAACAAGAACAACCAACGAGCCACCAAAACCCAGCCAGATAGAACAAATCCACAGGAACCAAGCCAAAAAAAGCTAAAAAAACTCACAGTTGTGCCCAAGCCTGAATCCTACCCCCTCCAAGCCACTGAGATCGGAAGCAGATCCACACATGAAACTTGACAGAGACCACACCTGGCCATGAGTGACAAACAGGGGAGCCGGAACCGAATCAACGCTGCCGGACGGACCAAGATGCCCTAAACCGCACCAAGGTCAGAACTGAACCGCAATGCCACCTAGAGGCCTGACCATGCCAAGGTGAGCATCAAAATTCCACTGAGAAGAACTGCGACTAGGTTTTCGAAACAGGACAAGGGCATCGTCGAGAAGAAACGCGTCTTCACCTGAAGGCCTGGCTGCGCTAAGCAATGTCGACCACCGAGTCGCGTTTCCACCTAAGACGCAGAGGCCCCATCTCCCTATCATGCCACACCAGAACCAGACGCGTCCCACCAAGCCGACATCGTAGATCTACGTGAACAAACCCAAGACGGAGGGGGAAGGAGGAAGCGAAGTCGGACGAAACCCTAGCCGCCGCTAATGGGTGAGAGGGTGCCGATCTGAGGCTCCATCCCAAGATTTCAAAACTAAAGAGCACAAAATAATGTGAGAGGAAATTAGTTTCAGTGGGAGACTTGGACATATGGTTGGAGGACATATTACAATCACTTCACCTTCATAGAGAGTGTTTTATGGAATATCCCCAGCTTCGTATGGCTTTCCAGGCCCTGTGAGTTAACAGAGACCATTAAACCAACTCTCTTTTCATTTCCCCTAATCATCATCATTCCAAGAAAACCAAAGTAATTAGATAAATCCCAACATCACCTAGTAACTTGAATCCACTCATGAGGAGTGGTGATCAGGAACACTACCCATAAATAGAAT
The DNA here is from genome assembly GCA_963277665.1 of Viscum album. Taxonomy (NCBI): domain Eukaryota; kingdom Viridiplantae; phylum Streptophyta; class Magnoliopsida; order Santalales; family Viscaceae; genus Viscum; species Viscum album. The sequence goes on from OY728160.1 coordinate 1,944,650,658, forward strand.
ACCAAGTCCCGTTAATCCTAACTCAAGACTATTCTGACTCTTCCCCAAATAACATGACCCAAAGAGTTAAATTGAACCTCCTTTGATACCATTTTGTCATGAACCAAATCTGTTCACCACAGAAACTAGTGCCAAACATATCCCACAAAAAGTACTGAAGGGAATCCACTATCCCCACAGGTTGGCACAAGTTCCCGGGTATCATAAATTAAAAACTGGGAATGATTTACCCAAGTTTATAAACATAAAAAAAACAAATAAATCCAATAAAATGAATCTGGATTTTTCAAACCAAAAAATATTTTAAAAAAATTCAGAACTTAATTAAAGAGTTTAAAAAAACTCAAAAATACTATAACAAAGTTAAAAAATCAAAAAGAAATAGCCCATGAACCCTCATGGAAAGAGGCACTGCCCTCAAGCCATCTCCACAAGACATCACCACCAAGAATCTGCAAGAAACCCAAACCACTAGCACTATAAACTATACCCAACCTATGACATAAAAAAAAACCAAGTATACTTACAACCAAAGGTGTAAGTAGGGTGTGATCCAAATCATAGTAGGATACCACCACTAAGAGATTCCATGGATAAACATTCAAAGATGAAAAGCAAGCAAGTTTTCAAAAACATGCAATTTCTAGTTATAATTTCAAAAAGATGCATCTTTAAAAAAATCAGTTTTCAAGTGGGATAATTTAAAGAATAAAATATTTTAAAATAAATTCCACAGCTATTGAATTTTAAAACCAAATATACCATATTCCAATGGTTTGTATAAATTATCTAATGAGCATAAGCAATAGGAAATAACTCATAGGCACTAGCTAGCTATGGGTCTCAGGTACCTCGTATCTCTGTGAGAGTAACCATCACAAATATTCGTTCTAGTGCACGAGACACTAGTAGGGAACATACCCATAACCTACTGGTCCCCAATAATCAACAAAAAAGTTTAGTTAGAGTTGTAAGAATCAATCTTTCTATGTGAAACTGAGGCCAAACCCCACAGATTCACTAGCATACTATTACACGTCCACCCACCTAGATACCCTTTTTTTCCCTTGTGCTCAAACAAGTTCAACAAGTCAAGAAATATAATTTTCACATGAAAATATAATTTCTACATCACAAATTCACCAAAAATATCACATGTATACCAAACAAGTCACAAAATTCTACTTTTCATTCAAATTGATTTTGAAATCTGACTCACACTAAAATTGCCCACAACACATTTCACATTTCTTTAACACTTCCACAAATCCATCAAACAATTTTATAAAACCATTCCAATATATTCCAACTCACATAACATCCCACTCACATGTTACATAATAACCTTTTTCATAACCAAAATCCATTTTTCACATCACACTCACACAAAACAGCGCACATCACTTTCACATATCTTAAACACTTTAGTAAATCATTCAAACATTTTTATAAAACATTTCCAAGATGACACAGATCACAAAACATCACCTTTCACAATTAAAATTTACCATTTAAAAATATACACACTCCAAAACAGATTTCAAATATGGTTTCACCTCTTACATAAATCATTAAATCATTCAAATCTTTCATAAAACAATTTTAAAAAGTATACCCAAACATTGCTCATAAAACCCATTTCAAAACCATATTTCATGGAAAAAAACACATCAAAACACTTAAAAAGTAGAAATCGAAGCCCTAGAGACATTTATAAATCCACATTCAAGTGTTATAAAATCACCTTGAATAATACCATGAAAGATACAAATGAAAACACCCATTATCATAAAATGCTCTCAAGAAGTATAACAATGTTTTACACACCAAACCTATTCTAAAAACCCCCTTAAATGGCCCACATGACACTATGGAATTAAAAAAACAGAATTTTCAGCCCCATTCAAAAACTAATAAATCAATTTCTTATTTTTTAAAACTACCACAAAAGATACCACATGTTTTACATTCGAAAAGTTCACAACTTCAACAAAAATGCAATTATAAAATTAAATGCTTAACCAAATCCCTCAAAAATGGTTTTCGTACCACACACAACATATGGGGAACATACAAAACTAATAAAACAAGAAAACTAACTCATCATAGAATGGTTAACCATAGAATCTCCTACCTTTTGGGTCGAAACCCTAAAATCTTCATGTGAAACAACAAGCACACCATCGTCGCACCACATGGAAGAGAAGTGAAGCCTAAAATCTCAAGATTACACCAAAAAGACAACATGTCAAACCCTAGGTTAGAACCCTAACTTCTGGACACTTTGGAACATCAAGAAAGAGGGCTGAAATCCTAAGGAAATGGATGAAATGAAAGGGAGGAACACTTACTTGATGGAATCTTGGAGGAATCACCCTAAATCTACATGTATATGAATTTTCAAATATCCATAAATTCAAGGGAGGTTCGAACAAGGATGAGGAGATCTTGTAAGAAATATAATGGGGGAAAAGTAGTGAGAAATGATGGAGTTATGAAGGACTGAATCTACCTCTTCAAATCTGGGGACATTTGAGAAATCCAGAGAAGTTTCACCTAAATTCCCGATGCAAATGACCTCCAAAGAGGGGGAGGAGAGCATGGGAGCACGCCTTGGGTAAGTGGGATCAGGTGAGAGTTTAAATCACTGAAAAAACAAAAAATTGAATGAGATATTAAATAATTACGAAAATATTTTAAATGCAGGAAATGGGATTTTGGGCTGGCCCAACACCTTAATAAAAAACTCAAATCCATCATTATTATTGATTCCTATGGATTCCAAATTGATATAGTGATTTTAATATATGAGGGGATGCAATTTGGGAAGTGTAAGGGGTGTAAAATGTTGAAAAAATGAGTTATAAAAGAAACAAAAATTTATTTTTAAATATGGAAATGAACTTACGGTTTGGCACAAATTTCAATAACCCACCATTTCCAAAAAAATGCGTGGTAAACCCCTAAAACAAATCAGGAATGGAAATTAAATGAAAAAATGACATTAAAAGAATTCATGGATGTGACATGCCTAGTTTTTATTTTCATCAACAAAGGAAAACCTTGTTCCAACACTACCACACTCTTCACCAAAAATAGTCAATCTGGCCATGGACTGAAGATAACCAATTCATACCAAGAATGACGTTGTAAGGCCTCAATGCTGCCACTAAGAGGTTCTAACCAAAACTCTCACCTCCACTATGGTAAAATGGTCATTTGCGATGTGTTTAGAGCCTGTCTCAAATAACCCTTCTAAAAGGGTTATTTTTATGGGGGGGAGGTAAGGACTCGTCGCAAAAAGTTTGGCACGAAATACGTGCCAAACCGTGTGCAAGGGCATTTTACGACGGGTTCCGATACCCGTCTTAAATGCCCGGTGGCAGTTTTTAGTATTTGCAACATGGTAATTGTCGTGTCACAGATGCTCTATTGGGAGGTACCCATTTGCGATGGGCCCCATCACAAATAACTTTTTAACAGCCCACGGTAATTAATGCGGGCAGTGGGCATTTGTGACGGGGCCCATCGCAAATAATCTCATCGCAAATAATCCCATTGCAAATAATCTAACCTATATATACCCCCAAAATTTCCCCCTCATTCTACTCCTCAACTTCTCTCTCTATCACTTATGGAAAATTTTCTTCTAAAATTTTTCATAGTTTAAACTTTTAAATCGGAGCATAATCTGTGGCTTTTATATTCTGAAAGCATCAGTTTCAAGGTATTTATCTATTTATTTATTGTTTTGTTAATTTATTTTTTTATATTTTTTATAAATTTTCTTAATTAGAAGTAATTAAATTAAATTAGAATTTGGTATTTGTTTTTTCATTATTTGTTTTTATGAATAATTATGTCTAAGTGTTAATTAGTAATAAATTGAAATAATTAATAATAAATTAGAAAAATTAGTAATAATTAGTAATAAATTGTAATAATTAGTAATATATTGAAATAATTAGTAATAATTAGTAATAAATAGTAATAATTATAAATAATTAGGATTAATTAGTAAGAATTAGAAATAATTAGTAATAATTAGTAGTAATTAGTATTAATTGGTAGTAATTAGTGTTCATTAGTATTAATTAGTAGTGAATAGTAGTAATTAGTATTAATTAGTAGTAATTAGTAGTAATTAGTAGTAATAAGTAGTAATTAGTGTTAATTAGTATTAATTAGTAGTAATTAGTATTAATTATTAATAATTAGTAATAATTAGTAATAATTTGTATTAATTAGTATTAATTAGTAATAATTAGTAATAATTAGTAATAATTAGTAATAAATTGCAATAATTAGTAATAATTGGTAATAAATAGTAATAATTAGTAATAAAATGTAATAAAGAGTAATAAATTGAATAAATTAGTAATAAATTTTACTAATTAGTAATAAATTGAAACAGTTAGTAATAATTATTAGTAATTAATAATAATTAAGTTTAATTAGTAATATTTGGGATTAATTCGAAATAATTTGTAATAATTAGAAATAATTTATAATAATTTGTAATAATTAGTAATTATTTGTAATAATTTTTGATAATATGTAATGATTAGAAGTAATTAGAAATAATTTGTAACAATTAGAAATAATTAGAAATAATTTTTAATAATTTGAAATAATTTGAAATAATTTGAAATAATTTGAAATAATTAGAAATAATTAGTAATAATTAGTAATAATTATGATTAATTATCCATAATTAGTAATAATTAAAAATAAATTGTAATAATTAGTAATAATTAACATTAATTAGTAATAATTAGGATTAATTAGTAATAATTAGAATTGATTAGTAATAATTAGGATTAATTAATAATAATTATGATAATTAGTAATAATTAGAAAACAATTTTTATAATTAGAAATAATTATTAATAATTAGTAATAATTTGTATTAATTTGTAATAATTTTGATTAATTAGTAATAATTAGGATTAATTAGTAATAATTATGATTAATTAGTAATAATTAGGATAAATTTGTAAGGATTATAATTAATTAGTAATAGTTATGATTAATTAGAAACAATTTTTAATAATTAAAAACAATTAGGATTAATTATAAATAATTGATAATAATTAGGATTAATTAGAAATAATTAGTTATAATTAGGACTGATTAGAAATTATTAGTAATAGTTAGGATTAATTAAAAATAATTTGTAATAATTATTAAAAATTAGTAATAATTATTAATAATTAGTAATAATTAGGATCAATTAGTAATAAATCATAATAAATTCGATTACATGGATAATATAGCACAATTTCCAAAGAATTAGTGGAATTCCTTTTGATCGACGCCTAATATCCTTGCAACTTTCTCCCACTGAAATCAGTATGAAAAATATGATCATACATACGTCACTGTATATTTTTCATAGTGATTTATGTCAAAGAGAGTTGCATGGAGGTGAGCCGTCAGAAAAAAAAGGCTCTTTTTTCTGATGACTCGTCCCTTTGCAACTTTCTACGACTAAAATCGCTTAGGAAAGTCTCCTCCAGCGTACGAATATCCATTTTCATATACACAAGCATGGAGAGCATTGCATCAAGGCCTCCCTTCTCTCCATTATTATGCATACGAAAATGGATATTCGTACGTTGGAGTATACTTTTTATAGTGATTTTAGTCATATAAAATTGCAAGGGGATGCGTCATCGGGCAAAAGAGCATCAGCCAATCCATTGGAAATTATGACGCTGGTGATTAATAATAATTAGCACAAAATACCTAAAATTAATAATAATTAGTGTTAATTAGTATAAATATTTATAAATGAGTTTATATTAGTATAAAAGCATAAAAAATAGTATAAATAATAAAAAAATAATATAAATTATTATAAATTGCTAGAAAAGATAATTTAAATGTCTTATCTTTTTTGGATAGTGTTTATCTTATACCTAATTATACAAAATAACTAATTATTTCTTATTCTTTAGAAAAATATGGAATAAGGAAGTCGACAACAATCATTATTAGATGATCATTCTTAGATAAATCAGCATAGGAATCCAAATAGTTATGCTTTAAGTCCTGTATATATTGAGGGTGTTCAATCATTTCTATCATTTTAATCATTGAAACTAAAATTTGTTTCATAAGGAAAAAATTAAGTTTCCTTGTAAAAAATGTTCTCTGAGGATGTGTGACATATTTGAGAATGTTGGAGGTCATTTATTTTGTTTTAGTATTCAACCAGATTATGTTTTTTGTAATCAACATGGTGAACACAGTTCTAAAGAAGGTACGAATAATTTGGTTCAGATTCATCATGGTTTAAAAATTTTGTACATTATATGGCAGGTCCATCTGTTCAATAAACTGAAACTCAGGATGATATTGATTTAACTCTAGAGTTTGAACCATCTCATTCTTATGATTTTTTGAGGTCCACTGAGGATTCTTTATATCTGGGTTGCAAGATAAGTAGGTTTAAAATAGTTTCTACATTTACAGATTTTAAATAAGATAATGGAATGTCAAATAGTTTTTTTGATTAGATATTATCTTTGATAAAAACACTTATACCTGATAGAAATATTTTTCCTACAAATTTCTATGAGATAAAGAGGCTGGTTTGTAATCTAAGTTTTGGTTATCATAAGATTCATGCATGTTCAAATGACTGGATCTTATATTATGGTGAAAACGGGTCATTAGATTTTTGTCTTACATGTGGAAAATCTAGTTATAATGATGCTCAACCAGGGAAGTCTGAATTTATTCTAGTAAAACAATTAAGATATTTCATGTTCACACCTAGATTAAAGCATTTATTTATGTCTCAGAACACAAAATCACTGATGTTATGGAACAAAACCAACATTTAAACTGATAGAAGCATAAATCATCCCTATAATGGTGATTCATGGAATAATTTTGACCATGTTCATCCATTTTTTTCTTTAGAATCACAAAACGTGTTATTTGGTATTTCTACTAATAGTTTCTGTCCATTTGGTTCTTATAGTAGTAAGTATTCATGTTGGCCTGTCTTTATAACTATGTACAATTTACCTTCCTAGATGTTGATAAAGAAGCCATATATCATTTTGACCTCATTAATTCCATGTCATCCAAAAAAGAATATTGATATTTATTTGAAACCATTAATTGATGATTTAAATTCACTATGGAGTAATGGTGTTAGTACATATGATGTTTCTGTGAAACAAAACTTCATACTGAAAGCTACATTGATGAGAAAAATTAGTAACTTCCCAGCATGTGGAATATTATTTGGCTGGGGTAAACATGGTCCAAAATAATTTCGGTACTATATGAGATATAGTAAATAGTTTATGTTAGTCAATGAAAAAACCTTGTTTTTTCGACTGTCATCACAGATTTATTCCAACAGATCATCCTTTTCGAAGAAACAAATATCCTTTCAGAAAAAGAACAATTGAAAAATATGGGCCTCTAACAATTATATCAGGTATAAAGTTAAAATAAGTTTCCTCTTCATTACCTCCCATCACATTTTTATCAACAATAAACCAATAGAAAATTAATGGGTTTGGAAAAGAGAACAATTGGATAAAATAGAGATTTTTTTTGGGATTTGTCATACTAGTCTAATGTTTTGGTCGGTCACATGTTGTATGTGATTAATATTGAGAAAAATATTTTGATAATTTATTTCATATAGCTCTGGATAGACCAGGTAAGACCAAATATAATCTAAAGGCATGATTAGATCTTGCCAAAATTTCCAAGTTACCAGAATATGAATTATTTGAAAATGTCAGATCAAAGAAGTTAATGAATCCAAAAGTATCTTATACACTATCCCAAGAGATTCTTTTATTATTTTTTTAGTGGACTTCTGATTTGATTCTTCCATATGGATATACTTCTAATTTGGTAATATATGTCAGAAATGGTTATATTACAGGATCCAAAAAGTCATAACTGTCATGTTTTAATGGAAAGACTTATGGAAATTGGATTAATAGGTTTTGTAAAATCCTATGATTTGGGATTTTATAAAAGAAATTTCATATTTTTTTGAGACATTTGTGCATCGACAACAAACTATGATGCATTAAGAAAATTGTAAGAAAATGTCATTTTAATTTTATGTGAATCAGAAAAAATATTGTTGTTGGGTTTTTTTTCACACAATGGAAACATTGGATATTAAAATTTTCACATTAAACAAAATGTGGAGGTCCGGTACAGTTCTGATAGATGTACCTATTTGAGAGATGCTTGCAGAAATTGAAAATAAAAGTATGTAACAAAGCATAGGTTGAAAGATCAATTGTATAATCTTACTTGAAAGAGGAAATTTCTTTTTTTTGTATCATTACTTTTAATACGAATATCCCTAAAAACCCAACTGCATGAGTCATAACTAGGGAAAGGATAATTATGAAATGAGCAATCAATTTTCAATTTTCAATCTTCCCAAACTTGGCTTCAGGGGAGTTCATGAATGATGGATTTCAGATGATGAACATCACAGAGCTCAAACATATATTCTTCTCAACTAGGAAGAAATGACACCATCTGTACTATGAGTGCTCATATCACTTATTCTATAATTTTTGTAACATTACATTAATTATATTTTATTTTTAGGTTCTATGATAATCATATCAAGAAATAGTTCCCACAAATTACAGAAGCTTATCATGAATAACGTCATCAAAAACAGATTTCCCATAGGTTTCAAAAATAGGTAACAAAAATTATTATTTATTTAAAAGAAAAATTTAATACTTGTTATAGTGATAATTGTTTTACAAATTTTTAGGTATCTCAACATGATGATAAAATTCTTAACCGATTGTGTGTATTGATTAACCTACCATCCAAAATAGTAACATATTATAATGTATATGAGGTGAATGGTTTTTAAATTTCATACACGTGCATATGGCGAATCAAAAAAACAATGCATAGTGGTGTTTTATTGAGGATCTCATCATAAAGAAACTGAAGTTGACTTTTATAGCATGATAGAAGAAATCATTGAACTATGTTATATGGGAAAACATTACATAACTTTTTTTAAATGTCAGTGGTTGGATACCGAGATAGGCTTGCATGTTTTTCTGGTCCATGGAATCATTGATAGTAAAAATAAAAGTCTCCTTGCAGTAAATGAAAAAAATTTATTATCTCATCAGACACATCAAATTTATTATGAAAATTATTGTTTCAATTCAAGGGAGTTGGGTGATTGGTGGAGCATTAAAAAAATTAAATATTGAGAAAATCAGTTTACTGAAAGTGAATGTGGTTCTGATGAAGTGAAAGGAATTCAAATTTTTCAAGAGACTGCTCTGAATCCATATTTTATATGGAGAGAAATGAATATCTTTGATAACACCCAACAGTTAAGGGATGATGGTGATGATGATGTTAATAAAGATGAAACTGAATTTTAAATGACGAGAGATGTTGAAACTAAAACTAATATGAAAATTGATGATGCTAATGAGGAAGATGAAGACATTAACCTTGATAGCTATGAAGATGAGGATGAATATGAACACTGACACAACTAAATTCTAGTTATAATCATATAATTTTTATATATATAATAGTTTTTTTCAACTATTTTCTAACAACAATCATTTAATGTTTCAGATGGATGAATATTTATATCATTTTTTATAGGAGGTTGATATACCATTGGACGAGCAGGATGTATGATCATCTGACCCTCATATTGCTGTCGGTTCAGGGGGCACTCGGTGGGGGCGTGGTCTTTCCCAACTGATGATTCCAAAACCTATCCCTGAGAAACATCCACAACTTGGGTTCAATCCATGCACGCAGAGGTATGTTTACCTATGTATTTCAGTTATATTTCATTAATTTATTTATCTTATAATTGTTTTATTAATTGTTCTTTTTTCACATATTTACTCATATAGCTATTGGATATGGGAGCACTATATTGTGTAAATATTTTTCTAATTCATGGGTGTCATGGGATCAGATTCCCATTGATGTACAACACCGCATGTTCGAGCATTATTGTGTACGTAAATAAATTATATTATAATTAATTAAATTAAATTAATAAATTGATATAATAAATTATTTGCAGGTTTTATGGTATCCCATTGAAGAGAGCATGCATGAGGCTATCTGGAAGGAATGGCATTGAGCTATGTGTCAGTGATGCACTCATTTTTTGTACAATTTGAAATGGAAAGAAATAGAGAAAGAAGGAGTGACAGAGTTTAATGAGACATGTCGCATACACCAACCAGATTATATTTCATCTCGGGTTTGGGATAGATTATGTACACATAGATTAAGTAGGTAGTTTCAGAATAGATCATCCGTAGGTCAGCGAAATCAGGGGAGACAGGAGGTGACACATCAAGCTGGTAGTCGTACATTCAGTTGGCATAGGGAGCATATGGTAAGTATATTTTTTTCAAATATTGTATATAACATTAAATTTAAATGGTTTATTTTATATTCATATAGGCAGTCATAGAACCCGATATTATGGAGTATGACATTTATAGGATGATGCATAGTGATCCATCCACTAGGGATATTAGAGGTTCTCACCAGCATCAAATTGTGGTTAGTATAACTTCTTTTTGAGTTTTAAATTTAACTACAAATAATAATTTAACTATTTTAATTTTAAATTTCAATTTAAGGGGTCATATGAGGTTGTGACGTCTCAGAATGTTGGTGAGAGTCAAGCCGAGACCAATGGTCAAAACCGTGCCCCCAATTTGATGAGGTAGTATGGATGTTGGTGACCCAGTATGCTTTCGAGAAAGGCCTAGTTGTTGGTATCAGATCTCAGTTGACCCTTGGGGGTTTTATGGCACATATGAGATGTCGACATCCAACTTGAGAGGTGTCACACCCCGACCACAGATGTCATTATTTTACTTCTTTCTTGGTCCCGATTTAAAATTTTCGAGGTTTGATTGTGTTGGCGGTTTCGCACCGGTGCGCGGTCATCGCATCGCTAGCGGTGACCGTGCGTTCGGCCCAGGTGACTATGTGTTCACCCGGCATTTTAAATATTGAAATTTTTATGTTAACATTTATTATTATTACCATTTAAATTGTGTTATAATTATTGTGGTATTCTTATATATGTTTATATATGTGTATAGTAATGTATATATATATATATATATATGTCTATATATGTATATATATATGCTTATATAAGTTTATGTCTATATATGTTTATATATAAATGTTTATTATATTTACGTTTATATATATATATATCTATATATGTATAAATATATATATGTGTGTTATTTTTAAATGATTTTACTATTTTAAATATTTGATCAGAATAATTATTATTATAATTAACTAATTTTTACTTATTATTATATTTTATTATTATTATTATTATAAAGTTTTATTATTATTATTTTTATAAAGTTTTACTATTATTATTATTTTATTATTATTATTAATATTATTATTTGTTTAGATATATATATATATATTAACTTAACCCTAACCCATACCCCTCTCTTCTCTCCCGCAGCCGCCACCCCCCTCTCTCTCCCCTTTCTCCTCTTTCTTCTTCCCCGCACCAGCACTCTCCCGCTCACCCCGCCTCTGCGCGGCTCCCCCTCTGCTCTCCCAGCTTCTCACCGCACACCCCGGCGGCCCCCTCCTTCAGCGCCGACCCTGCCCCCAGCCTCCGCCCAGGCGCGCCACCGCTGCGTCCCCGTCCGCCTGCTCCGGCGCTGCCCGCACCGGCCTCCTCTCGGCCCGGCTCCACCCCACTTCTCCCCACCTCCATCCGGCGCGGACCACCTCCTTCCGGCGACCCCTCCCCTGCGCGCGACCCCCTGTCCGGCTCAGCCGTCCCCGTCCGACGACCTCCCTGACCACCGCGCCGACACCCCCCGCCTCCGTCCCTGCCTCCTTCGGAAGCCCGACCGCCGGTCTCCTTCCCCTCCGGTGCACCACCTCCCTTTCGGCCTCCGTTCCAGCGCGCAGCCCCGCCGCGCCGGCTCGCCGCTCCCATGCCGGCTCGCTGCCCCGCACCCGACCCCCCTTCGCCTCGTCGCACACCCCCGTCCGTCTCCCGTTCCGGCTGCCGCATCTCCGGTGACCCCCACCGGCCTCGCACCTCCTCCCGGTTCGGCCGGTCCACGCCACCTCCCTCCAACCCCATCGCCGGCACACCCCCGCTCCGGCCAGCCTGCTCCGGCCACCCCTGCTCCGGCCAACCCCTTCCGGCCAGCCGCTCTCGGCCGCGCCGCACCCGACCTACCCTGCTCGGCCGCACCCTCGGTTTCCCCCTCCGCTCCTTCTCTGTGAGTTTTTATTTTCTTATGTTAATCTTATTTACGTTTTATTTTATAACGTTTTAACATTATTATCATGTTAATAATAATATTATTGTTATATTATTATTCTGCTATTGTTATTATATTATTGTTATTATTATTTTTATTATGTTAATATTATTATATTATTATTATTATATTATTATTGTTACTATTATTATTAAATTATTATTTTATTATTATTATTATTATTATTAATATTCTTATAATGTTATTATTATTGTATTATTATTATTATTAATATATTATTATTATTATTATTATTATTATTATGTTGCTATTATTATTACTACATTATTATTATTATTATTATCATGTTAATATTATTCAGTTATTATTTGTATTACTATTGTTATGTTATTGTCATTCTTATTATGATTATGCTATTATTATTATTATATTATTATTATTGTTATTATTATTATTATATTATTATATTATAATTATGCTAAATTATTATTTTTATTATTGTTATTATATTATGATTATTATTATTATTATTATATTATGTTATTATTATTATTATTATGTTATTCTTATCACTATTATTATTATTTTTACATTATTATTATTGTTGTTATTACTATTATGTTATTACTATTGTTGAACCTGTTTAACGGTCTATTGTTTTAGGACCTGTTTGACGGCGCAATACGGTGCGACCATTACGCAACAGGAGTTTTGCGCCGTGTCGTTTTTCGTTCCGAGCTGCATCTTGAGGTAGGTCTCCCTTTGCACTCGCCTTTAAATTTAGAATTTATTTATCCCTTGTCTTTTATTGGGTTTCAGTAAATTTAAAAGTATTAATAAGTAGTAATTTATAATGTGGTGGTCTGCTCTGCTTATTTATAGCATTTCAGTGGAAGTATTTTTCTTGGTTTTAATTGTGTGTGTTTTCCTGGTGATATTGCTAAATGAGTTCTTTATGAAATATGAAGATCATGTTGAATTGGGTTTTGAAACGGTTTTGGTGTGTGTAAAATGGCAGGTGTATTGTTTATGGAAAATGGTGTTTTTCTTAGAACCTTGATTAGAGGAAATGTCGTGTGACCTTTAAACTTGATTTTTGGAAACATAAGTGTGGTTCTTGGTTGTTGAAAAATGGTTTCCTTTGACATGTGATTAAAAGTTTGGATTTCATTTGAGAAATAGTGTTCCTTCAAAAAGTGATTAAAGGCCCGTTTGGATCTTGATTAAAGTGGGGTGCGTTTGGAAATTGGAAAATGATTTTTACTTGTGATACCAACGTGTTTCAGGTTTAATATGCTGATTTGAGTTTCTTAAATGAAGTTCTAAGTGTGTTCATAGTTTTCAATGAAATGACGTGTGTCATATACTTTAGAAATGCTTTGATATTAAATGGTTTAAATGTAAATGATGTGGCGGCCCGGTTGGAACTTTGTTAATTGTGAACTGACTACTTATATATATATACGTACTTATGGGGCATCTCTACAGAGGGACTTCCCTTCGAGGGTTGTCGTGTAGTGGTGTTCGTGTAAGGGGTTGGCAAGTGCGGTGAGATGAGTCACGCGTGTGAGGGCCTCCCACTTACACAGTATTATTAAAACTATCGTGGTTCCTGGGCGTCTTTTAGAGAATCGAGTGACGGTTGCTGGATAACCCCGATTAGACGGGTTAGTTCCCCCGTGGTAGGTAAGGCCTTGTGGGGCGTGCCACTGGTTGGCTGTTAGGGCGGCCAGTTGGTTATTGACTGTGGAGTACCATGTCGGCAGGTAGTCTGAACCCGAGTACGTTCAGCGGTTTTATAGGGATGTTTAGGATCGCCCATGGTTATTGCTGATAACTTCTAGTTTATTTTTACTTGCACTTGGTTTTCCTTTCTTGTTTACCTTTACTTGCACTTGTTTTCCCTGCTTGTTTACTTTCAGTCATCCTTGAAAGCCTATACTGTTAGACTTTGGGAAAATGGTTTTCAAATGAAAATACTTTATTCTATTTGTGTAAGATTTGAAAATGTAACACTTTGCGTTTTAGAATGAGCTTAAAACTAATGAAAGGGAACCAACTTTCGAAAAAGAATAAGAGAAATGTCTTGTGTTTTGATTTTCAAGTGAAACATTATGAAAGCTTACTTTTATACATTGTAGTTCAAACTTGGAATATGTAGATTCTTTATTTATTGACAGTGTTTTTTGGGATTTTTTGTGGGGCTCACTTACTGAGTACTTTTTGTGCCCACGCCTATCTTTTACCATTCAGTTGCAGGTTCCTTGTGTTCAGGTTTTCTTGGCTTGAGTCGCTCAGTGATGGAGCGACGTTGGTTTGTAGTTGGGTGGTGACCCGCGAGGTCACATGGAGGTATGTTGGGATGTAGTTTTGTTTATGTCGTTAGTGTTGGTCTATTTTATTTAGTTTATATTTGTTCCTTTGATCCTGTTTTTAGTTTGGGCTGAAATCGTTCCCAACAATTGAAAATTTTAATGCCCGACACTTGTTGCCATCCTGGGGGGATCAGGAACGCTCCTCGGGACTTACCGCGGACCGGCTCGGGTGACCGGTTCAGGGTCGACCCGGGTTGGTTCGTGACAAGAGGAACTCACAGAGAGTCATCATCATCTCACGCATAGTATAAGGAGCTTCTCTGAACTCAAAGTGAGCCTATATAAACTATGCGTAGGGAGGAGGAGGAGATGTGTCAGTGGAAGCAACAACAGTAGGAAGAGTTCATATGACAACAACAATAATAGTAGTAGGAGATGCAGGATGTGATGCATTGATGGTGGCATCAACAGGATCAGGAGCAGATGGAGTACATGCGATGTCTGACTCATAGTTTAGGGATGGAGTTCCCTCCCTCATATCCTCTAGCAACTCTAGACGACCCTCCCCCTAAGTGATGTATTTTAATTTTATAATGAAATATTTGAATGTAATTTTTTTTCTAACATTAACTATTTAATGGTTTAAATAGTGTTTTTTTAATATTATCTAGAATATTACAGTTTTTATTTTTTATTTAATTTTTTATTACATTTATTATTTTATTAATTAATATATTTTTATATTTTTGTGAATACCTAGGTTTTTATTATATTAATAATATTAGTATTATTATTTCATTAATATTAATAATTATATTATTATATTAATTAATTATTAATTAATATTTTTTATTTTACGAATATTAATATTATTATTTCATTTAAATTAATATTTTATTTTTATTTTTATTACGATATTATAAAAAATTTCATTGTACTAATATTAATATTATGATTTAATTCATATTAATATTATTTTATCATTAATAATAATTTATTTTATTTATTTTATTTTTTCTAACTATTTGTGATGGGTCTATTGCAAATACTAATTGTGACGGTCCATCGCAATAACTTTTAAAAAATATGGGAAAACTATTTGTGATGGGTGGCCGGCCCATCGCAAATAGCTTTTTAAAAACTCGTCGAGCCTATTTGTGGTGGAGTAACTGCCTATTTCAAATAATTATTTTTGTAATAGTCCATCTAAAAATTTAATGTTTGCAACAAGATCACATTGCAAAAGGATTGTCGCCAAAAAAATCCCTTTTTCTTGTAGTGCTCCAAGAGTAAGATCACACTATCAGAAAGGATGTGTGATCATCAAGTCTCCTTCTGTAGGTGTCTCCAAGAATAATGGTCGAGTCAATGGCTCCACCAGAATCTCATGTTTTTACATAATACATGTGGTGAGAATGAATGACATGAACCTATGTCTATAAGTATGATAGCTATGGTAGAAAAGAAAAATATCATACCTCGGATCATCCTTGAAGTCCCTTGGTCGTACGCCTCGACCGCATATAGATTCCCCTACCATAGTCCCCCATCTCCCTTAGCCAAGTAAAAAGCTCTTGGGGTTAGTGTTGGAAGTATATCAAAGAATCTTCCACCACTTAAAACTCTCCCTACTCCTCTTCCACGTCTGCCACCTGGCGGGTCAAGATGCTCCACTCTCTGCCGCGTCCTCGGTGGTCCATCCATCGCCTCCCTCTTAACTTGTCAACGGGTTGGGAAATCTCTAGAGAGATATCCCCTACCATATAACAAGTATAATCGCCTCTCCCTAGGTTAACTGGATCTATCCTGAGATCCCTGGACCACAGTTCCCCTATCTTAGGTCCTCCAGTGACGTCTCCCATGTCCTGATCCCTATGCCTGATGTCAGCTCCCTACTACCGAGGTCTCGACACCTTTCTGCCTACTGCTGACTGTCTCTGGCTGTCTCGGCTCAACAATGAAGCTCTTTCCCACCAAATCTCTCTTGATAACTCCTTCATAAGTTGAAATTAATATAGTTACGACACTAGCTCAGATCTTCCATCATAGACCTTGCATGAAGGTCTGAGCTCTAAAGTACTGATCCCTGACCATCTCCATCGAGTACCCAAAGAGGCTGGTGAACCTCAATGAATATTCATCCACCATTAAAATTCTATAATGGAGCTGAAGAAACTCCTGGATACACACCGCTCTTAGCATAGTTGTAAATAACTCCTCCTTAAAGAGTCTCTCGAACTCCATGCATGAAAGAGTCCTCTCATCATGAGTATTCATGGTAAAACTCCTCAACCACCTTGCCAAACCCTGAAGAAGGATCGTTCCTAGGGTTAAAATCTAATCCGCTGGTGTCCTCACTAGACAAAAGACTATGGTCACCACCTAAAGCTAGTCCTAAACCGCCTGAGGGGCAGGCTCACCTCAGAACCTAAGGGGTCTCTGTCTCTAATGGTCATGGAGTGTGATCAGCCTATGCTCCTTGTCTACTGGAACTTCAGGTACCATGTGTTTCTCTATTGGTGGTGGTATAACAAGTGCACCACCTAGAGGTAACACCTAGGGAAATAGTCCCTGAATCAAAGCCTTGTCCCTAAGGAATTAATCCTTGTGATCGATTTGCAGAATCCTAGAGGAAATGCATTGTGAAGGAATCCTATAAGGAAACAAGATATACCATTGTCAAGAGTATATCTATATTGGTGAAACAAAAGTATAGGGAAAACACAACCAATTCCTATATGATTCATGTACCATTCCTTTGTATCCCTACAACTAGTGTTCTCATTCACTGAGTCAAAAAGTAGGTTATTAGAGTCAAGGTGCATGGATACATCAGCCGCCCGCACCAACACTGGAGTCCCTAGCATAAAAGATGAGTTCAAACACTTAAAATTGTTTCCCCAAAACAATTTCAATCACTCTTGGTCCTAATATAGAACCTTATTCCTTTTATACCACTATGACACGACATGTCCTAGTGGAGACCGTGCCACAACTCCCCAAGCCCACCTCCAATAGGCTAGGGGCTGGTGACTAGCACCAAGTAGGAATATCACTATCATATGAGGCAATTTCCTAAGTACCTATACACATGCACACATATCCAAACCCAGAAATGATGAAACCCCTATGTAACTAAATTTAGGCATACAACTAAACCCAACCAATAGAGTACAACAGAAAGTAAACTAGGCCCGAATACAAGCCCACCCAAAGAAAGTGTTTGCAATCTACAAAGTCCAATATGTAAGTAATAAAAAGGTATTGGGAATACTAATATTAAACGTATGAACACATAAGTATATAGGGATACAATAAAATATTGTTCCGGTCCTTGTCCACCCTCAAATCCGTCAAATAGCCTATCATCTGCATAAGACACGACATGTGTGGGAAAAGCCCATGCAGGGGTGAGTATAACAATACTCAGTAGAGGAACCTGAAAAATCACAAATCAATACAAAATGTAAATATACAGTCATCTCTAAAATATGTATGACTACAAAACATATTATATGATAAACATATCCACATATACTCAAAACTGATACCTATAGTCTATATGTAAGTTACAACGACTGTATACCCATGCTAGGGATTCAGTTCCAAGAATCAACCATGCACTCGTCCAAGAGAACACACTTCTTGAGACTAATTGCTCTGATGATGTCTGTCTGAGAAGTAATTTCGTCAGTAGGGTACATAAGGGAGATAGACACATTGATAGGTTTGAAGAGAGAACAGATACACTCATTATGGGAGAACTCACTCTTGAGTGGGGAAAGATTATGATACATTGATGAGGATCCCTGCCAGGGATTTGGAATATACCACGACTCATCTAGATTCACCTACTATGTAGAGGATCATTATCCTTTAGGATTGGTCACGTTGATACATGACTATACATGGGGCTAATAATGGGTAGAGGATCTCGCTCCAGGCACTACTACAATATTGGGCTTTGAAGCCCCATGACACGGGCGACCGCTTATGGTAGTCGTTGAGCTTTTCCAAAAAAAGGGGCTTCCCCCCCCCGCCTTCTCCCTCGCCCTCGACCTAGCCCCCCCCCCCATCGCTGCCCTCCTCTGCCCTCCCCGAGCTCCCTCCCCCCGTCACCACACACCCTCACTGCCCTCCACCGATCGCCTCCCTCCACCCACCGCCCTCGTCAGCCTCTCCCCTCTGTGCACCCTCCGCCCTCTGCCCTCAGGCCGCCCTCCACCCTTCTGTCATCCTCCACCCTACCCTTCGTCCCCTTCGCCCTTTGGCCTCCGCCCTTCGGCCTCCGCCTCCTCTGGTCTCTGACCCCTCTGCCCTCAGGCCTCCGGCCTCCTCCCACTCATCCCCCCACCCCGGACGACCCCACCCCGGAAAGCCCCCCCACACCCCATACAACCCCCCCCCCCCGCACCCCGGATAGCCCCCCCGCACCCAGGACAACCCCCCCGGATAGGCCCCCCTCACCCCGGACAGCACTCCCCACACCCCGGACAGCCCCCCGCACCCCGGACAACACCCCACCCGCTGCCCGTCCCCTCACCGCCTCCTCTCCTTCGGCTCCCCGCCGCCGCCGCCCATCCCCTCCATCACCGCACCGCCTCTGGCTCCGGTTCCCTTTGAGGTATTCTTCATTTGGTTCATGTGCTGCTATAATTTTTATTAATTCAATCTAAAATTTGGTTATGCATTGATTGGTTTTGTACATAATTTGTATATCTGTTTTGTTAACTTTTTGATTTCTTAAAATTCATTCACAACTAATTATTCAATCCCTTTTTGTTTGATTAAAAATTGTACAAGTTTTATTTTTTTTAATAACAATCCAATTTATCTTTTAGACACTTTGGATAGTCCCCTTACTAATGTTTTCTATGACTAAATGCATGTCAGGGGAAGAGGAAGCAGATCCACATCATCCATATGAGGCATCTATATCTCAGGGTCGAGTATGTTTGAATGTCATTGTATCTATTTTTTATGTAATTGATAAACATATATATATATATTTATAACATCTGTCAAATTATATATAAAATTTCAACAAGATCAGACTCGATTGCTTCTTCCTCTCACAAGAGAGGCCTCGGTCGTGGTATTTTATCATGGAATTATGACACGACTATTGATGTTCCCTTTGATGAGGTACTTCATCCTGTGTACTGAATTCCCCTACATTTATTCGTCATCTGGGTCATATCATACGTGACCCACATCGATTTCCATTGACCACGCGTGACTGGGATTCTATCCCTTAGGACACATTAGATAGTCTTTGGAGGGAGGTTCAGGTAAGAAGACCATTTTACTTTATTCTCTATGTATAAAAAATACTAATATGTGTGATTTTTTTCTTTAATAGAAAAATTTGAAAGTATGCCCTAATGAGTTTCGGCCCGTGTGTATGAGAAAATGCCGTAAGATGTGGAAAGACTATAAAGGAAAAGTGAAGAGGGACCACTGGGTACCAAATGTGGGTGCCCCAGACATTCTGGAAAAAGTCCTGAGAGGTGTCCTCCCAGCTCAGTGTCGTGACTTAGTTGCATATTGGTCTACTGAGGGTGTTGTAGTTTGTATATTTATTTTGGTATATATATTTTAAAGAATGTGTGATTTTTTTGAAATTTGAATGAATTGAATGTAGGAGGTGTCAGCACGCCATTATGAGAATCAAGCATTGTAGGGACCACCTCACAAGCTCAGGACTCATCACATATCTCATATCTGACATGAGGTATTTATTATTCATTTTATAATTTATTAATTAATATGGTTTTGTGTTAATATTCTATTCATATACAGTTGCGGGAGCAAGGTACACCGACTGATAAAATGTTGGTGTGGATGAGGACTCATGATCGCAATGATCTAGAGGCCGCAACATTGATAGTAAGTGCTTGTACTTACCAATAAATACATAAATCTGTATATTAACATATATATGTATATATATTTAAATATTTCACAGGATCAATTTGAAGCTGAGTTAGAACATCTGCCAGAGGACCAGTGACAGCTTCCCATGTGAAGGGATGAGATCTTTCATTGCATTATTGGTCAGGATGGGCATGGATATAGTTTGACCTATGGAACAGGGATTACTCATTCTATAGTGTCACGTGCTGTAGTTGTCGGTCCTTCTATTGCTCAGATGACACAACAGTTGTCAGATTTCGAGGCACGACTGCGCACTTCCAAGGAGGTAAATGCGCAATTGACCGCTGAGGTTAGAGCACTGCGGGAATATGTGCATCCAGGTGATGGTGTAGGGGATCATATGACGTAGGTTTATACTATATTTATTTATTTAATTTATATTATTTTTGTTATGAAAATATTCATAATGTTTATTTGTTGTAGGCTCCTGGCCCACCGGATGGAGGTAGCAGTCATAACCACGCATGACGCATAATATTCACGACGTGTGTTTCTGTTTTTACTAGTGGGTTTGTTATTGATGTTTAGGTTGGGTTTCTAGTGATATTTTTTTGTGATTTGGGGGTATCATGTGTGTGTTGTCCTTATACAATGTTTATGTGCATTAATTGAGAAGTAACCATGAAACTGATTAATGATTTGGATATATTTTTCGTTTAATTCTTTAATGTTTTAAATTTCATGTTCTGTAATAGTTTTGAAAAAACCATGTGATTCTTAATATAAACCATGAAACTTTTTTTTGACGACTGAGCTCAGGTTCCCTATTTGTAGTCCCCGAACAACCCCACCTGCTCCCCGAACAGCCCCCACCCCTAGACAACACCTCCCACCCCGGACAGCCCCCCCACCCCGGACACCCCCCCCCCCCGAACCCCCGGACAGCCCCCCACACCCCCCGGACAGCCCCCCCGGACAACACCCCCCACCCGGACAGCAACCCCACCCCAGACAGCCCCCCCGGACAGCCCCCTCGCACCCCCCGGACAGCCCGCCCCACCCCAAACAGCCCCCCCCTACCCCGCACCCCTAGATAGCCCCCCGGACAGCCCGCCCCACCCCCACATAGGCCCCCACCCCCGGAAAACACCCTCACCCCAAACAGAACCTCCCCCCCCCCCCCCGCACCCCCCAGACAGCCCACCCCACCCCCGGACAACCCCCCACCCTCGGACAACACCCCCCACCCCGTACAACCCCCCCACACCGGACAGCCCCCCCGCACCACCGGACAGCACCCCGCACCCCCTGGACAGCTTGCCCCCCCCGGAATCCTGGTGAATCTCAAGTATCATGTATAAATAGAAATAGAAATAAAACAATGGTTGTAGAATCATCCACAACTGACCTCAACATCTTATCCCAACCAGGATTCCACATCGATTCAGATTATAATGGAACACTCACAAGAATCACTACCCAAACACACACACCCACTCATGATCATTCTATTAATAGGGCACCCACTTGAATCATTAGTTTCTATATGTATGAAGATGCATTCCTCTTGGGATCCTCAGAAATAGTATGCTAGTTGGGAAATCCTTAATGGAATCCTATTGGTTAGAACATAATATTAGGTATTCCTCTTGGGATCCTCAATCATAATTAGTCACTCAGGCCCATGCCCACCTTTAGACAACACCCCGCACCCCGGACAGCCCACCCCCACCCCCGGACAGCACCCCACACCCCAGAAAACACCCCACACCCTGAATAGCCTCCCCCCTCGCACCCCAGCCAACCCGCCCCACCCCCGGACATCCACCCCACCCCCGGACGACACCCCCCCACCCCAGACACCCCCCCCCCCCAAACAACACCCCTAGACAGCCCCCCCCCGCACCCCCCGGACAGCCCACCCCACCCCCGGACAACCCCCACCCCCGGACAGCCCCCCACCCTAGACAGCTCCCCTGCACCCCCGAAAAGTCCCCCCCAAACCCCCCAGACAGCGCTCCCCACCCCCAGATAGCACCCGCCACCCCGGACAGCCCCCCCGGACAGTCCCCCCCCCCCCCCGCACCCCCCGAACAGCCCCCCCACAAACGTACTCCGAATGACCTGAAACCACATGAAAATGATACAAATATTATTCGTGACATGTAAGAGGAGAAAACACGTCCATCAGACATCTGATGCACGCGGTACGACCGAATGTGTCGTTTTCATCAGTTCAACGCGCTCTAAAAGGGCGCGTTGGGTGGTTAAAACCACCCAAACGACCTCGGAATGTCAGGAAATCATACGACAACATCCGCGGTGTGAATTGTAAAATATTCGGGTAGACGACACGTCAATCAGAGGTGACATTTGACCGCGGGGACCAGAAACGCATTTTCAGAGTCATAAAAGACCAAAACGGTGTGTCATGGTCGAATTCAGAGAAAACGTGCTCCGAATGACCTGAAACAACACAAAAACGATAATAATATTATTTTTGACATGTAGGAGGAGATGAAACATCCATCGGACGTGCAGTACGCACGGTACGACTGAATGTGTCGTTTTCAGCAGTTCAGCGCGCTCTAAAAGGGCGCGTTGGGTGGTCAAAACCACCTGAACGTCATCGGAATGCCATGAAATCATACGAAAACAACCGAAGTGTGAATTTTGAAATGGTCAAGTGGACTACATGTCAATCAGAGGTTCCTTTTGACCGCGGTGACCGGAAATGCGTTTCTAGAGTCAAAAAAGACCAAAACGGTGTGTCACGGTCGAATTCAGAGAAAACGTGCTCCAAATGACCTGAAACCACACGAAAATGATAGGAATATTATTTATGACATGAAGAAGGAGATGACACATCCATCTGATGTGCGGTGCACGTGGTACGACCAAATGTGTCATTTTCAGCAGTTCGACACGCTCTAAAAGGGCGTGTTGGGTGGTCAATACCACCTGAATGACCTCAAAATGCCATGAAATCAAACGACAACAATCACAATGTGAATTGTGAAATAATAAGGCATACTTCATGTCAATCGGAGGTTCCGTTTGACCGTGGTGACCGGAAACAGGTTTCCAGAGTCATAAAAGACCAAAACGGCGTGTCACGGTCGAATTCAGAGAAAACGTGATCCGAATGACCTAAAATCACATGAAAGCGATAGGAACATTATTATTGACATGCAGGAGGAGACGGAATGTCCATCGGACATGCGGTGCGCGTGGTACAACCAAATGTGTCATTTTTAGCAGTTCGACGCGCTCTAAAAGGGCACGTTGGGTGGTCAAAACCACCCGAACGACCTCAGAATGCCATGAAATCATACGAGAAAAAACGCAGTGTGAATTGTGAAATGGTAGGGTAGAAAACATGTCAATTGGAGGTGCCTTTTGACCGCGGTGATGAGAAATGTGTTTCTGGAGTTATAAAAGACCAAAACGGCGTGTCACGGTCGAATTCAGAGCGAACATTCTCCGAATCACCTGAAACCACACGAAAATGATAGGAATATTATTTATGACATTCCGGAGGAGACGACACATCCATCAGACATGCGGTACGCACGGTACGACTGAATGTGTCGTTTTCAGCAGTTCGACGCGCTCTAAAAGGGCGCGTTGGGTGGTCAAAACCACCCGAACGACCTCAGAATTCCATGAAATCATACGAAAACAACCGTGGTGTGAATTTTAAAATGGTAGGTTAGAAGACATGTCAATTGGAGGTGCCGTCTGACCGCAGTGACCAGAAATGTGCTTCCAGAGTCATAAAAGACCAAAACGGCATTTCACGGTTGAATTCAGAGAAAACATACTCTGAATGACCTGGAACCACATGAAAATGATATGAATATTATTAGTGACATGTAGGAGGATACGACACGTACATCGGACGTACGGTGTGTGCGGTGCGACTAAATGTGTCATTTTTAGCAGTTCGGCGCGCTCTAAAAGGGCGCGTTGGGTGGTCAAAACCACCTGAACGACCTCAGAATGCCATGAAATAATATGACAACAACCACAATGTGAATTTTGAAATGATTGGGTAGACAAAACATCAATCGGAGGTTCCATTTGATCGTGGTGAATGGAAACGCATTTCTGGAGTCAAAAAAGACCAAAACGGCGTGTCACGGTCGAATTCAGAGAAAAAGTGATCTGAATGACCTGAAACCACATGAAAATGATAGAATATTATTCTTGACATGAAGGAGGAGATGAAACATCCCTCGGACGTGCAGTGCACGCGGTACGACCGAATGTGTCGCTTTCAGCAGTTCGACATGCTCTAAAAGGGCGCGTTGGGTGGTCGAAACCACCCGAACGACCTCAGAATTTAATAAAATCATATGAAAGCAACCAAGGTATGAATTGTGAAATGGTCTAGAATACAACATGTCAATCGGAAGTGTCGTTTGACCATGGTGACCGAAAACGCGTTTCCAGAGTCATAAAGACCAAAACGGCATTTCACAGTCGAATTCAGAGTAAATATGATCTGAATGACCTAAAACCACTAGAGAATGATAGGAATATTATTCATGACATACAGGAGGAGACGACATGTCCATCGGATGTTCGGTGCTTGTGGTACGACCAAATGTGTCGTTTTCAATAGTTCGACGCACTCTAAAAGGGCACGTTGGGTGGTCAAAACCTCCCGAACGATCTTAGAATGCCATGAAATTATACGAAAACAACCGCGGTGAATTTTGAAATGGTCACGCAGAAAGAATGTCAATCAGAGGTGCCGTTTGACCACGGTGTCTAAAACACGTTTACGGAGTCATAAAAGACCAAAACGGTGTGTCATGGTCGAATTCAGAGAAAACATGCTTCGAATGACCTGAAACCACACGAAAATGATAGGAATATTATTCGTGATATGAAAGAGGAGGCGAAACGTCCATCAGACGTGCGGTGTGCGCGGTATGACCGAATGTGTTGTTTTGATCATTTCAGCGGGCTCTAAAAGGGCGCGTTAGGTGGTCAAAACCACCCGAACGACCTCAGAATTCCATGGAATCATACAAAAACAACCGCGGTGTGAATTTTGAAAATTTTGGGTAGAAGACACATCAATCGGAGGTGACGTTTACCACGGTGACCGAAAACACGTTTCCAGAGTCACAAAAGACCAAAACGGCATGTCACGGTCGAATTCAGAGCAAAAATGATCTGAATGACCTGAAACCACACGAAAAAGATAGGAATATTATTTGTGACATGAAGAAGGAGACAACGCGTCCATCGGACATGCGGTGCGTGCGGTACGACCGAATGTGTCGTTTTCAGCAGTTCGACGCACTCTAAAAGGGCGCGTTAGGTGGTCAAAACCACCCGAACGACCTCAGAATTCCATGAAATCATACGAAAACAACCGAGGTGTAAATTGTAAAATTATCGGGCAGATGACACATCAATCGGAGGTGCCGTTTGACCGCGGTGAACGTAAACGCATTTCTGCAGTCAAAAAAGACCAAAACGGCGTGTCACGGTCGAATTCAGAGAAAACATGCTCTGAATGACCTGAAACCACATGAAAAAAATATAATATTATTCTTGACATGAAGGAGGAGACGACACATCCATCAGATGTGTGGTGTGCGCGGTACGGCCGAATATGTCGTTTTCAGCAGTTCGACACGCTCTAAAAGGGCGCGTTGGGTGGTCAAACCCACCCGAACGACCTTAGAATGTCATGAAATCATACGAAAACAACCACAGTATGAATTGTGAAATGGTCGGGTAGACGAAATGTCAATTGGAAGTGCCGTTTGACCGCAGTGACCAGAAACGCGTTTCCGGAGTCAAAAAGACCAAAACGGTGTGTCGCGATCGTATTCAGAGCAAATTTTCTCTGAATGACCTGAAACCACACGAAAATTATAGGAATATTATTCTTGACAAGAAGAAGGAGACTAAATGTCCATCGGACGTTCGGTTCTCGTGGTACGACCGAATGTGTCGTTTTTAGCAATTCGACGCACTCTAAAAGGGAAGGCTGGGTGGTCAAAACCTCCCGAATGATCTCATAATGCCATGAAATCATACGAAAACAACCACAGTGTGAATTGTAAAATGGTTGGGCAGACAGAACGTCAATCAGAGGTTCTGTTTCACCGTGGTGTCTGAAACGCGTTTCCGGAGTCATAAAAGACCAAAACGGCGTGTCACGGTCGAATTTTGAGAAAACATGCTCTGAATGACCTAAAACCACACAAAAATGATAGAAATATTATTTTTGACATGCAGGAGGAGACGACACGTCCATCGGACGTGCGGTGCATGCGCTACGACCGAATGTGTCATTTTCAGTATTTCGACGTGCTCTAAAAGGGCGCGTTAGGTGGTCAAAACCACCCAAACGACCTCAGAATTCCATGAAATCATACAAAAACAATAGCGGTGTGAATTGTGAAATGGTCGGGTAGACAATACGTCAATCGGAGGGGCCGTTTGATCGCGGTGACGTGAAACGCCTTTCCGGAGTCACAAAGGACCAAAACGGCATGTCACTGTCGAATTTAGAGCAAACGTGATCTGAATGACCTGAAAACACACGAAAATGATAGGAATATTATTCTTGACATGCAGAAGGAGATGGCACGTCCATCAGATGTGCGGTGTGTGCGGTACGACCGAATGCATCATTTTCAGCAATTCGGCACACTCTAAAAGGGCGCGTTGGGTGGTCAAAACCATATGAACGACCTCAGAATGACATGAAATCATACGACAACAACCATGGTGTGAATTGTGAAATTTTCGGGTAGACGACACGTCAATCGGATGTACCATTTGACCGCAGTTACTGGAAACGCGTTTCTGGAGTCATAAAAGACCAAAACGGCGTGTCACGGTTGAATTCAGAGCAAACGTGCTCTGAATGACCTAAAACCACATGAAAATGATAGAATATTATTCTTGACAAGAAGAAGGAGACGACACATCCATCGGATGTGCGGTGCGTGCGGTATGACCAAATGTGTCGTTTTCAGCAGTTCGACTCGCTCTAAAAGGGCGTGTTGGGTTTTAAAAACCACCTGAACGACCTCGGAATATTATGAAATCATAAGACAACAACCATGGTTTGAATTGTGAAATGGTCGGGTAGACGACATGTCAATCGGAAGTGCCGTTTGACCGCGGTGACTAGAAACGCATTTCCAGAGTCATAAAGAACAAAATGGCATGTTGCGGTCGAATTCAGAGAAAATGTGGTTCGAATGACTTGAAACCACATGAAAATGATAGAAATATTATTCGTGACATGCAGGAGGAGACGACACATCCATAGGACGTTCGGTGCTCGTGGTACAACCGAATGTGTCGTTTTCAGCAGTTCAACGTACTCTAAAAGGGCACGTTGGGTGGTCAAAACCTCCCGAACGATCTCAGAATGCCATGAAATCATACGACAATAACCATAGTGTGAATTTTAAAATGTTTGGGCATACGGAACGTCAATTGGAGGTGTCGTTTGACCGCGGTGTCTGAAACGCGTTTTCGGAGTCATAAAAGACTAAAACGGCGTGTCACGGTCGAATTCAGAGAAAACATGCTCCGAATGACCGGAAACCACACGAAAATTATAGTAATATTATTCGTGACATGTAGGAGGAGATGGAATGTCCATCAAACGTGCGATGCGCACGATACGACCGAATGTGTCGTTTTCAGCATTTCAGCGCGCTCTAAAAGGGCGTGTTAGGTGGTCAAAACCACTGGAATGACCTCAAAATGCCATGAAATCATATGAAAACAACCGTGGTGTGAATTGTGAAATGTTAGGGCAGACGACATGTCAATCGGAGGTGCCGTTTGACCGCGGTGACCGGAAACGCGTTTCTGGAGTCATAAAAAACCAAAAACAGCATGTCACAGTCAAATTCAGAGCAAACGTGATCTGAATGACCTGAAACCACACGAAAACGATAGTAATATTATTCGTGACATGCATAAGGAGACGAAACATCCATCGGACGTGCGGTGCGCACGGTACGACCAAATGTGTCGTTTTCAGCAGTTCGATGCGCTCTAAAAGGGCGCGTTGGGTGGTCAAAACCACCCGAACAACCTCAGAATGACATTAAATCATACAAAAACAACCACAGTATGAATTGTGAAATGGTCGGGTAGACGACACGTCAATCGGAGGTACCATTTGACCGCGGTGACCGGAAACGCGTTTCCGGAGTCACAAAAGACAAAAACGGCGTGTCACAGTTGAATTCAGAGAAAACATGCTCCGAATGACCTGAAACCACATCAAAATGGTAGAATATTATTCTTGACTTTCAGGAGGAGACGGAATATCCATCGAACATGCGGTGCACATGGTACGACCGAATATGTCATTTTCAGCAGTTTGGCGCACTCTAAAAGGGTGCGTTGGGTGGTAAAACCACCAGAATGACCTCGAAATGCCATGAAATCATATGAAAACAACCGAGGTGTGAATTTTGAAATGTTAGGGAAGACGACTCATCAATTAGAGGTGTCGTTTGACCGCAGTGACCGAAAACACGTTTTCGGAGTCATAGAATACCAAAACAGCGTGTCACAGTCGAATTCAGAGCAAACATGCTCCGAATGATCTGAAACCACTAGAAAACGATATAAATATTATTTGTGACATGAAAGAGGAGACGAAACGTCCATCGGACGTGCAGTGCGCATGGTACGGCCAAATGTGTCCTTTTTAGCAGTTCGATGCGCTCTAAAAGGGCGCGTTGGGTGGTCAAAACCACCCGAATGACCTCAGAATACCATGAAATCTTACGACAACAACCGCAATGTGAATTTTGAAATAGTCGGGTAGATGGAACGTCAATCGGAGGTTCCATTTGACCGCGGTGACAGGAACGCGTTTCCGGAGTAAGAAAAGACCAAAAGGGCGTGTCACGGTCGAATTCCAAGAAAACGTGCTCCGAATGACCTGAAACCACATGAAAAAGATAGAAATATTATTTGTGACATGCAGGAGGAGATGACACATCCATCGTACATGCGGTGCGCGCAGTACGATCGAATGTGTCGTTTTCAACAGCTCAGCGCGCTCTAAAAGATCGCATTGGGTGGTCAAAACCACCCGAATGACCTCATAATGCCATGAAATCATACGAAAACAACCACAGTGTTAATTGTGAAATGTTCGAGTAGAAGACGCATCAATCAGAGATGCCATTTGACCATGGTGACCGAAAACGCATTTCCAGAGTCATAAAAGACCAAAACGACATGTCACGGTCGAATTCAGAGCAAACATGCTCCAAATGACCTGAAACCACACAAAAATGGTAGGAATATTATTCATGACATGAAAGAGGAGACGAAATGTCCATCCGACATGCGGTGCGCGCGGTACGACCAAATGTGTCATTTTCAGCAGTACGACATGCTCTAAAAGGGCGCGTTGGGTGGTTAAAACCACCCGAACGACCTCATAATTCCATGAAATCATACGAAAACAACCGTGGTGTGAATTGTGAGATGGTCAGGTAGACAGTACGTCAATCAGAGGTGTCTTTTGACCGCGGTGACCAGAAATGCGTTTCCGGAGTCATAAAATACCAAAACGGCATGTTGTGGTTGAATTCAGAGAAAACGTGCTTAGAATAACCTGAAACCACATGAAAATGATAGGAATATTATTCGT
The DNA here is from genome assembly GCA_963277665.1 of Viscum album. NCBI lineage: Eukaryota > Viridiplantae > Streptophyta > Magnoliopsida > Santalales > Viscaceae > Viscum > Viscum album. The sequence continues at coordinate 1,944,680,825 of OY728160.1, forward strand.
GACATGCAGCAGGAGACGACACATCCATCGGATGTGCAGTGTGCATGGTACGACCGAATGTGTCATTTTCAGCAGTTCGGCGCGCTCTAAAAGGGCACGTTGGGTGGTCAAAACCACCCGAACGACCTCAGAATGACATGATATCATACAAAAACAACCACGATGTGAATTTTAAAATGTTTGGGCAGAAAAAACGTCAATCGGAGGTTCCATTTGACCGCGGTGACCAGAAAAGCATTTTTGGAGTCATAAAAAACCAAAATGGTGTGTCACGGTCGAATTCAGAGAAAACGTGCTCCGAATGACATGAAACCACACAAAAATGATAGGAATATTTTTTTGACATGTAATTGGAGACAAAATGTCCATCATACGTGCGGTGCGCGTGGTACGACCGAATGTGTCATTTTCAGCAGTTTTACGTGCTCTAAAAGGGCGCGTGGGGTGGTCAAAACCACCCGAACAACCTCAGAATGCCATGAAATCATACTACAACAACAACCGTGGTGTGAATTTTGAAATGGTCAGGTAGATGACATGTAAATCAGAGGTGTCTTTTGACCGCGGTGACCAAAAACGCGTTTCTGGAGTCATAAAAGACCAAAATGGCATGTCACGGTCAAATTCAGAGCAAACATGCTCTGAATGAACCAAAACGACACAAAAATGATAGAATATTATTCATGACATGCAGGAGGAGACGACACGTCCATCGGACAAGCGGTGCACGCGGTTCGACCAAATGTGTTGTTTTCAGCAGTTTGGCGCGCTTTAAAAGGGCGCGTTGGGTTGTCAAAACCACCCGAACGACCTCGGAGTGCCATGAAATCATACGACAACAACCGTGGTGTGAATTGTAAAATGGTTAGGCAGATGTCACATCAATCGGAGGTGCCTTTTGACCGCAGTGACCGGAAACGTGTTTTCGGAGTAATTAAAGACCAAAACGGCATGTCACAGTCGAATTTAGAGAAAACATGCTCCGAATAACCTGAAACCACACGAAAAGAATAAAAATTTTATTCGTGACATGCAGGAGGAGATAGAATGTCCATAGGACGTGCGGTGCATGCGGGACGACCGAATGTGTTGTTTTCTGCAGTTCGACGCGCTCTAAAAGGGCGTGTTGGGTGGTCAAAACCACCCAAACAACCTCGGAATGCCATGAAATCATACGAAAATAACCACGGTATGTATTGTGAAATGGTTGGGTAGAAGGAATGTCAATCAGAAGTTCCGTTTGACCGCGGTGATAGGAAACGCGTTTTCAGAGTCATAAAAGACCGAAACGGCGTGTCAGGGTCGAATTCAGAGAAAAAGTGCTCCTAATGACCTGAAACCACACGAAAACTATAGGAATATTATTCGTAACATGCATGAGGAGATTCCACGTCTATCAGACCTGTTTTGTGCATGGTACGACCAAATGTATCATTTTCATCAGTTCGACACGCTCTGAAATGGCGCGTTGGGTGGTCAAAACCACCCGAACGACCTCAGAATGCCATGAAATCATACGAAAACAACCAAAGTGTCTATTTTGAAATGTTCTGGTATATGGCATGTCAATTGGAGGTTCTGTTTGACCACAGTGACCGGAAACATGTTTCCGGGGTCATAAAAGACCAAAACGGCGTGTCACGGTCGAATTCAGAGCAAATGTGATCCAACTGACCTAAAACCACATGAAAAAGATAGGAATATTATTCGTGAGATATAGGAGGAGATGAAAAGTCCATAAAAAGTGTGGTGCACATAGAAAACATTCCTTTTTAGACAACAAAACACGTTTAGAAACTAAAGCAAAGACTCCAAAACAAGAAAAAAAACTTCAAAAATGATAACATTTATTAAATTGGGGGTTTTAAATTATTATAACACCCATGAGATGTCAGATTTCATTTTATTATATATATATAATAACTGAATAAATATGTCAAATTTATGTTTTTTTTGTTTAGTTGTTTTCTTTGTATCTTATTGTAGGTTTCTAAAGCAGATGGTTGTGGATCGTTGAAGCACGTCTATCATTTATTGCTTATGATGATCTTGATGTTTATGGTGTTTGGATTTGTTTTTCATTTTTTATGATTTATATGCTGTTTTTTTATTCTATACCATGAATATTTTTTTAAAAAATATTTCCAGTTTTGCGACTGCCATTGGTGGTCACAGTAGGCTGACATTTCGTCCAGCTTCAGCGACCACCAGGCAGTCACTACAGGCCGGCATGTCGGCCAGCTTCATCGACTGCCAACGGTGTCGGGCCTAATGTGACCCCCATTGGCAGTCGTTGTGCGGTCTCTATAGGCCTATAGAAACAGCCAATGGCGGTTTCTATAGGAAGAATTTTTAGTAGTGCGGCCTCATGAAGGGATTCTTACTCCATGCAAGAACTCATGCTGAAGGGGGTTGTACTCCTATGGATGGAAACGATACTTGACCTTCATGGGATTGTGTAAAGGGGAACTAGCCCAAATGATACTTTTACATGGAACAATGGAAAAATAGATCAATCCATGTCCAAGAAAGTACACAATGTGTTGAGGTGTCATGCGTCGTGACCTCTAACCACATGTACTTCCTGTGTACAACATCTTGGGTCGAGGAGCATGTATTATAGAAAATAGATATACATAGAGTATAAGAGCATGATAGGCCGTGTCATACTATCTGGGGGATACTCTCTTTAGACTAGTAGTGTGCCTGTACAAAGATTTAGCCCGTGTTTTCCAAACCGTGTACCCGCACACGGGGTAACCTGTGTAATCGGTATAGTCTATCCATGTGGTGTAGTACATGCCATGTACTCCACCATGTGTTCGTTTATCATTTGAGATATATTCTGAGTCCTACGTAAGGACCTAAATTCCATGTGACATATTTCACAAACCGTGTCTTCTCTTTCTATCACCCGAATCCCTAGATACCACTCAACGGGGTGGACACACTGTTTAGTCCAAACTACAAATAGTGTTCATCGGTATTTTCCAAAAACTTATGGTTCTTCACCGATGCTTTAGATGATCCAAAAATCTTTGATCCTTTCTTTCTTCACCTCAAAATTTATGATCTAGAGACATCCCAACATTGTAACACCGAATCGATAGGTTTCAAGAGTTTGATCGGCCATGAGAACCTGTTTTGATTATCCGCACGAAGAATGCTAGAAGGAAGATTTCTCCCGAACCATGTCAATTCATCTGACGCCATCATTGTCGCACCTCCAATGGGTAGTCATGATGTCAAATTTATAATTTAGGATTGTTATATTGTGAAATGGACACACAATGATCCATTGTTGATAACCCCATGAAGAATGCGAAGAACGTGAGGTCAAAAAAGGAGAAGAAAACCAAATAATTAATTGAGGAACAAACCTTTGCCGTAATTCATCACAGAATTGATCCTCTACCATTAGAAGGATCAGAAAGAGAAAAAAAATTATATCAAATCAAACATGGATCAATTCCCCAAAATAAACCTGATAAAAGACCCTCCCACAAGAATGAACGATCCGCATGTTAACCTATCTGTGGGTTGTTCCATGTTCGTCATTTACATCCAAGAACGGGGAAAAATAATTGAAATAGAAACCCCTACCTCGATCGTCGATGAAGAGGGAGAGTGGTCATAATTCTGGATTTGATCTAATTGTGCAACAATCCATGCGCCATATCTCATTCCAATTCGTCAAGATTACTCTTAAGATGGATCCTCTCCAATGCTCCAGAGTGTCCAAGGAAAGATTCATGGGTTATGATCCTAACCCTGGGCTCCTAGTTATTTAAAACAAATTGATGTGTCACTGTGTCATGGAAACATTTAAAATAAAATAAATTATTAATTTACTATATTTCCATTAAAATGTCTAAAAATGAACTTTCACTGTGGAAACACACCGATCGATGTTTGGCATCTCCTAAGGTAAAGCTGCTACTCTAAATGCAACGGTACCCTCAGATTTATGATTCGGAAAACCATTTAAATATTATTCCACTTTTTCAAAAAAACCACTATTGTGCTCTATTTAAAAGTTTAATTTTTTTCAAACATTTATTCTGGGCACTTATAGCCTTAGAATAACACTCCACCACAATTCACAGTCTCGTAAAAATTCCATATAATATTTAAATCTAATACATGGAAAATCTGAGATAATACATATTCCTTCTCTATATGGTTAGTGGTTATGATGATGAAATATTGATGAAACTCATTATAATAACCATGAGATATTTTATTATGGAATGGTAAATTTTGTTTATTATCTTTTAGCATATATATGAATGGATTATGATTAGGTGACTAGTAGGTTTGTTATAATCCTCCAATGATTTGGGTAAAGATTAATATTTTATGTGCTCAAAGGGTACATAGAAGGTTATCACAAGAAAAAAAGAGGGCGAATGGGATTTCATCACATGACCAAAAGAGGGTACACTGGAGGTTATCACAATACCAAAAGATTATACAATTGAGGTTATCCCATCCTCGTATTAGGTTCATGAGTGGTTAGATCAAGAATAACATATGATGAGTGTCTTGTTCAATGTCCTTGACATAAGATTAATATTATTATGATTATTCCACAAATCATGCCAATATTTTGTGTCCTGATCGTAAGATAATGGTATGCTCTCTTTGATCATGATCATTGACTCCTTTCTGATTCAAGTCTTATGAACTGTAAAAATATTTTCCATGAAACATTATTATGATCTATGAATTATCGAGTATGGTTTTAAAATGTGAAGCTCATGTTCTGATACCCTTATACTCATGTTATTATTAAATGATCCTTGATATCAATCCTTTTTTACCTTTAAAAATAATATGTTCTCATCCATGTCAATATTTCCTTTTCTTGTGGATATGAAGAAAAGTTTTTTTATGATATGTATTAGATGGGTGCTAGTTTGGTAGAACATAGTGGTAGATGATGTAGTTCATTTATGTACTAGTTGTTTTTGTATCCAAGTTTCCAAATAAACTGAAAATTTGTTCTTGTTTAATGTATTTTAATGTTATGTAATAAATATTCATCTATTAGGATATAATAGTTACATATTTAAATTTTGGGGTCCATCATGGAAGACAAAAAGAATAAAAAATGATGTAACAACAATTCCAAAACAGTAATTCAAAAAAACCAATATGATTTTCCAATCGGTCATGGTATGATTTTTAAAATAATATTTATCAAAATCATTGAACATATCATTTACTTTCTCAAATAGTTGATCACCTATTAGTGGATACAGTATTGTACCTTCTTCTGAATTCCCATCAAATGATGTCGTTCAAGATCAGTATTTGTGTCATTGGGGTAAAAAATTGAAGTCTTAGAAACACATCATTCAAGGAATGTTTCAACCTAATTGGGTGACTAGTTCCCAAATGGTACAACATTGATTTCTTTTAATGTTATATCTTAAAAAATATAGATAATAAGGAATGAAATTTATCATCCTTTGCAATATGGTTCTCAATATAAAATATTAATTTCTATAAGCATTATAATATATAACACTTGAATCCGATAATAATTTCAGATCTTTGGTCAATGGAGACAAATAAAAATCAATGACATTACATAGTTATTTTGGTATTGATATAAGTAGAGGAAACATTATATATTTTTACTTTATGCATAACCATGGTGGAAAGATATAATTTACCAACATAACTAGCCATGTACTATGATTGAAACATTTTACAATAAAAGGATTCACTCCATTAGCAGATAGAGTAAGATAAGGGTTTCCTGTATTGTTTCCAAATTCTTGATACTCATGATAAATTTTCTTCCACTGAGGAGATTTTATAGGGTGATGATGTTCCATATCCTGAATTTTTTCTTTTTTGTGCCACATTAATTTTATTTTATTCTACTCACTTATATATAGGCACTTAAACCTTATAATAATTGGAAAGTTACATAAAAATTTTGAGGGACATGATTTAACTTTATTTTATTGACTCACACCAAAAATAGGGATATTTTTATTTCATTTATTATCAGTGGAAAACAATATATAGTAATTTTGAGAAGCATTTATTCTTTCTGAGATCATACCCATTGAATTTAGCATCCATTTAGCATCATAATTTTGGCACAGAATATCGTTGTCCTATGATATCATATCACTCATGAGATAATGTAGTTTGATAAAGATAGTTTAACTCCATATATTTCTAGATATCAAATTATCTAGAATTATAATGGTGTAAAAGTGAATATTTATTACAATAAGCATACACTGTTATCTTTTCAAAACTCTTTTACTTCTCAAATTGATTTGGGAAATTGTGAAATTCATCTATTATGGTCATTATAATTTCCTCAATGTGATCATAAATAATGTTTAAAATTTCAATCATATCCTTGATATGATATTCGTCATCATTCACACTGGTAATCATATCAGATGATCCAAAAAGGACATTATTATCCCAGTCACTAGCTACATTTAGTTCTTCCTCTGGGTTTTTCCAGTATTTATAACTTTGATCTATTAAGTCATAGATCATGTGTTCTTATAAATCCTTTGGAGTAAATGATCTTGAATTAAAATACCATAATAACATAGAAAGGATTTAAGAATGGTCATATGTGCAATATTTTAAAACCTTGATGTCACGACCCGTCCTCGGGGCCCGTGCCGTGACTACCCCAAGCTCGCCTTCCATAGGCCAGGGGCTGGAGACTAGCACCAAGGCGTAAATCCCAACAAAAAGGGAAGGCAATGCCTTTGAAAAGTAAACAAGCACCACAGAGTAAGCAAACAGAAAAGTAAACACTAAGTAAAAACTGTACAAGCTGTGCTGAAAGTAAAAGGGTCCGAAAATACAAGCCCAACAGTAAAGTATAACTGAAAGGAAAAACAGCAACTGAAAAGGGAAAACTGCAGTGTCGAGCCATCCTCTGGAAGTCCCACCTGAAGGGTGGGTACATATAGCCTCCACTGCTCCTCAGGTCCACCTGACCGCTCCGAGTACGTCCCACCCAGTGGTCCACCTCCAGGTACCGTCCTGCTCCGCACGCCTCCACCACGATCAGCGCTGTCCGTTGTCTGCAACCACCACAACGTAGTGCGGGAAAAGCCCGTCACTACTGGAAAGATGATTTTTCCCAACACTTCTATACCAACGGTTTGTAAAAACCGTTGGTATAGCTACCCTTTCCCAACGGTTCACCAAAACCGTTGGGAAAGGGTCCCTTTTCCATCCCCTTTCCCAACGGTTCACAAAAACCGTTGGGAAAGGGTCCTCTTTCCCAACGGTTCACCAAAACCGTTGGGAAAGGGTCCCTCTTTCCCTCCCCTTTCCCAAAGGTTCATCAAAACCGTTGGGAAAGGGTCCTCTTTCCCAACGGTTCACCAAAACCGTTGGGAAAGGGTCCCTTTTCCCTCCCCTTTCCCAACGGTTCACCAAAACCGTTGGGAAAGGGTCCTCTTTCCCAACGGTTCACCAAAACTATTGGGAAATGGTCCTCTTTACCTCCCCTTTCCCAACGGTTCATCAAAACTGTTGGGAAAGAGAGGGGCTAATTTCAACCTTCGACAAACTAAAGTTCAACCCACCCAAACCTATCCCAACGGTTTGGAAAACCGTTGGGAAAGGGCTTTCCCAACGGTTTTCCAAACCGTTGGGATAGATTCTTTAATTTTTTCCAGGCCTTCTAACCAAGAACATTATATAAATAAAAATTTTAAATAATTATGATAATACATATATATATTTATGAAATTATTATTACAAAGTGATGTTAGGTTAGTGGTTAAGTCGTTCGATTATAAACGAGGGATCCTGGGATCAAATCCCAGCGGATGTTTTATTTTTTGGAATTTATATACCAACGGTTCCATTACCGTTGGTATATATTTCATATTACCTATACCAACGGTTTCCAAAACCGTTGGTATAGGTCTATACCAACGGTTTTTTGAAAACTGTTGGTATAGACCTATCGCAACGGCTTACTTGGCTACGGTTCTCCAAACCGTTGGTATAGGCTATACCAACGGTTTGGAGGCCTATACCAACGGTTCCAAACCATTGGTAAAGGTTAGTTTTCCAGTAGTGCGTGTAGGGGTGAGTATAAGCTACTCATTAGGGACCCCGAGACCCCCGAAGGTCTCCCGAAATCCACAAAGGAAAGATACAACCACGAAGTAACATCTGACACGGCTTAGGTATATGCCCATACATATACCTAAGTCATCAATTCCCGTTCGGCTCCAACGTCCGAGCCCAAGCACAACCCAGTCCACACAGGAAAGCAAACGTATACCCACACAGGATAGAACAACACAATCCACAAAGGAGAGTAAACAGTAAATCCACACAGGATAGCTCAACACAATCCACAAAGGAGAGAAACACAAGATTCAGCTCACACAGGTATACTTTTTCAGATGACGATAAAGATGATCACTGATCCATCTAAGTCATCGGACCCACGAAGGATCGATAGGTAACTAACCCCCGCAATGACCCACACAGGATCGGACCCACATAGGATCGGGCCCACACAAGACCGGGCCCACGCAGGGCCTGTAGGCGCTGGCTCACATAGAACCGCTGAGCGCTGACCCACACAGGATCGGACCCACACAGGATCGGGCCCACACAGGACCTGAAGCACTGATCCACGTGGGATCGCTGAGTGCAGTAGTCGTCGTAGTCCACTGAGGATCTCTGCACAGTCGTCGCCGCGGTCCACTGAGGATCTCTGCACGGTCGTCGTCGGAGTCCACAGAGGATCTTTGCACAGTCGTCACCGCAGTCTACTGAGGATCTCTGCACGGTCGTCGTCAGATTCCATAGAGGATCTCTGCACAGTCGTCGCCGCAGTCCACTGAGGATCTCTGTACGGTCGTCGCTGTCGAAGAAGCAGTCGCAGCCAGCCTAGGGTTCCGCACACAACAAGCTCATTCGGGAGGGTCCGCGAGCCGAGAGGCTGATACATCAACGGACAAAAAGTCCGAAGTTGATGTATCCAAAAGTTCCGTATCGCTAACAGGAACTCAACGTCGCAGACGGCGCGTCGATCGGACGCCCGGTCTGAGAGTTATTTGTTTTTTCATCCCAGGGGCCCGGTTGGTTTTTAAGTAAAAACCAACCCGACCGTACTCCACCTACGTCCAAACCTCGGGCGGAGTATGCCAAAAGATCCGTCTCACAAAGAGGAACTCAACAAAGCTGACGGCACGTCAATCGGACGTCCATAGCTCAAGATATGAGCGTTTCCGCTCCGAGGGCCCGGTTGGTTTCGTGTATGAACCAACCTGACCGTACTCAAAGTATTTAGAAACCTTGAGTGCGATATACAGAAACGACCGTCTCGATCCAAGGATCGCGTTTCTGCTGACGGCGGGTCGTTTGGAGGCTCGTAGCTCAAGATACGACCATTTGAACGAAGACCGTCCGAAGACGGGGGGTACGGGCCCGGGCCGACCCGACCCGGTCCGGTCCGGCCAGGGCATGGCCCGGCCGGTCGGACCGGCCTGGCCTGGTTCGGCCGAGCGGCCGAACGGCCGAGGCACGCGGGGCGCCGCCCCCGCGGCCTGGTGGTGCCGCGGCCCCCCCGCGTGGGGCCGCGTTGAGTCGGGACGCGGCTTCAGCCGCGTCCGAGGGCACCGGACCCGCGCGGCCGTGGGTCCACGGGTTCCACCGCCGCCGCGGCTTCAGCCGCGACGGCCTGTCCGGCGGCGCGCCGGGGCGCCGCCGCTCCCGGCTGCCAGCGCCGCCGCGCCGGTGACCCGCGCCACCGGTGAGTTCCGCGGGCCACCGGGATCGTTCCGGTGGTCCGATTCTCTTCCCGTCTGTGCCATTGCTCCTCCCGGGACTCGTTCTTCACTGCAGAATCGTCAAACATCCGTTGCGGCACGTTCCGTCATCGCCCGTCAAATCCGCACAAAACGAAGAACGACGGAGGGTCGTCGGGCCGTGTTCATTTGGCCCGCACCCTCCGCGTTAGATATAATCAAACGGGAGAATTTTGTTCAACACATGAACCAACAATTTTAATAAAATAAAATTGTTCAATTCAAACTGGTTCTTTAATTTTTAAAGAACGTTCGCGGGAATAAAGAGGGGTATTCCAAATTATAAAATCCCTACCTCGATGATCGTCGCGCGCGGGCGTTCTTTGCGGAAAAGCTCGTCGCGGAAGAGAGGGATCGTCGCGTCGTTGCGGAATCCGGCGTTGAGTCGGCGAACTCAACGCACCATGAAATAGCAGATTTAATTTAAATTAATTAAATCTGTGTTTTGGTTAAGAATCACGAAGGAGATAAAAAGGAAGGTCCGAGACTCTTACCTCAAGCAGCCGATCGAAGATCCGTCGCGGAGGAAGAGACGTCGCAGAAGAACGTTGTCAGCGTTGCGGATCACGGCGTCGCGTCGTCGATTTCCGGGTTCGGCGTTCTTCGCGTTCTTCACGTTCTTCGCGTTCTTCGCGAAGGAGGAAGAAGAAACAAAAATTCTGTCTCAACGAGTAATCCCCCAAAAGATTTTGGTTGGTCTTATTTTATTAATATGCCAACACACGAAAACAGGATAAGAAACGATTGAATTAATTCGACGAAAGAAACAACCCATTTAATTTACGAAATAAACCGCCCAATTAAATGGTCTGTTAAGATTTTAAGAAACGCGTCAGTTGACTTTCATAAAGATGGGTTTTCGCGGGTGCGTTTCTTAGCGGAAAGAAACGGCGGGGCTCGTGCGGGCCCCACCTCACAAATATCCTACCAAGGGGGTAGGATATTTCTGGTTAGCATCCTATCCGGTTTAACTTAGTTCAAGCCGCCTTTAAGTGGCTTCAAGTGGCTTCCAAGTGGCTTAAGCGAAATAAAATAAAGTTGTCGCAAAATTATTTTATTTCTCAACTTTAAGCCCGAAAATTAAAAACCACACTCGAGAAAACGCAACTCCGGAAGAGGCATTTCAAAGCGAATACCAGCGCTGCGATTTCATCGGTGCCCTCAGAATTCGATTCCAGGCACCGGTTCAAAAGTTAGAAAAACCCGCTCGTCCGTTCACTGAACGTACCCGAGCCAAACTTCGAAAAAATGATTCCGGGCACACCAGGCCTCGGAATCAGGTGCCTTCAGAGACTTAGCTCTTGTAAAATTCCAAATAAAATTAAGAAAAAAAATTTCCTTGAAATTTACAGGTCCTTACATTACTCCCACCTCAGGGCTTTACGTCCCCGTAAAGATACATCAAAAACTAGGGAACAAATGTGGGTACTGAGCACGCATCTGAGCCTCCCGCTCCCAAGTGCTCTCCTGGAGGTTCCCGTGCTGCCATCTGATGCACACAAGAGGAATCGATTGCCCACGTAGGACCCACTCCTGTCGATCCTCTATCTCCACTGGGACCTCCACAAAAGTCGCCCCATCATCCACGTCTAGCTCCCATAGTCAATGATGTGCATCGGGTCATGCACGTATCTCCTCAGCTGGGATACGTGGAAGACGTCGTGCACCCGGTGCAACTGAGGTGGTAGGGCCAGGCGATAAGCCACCTCGCCAATCCTGCTGAGGACCTGGAAAGGCCTGATGAAGCGTGGAGACAACTTGTCGCCTCGGCCAAATCTCCGCAAACCACGTCGAGGAGAGACACGCAAGAAGACGTGGTCGCCATCCTCGAACTCTAGTGGCCTCCGCCTCCTGTCAGCATATGACTTTTGCCGGCTCTGTGCTGTCCTCATCCGCTCCTGGATGACCTGGACCTTCTCTGTCGTGGCCCGGACCATCTCTGGTCCCACAAGTGCTGACTCCCCAGGGTTTTTCCAGCACAAAGGAGATCTGCAAGGCCTGCCGTACAACGCCTCGTAGGGTGACATCCCGATGGTGGAGTGGTAGCTGTTGTTGTACGTGAACTCCACCAAGGGTAGGTGGTCCTCCCAGCTGTGACCAAAGTCGAGGACACATGCACGGAGCATGTCCTCGAGGGTCTGAATGGTCCTCTCCGTCTGACCGTCCGTCTGAGGGTGAAAGGCGGTGCTCAGTCGTAGCCGCGTCCCGAACGCCTCCTGCAACCCCTTCCAAAGCCGGGAAGTAAAGCGAGCGTCCCGATCAGAGACGATAGTCGATGGCACACCGTGAAGTCGTACAATCTCCGGAACATAGAGACGCCCCAAGATCTCCACTGAGCCCTACTCTCGGATCGGTAAGAAGTGTGCCGACTTGGTGAGTCGGTCAACAATCAACCAAATGGAGTCGTGACCTATGGAAGTGCGTGGAAGTCCAGTCACGAAGTCCATAGATATCCCGTCCCACTTCCACTCCGGGACCTCCAAGGGCTGTACCAAGCCTGCTGGTACCTGATGCTCTGCCTTCACCTGCTAGCAGGTGAGGCACCGTGAAACGAACTCTGCCACAACCTTCTTCATGCCCGGCCACCAAAGCTGTCGCCTGAGATCCTGGTACATCTTCGCCACTCCAGGATGTACCGCCAAAGGAGAAGTGTGAAACTCTCTCAGCACATCCTCTCGTAAAGCGACTGGTACCAAGGTACGTCCTCTGAAAAGGACGTCGTGCTCTGCTCCAAGGGAGAAACCATCAGGTGCCTGTCCCGAGGATATCTATGCACGCCGTGTCTCACAGTCAGCGTCCCCGCGTTGTGCCTCTCTGACCCGCTGTAGAAGTGGAGGAGAGACTATGAGAGACTGAAGGAAGGCTGCCCCGTCTCTATCCACGAAGGATATCTACAAGGCGGATAGCTGCTCTGTCGCCTCCTCAAGTAGCTGGATGCCCGACCTCCTGCTGAGGGCATCATCTACCACGTTCCCCTTCCCAGGAGTATAGATTATCTCAAAGTCATAGTCCTGGAGGAACTCGAGCCATCGCCGCTATCTCAGGTTCAGGTCCTTCTGAGAGAAGATGTACCTGAGACTCTGGTGGTCAGAAAATACAGTGAAGCGCTCGCCCATCAGATAGTGCCGCCATGTCTTCAGGTCGAAGACCAATGCTGCCAACTCCAAGTCATGGGTAGCGTAGTTATGCTCATGCGGCCTCAACTGACGTGATCCGTAGGCAATCACGGCCCGCTCCGGCATCAGGACACACACGAGTCCGGTCCCTGATGCATCGCAGTAGACTACGTATCCAACTCCCTCCTCAGGCAACCTCAAGATAGGTGCGCTGGTCAACCTCTGCCTCAGCTCCTGGAAGCTCTGCTGACATCTGTCTGACCACACGAAGGGTTTCCCCTTCTTCCTCAACGCTGAGAGTGGGGCCACAACTTTGGAGAAGTCTGGCACAAATCTCCGATAGTATCCGGCTAGGCCCAAGAAACTCCGCACCTCTGTCACGCTATTGGGTGGCTCCCAAGCTAGCACTGCCTCGATCTTCGCGGGATCCACTGCAACTCCCGCCTCAGAAATGACGTGCCCCAAGAAGTGGACCTCACGTAACCAGAACTGTCACTTCGAGAGCTTTCCATAAAGCTGGTGCTCTCAGAGTGTGTCTAGTACAACACGCAAGTGGTAGGCGTGCTCTTCCTCAGTGGTCGAGTACACCAAGATGTCGTCGATGAAGACTATGACAAATCGATCGAGGTATGGCTGGAAGATCCTGTTCATGAGGCTCATGAACACTGCTGGAGCATTGGTTACGCCGAAAGGCATAACCAAGAACTCATAGTGGCCATACCGACACCTGAAGGCCGTCTTCTGCACATCCTCGTCTCAAACTCTGAGCTGATGATAGCCTGACCTGAGGTCTATCTTCGAGAACCACCGTGCTCCCTTGAGCTGATCGAAGAGGTCATCAATCCTGGGTAGCAGATACTTGTTCCTCACTGTCACCTAGTTCAGTCGACGATAATCGACACACAGTCGCAAGCTCCCGTCCGCCTTCTTGGCGAACAAAATCGGGGAAGCCCAGGGTGAAACACTGGGTCAGATGAACCCCTTGCCCTGCAAGTCCTCCAACTGTACCCGCAGCTCTCGAAGCTCAGCGGGGGCCATCCGATATGCTGGAGTGGATATCGGGGCTGTCCCGGGGTACAGGTCAATATAAAAGTCTACCTCTCTGCGAGGAGGTAGTCCTGGAACGTCGTCGGGAAAGACGTCCGCGTACTGATCCACCACTGCAGGAAAACTGGGACTCCGCACGTCAACTACTCCCAGGATGAGGCTAGCCAACTGATGAGTGATGGGATGACCTCTCCTCTGCGTGAGTCCATCCTGTGCTACTAAGGCTCCCTTCTCGCCGGTGAAGGTGAACCTGCTCCCGTCGGTGCGCACACATCGCACCTTGCGCCTAATGCAGTCAATCTGAGCATGGACCGTAGATAACCAATCCATGCCCAAGATGACGTCGTAAGGCCTCGACACTGCTACAAGAAGATCCCAGACAAAGCTCTCGCCTCCTAGAGTAAGTTCGCACTGCCGGTACCAGTGCGTAATCGTCGAGTCTGCTCCCGTAGGAGTCTCTAGCCGCAAGGATCGAGCCAACGGCTCTATCGGAATCTCCGAGCTCCGAACAAGGGCAGTGGCTATGAAAGAGTGACTCACTCCTGTGTCTATCAGAACTGCAGCAAGGGTGGAATAGACACAGATCGTACCTCGAATCATCTCTGGCGCGCCGTGGTCGTAGGCCTCTGCTGCCTGGAGCTGCGCCTGTCTCTGCCCGCCAACTCCCTATGGTCGGGGCGGGCCTCCTGGTGGTGGTGGTGGCAGAGCCTCAAAGCGTCGCACACCACCTGCTGCTCGGCCATCTCCTCTGCCTCGTCCACCTCCTCCCTGCGGACCGCCACGGTCGACCCTCTGCCTCTGCCTAGGTGGTCCCTCCACCGTCTGCTACCCCTCGGTATGACGGGTCGGGCAGTCACGATCCATGTGGCCCTGCCTGCCGCACTCGTAGCACTGTCTGCCTCTCGGAAGGCTGGCACCGCGCTGTGGGCCCCGCACCGCTGAGCCAGTGTACCGGGGTCGTCTGCCGGAAGGCCTGGTCTGCCTGGAACCCTGATTCATCCGTCGACTACCTGCTGCCGAAGACTCCGCTATCTGCCGCCCTGCGGTAGGTCTCACTGTGGACTCAGCCAGGAAGCTCTCGATCAGGAGGGCTCACTCCAGTACTCCTGCCTGGGTCGGGATGCTGAGGGAGATCAGCGATGCCCTGATCTCGTGTCTCAATCCCTGCTCGAAGGTCTGGGCCCGGAAGAAGGGGTCCCGTACCATGTCTGTCGAGTAGCGAGAAAGGTCGGTGAACCTCGCTGCGTACTGGGCGACCGTCAAGCTGCCCTACCGCAGCTGAAGAAGCTCCTAGATGCGCACCGCACGGAGGGTGTCCGGGATGAACTCTGAGCGGAAGAGGCTCTCGAAGTCCGTCTAGATGAGGGTGGCCTCATCGTGTACCTGGAGCATCAGGCTCCACCATCGCCCTGCTGCTGCATGCAGTAGGCTCGCCGCGAGGATCACCATGAGGTCTGCTGGTGTCCTCACTAGCCTGAAAACTCGGACGACCGCCTCCAGCCAGTCCTCAGCTGCCTGGGGGTCCGACTCCCCACGGAACCTGGGTGGTCGCTGGTGCTGGAACTCGTGCAGAGCTCCGAGGCATCGTGCGTCGTCAGCTTCCAGTGCTGGAAGCATCGGGGGCTCGGCGGGTAAAGGTACCGCCGGTGCCTCTGCTGTTAACGGGCCCTATACCGAGGCCTCGTCGCTCGGCGGGCTGTCGTCGCGCTCTACTCTAGGAACCCTAGCTGGCTGCAGTCGTCGTGCCTTCCTGAAAAGGAAACAAGTATGCCACGGGCAGAACAATATACCTGGTGAGATGACACAAGTAATCACATAGAAAACTTGAAACACACATGCAATCAATGTTTTCATGCATTAAGTCGGAAATCAGAAGTCAGGGTCCTGGTGTATGGATACGTCGGCCGCCGCACCAACAATGGACTCCCTGGACTGATAACCACACTTAATACGCTAAACACTATTGCTTCACATAGAAGAAAGATCAGAGTCTGCGGTAGAACCGACCACCTCTGATACCAATTTGTCACGACCCGTCCTCGGGGCCCGTGCCGTGACTACCCCAAGCCCGCCTTCCATAGGCCAGGGGCTGGAGACTAGCACCAAGGCGTAAATCCCAACAAAAAGGGAAGGCATTGCCTTTGAAAAGTAAACAAGCACCACAGAGTAAGCAAGCGGAAAAGTAAACACTAAGTAAAAACTGTACAAGCTGTGCTGAAAGTAAAAGGGGCCGGAAATACAAGCCCAACAGTAAAGTACAACTGAAAGGAAAAACAGCAACTGAAAAGGGAAAACTGCAGCGTCGAGCCGTCCTCTGGAAGTCCCACCTGAAGGGTGGGTACAGATAGCCTCCACTGCTCCTCGGGTCCACCTGACCGCTCCGAGTACGTCACGCCCAGTGGTCTACCTCCAGGTACCGTCCTGCTCCGCACGCCTCCACCACGATCAGCGGTGTCCGTCGTCTGCAACCACCACAACGTAGTGCAGGCAAAGCCTGTGCAGGGGTGAGTATAAGCTACTCAGTAGGGACCCCGAGACCCCAGAAGGTCTCCCAAAATCAACAAAGGAAAGATACAACCACGAAGTAACATCTGACACGGCTTAGGTATATGCCCATACATATACCTAAGTCATCAATTCCCATTCGGCTCCAACGTCCGAGCCCAAGCACAACCCAGTCCACACAGGAAAGCAAACTTATACCCACACAGGATAGAACAACACAATCCACAAAGGAGAGTAAACAGTAAATCCACACAGGATAGCTCAACACAATCCACAAAGGAGAGAAACACAAGATTCAGCTCACACAGGTATACTTCTTCGGATGACGATAAAGATGATCACTGATCGATCTAAGTCGTCGGACCCACAAAGGATCGATAGGTAACTAACCCCCGCAATGACCCACACAGGATCGGACCCACACAGGATCGGGCCCACACAGGACCAGGCCCACGCAGGACCTGTAGGCGCTGGCTCACATAGAACCGCTGAGCGCTGACCCACACTGGATCGGACCCACACAGGATCGGGCCCACACAGGACCGGGCCTACACAGGACCTGAAACACTGATCCACGCGGGATCGCTGAGTGCAGTAGTCGTCGCAGTCCACTGAGGATCTCTACACAGTCGTCGCCGCGGTCCACTGAGGATCTCTGCACGGTCGTCGTCGGAGTCCACGGAGGATCTCTGCACAGTTGTCGCCGCAGTCTACTGAGGATCTCTGCATGGTCGTCGTCGGAGTCCACGGAGGATCTCTGCACAGTCGTCGCCGCAGTCCACTGAGGATCTCAGTACGGTCGTCGCTGTCGAAGAAGCAGTCGCAGCCAGCCTAGGGTTCCGCACACAGCAAGCTCGTTCGGGAGGGTCCACTCCACGAGCCGAGAGGCTGATACATCAACTGACACAAAGTCCTAAGTTGATGTATCCAAAAGTTCCGTATCGCTAACAGGAAGTCAACGTCGCAGACGACACGTCGATCGGACGCCCGGTCTGAGAGTTATTGGCTTTTTCGTCCCAGGGGCCCGGTTGGTTTTTAAGGCAAAACCAACCCAACCGTACTCCACCTGCGTCCAAACCTCGGGCGGAGTATGCCAAAAGATCCGTCTCACAAAGAGGAACTCAACAAAGCTGACGACACGTCAATCGGACGTCCGTAGCTCAAGATATGAGTGTTTCCGCTCCAAGGGCCCGGTTGGTTTCGTGTACGAACCGACCCGACCGTACTCAAAGTATTCAGAAACCTTGAGTGAGATATACCGAAACGACCGTCTCGACCCAAGGATCGCGTTTCCGTTGACAGCGGGTCGTTTGGAGGCCCGTAGCTCAAGATACAGCCATTTGAACGAAGACCGTCCGAAGACGGGAGGTACGGGCCCGGGCCGACCCGGGCCGACCCCCCCGGGAGTTGGCCAAACCGGGTTGACCCGACCCGGTCCGACCCGGTCCGGTCCGGCCAGGGCATGGCCCGGCCTGGCCCGGTTCGGCCGAGCGGCCGAACGGCCGAGGCATGCGGGGCGCCACCCCCGCGGCCTGGTGGTGCCGCGAACCCCTCGCGTGGGGCCGCGTTGAGTCGGGACGCGGCTTCAGCCGCGTCCGAGGGCACCGGACCCACGCGGCCACGGGTCCGCGGGTGCCGCTGCTGCCGCGCCGGCGACCCGCGCCGCCGGCGAGTTACGCGGGCCACCGGGATCGTTCCGGTGGTCCGATTCTCTTCCCGTCTGCGCCATTGCTCCTCCTGGGACTCGTTCTTCACTGCGGAATCGTCAAACATCCGTTGCGGCACGTTCCGTCGTCGCCCGTCAAATCCGCACAAAACGAAGAACGGCGGAGGGTCGTCAGACCGTGTTCGTTTGGCCCGCACCCTCCGCGTTAGATATAAACAAACGGGAGAATTTTGTTCAAGACATGAACCGACAATTTTAATAAAATAAAATTGTTCAATTGAAATTGGTTCTTTAATTTTTAAAGAACGTTCACGAGAATAAAGAGGGGTATTCCAAATTATAAAATCCCTACCTCGATGATCGTCGCGCGCGGGCGTTCTTCGCGGAAAAGCTCGTCGCGGAAGAGAGGGATCGTCGCGTCGTTGCGGAATCTGGCGTTGAGTCGACGAACTCAATGCACCATGAAAAAACAGATTTAATTTAAATTAATTAAATCCGTGTTTTGGTTAAGAATCATGAAGGAGATAAAAAGGAAGGTCTGAGACTCTTACCTCAAGCAGCCGATCGAAGATCCGTCACGGAGGAAGAGACGTCGCAGAAGAACGTTGTCGGCGTTGCGGATCACGACGTCGCGTCGTCGATTTCCGGGTTCGGCGTTCTTCGCGTTCTTCACGTTCTTCGCGTTCTTCGCGAAGGAGGAAGAAGAAACAAGAATTCTGTCTCAACGAGTAATCCTCCAAAAGATTTTGGTTGGTCTTATTTTATTAATATGCCAACACACGAAAACAGGATAAGAAACGATTGAATTAATTCGAGGAAAGAAACAGCCCATTTAATTTACGAAATAAACCGCCCAATTAAATGGTCTGTTAAGATTTTAAGAAACGCGTCAGTTGACTTTCATAAAGACGGGTTTTCGCGGGTGCGTTTCTTAGCGGAAAGAAACGGCGGGGCTCGTGCGGGCCCCACCTCACAAATATCCTACCAAGGGGGTATGATATTTCTGGTTAGAATCCTATCCGGTTTAACTTAGTTCAAGCCGCCTTTAAGTGGCTTCAAGTGGCTTCCAAGTCGCTTAAGCGAAATAAAATAAAGTTGTTGCAAAATTATTTTATTTCTCAACTTTAAGCCCGAAAATTAAAAACCACACCCGAGCAAACGCAACTCCGGAAGAGGCGTTTCTAAGCGAATACCAGCGCTGCGATTTCATCGGTGCCCTCAGAATTCGATTCCGGGCACCGGTTCAAAAGTTAGAAAAACCCGCTTGTCCGTTCACTGAACGTACCCGAGCCAAACTTCAAAAAAATGATTTCGGGCACACTGGGCCTCGGAATCAGGTGCCGTCAGAGACTGCGCTCTTGTAAAATTCCAAAGAAAATTAAAAAAAAAAAATTCCTTGAAATTTACGGGTCTTTACACTTGATGAACACTTTATCCCCATCCTCGCTCTTTCATTTCATACAATTGGCCTTAATCAAATTTTGATACATATCCATCAATTTGATTCACTAATATTATTATTTAAAAATAAATAAACAAATACACAAAAGGTATGATCTTCTATTTCTAAAAGTTTATTCTTTATATAATTGAAAACATATAGTCATCATATTTTATCTAAATTGCTATTTCATGAACACCATGTTTGAATATTTTAAGAAAAATAATTATATGAATAAAAAATTTCATAATAAGTATTTTTCTAGTCAAAGAAGACACATATCACAATTTATTATATTTTTTGAATGGATTCGTCAAAAAAGATAGTTCCCTATCATTTATTGTCAATGTTCATAAGAAACATATGGTTTTCTACAACCGGATAAGTTTTAAGGAATATATAATTATATTTAACAATAGAAACATACATCAAAATAAATTATTTAATATTCAAAATGTTTCTTCTATGTATATAGGTATAAGTTTTGTAAAGAATTTTTTTATCTTTTTTGGCTAATCATTTATCAATGATTTCATAATATCATAGACATTGTTGGAATTGAAATACCCATAGAAGAAAAAGAGGAATAAACTAATGTGAAATTTCATTACATACATCATAATTTTCAAAAATAAACTCCAACATCCTACATGAGACCTCAAGTCACTAAAAAATAATTTTATAGATATCCATTTCAAAAAAACATCTCAAAATAAGACCCATGGGTTTTAAACCCAATTGTTAACATTCAAAAACAAATATATTTTCAAAATATCATCATATATTACCTTAGTCTATCCAATAAATACCAAATAACCACAAAATTAAAACTAAATAATGCATTTTCATTAAATAAAAAAATTATTTTGATACCAAATAATGATTTGGAAGTTGTCCATTGTGTTAAAAAAGAAGAAATGGAAGAGAGGGGAATAAAGAAAATGATAAGATGCAATGTGGTAACAACATGAAACGAAGAATATGAAGCAATGAAAAATAGTGGTATGAGACCAAAGTATTAGCAAGGGAGCCTTTCACATCATTATTCTGAATGAATAACAAAAAATGTGATGCTTATGTGCTAAATCATTTGAGTAATACACCAAAAAAAATTGAAGAGCATACCTTCAATTTTATGTGTTTAGATTCATCCAAAATTTCCTAAAAAATTGTAGTATAGTTTGAATACCATTGAAAGCATGAATGACATGAGGGGAATAGACCTCTATTAATGTTATTTTATAAGAATAGAAAGAATTATATCAACGCTAGTAATAAGCATTGATAAATCATACTTTTATCCATGCTAATGCAAAAATATATTTTTATTAATGCCAAATTTAGTTATAATAAAGTATAGCATTATTAGCACTCAATTAGGTGATGATAAATACTAGTTCATAAAAATTAAAATCAATATTTAATGTTAAAATAAATTAATAATTATATAAACAGGAATAATAAAAATTAAAAAATAATTTATAGTAAAAATTAATATTAAAAATTAATAAATTAAAACAAAATTAAACAGTAATTTTAATATTCAATCAATAAGTAATAACAATTATGTAAATTAAAAAAAATATTAAAAATGAATAAAGATTATTATTTATATAAATAAAAAAATATTTAAATGGTATTAAGAAAATTAATTATGTAAATTTAAAAATAATAATAATGTATAAATTATAGAACTTATTGTTATTAATTTTTTTTATATAAATGAATAATTATTAGAAAAATGAATAAATAATAATAACAATTACATTTATATAGAAAATATTTACTATGAATTACTACGTAAAAATGAATAAATAATAACTATAGAGATACTTAATTAAAAACTATGAATTTAAATAAGAATAAATTTTAATTATGTAAATTACAAACATATTAAAAATATTAAATGTTAATAAATTAAAATTTATAAATAAATATTAAAGCTGAATAAATTATAAAAAAATATTAAACAAATAAATATTAATAATTCATAAATTTGAAAAATATTAACGGTTATTTAGTATTAAAAATGAAGAAAAAATAATAAATTAAAAAATATAAAAATGAATAACATTTTAGAATTAATAATGAATTAATTGAAACAATATTAAAAAATTAATTAATATCTTATATTAATAGAAGTTAATGAAGTATTAAAAATGAATAAATATTAAAATCTAAAATATAAAATATAAAAAATTACATTTTAAAATTAGGCATTTATAATAAAGTAGGAATTAATAATGAATAAATAATAAATGATTATGAATGTAAATTAAAATATGTTAGCCTAAAAACGAATAAATATTAATTATATAGACAACATATATATTAAAAGTACCTAATAATAAAATTTTAAAATGGATAAATAATAATAAAAAATGTATACATTTTAAAAATATTAAATGAATAAAAATTAAAAATCAATAAATATATAAAAATAATAAATTAAAAAAATGAAGATAGGGAAGTTTTAAAAATGAAAAAATAATATGCATTGAAGATATGTTAAAAATTTGATTTTTTTAATAACTTATAAAAAATATTACAAAAAGAATAATTAATATCAATTATATTAGTTATGAAAATAATAAAATCTGATGAATATTAAAATCAAAATGAATAAATATTAAAAAAATATTTTAATACTAATGAATCATAATAAAATAAAAATGAAAAATGATTAAATAATTATAATATAATTATTTAAATATAAATTATAAATAAATAAATAAATAATAATTATATAAATTAAAAAAATATTAAATGAATTAAATATAAGTAATTAAATATGTATAAATAAAAAATAAAAAATAAATAAACAATAAAAATGATAAATTTTTATATAAATAAATAAATAAATATATATGTATATTTCTATATAAAACGATATTAATTACATTAGAAAAACCAAATGAATTTTTTTGTGATTGTGTGTACGTGTGTTTGTGTGTGTACACTACAATGAGATATTAGGAATTGAAAAAATTGACTTTTCCTATATTATAATGATATATTCATATACATATACATAGACATACACATTACATACATACACATGGACAAATAAATATAATTAGGCATACACACACATATACCTACACAACCAAATATACATATATACACATACATACATACATATATATATATATATATACATGCACATGCACAGATATACGGGTACACATACATATGCACATACATACAAATACACATACATACAATTTCAAACACATACAAGCACACACACATATGGACATACACAAACACATACCAAATAAACATACACATACATACACAGAGACATTCATACATATATATCCACACTTATACATATTCACATGGACATTATATACACATACATACACACACCTATGTACATATATACACTAACACATAAGTATACACATGCACAACACATAAACCAATATACATATACATAAACATTCAGTCACACATAAAATGTCACACCCCACCCTTGTAAATCATTTGCTTTTATTTCGTTCTTGGATTTGGGTCTTTTGGTTGAGGTTTGGGTTGAGTATTTATTTGAAATTTGGAGTTTCAGAAGCCTTTAAGTGATTTTTTATAGAAAAGTGGATGTTTTGGGCTTGGAAGTAGGTGGTGCATGGTTAGCGCACTATTAGGGAAAACCATACACCTTCACCCAGGTAACCATGCAGCCTATTTTTGTGTCCAGGGTTAAATCGATCAGGTTGCACACGGTTTGGGAAATTGTGTGGAAACTTTGAGAGAGGTTTTTTTTTTCATTTGGATAGTGGAAACCTCACAGTTAGCACACGATTCAGAAAACCATGCTAGATTCCCATGAGTAATTGTTCCCCGGGATAGTGAGAGGTTCGTGGTTAGTGTACATTTTATCAAACTGTGCATCCAAATAATGCAAGATGCCCAAATTCTTAAAAATTTGAAATTTAATGTTTTACCCTGTGATCTTTTACCCTATTTTGGTATTTCCTCACTTTCTTGAACTAGGATCCATAGTGGGCTCTATAAAATCCTCATCCCATTCTCCCCAACCTCCAATGAATCCCCTTCAAGGTTTCTAAGTTGAGTTATTATGCTTTTTTGTGTATTCCCTACTCTCCTCTCCCCCCTCAATTGGTTTCATGGTTCTTTCTTAGTGGGGCTTCATGTTGGACTAACCATGAGGGTGAGGAAGGATGCATAGTTACTTTAAATGGGTTTTAGTAGGTTTATATTTTCTCTCATGGTCGATTATTCCTCCTCCCATTGTTTAGTTACATTTACACTTCATTGAGATAGGTGTTTAGGTCCATTTTCTTTCTGGAAAATCCTGTTGATTCCTGATCATTCATTTAATTCTTTCAAAATAATATATTCATGGTTTTTGAGTGATATTATGATGTTAATTAGTTATTATATGATGGAAAATGTGTGTGAAATGGTTTTTTAAAAGGTTTCCTTAATTTTTTATTTTTTAAAATGCATGCAAGTTGTTCGATAGAATTCATTTTATTTTGAAAAAGTGAATTTAAAAACTTTTGTTGTAATTTGTCCTTACTTACGTTTTGATAACTTTTTGATGAAATATATTGAACATTATTGGTGGTTATAGATCAGTTTTGTGGATTGAGAAATTATGGTATGTTTTTTTGGAAAGGTTATCCTTGTTTTTGAAAGCTTATTGATTCTTTTTTACAATGTGTGACTCATGGTGTTGGTTTAATGGAATGTTATTTTCTTTAAAATGGATTTTAAATGGTTTCATGGGAACATGAAGTGTTCCAATATATTTTTTCACATCCATTGGTTCATGTGGTGAAAACATGGATAGGCATTGAAATAATGATGGAATTTAAAATTATATTCTTCTTGAGCCTCATTTTTTCATGAGGCGTCTCATTTTTAACCTCTTCCATTTTTCCTAAAATTTTATTTTTATTTATAAATGGTTTATTGGTTCTTCATGTTATTTTAAATGTGACTTTTAATGTGTTATTTAATTCTAATAATGTTTTGAATTTTTAGATATGTTTTGGTGAATGATTGGACTGAAGGCTCGTTCAACATTTTGAGAAGCACTTTGAAATTAAGTGGTATAAAAGGCATGTTTGGAACATTTAATCTCATTTCATATTTCAAACAATATTGGATATGGGTTTTTAAATGAATTTTTATTATAAATATTAAATTCCATGTTGGTACTTTGAGATTTTTTGGAAAGGTTGGTTTTTATGTGATGAGATGTGAAGGCCAGATTGGTATTTTATAATGCTTGGGTATTTTTTGAAACATTAATGATGTAAAGGATTAATTGGAAATTTTGAATGGATTGTTGTAGTATAGGAACCTCTATGATTGATTCCCCAAATATAGGGGTATCTCATAGGTGGTTTTGGTGTTTGGGTTTGGAAACTGTGGTGGCAACAAGTCGGGTGAGCCACGAGTGCAAGGGCCTCCTCCTTTCATTATATACTATTATCATGGTATTCCTATGAATATTTTAGGGGGTTGAGTGATAGTTTCTTTTCAACCTTGATTATAATGGTTGGTAGCCCCTTGACTTCATATGGCTAGGTGGGACGTTCCTTGGATTTTATAGTTGAGAGAGGCCAATCAATTATTGACTATGGAGTTACACCATATGTTGGTAGGTGAGTCCATCCCGAGTACATCTAGGGATCACTCTAGGTACATTCAATAATTTCTCATGAATATCAATCTATATATTTAATCTATTTTAAATACTTATTGGATATTTTTTTCTTATTTTTACTAAGATTTCCTATTTCCTTCACATTCTAAAAATCCCATTTTTAGTTACATGGTTTGGTTTATATTTTGGTTGTAATTTTAAAATGGGTTGTGGAAAGTGAAACTATTTTTGAAAATGAAAGTGTTGTGTGCCATTTTAAAAAATTAAACTTATATAAGGTTTTAATTGGTTCTTAAAATGAATAAATACATATCATAAGAATGTATTTCCAAACTAGTTTTTATGGATTGTCTTTGTAAAGGAAATTTATGGACTCTCTGATGATTACCTACTACGATGTTTCCTCTTCCACCCTACTTGTGCATCTCGGTGTTAGTAGACCCAATCTGGTTTGCAAGTTCAAGTTTCTGGTTCATGTGATCACCTTTGGAGAAGGTTTGTCTTGTTGTTGGTAGTGAACAAGAGGTCATGTAGAGATCTTGTAGGTGGGGTCCATTATTAATTTTGTATTAATTTTTATTTTTTTAATAGTTGTTGTATCTGGATCAGATTAAATATTTTTTGTTATTTCTTTTGTGAATTTAGTTCTTTTTTGTTCTTCCTATATATGTGATCCTAGTTTGTTCCGGAATTTTTTTTCCAATGTGATTAAATTGATGTTTGTTAATAGTTACCATCCCGCAGGAATCGATAAAACCCTTTTGGCCATGTCTTGGACCAGTCGTATGTTGGGTTATATGTCATCCCTACTTGGTTCATGAAAAATTGGTATCATAGGTAGTTATTTTTATTTATGGTGTAAGGTATTGTGTAGATTAAGAATTTTGAGACCCTAGAGGTAGGTACAAGAAGGAATTTATGAAAAATTACTCATTTCAATCCACTAGTTTCTGAGGGTAGTCTAGGTTTTGAGTCTTTGTTTCTTTTTTTGGTCTATTTTGGATTGGGGAATGATAATGGATGCGATCTGATGTCATGTTGTGATCTCACATGTCATAGTGACCCATGAGGAATCCAAGTTCATGGTTCATGGTCTTCCAAGTGGTTGATTCTTTCAAAGGTCATGGCCCACTAAACATGTCATCAGGTTATGCATGACCACTAGTTCTTCATTCCATACATTTGATGTGAATTGTTTATTTAGTTTCATCTTTGTTGTTCTGACATGTGTTCTGTTTTGGTTTTTGATGGTGTGAGTGGATATTTAAAATGAAAACTGTTTTTGAAATAGAAATTATTCCTATTAAGTGGTTTTTGGAATTGGAAGGAATGTGTTTTAAAATAATTTTTGTTGGATTGAAAATCTCATGAATGCTTGTATTTGACAATAATGTGGAATGGGTGTCCCATGGTACTTCTTATATAAGTTTTCATATGTGTGGCTATTTATGAAAAGTGATTGTCAGAACTTGTGCATGTATGAGTTATGAAAAAGTGGATGATTACACATCTGCTATTTCATAAGATACCATGGATGAGTATTTGGAATCAAATTTTTGTCCTAGTTCATTTAAAATGGATTCTTTTTAAAGGGGAAATTTTTTTTTGGAATTGGTTTTCTTTTAAAATTTTCTTCTCCTTTTGTGAAAAATGGTGGTTTATGAAAAGATGATTTTTTTGGTTGTGCTTGTATGTGCTAAGATTGTGTGCTTGTTGTTCTGGATCAAGATGTTCTTTTTGACTATCCCATTGTATTCTGTTGGTTTTAGTTCCATTTTCTTTGTTCCATTCAAAATATACTTCCCAGAAAGGTCCCCATAATTCAAAGTGGGTCTTGCCTAGTTTTTCATCATTCTCAGTTGTTTCCTGTATAGTGTGGTGATTATGGCCCATTACTGGGAGTGTAATGGCTTTAGTTAGTTGAGTGTTATATCAAATCATTAGTAACTCCCGAATTAGTTATAGTGTGTGAGGATCTGGGTTTGTTTGAGGGTGCTTATTTAGATTAGTGGAAGCGGATTTCTCCTTCATCAATACATGTTGGGATGATGTGGGAAGTCTTCAAGTCTATTTTTTCCTGATGGTTTTTGCTTGAGGAGGTGAATGTGAAAAATTTATAGGAGATTATGATTATTCATCAAGTCCAGTGGATAGTGAAGGCCTATGTTCACCATATTAAGGTGACGGTCTCCTTATTTTGGGAGGTATCATCGCAAGATTTGCTGAAATATTCTTTTTTTCATTTTTGGTGTTCATCCAGAGATCAAGGAGTGAGACCTATCTTCTAAGGATCTTCATTTAAAGAATTTGTTTGATGAAGCATTCTTATCTATGTTGGTTTTTGGGCAAAGTAACTGGAAAAAATCCTATTTCATTTTTTAAGACTTTGAGTTCATAAATACGTTTTCTTGTGTGCCACCATTATAGTCAGTTTGTCCATTTGAATCCATCTATTCACAATCCCCTGACATTGTGTGATCACTGTGGATATTTGGGTCATATGTATAATTTTTTTAGGAAGTGTTTACCAATGAATAATACTTGATTAATGGGTTATGGATCCTGAATATGGGGCAGTAGATGATTCAAGACATTAGGTCTCCATCCATAGGCCTTGGGGTTATTCTCTTCATTTATTCACACGATCATTGGGGGTGAGGAAAACCTTGGCCTAGTTTTTGTCTCTAGTATTAGAGTAGATATTTATTTTTTCATTTTCTTGGTATAATGTACTTATTATTATGAGTTTCTTTTATCTATGCAAGGAGCTTGGTGATCTTATTTTCTTATAGTCCCATTTTGTTCTTTGGATTGGATCCTTAAATTGATAGCCTTTCTTAAAACAATTTTAGTTTTCAATTGTTCTTGTTTAAAGATATATATGCTTATGAAAATAATTTATTTTATCTTCTATTAGTGTTCATTATTCAGTTTGGGTTCCATCTATTGGTTTCCCCTTATGTTGGGGATTTACTTTGTGTGGGAGGTTTCTGGTTCTTATCGGGGGTTCCCTCATTTCCTGTATTGGTCATACCAAGGGGAGTGTTTGTTGGGTTTTAATGTTGGTGGCGTTAGTAATTTTTTTATAGTGTGGAGAACCCTCTAGTTTTCCCCCATTTTTATTTATTTTGTGGTTTACTATAGAATCAGTTGGGTGTGACTTGTCAAGTAAATGGTCACCCTAAGTCTATTGTTTTTATTCGGATTTATCTGGTCTTAGGATCATGTTTTTTTATTTTTCACCTGGATGACTTTCTAAGGGAAGAAGGAGTTTTTTATAGAAATAATTTTCACACCAAATCCTTGGAAATTATTTTATTTTATTTATTTCATGGATTTTGATCTTTTTATTGAGGTTCAAGTTGATTAATTGTTGGATTTTTTTTCTATTTTGGAAGCATTAGGTTCAGTTTTTTTTGTAAAGTAGGCATTTTGGGCTTGGAAGTAGGGGGCTCATGGTTGGAATACACTTAGGGGAAACCATGTAACTTATCCCATGTAACCATGTGGCTTGTTTAGGTGTTTAGTGGTAAGGTTTAGGGGCTGTGAATTGTTTGGGAAACTGTGTGGAAATTGTGTCAGAAGTTCTGTCCATTTGTAGAATTTTGACCCCACAGTTAGCACACGAGATGGAAAACCAAGCAAGATAATCATTAGTCATGTTCTTATTGGACAGTGAAAGGTGCATAGTTGGTGCACAGTTTATCAAACCATGCGGCCAAACCAAGATAGGTTCCCAGATTTTTAAAAATGTGAAATTTCGTGTTTTCCCATCTTATATTTTAACCATTTTCTGGTTTCCTCCCCTTTCTTTACCTAGGAAACCCATGTTTCTCTAGAAAACCCACCTCCCATTATCCCCAACCTCTATTGAATCCCCTTAAAGGTTCCTAAGGTGAGTTCTTGTGATTTTTTGTGGATTTACTCATATATTATCCTCCCTATCATGGTTTTATGGTTCTTTCTTTTTGAGGTTTTATGTTAAAAAAAAACTAAGGGTGAGGGATAATGCGTGGTTTGTTTCCTTGGGTTTTAGTGTGTATGGATTGTCTCTCGATCTCAATTCATCCTCCTCCCGATGTTTGGTTTCATTCATAGATCATTGATATAGGTGTTTCCATCCATTTCCATTCTGTCACATCCCTTTGATTCTTGAGCTTTCCTTTTATTCTTTAAAAATAATTTATTCGTGTTTGTGGTGTGATTTTGTGATGATATTTGGTGATTTAATGATGTAAAATGGGTGTGAAATAGTTTTCTAAAGGGTTTCCTAAAATTTTTATTTATTTAAATGCATGAATATTGTTCAAAAAAATTCAATTAGTTTTATAAAAGTGAATTTGTGCATGTTTGGTTTCATTTGGTCTTTCTAATGTTTTGAAAACTTTTTGAAGTAATAAATTAGTAAGGATATGTGGTTTTGGAGCCACATTTTTTCATTAGAAATTGTGGTAAAATTTTTGTGAATAGTAATTTTGGTATTTGAAATCTTATTAATGATTTTGACATTTTATGACTCATTATGGTGTATTAATGGAAGGTTACATTCATAAAAATGGGGTTTAAATGGTTTCATGTACACTCTATATGTGCCATTTGGTGTTGGTACATCCATTGGTACATAGGGTGCATACATGGATAGACATTTAAATTATTATGGCATTTAAAAATTATATTCTCATTGAGCCTTAGTTTTTCAAAAGTTTTCTCATTTCTTCCCTCTTCCATTTTTCTTAAAATGGTCCTCTAATTTATAAATGGTGTATTGATGCTTCAGGTTATTTTAAATATAGATTTGAATGTGTGTTTATTTGTTGGCCCATTTGGTGTTCTCAAATATGTTTTGGTGAATGATTGTCATGAATCCATGTTTGGAATATGGAGAAGCACTTGGTAATTAAGTGGTATAAATGATCGTTTGTAAATTTTAATATTATTGCACATTTCAATATTTTTTGAAAAAAATGTATTTTCATTCGAAATGTTAGTGACCCGATTGGTACTTTTAGATGTCTTGGAAAGGTTGGGTTTGATGTGATGAGAAATAAAGGTCTGGTTGGTATTTTATAATGTTTGGGAATGTTTTTTGAAACTCAAATGATGTGAAGGCCTGATTGGAACTTGTGAATGGATTTTTGTGAGATTAGAAATTCTATGGAGGACTCTCCAAAGGGAGGGGTATCGCAAAGGCAGAGTCAGTGTTTGGGGTAGGCATGTGTGGTGGTCGCATGTTAGGTGATCCCCACATGAGAGGGCCTGCTCATTTCATTGTACAATTTTATGATAGGATCCCTTGGAATATTTGAGAGGTCCAAGTGATGTTTTCTTGTAGTCCTTGATTATAAGGGTTGGTACCCCCATGACATCATATGTCTTGGTGGTTCGTGGTGCTGGATTAGCCAGTTTAGAGTGTCCAATTGGTTATTGACTATGGAGTTTCACCAAACACAGGTAGGTGAGTCCAAACTATGTACATCCATGGATCTCTATATGGATCATTTTGAATTTCTCATGAATCACTATATA
The DNA here is from genome assembly GCA_963277665.1 of Viscum album. Lineage (NCBI taxonomy): Eukaryota > Viridiplantae > Streptophyta > Magnoliopsida > Santalales > Viscaceae > Viscum > Viscum album. The sequence goes on from OY728160.1 coordinate 1,944,711,600, forward strand.
TATATTCATTTAATTTATAATACTTGTTGAATATTGGTTTTTTTATTTTTAATTGCACGTTCTATTTCCTTCAAATTTTACACAACCCATTTTTATTTACTTGGTTTTATTTTTGTTTGGGTTTTACTTTTGAAATGGGTTATGGAAAGTGAAACTTTTTTTCCCAAAAGTAATGTGGTGGGTATTATTTAAAGAAGGAAACTTATATAAATTTTTACTTGGTCGTTAAAAATAATAATGACAAGTTTCCAGAATGTATTATCAAAATAATGTTTATGGACTATCTCAGAAAAGGATTTGTATGGAATCTATAGTGATTACCTATTAATCTGTTTAAGCTAACACCCTACACGGGCCACTCGGAATTGGTAGACCCCATCTATTTAACAGGTTCATCATTCTAGTTCATGTGATTAACTTTGGAGAAATATTGTCTTGTGGTTAGTGGTAACCAAATGGTTATATGGGGATCCTATTGGCATGGTCCAGTTTTAGTTTTTTATCCAGATTTGTTCTATTCAACAGTTGTTTTATCTGGATATGGTTGTATATTAATTATTAGTTCTTCTGCGTGTTCTGTTCTGGATGGTTCTTCCATATGTTCATTTTATTTATTTGATCCTCATTTATTTGGGAAAAAATTATTCCCAATGTGATTCCATTGATTCTCGAAACTAGTGTCTAGTCCATGGGGATCAAGAACGCCCTTCGGGTCATGTCTTGGATCGGGTCAGATGTTGGGTTGGATGGAATCCTAGCTTGGTTCCATACATGAAACATATATACACATAAAAAACATATAAACACATAAATATACATACATAAAAAATGCACACACAAACATATGCAAAAACATATGTACACTCAGACGTACATCTGCGCACATACACATGTATACACATACATACAATTATATGTGTGCATTTTAAATTATGTAATGTGAATATAAATATATAAATTCAAATATGATGTATATTTAATATATTAATATAGTTATTTATATATTTCACTTCACTATATTTTAGTTATATATATAACCATAAATATATTCTGTTAGTAATTATAATAATAAATATGTATAAAATAATAATCAATATATTTTATATTTTATGTTATATAAATCATATTTAAAAATATATAAATACATATATATAAATTATATATATATATATACATATATCACAAATACTATTAAATAGATATTTATTAATTTTATGTTTTATGTTATTTTTTAAATAAAATTTACTATATATATATATATATTATTTTATATAAATATATTACTAAACATTTTTACTGATTTATATAATTTTTTTAATTATTTATATATAAAATTATAAAAATTAGAATGATAATAATTTTTTTATTATAATATTGTTATATAAATAAAATTTATACATTATATTTACATATATATATACTTATTGTTATATAAATCATAGTAGTATATATATATATATGGATATATATATATATATTCACTTTTCTATTATCTACTATTATTATCACTATTAAACAAGAAAATTTTATCAACATTAATTTAGTCACTGTTAAAGGGTAGTATTTTTGAGCGCAAAGAAATTGATGATAAAGGTATACATTTTATCATTTCATTTTTTAATGATGAAAAATGGAAAAATTTTGTTTGCTTTTAATCAGTGCTGATAATAGTATTGCCTTTATCATAATTTTTTTTATAACATTGATATATGGAAGAACTATTTAAACATGAATCATTTTAGTGTTATTTAATTATATAAATTAAATAATTATTTATTATGAAGAGATAAATTCAAAAAAATGTTATCTAAAACAAGAGATAATTATTTATCAATTGAACAATATTTTATTTAATGATATATTAAACAGTTGTTAATGACATGTGGTTTATGATTAAAAGGTTAAAAAGTGGTTTGATCAATTTAATGTTCCTATTTCTAATCCATGGATGTATTATTTCATTTTACATGTTTATTTTTGGCTTCTCTATCAAGATATCTCATTAAAACTTGACATAATTTTAAAACCCACTTTTTAATCCTCTTAATATTTTTAAAGAAAGGTTTGATGTTAGAGAGAACTTTTTTCTTCACATTAACACTCAATATATTGAGATCTGCCTCAAAATATTGATGAAACCCATGCGTATATTGATAAATTAATTCATTTCATGATCAAATGAGGGCCAATCCCTAAACCAAACACCCAAGTCAGCTCGTGATGTACACAAGGCACATCTCTAATCCGCACGGTCTAATGATATGCATGAAGGGAATCACAACCCAATCATTGGGGATAATGTTTCCCAAAAAATAAATAAGAAGCCTAGGATTCTACTATGAAGCCATTCATGGCCAACATGTGTACCATAGTCCTTGAATAGAAGAATAACCAAAATCAATAAAAAAATTCCAAATAGAACATAAAAAAATACAAACATCTACAGTCACATAGATAAAATTAAATGATATAGGATCCAGATACAAAACGATGATCTGGTTGATAAAACCACTATGAAAATGTAAAACCAAAAGAAAAAACGTCATATCTATGTGAAATCTTATGTCATAATCCATCTACAAAACCAATCTAATCTATGAGTGATCCCTAAGATAAAACTAAACATTAAAAAATAACTTGGGTCTAATGAAACTAAGTAGAACAAGTAGGGTGTGAGCACAAATATCCCAATAGGTATATAGCACATAGTCCATAAATTTTGATTCCCAAAAATGGAATAAAGAAATGATTAAAATTACATGTAGAAGATAGTTTTTTACTTTTTAAGAAATAACCACAATATTTCCAATGAACAATACTTTAAAAATGAAAACATGTTTAAAGGAACCTTTTAAAGCATTCATAAGATAATTTATTTTAAAAAATAATCTTTAATAAAAAAATTTTTAAAAAGAAAACACCAAACTCACACTGAAGAGGTTCAATGTAAAAAAAAGAATATTCCATTGAATAGGAAAACCATTTTCATAAAAGTAGCAACACTGTAAAAAAGATTGGGTGAAAATGTAAGAGAACCATAAAGTAGATAAGTGGTAGATAAATAAAAACTGATAAATAGTCATCTATAATTTATATATAGTTAATATAATTTCATAAAAATACTACAAATAGAACCTATATTTACTCATTTAAAAACCATCAGTAGGCTTATTAATGTTCTTTCTATGTCTATAACTAACCCAACTACCATCAACTAGCTTAATCGATGGCCGAAGGCTTTATAGACTTCCCATACCGTGCTCCACCAATTTCATCTAATCAATACTTAATAAAAACATCTACAGACCGTCACTAATACTCCTAGGATCTCCTTATAATAATATAAGGGGAGGTGAGGTAGGAAATGCACATAATTTATCTCCAAAATTGATCAATATAAGCGAACATGAATACTAAGATCACCTCCCAACACCAACCATAAAAAATAACTCCTTAAAATAAAGGTCCTCTATTGGGGTTAACACTTTCAAAGGAAATAATTTTAAATTGAAAACCAGGCCCTTAGATTCAAAATTAAGTATATATTTTTCAATGGTTCTAAATGGGATTTAAAACATGAATTAGTAAGGACACTCTTAAATTCAATTTCATGAAAAATGTTTGGATGTAAAAAACCCATCATTGGGAAACCCATTTTTAAAAACCAAACTTTGAAAACTTATTTCGAAAAAATTCAGGATGCAAGATGAAATTTAGATCTAAAGATTAAAAACTGAATTTAATAACTAAAACCCATTTTAATAGATCCACGTTCTTATCATGAAAATTCCTTGTAATTTCTATTTATATACATGTACACATATATATTATAAACTACATCCTTCTTCTAGTTGGCTTGAGAAGGTGGGAGGATGCAACTAGGCCCTAAGCGACATCACTAAGATAATAATGGATGTAAATAAATGTCGAAGGGTTTCAATACACATGGAGGATGATTTAACATTTAAGAATAAAACAACTAAACCAATAAAACCAAAACAAACTAACCATTATATGATGCATGATTAAAATAATGAAATGAAACCTTCTCTTTTATATCAAACCCAACAAAAGTGTACTACAGCGGAATCCAAACTCACATCAACGAAAATAGAAAAATATAACTAATAAAACTCCAAGATGACTACAAGACATTTTGATACAACATCACATAACATCCCAAGTATCCCTAGGTAGTTATAAAAATATGTGATAATTTACCTTTTCCCATGTCCGGGATGATAAATCTACAAAAGCACCAATGTGTGAAAGCAGGGGTGAGTACTAAAACTCAGTAGGTTTTACCCATTGAATTCCCTACTCATTCAACTAGGATAGAAAAGTTAGAAACATTTATATAAATAAATTTATATGAAACAATTCCAAAATATGTTTTTTTCAAAAAATAAACTTTTAAAAATAGTTTATAACTAAATATAAAGAACATCTAAAAATAGATTATAAATAAAAATAAACCTGTGCCATGTAACCCAAATTTTTAGAAAAATCTATTTGTTGGTAAACCACCAACCAATGCTTGAAATTAAATTCTCAATATCCATTTTGGAATAACCATTCCACTCCACCTATCAACCCCTCCATCCATGCATGTAACCTGGACCTCACTATACTTGTTAGTGGAGAGTCATCCTTTAACTAAGCCCTCACCTAGTGAACCATTTGATGGGGGGGGGAGCCCTAACCCTTATCCAACCCACTAATGATGGGGGAGAATCCTTACCCTTATCTATCTTGAGTGCACATGAATACACACAACCATTATGCCAAAAACCAATGCAAAAAACAACCATTTCATCCATTTCTATACAAGATTTATTTTATTGAAAAACATTAAAACATATTTCACATCAACCATGACCATTTCATTTCAATAAAATCATCACTTTTACTAAAAAACTTTTCATTAATCCATTTACTGCAATTCGAGAGAAATACTCACTTTAAAATAATCATTATAAAACCAATAACCAAAGTACATTGTAAGAACACCCAATTCCCATGTTTTCCACAAACCGTCACTCAAGAGGATTTTCAAAAATCATTACATAGTCAATTAAAAATAAATTGAACAAAAAATAATCAATTTGATATCAAGATAATCTGTTCAATAAATAGGAGTCGAGAATTATGCCACCTACCATGAGAGTTTTGGAAAAAATGATAAACTACATGAAAAATGTTACAAAAATGGGTTCAATATCCATGAACCCAGCTTAGATATCTTCCCCTATCATAAAAAACACAAATATAAACTTATTTGGCATTTATAATCATAGATCTACCCATGGAGGGCATACATAAAAGAAAACTAGAGTAGTGATGAAGTAGATCTATGATGAACATAAAGAATAATGAGGAACCATTGCATATCATGAAGAATTGGATTCTAATCACCAAGGGAAGACTTTGGATCACTTCTGGATCAATGGGAGATCCTTCCTTGACCTTTGAGTAAGAAAGATCCTGAGTTAGGGGCATTTGGGGAAAAATAAGTGGTTGAAACCATTAACTGACTAACATTGACCCTATGTACAGTTTAGTCGCATGGTTAGATAAACTATGTGCTAACCATGCTCCTCATTCTATCTAAGGATTGTCCTCCTAGGTTTGGATCACACGGCTTCCAAACCATGCAATGACTATGCTAAATCTATTTATCCAACATTTTCTCCCCACCGCACAGTTTCTCCCAGGCTTTTGCACAGTTTGGAAAAACTAATTGCAGCCCATACACTTCTCCTTTATCCCATGTCTTATTGTTCATGGTTTCCATCAAGTGTTTCATGGTTTTCACAAACCTTGTATAACCCGTGCCCCTATAGGAAATCCATAAAACACATTAAAAGTTCTCCAAACTCTCCCAAACATCACCCTTATACTTTATATACATAAGAAGAATAAATAATTGGATATATACTAGACACTAAGGGTGCTACATTCTTCCCACAATTGGTCTTTATGTACCTAGACAGTAGAAACCTATCGCCTCCCTAGAATATTTTTTGGCCATTTATCTTTCATTTCCTTCATGCATTCTGAAGTATCTTCCTGAATCTAGCCATGTAACCACAAAAATCATACTATAAAGATGCTTCTTCCATGCTATACTTTCACTTTCCTATCCACAATATGCACCAGGATGTGTACCAATGAAGCATTTGGCTACAGGTCAACATGATCCCAGCTGATCATGTGGTCAAGATCTAGCTGAAACATTTTTAATTGTGATACATTGAACACATTATAAACTGCATTGAATTGTGGTGGAAATTTCAACTGATATTCCACCTATCCAACATATTCAAATATCAATAAAGGTCCTATGTATTGAGGATATACCCTAACCTACATCCCAAAACAACATTAAACAAGAATTAGATAAATCCTTAAGAATGCATGATCACTCTACATGAACGAAAATGGTCATCGATGAAGATATTTATATGATTTTTGATGACTTGGAGCCATCTACATTCTCTTTCTAATCAACTGAATATTATCTTTTTTTTCTTAGACAAGGATTAGCACAACTATTGATGTTTAAATGTCTTCACCAAACAAAGTGGAGAATGAATAGAACGACCATACAATTCTTTAAAAGGTTCCATGTGTATCGAGGCCCGATAGATTTTGATATATGATAACTACATCAACATCACATGTGTAACACCCTAAGATTCCATGGTACATTTCCCTTTGAATAATGCAATAGCTTGCATTGTACGCAACTTCAAGATTCTAACACACCACGACCAGTCAAACTAGCTGTTATGAATTGTAATACCCACTTTTGGAAATTTTATAAATTTTATCTTTCAAAATGGACTTCATTTTTGGATTTGTAATATCAAAATTATCATAGGGTGAATTTTTGGTATTTTTCTGAAAACTTTCAAATTTTGATGAATAGTGAAAAACACTTGGTTATAGTTTAAAACCGAATTTTTATGTAAATAATTATTTATTTTATTTAAATTTATTTTAGGTAAAAATAGATACATAATATCTATATAATTTCAATGCAATTCATTGAAGTCAGTTTATAATAATTTTAGATATATAAAAATTTTATTGAACTTTTAACTGTCTTTCACCCACCTCCTAGGAGAATTTGCAAATTTGAATGAAACATAATTTTACCGCTTCTGTGAATTGAATTTCAAAAATCTGAGAGATATGGTTGATATTAGTAAGTAAAATGTGGTTCAATAAGATGAAAATAATTTTTGGTGAATAATAACTTTTTTACTTTTATTTACCACGGTTAAAAGCAAATAGGGTAATTAAGGGTAAAAATGATATTATTATTACCCTAACACATGTACTAATTCTATTGGATAAGTATAATTTGATTAAAAACAACCTTATGAATAAAATATGAACCTATTTGGTCCACATGGATTAGATTAGGACATTTATTATTATTTACTTCAATGAAGAGTTAAAAGAGGTAAAATCAAAGTTTAATAACTAAAACATTTTTAATATAGGGTTACAGATAAGATAAATTCGACTATAAATATTAATTATAAATATAAAAATATTTCCTACATAATGGTATTTTATTTATATTTTTTATACATTAAATAATTTAATTTATTTATGACACAATGATGATGCAGTAATTACCTAATTACTGAAATATTAAAATAATTGATATTATAAATATCCAAATAAATGTAATTTGATAATTTTTATGAATTAAAATAATTTTATAGGTTAATATGACATGTTATTGTTGGTTAGATTATTTTTTTAGAAGTAATAATCCTGTTATAAATTCATAAAAAACAAAATACCAAATAGTGTCAAAATTGACATAAAAGAGTTTTTAAAATAAATATCAAATTATTAATTGATATTCTATTCCTAAAAATCTATGTTTCGACAAAAATACTTATATAATGATAGGTGTATCATTAATGAACCACTTGGGGTTCTCTTATAAGTTTATAGTTAGTTTATTAACCATATAATATAAAAATACAAAGATACATGGTAAATGTCAAACTATTTAACTAAGAGTTAAATCTAAAAGATAAGGTTAATATAGTAAACAAAACCTATCTAAAACATATTGGTTGAGTGGTTTTTGATATATCCCCACCTTATACTTTAAAGAATATATTTTTTATCCATTTTAAACCGAAATTTATTTTATTATAATATAATATTTCTAGCTTTTCCTAAGGTGCCCATCACCCCTCTTATAAAAGGGAACTCACTCTTCCATACAATTCACACCTTAAAAGCCTTTTGGATCAGAAACACTATTCCAAAATACCTTCTCAACTGTCCTCCCTTCAACATAGAGGCCTTAATTTAGTCATAAAGCCAACCTAAGGAGCCCTTTTGATCAAATAAAAAGGAAGAACCCGAAGAAGAGGTAAATATTTCATCACCTCTTTCAAGTTACTTTCTTCTTACACTTCCTCTTTATTTGTTGTTTCCATTATAAAATAATAACTCCAGTATATTCTATATACTATAATGTTATTATAAATATGTTACAACCATATTCATTATTCTATCCATCCTTTGAATGACATGTCACTATACGTGCATCCGTACGGCTTACCGTCTCCACGTCGTGGTGTAATTGTTATTCAATACATTATTATTTTAATGAGAATAATAATGATGTCTAATTGATTTAAATAATAAATATAACATAATTATGATTCTTTATATATGATATACCATCCAATTATATATTATTTTAATATCAAAAGAATGATATTGTCGCTCGTGCGTACGTACGGATTACTGTCTCCACGAACACGATGAGATTCATTCCCCATCATATCCATTAAAGAATAATTTTTATTTGATGATTAAAAATAATGTTTAAATACTTGATATCATTCTGGATATAAATAAGATACATCCCATACATAAGAAATATTACTCACATAATAAAGAATATAAGGGAGAACGAATCCATTAACACCCAAAACGACGATAATACTAAGATATTATTAACAAGGAAATGTTAAAAGATCATATATGATATCATATTAATGTATATGATTATTTTATAATTTAATAACAATTATTTCACCATTATACAGGAGGTTAACCTACCCTCAACTAAGTAAAAGTACAAGGTAAGGGGTTTCTTATCTCACTTTTAATTCTATGAGATTTCCATTGTTCGCCACTTATTTATTGTATGTGATGTATTGTGTACTTTCATTTGATATATATTATCATGATTCTCTTTATATTCATGGTATTATGTGATATATTTGGTGGTTATTAAATTTTGTTCATACGACTTGATTGATTACAACGAAGTAAGGGTTTTTCATCTCACTTTTTATTCCCGCGAGATTCATGCTATATTGGCCACTATTTACTTTTGTATGGCGTATGTACTGTCCATGATTGTATTCTTGGTGTAATATAATTTAATTTATGAGTATTTACATATTCATTGAATGATCCTTCTTTAATGGGTTGTATGTTTCATAAGTTACCAAATTGGTAAGGGAATTTCAAATTTCAATTTCCACTCAGTTGGATTTATGCACACTTCATTGATTATTTTACTCCAAGATTATGTGTGGAATCACTATTTATTATTTATGTAGTAATTTCCAGTACCCTTTGTGTGGATATAATTTTGATAAAAATAATAACTCCATTGATAATTTCTCAAGTCATTGATATAAACTTGATCTTAACTCAATTTCCATTTATTGAGTTAAACTTCCAAGTCATTGGTGTTGTTTTTACAAGAATATGAGTTAATGTCCTCTGATTGATTTACACTGAATATCCAATCATATTGAGTGCTTTTATATTTTTCACACATAATTATGTAATTGATTTATCTTTTATCTAAGGATACTATCTTTATAAGGGATTTCATCTCAATTTACATTCCTTTGAGACTTCTTTGTTGTTATGCACCGATTCACTTTTATATGGTGTATATACTATCCTTTGACATAATATATAATGAAATCCTTTATTATCATGGTATTATAATGTTTTTATTACCTCAATTATTTTTATTCAAGCCTCTCTCATTTCGATAGTAACTCTAACTAAAATTCCATTTTAAATGTTTTAAAATTTTATTCTTCTAAGTCTTTCTCATTAATGTCCATGTTTTAAAAATGGCTTTAAGGTTTTATTTATATTGACATTAATGTTTTAAAATTAAAATTCCTTTTAAAAGTTTCAAAGTGGTATGGGACACTTTTATTTAAAAATCTAATTTTAAACGACTTCTTGAAAAATAGCGTGACTTTTAAATGTTTTCAAGAAAAGGGGGATATTTCTCTCAAATAGTTTTGATGATTATTTTCATCTCTGTCAATATCCTTCACTATTCTTGATTGAGGTTAATCTATTAAAATAAAATCTTCCATATTGTATTGAATGAGTTATGTTTGACTGTGGATGTGCTATTTTTATACCATTCATGGTTTGTGGATAAAGTATTGATATTCCGTATGCTAGTTTTAATACAAATGTTTATGCTATGTTTCAAACTTTTCATATGAGGAATGAATTGGAATTAGTAAGTGACGGGTGGAGCCCGCTATAGCTCCTCGATGCATCAGTAGGTCTCATGAGACAAACTAGTGTCTTGGCACAAGGCCTTGACACAATCTTATTTGTAGTCTTGGCACAAGGCCTTGAATATGTGGTTATGAAGTATGGCATTATGCATTCCATCATTATGAAAGTGGATATTGATATTGCATGTGATTATTAGACTAGTAGAATATCCATGTGTGTAAGTAAATGGAATTATTTTGATTTTAACTTTTCTATATTATGCTGAAGTTCAAGTTTAAAAGGATTTTGTTTTATTATTATACATTTCCTTAAATGTTTATGATTATTTATGAAAGTTTCCTCTATATTGTTATCCTTACTGAGCATCTGAGCTCACCCCTTTCTATGTTTTATTTTTTCCAGGATGGGAAGAAGTATATTATGACTGACCCGCATGGATATTCTATGGGATCTCAGTGTTTTCTATAAAAACAATGTTGTTGTAGTTTTCCATTTTATGTTGTAATGTAAACCTTATGAATGTATCTAGTACTTCAAAGGCTACTAAACTAATCGATATTTCGAGACTTAATCCTTTTTGATCATGCCAATGATACGTAATAATGAACCGACTCTGGGTAACTGGGGTCAGGGCGTTACAGTTGGTATCAAAGGAAGTTTAGTACAAACCTTGGAAAATAGATTTATATAAACTCTGATTAGAGAACATATCCCTAAGATAGACTTTGAGGATTATTATAGAAGAACTTATAAAATTTTGGTATTGTAGAGATTTTGTGAGTTTTCCAAGAAATAAATCCATGTCTAGATATGATAAGTTAGAGGCAGCTCTGGAACAGATGTACCTAGGGGTAAAACCCGAAAACACCACTTTGAGATAGACTCAAACAGGAACTGGTGCATGACAATGGGCCTTGCTGCACTCTTGTTTACGACACTCTCGAGGGATATTCTTAGGGTTATTTACATTTTCTTTACAAACCGATTTGAATAATTTTCATATAAGATGAGGATTAATGACCTTGGTTAATCCTAAGGTGTTTCAAATTGAAAATATGGTGTCATGATATTCTATAAATGATTTTATGAGTACTGTTACTCACACAATGATTTCTAGTTTTAGTCAATGGCTGGATTCCAAGGAAGACATAGTAACTTTGAGCATGATTTACAAGGTGGGAACAATGGTGAATATGAGCAACAAAATGGAATGTTGATAGGCATAAAAGATATCATGTTCATGCTAAATCAGTTTTCCTAAAATATGATCAAAAACATAAATATTAACCAACTCCCGGATTCAACAAAGAAGAGAAAGGTGATAAATGATAAGAGCTCCAGTAGTTTAGACCATGGAGAAAAGAATCCTCAATTTCCATCATGCAGGAAATGTGGAAGGAGACACCCATGAAAGTGTCTCAATGGAACAAAGAAATGCTTTATGTGTGGGAAAGAAGGACATAAAGTAAAGAATTGTTGAGGAAAAATGAAGAGTACTATGGAAGAAAATAAAAATGGTCCCAAGAATCCATTTACAGTAATTATCGTAAATATAGGGGACCTAGACATTACTCGAGTGAATTCCCTATTCTATCGGATATTTTCTTGGTCAAAGAAGATGCTATGTGGAAATAAATTGTTGGAGAAATGTTTAAAAGTATTAGTGATCCTTGTTGATGGGATTACTTTGGAATAATTTTCTCTTATATTTGTAACCCAGAAGTTTGTCATGTGAAAATGATATTTGAGGAAGAATTATTTTTCTCTTGTGAATATAGTTATAAATAACAATTTGGTTTTATATGATCATTGGGTTTGAGGCAATTACATGTTATTATATTTTGGGATGAAAATGAAAGGTATGAGATAACATTTGTGGTTAAATTATGTTATGGTTATTTTGAGGAAATTATCTCATTTTGGTAATGTTATAAAATATAGTTTTTGAAAAAGGACAAAATGCAGACCGTGTGACAACCTGTCGCATCAGACAAAGCTGTGGGAATCAAACCCACAACTAGAGTGCGATTGGGATTTATCGCCTACCACTGGACTACATGAAGTCCCTGGTTAGTGTGACTAATTATTTTTAGTTAAAAAATTTTATTGATCAATAATAAGTTGATTTGGGATTTTATGTATTATAAAAATAATACCCTTAGTATTGGAAACTGATTTGGTGATTAAGTGATAAATGTTATTTTGGAAGACGTTCTCTTTGTTTGGAACACTATATGCCTAAGGAAAATAGAATACTATGGGATTTAATTTGAAAAGTAATGGTGGATTTTTATCTATGTTTTTATTGTGGATTTATAGTGATTTAGGTTATTTATGGAAATGATTAACCTATAATAGAGAATATGTGATTGGGTTAATTAATTTTAAGTATGTGACTTTAAGAGTAGTCGATGCCATTTGGAGATACAATTTAACGTGGAAGACTACATAACCAAATTCTTCTAAGTTTTGGGTTTCAATATTAGTTTGGATTATATTGAAGGATTTTAAGGACAATTGTTTATTGAATCGTATTTATTTAACATTGGGGTATTGTTGGTTTAAATTTAGAAATTAATATTAGTGTTTATTTCTCTGAAGGAATATCCTTTTGGGGGATCATCTGATCTTGTACTAATCGTTTTGATTAATCTCTAAAGACAAGGTAAATATATAGTTTATACTTTGTGGATCATGTGATTCTCTAGATGTTGATTCTAGCTCTTACGGTGTGACCAAGTCATCTTTAATACTCATCATTTGAAAAAAATGAGTTAGTAGTAGAAATTTATTAAAGAATGAAACTATAATTAAAAATAATATATATCTCTTTACGTTCTTGGTCAATCTTAAAAATAAATTCCTCATATTTATGAAATGTAACTTAAAAAAACATTGTCCGTTTACTTTTCTTACTGGGAAACTAATTACCATTTGTCCCATCACATGTTTGTGGTTTTCTTATTGTTAACTTTCTTTTGATCATGTTTTCTATCCCTCTCCATCAGAACATGACACTTAGTTTATCTTCCATTGTCATGACCCGACCCAACGGGGCTCGAGCCACGACTCCCCAAGCCCGCCTCCAATAGGCCAGGGGCTGGCGACCAGCACCGAGTAGGCTATCACACACATGGGAGGCATTAGCCTAAGGTACCTGTACACACGCACCCACAAACACCTCCATGAAACAGTGCAGAGATATAGAAACTGGAAAGTAAATGCATGCATACACTATCCCACAACCAGAGAGGAACAAAAAAAGTACAAGGGAAAAACAGGGCCCACCAAAAGAAAACTACAAAGTGCATCCAACCTGCTCTGAAGAAGGGGAATGCTGCCACAAACACCCGCCAGAAATCTCCCTCAGCACAGCTCTGGTAAACACCCCGGTCAACTCGCTCACTAAGCTCCGCCTGCTCCGGGTCCTCCAGGGACTCTGTCAAAAGGCCTGTGGTCTGAACAAGACACAAACATGTGCGGGAAAAGCCCGTGCAGGGGTGAGTATAAACATACTCAGTAGGCACCCCAAAAACCCAAAACCATAGGGAGCAACTGAAAGGCAACAGTCCGCTCAACCCAGCCAGAGGGAACCTAGACAAGAGAGAAATTCCATCTCGTGACCATCCTCGGCTAAACACAACTAGTCATCTTAGCTCAGCTCAGGTGTATGCCCATACATACACCTTGAACAATACAGATATACACAGCTCACGCCACAAAGCCACAAGAGGTACCGACCTCATCACCAGCAACTGCCCCAACCAGGAGAGTACACCACACGGACATTGTCATACCAGATGACACTCATCCGAGAGATACACTCCATCGGGTCCCAAAAAAACATCTCAGACGCTCACTCAAGAGACCACGCTCGTCGGATAACATCACTGAGGAAACATCGCTGAAACACCATTACCACCAAACTCCTCGAATAGGGGATCACCGCTAGGGTCCGCTAGGGGATACCAAGACCCACTCCGGTATACGTAGCTCACAGATAGGGGATCACTCACAGGGTCCGCTGGGGGATAACACGACCTGATCTGGCATACGTAGTTCTCACAGATAGGGGATCACACCCAAGATCCGTTGGGGGATACCACAACCCGATCTGGCGCTCGAAAGAACTCCACACTCAGACCGAGGATCATCGTCCATATAAAGATGGTCACGATGATACCGGAACCCTATCTGGTATAACTCGTGATGTAGGGGATCGAACCGACGATGCCACAACCCTACCGAAACCACTCGCTGAGTAGGGGATCACATAACCAACGATACCGTAACCCTACTATAAACCACATGCTGAGTAGGGGATCATATACCCGATGATGCCACAACCCTACTGAGCATGGACCACCATGTAGGGGATCATATTTCTGATGATGCCACAAACCCTACGGGGTTATCCTGCTAGATAGGGGATCGCCGCCCATAAATAAGTGGTCACAACGATACCAAGAACCCGATCTAGGGTAAAGATGCTAGAGGATCCGCTCTGGCCCACCGGAGGGATACCACAACTCTAACAGTTTAAACATCCCATCGAGAGGATCACAAACCCATACGAAGGTTGTGATACCACACGAACCCTCGTAGGAACGAACCAAGGGAGAACCCTCAACCACTGCTGGTCCAAACGTCGCTAACCCGAGCGACCCGCCACAACGACACACTGCGCACCTCCTAAGCCAAAACCGAGGCCACCATCGCGTTCCACACGGAAAAACACGCAGGATAGGCTGTTTACTTGCCCGAAACGGAGCACCGGTGAAAAATGAACTATTCACCGTAGCTAGCTCATGCGGGGCCCACACAACGATCCCGAAACCCATCGAGCAGATCACACCACGACGATCCCCTCGGAAAAACAAGAGGAATCGACTACTCGCTCGTCCGAAACAGACACCCGGTGAAAAAGGCACTATTCATCGAAGCCCAACTCGGGTGGGGCCCACGCCTGGATTCTGAAACTCATCGAACGGATCGCACCATTGCGATCCTCTCGAAAAAACACACAGGATCAACTATTCATCCGCCAAAATCGGACTCCTGGTGCAAAAGCTGCGTTTCCCCGCAAACGCCAAAACTCAGCCTCGTGGGGCCCACACCCCGTTCTCAGTCCCAACACCCGGAAACCATCTCCAAAAGTCCGTCGTACCATCAGGGTCTCAACGCCACTGACAGCACGTCAATTGGACGCTCCGGGTAGAAGTTACAACGACCTGAAGTCGTAAAATAATAAAATAATATTATTTTATATGAAATTTCTAGCTCCCGGGCCACGATCCCGAACCTTTAAACCCTCGAACCTACACCAGAGGGTTCGCCTCCTCGTCAGGGTCGCGTCGCCGCAAACGGCGCGCGATTCCGGCTCCCGGATTGCAAGATACGGGGGTTTAAAGACCCCCGTATGAGAAAAGAGGCCGGACCGGCCCCGACCGGCCGGCCTGGACCGGCTGCCGCCGCCGGCCCGCCCTGGCCGGCGGCTCTCCACCGCGCTCCGGCGGCTGGGCCGGCGCGCCGCCACGGCTCCGCCGCTCCGGTGCCGCGCCGGCGGATCTTCCGCGGACCGCCGGGGGCACCCCGGTGGTCCGTTTTGCGATCCGGAGGCGTCTACAGGACCCTCGGGACCCGATCTACACTGCTACAGCTTCAATTTGCAGAAAAACGCAGCAAACACGGGATCAGGGGTTAAAACTCAAATCCGCCTACCTCGCGGGTGAAACGCCGACATTCTGCCTCAGATCCGCGCTCCAGAGCTTCCGCTGCGCGCTCCTGGAACGTCCGTCATCGAATTCCGAGCTCGTGGGCACTTTGTTTGCTCGATTCGGCGGAGTGGAGGTGCAGAACGGTGAAGAATGTCGAGAGGAACAATAAAGGGGGGGGGGGGGGCTGATATTTATATCAGCTGCCCGCCGACGCCAAACCCGCCTCGGACCCGACACCCGATGCGAACAAAAGTAAGGTCACCCCTAGGGTAAACGCGTCGTTCTGAACGCAACGGCAGACTCAGATTTTCCATCCGAGACTCCGTTCAGAAGTTATTCTAGCCGACGCTCACCCACTAACTTCATCACTTATTTACGAAAACGCCCCTGGTGGCGTTTCCCACCGCAGGCCCGCGCCTGCAAAGTTTACACCCCACCTAGGGTAAACGGCACATTCTGGACGCAACAGTGCCCTCAGATTCCAGTTCTGAGCTACCGTTTAGGAGATATCACACCCACGCCACGTGCATAGTATAAAAATACTTAATATTTTTATAAAATTAATTCCGGGCACACCGGGCCTCCGAATCGCACGCCGTCTTCACGCCTAGCTCTGGAATTATTCATAGAAATATTCCAAAGTCTAATAGGGCCAAAAACCCGAGTCTCTACATCCTCCCCACCTTAGAACTTTTCGTCCCTGAAAAGCCCTAAGCACAAGGAAAGCGACTGGACTCTCAACTGGGTCTCACACACTAGCGAGCTCACCAACCAACACCCATGCCCGAACGCATAAGTCAGAGGGACTCATCCACCACACCTCAATACTATCCGCTTTGGGTGGCACTGACTCGCCCACACGGTTTTAATCGCTTCACAAAAACGTGTCTCGGTGGGGGAAGGATCCCCCTTCCTCACGCATTCGAAGCATGCAGAACAACTCCCACAGAGGGTCTTATCAATGCCCTCTATCCATCCGCGGTGCCTCTGGGTCGACTGCCTCCAGGGAATGCAGCTGTCCTCGCCCTCGACCAACATCTCCCTGATCTTGGCGTGGACCACCTGGGGGTGGGGGTGGTGGCAACTGGTACTGCCAACCACCGCCTCCTGCTGCACCAGCTCCGCCGCCACGTCCGCCACCCAGCAGACCTCCCTGCTCGAGACGCTGCCTCTGCCAAGGCGGTCCATCGACCGACTCCCTCTCAACAGCATGTCGGGTCGGACAATCTCTAACAAGATGTCCCCGACCATCGCAAGCGTAACACCGCCTCTCTTGCGGCTGACCAAAACTGGCCTGCTTGCCCTGAGCCTCAGATCCTCCATTCTGGGGTCACCTCCTGAAACGTCGACCACGTCCTGACCCCTGAGTCTGTCGTCGGCTACCAAATGCCGATCCGACTGACAAAGTCTCAGCTCTCGCGTGCCCAGAACTAACAGGTGATATCTGCTCAGCCAGAAATCTCTCCACCACCAGTGCTCGCTCCAGCACCCCAACATAGGTGGGCAGACATAAGGAAACCACACCTGCTCAGATATCCCTGTGTAAGCCCTGCTCGAAGGTCTGAGCCCTAAAGAATGGGTCTCGAACCATATCCAGGGAGTAGCACGACAGGTCTGTAAACCTCGCTGAGTACTCCGACACAGTCATGCTCTCCTGTCGAAGCTGCAGAAGCTCTTAGATCCACACTGACCTCAGCGTCACCGGATAGAACTCCTCCCTGAAGAGCCGCTCAAACTCTACCCACGTGAGCGTCTCCTCGTCATGGGACTACGTCACCAAACTCCACCATCGCCCGGCAGAACCATGCAGAAGGCTCCCCGCTAGGACCACCATCTGATCTGGGGGTGTCCTCACTAGGCGGAAAACTCGGGTGACTGCCTCAAGCCAGTCATCAGCCGCCTGGGGGTCTGGATCACCCCAGAACCTCAGAGGTCGCTGCCTCTGGAACTCGTGCAGTGCACTTAGCCTGTGTGCAACCTCGTCCTGCACCGTAGACACAACCAGCTACTCGACAGGTGGTGGCTCAACTGGCAGACCACCTGGAGGTGCAACCTCAGAACCTACGCCCTGCTCCATAGCCACTACACGGGGCGGGTCATCAGCACAATCCTGCTGCGGAACCCTCACTGGCTGTCGTCGTGGAGGCATCCTGAAATACATTCAAGATGTACCATAGTCAAAGAGTATATCTAGAGAGCTGACTCAAGAAGGACAAGGAAAAACCAAAAACCCAGTCCTATATGATGCATGTACCATTATGTCCCCGCGACCAGTGTATGAATGTACTAAGTCGAAAGGGAGGTTATCATAGTCCTGGTGTATGGATACGTTGGCCGCCGCACCAACACTGGAGTCCCTGGCCTGAAAGCCGAACTCGAAACATCCTAACACTACCGCTATGCAACCCAAACCAAGATCACAGCTAGACCAGATACGCTCTGAGATCCCAAAGGTGGAACCTCCTCTGATACCACTCTGTCATGACCCGACCCAACGGGGCTTGAGCCGCGACTCCCCATGCCCGCCTCCAATAGGCCAGGGGCTGGCGACCAGTGCCGAGTAGGCTATCACACACATGGGAGGCATTAGCCTAAGGTACCTGTACACACGCACCCACAAACACCTCCATGCAACAGTGCAGAGATATAGAAACTGGAAGGTAAATGCATGCATACACTATCCCACAACCAGAGAGCAACAACAAAAGTACAAGGGAAAAACAGGGCCCACCAAAAGAAAACTACAAAGCGCGTCCAACCTGCTCTGAAGAAGGGGAACGCTGCCACAAACACCCGCCGGAAAGCTCCCTCAGCACAGCTCCGGTAAACACCCCGGTCAATTCGCTCACTAAGCTCCGCCTGCTCTGGGTCCTCCTGGGACTCCGTCAAAAGGCCTGTGGTCTTCACAAGACACAAACATGTGCGGGCAAAGCCCGTGCAGGGGTGAGTATAAACATACTCAGTAGGCACCCAAAAACCCAAAAACCAAGGGAGAAACTGAAAGGCAACAGTCCGCTCAACCCAGCCAGAGGGAACCCAGACGAGTGAGAAAATCCATCTCGGGTCCCAAACAAACATCTTAGACGCTCACCCGAGAGACCACGCTCGTCAGATAACATCACTGAGGAATCATCGCTGAAACACCATAACCACCAAACTCCTCAGATAGGGGATCGCCGCTAGGGTCCGCTAGGGGATACCAAGACCCACTCAAGTATACGTAGCTCACAGATAGGGGATCACTCCCAGGGTCCGCTGGGGGATACCATGACCCGATTTAGCATACGTAGTTCTCACAGATAGGGGATCACACCCAAGATCCGTTGGGGGATACCACAACCTGATCTGGCGCTCGAAAGAACTCCACACTCATATAGAGTATCATCGTCCATATAAAGATGGTCATGATGATACCGGAACCCTATCTGGTATAACTCGCGATGTAGGGGATCGAACCGACGATGCCGCAACCCTACCGAAACCACGCGCTGAGTAGGGGATCACATAACCAAAGATACCGTAACCCTACTATAAACCACATGCTGAGTAGGGGATCGTATACCCTACGATGCCACAACCCTACTGAGCATGGCCCACCGCGTAGGGGATCATATTTCCGATGATGCCACAAACCCTACAGGGTTAGCCTGCTAGATAGGGGATCGCCGCCCGTAAATAAGCGGTCACAGCGATACCAAGAATCTGATATAGGGTAAAGATGCTAGAGGATCCGCTCTGGACCACCGGAGGGATACCACAACTCTAACAGTTTAAACATCCCATCGAGATGATCACAAACCCATACGAAGGTTGTGATACCACACAAACCCTCGTAGGAACGAACCAAGGGAGAACCCTCAACCACTGCTGGTCCAAACGTCGCTAACCCGAGCGACCCGCCACAACGCCACACTGCGCACCTCCTAAGCCAAAACCGAGGCCACCATCGCGTTCCACGCGGAAAAACACGCAGGATAGGCTGTTTACTTGCCCGAAACAGAGCACCGGTGAAATATGCACTATTCACCGTAGCTAGTTTGTGCGGGGCCCACACAACGATCCCAAAACCCATCGAGTGGATCACACCACGGAGATCCCCTTCGAAAAACAAGAGGAATCGACTACTCGCTCGTCCAAAACGGACACCCGGTGAAAATGGCACTATTCACTGAAGCCCAGCTCGGGTGGGGCCCACGCCTAGATTCCGAAACTCATCGAACAGATCACACCATTGCGATCCTCTCGGAAAAACACACAGGATCGACTATTCATCCGCCAAAATCAGACTCCTAGTGCAAAAGTTGCGTTTCCCCGCAAACGCAAAAAATCGGCCTCGTGTGGCCCGCATCCCGTTCTCAGTCCCAACACCCGGAAACTATCTCAAAAAGTCCGTCGTACCATCAGGGTCTCAACGCCACTAACATCACGTCAATCAGACGCTCCGGGTAGAAGTTACAACGGCCCGAAGTCGTCAAATAATAAAATAATATTATTTTATACAACATTTCTAGATCCCGGGCCACGATCCCAAACCTTTAAACCCTCAAACCCACACCAGAGGGTTTGCCTCGTCTTCAGGGTCACGTCTCCGCAAACGGCGCGCGAATCCGGCTCCCGGATTGCAAGATACGGGGGTTTAAAGACCCCCGTATGAGAAAAGAGGCCGGACCGGCCCCGACCGGCCGGTCCGGCCGGCAGATCTTTCTCGAACCGCCGGGGGCACCCCGGTGGTCCGTTTTGCAATCCGGAGGTGTCTACATGACGTTCGGGACCCGATCTACACTGCTACGGCTTCAATTTGCAGAAAAACGCAGCAAAAACGGGATCGGGGGTTAAAACTCAAATCCGCCTACCTCGAGGGCGAAACGCCGACGTTCTGCCTCAGATCCGCGCTCCAGAGCTTCCGCTGCGTGCTCTTGGAACATCCGACGTCGAATTCTGAGCTCGTGGGTGCTTTGTTTGCTCGATTCGGCGGAGTGGCGACGAAGAACGACGAAAAACGTCGAGACGAACGATAAAGGGGGGGGGGGGGGGGTTGATATTTATATCAGCTGACCGCCGGCGCCAAACCCGCCTCGGACCCGACGCCCGATGCGAACAAAAGTAAGGTCACCCCTAGGGTAAACACATCATTCTGAACGCAATTACGGACTCATATTTTCCATCCGAGACTCCGTTTAGAAGTTATTCAAGCCGACGCTCGCCCACTAACTTCGCCACTTATTTACGAAAACACCCCTGGTGGCGTTTCTCACCGAAGGCCCGCGCCCGCAAAGTTTACACCCTGCCTAGGGTAAAAGGCACGTTCTGGACGCAACCGTGCCCTCAGATTCCAGTTCTGAGCTACCGTTTAGGAGACATCACACCCCCTCCACATGCATAGTATAAAAATACTTAATATTTTTATAAAATTAATTCTGGGCACACCAGGCCTCAGAATCGCACGCCATCTTCGCGCCTAGCTCTGTAATTATTCATAGAAATATATCAAAGTATAAAAGGGCCAAAAACCCTAGTCGCTACATCCATTTCCATGTTTTCCTACATGGAATCCTAGTATGAGTTATCTCGGGTGACCTTTGTACTTCTCTTTCTTTCTTTTAAAGTGATAGTTTTATTGACTTTTTTTCCGATGTGGGACTTTCAATTATGTTCCCAAGCCCAATTTTAAAAATTAAGAGGATTAAATTTCCAAAAATGGAGAAGAATGTAACACCCCAAGCTTCCATGATACGTTTCCCTTTGAATAATGTAATAGATTTCACTGTATGCAACTTCGAGATTCTAACACACCGCGACCAATCAAACTAGTCATTATGAATAGTAATACCCCCATTTGAAATTTTATAAATTTTATCTTTCAAAATGGACTTCATTTTTGGATTCGGAATATCAAAATTAGATTAAGGTGATTTTTTGGTATTTTTATGAAAACATTCAATTTTTGATGAATAGTGAAAAACACTGAGTTATAGTTTAAAACCGAATTTTTATTTAAATAATTATTTGTTTTATTTAAATTTATTTTATGTCAAAATAGATACATAATACTTATAAAAGTTCAATTTAATTCATTATAGTTAGTTTATAATAATTTTAGATATATAAAAATTTTATTGAACTTTTAACCGTCTTTCACACACCTCCTAGGAGAATTTACAAATTTGAATATAACGTAATTTTACCGCTTCTGTGAATTGAATTTCAAAAAATATGAGAGACACGGTTGATATCAGTAAGTAAAATGTGGTTCAATAAGATGAAAATATTTTTTGGTGAATAGTAACTTTTAACTTTTATTTACCACGGTCAAAAGTAAATAGGGTAATTAAGGGTAAAAATGATATTATTATTATCCTAAAACGTGTCCTAATTCTATTGTATAAGTATAATTCGACCAAAAACAAACTTAGGAATAAAATATGAACCTATTTGGTCCAATTGGATTAGATTAGGAAATTTATTATTATTTAATTCAACGAAGAGTTAAATGAGTTAACATCAAAGTTTAATAACTAAAACATTTTTAATATAGGGTTACACATAAGATAAATTAGACTATAAATATTCATAAGAAATCTAAAAATATTTCATACATAATGGTATTTTATTTATATTTTTTATACATTAAATAATTTAATTTATTTATGACACAATGATGATGCAGTAATTACCTAATTAATGAAATATTAAAGTAATTAATATTATAAATATCCAAAAAATGTAATTTGAGACTTTTTATGAATTAATATAATTTTATAGGTTAATATGACGTGTTAGGGTTGGTTCGATAAATTGTTTTCTATATAATAGTGCTGTTATGAATTCTGGAAAAACAAAATACCAAATAGTGTCAAAATTGACATAAAAGAGTTTTTAAAATAAATATTATATTATTAATTGATATTCTACTCCTAAAAATCTAAGGTTCGGCCAAAAGACTTATATAATGGTAGGTGTATCATTAATGAACCAATTGGGGTTTCTTAGAAGTTTATAGTTAGTTTATTAACCATATATTATAAAAATACAAAGAGACATGGTAAATGTCAAACTATTTAACTAAGAGTTAAATCTAAAAGATAAGGTTAATATAGTAACCCAAAACTGTATAAAACCTATTAGTTGAGTGGTTTTCTACCAATACCCACCTTAGCCTTTAAATAATCCATTTTGGAGCCATTATAAACCGAAATTTATTTTATTGTAAAATAATACTTCTAGCTTTTCCTAAGGTTCCCCTCACCCCTCTTAAAAAGGGAACCCCCCTTCCATACAATTCATGCCTTCAAAGCCTTTTGGATCAGACAAAATCTGCCCAAATACCCTCTCAACTGTCCCCCTTTCATCCTAGATTCCATCCTTTAGTCAGAAATCCAACCTAAGGAGCCCTTTTGATCAAATCAAAAGGAAGAACCCAAAGAAGAGGTAAATATTTCATCACCTCTTTCAAGTTCCTTCATTCTTCCACTTCCTCTTTCTTTGTTGTTTCCATTATAAAATAATAACTCCAGTATCTTATATATACTGTGATGTTATTATAAATATGGTACAAACATATTCATTATTCTATCCATCCTTTGAATGACATGTCACTATACGTGCATACGTACGACTTACCATCTCCATGTCGTGGTGTAATTGTTATTAAATACATTATTATTTTGATGGGTATAATAATGATGTGTAATTGATTTAAATAATAAATATAACATGATAATGATTCTGTATATATGATATACTATCCAATTATATATTATTTTGATATCAAAAGAATGATATTTTCACTCGTGCGTACGCACAAATTACCGTCTCCACAAATGCGATGAGATTCATTCCACATCGTATCCATTCAAGACTAATTTTCAATTGATTATTAAAAAAAATGTTTAAAGAATTTATATAATTCTGTATATGAATACGATACATCCCATCCATAACAAATATGACTCACATAACAAATAATATAAAGGAGAACGAATCTGTTAACACCCAAAATGACGATAATACTAAGATATTATTAACAAAGTAATGTTAAAAGATCATATATGATATCATATTAATGTATATTATTTTTGTATAATTTAATAACAATTATTTCACTATTAAACAAGATTTTAACCTACCCTCGACCAAGGAAAAGTACAAGGTAAGGGGTTTCTTATCTAACTTTTAATTCTGCTAGATTTCCATTATTTTCCACTTATTTATTGGATGTGGTGTATTGTGTACTTCCATTTGATATATATTATCATTATTATCTTTATATTCATGGAATTATGTGATCCATTTGGTGTTTATTAACTTTTGGTCATACGACTCGATTGATTACAATGAGGTAAGGGTTTTTTTATCTTACTTTTTATTCTCGTGAGATTCATGCTATATTGGCCACTATTTCCTTTTGTGTGGTGTATGTACTATCCAAGATTGTATTATTGGTGTAATATACTTTAATTTACGAGTATTTTCATTTTCATTTTATGATCCTTCTTTCATGGGTTGTATGTTTCATAAGTTACCAAATCGGTAAGGGAATTTAAAATTTTAATTTCCACTCAATGGGATTTACACACACTTCATTGATTATTTTACTCCAAGATTATGTGCGGAATAACTATTTATTATTTATGAAGTAATTTCCAGTACCATTTGTGTGGATATACTTTTGATACACATAATCAATCCATTGATAATTTCTCAAGTCATTGATATAAACTTGATCTTAACTCAATTTCCATTCATTGAGTTAAACATCCAAGTCATTGGTGTTGTTTTTACAAGAATATGAGTGAATGTCCTCTGATTGATTTACACTGAATATCCAATCATATTGAGTGTTTTTATATTTTTCACACATAATTATGTAATTGATTTATCTTTTACCTAAGGATACTATCTTTTTAAGGGATTTCATCTCAATTTACATTCCTTTGAGTCTTCTTTGTTGTTATGCACCAATTCACTTTTATATGGTGTATATACTGTCCTTTGATATAGTATATAATGAAATCCTTTATTATCATGGTATTATAAATTTTTTATTACCTCAATTATTTGTACTCAAGCGTATCTAATTTGGATAGTAACTCTAACTAAAATACTATTTTAAATGTTTTAAAAATTTATTCTTCTAAATCTTTTTCATTAATGTCCATGTTTTAAAAATGGTTTTAAGGTTTTATTTATATGGAAATAAATTTTTTAAAATTAAAATTCCTTTTAAAAATTTCAAAGTGGTATGGGAAACTTTGATTCAAAAATCTATTTTTAAATGGATTCTTGACAAATAGTGTGACTTTTAAATGTTTTAAAGAAAAAGGGGGATATTTCTCTCAAATAGTTTTGTTGATTATTTTCATCTGTGTCAATATCCTTCATTATTCTCGATCGAGGTTAATATGTTACAATAAAATCTTCCATATTGTATTGAATGAGTTATGTTTGACTGTGTATGTTCTATTTTTATACCATTCATGGTTTGTGGATAAAGTATTGACATTTCATATTCTAGTTTTAATATAAATATTTATGTTATGTTTCAAACTTTTCATATGAGGAATGCATTGGACTTAGTAAGTGACGGGTGGAGCCCGCTATATCTCCTCGATGCATCAGTAGGTATCATGATACAAACTAGTCTCTTGGCACAAGGCCTTGACAAAATCTTATTTGTAGTCTTGGCACAATGCCTTGACTATGTGGTTATGAAGTCTGGCATTATGCATTCCATCATTATAAAAGTGGCTATTTATATTGCATGTGATTATTCAACTAGTATAATATCCATGTGAGTAAGTAAATGGACTTATTTTTATTTTATCTTTTCCATATTATGCTAATTTTCAAGTTTAAAAGGCTTTTGTTTTAGTCTTATACATTGCCTTAAATTTTTATTCTTATTTATGAAAGTTTCTGATATATTGTTATCCTTAATGAGCATCTGAGCTCACCCCTTTCTACGTTTTATTTTTACAAGGATGCAAATAAGTATATTATGAATGACCTACAAGGATGGTCTATGGGATCTTAGTGTTGTCTATGGAAACAATGTTGTTGTAATTTTCTATTTTATGATGTAATGTAAACCTTATGAATGTATCTAATAGTTCCAAGGTTACTAAAATAATCAATCTTTTGAGACTTGATATTTTGTGATCATGCCAATGATACGTAATAATGCACTGACTCTGGGTAACTGAGGTTGAGGTGTTACAACATGATATTCCAATGAGCCACAAAAAATCCATTACAAAAGCCAGCAGTATGTCTTCCAATGTTGGTATCATCCTTTTGGATTTCCCATCCATCTAAGGATGATACATCATACTCGTAGTCAATTGACTCAGAAGGGTTTTTTAAGGATTTCTAGAAAATATTTGTGAATCTTTGATCCCTATCTGATACGATTGAAACTTTTATATCATGTATCTTTTCCACTTCTTGGATATAGATTTTGAAAAAATTATCCACTGTGTGAGTTTCATGATTAGGGATGACATGTTATAACTTGATAAGTTATTCCACAATCACCCATATGGTATCATGTTTCTGAACCATTATTGGGAGACCTGTGACAAAATCCAAAGCTATTTACTCCCATTTCAATACCGATATGGGTAAAGACTACAAAATACCTGGTAGTTATTGATGTTATGCCTTAAAATTATAACAATTTAATCACACTAAAACAAAATCAACCACCTTCTTTTTCATATCTTTCTACCAAAACTATGTCTTTAATGCCTTATACATATTTTTTCTTACAGGATGAATAGCCCATATCAAATGGTGATGATCACTGAGAATGTTCTACTAGAAAACCATATGTACAACCATCTGATTAATGGACCACAACACTGATATTGAATCCATATTCCATCCCTCTATTCTCTCCCCACCATTTAGTTTTGAACTAATTTCAACACATTTTTCATTGGATGTCTATGATTATTTAACCATAATTATTAACTCATGACCTACAAAAAATGATAATAAAATCAAAACACCACTTTGGTCTTCATATTCCACATGCATCTCAGCTAAGTCCGACATCAACTACCACTCATTTGAGGATTCTTTAACCACCAAAGGATGTGAATTTATTCTTAATGAATCTTCCACCATATTTTCTTTTCTCTATGTAAACATCAAGTCAATGTCAAACATCAAGAGATACTCTATCCATATTATTTTCCTCAGATTCAAATCCTGTTGTGAGAAAATATTATTTAAACTTTTATGATCTATGAAAATAATAAATTTCTCACCAAAGAGATAATGACAGCAAGTAATCAAGGCATAAACAACTATAAACAACTATATATTTTGTGTTGGGTGATTCTTCTCATGAAACCTCAACTAACTTGATCCATAAGCCACATCAAGGTCTCTTTATATGAGAACGCACCCCAACCCGTAACCTAAAGCATCATAGTACACCACATACCCAAATCCTGATTCTTGCAGTATCAAGAATGGTGCTGATGTAAGAATAAATTTTAGCTATTTAAATTATTTTTGGCATTATATAGTCCATTGGAATAGAACATTATTCTTTTTAAAAGATGCCATTGTTGAGTTTATCTATGAAAATTCAAGAAAAAACCATTAGTAATAACTAGTTAGACTAAGAAAACTTCATATCTCAAAGTCATTATTTGGAGGTTTCTAAGAGATAACAACTTCTATCTTCTCTATATCAATAGAAACAACTTTTTCATAAATTACATGGCCAATAATGAATACCTCTATCATCCAAAGATCACAATATGAAAATTTGGCATACAAATGATGGTCTCTCATGATTTTGAACCTTGTCAACAAGTGTTTCTCATACTCATACCTTGTCCTTGAAAACACCAATATTTCATCCACAAAAACCATAACAAAAGAGTCTAGATATCTCTAAATTATCTAATTCATTGATGCCATAAAGAATTCATTCATTTATAAGACTTAATTCCATTACCATTTATTCATAATGAACATATCTTCTTCTAAAATATATCTTTAGAATATCCTCCTTCCAAAATCTCAATTCGTGATATCTTAATCAAAATTCAATATCAAAGAACCAATGATCTCCCCCAAATTTATCCAACAGATCATCAATGCATAGAAGTTGATATCTATTCTTTATCATAGCTTAGTTATGATTAGAATAATTAAAATAAAGATGAATATTTACATATTATTTCTTCATGAAAAAGACCCATGATTCTTATAGAGATGTGATCAATTGAATAAAACCATTTATTTCTAGATTTTGGAACTACATTTCCGCTCCCTTAGTTCTATTGGTTCCGTCCTCTATGATGGAAGAAAAATAAGACTGGTCCCTAGAAAGATAAGATTATTACGACACCTGAGAAGTGTCCCAAGCACCTGACCTCGGAGCATTGCGACAATAGTGCTAAATATTCCCCATATGGTTGTATTTGTGGAATTATCTAGGTGGTCATGTACGCTATTTATTCATGTGGTTGAATTAACTACATTAAAAACATCCAGGTTGGCTCTTTAGTTTTGAAGGATGATTCATAGATCCATCCATTTGATTCCGAGTCATACTCCCATATTGTAAGTAGGTTTCCCTCTTCTTCTTTACCCCAGAATTAGAGTACCAACCATTTTACCATAGGTATCATGATAAACCTCCTCCCATAGATATTAAGATGTCTCGTTTAGAAAATATCACTCTATTCACCAACTTTGTATAATCTGTAATACAGATCATGGAAATCTTGGTGTGAATCTTATTCCTTAAACACAATTAAAATATGTATGCTTTCATGGTTTCACTAGCCAGAAAATTGGTTTAAAATGTACTAAATTCATGAATATATCCAAATAATCTATGAAAAAGATATTTTCTAGATTTAGGTTGAATAATTCCATTTTTCTCTAAATCTTGAACATTGAGGGTATAATTTTTTGTCTAAAAAATCCTCAAAATCTTCTCAAATAATGCATTGATCCACTTTATCATGTACTTATAAATCCTACCAGTAGCATGTAGGATCCTCTAACATATATGTCGCTAGATTAGCTTTTAGCTCTGTCAGTGTACTGATGAAATTAAAGATATGACTCATCTTGTTTAGCCAAACCTCTAGAATTTCGGGTTCTGAGTCACCCAAAAAGATGAGTGAATTCTATTTCTGGAACTGGATAGAATGATCCTCTTTTCTTGGATTATCCCTCCGGTTCCCTAAATCCACAAACAAATTTTCTTCGATGATACTCTGAACTAGTTGTTGGTTCACCTATTTCTTAGGAGAAACCACATTCTTCACAGCATATTACATTTTTCTTCTAAGACACCTATCAGGTTCCATTTTATAAACAAACAAGAAATTCTATAACTATAACTCTATAGAAACTGAAGGCTTAGAATTTTAAATTCCACTGCATCAGCTATCACAAAATGGTTTTCCAAATTCAACCTTTTCCATGTTTATCCATCTTTGAAAAAAAAATCTACTCTATTTTTAAAATCAAACCATTTTACAAAATAAACCAACTATGATATTTTCAAAGTACATCATTTAAAATTAAACGAAACATTTTTCAAAAATCAAAACAGTGTATCAAATAATTTATGATAACTCAAAATTAAATATAAAATCCTAGTGGGATGTCATTCCTATAATGAAATTCATACTCATCTCAATATCTAAACCCAAGATAATGAGTTTGAAAATCCTATAATTGTCCCCAAAACACATATGTACCCAAATACCAGGTAACTTGATGTTTAATATAAAAAGGTTAGCTACATTTTTTATGTTCTAAATTTCATGTTCCTACAATCCTACTCCTTTCTATGATCACAACTCAAGGAATAGACAAGATGAATTCAACTCCAAAACCAAGAAAGCTGATGACTACTTATTCCATAAGGAATTGAATAAGATGATAGCCTTTATGTCAAACATGATTTTAGACCAAATAATAATAATACCATTTGGAACATCCATCCTTTTCCTCATTGTAACGAGAATGTGGGAGGATGCTACTTGGATTTAAGCGACATCCCTAACATTCCAATGGATATAAATAAATAATGATGGGTTTCAATACATGTGGGGGATGATTTACACTTTATGAATAAAACAACTAATACAATAAAACCAAACCAAACAAACCACTATATGATCCATGCTAAAAATAACGACAACACAACCATTTATTTTATATTAAAACCAACCAAAGTTTAATATAGTTGAATCCAAACACAAATAAAATTAAATAGAGGCAGCTAACTAACAAAACTCCAAGATGACCAAAATATTTTGTTCTCTAACATCACCAAACATCCCAATTATTAAGAGGTAGTTCTAATGATGTGGGATAATTTACCTTTTCCCATGTCCTAGAAGATGACATCTACAAAAGTTACAAAGAATGGGTAAGTACTAATACTTAGTAGGTTTCCCCCCAAAGACTTCACATCTCACACAACAATAATATAAAAGTTAGAAACATTTATATATTATTATTTATATGAACCAATTACAAAGTCAGAAAATATAAAAATATAAACAACTTCTATAAATAGTTTATTACTAAATATATACAACTTCTATATATAGTTTATATCTATATATAAACAAGTTACATGTCAACCAATTTTAGAAAAAATATTTTTTAAGGAAAAATAACCAATGCTTGAAATTCATTTATTAATATCATTTTTTCATAACCATTACATTCTATATATCCACACATCCATCCATACATGTAACCTGCACCTCCTTACACCTGTGAGTGGTGAGTCATCCTTTCACTAAGACATCACATAGTGAACCATTTTATGGGGGAGAGATCTAATCCTTATCCATACCACTAATTATATGGGAGACTCGTTACCCTTATCCATATCGGGTGCACATGAACAAACACAACCATTATCCCAAAAACCAATGCCAAAAACAACCATTTCATCCTTTTCTATAAAAAAATTCTATTATTAAAAACCTTTAATAACAATTCCAAATAAACCATACCTATTTAATTTCAATAAAATCATCCATTTTATTGAAAACATTTTTATTAATCCATTTAACTTAATTCCATAAAAACACTCAAATTAAAAACAACATTTTAAAACATTGTAAGAACACCCAATTCCCATGTTTTCCATAAACCAAAACTCAAGGGGGTTTTTAAAAAATAATTACATAGTCAATTCAGAATAAATTTCAAAAAAATAATCAATTTTAAATCTATCTAATCAGTTATAGAAATATGAGATGAGAGTAAATCCTCCTACCTTGAGAGTTTTGGAGAAAATGATAAACAACACAAAAAAATGTCACAAAAATAGGTTGAATCTATATGAACCAACCTTAGATATCTTCCCCTATCATAAACATACCCAAATACCAACTTATATGGCATACATAATGATAGATCTACCCACAACAGGTGTAGATCTAAGAGAACTAGAGAATGGAATAGGCGGATATTAGAAGAACATCAAGAATGGTGAAGAAATATCACAATACCTGAAGAATAGGCTTCTAATAACTATCATATGACTTAATTACACCTCTTTATCAATGGGAGAACCTTACTTCAACTTATTGGAAGAAAAATCCCGAGGTAGGTCCATTTGATGAAAAAATGTGTGGTCAATTGTCACGAACCAAATCTGGATTCTATCAAAATCGGTGCCAAACCTAGCCTGTGACAAGGTTCAAAGGGTGTTACCTATCCCCACATACTGGAACAAGTGCCTAGGTATTATATATTTTGGTTTGGGAATGATTTACCCAATTATGGATACATAAAACATCAAAAACAATTGATAAACAGAATTTGAAAAATTCATGCCAAACAAGATTTAGAAAAAATCCAGAAGAGAATACATAAGTCTAAAAATAATACAAGAGGTTGAAAGAAACAATTAAAATAGTAGAAAAACATCCCCAAGTACTCCACACGAAAAGGGGTCATCACACAAAATCTGTCTCCCCAACATCGCACCATGAATGGGAACTAACACCTCGAACCGCCATCACCAAAATCATTTTCTTTACTTATGTAAAACATGACCAAGTATACTTACACCCAAGGAGTGAAATTAGGGTGTTATACAAAGAAAAATATGATACCACCAAGAGATTCTATATAGTAAACAATACAAGATAAAAAGCATGCCATTTTTGATAAACAAGAGGTGGTGAAAATAATTTCTAAAGAATGAAACTCTTAAATGTAAACCATTTTCAAAGGTAACATTATATTCATGAGAAAATTAAAATAAAACATGTAGTATACTGTATTTTTCATCAAAACCACCAAATTACAAATATATATACACAATAGTCAATGTGCACCAATCTTGGGAACACCCCTAGGCACTAGTTAGTCTTGTGCCCCATGTACCTCGTACCTAAGTGTAAAGTAACCATCACAAAATATATTCTCATGAACAAGACACTAGTTGGGAAGATATCCATAACATATTAGTCCCAAATAATCATCAATATATTTTTTTTAGTGTTTTCATTATCCATTTTTCTCAGGGAAATAGGGACCAAACCCATCCGGATCACTAGCGTACTAGTTCATATCTGCCTGTCAAGGTACCCGGGCTTCCCCCTTTGTGATAAAACCATTATCTCATGATACCAAAATCCATTATCACATAAAAACATCATTTAAACTCATAAATTACTCAAAACAGTATCGATACATGTTTTTCACCACTTACAACTCTCAATAAAACCATTAGAATTTAAATAAAACAACTTCACAAAATTTAACAATTATTTACACACGAAATCCATTTAAAATACCACATTGAACATCATGGACATACCCATATTCACCAAAACAGAATTTTAAGCACCCATAACATTTCTATAAACCCATCACATGAGTTATAAAATAAATAAATTGGAATAACCTGAAATGTACTTGTAAAACACCGAATTTAGCACAAAATCGGTACCTAAAAATCATTTTCTTAAAAAATGTCACCAAAAATAGATTTCACAGTGAGGATAATGAATAAGAAGTGTTAAAAAAATAGAAATTCAGAAAATATAACTCATCTATCATTGATTACCCCTGGAATCACCTACCATAACTATCAATACCCTTGAATCTTGGTGTGAAACTTCAACCACACCACCGCTACACCACAAGGAAGATAAATCGAGCCATAGCCTACAAAATTTCCCAAAAAAGACTCAAGGTTAAACCCTAGGTATGAACCCTTGATGCTTGAAAAATTTAAAACTTCATGAAAGAAGAATGAAAACCAAAGGAAGACGTAAGAAACCAAGAAGGAATTTACATACGTGAAAGATCTTGAGGTTTCTCCACAAAATACTCCATCAAAAATGAGTTCCCTAGGTGCTTGAGGGATTTTTGAGGCCACCATGGTTTATAGGGTCAAATAAGGGAAGAATGGAACGAATTATGTTTATTTATGGGAGGTAAAATAGAAAATTTAAAAAGAATTTTAATGACCAAGACCCCTTGCATGGTTTGGCTGCACAATTTTGTAAACCATGCAGCCTATTCTGGCCACCCAAAGAATGATGTTTTTCTTAAAATTTCATGGGGGTCCAAGGGGGAAACCAAGGGGTAAATATAAGCCAAGTATAGGGGAGAAAATTTCCCAAAACAAATGACTCTTTTCACCCAAAAACTCATCCCACTGAAGGGTACAAACCACCTCAACAACTTAACCCACACGGGGTTCCACTAAGAGTGTCACAAATCCAACTAAAAAACACCTCAACCTCATACCATCCATTTGAAAAAAGAGGAGGCCAAGTACCATACAAGTCCCCCATGACTAAGGTCATAGATCAAATACACAAGAGACACCAAAAATTTAAACATGGAACACCCAGAAACTATGAGAAAGTTATGACCCAAAAGTGGATTTGAAAAAATCATGGAATTATAATTCTAGGTGTGACAATTCTCCCCACCATAAATATTTCTGCCCCTAGAAATACATAGTAAGGACAAAAGAAAAAAACCAAACCCAACTGATAAACCATGATGTACTCCTTTTCCATGTTTCATTCGCCCACAAAAGGTTATGATATCTCTAGTTGACCAATCAAGGAAGGAATACTCTCACAATCCAAAACATAATCCACATTCCTGTAATGATCAAGAAAATTCCAAATTCATCTCAAACGAAACACCACAAACACCATATGAAAAATAATCAACCAGTTTTTCTAAATGGAAAACAACATCGAACAAGGTTACACTGATCTTACTTTAACTAAACTATTGGGCACTCTCCAATCCAAACATTTATAGAAGGATGAAATTGGTGGCTAGATATCCTTGAACGAGACTACCTCCAACCAATAAAATACCAAGGAGAAAACTGATTCCTTGATATGCGGTGAACCAAATGGACTTCCCACCACAAGGGATAACATAATTTTTGAGACTAAATCTGGACAACAATTGGGGAAGGACCGAACAGTCTCCCTAACATAAGGGGTAAAATAATAGTAAAATTTTTCCCAGAGAACTTATGTGAAACCCTTGATGGGTCTCCCCACCATAAGGAATAACCATATCAACTGAACAACACATGCCGACATGAAAAGACCCCCTGAATTTAATGAATTGGAACGACTACACAGTTAGTCCGCAAAGTTTAGGAAAATGTGCGCTAACTATGAAAATCATTCTATCCAAAGGGGAAGCTTTGCACAGTTACATGGGCCAAGGCACATGGACTTTCGGAGACCGTGCGATAGCTACTGTCTGTTATCGCATGATTTCCTAGGTTTGTGCATGGTTACTAATAACTACACGCAAACAATTCTCTTCAAAATGGAAAGACCAAATTTCATCCTTTTCTCTAAATATTTAAAGGAAACCCAAGGGAATAAAATGAAATTAGGATATAACATGGAATCTTTGTCTCCCACATCTACAACCAAAAATGAAAAATTGAAACAAGATGATGACACCATAGATTTAATAATTCCCATCTTTCTTACTAATGATAGGACTTTGAACAATGGTTTGAATGACTCCAGGATTTCCCCTTACTACATGATAGCTTCAATATAGGACCTATTGATGGATATCAAATGATTAAAGCATATCCTACCTCGTATTCAAGATTTAGAAACCCCCAAATGGAACTTCTTCTTCCAATGCCACAAACAATTACACTGTGATATCAGATAGTTGCAATTGGACACGACACACTTCAAACCCACTTTAACCCAACCCATAATTTTATTGAAAATAAGTTCTTAGAGGATGCACACACATCACACCTTGTTTCATCAGATGGGAAAAATCATAATGAAAGGACACATAGAAACACCATCCTCTATAATATAGGATTTACGAATTCCCTAAAGGGATACACACATCTGACAAAATATGGACTCTCATAAGATTGCACAACCTTGAAACTTATAGTCAAATGAACACACGACATCATAAGGCATCACCAAACAAGAACATTGTGGCTAAAAACAAGGAGAGGGACCTTATGTCGAGTCCCAAACTACACATGTTTCCAGAAAGCGGCCATAATATCCACTCTTGGCTAGATTTCCACACTGGTGTCCTAACATGAACTCTTTCTTCGATGATACTAAAAAAAGACCCAAAGGCCCTTTAAGACAACATTCTACACCGACAACCCTGAATTGCATTCACCTTCAACGACTCTGGAAACATAAGAAACTAATTTCTATTTCAACCTCCCACAACCACTCTCCCTTGACAAGGGGATCTACATAATCAAAAAATAATTGGGTAAACTCAATCTCCAATGCTCAAGAAGAAATCCCTCATGTTAATCAACTAGAGGATCATCCAATGGTGATTCTCCATGGTCCACACATGAATCATACATTAACTCTTTATGGGGGCGTACCCTAGCCAACAACAAAACCCAAGGACCCAACCAATCTGGTCATTTGGTCACAACATACTAGAAACCTGAACTGAACACATGAGGGTAGCCACCACATTGGCCTCCCAAACTATTCCAAAAAATAGACTACTGACCAAATCTTTATTCCATCTTATCGACGAAACCCCAACCCAAAACATCATTTAAACAATATGGGTTCTTGAAATTGAAACATCTCACAATAACAGTCCCGAAAACACGTCATCCATAACTCCAAAACAGACATTATCAAAACAAAACACTTTAATTCAAAATTATTCTTAAAAAAACCTTGTTGGTGGGTTGTTCATTAACCAATGGTATCTCATGAGTCTCACACATGCATGTTCACATGCCACACCGGGAACCCACCTCATATCCATCCTGAAACTCAACTATTTGTTCCATTAACCATTCATATTCCCATATAAACTCATGCATGTGGTCACTCTTGAGAACACCAAATACCAAAACCAACCTTTACTCTTTCCAAAATTAAAACCTTTTTAACGACACTTTCCCTTTCTCAAAACCACTAACCATAAAATCAATACCCAATTTAAATATTACAAACCAATTTATAAAATCACCCATAATTCAATAAAAAATCACATTAATTTCATTCAAAACCATTTCAAAACATTTCATCCCATTTCAAAACACTTCTTATTTCATGAAATACACCATTTCATAAATCTCTATTTAATTAAGAACTCAACACTTATCATTAAAAAAAATGTTCTAAAATTTCATAAAACTTTTCAAATACTCAGTAGTTACCAAATCAAATCCATCTCCAACCCCCACACATAAATTCTAGAACATTTGATTCAATTCAAAACACTTTTACATGGTTTAGAAAATTCTATTGCAATACATTTTCAAACCCCCTTTAACATAATTCATACTTTGAAAAGAGGTGTAAACAAATAATTTACCCTTTCAAAATAATTCCAAAATTTCATTTCTATACATTTAAAAATAAAACCATTTTCACTTTACTAGAAAATCACTTAAAAAAACTCACAATCCTTAAAATCAAGTCGTTTTTTCTTTAAAAAACCATGTTTCCAAGATTCCAAAACAAAGAAACACAAGACAATGTGAGAGACTACTAGATATTGGTGGGTGACTTGGACATATGGTTAAAAGCCATGTTAAAATCACTTAACTATCACAGAGAGGGTTTTTGGGAAATATCTCTGGCTTCACATGTCTAACCAGGCCCTACGAGTTCACTGAGACCATTGACCCATCTCTCTTTTTATTTCCCCCAATCATCAATGAACCATGAGAAATAATGAACTCAGATAAAACCCAACATCCTATAATGAATTGAATCTTGTCATGAGGTGTTCTAGCCTGGAACACTACACATAACTACAATTTCAAGTCCCTAAAATCCTTACTCCTGACTATCATGACTCTTCCCCAAATAGCATGACCCAAAGAGTGAACGTCCATTGATACCATTGTGTCACGAAAAAATTCTGGATGTAAAAAAAACTGGTGCCAAACCCAGCCTGTAACAAGGCCCGAAGGATATTATCTATCCCCAAGGGTTAGAAAAACTTCCCAGGTATCATATATTTTGGTTTGGGAATGATTTACCCTATTATGGTTACATAAAACATAAAAAACAATTGAAAAACAAAATATTAAAAATTCATACGAAATAAGATTTAGAAAAAATACATAACTGAATACATAGGTCTAAAAACAATACAAGAGGTAAAAATACACAAATAAAATAGCAGAAAAATAGCCCCATGGACTCCACATGAAAAGGGGTCATTACCCACAAGTCGTCTCCCCGACGCTTCACCATGAATTGGATCTAACACCTCGAACCACCATCACCCAAAGCCTTTCCATTGCTTGTGTCAAACATGACCAAGTATATATATACCCAAGGTTTTTAAGTAGGGTGTCAGCCTAATAAAAATAATATACCACTATTATATTTCATAGAGTAAACAATACAAGATAAAATGCATGCCATTTTTGATAGATAAGAGGTAGTGGAAATAATTTCTAAAGAATGAAACTCTTAAATGTAAATAGTTTTCAAAGGTAATTTTCCAAGTATGAGAACATTATAATAAAACATGTAGGATACTATATTTTCCAGAAAAAACCACCATATTCCAAAGATAAATACACAAGATTCAATGAGCACCAATCATGGAAACACCCCTAGGCACTAGGTTGTCTCAGGACACATGTACCTCGTACCTCGGTGTGAAGTAACCATAAAAAAATTTGTTCTCAGGCACGATCCACTAGTAGGGAACATAAAAATAACCTAGTGGCACCTAATTATCATCAATATTGTTTTTTAGTGTTTTTATTATCTATTTAGCTCAGTGAAATAGGAAAAACCCATCCAGATCACTAGTGTACTAGTACATATCTGCCCTCCTAGGTACCCTTGCTTCCCCCTTTGTTCTCAAACCATTATCTCATGATAACAAAATAAATTATCACAAAACACATCATTTGTTGTCATAATCAACTCAAAATTGTATCTACACATGTTTTTCACCACTTACACTAGTCATTAAAACCTTTAGAATTTCAATAACAAAACTTCACAAAATTTAACAATGCATTACACAGAAAATACCTTTAAAATACCAATTTGAACACATTGGGCATAACCATATTCACGAAAAAATAATTTTAAGCATCCAAAACATTTCTATAGACCCATCACATGAGTTATAAAACAAACCCAATTAGAATAACAATAAATAGACATGTAAAACAC
The DNA here is from genome assembly GCA_963277665.1 of Viscum album. Taxonomy (NCBI): domain Eukaryota; kingdom Viridiplantae; phylum Streptophyta; class Magnoliopsida; order Santalales; family Viscaceae; genus Viscum; species Viscum album. Next base: position 1,944,750,553 of record OY728160.1, read on the forward strand.
CCAATTTAGCACAAAATTAGCTCCTAAAAAATCATTTTCTTAACAAAAATCACAAAAAACATGATTTCACAGTAAGGATAATGAATAATAAGTGTGAAAAAAACAAAAATTCAGTAATTATAACTCATTTAGCATTTATTACCCATGTAATTACCTACCATAAGTGTCAACACTCTTGAATCTTGGTGCAAAACTTCATCCGCACCACCGATGCACCACATGGAAGATAAATCGTGCCCTAGACCACAAAATTTCACCAAAAATACTCAAGGTTAAACCCTTTTTAGGAACCCTAGATTCTGGAAACATTATAACTTCATGAAAGAAGAAATAAAACCAAAGTAAGATGTAAGAAAATAAGAAGGAAGTTACTTACATGAAAGATCTTTAGGGTTCTCCAGAAAATCTTCCATAATAAATGAGTTCCATGGGAGCTTGAGGGAGCTTGGAGGCCTCCCATGGCTGATAAGGTCTAAGGGGGGGGGGGGGGTAAGAATGGGGGTCGATTAGGTTTATTATTGGGAGGAAAAAATTGTAATTTCAAAAATAATTTTAATGACCTGGACACCTTGCATAGTTTGGTAGCCCGGTTTAGTAAACCGTACAACCAAACCATTCAGCCTGTTCTGGCCACAAAAAAAGTGATGTTCTTCCTCCAATTTTATGGGGGTCCAAGGGGGAAACCATGGGGTAAATATATTCCAAGTATAAGGGAGATAATTCAGAAAATAATGAACTCTTTTCACCCTAAAACTCATCCAACTCAAGGGTATAAACCACCTCAACAACTTAACCCATAAGGGGTGCCACTAGGAGTGTCACAAATCCAACTCTAAACCACATAAACCTTATACCATCCATTTGAAAAAATTGGAGGCCATGTACCATTAAAGACCCCCAAGAATAAGGTAATAGATCAAAAACACAGAAGATGCCAAAAATTTAAACCCGGAACACCCGAAAAATGAGAGAAAGATAAGAACCAAAAGAGGATTTGAAACAAGTCATGGAATTAAAATTTTGGGTGTGACATCAAAACCTTAAGCCAACATAGATCCAATTTTTAAGGAACTATTATTGAACCTGCACATGGTTTATTCACATGGGTAGATAAACTATGTGCCAACAATGCTCCTACTTATGTCTTAATAAAGACCTTGTATGGATGGCTCACACAGCTTCTAAACTGTGTTCCAACCATTCCAAAGATCTCTATCAAATATTTTCACCACACAATGTGGTTTATACTAGGCTTCCTCACGGTTTGGAAAAACCATGTGTAACTCACGTGCTTCTCCCTCTTCCCCTCTATCACTTTTCATAGTTTTTAGCAAGTGTTTCAAGGTTTTCCAAAACCATGCACCACCGGTGCACCTGTAATAAAACCCTAAAAACACTTTAAAAATTCTCAAAATCTCCCAAACATCAACCTTATACTTTTATACATAATAAGAATAAAGATAGGGTTGCATACCAGAAACCGGGGGTGCTACATATATATTCACATTCATATATATATAGTTATATACATATTAAACATGTATAAAAAAATTCCATTTAAATTAAATGTTTTGAAAAAAAGGCCACACACTAAACAAAACACCCAATAATAGTTATTTTCTAATCAAAACCATCAAAAACCAGAAATGTTGTGAGAGTCTATGAAAACCATAATTTACCATTATAACCAACTAACATAATTTTATTAAATTCCACCTAATAATTAAAAAATAAAAAATACATTTAATGATGAACTTGGTCATTTTATCCAACACCTATCAAGAATAAACATTTAATACAAGGCATGTACCTTTATAAAAGATGGATCAAACCCATTTTAAATAAAATATCCATATTTATTATCTTGAAAATTAATTTAAAAATCTAATAACATTACTAATTCAAAGTAAAATGAATTTATAAAGATACAAGATTCTCATGGAATGTTCTGTTTAGGAAACTGATGAAAAAACCAACCACAACTATGTTTGAGAATGATAAAACATTCAGAAAAAGGAATAACAAAGTCTAATAGACTAACTATGCACGCTAAAACTAAAAACAAACCACTCAAATAATCATAAACTAACATTAGGGTTCATCTAAGATGTAAAAAATCTATCGAAGAAGTGAAAAAATAATAATTTATCAGAAGAATAGGGAGAAAAAGGTTTCCCATGGAAATAATGACCAAAAAAAACAAAACAAAAAGAATAAAAATCAATGTGATTATGGAGGGAAATTTAATAAGGACTCTACCTAGGTTTCATCAAATGAAATGTGGAAAAATAAACCCCTTTACATTATTATATAAAAATGGTAAAGAGGGAAGACCCTAAATTATTAAGGTTATGTCAAATATTCATTCTTTAGTTTTACATCTTACTGTACCTTGTTCTAGTTATACACCATCTTCTAGATAAACAAACCTATCATTAAATATTTGGCTATATAGCCTTCAAAATGTGCCCCAACCATTATTTTTTTTATAATTATAGACACTCCTTCACAACATACACACTCTATCCTATAACCATAAATATTTCATGCACTAGATATCATAACCCTTGTGCTTTAAAACAATTTCACATATGCCTCACACATTTTAGACTCAATGATGCACTACCGATGTAGAATAAACAATTAAAGAAGAAAATTAACTGAATACACCCCATGTGTAAAGATAGTTTCATATTTTCCCCAAAATTATTGTCACTAACCATGTATAAAGATAGAAACCTATCAAAAAACATGAAAATTTAAAAATTCTATGAGTATTTTTCCTAAAAATCAATAAACAACTCATAAAAAAATAAAAAACAATTACAAAGAAATATGGGATAGTGGTGTGAAAAAAAATCACAAACATAACACTTTCTTCCCCTTGAAACTAACTTAATTATAAAAAAATCAAATGGTAAGTATTATAAACTAAAAAAATGATCCTCCAGAATGTGATCCTCCAAACCAACTGAAAAAATGAAAAAAACTACCAACCATGGCATGATTATTAACTCTAAATGTCACACCTGATGAACTCTGGAGATAACTGAAACTAAGTTCCAATATAAATATCCCCATTATTTATGAATATACTAACATGGATGTTCAATAATACATCACACATGAATTGTTCTCTACCAACACAACACGAAATTTAAATCAATGGGCTCAAATAGTTCACTCATCCAAATCATAATTTTTTATTTACATTGGAATCATATGTCTCGAATAAATATAATTACATGAAATTACTAAAATGAAACATGGAGATAAAAAAAAGAATGCAATGGAAGAGGAAGTACAAAATAATAAAAGGAAACAAGGCTTACCACAGGAGAATGAATAGGTGTTCTACTGAGATTCTAGAGTTGACATGGGATTAATTTTTCGATCAAGATCCACACCCATAAAATCTCTAAAGATTCGAATTTTTACCACACTGATCATAAGTCTTTATAAAACTACAATAAAAATAATTCTAATTTTATAAATAAACACACTTGAATCTCACAACCATGTGCTTATTCTCAGGCGGGAGCAGCAATTGATAAATGAGAATCCTCTAGAGTAGTTTCCTTTTTTGTTTTCACATATCACATGGTGGGGAAACTTCACTAGTATAAAGTAATATCAATTTTACCATATTATGTTCAATACTTAGGTAACTAACTTGAAAAAAATGCCCCCATCACTGACTCCTTGAAAAAAAATTCCCAAGATGAAGAAACTAAATAACTGATCTATGGATGGAGACCCTTAGTAAATAGATGATATTATAAAAATACATTTAAACCCATATCTAAAAGAATGACACATATCATTGAAAAATTAGACATAATAATCCACTATTCATTGTCCTTATTCAAGACCCATAATCTATTCCATGTTCCACAACTTCACCTATTTAGGAATAAACCATTTAAAGAATGTGATATTGAAAATAACCCATGTAATTTCATCTTATAACATGGATGTAAATATGAACCAAGAACAATCCAAACCTGTTCCCTTGAATAGAAATGATACAACCTTAACCCTAAAGGCTACATGATGTCCTAGAGATTGGAAAATATTTTCAATTTCTTCTTTCCACAATACAGCCTCTAGAAGACCTCTATCACTAAGAAAGGTATGATGTAACCAAAAAGGTATCATCTCCACCACTCTATTAGGATACCTTGTACAGTCATCCACATGAACAAACATATTATTATCCTTCAAGATATTTCTTGAAGAAATACTCAAAATAACATAAAAAATGAAGATAAGAAATAAAAAAGTAAATCTTAATCCAATCCAATCCTAAAATAATATTTTATCTCAAAATATAAATTTCTACAATACTAAGTCAAAACACTAAAATAGTATCAAAAGAACTCTTTTAAAAAACGAAATTTCTATTTCACATTATAGAACCCAATATAAGGAACATTTTAAATTTCAAATAACAGTTTTCAAATAACAAAACCTCACATTTCCTTCAAAAAACCATTTTCATCTTCAAACTATATTTATCATTTTCCAAAAAAAATAATTTTTCATTTAAAATCAATTCTAATATATATCCATAAAAATAATAAAAACACATAACATAAAAACTTCCTAAATAGGGACAAGTGGTGATTCATAAATTTATTACATGGCTTTGAAACATATTTTTCAATCATGCATAAGCGAATGGGAATCATGTAATACAGTACATTATTTATCCACATGATTTTTTAGGCCATGTGAGATCAATGTGTGCAATTAGTTCACTCCTAGTTCCATCCCCTAAAAAACATAAACCGATTGAAAAATTACAAAAAATAAATAACAAAATCCCAAACTAAGAAACCATCTTCAGGTGGAAACATTAGGCTCAAGGTGAATAAAAATTCCTGAATCTCTCCCTAGACATTGTTATTAAGTTTATATGATTCTACTCCAATAAACCTGATATCTAAAATAAAAAAAAGACTAATTTGATACAATTTTTTCATGAACACTCTTATGATATTTCCTAAACCATATACCTGAGCTGCCTCATGACCTACCTAAGGTGAATCCCTAGTTCCCATGGGTTTATGACAAGTGTCATGAGAATCACAAGATAATCAATATGGTGGATTTCACTTAAAATAAAAATAAAAATCATGTAATTCCACAAGGGATCCTGGAATGTCTAACCTATATATAGAAATACAAGTTAATATATCATTATTTTAAATTATTACTAAAACATAAAAATTAAATATTAAGAAACGATGCCATAGTTAGGAGACCTTTTCATTTAGTGTCTTTGTGGAAAAGTTATATAGGAAACTTATTTTACAAAACTTATGAACACATCCCCATTATCAAACTCTTCTATATCCGCTTATTGAATTCTCAAAATTTTTACATATATTGGTATCCTTGGGAGGGGAAGATAAGAATGACGTGATCTAAAATTCTTAGTTAGGGAAAAACCTTATCATCTTTTCATCAAGTGTTAGATAATAAGAAAATGATAAAATATGAGATGGGGAAAATTTATTATTGAATGGTATATGGAATAATAAGATTTGTGCATAAATAATGAACTAAGGATATTTATTATCAAAATAACAGTCATGTAATATGACATGATAGTTTTTTATATTCATTGAAACATAGAAAAAGGAAAGGATATCATAATTTCTTGGAATCATAAATATGATTCAATAACATAAAATGTGACATCATAAAAAGAAGTCAAGGTTCACTGTAAGGACAATCATAGTGTAGATAGTATCACAGTGGATTAGGATCACTCCCCATTCCATTTTATATTATTTCATGATATGTAACACTTTATTAAATCCATTAGAGGGATATATAATTTTTTCCCACCCGTCACATGATGTGGTGCACTTATACTAATCACTCATGAACTATATATGATATCTCAGGAGATGAAAACATTACCCAAATAATTGGATGGATATAAAATCCTAGGCCCACCCATCACATAATGTTTTATACATTAGTAAAATAAATAATTCCTAAAGAATAATCATGAAAAAATCCATGATAAAGAAGTGGTATTAAAAATATTTCCTCCAAGAATAACTGAAGTCTATATAATATGTATTCATAAGTGAATAAGGAATTAAATCATTTTGGATGTTAATATTTTAATAATTAAACATAGTTTTTTATCATTCAGTTATAATGTAGGAGAATTATTATGAAATATCATAGAGAATTAAGAAACAAATTAACCACATAGGTGGTTATTTTCAAAATTATAATGGGATCATTTAATGAATGAAATAACTTATTATTTCTCATTATACCATAATTGAACTATGATGTTTTTAGTAAAATAATGGTGGTATTAAAAAGTGATTCATGGTGAGAAATATCTTATGGAGGTGAAAATTTACCTTAAATGAGATATCAAAAAGGTCCCTTTAGATTTACTTAAAAGTGGAAATTTCAAAGGGAATATAAAACATGTATTGACCCAAAAAAATAAAGGTACATTCATATAGTTATATTTTTAATGAAAAACAATGCAACATATGGAATGAATAAATGATAATCATATATAAAAAGTGGGAGAAAAATAAATATAACGTGTAACCCTAAAGTAATAGTTGTGGTTTTTGAATATCCCTTTTTATATTTTAAAATTCCTCTTTTGAATTCTATCACTTGGAAAAGGATAGTATAAAATTAATTAAAATAGAGGAGAAGGGAAATATAATGGAAACCTAAGATAACACAAAATTAGGTTTCCAAATAGGTTAACATTATAAGGAATTGAAATTATGGACAAGGAGGGCATAACTTCCTTTAAGTGGATGTGAATTATTTTTAATAATGATATATTTTTCTAGGAAACATTTCAACAAGGAAAAATATTTTAACCTAAAAGATTATTTTTCCTTGATGAAATTGAAAAAAAATGTAATAAAATATTAGTTTGTAGGAATCTAATCATATATGTAAGATTAATAAAGATCACCCCTACATAGTGATTCTTTAGGACTCAAAATTTAGAAAAAAATATTGAGTTTTGGAAATTTTACAAAATAAAGGATCTATAAAATACTATATAAATTTCAAGATCTATTGATAAACCCATGATCTAGCCCCCATATTGGAAAGTTTTTTATTAATAAAATTTCATTCTCTCTAAATATGCGTAACAATGAAATCAGTTTTCTTACAACATTAAAGGTAGTTATCACATGTCGCGACGTTCCTCTAATAGGGATATGAAATATTGAGCATGATACCATGCACAATGAATGAGTAATCTAGTACAAGCGATGTCTTTGTCTAACTATTGATTCTACAAAAATGTATTTCTTGGATAAAACCTTATATCTAATCATTGTATGATCTTTTTCTCCCATATTCATTTGTGAATCCTGATATGGATCCTCCATTAGAGTCACTGAAATTTCCACCACAACTTTAAGGTCCAATATTACCCATGGAAGAACCATTTATATTAATTTAAATCCAAACTATTATTGAAGGATTCCAAAAATTAGGTATGAATCCATAATTACGTCTATAAGTACCTCAAATATTCATCCTATCAATGTTAGATAGTTCATTGATTAATTTTCCTTCCCTTCTAATATTTTTGTTTTCTACTACTCAAATCTCAATGAGATTGTTTCTCATGAAGGAGTTTACCTCGATGGGATGCCCATTAAACCTATTTCAGTTCCTACTCCATCATATACGATGAAATACCATGAAAATAGCTATCTAAATAACGTTCTTTATATTAACTGACCCCTCATGGAGTTCACAAAAAGAAAAAATAGATGATATTTCCTCTTCATTGAAGGAGACCACTTCAAATATTTCACAAATAGTATTCCATAATTCGATGAAAAAAAATTTAAAATAATTTTTTTTGAGGGAGTCATTAATAGTGTTGATAACATTGAACATAGTTTAATGTTACTTCCCATACCTCATTAAAAACTCATATGCAGAAATTCTATCATTGGAATCCTTTAAAATGATAGTAAACCATGAGTGTTCAATCCAAGATTTGGAGAAAGTATGAAGCCAAGAAGGATTTTCTATAGGTATTCCCATGGAAAAGTTATAATACATATAACATGTGACAGTTTCATTCCTCACTTAATGCTAGAAAAATATATCCTTAATGGGAATAAAATTGTAATTATATATATTCTATCTAATTAGAGATGGTTAAAAAATCAATAAGTAGGAATATTTGATCATTTATATCGATATCTTGATTATAATCTTATTTTTAATGGTCTCATTCGGAGGAGTGTCCATACAATTGTCACAATAAAACTATATATTAGAATTCAAATAGGCCACCTGTCTATTTTGATTCATCAAAATTGAGTGGTTCAATTAATACAATCCATATGGGTGTAAATAAATAATTATTATTCCCATAATCATTTATTTTAAAAATTTATTCATTAAGAATTTATTACTCACAATATCTATTTTGATGATCAACCAAAGGAAATGAGTTTGCAATGAATCATTTAATAATTCCAAGTTCTTGATTCCTAGACTCTCTTCTTAAGGGTCTTACAATTGATATTCCATTTTACATTAACTTCCTTGAATTAAAATATTGATCCACTTGAAATGAAATTTTTAAAACACTAAATAAGATTCATAACCAAGGAATAAGACCAATTATACACCATAAAAGGGAACACTAGTTTGGGAATGGAAATCCCATTAACAAGGGGAATTATCCCTATTAGTTATAGGGATTTACCCTTCTATATGTGGAGATGATATTTTAAACTGTCAGAGAAATCTCCAAAATGAGTGGGGTTTTTTGGATGTGAAAAAAGGGTATAACCATATATTGGAAGGGAAAAAATCCCTAAAAAATGATGATCCATATCTCAATAATTATTTCCTATGGAAGATAAAATGTTTAAAGAAGAGGGACTGATATTTATTTTAGCTTATGCATTTATCTGAAATGCATACACAGTGTTAATAAACCACCTTGATAGAGTTAATCTTCTATAGTCCTTTCTGAATAAAAAATTAAGGTCATCAATAGAAATTTTATTAGAGGATATCATCACCCCTCTCCCAATTTGTATGATCTCATGATATCCCTTTTACACATTATCAGAAATTCAAATTCTTAAATATCCATATGTAGTTCTGAATAAAATAGTAGAAAGAAGTCATATTTACATAATTCCATAAAATAAAAAAAACCTTCGCGGCTACCATTAACCAAAGTTTATTTTCTAAATACTTTAGTGAAGTGTATAATCAAATCATTAAATAGATCATGGAAGAAAAAATACTATATAATTATAGAAATGAATTTTTCATTTATGGTACCAAAATCCATCCTTATATAATGTTTTTGAGAAATTATAAAATTCCTCAAACACTTTATGAGAAGATTTTTTCTTTTAGAGGAAGTAAGAAGACAATCCAGAATATTCCATCCATTTACAAAGCTATACTATTTGGGTGAAACCACCAAACAAATAATTGTTGATATCCATGTATTCATGATATTCCTAATAATTTTATTCAAAGAGTCAGTAAAAGAAACATTTCTGATGTAACTAATGAAATCAACATCATCATATATAGGGAGAGGAACCAAAAAATCAAATTTAAACTACTTAGGAAGAATTCCATTCCTTAAAAAGATTGGAATAATTTTCATTAATTCATAGTGAAATATATCACATTATTACTAGAAAAATATGTTGGTGAACCCTTAAGGACTAGGAAAACTACATGAATTAAGAAATAAGAATGCATCTTTGACCTACATCAATTCCAGTATACTTTTGTGCATCCCATTTTCCATGGAATCAATAATTTCACGGTATAATATCTCTAAAATCAATAAGATAAAAAGATATTACATTATTGAAAAGTCTTTTATTGTATTTCACAATATGATCTCTGATCTTCTATAATCCAGTGATAATTTCACTTCTATTCTTTAGATAAGTAATATGATTCGAATCCTTCCTAACCATTTTTATACCATTAAAGAATTTTATGTTCCGGTCCCCCTATATTAACCATTTTACTCTAAATTTTTCCTTTAGGGCTATCTCTTTTAAGGATATTTTATCAGTATGATTAATAGACATCTAAACCTCATTATTAAAATGATCTAAGTTAAAATACCCATCATTCATATCTTTAAGATCTTCATCCTTATTTTACAATGATTTAATACCCCTTCAATTTTAGAGAGGACGCTCTGTCTCAAATTTCTAAACATGGATTTAATTACCATTATATTATAATCATAATAATGTAGGTTATCCATAAATTTAGAAGTATACCACACTTTCTAAATAATTCTGCTCTAATATGGATTATTAACCTAAGAATTATTAAATCTAAAGGGAAAAGGGCCCCATTCCTTTTTATTAATGTTTGTAAAGACCCCAATTCCAAAAACCTAGAGATGGGTTCTACATAATTATATTATCATAGATAAAACTAATATATCCATATAAAATTGACCAGTTTAGAAATTTAGGAAATCTAGATAGTAACATGATTATCATATTACATTATAAATATAAAATACAAAGAATTAAAAAATCCATCCATCTTTGATATTAATCATTGTATCCCTATTTATATATTGTGTGTTACGAAAAAAATAAAAGGGTGAGATCATATTATTATTAAGTGTTATATATAGTATAATTTATCAATATTAAATAAGTAATGATTAGTATAGATATTTAAATAACTAGAAACATAAGGAATTTAATTAATAACATGAGAAAAAATTGCATCCCAATATAATATCAAAATGGTAATATCAGGGATAATAATAACTAAACTTTAAATAATGGATATTATTAATATTGGATTTCATTATCTCTGACATCATGAAATGTAAACCATAAATACCCTGTTCTAAAATAGTTTAAATCTACGGGAAGGTATACAAAAAAACCCACTTAATTCTAGAATACTGATTTGTCTCATGAGACCTGTCAATTCATTGAGTGGCTATATAATTTCTGGACCCAACCATAACTTCTTGTCCAATGTATTCCTCATATATTAAATGATCAATTGAATTCATAAATAAAATACATTGTCAAAAAATATATGTATTGAGTAATTAATGCATATTTATCATTATTTCCCTAGTCAATGAAAACAATATATATAAAAATGGTATATTTCTTATGTTATAATCATATCTATGATACACATAATATTAATATTTAAGTGAAATTTAATTTCTAATGATCAAAATAAAGTGAATTTATTAAGTTATTATTAATGTTCTCAAAATCAATCAGCAGTTGAGAGATAACTATTTGAGTAGTTGATTTTATAATAAAATAAATTTTTCTAAAGAATTGAAAAAATAAAAATGAAACATTTAAAATTAGATATCATAATTATTTTCCATTTCATAATCATTTAAATATTATAGAATAATCTAAAGGGTGTAAAACAGTTATAACTATGGGAAGTTCATTAATGTTGTATACATACACAAACATTCTATTTTTTTTAATGAAAGTTGAAAATGACCTTTTTGTAAAAAATAATAAATATTCGATTAAAACCCTTTAAAATTCATGTTTAACATACAATTTCCTTAAATAGTCATTGGAGTAATAAAAGGACTTCTGTAAAGAACTAATGGAAAAATATGGATGTGAAGAAAAATATACCCGATAAAAAAGGGAAATAAGATCAGCTTTACATCTAAACATTTTTATTAAAATATTAATATGAATTAAATAATTAATCATCCTAAATAAATATATATTTTTGTTAAATACAGTAAATGGAAAGTATATGCACCACATAAAAGAACATGGTGCATACCATTAGAATATACCTCAATAAAAGGAAATTGAGACAATATCATTTATTTAATTTTCAAAATTTTTTATACATTCATTTAACATCATGTTTAAATTTATATTTTGTATAATTATAAAATAAAAACTATATATATTTATAATATTATATATAATCATATTATGACAAGTTGTCACCTGTTTTTTAACAATATTTTAGTATTATAATTATTTTGAGTGTTAACTACTTCATTTTTCTATTATATTTTGATTTTGTAGTCTTATTCCTCACATATCTATCATGGTTAAATCATATATATAATTTTATTCAATTTATAAATTTTATATATATATTCAATATATATCGATATTTTACTTCGTTCAATGAGATGGTGGGTTGTACTTATGCATGAATGTTGTTTTCAAATTTCAATTGATGAAAAAATATAAATAATAATTCACCAATCCAGGATTATTTTTATCATATATATCTTATATATTAATTTACTTAACTCTTATTACCATCCATATAAATATGAAATGGAAAATGGATCACATCTCTTTGTGGAGGTGGTAGTCTACACATATGCACGAGCGAAGTTATAATTTTCCAATGGATTAAAATATAAGAAGGTATATGTGTTATTATAATTAAAGAAGAAGTTTTTTTTAAAAATATCATATATATTTTTTAGTTTTATATTTATAAAAATCCATTTAAAGTGGTGATAAAAAAAGAATGACTCCACTTTATGGTGAGGGTAATTTGTACATATGCACGAGCAATGTTTTCACTTTTTATTGGATGAAAAAGAGATGGGAAATTGTTTTACCATATACACAATGAAATATAATAATATTTAGGATACTAGAGATATTATTTTATGATGTTTACAATATATAAATTTGAATTATAATAAGAGATAAACTTGAAAGACTCTATAATGACAATTACCTCGTCTTCAGTAGAATTCCATTAGATCTCTAATTAAGAGACTTAGGATCAGTATTTTGGAATGAATAGACCCTTTAAAACATATATAAGGGTGTTTATAATAGAAATTTTCTTGGTTTGGATGTGTTATATGTCTTAAACTGGTATTTAGAATTTGGAGGGAGGGGTATCCTTCTATAAGTGAGGGTAGGGGAATTCTTGTAATTTCATTAAGTATTTGATTAATATAAATTATTTTTATGTAAAAGTGAATAAAAATTGATATAATTAAAATAAAATATTATTATGAGTCTAAATACTCGAAAATAATTTTTTTTTCGATAATTTTATTTATTTCTTCACCCACACCTTTTATTTTTAACCCTTCTTTAACCCATTCTATCATTATCGCATTTTTAAATTTTTCCACACATTAATGATCAAAATGAAACAATATGAGGAAAAATGACCCTTAAAGGCCCATAGATGATTTTTTAAAAAAATATCCCATTAATTTTTCTAAATATAGTATTTTTTATCAATTTTAAACCATTTAATAAAATATTAACTATTATTAATATCAATAATTTCATTTTTGTTAATATTCAATAAATTGGAATTTAAATACATTAAAAATTTAATTCCAATAGAATCCATTAAAACATATTTCATTTGTCAAATAAATATATATAATATTTTGGATACTTTTTATTATTCAAATTATTTTCCTTTTATATTTTTAAAATAATTTATTTTATTTTTTGGTTAATTGAATAAATATTATGTTAGTGTTTCTTAATAATTTATTATAACTATATCACAACTAAAAATTGGAAAACAATTATCATAATAAAAAAATATTTTTCTTTAAAATATATATTTAAAAATGAACATATCTTCTATTTATCCTTATTTCAAAATTTTAAACTTAATAAAACAAATAGAATGTTTTTTAAGCTTTCTATAAATAAATTAATATAATGGTCGAAATCATAGCTAAATGGAAAAAATATTATTTATTTTAATGTGTTATGATTATGAAGAATATAGGTTCATAAAATGAAATTAATGAAAGATTTGAGTTTATTTTCTTGTCGTATCATATTGTTTTTAACCTTAATTTTAAAATTTACTCATACCATGGTGATAATTATTTACTATGGTTACTATGCATAATCATAAAAAATATAAGGGACCTATATTATAAAGATGAAATTACTGATTGAAAATATGTATTCTACATTTTATTATTTAATTTTTATAGGTAGAATTAATTAATTTTAAATTAAAACTCAAAATGAAAATAAAAAAATATTTTCAAAAAACAATCATTTTATGTATAAAAATGTTTTTACAAAATTCAATAATATAAATGAATAAAATTAATTTTACTAAATCATTCATAACATGATTGAAATAATTTTAAAACAAAATTTAAATTTTTAGGTGTTTGAAAAAAAAAATGTTTTCAAAAAAATTAGGGCCTTTACTATTCATTAGAATCTAAATCATTCCAACAAAATATAAAAATTTCACCCTAAGATAATTTTTATAGTCTAACATAATAAATGATATTATTTTTTATGTTTAATTTTTTTAGTTCTAGATATTAATTATAATATTTCATAACAAAATGTAATAAAAAATCATTTTTGAAGAAAACGTGTTTCCAAAGTATAAAATAACTTTACTAAAAATTGTTTAACTATTTATAGTGGTTTAAAAAAACAAATTACATTAATTTGGTCAGTTATATATATATATATATATATATTAAAATTTAGTTACTACTATTCATATATAGAAATTCAACAGCTAGTTTATAATAGTCACATTTTATTAATAATATTTTTTGGTTTATTAGGCTCGGTGTATCATATCATATACTCTTAGAATATAGTTCTTTTTTTTAAATATTTATGTGTTTCATTATCCCCCCACCTGTGTTTCATTATCCCCCCCACCCTCTAATAAATTTCAACCTCACGATTTAATTCTATTCATGGTAACTAAGGGTTTTAAATTTGAAATATACTCTTGGTAAAACCCACTTTGTAAGCATAGTTAAAAAACATCCTCTTGAAAAGTGGGAAAGGGATGTAATGGTCTTATGGAATATAAAATATCTAGGATTAAAAATAGGAGAAAATTAGTGGGATTTTAAAATATATACATATAATAAAGTAATAATGTCTAAATAACAATGGAGAGTGGAAAATATCATTGATCAAAAGAAAGTGAATGATCATAAAAATGTTAATGACCACAAAACCATAAACTAAAGTGGTGTGAAAATGACCATTGATTCATCCAAAATGAATGAAATAAGATAATATTTCCATTCAAGATTATTTTTTTCTTAGATTTTTGGAATTTTATTTCTATTTAGACAGAAAACATAAGGTAATATACTTATGTGACATGTTAAATTTCATCCTTTAATTAATTTTCACCAAAATATCATTTTTATCTCCAAAATATTAGTATTTTAGATGAATTTTTTATACCTAAAGCACTAAAATAAACATATAATATTTCACATAATCTAAAAAAAAGATAAAAAATCTATTCTTATGGTCTTTTTAATTTATCCATAATAGAAATGGTTACCACAAGTTATGATAATAACTAAAATGTGTAATCCATAATATGAAGAAATAATAATTTTTAGCATGAAATTTACACAATAACATCAAGGAAAAAACTTATATTATTTCATAAATAAATAACCCTTCATCCTAATGAACCTAAATGACCACAAAATTAAATAAATTATTAACATCAAGGGTTATCTTAAAACCTTCATTATTAAACTTTAGAAATTTAATAGCATTCCTCCATAAATAATCTATTATGTTAAACCAAAAGGTTAGGTATATACCTTAACCCAATAAAATATCTCCTAAAATTTCTTCAATCACATCAAAATCCCAAAAATTAAGAAATATTTCATCCTATAATATGGTTACAAAAATTTACTCAATATTTAAACGTAAAATAATTTTAAAAATTTTCATACTAACCATGTAATCTGGTTGAATGATGGTAGGCATAACACCCTTATGTCCCTTTAGTTGTGTGTTACCGGGTGTGATGAGTTGTCAAAATAATATAGGGTTATCATTTTTATAAAACTATAATGTTTCCAATATGATTAAAACCTTAAAAATAATATTAATTATCAAATCACTTTTATGTCACTAAAACTTATTTTTCCACAAAATTAAATAATCTTACATGAGTATTATTACATTAACATCAATTATCATATTAACCATTATTGTTATCAATAATTTTAAAAATATATCCTAAAAATATAAAATAATTATTCCTAAAATAAAATTTTCACTAAAACATAAACTAAACCAAAGGGTTGTATAACCATAAATGACCCAAAATATCCTTATTCATGATAAACTCTCATCACATAAAACCTCAAAATGGGTATATGTGATTTTAAAATTATTATTATCTTTATACATATAAACCCATAATGGTACCTAAAATCAATATACTATCCCCATATAAATCACAATGTTTGTGTATTTGGGGGATATACACAAAGTTTTGCATAGGGTTACGTTCTATATTATATGTTTTCTACATTCTAGTTCATGAAGTATCTACTAAACTTTCTCTAATACCTATGGTTATGACCCCAAATCTAGTAACCCATAGATAGTGTCTACTTTATGAAATTTTTATAGACCCAATGGATCTCACTGTGTAGGATTGAACAATTTAATAGTCTTATAAATCTAGAAACATAAATTATTACCATATTACATTTGAAATATAAAATGCATAATATGAAAAAAATTATTCACTCTTTGATATTTTTATTAATATCCTTCTTTACATCTGAAGTGAAAATAAAAGAAGAAAAAGGGTGAGCCCATATTCTCAACAAGGGTAATTTACAGTGGAAGTTACCACGAGTGAATAACACATAATAAATATGGAAAAGTAAATAACTGAAAACACATTCCAAATAATCAATATATTGAGTACAAAATGAATCCCTAGATAATATAAAAGAATATTCTAATATAAAATAATAACTAATTCATATATGAGGTAAATTATTAATATAAGTTTCATGATCTCAGAGATCATAAAATCTATGCCATATAGGCCTTGTTCCAAGATAGTTTAAAACTATTCGTAGGTATACACCAAAAACCCATTTAATTCTAGTTTACTGATTTTTCTCATGGTACCTATCAATTCATTAAGGGGATATAAAATTTCATAACCCACCTATTACATTATGTAAAATTAATTCTTCATATATTGAATGATTAATTCAATTCATAGAAAATATTATTTATCAGTGAATATCGTTATTGAGTAAAGAATGATAATTTTTTAATATTTCCTCAGTTAATAAAAATATCAA
Organism: Viscum album; assembly: GCA_963277665.1. Lineage (NCBI taxonomy): Eukaryota > Viridiplantae > Streptophyta > Magnoliopsida > Santalales > Viscaceae > Viscum > Viscum album. The sequence goes on from OY728160.1 coordinate 1,944,767,693, forward strand.
ATAATACAATAGTATATGGATACCTTATATAAATTTAATGACTAATGATCATAAGAATTTTTATGTTTCTGTGATTACTAATGTCCACAAAATAAATCCAAAGGTGAGAGATGGATGTCTGAAAAGTATATTTTATTATAAAATAAACTATTTTAAACAATATAATAAAATGGTAATGATAATTTTAAAATAATATTTAATAATTATTTTTCATTTAAAAATCATTAAAATCTTATAGATGAATCTAATTATTTTAAAAATAAATTAGTGGTGGGAAATTTTGTTAAATTTTTATACAAGAAAAAATCCTTTTGATTATTTGTAAAGAAAATGGAAAAGGTCATTTTAGGAAAATAATAGGATGATTAATTTTAAAAAAATTTATTAGTTTAAGTATATTTTTTTTCTCAAATAATTAATTTTTTAATAAGAAGTACTTTTTTATATCAATTTTGAAAAAATATGGACATGGAAGAAAAATATACACATTCAAAAAGAGAAATAATATCAATATTTCTTTTAAACATTCCTCTTGAAAGAGTAACATGAATTCAAACATTAATATAATGAATAAATATATATTCATGTCAAATACCTCAAATATTTATTTAATACACCACATAAAATAACTTCGTGAATAATATTAAAATATGCTTCTATAAAAGAAAATTGAGACAGAATCCCTTACCTCACATTTCACTTAACTCGTGTGTTCATTTAAAATGTAGTATAAATTTATATTTATTATAAAAATAAAAAATAAATATATACATACAACTAATACCATATATTATACATTTAAAATAATTCATCTCATATTTGATAATAATATTTTATTATTATCATATTTTGGGTGTTAACAACTTCGTTTTTCATTTTTATTTTGATTTTGTAGTCATGGTCATTATGTATTTCTCATGGTTCCATCATAACTATAATTTTATTCAAGATATTAATATCTTATATTATAAATAAATATTTATATTTATAATTTTCTATAAAATGTAGATATAGAAAAATAAATTACACCATTCATGGAGATATTACGTCTTCCAAACACATGAATGTTGTTTTCACTTTTCGATGGATGGAAAAAAAGGAATCGTAAATAAAAATTCAACTTTAATAAATAATTTATATAATATATATATATATATATATTATATTTTCTAAATCATCCATTATTACCATCTATATAAAGCATAAATGAAAAACGAATCATATCAGTTTGTGGAGGTGATAGTCTTCCTTTATGCACGAGCAATGTTATCATTTTCGAATGATTGGATAATAAGAAGGTATATATGATATTATAATTATATAATCACATTTATTACATAAATATAATATATATTCATTATTTCAATCCTTAAAACCATCTATGTAATGTGGTGTTGAAAATTGAATTACACCGCTACGTGGAGACGATAAGTTGTACATACTTATGAGCGATGTTTTTCTTTTAATAGGATTTAAATGAGATGGAAAGTTTTTTTGAAATAATAATAATAACCCATAATAATATTTATGATATTTAATTTATTATTTTATATTGGTTACTACATATTAATAATAATGAGAAGAAAAAATAATCTTTAAAGACTTGATAGAGGCAATTGCCTCTTCTTCAGTAGTCATACTTTAGATAACCAAATATTGGACTTAGGGTAGGACTTTTGGAATGAAAAAACCCAATTAAACAATAATAAGGGTGATAATAAGTGATATTGGTACTTTTTGGTAATGATAGATGTCTCAAAGTGGTGGGATGAATTGAGAGATAGTTGTGTCCTTTTATAAGTGCAAGGAGGGGAATTCTAGGAATATCAAAAAGTATTTAATTACTATAAATTATATTTTATTTCCAAATGTATAAAATATGGAATAATTGGAATATAAAATAATAATGAGTTAAAATAATCTCATTAAGTAAAATTTGGACATGTTTTAGTTGTGTTTTCACCCTTATCTTTTAGTTTTAAACCCTCATTTACCCTTTTTTAAAATTACTACAATATTAATGTTTCCCACTTTTTAAGTGTCCAAATGTCACCATATGAAGAAAAAACACATAAATAGACCATGGTTAATGCTTTCAACCATATATAATTCATCTCTATGAATATAATATATTTTTTAATTTTAAATTATTTAATAATATATTATTTAATATAAAAGTTCATAAATATTAGTTTTTACACAATTCATTTAATTTCAATTTCAATACTAAAATAAAATGTAGAAATTAAAATATAATAATTTAAAACACCTTTGAGATATCATATTTATATATAAAGTTTCTGGGAAATATTAAATTATTCAAATTATATTACTTGTAGTATTTTTTTTTAAATTATTTATTTTATTTTTCTACTAATTTAATAAATAATGTGTCAGTGTTGCATATGCATTTAAGGTAATTTTTTAATTACTAAAAATTAATATATATATATATATATTTATTTATAAAAAATATTTATAACTTAATGTAGCATGATTTTATCCGTATGTGTGAAATTTAATGATAATGAATAAAATAATTTACATGTAAAAATCATATCCAAATGAAAAAATGGTCATATATTAGAATATTTGAAGATTTTGGATGAAATATGTTCAATAAATAAAATTAATTCAAGCTCTAGGGACTTTTTCTAGTCCATAACATTTTATTTTTAAACTTAATTACATGATTTACCCTTACTATGTTGATATACTATGGGTGTTATTCATAATGAAGAAAATAAAAGGGAACTATTTATGAAAATTTGACCTCATTATTAAAAATAGGTAATCCAATTTTTGTGATTTATGTTCTAATAGTGTTAGTAATTAATTTAAAATCAATACACAAAATTCAAGGAAAAATTACTTTTCAGAAAAAAGATTTTTGTGTATAATAATTTATTTATACCAAATTCAATAATAAAATTTATTAAAATGAATATAAAATTATTTTTATATAATTAATAGATTTAATTTTACCTTTAAATATTTTTAATACAATATTTTTCATTGTAAGTAATTAAAACAAAATATAGTTTTCAGTAAAAATCGGTATTTTTCACTATTCACTTTAAACGAAATATTTTGAGAGGAATTAAAAAATTTCACCGTAGGATAATTTTTTATTATTTTATAAAAAATTATATTATTTTTATAAAATAAATTTTATATAATTTATGAAAATTAAATATAATATTTTCTCATAAAAGTAATCAAATAAATCATTTTTGATGAGAATGTGTTTCTAAATCATAAAATACCTTTTTTGAAAATTGGGTACTTATTTATTAATAGTTAATTAGTAGATTAATATTGACTAGGTACTTTATATATATCTCATAATTTAGTTAATATTTTTCATATCCACCAATTCAATGTCTATGTTATAACGATCATATTTAAATAATAATAACTTGTAGTTTTTAGGTTCAGTGTTGCGTGTCATATATGATATTGAATATGGTGTTCTTTTAAAATATTTTTGTGTTAAAATTATGTTCATTAGGATAGTCGGATGATTAAAATTATCTTTATTATATTCCTTAATTGAATCTCCTTACCCTCCCCCAATGCACTGAAATTAACAAAACTATGATCCATCTTGCTATCCACAATCATATTCCATAATTTCTTATACTGGGTGTATTTATCCCCTGAATAGGGATATCCACTAGTTCTTTAGATTCAATAAATTATTAAAAATATCTATTTTAAATATAAATAAGAGTCTCACTCTATCTCTCTAATGTTCTGAGAATAAAATTATAGTCCCAAAAAATCACCCATAACCCCTAAATGCTCTTCTTGTGCTTCTTAATCTCCTCACATAGAACCCATATTCCCTAGTAGTTGGTGTGAGAATAATTGATAGAGGAAAAAATTCCATTCCTTAATGGTAATAATGGTTTTAATTATATAGAACCCATTTTTAATTAGGGTATAACTTATGACTCTTTTTAAGAATAGAACCCAAAGAGTTTCTATCACCATTGACTATTGATTAATTCAAGTAGTATTATAATCCATATATTGGAGCTTAATTCCATTAAAGTGGATCAGGTTATTCTTGGGCTCAATAATTCCCATAATAAAATGTTGATGATATAAAAGAAACTCTTAGGAGTCTATTTGGTTTCCATATTATCTATTCCCCTATAGTTCCTATATTGAATATTTATCTTTTACCTTGTTTAAACATTTATTTTTATGGAATAACAATATTTTGAATTGAAAATTCAGTGGAACGTAGAACATGAGATGGTATTTTAAATACATATAATTCATTAAATTTATAAAAAAATAAATCCATGTGAAATAAATTAATTATGAAAAGAAAATAGTGGTATATATGAATTATATATCAATGAAATAAAATTGAGATCAAAAAACACTTACCTTAATTTCTAAATTGCACTAAAGCACTCAAATATCATGTATAATAAAATAACTATATTTATCTCTTATTTAATAAACTTATACCTAATTATTAAAATTTTTACTTCTCCTTTATAATCATTCATTGTGTTTATATTTATAAGATATTATCTATTTTTAACTTTTGTTGTGACTAATCATGGTATTTTTTACTAGTTTTGAGATAATGTTATCGGTATCCAGTATTATCCTAAAGACCAGAATTCATAGATATTAAAATGTATGATAAATTATTCTCTATAATTATTTATAATATTATAATTTCATTCTACTGTATTTTTTATGATATTTATTGACAAAACTAGTAATAAGAGAGATTTGGTTATTCCTAACAAGCAAACGTTGGTATGTTTACTAATACAATTAATGTTCATGTTACCATTCCGAAAACAAAAAATAAAATTTATATTTTTTTATTTATATCATATATTGTAATAAATCAATTTCTCATTATCATCCATGATATTATATTATATCATTCTTCAAGTAGATTGTTAGACTAACCTCAACATGAACATTATATAATTAAGGGATTATTATGAAGATGAAGGTTGATTTTTTTTCTGGAATAATATCATTAATATAGAATCATAATGAACTAATTTAGTTACTTTTTAGATTTTTCATCATATTTTAATAGGTATTAATAAATAATAAAAAAATAGATGAAAATGAGATATGTTACTCAGTGAAAGTCATAGTCTGCACCACACACAACTAACATTTTTATTTCTCAAATAATGAGTTGAAAATAAAGTTTATTATAAATTTTTTCTTTATAGAAATTATTATATAGAATATTTCATATTTTTTCTTCAATTTCACCTTAATTATTATTTACGATAGTTTATGATAAAAAATAGAAGTCATATCTTCATGGAGGTAGTAGTTTTCACAACACAAAAATGATGGTATACAATTTATTAATAGAAAATGTGAATGGTGATAAAAATTATTCCATTTGATTAAAAGTATTCAGTATAAAAACAATAATAATATCATAATACAATTACTAAGAAAATATATTTTTGATATTAAGTATGAAATGAAAATAAGTTTGGATGAAAAGAACACACACTAAGGATTTGGGATTTCCATTGGAAAACTCCTTAGAAATTTAGGTATTAATAAAATATATTCTGTCCAAAGGTTCAATGAAAATGAAATTATCATAAATGAATTATAATGGTTATATTTTTAGGTGAAACCCTAATTATTTTACTGGACTTGAAGTGGTCGTGGGAGGCCCCTTTTTTAAGTGGTTAGAGTGGAATTTCTGTAATTATGAGAACTTACTATAAATGGAGAACATGTAAAAAATATCATGTTGTACAAAAAATTTACAATAATAGAGTGGGGATGATATAATTTCAAAAATACCTCATTAATTAATTTTTTCCTCTTTTATAAACATGGTTCTTAAATCCTTCAATCTTGTAATTTATACTTTTACCATTTATTGTTTAACTGTGGTAACTAATTTGTCCCTAAGTAATTTATTACTATAAAATTTCAATTAATACATAATTTGGACCTAATTATTCTATATATTAAATCCTTTTTATCATTTAAAATTTCTATGCGTAAGATAAATCAATTTTAACATGAGCGCATGTAAAGCATAAAAACCAATTTTTAAAAAGGTGTATTTTTAAGAATAAAATTTATATACAGGGAAAAGTTTTCAATAGTTGATTTACATTAAAAAAATAAAATTGCAAAAAAATAATAATTATCAATATTTAAATGAAATAAAAATATTATTTTTACAAAAATAATATTTAATTAAAAAAATGACTAAAAATGGTTTCTTCTATTTGAAAATATTTCTTATATTATTAAACATATGTCTTCTAACATAATCATTGTGACTTCCCCAAAGCCAGAAAACCATATTTAGTGATACAAAACATAAAATTTACGTTTATGGCTTTCATACAGATAAATGTGAGCCAATTGTTTCTTTCCAAAACTTACAACATCAAAAAGAAATATTGAATCACTTATATACTGAAGGAACTTTTATGTTTCGAGTTTTAAGAATTATCACAATGTCAAAACAATAAGGATTTATAAAAAAATGGTTTATAAGGTCTTCATAAGATCCCATAAAATTATCCTCACATGAAACTTTTATAGAAATAATTCAATTGTAATCATTAATCATAACCTGGGGAAAAGAAAACATAAGTTAGTTAAACTCAAATTCACAAAGGCAACGCGCACCATTTGTCAGCGAACCACTCGTCCCCTCGACTCCGTGGGAACTGGCCCAAGCCCAAGGGTTGGCCACCTTGGGCCTAGCTGGGGGCGTGCGGCGCGCAGGTGGGCAGGCCAGCCCTATACCTCGTTACCCATACAACACGTTTTGCCCCCGTGGGCGTGGTGGAGTGGTCGAAGGCTCCGCTTCCCTCAGGGGAGGTCGGGGGTTCGAACCCTGTCAGGGGGTATGCTATAAAAAGAATGTTCACCACACGCGGTGCACGATTGCACGCCGGTTACCCAAGCGTTTACGCGGCACCGGCCCCCGTTGGGGAACTGGGATTCACCCTTTGGGTGGGCCTGGGGAAGGTAGGGGATTTTCGAGCCACTGCACGCCTGACCACGTAACCACTCGTGGGCTGGGCCATCACCCGCATTGTTTCCCGGCCCCTGCCTTTTTTTATAATAAAAGAAAGACATAAATACCATGATCGTTAATAATGAAACATGGAATAAATATTTTATAAAGGAATGAGTGAATGGAATCAATAATCAAGAGTCATTTGATGTCAATATTGATCAAAGGAAGCATTTATAACCTATAGTAATCATAATGAGAACAATTTTTTATATTGGAAAAATTTCTTCCTAGCCCTTTTTATACACATTTTAAAAATAATTAAATCCCAGTTAAATCCATGGTAGAAACACTCTTTTAACTCTCTCCTTATTTCATATTAACACAAGGAACAATATTCATTGCATTATAGAGTTATAATAGGGCTCACCCTTCACAGAAACTATATTGGGCATAATTATTCTTCATGATCAATAATGGGGATGAAACCATCATATAAGATACATTAGGCTCACCTGTTCTTCATCAAAAGATTTCATGTACTGCTTGTGAATAAATAATTTAGAAGTATTCACTTTTAAATCAAAAAAATAATCAATAACTTGATTTAATCAAGGAAAAGAAGAAAGTTACATGAAAATATCATAATAAATCCTAAGAAAGAATAAGGATAATATCATTACAATATATCCCCAATGTATTTTTTATAACATCAATAATTGTTTAAATTTAATGAATTTAAATACCATTAAAATAAAACCAATAAAATATATGAGGAAAATAAACTTTTCACTTTGAAAATAACTTTTAAAAAAATAAAAATTCACAAAATATTGTGAGAATACTTTTCATTGATAATAAAACTAGAATATATAATGGAATATTCGAGGAAAATAAGGGTCACGATGGTATGAAAACTAATTCCATTTTCAATGATAAAAATAATTATTTAAAAAAATAAGGGGAGTCTAAAGTGATCCATTTAGAGAACATAAAGAAATTTATTTTCTAAAATAATTTTATTATAAAGTCATAAATAATGTGAAAAAGATTTATGAAATCATTTTTTTTAGAATTTTTTTAAAAACATTTTATAAATCATGGATATAGTGGTGAATGATTCTTGATCTACATCAATCTACAAGATGATATCACTTACAAACGAAATTCATGATTTTTATTTAATAAATAATAGAAGGAATGGAAATTAAACATATAAAAAAATCTTACCCCGAGGAGAATAAATGATATGTGGTTCAAGAAAATAAAATCAAATGATTCCCCCAATGGAACCTCAAACATAAAAACCCTGAAATGAAATGACACTATAAAATAAGGCCATTATCACTTTGGTAACTTTTCAATCATATGATCTAGGAAACAATATCATTAAATAAAATAGTAAATATCATTAACAAAGGTATATTAATTATATAAAATTTAAAATGGGTATCATATACACCTTATAGAATAATATGGCTTCATGTTATAAACGTATGTCCTGAAGAAAGACAATTTCATTTGAATAACACTTTTAAAGATCATATCATTGAATTGAGATTTAATTAATGGATTGATTTTGTGTTTAAAATATAAATCCATAACCAAAAAAAATTAATTATTGAATTAAACAATTTATGTTTATATTCACACATAATCATGGAATAAAAATGTCAACAAAGAAGAGTTGTAACCCAACAAAATGAAATAGTCTTAAGGAATCCTTTACAACTTTGTTGCTTTCAAATAAAATCCCCTTGAATAAAATAATTCATGTTTGAAAATAAAAAAAGCATGAAGTATAAAGGATTCTTGATATTATTTAAAATGGTATCATATACACCATATAAAATAAAATATGTTCATATACTTAAAATATTCATTAATGAAATAAAATTGAGAAGATATAACTTACCTCTAAATAAGATATGTTATATATGTCCATTAATACTGCAATAATGAGCTACTGTAATATATTTTATTTATGATGAAAATTTTACAAGTTTAATAACATATCCTTAATATATATGTTGGTCGAAGTGGATACTCAAGAGGGGGGGGGGGGGGTGAATTGAGTTCTAATTAAAATTTCTGTTAAAAACTTTTAGGATTAAAATCCCCCAAGTTAAAACGGACCATTCAATTAAGGCAATAGAGATATAAGTGACTTATTGTTCAACAGGTTTCTCAAAGGTTGATTACTCCTCAGTTGAATCAGTATGAGAACTAATTCCACTTTTGAAACAAGTTTACTGAACGAATCACATATACACAGTAACCAGAACTAACTATCAGATTAAATGTAAAAATAGATTTCTGTCTTTTCTAATATAATCACAACGAATAAATGTAAAACAAAGTAATGGAAATATGAACACAACAATTTAAACAAGAGGTTAAGTCTTAAGTCAAGACCTAGTCCTCTTCACTTGGTGATCACCTTCCACCAAGAAATTATATTAAAAACTGATACACAACCTGTATCGGGATTTACAACAGTTTTTCACAAACTGTCTTGGTTTTGTAACCTCTTACACAATTATATGTGGGAAAAAATAAACTACCAAGCCACACTAGACTTCTTTGACAGTTATGTGTGGGAAAAAAATGTAAAGAAAGTTTGGTATGGGGATTTTCAGTATCCCTCAGTTCAAGAAAGATTCAGTGTGTGTAACATAGACAAACTACTCAAAAATGTAAAATAATTAAACACAATAGAGATTAGGATAGTAGGGATGGGTTTAGAATGCTCTGTTGTGTTGACAGATCACCTCTGGACTCGTTGGAATGAAGGAAATGATGTTTTTGTCCTTCTCTGCAAGTTTCCTCCAAAACAGAGTTTCGCAAATTCTAGGTTCTGACATCCAGATGTAGAGATAATCATCTTCTTGGATTTAAAGATCTTTATAGCACACCACTACAGCTTGAGAAAGGTTCTTTCAACAGATCTTTGTGAAGCTCTGTGTTCCTCTAAAAGAGTTCTTGAGTGTTGTGTTCCTCTAAATGAGTGCTTGAGTGTTCTTCTTCTTTAGATGCTGTATGTTTCTCTCTTATGTGTGTATCTTCAATATGCCCACCACCCTTGTCTCTATTGGCTGTCTCTACTTATGTATATATATATATATATACTTTTACAGTTCAGCTTTTTCTCATTTGGTTTCAGCAGGGGCCGACAAGAGAAATGTTTCAAACTCGTGTGGTCTTCCTCGTCCATCGTACTGTTTCCTAATGTGCCTGAAAGTATCATTAAATAATTTCAGATGAATTAATTTGTCCAGACATGACCTTTATAATAATAATAATAAAATTAATAAAGAAAATAATAGAATATCATTAGACTGGTAGCAAATTCATGTCACACGGTAGACTTCAATGGTAGTCTCTCCAACTATGGACTTCATCGGTAGGCTATTCAACTGTGGGCTTCAACAGTAGGATTGATCAGCAGTAGACTTCAACAGTAAGATTCTAACAGTAGTTTTGTAATATCAAACTACTTCAATAATGAACTTTCCATTGGTAGACTATTTCAGTAGGAAATTTCATTAACTGTGGAATATATCCATCAGTAGACTTTGAACAATAGTTGAATATCTCAACAGTAGGCGTTGTCTAGCGATAGCCTTCTACTAACGACAGACATGTCCAACTGTATACTTGAATAGTGATGCTCTCAATAGAAGAATTGAGAAAGATTCTGACGGTGAACTTCTAACAGAAGCCTTGCCACAGTAGTAACCTTGTGGTGCTGACTCTTTGTCTGTGAGCTTTGATAAGAAGATCAACGGTAGACTTGTGATAGTGACCTTGTACCGGTATATTAGTGACTGTAGGTCTTCAATAGTAACCTTATAGGATCAGTGACCTTGAGTAATAGTGAGCTATAACGGTGACCTTGAATAGAAGGATCTTACCAGTAGCCTTTAACAGTGATCTTATATTTAGATAAATGTAAACTGTAAGCTGATGAAACTGAATTATGAGACTAAGAATATAATTTGTTTAGGATAAAAAATATAAATACAGATTAAAAAGGGTTAGCAAATGGCTTAATATATCATGGTATATATTTAAACATGATTTGGGATTATCAAAACAGGTGAGTCCAACAATATCCCCCTTTTTGAAAATCACAAATTATGCCAGTATGTATTAATGATAGATATCATATATAATATAGTTACTAAACATAGATCTAAAATGTCTCAAGTATCAGAGATTAATAAGAGTGTAAAACCATAAAATATTGGTACATGGTATCAGAGAGAAAGGAAGAAAAGATTCATCATATTATCAAATTAGAATATTAGAACATTTCTCCCCAATCACATGATTACTCTAGAATTAGCATATAATTAGAACAGTATTTCTACCCCTTTGTGATTAGAAAAAATAAACACAAATAGAGAAAACAAATAAAGTTTTCATTAATGTAAGTACAGTACATGAACCAAAAAGAATACATAGTCCCTATCAAAAGACATAAACAGACTCAATCCACATCATCCGTAGGTAAGTTATCTTTCCCTTTGGAAGAAGAAGATGGAGGATGAGCTGGTGGAACAGCAGGTTTAGGAATTGCTACAGGAATGACTGGAGGGGTAGCAACAGAAGCTCCGGTGGGTCTGTAGTGGGTAGCTCCCTAAGGGATAAGTGGAGTAAGGATTCTGATAGATTCAGTAGGAGACATCGTGTAAGAACCACTGGGTTGATATGTAGGTAAGGCAGGAGGTATGATGATAGGGGTACAATCTACATAGAGAAAGGGTAGAATAAGGTTTCTGAAATCCATAATAATGCCTCCTCCTCTTTCCATAGCAGATAAAAAATCATCTTTATTCTCCAAAAATTTATCCAAAGCTGGGGTCAATTCTCTCAGTTTGCTGACCTACTCCCTGAATTCCTGATTCACTAGAGGCATCTTCATATTCTCTATCAAAAGCTTGAAGTGGTTGGTCATTTGGTGCTTGGTATAGATCTTCTCAAAGTAAGAATCTACCTTATTCTTAATGGCTTCATGAGTAGAAGTAGCTTCTTTCAAGTGTTCATGAACATAACTGTTGACTTCCCTAGTGGTAGAAAGTACTTGAGAATCAGAGGTTCCACCAGTACTGGCATTAGAAAGCTCTTCCTGGATCATAGTTCTGATTTGGTCAATGTTCACAGAGGTGCAAGATGATGGAAGGGGTTTGACTAAGAAAGCTACTGTCTCTTTGAAAGACTGAGTCGAATTACCAATCTCCTTCTGAACAAGTGCATCCTGACTGTTCATGTGTTCTTTGAATGATGTCTTAAAAGCTTCAAAAAATTCCACAAACTGCTTTACTACCTCTTTGATGTATCGAATCTCAACATTCACTTGGTTTTGAGAACTGCTCATGGTGGTCAATGAAGCAATGAGTTGTTTCAGAGCAACCACAACTCCTGTCCAGCTTTCAATTTGAGTATGGAACACTTTAATCTCATTCAGCATTTCTTTCAATGGACTAGACACAACACATCCCAGAGATAGCTCCAGGGATTTCTCCACATTCCTCAGCTCTTCAACAAGGCTATTCTTCAAATCTGCCACTGATTCTCTCGGGGCCACTTTCATTTCAACTTTTAAGGACTCAAGGTCCTATTTGGTTTCCAAATTTTCAGACACAAATATTAGAATACTTTCAGGTAGGATAAAATAATATCTTTGAGGCTGGTCTTCCTCATCAGAATCTCCATAATTGAGTCCAAGTACCATGTACCCTGGATCTGATGACCAACCCTATATGTTATACAACACAGAAACTGAACCAAGATGTTGCTCCCCCTCACTTAGAGCTCTCTCCAGAGTATTCTACTCTACTTGTTCTGCTCTAGGTAACTCCACAGCCTCCTCTGCAACTCCAGCTGATTCAACAATAGTTTTAACTGTTGGTTCACTAGTGGGGTGAGTCACATCCTTCACTAAGTCATCAATGACTTCCATATCAATGGCAGTAGATACCACTCCTTCTTCCTGACTAGAAACTATCTTGTCTATATTATCTATCAGAGGGCTCAAAATGAGCTTTTCTTCTTCATTGTCCTCATCATCTGCTTCAACAACAACCTCTTTTCCTTCATCCTTATCACAAGCTTCCTCTGTCTCATGAGCAGAATGATCTAACTCGGTAGCCTCATCCTCTTCAGAGGTGTCCTTGAAAATATTCTGAGATGCCTCTTCTTCTTCAGTGGTCTCTGTATCACTGTCCTTCATAATAGTCTCTCTTCTTGGCAGTTATTTTGGAGGGCTAGCTGCTCCAAAAGCTACTTTCCTTATAGGATTGTTAGGAAAATTAGGATCACTCCCATTATCAATGGGGGTGTTCTCTCTTTCAGGGTCCACAACTCCTTCAACTTCCTCCTCCTCATTTGAATAAGCCGGTTCTGGTTCATCAAGCTTTAGACCTAGATCTCTCTTGTCTTTTGTCCTAGATGGGTGAGTAGTAGGGTCAAAATTTTCATATACCTTTCCTTCATCATTCACCCATGCCTTCTTCCAGGGATTCCAGCTAATTTTCATGAATTTTCAAATCACCTTGGAGATACAAACATTGTTCTTGGCCACTATCATCTCTTCCTGATTTCCAGCTACACCATTTACCTTTAGCATTACTGAAATATGTTTTTCATGGAATAGGGAATTGGAATTTGAGCTTTCCTTAGTCATATCCTCCAATTGTTCCATTAGTAACCTACATAGGTTAATCTTCTTTCCATGCTTCAGTAAGTACATCAGGAATATGTCTGGGTACTTTAACACTACAAAATCTCCTATCCTGGGACTAATTACATGCTGAATGAATTAGAACAAAAGCCTTTCTTCTCCATTCATCTCAGTTGCAATGATCTTCCTTGATTTTCCATTTCCTGTCAGTTCTTACAGAGCTTTTTCATACTTGAAAACATTACTTTCTGGAGGATCCACTCTAGAGTAGTAATCATATACTCCTTCACGAGGAACTCTCAAACAGGCAGCCCAATCAACAGACAAGAAGCTGACTTCATTTCCATTGACTCTGGATATTGGCTTATGCACATCATCTTCCTCTTCAAACTTCAGATATTTATAGAATTATTTCACAAGATTTGGGTAGTACGGACCATTGTTATTGGAAAAATATTCGGTCCATCCTTGGGAATCTAGTGCCTTTAACACTAATGACTTGCTCGACCGCAGCCATTCTTCACTTAATTCCTTCTCAACAAAAATTTCTCTCTTGGTCAGATGCGGGTTGATAGGTCCCGTCGGGGTATTACTGGTCCCACTAGATTTGGCTCGGGTTCTCTTTGTCCTTGGAACATCCTCATTGACAGTCGGGGGTCGCTTGGTTCTAGCAATCGAGATTGAAGAAGGTTCAAGGGCTCAAATGAAGTGTTAGGGTTTAGGAATTTCGAGAGAAAGGTTCGAGATTGAGAGAGGAAGGTGGATTGAGATATGTTCATCGACTTTGGTTTTATCATTTAGGGATTAAAAAATAAAATATAACTAATAAATAGGAATAAAAAATGATTCGAATTCCCACAAAAATAAAGACAAACAGCGAGGTATCCAACAGTGAGATGTACCAGTGAGTTACACCAGTGAAGTGCAATGGTGAGGTGTAACCATTAGGTTTATTAGTGAGGTTCAATTTTGAGATCCAACTGTGAGGTCCAACTGTGAGGTCTAACTGTGAGGTCCAACGGTGAGGTCTAACAGTGAGGTCTAACTGTGTGGTTTCCTATGCTGAAATTAATCATTCCTAACTCATGTTTGATGTAATTTAATCTCTCATAATTCAAAGGCTTTGTGAATATATCATCTAATTAATGTTCAGTGCCAATGAATTCAAGAGTGATATCAGCCTTTTGATAATGATCCCTCAAAAAGTGATGTCTCACATAAATATGCTTTGTCCTAGCATGAGATACTGGATTTTTGAAAATGTTAATAGCACTGGTATTGTCACACTTTATAGAGACATGTTTGAATTGATATCCATAGTCCAGTAAAGTGTGTTTCATCCACAGAATTTGAGCACAACAACTACCAGCAACTATGCACTCAGATTCAATAGTAGATAATGCAACCGAGTTCTGCTTCTTACTACACCAAGATACTAGTGACTTGCTTAAAATGTGACATGTACTAGAGGTGCTTTTTTCTATCTAACTTGAAACCCGCAAAATCAGCATCAGAATAACTCAACAGATCAAATGATTTTCATTTTGGATAAAATAATCCTAAGTTGGGAGTATGTTTGAGATATTTAAAATTCCTTTTTACAGAAGTTAAATGAGATTCTTTTGGATTGGCTTGAAAGTGAGCACACATGAAAACACTAAACATAATGTCAGGTCTACTAGCTGTATGATAGAGTAGACTCCCTATCATACCTCTGTAGTTGGTTTGATCCACTAGTTCTCTATCTTCATCAGTATCCAACTTACAGGTGGTACTCATAGGTATGTCACTACCTTTACTACCATCCAAAGAAAAACGTTTTAAAAGATCCTTAATATATTTAATTTGATTAAAAAAAATGCCATTTTTATTTTGAAAGATCAGAAATCCAAGGAAAAATTTGAGTTCGCCCATTAAACTCATTTCAAACTTATTTTGCATCATTGTTGAAAAATCAATACATAATGAATTTTTAGAAGATCCAAAAAAATATCATCCACATAAATTTGTAATATGAAAACAAATTTATAAATCCATTTAATGAAAAGAGTAGGATTAACTATCCCTTTGGTAAAACCTTTTGAAATAAGAAAAGGGCTGAGCCTATCATACCATGCTCTTGGAGATTGTTTTAAGACATATAAAGGTTTAGATAGTTTAAAAACATGATTGAAAAAATGGGGATTTGTAAAACCGGGAGGTTGTTCAACAAATAAATCCTCAACTATATACCCATTTAGAAAATCACTTTTAACATCCATTTGATAAATTTAGAAATTCAGATGACCTGCATATGCAAGTAGTATCCTAATAGCTTCTAGTCTAGCTATAGGTGCAAAGGTATCCTTATAGTCTATTACTTCCTCTTGAATATATCCTTGTGCAGCTAGCCTAGCTTTATTTCTAACTATATTCCCAGACTCATCAACTTTGTTCCTAAACACCCATTTAGTGCCTATGGTCAAAGTGTCCTTAGGTCTTTCTACTAATTACCAAAATTTGTTTCTTTTAAACTGATTTAGTTCATCTTGTATAGCCATTACCCAAAATTCATCATTGATAGAATCATTAATATTTTTGGGTTCAAGCTGTGAAAGAAAATATTGATGTTCAACCTGTTTTCTTAGAGAAGCTCTAGTTTGTGTTCCTCTATTTAAATCGCCTACAACAACATATAGATGATGATTCTTGAGAGTCCTAATACCTCTAGGAAGGCTTGAACTAGATTCCTCATTGTTTTCTATTGGTTTAGAATCAGCAGGTGAAGATTCTGGAAAATTTCCAGAACTGGATACTTTTACAGGGGATTCATTATCCTTATCATTAAAGTTCAGATTTGACAAATCTTCCTCAAGATTTTCAAGAGAGGTTTTAGGATCATGTGGATCAGTCTCATCAAATTTGACATGAACTGATTCTTCCACACATTTAGTTTTCTTATTGAACACTCTATAGGCTTTACTTGAGATAGAATAACCCTGGAAAATTCCTTCATCACTTTTGGGAGCAAATTTATCAAGATTATCTTTGGTATTAAGAATAAAGACTTTGCAACCAAAAACTCTAAAGTAATTAACCTTAGGCTTCCTATTATTCCAAAGTTCATAAGGGGTCCTTTATAGAACAGGTCTAATTAAAACACTATTGATAACATAACAGGCTGTATTTACAGCTTCATCCCATAAATAAACAGGTAATTCATACTCATTAAACATAGTTCTTGAAATTTCTTGAAGGGTCCAATTTCTTCTTTCTACAACTCCATTTTGTTGAGGTGTCCTAGGGGCAGAGAAATTGTGACTATAGACATTGTGTGAGAAGCAAGATTCAAACTCATGATTCTCAAACTCATGGCCATGATCACTTCTCAAGGTCTTAATTTTAAGTCCACTAAGATTTTCTACAGACTTGGAATATTTGACAAAATAGGAACAAGCTTCACTTTTGTGAGCTAGAAAGTATACCCAAGTATATCTAGAGAAGTCATCTATAAGAACATAAACACAGTTCTTCCCATTTAAATTTGAAACTCCTGATGGTCTAAACACATATATGTGAACCAAATCAAGTGGTTGAGAAGTTGAAAATTCTTTATTTGGTTTGAAAGAAACTTTGTGTTGTTTTCCCTTTTGACAGGGATTACACACTTTATAAATTGGGAATTCTAATTTAGGTAAGTCTCTAACTAAACATTTCTTATATAGCTTCCTAAGTGAGTTCACATTATAGTGTCCTAATTTTCTGTGCTACAACCAAGACTCTTTATGAAAAGCATTTATGCAGGAAACATTTTTTTGGCTAAGGAATTTAAATCAAAATCAAAAACATATACATTCTCAATTTTACTTGCAGTGAAAACTAAATCATTTTTTGAATTAAAAACATTGCATGAATCATTTTTAAATTTAACATTAAAGTCATCATCACATAACTGAGATATGATAAGTAAATTATACTTTAATCCATCAACAAAAAGTACTTTAAAGATTAATATTATATCAGGATTACCAATCTGGCCTAAGCCGACGATCTTTCCTTTTGCATTGCCACCAAATGTGACATGCCCACCATCAAATTTAATTAGAATCTTGAAGCAAGAATAGTCTCCTATCATATGTCTTGAACATATACTTTCCAAGTACCATAGAGTATTACAGGAACTCTTTAAACAACTTCCCTACAAAACAGATTAAACATGGGGTAATTTTGGTACCTAGATCTTCTTGGGCCTAGAGAGGTTAGCTAGTAAAACTTTGGGAACCCATATTTGCTTTATAGGTTTTCTAAAATAAACAAACATATTTTGAGACATAAATAATTTGTTAGGTCCTTTAGAAAATTGTTTCTCAATAGATTGTCCAGAATTAGCAGTGACCTGTCCAGATTTTGGAATAAATTTGGTTTTGAAAATTTGTCTCTGTCCAGGATGATATCCTAGACCAGTTGTATATTTTGGAGCAATATGTTTTCATAGAAACTATGTCAAGGTATCCCTACCAGCAGTGAACTTATCAATATCCTTTCTTAATTGTTCATTAGATAATTTTAACTCTTTATTTTCCTTTTGAAGTGTAGCAAATTTCTCTTTTTCAATGTCCAGATTTGACATGTAATTCGCATTTAAATCATGCTGTCTTTTTAATGACTTATATTTTTCCTTGAGTTCATTAAAAGTGTCGTCAAGAATTTCGCAATATTCAAATAATTCTTCCTTAGTCATATCATCATTATTATTATGAGATTCACTTTCATTCCCAGAATAATAAGTATTATGCACAGGGTAATTAATTGTTACCTCAGATGTCTCTGTCATAAAACATAGATTGGCATGTTTGTTCTGTTCTGATTCTGAAGCATCAGATTCACTCGAACTATCTTCCGAAGCACTCCAGGTTGCTTTCATAGCCTTTTTATAACATTTTCCCTTATAATCATATTTCTTTTTGAATTTTAACTTCGGGAAGTTAGCCTTGATGTGTCCTTTCCTCTTGTATTCATAGAAAACTATATCATCTTCCTTATCAGATTTATTCCAATCCTTATTCCACTTACCTTGTTGATCATACTTACCCTTGTAGTTTGGTTTTCTAAAAAAACTTCTTCTTCCTATATAACTTCTTAAATATCCTGGCTATTTGATCCATTTCTTCATCACTGTCTGAATCTGAATCTTCACTGGTTGAACTTTCAGTAGGTACATGTATTTTCTCCTTGTCTTTGCTCTTTGAAGCAGTAGACTTGAATGCCATGAATTTTATCTTGGGTTTATCATATTATTATTTGTTAACCTTCAATTCTTCTTCATACATCATTAGTTTACCAATAAAATCCCTAAAAGGTAGCTTGCTGATGTCACATGAATCTCAGATAGACACAGAAGTGCCTCTCCATATGTCTGGAAAACATCTCAATATTCTCATGATATTTTCCTTCTCTGGAACAGCTTTTCCCAATGAACTCATGGTGTTGAAAATCTCATTAAACCTAAGGTACATGTCAGAAATGGGTTCATCAGGTCTCATTTTAAAATTATAATATTTAATAGTATAAGTATTTAATCTAATTTCTTTCACGATGGTTGTTCCTTCAGGAAAACAGCCAAGGTGTCCCAGATTTCGTGAGCTGTTTTACATGTAGAAATTCGGTTAAATTCCTCATCTCCTAAAGAACAGTAAAGGGAATTAATAGATTTACAGTTATTGTTGTAGTCAGACTTTTTAGCATCATCCCAAGTAGATCTAGAAGTTTTGTGGATCTCATATTTTGATTCTATAGCAGACCAAATATCAAAACCAATACTTTGCAAATGAATTTTCATTTTAATTTTCCATTGATCATAGTTCACACCATTAAAGAAAGGTGGAATGTTAGTAGCATCACCTTCTAGTCTATTGTCCATAACTAAATTATAGAAAATATATTAAAGAGAGAAAATTTATAACTAATATAAATTTAAGATCTTTAAGATAAAACTAAAATCATAGTTTAAAAAACAGAGGGTTTGAAAACTTTTTTATAAATAAGAATTAACCTCTGATACCAAATGTTGGTTGGAGTGGATACTCAAGAGGGGGGTGAATTGAGTTCCAATTAAAATTTCTGTTAAAAACTTTTAGGATTAAAATCCCCTAAGTTAAAATGGACCAGTAAATTAAGGAAGTAGAGATATAAGTGACTTATTGTTCAATAGGTTTCTCAAAGGTTGATTACTCCTCATTTGAATCAATATAAGAACTAATTCCACTTTTGAAACAGGTTTGCTAAATGAATCACATATACACACTAACCAGAGATAACTATCAGAGTAAATGTAAAAACAGATTTTTGTCTTTTCTAAAATAAGCACAGCGGATAAATGTAAAACAGAGTAATGGAAAGATGAACACAACAATTTAAACAAGAGTTTCAGTCTTAAGTCAAGACCTAGTCCTCTCAACTTGGTGATCACCTGCCACCAATCAATTATATTAAAAAGTGATACACAGCCTATATCGGGATTTACAATAGTTTTTCACAAACTATCTAGGTTTTGTAACCTCTTCTACAGTTATACATAGGAAAAAATAAACTACCAAGCTACACTAGGCTTCTTCCATAGTAATGCATGGGAAAGAAATGTAAAGAGATTTTGGTATAGGTATTTTCAGTATCCCTCTGTTCAAGAACAAGAGTCAGTGTGTGTAACATAGACACACTGCTCACAAATGTAAAATACTTAAACAAAATAGAGCTTAGGATAGTACGTATGGGTTTATAATGCTCTGTTGTGTTGGTGGATCAGCTCTGGACTCGTTGGAATAAAGGAAATGAAGTTTTGGTCCTTCTCTGCAAGTTGCCTCCAAAACAGAGTGTCACAACTTCCAGGTTCTGACTTCCAGATATAGAGATAATAAACTTCTTGGATTTAAAGCTCTTCATAGAACACCACTACATCTTGAGAAAGGTTCTTTCAATAGATCTTCGTGAAGCTCTGTGTTCCTCTGAATGAGTGCTTGAGTGTTGTGTTCCTCTGAATGAGTGCTTGAGTGTTCTTCTTCTTTAGATGCTGTATGTTTCTCTCTTATGTGTGTATCTTCAATATGTCCACCACCCTTGTCTTTGTTCTATGTCTCTACTCATATATATATATATATACTTTTCCAGTTCATCTTTTTCTCATTTGGTTCAGCAGGGGCCGACAAGAGAAATGTTTCAACCTCGTGTGGTCTTCCTCGTACATCGTACTGTTTCCTGATGTGCCTGAAAGTATCATTAAATAATTTCAGATGCATTAATTTGTCTAGACATGACCATTATAATAATAATAATAATAAAATTAATAAAGAAAATAATAGAATATCCTTAGACTGGTAGCAGATGCATGTCACATGATAGACTTCAACGGTAGTCTCTCGAACTGTGCACTTCATCGGTAGGCTATTCAACTGTGGGCTTCAACAGTAGGCTTGATCAGCAGTAGACTTCAATAGTAAGCTTCTAACGGTAGATTTGTAACATCAGACTACTTAAATAATAAACTTTCCATCAGTAGACTATTTCAGCAGGTAATTTCATTAACAGTGGAATATGTCCATCAGTAGACTTTGAACAACAGTCGACTATCTTGACAGTAGGAGTTGTCTAGTGGTAGCCTTCTACTAATGGTAGAAATTTCCAACTGTAGATTGGAGTAGTGATGCTCTCAATAGAATACTTGATAAAGATTCTGACAATGAACTTCTAACAGAAGCCTTGCCACAGCAGTGACCTTGTGACAATGACTCTTTGTCTGTGAGGTTTGATAAGCAAATCAACGATAGACTTGTGATAGGGACCTTGTACCGGTATATCAGTGACAATAGATCTTCAACAGTAAAATTCTAGGATCAGTGACCTAGAGTAATAGTGAGCTATAATGGTGACCTTGAATAGAAGTCTCTTACCAGTAGGCTTTAACAGTGAACTTATATTTAGATAAATGTAAACTGTAAGCTGATACAACTGAATTATGAGACTAAGAATATAATTTTTTCAGGATAAATAATATAAATACGTATTAAAAAGGGTTAGAAAATGGCTTAATATATCATGGTAAATATTTAAACATGATTTGGGATTATCAAAACAGGTGATTCCAACATTATATATATTTCATTTATGGTAATGAAATTTTAAAGTACATAATCAATTAAGTCAATATTGGGTATTTTTAGGATGTTCGATGTGTAATTTCAAAAAAACTTTAGTGAGTAGAATATTATAAAAGGGATAATTTTAAAATAATATAATGAATAATAATAAATAAGTATTTATAATTTTCATACATTAATTATAATTATGAAACCAAATAATAATGATGGTTATGGAAAATGAACAATTCTACAGTCATAGAGATGATAATTCATATGTATGCATGAGTAATGTTTCCATTTTCAAAAATCATAATCAAAAGAATGTATTTATATATTTCATAAAATAATGATTACAATATCATCAATGCCATATTATTTATTTTAATAAAATTATACATATCATCAATGAGGTGTAGTAATGAAAGGAAAATCACATCGTTTCGTGCAGGTGGTAGTCTACTCATACGCACAAAAGAAAATTGTCATTTTTTATTGTATATAGTTTCCTTAAATTATATGATATATAATATCACAAAAATGATAATTTTTTTCCTAAATATTATATTTATTTATTTATGTTATTCATTATTATATCTAGATGTGATAGCTAGTGAGAGAAAACGAATTACATTGGTCCTCATGGTGGTAGTCTTCCATACATAGAAATGATGAATTCCTTTTCCATTTGACGAAGGATGGAGATGTATGTCGGATATTAAAAATTTATAATCAAATTATATTATATGAAAGATAAATATTTTATTTTTTCACCATGGTTGGAGAATATTTTAATGGGGTGGAGGATTATATAAAATGAAAACAATCATTTAATAACTATACCTCTTATTTGGAAAACTTGTTTTGAATTACACCTTAATCCATCTAAGTTTTGAATTATGAAAAATGTAAGATAAATATAATGTTATTAGGGGTATTTTATGGTATTTTGGAAGGTATTTTATGAAAAAAATAATTATTCATGATTTGTGAATAAATGATAATAAGAGGTACCCTTTTACGATAGAGGGAGGACTTTTGGAATATATTGAAATATTAAGTTAATAAAAATTAATTTTTATGTCAGAATAAAAATGTATAATATTATAGTCCCATATGATTATGACTCTAAATAATATAATCCAATAAAAATTATACAAGTTTGGATCACATTTGTACAATAATCTTTTTGTTTTAACCCTTCATTAACCATTTTGAGAATTACTATGATATCAATTTATTGTACTCATAAGTGGTTAATATAGTTAATATAAAAGAAAAAATGGATAATAAATGGTTTTTGGTTAATTTAATATAACTTATAACCATAAAATGGCCAATTATAATATTTTTATGAATTTTAAATCCTTTAAAAAAAATTAATTATTATAAAATAACATTAATGTCAGTTTAGGAACTATTAATTTAATATGAATTTTAAAACTATAAGAAAAATGTGGAATTCACATAAAATGAATAAAAAAACCAAAAAATATTTAATTTTATTTCAAAAAAAATCATCTCAACAATTCAATCAAATTATATTATTTTTTGATTTTTCAAAATCATTTTTTTGATTTCTTTTACTCCATTCACGACCAATGTGATAATGTTGAAAAAAATTTTAAGGCAGTTATTTCTTAAATAAAAAATAGAAATGAATTACCATAATAAAAAATCATTAAAATTTAAAATTAATATATAAAACTAAACACATCCTCTATTTATAACAATCTCCAAAATTTAAAGATAATATAACCAAGTGAATGACATTCTTTACTTTTTATTAAATAAAAAAATATAAAATTCAAAATCATAGTCAATGTGGAAAAAATGGCCATATATTAGGATTATTGGATATTATGGATGAAATGTACTCATAAAATTAAATTAATTCAAGTGTTAGGGTAATTTTTGAATCCTTATCATTTTATTTTTAAACTAAATTGTCTGATTTACCCATTACCAGTATAACAAACATTACTAAGGTTATTATTCATAATTTCAAAAAATATAAGGGTATTTTTGACCAAATTTAGACCCAATTATTATAGATGAGAAATTACTTTCCAATATTAATAACATATATATGGATTAATTTAATTTAAAATTAAATTCATAAAACACAATGATTTTTTTTAATTTTTTTTTTAAATATAAAAATAGTTTTTATTCCAAATTTTGGTATAAAATACATTTAATATTCAATAACTATATTATGTTTAATAATAATTTTATAATAAAATTTTATAATTAATAAAAAATATTATCTAATATTTTAAATACTTTAAAAGAAAATACAAATATCAGTAAAAATTAGTAGTTTTCACTATTCACTAAAAAATCAATCATTTCAAAAAAATACTAAAATTCCACCCTAAGAAAAATTTTAAATGAAAATTTCAAAATTTATTACCTTTTTATAAAAAATAATTACAAAAAATATGAAATTATTTTTATTATCCACTTAGAAAAAGAATAAAAACTTTTTTGAATGAAATACATTTTTGAAGAAGAAAATTATTTACTAAAAACTGAGTGATTATTTCAAAATAATTAATCAATAATTTTTTACTAATTATAAATTTTATATATATTACATAATTTTATAGGCCCTATTAATACCCTCCAATTTAGAAACTAGGTTATAATGTTCATATTTAAATAATAATATTTTATGGTTTGTTTAGGCTTGGTGTTGCATGTTATATATGCTATCAAAAAATGTTTTCCTATTTAAATATTGGGATATTACAATAGTAGTATTTATAAATGTATATATTTACTACTTAAAACACATTTTTTCATTATAAATTTTTTATATGTTTTTTAGTTGCAATTACGTCTTGATATAGTCCTAACCACTACATTTTTAGTAAAAAAAAATCTATTTTTCACTATTTAAATAAAAATAAATTATTTCATAGAAGAATAAAAAATTAACCATAGGATAGTATTTCTATTCTAAAATTGAAAATTAATTTAATTTTTTAAAATTCCTCTTATAAAATTTTTAAATTCAATTTTAAAATGAAAATTTAAAATTTAGAGGAAACTGCTTTTATTTATAATTTATGTTTTTATACATTAAGTGTTAGTAATATTATTTTATATTAATTTATAATTCAATTAATTAAAATATATTATTTCATGTATTTCAATATTGTATATTATGGTAAAAATCATTTATATGTGGTTGATTTTATTTACTAACACATTAAATAGTTATTTGAGAAAGAAAAATTCACTCATGTTAATTATTTATCCTCTAATTATAAGAAATTATAATTGATTACTATATTTTTACTTACTATAGGTTTTATTCATATTATAATTTTTTAATAATACTCCTCTATTTTTTCATGACTCATTTTTCTTTGGTGTTTTTTGTAGAGAAAGATATTGTGAATAGTGCTTATTTGAAGGAACATTATATAGTAAATTCGTAAAGAATTACATTATAAACCTTACATAATGTTCCTCCTCAAAATTTTCATTTCTCAAACTACTAAGATAAATGTTATTGTTCTTAATGTATCCTTAACATAATATATAACTTCAAGAGAAATATCAATCTTACTAACATGGGTAATGAAAGGATTATAAAATTTTCTATCCTAAGTGGAATTTATTCAAAACATTTATAGAAATTATGCTTCTTTATAAGGTTATAGACATATTTATTTCTAGAGAATTAAATTTTAAAATGAAGATCACCTGGTACCCCAGTTTCATTATTTCTTTAGGAGGCTTACAAGTGCATCAATTTGGGTCTATGAGTTGATATAGTGTATCATAAGGATTCTTAGTTATAAAAATTATTATTAAAATTATATAATGTTAAAACCTTGTTGAAATATGTGGGAAAAATAAGGTATTTTAATATATGAATTTTTAATTTAAAAAACATTTTTTTGGAATTTTAATTCATATTTTTTCCATAAAAACAAACGATACGATTTGACTTGTGTTTTTTTAAACAAGGGTATACACATAGGATATTCAAAATGATAATATAATAAGATGAAAGCATATGATTATTGATGATAATGATCTATTGTGATGAAATAATAGATTATAATTCCTTTTGTTGATCTTTTCACTGAAAAAATTGGATAAATTCTTAACACCCCAAACTTTTATATGTATAAAATGTGAAGTATTTGGTATCTTGTCCAACACACAACATTGAGTCTATATGAACCATGATATAGTAAAATGTTATAACATAGATATTAAATTATAAGGTATTAATAATAAAAACCAATTTATTAAATATAATAATAATTTTTTTAATAACTAAAATATATTGATTAATGCATAATAAATAGTTACTAAATTTGAATTAATGTCATTTTATGCATAAAAATTCTATTTTCTTAAAAAATAGGGTTTATCATATTATTTCCTTAAAACATTATAATTAGTTTATACAATTTTAATAAATTTATTAGATAATTTTTTTTGAAATCTAAATATTAACATTATCTTATGGATGTTTTCAGTATTTTTGAAAAAAGTATTTTTTTTAATGAATAGTGAAAACCCGATTTTTATAATAAATGTCATTAATTTTCATGAAAATTTCCCATAAAGTTTTCAATTTTATATTAAATTTATATAATTATAATTTAATTATAAATTATAAAATTAATAATATATTAATTTTCAATATAATTCATTTTCAAAAAGTTCATTTTTGGCGATCAATTTTTTTTTTCTCAAAGCAGTTTCTTTAAACACAATCTATTTTTGTATTAAATAATTAAATTAATCTCATTTTAGTGATTTTTTTAATGAAATTTATAGATTATATATTCAATAATATATTTTGAAATTCATTATATGCTTTTAAAAAGAATTTAATGTCATTAAATTTTGTTCTTTTCTTACAGATTCCTTCTCCTAAAATGGGTTTTCATTACCAGTTGAGTGATAATTTAAAATTAAATTCTTCCACCTATAGAAATATTATTCAGTGAAATGTATTCAATATTTGAAAGAATAATGATGAATATTTTATAATATAATCAACTTAATTTTTGTTCATATTGAATAAAACAAACTGTAAAATTTTGTTACCATGGGTACTGGGGAGTTAAAAAAAGACAGAAGGGTTTGAATTAAACCCAAACCTATAAAATTAATATTGGATTAATATATTTATACCTTATCATATACAAAATTTTAATACTTATCCATTTTTATCTACTTTCTCAAAAAAGTGGCCTTATATCTTTGAAATCCTTTATAAAATTCCTTATGTGTCCCTCCCGTCACTTTTAAAAGGGAACACCTTAACCTCTCATATTCACAAAATATTACCATTATATATCAGAATATACCAACTAATTTTTTTTCTATAATCCTTCCCCTAATCCTAGATCTTTTTTATCCTCCAAACACCAATTAATAAAGGCATAAGGGGTATTCAAAATGTGGTCTCTCAAAGTGGATGTATAGATCTTAACCATGTTTTTCAAATATTGTTTCTTATTATACTTGATATAAACTTGTTGTTACCAAAAAAACATATGAATATTTTATCACTAAAATAACTATATTTTATTATGGTTTTCAAAAAACCTTTTACCACTTCTTCTTCATAAAATAGGTGATGAAAGTATCGCATGTGCGTACGTGTGGAATACCGCCTCCGAGTAGTGATATGATTCATTTTCCACAACCATAATTTATGGTTGGTTAGTATGATATTTTTAAGGATTATATATGATATTTATTTTATAAAAATTATTCTATAATGGAGAATAAATATTTTCCTCTCTTTTTTTCCATCCATTGAAAAATGGAAACATCACTCTCGTGTTTGTATGCACTTCTATCTCCATACTATGATGTAATTCATTTGTAATTAATTATTTATATTATTATTTTTAATTATGTATATAATGAATATATATTATATTTATATAATTACTAATATTTTGGATATGAATTAACCTTGATCAATGATTATAGATCAAAACCATCAAACCAAAACATGCCCAAAAGCTAACTAGTTAACACCTGAAATGATGATGAAAATAAAAATTTGTTAATAAAACAGTGATAATATATAATAATTAAACCATGTAGGTTATTATTTGTATGATTTTGGTTATATTATATAAGTAAAATAAATTTTAATTTTTTTATACATGAGGTTACAGTGCTTAAAAATCAAGAAGAACTTGAGCTAAGGGTTCAATGTTACAATTTAATTTTTGTGGGGATTATTTATGATTAAATTTCATTATGATAAAACTGTATGATATATCTCTCCAAAATCATATAAATTTTCTAATTATCTAATTATTTCATGTTTAAATTTAATTTTCTTCCATTCAATCACTCAAGACAACAAATGAATGTTTTTCTCTAAAATTGATATTGTTTTCCATTCGGTCAAGAATCTTTTCTTCTATGTCCATATTCTCTTTAATATATTTTCAATAATTTTTATACTATTCTCCCAATATTGTTTAAATTAATTATTGAATGTATTTTACAATTTTTTTAAAATTCACCTATTTATTATTTTCCAAATATCATACTTTTGACTTTTTACTGATAGTGTGAATGGAATTTTTATTTTAATATACATCACTTAAAAGAAGTCCCTATAATCATTAATTATCATTTATTTAATGATTAAAATCAAATATTACTATATTATTTTCAATTAAAATTTTGTCCTTAATATTTTAGAAATTTTAATATTTTGAATTCATGATTTAAAATAAAAATCTTACTTTCCTCAAGAAATGCTCTACTGATCTTTAAAAAGAATTTTTATCTGTAACAACATCCTTTGATGTTTATTACATTTTATGGGTGATATAATCTAATGTTTTCATATTTAGTATTTCCTTAAATGGTTTATGATTACAATGATTAATTTTTATGAAACACATATCCTTTACACTAGTTAGAATTTGATGACGTGATGATCATCTTGTGATATTATGCCCTATATATGTATTATTTTCATTATGTAATGGTTTGGACCATAATTATACATCTTGATAATTCATTAGTTATATAAGGTTTTCACCTGAGGTAATAATGATTTTATTGGGGAGTTAACCTAGTTTATTAAGGAAATTTTTCCAATAATATATCCTTTGTGGGGATACTTGACTAAGGAAATGCTAGAATTGGGAGTGGACACAATGCACTATAATTTTATTGGAAGTGAGTCTTGATTAATGGAATTTTTTTCTATGCTTATGTGAATTACTATGACTTAAGTCGTATGATTATAATATTTTTTCATAGATCAATGTTGATTAATTATGATTTCAGAATATTTTTCCTTATGTATTTACATGGATAAAAATTTATGTCATGTTTCATGATTATAACATATGAATTTATGGGTATGATTACATATTGTTTATCTCATTCCCTTATGCCCTTATTCTTATCTAATTCATTCTTATGATCATTTATTGATATCTATTTTTTTTAACTTAGCTGAGCATCAGAGCTCACCCTTTCTAATGTTTCCCTCCCCCAGGTTATGGAGAAAGGTTCTAAGTACGTTAGGTCTAGAAAGGGTGTCTGTTGTAAAGAACATAAAAGGAAATTAATGGATAATTTATGTACATATTGTTTAAGTATCCATGTTTCAAAAAAAAACTAATAAGTTTTAGTTTTTAAATGAATTGTATTTGTATTTAATGAATATTTCCACTAATATGAATTACTATTTATGTGTACAATGTTCAGGTTACTAAACAATTCCCATATGGTATTCTCTAAAATGATTAAGATAGGGTAGTTAGGTTCTCAAACCATGATCAAATGTTTTAAATTATCCATAATGATATAGTTATATAGATTAGGACTACGATATATTTTAAAATAGATTACATGAAAATTAAATGTTGGAAATGGTTTCTAAATCTCTTTATCTAGATTTTGTAATGATTATTGCAACTATATCCTCTCAAAAAATAAAGGATGGTTTTGTGTGTCTTCTTCTCATCTATCTCAAGGGTATTTTTTAATTTCTACACTTCATTATCAAGGATCACATCCAAAGTTAAGATTACATGGGATCATCCTTCTTCACATAGTCTCTAAGGTGGTGGATTCTCATCATCCTTATCAATAATTAGATTTGTGTCATTTACCTTATTAATTATAAAATTCCACACATGTTATTAATAGTGGTACCTTATGATGAGATTTATTTCCCTCTATTATGTTACCCAATCTCTTCATTTTTCCTCAACAGTTTTGTTATTAATATATCCTCCTCTTAAATAGTTAGAACATATACTTATTTCATTAAAAAATTACCTTGGGCACCTCTTCCTCCATTTTTCAAATGAATTAAATTGAATTAGATTTCTTTTATCATCATTATCAATAGAACATCCATGAAACTCTATCATTATATTCTATGGTGTGTCTATGAATCTAACTATGTTCAAGTTAATTGTAATTAGTGATATCTAGTTTTGTATAATAACAATATTTCATAATACAACTCTTATCATTTTATGTTTCTCATTATGAAAATCATTTCATGGTTTATGAAATCTATTATTATCTTTGTTCATTTTGGATTCATATAATACTAAAACCAAAAGTGGTTAACGTGAGTGTTAAATATTTAAAATAATTTAAGAATTATCCTAATTTATCATATGAAGCACTCAATCATGAAATTAATTACTATTTTAAACCATCATATTATCATTATGTTCATCCTAAATCAATATCATTTCCATATAGGGCTTTTTAGGTTAGGTTCGCTCATATTCCTTGACCTAACTCCTTAATAAATCAAATAATTCATAATTTCTTGTAAAAAGAATTCCATTAGCTAGATCATATCCTAATGGAGTTTCAAACTAGGTATATAGTCAAGAAACTTTGTCATTTACTTGGTGAGGGTTTATTTTATACCCAATACACCCCTTTCACTATTACTACTCCTAAGTATATATGTGCCCAAGCCTACATCAACTTGTTGTATCCCGAAAAGGATTTCAATGCTTAAAAACAAAAAAAATCAAAACTTTATCAAAATTTTATGAATTTATTCTATGAATGAAAATAACTATTGGACTTATCCCTATGGGTTTTCCTAAAATTTTTTAGTCCTTATCCAAAAATAACCATATTAGTCCTAAAAAATAAATAATCCCCCCTTTGATACCAAACATACAAAACAAATCAAAACATATCATTATCTTATATTATTACTAAACATTAAAAATTAAATATCAAATAAAATATCCTAAAACAAAGAGAACCATTTTTAGTGTATTTAAGGACCAGTTACATAGGGATCTTATTTTTCAAAAAATGTGAACACTTCTCCACAATTGAACTCTTATAGACCCCAATATAGACTTATCATTAGTTATAGTTTTATATATAACATAAGGAATGAAAAAATATTAAATTGGTTGTCCCAAACTCTCAATCATGGAGTAAATTTATCAACATTTCATCTAGGGTAATATTATAGGCATATGATAAATATTAATAGGGGACATTTTTTTTATTAAAAGTAACATTGAACATATTTAATTTTCTATAAATAATAAAGGAAGGAAATGAAATTTAAAAAAAAAAATATAACATGAAATAATAGTGTAAGATAATCCTGGAAACATAGAATAAAGAAATAATATCCTAAGTGCAATAAATCCAAAATATATGGAAACGACAGAAAACATGACATCATAAGAATATATCATGGATCACTTCCAAAGACTATCAAAGTGGAAATAACTTCATGGTGAATTGGCATCACTACCTATTCCATTTTATATTTTGTCATGAGATATAAATATTTTCCAAATTTATTATATTATAATATAACCTCAGGGAAATTCAACACAAAATATAGCGTGCTTAGTCTAACCACCTTTTCACCATGAATGGTATTTAATGAGATGAAAATATTGACTAATGAAATGGAAATATATATAATTTATATACCACCAATCACATGAATAAATTAATTATATCAATTTTCATATATGTTCCAAATTATTATAATGAACTATAAAAAATGAATAATTAGGATAAAACTCATGATAAAGAAGTGGGTTTTATAATATTTTATCAATGAATAAGTAAAGTATATATCATAAGGATTATAAAGAGAATAAAGAAAATTTTCTATTTTATTATTATATTTTAAAAAATTAACATAGTTATGGAACATTGAGTTCCTATGTAGGAAAATTTATGAGAAGGATTTGGGATAAGTAAGAATAAAAATGAACCATACGGGTTTGGATTTTCAAAATGAGAAAATGATATTTTAAAAATGGAAATAGCTTTTTATTTTTTATTAGAAGATTTTTTTTATGTGTAATTTTGCACAAAATAATTATATTTCTAAATGTATATTCATGGTGAAAAATATTTTTTATAGGTGACACGTATCATGAAATAAAAATTTATAAAGTTCTTTTAATTCAGGTTGATATAAAATTGGTAAGTTCTATGGGAACTTAAAAGTTATATTATAATAAAATATAAATATATATTAAACTAGTTATATATATATGGAACATATATATATATATATAATATGAGATATAGTTGAGAATAATGTGAGAAAATAAATAGAGAATGTGTAACCCAAATGTAATGAGGTTTATTTTAGAAGATATCTTATTTTTTTATTTTTTTATTTCATTTTATTGAAATCCCACCCCATAAAAAGGATATTAAAACAATATTTTGTGAATATAAGAAGAGAAATAATAATTTCACATGATATATCAAAAAATTAGGATTCCAAAAAATAGAACATTGGTGGTAAGGGGAAATATGGACAAAGAGGGAAACCTCCATTTAAGAGGACATATATTTTTGTCAACAATGATATAATTTGTGTGAAATAATTTTCATAAATGTAAAATAATTCAATTAAAATACTATTTCATATAGAGAGGAAGATAAATAAACATTAAATAAAGTATTATTTTTGAATAAACTTATCATAGAATGATGAATTTAAAGAATAAACATAATATTTATAAGAAATAGGGTCAGATTTAAACAAAACCCATCCAGGAGAACGTGTGTGTTTAAATAATAGATTTAAACATTGCTCTAAATGTAGTAAAAATGTGAAAAATATTTCAGGAAATAAGTTGATGGAGTTTATAATTCTCTGAGTGTTGTGAAATATAGCTCTAGACTCTTTGGATATAGATGATGTAAATACCGAATCCTCTTCTAGAAACAGACACTGAAATAGAGTGTCATTACAAATCTGTGTTCTAGTTTCTAGGAAGATGGGATTCTACTCCTTAGTTTTTGTTTACTATAAGGATGATTGAAGCTTTGATGCTAAAAAATCCTCATTTAGTTCACGTCTAAAAGAAATGGTACTTATTCATGTGTTCTTATGCTTGGTATAGAATCTCTTCTTGTATATTTATTTCTATTAGTCACTTCTTCTCTACCGCTCGTTCACCAGGCTTTCATTTTATTTTAGGTGTCTTGTGTTGTCCAACAAGGAGCATGTGGAGGTACCTCGTACCTTGTACAATCCACTGAGATAGTCATTAATGTTGCCTGTAAAAAGGAATTAATATAATCAGTATCATTAAAACACTCAAATATGACCATTAGAGATAATTTTAAATAAAACAAAATTTAAATAGTCTATCGTTGACTCCTATACTAGTGAGTCATTCTATTAGTGAATCCTTCTATCGGTTAGTCCTTCTATTATTATCAGTGATCATGCTATTGTCGAGTCATTGTATCAGTATCTCGATGTGTCAGTGACTCAATATGTTGGTGAAACATTTTTTTCTATTAGTGAGTAATTCATTCTGTCAGAGTCTCATTTGTACTGTCAGTGAGTCGCCAATCAGTGACTCAGACTCAACTATTGGTGATTCTTCAATAAGTGAGTGATGTTGTACTATCAGTGAGACATTCCTTATGTTAGTGAGACATTACTTCTGTCGGTGTCTCTTTTGAAATATCTTCCTTCTGTCGGTGTCTCAGTTGAACTATCGGTGATACATTTACTCTGTTGGTATTGATGAGTCATCTTGTGTTGTCGGTGTCACACTTGTTATGTTACTATCAGTGACTCATACATAGCCAATATTTATGTTTTAACTATCTTATAACATGAGTATAAACAGAATGTGTTAAATAAATAATTGAACATAGATAATCATAATTAAATATATTCAAACCTAAATAAAAATGATTGAAATTATTTGAAGTGATTTGACATGATTTTTGAATATTAAAACCATTAAAATCAGAGAGGGACCAATAAATATGTTTATTTATAACTTCCTAAATATAGATTTTGGAGAGGTCTTCCAACATATTTGATTAATGAATAAGGATTATGTACGCAAAATTCATGAGTTAATCCACAATCAACCATATGGAATCTTATTTCTTGGACATATTTGGAAGGTCTATTAAAAATCCATCGTTATCTACTCTCATTTCCATACAAAGATATATAACAAATGCAACATACTAGATGATTGTTAGAACTATGTCTTGACCTGCTGATAGGTAAATAATCTTGAGGAAAAATATCCAACTCTCATCTTAATCCCACTCTAAAAATACTATGGTATTAGTGAATTACACATATTATATATTCCTGAATGAATTTCCCATCATGAATGGTGTTAGGAAAAAAGAACTTGTTCTTAATAAGATGGAAGAACCACAATCAAATATTTAAACTATAGAACCAATATCTCATGTAGAATTTATTCCTTAATGATATGACCATCATTGTGTTTTGAACTCTTATTTAATCTTTAATGATCATATTTCAGAGCATTGATGAACTACTTAACCAGATCATGAATAAGAGAAATAGGAAATAAAAATGAAATATCAACTTATTCAGTATAATAGAGAGGAATATCAGTTATAACCTACATTAGCTTCCATTGATTTGAATCCTCATTAGATAATTGATTATATGAATTATGAATCAATTGATCAGTAACATAATTTCCTTTTACAAGTGTATCAATCAATTTGAAGTCATACAACTACATATATTATATCCATCTATGTTTCCTTAAGTTTAAATCCCCCTATGTGAATAATTATTTCGATATATTATGATACATGAACACTATAAATTTATAACCAAAAATAAAATGAAATAAATCATTTAATGCATGAACTATATAAGATAGTATCAAATAATTAGTTATTTTTTCTCATGAACCCATTATTTTCATGATCCATAACAATTAACACGATCTCCAAACATGACAGTACAACCAAACCTAGATCCTGATGCAATATATTAGACAACATACCCTTTTACTGAATTTGGAAACATAAGAATAAGTGTGACATCCTGACCTGGGAACCACATAACCTATGCCCCAAACTGGTGGCTCACAATTCATCAAGTGCACCTCCCCATATTCCAGTGGCTATCGACAAGAATCTACTGTGTAAATGTGGTATAGTGAGGAGACTATACCCTCATATTAGAGTGGCATAGCAGATAAAACATATAAAAAACAATACATAAATCATAATATATAACAAAAATAATAATCAATTTTGGAAGAGTGAATAAAAAAGAAACTGAGTAATAATATCAAATACCATTAGGAAATGTCATAAACAAAGATTCATGGCATGATGATGTACGCAATTGTCAAAGGGGATTGGCATATACAATATTCTATAAAAAAATTAAAAAATTCAAAATGTTGATACACTACGATATCAAGAATATCCTCAGTCCTCCACTCATATGCTCCAACTGTAAGAAATTCATAACAGAACTTTGTAGCAAGGTGCTTTCCCTTATATATACCCACATATAAGTAATATACTTTGGTACTAAAGGTAGCCCGAGTAGGGTGCATGATAAATTCATATTATGAAACCATCAATGGTGTCTTGAAGTAATCCAAGTGGTGTGCATAGTTACAGTATTGTTCATGCTCAATTGAAATAATAAACAAGTCTAAATAAATAAAAACAATCCTACTCTGGTTCATAAAGGAGACTACGCAACTCTACCTGCGTCGACTCATGGATAGAAAGAGTGTATGATCAGTATATATATATATATATATATAGTATAATATATATATATATATATACTTATAGTATACTTATATACTTCATCCACCTATATAAACTAAGTACTTGTTGATATAAGTGGTCTTATACTTGGAGTACTATGTGCTGGAAAGAGGGTGTAACTTGGACATCCACAACCAGTCTAAACCATCCTATAAGCTCAAGAAATAGGGTAAATTCCCTACATCTCATAATGAGTGGGATAAGTCATGTTAATCACTTGAGATGGTGGGTGTGTCTTCATGCCAACACCTGAAACACAGGATGTTGTGTGTCATGTCCACCATCCAAATAGGTTCAATGGTGTGAGACGTCATGTTCTACACATGATATAATGGATCATGAATCTTAATTACCAAAAAAAACCCTTACCATCATTCCATAGCCTATATCAAGGGTTTAATCATTTTATAATAATATCCATGAGGAATTACCTCTCAAGAATGTTATTAGTCAAGACCAAATACAAACATGGAATTATAATCCAATGTAATAATTTAATTAAACATGAAAAAATTGAAAGGCCTTTGCACCCTTTATAAACAATTTAAATTAAATCCATTTAATTCATTTGAGGAATGAAAACCACCATGAAAATTCCTTTCAATTTAAAACATTCCATTTAATCTATTAAAACATAGAAATTAAATTTCTTGGTGAAATCAGTCACTTAAAAGGTTCCATTATCAAGTATATGACTACCTATAAGGTAAATTCTATTTCTATGAAAATCCAAGAACATAGAAGGTGGATGGGTACCTTAAAAATTTATATAATAAAGGTAAATTCACTTTACAACCCAATCTGAATGTGTAGGAGGTGTTCCAAGTATTTAAAAAATTAACTGTAAGGAGTAAATCATTATTAAACACATAAAGTGTGTCTATAAATGAGGTTAACATCCTCCACTATACTAAACCATGATCATCATGGGTTAAAATAGATGTTTATTTCAATTTTAAATGATGAAAACCATTATAAGAACATGTGTGGAAAATCTTGGCATGTGGAATACTGGTGAATCTATGAAAAAACATAACCATTAGTGAAAATGAAGATACCTCCTACCATAAGACTATTGATGAATCATAATCTGATGGAGGACTCATATTTGAAGTAGGTTGGGAGAAATTGAAGAAACGGCCCAACACCCAAAAAATAAGGAAAAATAACTTGGAATTAAATAGTAAAATAGATCCAAATATAAACTTTTAGGGGAAGGGAGAAGACTATAGATCATACCAAGAAGAATTTGGTGCATCTGATGAGAATTGATTTTGACTACATATTAGAGAGATATCATAATTCCTAGATTGAATGAGATGGGAGATCAAAGGAGGATAAGAAGAAATCATCCACTAGAAATGTGGGGATGAAAGACGAAAAGAGGATAAAAGGTTTATTAATTGAAATTTGGACATTTCACCCTCAAAATAGGTGGCACATAGTTGGGAAATACCATGTTCAAACTGTGATTAAACCATTTCCCAAAGAGGGACCCCAAAGGGTTAAGGAACATGTTTTATCTAACTATGAATAAACTATGCAAAAAATTCTCCTTAAAAGCTTTTTAGTTTTCATAGGGGTGTGTGTCTAGGGTCTCACAATTGTATAAAAACTGTTTGGTCCCTACTGCATCTCTGTCTCACCCCACAAAATTAGTAGAGACCATACAGCCAAATATATTTTCCTAATTTCCATTTTTTATGCATTTAAAAAGCCCTATAAACCCTTACGACCTTGGTGACTCTATTTGGTAACATCATTATGGCCTTTTAATGGAATTTAAATACCCAAAAAATGAGTTGTACCTATATGAAAAGTTGGTACATTACAACTTACCCTCATTAAAAAAACTATTCCCTAAGTTTTTCTTCTGATGGTAAAGAGGTATCATTAGCACTGTGTTCCAGCCACTAAGCTTGTATACCAAATTCTCATTCATAGTTCGCGTCTTATACTCTATTTTGAAACCATAGAACCCATACTAAATAAACTAGATTTCCTCGAATTGACTTTACACTCAAATACACAATAAAAAATGGATAATCCTTCATAGAAAAATCCACATCTATCTCACCCTCAATAGGTTGAAAGACATTTGGAAATTCTGGATAATACTGTCGAAGCAGAGAAATGTGAGATACATCACACATAGACCAGTGTCTCTGAGGAAGTGCTATCTGGAATGCCAATGGTATGATCTATTTTACATCCTCTAAGGGTCCAATGAACCTATGAGATAGCTTACCCTTCCTCTAAATACATATATGGACTCACCTGGTCATGAATCAAAAGAAAACCTGGTCTCTGAACTCAAACTCGAGAGGTCGGCGACGTTTATTGGTATAAGACTACTATTTAGACTGATATTTCATCATGCAATTTTTGATCAACTAAACCTACTCTGTTGTATCCTGAATGAGATGAGGTCCAAGAAATGTTTCCTACCCTACATCTAGATAGTATAGGTGTGAAATGAAAGGCCTACCATATAAGGATTCATATGGATCCATATTTATTGTAGACTAAAATCTATTATTATAATAGAACTCAATAAAGGGGAATGTGTTACTCCCAATAACCCATGATGTTTGGGGCACATACTCAAAGAATAACCTTTAGAACCAAAATTGTGTGACCCTTATGTCCATCACTCTATGGGTGATAGGACATGCTCAGAAGCACCTGTGTCTCCAAGGCCTTCTGCAACACCTGTTAGAACCACAATGTAAAGTGAGTGTCCTTGTTAAAAACGATAGATTGTGGAGATCCCAAAAGGCATATAACCTCCCTAACATATAACATCACTATATCATCAAACAATCAGGTATATTACATGGGTAATAAGTGTTTTTACTTCTTCAACTAATCAATGAAAACCCACATCTTATCATTTCCTCGAGGTTATTTAGGTAATCCAGTCATGAAATCCATAGAAACATCATCCTATTTCTACTCGGGAGTGGACAATGTCTGTCAAATCCCTACAGTTCACTTATCTTCCACCTTCACCTATAAATAGTTAGAACATTGAGTGATAAATCTATAAATCTATCATTTTATACCGGGAAACCAATATTGGTGTTGTATGTTATAATAAATCTTGGTGACACCAAGATAAACCACCCATGTTGAGGCATGAAAGTTTGACATCGAATCATCTCTGATGTCCATTGGGACCTATACACACCCATGGAATAGTGATGTATCATGACCATCCATGGTATAACTGATATATGTATCAAAATTTGAGACACTTTCCCTTAATAAAAGTATCTAAGGATCATATAGTTGTCTCAACCATACCCATTTTAGAATAGTATAGGTCACTACTAAGGCTATGAGGATAGTCTTACATTGATCCTCCTGAACATCAATGTGTATCTCTAAGAATAAGTTCATGATATTTCATTCACCGCTGGCCTCTTTAACTACTTGAGTCCGAGACTTTTGGAACAGAGAATCAGCTATAGCATTTCCTTTACCAAACATGTAAGAAATAATGAAATGAAACGACTGTATGTACTCAACCCACTAGAACTTCCTGAGAATGAGATCACACTGCGTAAAGATGTACTTGAGGAATTTTTGATCAGTGAACACCAAAAAAGTAACTCTAAGTAGATAGTGTCTCCAAAAAAATATAGAATGAACTACAGAATCTATATCAAGGACTTGTGTCAGGTAATTATTCTCTTGATGCCTCAAATGTGGATAATTGTATGTGATGAATCAATTTTCATGTATCCAGACAGCTCCATGAAGGATACAAGATGCATCATAGTAGACTACTTAGCATCTTCCCTGATCTAGGATAATTTTTATCAGTGTCAAATTCAATATGCCTTTCAACTCATGAAATGATACTTCACAAGCTTCTAACCATTCTAATTTCATGAACTTATTTGTCAAGACCTTAAGAGGCACTCCAAGGAATGAGAAATCATGGATGAGACATCTCTAATATCTATCTTTCCTTAAGATGATTTGTATGTAAACCCATTATTTCCATGACCATAGGAAACTAAATTTCTCACTTTCTCTAGGACTACTGATACTCATGAATCTGAGATAATGTAACCGAGGATGTATAATTTTTTTATCCAAAGAGTCATTTACATAGATTAATAAAGATCTGATGCTCTCTCAATGTATTCATAACAATCTCAAGACAGTTGGCAAGGACATGTATGAATCGTGAATACTCTAAGATGTCATCAACGAAGACTAATAGGAATAGATCAATATATGCATGGAAATACTGATTCACAATATCCATAAAGACTATAGGTTCGTTCATGAGTCCGAACCGCATAGCCCGTTTCTCATAAAGATTATACCTCCTCCTAAAAGTTGTGTTAGGTATGTATGAAGATATGACACACACTTGATGGTATCCTAACCACAAATATGTCTTTGAAAACACTCTCACTCCTTGGATCTTATAAAAGCGGTCATCCATTTGAGTCAGTGGATACTAATTATTCATCATACGCTAGTTCAATCGTTGGTAATACACAAAAAGTCTGAGGGTACCATCCACCTTCTTGGTAAAAAGAACCAGTAGAACTCGAGGAGAATTTTTGGGGTGTATAAATCCTTTCGACTCTAGATCCTCCAAATACTTATTATTATCTAGAAGCTCCATATGTTATATCTTACAAGGATAAATGTTCACTAGTGTTTCTCCATGTACAAGCTGAATGGTAAATTATTCCCCTCTCACTTGAAGTAGACTAGAGAAACCTTCTTGGATGACATCCCTAAATTAAGTCTTGGTTGAATATCTCTGATATGTAACTAGTGTGTGAAAATGAGAAATATAAAACCTCAGTTTTTATGAGATCTAGTGAAATGTAGAGAATGTGATAAGATGGGTTATATTTAGCACTTATATAATACCTTTCCACCAGCACCTACTAAGCATGGATCTATAATAAGGGCTTGGTTGACTGTCTCTGATATGTTCATCAACAAAAAAAATGACTTTTGACTTGATGTAATATACCATCCTATCCTCAAATAACCTAGTGGTGTTTATATCATCACCCACTAGAGTAGGATTGAACCGATGAAACTCTGTAAAACTAGTAGAGTACTACATGATAGACAAGCCTCCTTTTTCAGGTTCATAAATTCTCATGTTCTGTTATACCTCAGATATTGAGGTAAGAAATAGTCATAGAAAATAGCATAGAAATATTCCCAAACCATATCTCAATACCAATCTACTTTGGTAATAATATCCCACCATCACATGACACATTCCCACTTCATATAAGTAACAAGATTGACCCTCTACACCGGAGGAACCTACAGATGCTAAAATATAGAAAGAATATATTTGAGCCAAGACTCAATAGCATAAGGTGTGCCATCCCAAAAAAATGTGGAAGGATATCTCTACTATAACTCTTGAGTCAACTCTTCCATACTTGGTGCATGTCGAACAACACATTACATATTCTGCAACATATATAGGAAGACATATCGAAACATTGAGTCAGTTCCCATATCATGAATAGTAATATATGCCACATGTGGATCTAAAGGAGGAATAACATGTAGCTCAGGTCCCTATACCTCCGGTGTATGGTCGTCACCACTTTTAGGGCGTACGACTAGAAGACAATGTGGATGTATTATGCTACAATACCAAACACAAGACTCAATAGAGATCTTATCTGTTGAAAGTTATATAGATAGAAAACAAGGATAAGTGTATATCAAACCTATAGATAGATTATTCCCCTCTACCTACTTCTAAATCAAGGTCTTCATAATAGTAAAAGACCATTGAAGGCCATAAGAATGTAAGTGACACACTGGCTACCCACTACTAACATGGGTTGAGGTCTGGGTCTCTGGTTCCCATGTATAAGATATGAATTTAATTATGAAAGTGATATTAATTTTAATTGTCACTTATTTATACATTTAAATCTTATTTAAATGGTTTCATTAGATGAATTAACATTTATGATACTTAAGGGACCATAATTCTTATGAAAAAGACTGTGGAATCCACTTAACCTACACCATAACCTATTCCATCCCATGTGACCAATGGTCAATGGATCAAATTTCCATAATGAACTACTTAAGGTGTCTAATTTAACCAATTTTAGAAAAAAATTTAGGTAAAGATAGGTAATTTAAGTTTTAACTATGTTTTCAAATCCACTTTAAGAAATGTCAACCCATTTCAATACATAACTAGATAAAAAATAATATTAAATAGGTAGATATACACTAAAAATTGAGGTAGCATGGGAAAATGCATGCCATATTAGTCCTATTGTTTCCATAATGATGCATGTAATGGTATTCCCTCATTTCATTAGAATATGGTAATGAAATTTTATTTCAATAAAACTAATTAATAATAACACCATAAAACAAGTTAGTCACCCAATGGTGTTGTCATATAAACTATAAATGGAATAATAAATAATTGAAATTTACCATCCCAACTAATTTGGGTTTCACCTTTACATGGGGTACCTACATTCATGAATACGGTAAATAAAAATTTAATTTTTTTATACTTTAATATCTAATAAACTATTAGTAATATAACATAAAATAAACTCCTCTGATACCAATTTTTAACATCCTAAATCAGGGTCCACTTAACATGTGCCTCGAGATGGTGGGTCAAATGGACTCAAGCATGCCTCCATATATGCCAGAGGCTGCCAACTAGTAGTGAGGGTTTAAAGGTTGTATAGTAGGGAGACTATACACCCATATTAGAGTGGAACAACTAATAAAATAGATAAAAAACAACATTATAAGAATAATATATAATAGATATAATAATAAAGTGTGGAATCATAAATAACTAAGCAACTGAGTAATAATATCAAAAGCCACTAGGTAGTTTCATATACATGGATACATGGAGTACTGATGTACACAGAGAAAATATGGGAAAGGAATATATAACATGCTATTAAAAAACTATATAAATACAAGAGTCTTCTCCACTAGAAT
This sequence comes from Viscum album, assembly GCA_963277665.1. Classification (NCBI taxonomy): domain Eukaryota; kingdom Viridiplantae; phylum Streptophyta; class Magnoliopsida; order Santalales; family Viscaceae; genus Viscum; species Viscum album. Next base: position 1,944,810,573 of record OY728160.1, read on the forward strand.
CTCATGAATAAGATCGATCTTCTTCTCCTATTATCCATTAATAATAAATGCATATATGAAATCTGTAGTAGGTAACTTGACCTTATCCATACATGTAGACATGTAATCTTCTCGAGTACCAATGGAGGACCAAGTAGGGTGTGAGATAAGTTCCCAAAAGGTCACCACCAACAGTTCCTAGATGAAATCCAAGTGTTTTACATATAAACAATGTTGTACAAGCATAAAATAAATAATAAACAATATTGAATAAATAAATATTAGTGTTCTCATATTCCTAAAGGACACTTGGTGGCTCTACATGCTTCAGTTCATGGCAGAAAGGAGTGTATGATCAGTACTTATATATATATATATAGTTATATATTGTATCCACCTATATGAACCAAGTACATGTGAACATATGTGGCCAAATACCTTGAATACTAGGTGCTGGCTTGACCGGGGAGTAACTCAAAAATCCATAACCATTCTAAACGATCCTGTAACCTCAATCAATAGGGAACATTCCCTATATCTCATAATGAGTGGGAGACATCATTCTCATCTCTTGAGATGGTGGGTGTGTTTTCATTCGCACACCAAAAACAATGGATGAGGTGTGTCATGCCCACCATCTAAATAGTGTAAATAATGCGAGACGTCATTATCAACACACTATATAAGGGATTGTGAATTGTCATTCCCAATAAAACCCATACCATCCTTACACAACCTATATCAAGGGAGTAATAAAATTTATAATAATATCCATGAGTCATTACCTATAACGAATTTTATTAGTCAAGCCCAAATACAAGTAAGGTTTTACAATCAAAAAATAAGAATTTTATTAATATGAAATAATCAACACGGCCTACCCACCATTTATAAACCATTTAAATTAAATACATTATACTATTTTAAGGAAAACCATCTTGAACATTCTAGTCAATTAAAAACATGCCATTTAATCTCTCAAAACATGGAAACTCAATTTCAGGATGTAATATGGCACATAGAAGGTGCCATTATCAGTTAAGAAACTAATGACATGAGAAATTCAATATCAATGAAAATAAAAGAAATTATAAGGTTCTTGGTTTAATTAAAAATATACATAATAGTGGTAGGTTAACATTACAATGCAATTAGAACACTTAGGTGGTGCTATTTGAATTTAAATAATTAACAATAACGAGTAAATCAGGACATCACATCAAAAGGGTGTCCATAAATGAGGTCAATATAATATAATTTACTAAAAAATGATCCCTTAGGGTTAAAATAGGTGTGTGTATCAATTTAAGATAAAGAACTCCATTTTAGGACAACACACAAAAAATGTCGGCATGCAGCATAATAGAGAAGATATGAAAACACCATAACTTTTTGGTAAAACAATGATCTCCCCTACCAAAGGTTCATTGATGACTCGCCATCTGAGGGTGGTATTATAATAGAAGTAGGTTATGAGAAATTGAAGAAATGGTCTAACACCCTAAAATTAGAGAAAATGAGATCACACCTAAATATTACAATGGATCTGATGATAAACATAGGTGGGAAGGAAGAGGATTGTATATCATACTGATATGGTTCTAATGCTTCTATAATTTATTAATTATGACTTTGGATCAAAGAAATATCTCAATCCCTATGTTGAAGGATATTAGAGATAATGGGAGGAGGAGAAGAAATAAAAAACTGGAAATGGTAGGAGGAAAGAAGAAAAGAGGATAAAATGGTCATTAAATGAAATTTAGAGATTTCACCCTAATAATAGGGGTACATGAATTGGCCTCATTGTTTATCGAAACCATGAGAAATCTGTGCTCAAGATACTACCCAAAGAGGGACCTCTCATGGTAATGACAGATGGTTTCTCTAACTGTAAAGAAACTGTGAAGAAATATTTTATCAAACCTCTATAGTTTTTATATTGTAATGAAGTTTGGGTCACATGGTTGTATAAAAACCATGTGGCCCCTTTTTCTCATCTTCCTTACTTTTCACATTTAGTAGAGATTGTACGGGCTAGGCTGCATGGTTTCTACTAACCATGAAACCCAACCTATTTTCCAATTTTTCTTAGTTCCGGGATTTGAACAAGCCTCGAACACCCTCTTAACATCAGTGAATCCATTGGGTAACATCATAAGAGCCTTTTAAAGCAATTAAAAAAATAAAATGATTTTTAGCTTCATTAAATGGTGGGTCGTGACAATAGGTGATGATTTTGTCTAACGATTGTGTTTTTGAGAAGATTTCTGGAACTTATTACTCAGATTCAAAGGAACACCTTTCCTTGTAAATTTTTTTAGGTGAGGAATGTTGTGAAAATAAAAAAACAATAATACAATGTTATTTCAAGAAAATATCATATCTCAAAAATAATCTTTAGTGGTCTACAAGAGATAATAGCCACTACGTTTTTAGGATCTATACAAACTCCCCTCATAGACATGAAATGATCAAGAAAATTTACCTCCTGTATCAGGAAATTTTACTTTTAAATTTTATTATAAATGTGATGTTTTCATAAGAGAGTCACCACTATAGAAAATTGTTGTTCATGATTGGCCTTTGTTCTAGAAGACACAAGAATATCATTAATGAATATCACTACAAATTAATTGAGATACCTATGAAATATATGATTCATATATTCCATAAACAAAAATGGTAAACTCATAATACCAAAGGGAATGACTATGTATTCATAGTGTCCATAATGAATTTAGAAAGTTATTTTCAGAGTAACCTTCTTTTGAACTCCAATTTTTTGATACTCTGATCGTAAATCAATATTATAAAATATGAATCTCTTATAAATTGATCAAATGGATCATAAATTCCTAGAAGGGTATAAAAATTATTTACCATTACATAGTTGATATTATAATAATTTGAATTAATCCTAAGTGTTTTATTTTCCTTTATAAAAAAGAACTGATTCTACCCACATAGATGTTCTTGGATAAATTAACCCCTTCCTTCCAAATATTCTAGATATAATTTCAATTACCATAATTCATTAAGTAACATCATATAAGATATAATTGAAATAGTATTATTACTTTTTAGATATTAATTAATAATTTCACATCTCTTTTGGGTGAAAACCCATAGAAATTGTTGGTAAAACCATTAGGAAATTAGTTAAAAATGGTTTGTAAATATCTAGTTCCAATTTCATTAACAGATACTACTATAACCACTATTACCTAATAAGAGACCCCCAATGTTACCAAGGGTCATGTTTTCATTTCATTAACATCTCAATATCCATTAAAGAGATGTTTACTATAATTTGTATAATTGAAAATGACATGCCCTTCATAATGCTCATTATAGGACACGAAGGTTGTTAACCAATCTATCCCTAGAATCATGTTATATATATATATAGTATATAGAAATGTCAAACCTCTTTGAACTCATTTATAATTATCAATCATGTTTCTTTCTTAGAGGATTTACACTCCCTTTTTCCTAGAGGTATTTTAAGTTTTAAAATAGAATACATCATATCAACATTTAAACTAATATGATTCATAACATGAAATACTATAAAAGTAAGGGATGATCCATTAACACAAAAATCCTGTATAAGAGTATAATTGAAAATAATCATAACTCACATCATTGAAGGACTAGGTTGATAATTCACAATCATATAATCATCACCATATAGCTACTTAACAACTCATCCCATATCTTTCTTCTTTGTTGAGATTTTATACCTTCATTAGTTGTTGAATTCTTTGAATCAACTTTGATCACTCTGTTCTATATATGATAGTTATAATAATTATATTTCCCCATCAAAGTATAGGAAATTTGAGAGACCTGATATTCATTCCCAACACTAATATATGGTATGCTATAAAAACGATGCAAGAGATATCCAATATAATTGCATTTATGTAATTATCAAGGCACTGCCATGCATTCTACCTTATTATGATATGTATAACCTCAATGGAAATAACAATGATTTATATTGGGTCATGGAGGGAAATTATCCAATACCGTGGACTGATTTTGAGATTCTCTATCACATAGGATGTTGGTTTCCCTTATTCACTTATTCCAATCAATTATGTTTCCACCTATTCCTTTACTGATCAACATACATTCTTGAGCAGTATTTCTATAAATATATCTTGATTTTGATATCCCTTCATTTACCCTTTATATATAGTTTTTAATTCAATGAGAAACTACCTTTGGATGAATCTCTTGACACATCCCAGACTCAAATATGTGTTTCTTCAAGGACCCACTATCAGTAAATTCAAGAGAAAAACCGACTTAGTTGATAAATATAGTTGAAATCTATGTAACACATAGAATATCTTTCTTTAGTCTGAAGAAAATGGGTTTTCTCACGGTCTTGAATGTGTGAGGATATAATTATTTTTTAAACAATTCTTCAAGGTCCTCCCGCATATTTCCTTAGTTGACTTTATTAGGGAAATATAATTCCCACCACAAGTGTGAAAGATCTTCCAACATATAATTCACTTTATTAACCATCATTTTTACTAGCGTACCACATATTTTGAAGATTCATTTCATTCTATTCATCCATTCTTCAACTTTTTCTAGTTTGGAATCTCCCCAAAAAATAGGTGGATTATACTTATGAAACTATACAATGAGATCTACTTTTTAATGACCATCATTCATAATTCCTCTATAAATAGTTTGAAAATATTGACCATTGATCTTAAAAAGTTTTTGGTTCCCCTATGGCTTATGTGAAACAACATTTTCAGTATCCCCTTTTCAATTATTATTATGGAATGTTCAAGGTGAAATTCTAAAAAAAACTCCATTTAGATATCATTCACTAGATACTGAAGGTTTAGAAAATTATAAATCACTATAAGAAATAGAAATTATTACCAATATTTCTAAAAAAACATCTTTTTTTACAATTTTAATAAAATATTATACTCAAAATAAACAATGATGTCATAGTGGGAAGGCTCACTAACAATGCATGACATGCACCAACCATTGGTTAAACAAATGGTGATGATATATTCACGCACCTAGGAGTTCCCCAAAATACTTTTTTACTCTAGAAATATATGTAAATTTAATTTCCGCATAAAAAGGTTAAATACATCAATTTTATCTATACATTTAATGTTCTTACATTCCTATATATTTGAAACCATCCCAATAAAAAGACAGGCTAGACATGACTAATACCATTTGTAACATCCCACCACACTCATCGTCCTAAGAGGTGTCAAATATTCTTTTATGATTAGGAGGCATCCTCAAGACTCCAAAGGCTACCAGTAAATTTAATGGGCTTTAAAGAAAATTGTGGGATTATTTTCCCTTTAAAGTTAAAATAACCAGATGACCAAAAAATACAAAACATAAAATTATAGTATATGATGCATGAGTAAACATAGTATAACCCAAATAAAAATAAAAATAAACTACAATATCATAGTGAAAATGGAACAATGAATTAAAAAACCAAATCCCATGGATAACATAACTTAAGAAAAAAAGTGATATAATCCCAAGAACCACCTGAACCAGCTCCAAACTCCAACACCACCTATCATTCCCATGGAATAAAGGCGAATCACTATAGAAATATGATATTTTTCCATTCCATGTTTCTGAGTATTTGAAATCCAAAAATGACCCAAAGTTCATAATAATGGGGTGAATATAAATTTAGTATACAATCCCCAAATAATCCTTAACACACAGCACTAGGGAAAGAACAAGTTATAAAATTTTATAAAAAATAGAGGAAAACAGGTAAATAGTTTATATAAATCTAGGAATAAAATGCATGTGAGAAAACTATATGACAACACAATACAACTCATATATCTTTGTGATAACCACTTACATGTCCACACACACACACACACAAACACACACATATATATGCTCAATCTTGGTGTATCCATTTTTGGTGGAACTTCATAACCAATATTCATCCTACCTTGATGAGAGAACTTATGGGCACCTTTCATCAACTTGAACACACAAAAACAAAATTATTCAAAATTCAAATTAGTTCATTATTCACATAATAATGTTTCCTATAAAAAATATTTAGAATAAACTTTTCATACATTAAAACCATTCCTTAATTTTAAAATAATCATTTTAAAATTATAAATGTAGAGGGTTTCCAAAATCCATTAAATTATCCATAATTCCAAAACATAAACCAAAATGGTTTCCATTAAAGAATCATACAATGATACCATATAAAATAGAATCCAATTTTTATTATTAAACTGATATTTTATGGTTCAAAAAAAGTTGAGATGATAGAGAATACACCTATATCTCAATGGACAATGTATATAAAGAACGACAATAAGATCATCAAGATACAAGATCACATCACCATCCCCTCAATATATCCAAAAATATCTCACCAATACTCATGTAATATCACCTAGATATATCCATAAATAAAACTATATATGGATCCAAGTTATAAAAAAATGGAATATCTAAAAAATAGGAAGAAAAAGAACACGGACATGTAAATTATTTGGAATCACGAACGCACTTTCATTGACCAAAAAGTCACTTTTAGGTAAAAGGGAATTGTGTTAGGTGAAGGTTTTGGGGTGTGAAGGGGAAGAATATATGTCAGGGATTTAAAATTGTTCATTATAGATTAATGTAACTATATAATAATTGGAAAATCATTTCCTGGTAAAATTCATGTGGACCCCAATTGGTGAATTCTGATCACAAAACAAGAATTAAAAAAATACCTAGTTTAGTCTGATTTTGAAATCATCATCTGCTCATCACTGATGGTTGCTGCTAAAAGTGTCAAAATATGAGTCTCTCTATATCATCTACATGATTATAAAAAGTTCATTTTTTTTGTTGACCATCATATTCTGAGTGATGTCATGAAGGTCTGATGAATTCTTCGATATCGTGATGATCAACACATCGTTGATCCTACAATGTGGGAAGGAGATATCGATATATTTTATTGGATCAAATCTTATCTCTCTAAAAAGTTAGTTAATGGATAGAATATATCAATGAATGAGATATTAATATTTATTTCCATTAATGATGCCTCCACATTTGATATTGTGTTTCCAAAATACATGAAAGGGTTCTCAATCTAGAATATTAATTATTCAATATAAATGATGTATTATAACTACTTTAATAATCCATAAATATCATTTATATTTTTATTACATTCTTATAGTACAAAATATATATTGTTTGATAAAAATGAGTAATTAACTTGACTCATCAATACTATAAATATTATATGAACAATGAAATAAATAATACTAATTCATATAATATTTTTTCCACATATTTATTTTTATACATTAAAAAAATTTAATAAATAAATACAGTATCATTTACTATAATCTAAAAAATATGAATTTATTTATTCCATGGATATTATATATCCTCAAACAAATGTTGGACCTCGTTTTTAGCCACAACATGTTCCAAATTCTTATTCATTCGAATAAGGAAGACATTTGAATATGCTGTGTGTGTGACACTCTAGAACCTTATATTGGTAGAAATTCATATTATTCACATACCAGGAGTGAATTCTGTCAGACCATCAAGACCACTAAAGAGAAAATGAGTAGTTATAGAAATAAAAAACCTTCCTATGAACTAACTCTTTTTAGAAACATCTCTTTGTCTCATAATTTTTAATAAGGCATGATACACATGTTGTGTCATCATCCTTTATTGCTTTATTAATTATTGACCTTACTATATGAACTTACCTTATTCTACCAGGGAACCGTATTTAATAAATTTACTACCTTATTGATCAACAAAGATCAATATTTATCTTTTTATCATAATTCTAAAATTATACCTTCATTATTCAATTAACCTCATACTACCAATGATACACCCAATTCAAGACACCTACTACAACTTCATTTTCATATTTTATTCCATATAATAAAAGTACATAATGAAATAGTACATCTTGATAATAATCTCATATCAGAAGACCAATACACTTGTTTACAGATATGAACTACCAATGAAACCTGAAACATGTGGTGTTCTTATCAGCAGCTTAGTCCTCACAATCTCATCTACTACAGATCACCATGTACGAACTTTATGAGAAGAAATCTCAATGCTTATAAGCCCCTAGCACCACATTGTGAGACAACGTATGTTTCTAGTCATTATGATATGTCTAGAATATAATAAATGTGTTTAATATTAACTTAAACGTATCCTAAGTTTATCATTATTTCCTCAAAAATTATATAACCATTTGATATGACAAATAATCTATTGACATTACCATTTAAATAATGGTTGAAAAAAATATCAACACATAAAATAAAAAAGTACATCCTTTGTAACTCAATGTATACAAGAATGGTTATCAAAAAGTGTAGTTTAGTTGGTTTTAGGGGACAATATGAAAACCATCATTATAGTTCTCACATGATTAGATTAACTTTTTACTTAGCTATGGATTTATTCATGGGCCTTCTAGGATTCTATTTTTGGGTATTCTACTATCTATGACAAGACATTCATGAGTAATACTTATCAAAAGATGTTATCCCTGAGTGTATTTTTATTTCCCACTATCATAAATTGACATCATAGCTATTATAATTATCATAATTTATATTATATTAAAACATTAAATACTATGTGTGATTCCATGAAATGGAACAAATAATTTTATATATTCATGGGTTCTTTAATAGAATCATAAGCCACAACACACTAGGTAATTATATATATTGAAACCACTATATTGAATGAGATTTTATTTATAAGTACAATATCCAGACTATGATCTGAGATCATACTATTCTATATAATGATTAGTTTGTTCCCCATAAACTAGAACAACTTCCTCTACATGTACAAACTACATGTATGATATAATTTTTTAGTTATAATTGGATGATTCTAATAGCTTCCCATGTAGTTATCTAGGATATAGCTGTTATTTTCCAACCATAATGTTTATGTTGGAAATATCATATCTTTTAAATTGAATGAAATATACGATTGATCCATTAAAGAAGCATATATAATTCAACTCACCACATTAATCTCATATTATAAAACACATATGTATTCTTTGAGATATTTATACCATGTGATATTAATAAAAAATATGTCATGAATTATTCTAATATTGTATTTTTCAATAAATATGTCAGTATATGTACTATTAACTAGGTCTAAGAAACCCTTATATCTACCACAACAGATATCATCCCCAGGAATGTAGGTACCTACTTTAAGTATATCTCTAGATAAATACTTCCATTGTTGTCTTCACAAACTATAATACAATTATATGATTTATATATTCTATCAAACAAATTTTACTAGGAAAACTATGAATCTCACACTAACCTATTTTATACATATGGAACAAATTCATTCCAAATGAATATTTTACGATATTGTTTCTTATTTTTGGCTTAAACTATATCTTAGTAAATTAAACCCCTATTACAATTCTATGTTATCACCAACCCTTTTTGGTTATATCTTATTAACTCATTCCCTAATTGGTGGTCTTAGTATCTAATTTTCCAATTTAATGATCATAGAAAGTAGCAAAGACAAGTATAATTTTGATGGATTTAGGCATATTTACTTAGTATCACCAATCAAGCCTTATTGGTTCCGTGATTGTACCACACACGTATATTCTCAATTGAATAACCATAAATGTAATCCAAATAATAATCCCATACACTTTGATACATGGAATCCATTGTTTATTTTTAACTAATCTTTTCAATATTATCTAGTTTTCATTTACTAATTACTTATAGAATTCATTACTCTCAATGAATAATGTATCAATGGTTATGGTTAATGTAAAACAATTTATATGGTTTTATCATTCCGATGTATTACATGTCTCTAGAACATTCCCTTTCCACATGATCTTGTGGATATTTTTCCTATGTTAACTTTTTTTTGAATCTTCATCATTGACTAAATCCAAGTCAATCTTTTACAAATATCTCAAATAGAGTTGAATACCATTTTATATAAACATACTCTATCACTTGAATATATTATATCAATTATATTTGTATAATATCCTAAGAAATATTTAGGATAATTACTTAAGGTTCACATTTTTTTCTTGATGCAAGTTTGTTTGTATCCTCAACAAACACTTCTCATGTAAGCACGTATTTTTATGAAATAATGGATTTTTTACACTAAAATTTATATGATATCAATTTTTCATTATGGTTGGTATATATTTATGTGATAATGTAGTTATTTTCAAATCATGTGTCAAAAAATAACAGAGGATTCTACAATTCATCTGAGTCTCAATATTGATGCTTTTTTGAATTGTGTCATGACTCTGATATCTATAAGGAAATGTGTGTTTAGTAATTACTATATTCTACATTTTATTGATCAATTTAAACATATAATACTCGACATAGACCATCCATGGTAACATCTTTATTTTTTTCACAACCCGTCCCCCAGGGCCCGTGTTGTAACTACCCCAAGCCCGCCTTCCATAGGCCAGGGGCTGACGACTAGAATCAAGGAGCAAATCCCAATAAAAAGGGAAGACATTGCCTTTATGAAACGTAAACACACACAATAGAGTACAAGTGGAAGAAAACACTAAGTAAAGCAATAACATGTGTGCTGAAATTACAAAGGGGGCCAGAAATACAAGCCCAACAACAAAGTAAAACAAAAAGACAAAACAACAGGAAGGTGTCAAGATGCTCCTGGATCGTCCTCCAGAGTTCCTACCTGAAGGGTAGGTACAGATGGCCACCTCAGCTCTCCACGTCCGTCTCTCACCTCCAAATACCATCTCGTCATAAAGTCCAACTCCGAGTATCGTCTCGTCGTGAAGTCCACCTCTGGGTACTGCCTCTTCGTGAAGTTGGGAACCATCCAGCTCTACAAGCCTCAACCACGATTGGTGATGTCCGTTGTCTGCATCCAACAAAACAAGGTGCGGGCATAGCCCGTGCAGGGGTGAGTATAAAGATACTCATTAGGGACCCCGAGACCCTCAAGGTCTCACTAAATCCAACAAGGATAAACCACAAAGAAAGATCTCAACAGATAACCTTTATATATGTATATTCCCATACATATACCTAAGTTATCGAGTAACCCATCTCAATCATGAGGTAAACAAAAAGGTCATTGACTCAGCTCAAACCAAGATTTTTATTCACGATGAAGAAAACACATCTACTGGAGAACTCCTCCTCTGTTGAGCACATTAGTCCGGTCAGGACTCTGAGGTGCCACTCACTAACCTTAGACTGATGAGGTACTCCTCCTGTCGAGTACCGCGGGTCTGCCACCTCACAAAGTAGTGCTCCCCGCCATGGGTCTGCCACCTCACATAGTAGTGCTCCCCATCATAGCCTACAGAGGTACTCCTCCTTTCAAGTACTATGGGTCTGACACCTCACAAAGTAGTGCTCCTCTGCTATGGGTCTGCCACCTCACAAAGTAGTGCTCCCCACTGGGCTATACAAGTCACTCTGAATCGAATCAGATAAGCAGTCATCAGGTCTTAGCCAGCTACAAGGTCACTGTACTCCGTACGCTCATCTCCAGGAGGGTCCGTTCCACGAGCTACTGGACGATACTTCCAAGTGACATGTAATCTCACGTGGAAGTATCTCAAAGGACTGCCTCGTCATAGGGGTTTCAACAAAATAGATGGCGCGTCTATCGGACGCCCGGTCTGTGAGATATTAGCATTTCCGTTCCAGGGGCTCGGTTGGATTTTGGGTACAATCCAACCCGAACATACTCCAACTATGTCCATACCTCAGGTTAATTAATCCAAAAGAACCTTCTCATCAAGAGGAATCCAACATAGTCAACGACACGTCAATCGGACGTCCGAAGCTCAAGTTATAAGCGTTTCCGCTCCGAGGGCCCGGTTGGTTTCTGGTTCAAACGAACCCGGCCATACCCAAACTTCACCAAAACCTTGAGTGTAATATACCAAAATGACCATCTCGATCCGAGGAATCCCATGCAACTAACGGTGCATTTATCAGAGGTCCACAACTCAAGATATGTCCGTTTAACAAAAAATGGTCATAAAATAGGGGGTCTGGGTTCGGTCCGACCCGGCCTAACACCCCCTGGGTCGGCCCGAACCGGGCATGGCCTGGCCCGGCACTGGCGGCCCGGGCTGATGGCCATTTTCAGCTCGGATCGTTGGCCGAGCACGTTTTGCCGAGCGGGGGAGGCACGACCTCCCCGCTGATTGAAGCCAGCGGCGCCAGCTGGTGCCGCCCCCCGGGCGTCCCGTATCCCGCACGGCCGCGGGGTCCGTCGTACCGCCACCACGGCTGTTGCCGCTGCGGGTTTCCTCCAGTGGCGTTCTTTTGCCTCCGGTCACCGGTGCCGCCGCGCCGGCGACGTCTTCGGCGGACCACCGGACGCGCTTCGGTGGTCCGATTTTCCCACCGTCGGTGCCTGCGGCTCTCCCAAGACCTGTTCTTCACTGTGACGGCTTCCATATGCCATTACAGTCCCGTTTCATCGTCTCCCGTTAAAATGCGTACAATCAAACAAATAATCTGCGGAGGGTCTGGGCTTGTTTTTTATCCCATGCCCTCCACATTAGAGGCTCAAACAAGATTTAAGAATTCAAACTCAAATCCAATCCTGAAAATAACCCACTTCCAACCCGCATGAACGAGCGATCTGTGGATCAACCAGGAAGAGGTTGGTCTGTGCTCGTCGTTCTTTCCTCAAAAAGGAAAGGATAAATTTAAAACAAAACTCCTACCTCGTAAAACGGTGTTAAACGATGGCGAGTCGCGGAAGACGGGCGTCGTTCCATCAATGTCGAGAAGGAAGGATCCAAGGGTGGCGTCGGCGTTCTTCATTCTTCGTTGGAGGAAGAGGAAAACTCTCCAAGTGATGGGCGCCGTGCTTCGCTGCTAGCGTTCCACCACTTGAAGAAGTCGTCCATAACTATTTCCCCCAATCTCCTTTATATAGGAGTGGGAGGGTTCATCATTGGGACGCAAGTCATAAATGGAGGATTTATGAGAGAGGGCTCCACCCAATTAATTCGCTGCGGTGGCACATTAAAATGGGGAGGAAGTCAAAAGTGGGTTAATGCTTGGGTGGTCCCCTCATTGAAAAATGGTGGTTTCATCCTCCTCAATTAAGAGGGGGATTTAAACCTTAGAGGCTCTCCCTCATAAATGAGGGGGAGTCAAGGAGTTATGATTCCCCTCCCATTAATGGGAGGCATCATTTGGTTTCCACCAAAATCATCCTCACATGGGAGGTTGGATCTCGTTGGGCCCCACCACCAACTCCCATGTGGAGCTTCTAACCACTTTATCTGCACAACATGTATTTAACAAAATAAAATAAAATTTTCACTAATTTTATTTTATTAACCCACATAAAACCCCCAAAACTAACTTTCATACCCAATCATATGCCGTCGAGGTGAAAGTCTTCTTAAGCGAAAACCCGCACTGCGAGGTCAATGGTGCCCTCAGATTTCAATTCCGAGCACCAGTTCAAAAGATAGAAAAACTCATTCGTTCGTTTACTGAACGTACCCGAGCTAAACTTCAGAAATTGATTCCAGGCACACCGGGCCTCAGAATCTAGTTCTGTCAAAATCCACAGGCTCGTAAATTTCAAATAAATAAAAAAAAAGTCCTTGAAATTTTCGGGTCATTACATTACTCCCACCTCAGGGATTTACGTTCCCGTAAAGCTACAACACAAAATAGGGAAACTAAAGGAGGTACCAAGCATGCATCTGGGCCTCCCGATCCCATGTGCTCTCCAAGAGGTTTTCTGTGCTGCCAGTGAAAGCGCACAAGAGGAATCGATCATACCCATAAGACTCGCTCCTGTCGATCCTCAACCTCTACTGGAACCCCGTGAAAGTCACCCCTGTCATCGATATCCAGCTCTCCGTGGTCAATGATGACAGATAGGTCGTGCATACATCTCCTCAGCTGAGATATGTGGATGGCGTCGTGCACTCGGTGCATCTGAGGTGGAAAGGCCAGATGAAACGCAGAGATAACTTGTCACCCCCGCCAAATCTTCATAGAACCCGTTGAGGTGAGACATGTAAGAAGACATGGTCATCACCCTTGAACTCCAGTGGTCTCGTCTCCTATCAGCATAGAACTTATGACTGTTCTGTGCAGTCTTCATCTGCTCCTGGATGATCTGCACCTTCTCCGTCGTATCCTGAACCATCTTTGGTTTTACACGTACTAACTCCATCATTATACACAAAGGATATCTGAAACGCGGCCAGTTGCTGTCTCGCCACACCTAGCAGCTGAATGCCCGATCTCCCACTAAGAGCATCTGCTACAATGTTTCCCTCTCCAGGAGTATAAAATATTTCGAAGTCATAGTCCTAGAGGATTTCAAGCCATCACTGCTATCTTAGGTTCACATCCTTCTGAGAGAAGATACACCTGAGACTATTGAGTTGGAGAGAACCATATAACGTTCACTCAATGAACAATGGGTGAGACTATCCAATTGTAAGAACTCATCTCCACCCTTATTTGTCTACATTCTACCCAAGATCTGCTGATATTTCTCCTCTATCGAAAAGAGAAATCTGGTCTCATCCCCCCTGGATGAACCACGTTCTTCACCTAATATAGTCAATCCTGACATGAACGATACAATTCATGTCTTGAATGATGTCATAAAGCCTCGACGCTACTACTAAGAGATCTAACCATTACTCTCGCCTCCAATGGTCTAGTCACACTGTCAGCATCAGTGTGTGGTTACTGGGTCTCCTCTAGTAGGAATATCACAAGTGAGGGTCAAGTCAATAGTTTTAACTGGAACCTCTTAGTATCAACCATACAGAAAGTACAGGAAAGTAAATGTCACAAAGATAAGAGTCTTTTATTACTGCAACTCGAAGTACAAAGACACAAAGCAAAATCAACAATGACAACATGGAAACTATAAGCACCAAAGACAAAGCCCTCCATGCCTGGAACTGGTCCCGCTCTTGTCCACCTTCTTTCAGAGCTCCATTTCCATATGCTTCAGCTGCCTCAAGATGTGCTCTCCCATATCCATCCATTTCCTGCGGTCGGGGTGGACCTCTGTATCTTCTTGGGAGGTCCTTTATCTATCTTATGATCGTCTGCACGGTGGGTCGGACAGTCACGTGCCATGTGCCCAAGCCCACTGCAGGAGAAACATTGTTCGTTTCTGGCACACCTGGCTCTGACTCCACCCCGGGTGCCCTGAAATACTGAACCTATAACTCGAGGTCGCCCACCTGTTGGCCTGGTCCTCTTGGACCTCTGCATCATCCGTCTACTGCCTACAGATGACCCAGCTACTGATGGAAAACCCTGCGGCAAAGGAAGCAGCTCCTGAGCACGCTCCGAGTGTTGAGTCACTGGTATAAACTCCACCCTGAAGAAAGTCTCTAAGTCTTCCCAGGTGAAGGTCATTTCTTCGCTAAACTGGAACATGTGGCTCCACCACCTCTCATCTGCTCCCTGAAAGAGACTAACAGCTAGGTAAACCATCAAGTCTGCGGGTGTCCTAGCTATGTGGAATTATGGTTCTACAAACTCCATCCAGTTCCCAGCCGTCTGAAAATCCGACTCACCTCGAAACGTCGGAGGCCTCTGTCGTTGGAACTCGTGCAACATGCTCAAGCGATGTGCACTCTCAGCTGGTGTCTCAACTGGTGGAGGGCCCTGTACTGAAGCCTCGCTACTCAGTGGGCTATCATCGTGCTGCCCACTCGGTACCCACGTTGACTCACTGGATGAAGACATCCTGAAAGAAATAGATGCGACATGTTCAAAAGACTATAACTTGTGATCTGACATAATTTGAGATGATTTAAAGGAAAACCTTTGAAAACACACATGCAATCAATGTTTTTGTGCACTGATTCGGAAATCAGATGTCAGGGTCCTGGTGTATGGATACGTCAGCCACCACACCAACACTGGACTCCCTAAACTGAAAACCACACTCGGTACCCTTAACACTATTGCTTCATAGAAAAGAAATATCAGAGTTATAAGTTCTGCGGTAGAACCGACTCCTCTGATACCAATTTGTCATGACCCATCCCCTGGGGCCCGTGTCGTAACTACCCCAAGCCCGCCTTCCATAGTCTAGGGGTTGGGGACTAGCACCAAGGCGTAAATCCTGATAAAAAGGGAATGCATTGCCTTTATGAAACTTAAACACACACAACAGAGTACAAGCGGAAGAAAACACTATGTAAAGCAATAACAGGTGTGCTGAAAGTACAAAGGGGGCCGGAAATACAAGACCAATAGTAAAGTACAAGGAAAAGACAAAACATTAGGAAGGTGTCAAGCTGCTCTTGGATCGTCCTCTGGAGTTCCTACCTGAAGGGTAGGTACAGATGGCCACCTCAGCTCTCCACGTCCGTCTGTCACCTCCAGGTACCGTCTCATCATAAATTCCACCTCCGGGTACCGTCTTGTCGTGAAGTCCACCTCCGGGTACCGTCTCGTCATGAAGTCCACCTCCGGGTGCTGTCCAGCTCTACAAGCCTCAACCACGATAAGTGTTATCCGTCGTCTGTATCCAACACAACGAGGTGTGGGCATAGCCCATGCAGGGGTGAGTATAATTATACTCAGTAGGGACCCCGAGACCCTCAAGGTCTCACTAAATCAAATAAGGATAAACCACAAATAAAGATCTCAACAGATAATCTTTACTTAGGTATATTCCCATACATATACCTAAGTTATCGAGTAACCCATATCAATTATGAGGTAAACACAAATGTCATTGACTCAGCTCAAACCCGGATTTTTATTCATGATGACGAAAACACGGCTACTAGAGAACTCCTTCTCTGTCAAGAACAATAGTCCTATCACGACTCTGAGGTGCCACTCACTTACCTTAGAATGCTGAGGTACTCCTCCTATCGAGTACCGTGGGTCTGCCACCTCACAAAGTAGTGCTCCCTGCCATGGGTTTGTTACCTCACACAGTAGTGCTCCCCCTCATAGCCTACAGAGGTACTCCTCCTGTCGAGTACCGCGGGTCTGACACCTCAAAAATTAGTGCTCCTCTGCTATGGTTCTGCCACCTCACAAAGTAGTTCTCCCCACTGGGCTATACAAGTCACTCTAAATCGAATCAGACAAGCAGTCATCAGGTCTCAGCTAGCTACAAGGTCACCGTACTCCGTACGCTCGTCTCCGGGAGGGTCCGCTCCACGAGCTACTGGACGATACTTCCAAGTGTCACATAATCTCACGTGGAAGTATCTCAAAG
This sequence comes from Viscum album, assembly GCA_963277665.1. Taxonomy (NCBI): domain Eukaryota; kingdom Viridiplantae; phylum Streptophyta; class Magnoliopsida; order Santalales; family Viscaceae; genus Viscum; species Viscum album. Next base: position 1,944,827,892 of record OY728160.1, read on the forward strand.
GACCGCCTCTTCATAGGGGTCTCAACGCAATAGACGACGCGTCTATCGAACGCCCGGTTTGTGAGATATTAGCATTTCTGTTCCACGGGCCCGGTTGGATTTCAGGTAAAATCCAACCCAGCCATACTCCAACTGTATCCAGACCTCAGGTGAAGTATTCCAAAAGATCCGTCACATCATGAAGAATCCAACAAAGTCGACGACACGTCAATCAGACATCTGGAGCTCAAGTTATAAGCGTTTCCGCACCGAGGGCCCGGTTGGTTTTGGGTTCGAACCAACCCGGCCATATCGAAACTTCACCAAAACCTTGAGTGTAATATATCAAAATGACCGACTCGATCCGAGGAATTCTACGAAACTGACGTTGCGTCGATCGGAGGTCCACAACTCAAGATATGTCTGTTTAACCATAAACGGTCTGAAAATAGGGGGTCTGGGCCCGGTTCGACTCGACCCAACACCCCTGGGTCGGCCCGAACCGGGTTGACCCGTCCCAGGTCCGGGTCTAGGTCTGGATCGGTAAGGCGTGGTGCGGCCCGACATTGGTGGCGCGGCCTGGTGGCCGGTTGCGGCTCGGCCCGTTGGCCGAGCGCGTTGCGCCGAGCGGGGGAGGTGCAGCCTCCCCGCTAATTAACGCCGGCGGCGCCAGCCGGTGCCACCTCCCGGGCATCCCAGATCCCACGCAGCTGCGGTGTCCATCGCACCGCCGTCGTGGCTGTTGCCATGACGGGTTTCCTTCGGCGGCGCGCTGGGGCGCCGCCGCACCAGCGAGGCGCGCCGACAACATCTTCCGCGGACCACCGGACGCGCTCCGGTGGTCCAATTTTCCCGTCGTCTGCGCCTACAGCTCTCCCAGGACCTGTTCTTCTCTGCGAAGGCTTCCATACTCCGTTGCGGTCCCGTTTCTTCATCGCTCGTCAAAACACGCACAAACAAACAAACAATCTGTGGAGGTTCCAGGCTTGTTTGTTAGCCCGTGCCCTCCGCGTTAGAGGCTCAAACAAGATTTAAGAATTCAAACTCAAATCCAATTATGAAAATAACCCCGCTTCCAACCCGCATGAATGAGCGATCCGAGGATCAACTGGGTAGAGGTTGGTCCGCGCTCATCGTTATTTCCTCAAAAAGGAAAGGATAAATTTAAAACAAAACCCCTACCTCGTAAAACGGCGTTAAATGATGGCGAGTGGTGGAAGATGGGAGTCGTTCCATCAACGTTAGGAAGGAAGGAGTCAAGGGTGGTGTCGACGTTCTTCATTCTTTGTTGGAGGAAGAGGAAAACTCTCCAAGTGTTGGGCGCCATGCTTCACTGCTAGCGTTCCGCCGCTTGAAGAATCCGTCCAGAACTCCTTCCCCTAGTCTCCTTTATATATGAGTGGGAGGGTTCATCGTTGGCATGCAATTAATAAATGGAGGATTTATGACAGAGGGCTCCACCCAATTAATTCTCTGCGGTGGCGCATTAAAATGGGGAGGAAGTCAAAAATGGGGTTAATGCTTGGGTGGTCCCCTCATTAAAAAATGGAGGTTTCATCCTCCTCAATTAAGAGGGGGATTTAAAACTTAGAGGCTCTCCCTTATAAACGAGGGGGAGTCATGGAGTTATGATTCCCCTCCCATTAATGGGAGGCCTCGTGTGGTTTCCACCACAATCAACCTCACATGGGAGGTTGGATCTCAGTGGGCCCCACCACCAAGTCCTATGTGGAGCTTCTAACCAATTTATCCGCATGACATGTGTTTAACAAAAAAATAAATAAATTGTTCACTTATTTTATTTTATTACCCCCCATAATACCCCAAAAACTAACTTTCATACCCGATCATCTTCCGTCAAGGTGAAAGTCTTCTTAAGTGAAAACCCGCGCTGCGAGTTCAACGGTGCCCTCAAATTTCAATTCCGAGCACCGGTTCAAAAGATAGAAAAACTCATTCATTCGTTTACTGAACGTATCCAAGATAAACTTCAGAAATTGATTCCAGGAACACCGGGCCTCAGAATCTAGTACCGTCCTAAGCCACAGACTCATAAAATTTCAACGAAATTAAGAAAAAAATTTCATTGAAATTTCTGGGTCTTTACAATTTTGATGTGTATTATGGTAACGTGCATTGATTAATTGCTCTAAGCTAAATTATTAAGATCAATGAATTATTAGTCAAGATATTATTTGGTAAATAGGCCTAATGAAACTCATATCTTTTGACCAAGAATATACCATAATTAAATTTAACATCCATTTTTATACATAATGTACCTTCATGAAGTATATGAATATACCTCTGGCTTCTCCATGGAATAATTCATTCTCTATTACTGAACTAATTTTGAACTATTATTGACTAACCTTTTTTTAATGGTTCATTTTCTAAAAATAATGTTTGTAGATAATACATATTTTATATAACTTCAAATAGTATAAATATAACATTGGTTATATCCATAATAAATACTATTAGTTTTTTTATAAAAGTTATTTACTTGTGACAACTCGGTTTTAGAGTCATAAATTTTTCATATATTGCCAATTAATCTTGTAATAGTGAAATATTAGTTGAGTATTAGACCCCAAAATCAGAATTCATTATAAAATGGAATAATTACTCCTTATTTCCAATGGAAACATGAGATAAATGTTTTTTTTCATACATAATAAAAGTTTTATTAGAACCATTTACTTGGAAATTAGATGTTCTGTTCTCTACACTACTGACATAGGAATAATTTTTTCCCAACCTCTTGGAAAACACACCTCTATTATTATAAAATCTATATAATTAATTGGTTATTTTATTAAAAAACAAATATTTGAATAGAATATTGTGTTTAATACCCATGAAATGTGACATAAAAATCACATTCAATATGAATATGCATTAAGATTAAGCCTCTACTTGTGTCGACTTCAATATAATGCATTTACTCTTCAATAGACTAATCTTATGACATGAATAGAAAATAACCTATTTGTGTAATTACATCCATCTTTTCTTTGAAAGGATTTTTTGAAGGATCCTCTGACATCACCTATTCCATTAACATTGTCTCCTTTTAATTATACTAATTAACCATAATAACTAAATATTATACTTTATTTATGTTCTTATTTTCTTAGTTTCCCATACCCAAAATGAAATGAAGTATATTATCCATACTATTCAGTTTTGAAATAATAATAAAAACTAGATTAAATAGATGCAAAAGATATAATAAATGAATGTCCCAAAATATTGTAGTCCACCTTTCAGTTTAAACATAACCAATGTAAATATAATCCATTCATAGATAACTTCACTTTCTTCCTCCAAGATTCTCAGAGATGAGAAACCATGTGAAATCATTCATGTCTATTGTTTTATCCACAATAAAAATCACACATTGATGATATATTTATGATTCCACCATCATATGCATCATATATGGTTCTCCTGTAAGAACCTTTTATAACCTCTCTTCCTAAGGTAGTTCAATAGGTAGTGGAGACACTATCACATTGAATTTAATATATAAAAGTACATTGCGCAAGTGTCTGTAATACTCTTGAAATCATGTTTTTTGAGGAAATTGAATTCTGCGAAAAATTAATCATTGTGTACATGTGGTATGAAATTCCATTTTAAACAAAAACAAAATCTACTATATTAGTAATTTTATCTTGATTTCTAATAATAAATTAATGATTAGTTTAATTATAAAATGTATCTCACTATTTTATTTAACTCTAGTAGCCCTCACTACTAGACATGGAAAACTCGATCACTTGTGTTTTCTAGTGGAATGAATCCTTGAAACCTCTCTTTATATTATTGAATATGTCTCTATAAATATACTCAATGAGTTATGAGGTAGGTTTTTTATTGGGAAACTACATTAAATTATATATACATGGTCTATTGACCTAAGTATCATCTTTTAAAATAATAAAATTGATTTACTCAACACTTCACTCTAAATAACATACATGTTAAGTATGTATACTTATTTTCTTTTATATTTACTCAATCAATTCCATAGATCTAAAAATAACTCCCCAATAGTAGGAAGAACCCCAAAATAGGGGTGATAAGAACCTCAAACACTTGGTTGTGTTCAAATTCAAACAATGGAAGTTGTTTGAGACTGAATATTTATCTGATTGTTTTTATTATTTATTGACAAATGAAATATTTTTTTTATTTGATATATACAATCTATGTGATCTAAGTCACAATTAACTATACAAAAAATATAAAAAAATGGTCATCGTGGAATAAATTGAATTAATCAATCCATTTTTTATGTTGATTATTTAATGTGATTTCATAATATTTCATATTAATAAAAATAAGTGAAAATTTATAAATTAAGTAAATAGTGTGACTGATTTGGAGAATTTGAAATTGGTTGATTCATTTATATTAAATGGATCAACCATTACCTAAGGGGAATAATACCTAAGAAAATAATTAACTAATATTTTAGCCTACACCAATGTCTAATATATCACTATGACTTCTATAATATTTCCTCTTGTTGTTGTGGCCCCTCTCTTAAAACATTACAATTGGTCAGGGAAGGGGAATACAAAATTATAAATAAATAGAAAAAACACATGGTGGAAGCTGGGTAGACTCAAAATTGAGACCACCCAAACACCCAAAGTCATAAAACATCCTCACTCATCATCACCGTAAAACAAAAATACTCACACAATTACTATGGTGAATTAGGAAGAGAAAATACCGATAAATATCATTTATCTAGGCACATAGTCCCTTATTTATATAATGATTAGTACTGATGATTCACATACTATAAAAATAATTAATTAATTATAAACATCACATGAATTTTTTTTACAAATAAATAACATAAATTTAAGAGAAAAATTGGTTGGTCACTGCTAAAGAACAAAAGACACAGAATTAAATTCATAGTTAATAAAATATTTTTTCAATAAATTGAAATAAATGATGTTATAAGAATTAAAATAACTCTATTAAACTTTTTAATTAAAATACCTTGTTCCCAATATTAATTTTAAAATATAAATTTCAAAAATTATAAATTATTATGAAATATATAAGTATACATATATTTAAATATAGATTTGTGTATATATATTTTTATGGGCACCCTGAAGCTTGAAAAATACATGGTGGGTCGGGAATGACCCACCCAAACATTATTGGGATCTTAAAAGACCCAACCACCAAAATATGGGTCATTCCAAATGTGGCAGGAGGGAAACCAATGGGGCATGATCTAGGTATTACCAATAAGAAGCAGCCGACACATCATAGTCATAGTAGCATGGGTGGCCAAACCTTGCTTGGCTAACACTAAACATGGAGAAGGGTTAGGAACAATGAGATCTGTCAAAGAGATGTTGTCTATTCTAAGTCGTATGTGGGGAGGATTCACCATATATGGGAAGGTCAGTTCATAGATTTCTGAGGCTGAGGATCGATAACTCTGTGAGGTGTGACTGGATGAGTGACTGGTAAGACCATCTGGGGAGGGTCTAGTTGGAAAATAAGTAAGCATAAAGGGAAGAAAATTTAATCTCAATCCATGAATTTAATTAACTAACCAAAAGGGGTTGATTCACCTGCACATTAATAGTGCGAGGTTCTCATTGAAAGTTTTACTTGAGTATTTCACCAATATTTAAGGAAAATAAAACAACAATATTTTACTACTGGGATGTATAGATGATGGAAAATTATCTAGATAATATCATGGATTAAAGAATAATTAACCCATAAGCAATCTCATCATCGATTTTTTAGAAATCAAAATCAATGTACATCACACCAGTTAGATCTCATTGTTTTGGTCAAAGAACACCTTGGTTTCACCGAAAGAAGACAACTCTTAATGACGTAAATATTTTCGTATTTCAAAAAAATGAAATCCAACCTTTACAACCAATCATGTTATTAGTCATTTTTATAGAATATTTTATTTTATAATATTTTTGTTTTTTATTTATTTTTTTATATATATATATAAAATTCTAAATATATATTTAAAAAAAAATTAATATCATTTAGGAAAATATATATTTCATTTAAAATACAAATTCCAAAGACTCCTTTTATAAGGGATGAGTTATTATAATTCTACCGACATTTCAAATGTGAGATTCTCCTTTTTTATCCACCTTAGTAATCAAATCCATGGGTTTTTTGGCCAATCAAAACTCTATACATATTTTAATAAGTATTTTCAATACAATTATAATAATCCCCTAATTTCATTCAAAAATATTTATTCTCCAACCCATAAGTTAATCATTACTCATAACAAAGGTAAATTTCCATTTAAAACTTTACTTAGTTTCAATATCTCAATTTTTTATCAGATTTAGAAGTTTTAAAAACATTAAATTTTTTAATATTTAAGAGAATCCGAAGATATATTGCATGGAATAAAATTTACCTACGACATCTCATTTTTGTCACTTTTATGGCCACTTTATTATATCCTTTTCATAAACCCTCTGAAGAGTAAACTCATTAATTCTATTAGGAAGTGGCACCAATTATATATTCACATAGGAAAAATATTACAATGTTCTCCCATTATAATAACACATAACTCAAGAGTCTTTATATTTTTATAATATTTTATAAATAAACCTCTAGTCATAATGGATGATATTGAAAACAAATAGTTTGGGTTTATAATTTTCAAAATCAACAATAATCATCATAACTAGATTTTACCTAATAAATCCTTTGATTAGGATCTACCTAAAGAGAGTGTTGGTTTTCTGTTACAGAGATGATTTATTATATGGGTTTTGTCCCCATATCTTTATTAAGTGTATTGATATCTCTCTCCATAGAGATTTTCTAAATGAATCGACATGGTTTTTGTGAAATCTCACAATGAAAATTATTTTGGAAACATGTTGTAAGAATTATATCACATAATCATGTCTCAAAATTATGTGTCTAGACTTTCCATTTTTAGTGAAAATATATTTCATTGATAAATCTACATCACTATCACAGTAGACAGATATTAGATCCATCAGAATATGTTACAAAATAATTAGAAATAATAGATTCATAATCCATTAAAATTATTTTCACATGCCGTAAAGGCAATAAACTCTGACTCCTTGGTCGAATGTGAAATACATATATGTTTCTTTTTTTCCAAATAAACAGCACAACCTACAATTATAAGAAACCCTCCATATTGAGACTGTTTATCACCAATAATGTTAATCGAACATGCATCAGTGTCACCTTCAAATATAGCCGAATAATCATTATAGAATATACTTAAATCTTTGGTCTTTCATAAATATCCACAAAATATTATTATAAATCTCCAATGATCCAAACAGTGATTACTAGTATATCTACACATTTTACATACTATAAAATAAATATAAGGTCTAGTGAAATTCATTTCATACATTAAATAAAAAATTTCACCAGTATACTCAAGTGGTGTTGTAGCTCTATCTGTATTAGAAAATAGTTTAACAGTTGAATAAAATGGAGTATTGCATCCTTGAAACCAAGATGATAAAATTTATTTAACATTTTTTCTATGTAATGAGACCAACTTAAGGAATAATCCCAACTATTTTTCTAACATCAATACCTAGAATAGTATCATCTATTCCAATATCCTTTACTTTAAATATAGAAGATGGTTTATTCATTGTCTCAATTACAAAAATGATATTGGTCCCAAAAAAAAATCATATCATCCACATATAGACCCACAATAACTCCAGATTATTTTATTAACAATTAATAAACACATTTATCCTCATTATTATGAGTAAGTCCATTATATAAAATTATACAAGAAAATTTATCATTCCATTTCTTTGGATCATTCTTAAGGCTATAAAGATATTTTATTAGTTTACATACCTTCTTTTCATTACCTTGTAAAACAAAACCATATGGTTCTTCAATGTAGATCACTTCATTTTAACTCTCTATTTAAAAAAGCATTATTAACATCCATTATATAGACATACAAATGACTGATTAATGATAAAGTAAATAATATCATTATTGAAGTAATCCGAGCTATATGAGCATAAGTATCAAAATAATAAATCTCTTATTTTTGAATGAATCCTTTTGAAATTAATCTATCTTTTAAAGCATGAATTTTACCATTGGAGTCATACTTATTTCAAAAAACCCATTTATGACCAAGAGGTTTTTAACCTATTGGTAAATCCATAATTAACAAAGTATTATTCTTCATAACGGAATCCATTTCATCATTAATTTCTTCTTTCCAGAAATAAAATTCTCTAGAAGTCATTGCTACTTTATATGTTTTTGGGTCATAATTTATAATCAATACCATAGGATACTTGTTCATAATATGATTATTTTAGTCTCCTTCAACAAGGAACTCAATGGGATCCTTAGAAATAAAATCTGGATGTACATGTTTCTCCTTCATAATCTTATACTCTTTTTAGGTTCAACTCAAGATTCATCATTATTCCCAGCTATTTTATTTGAACTAGATTGAATAAATGAGATGGTATGAAGAATAACTTCCTCCATGTCATCTTAATTAAACTTATTTTCAACAAATCAAAATCCATTTATTTAATAATTATATTATCTCTCCAATCCATGATTCTATATGCTTTTATATTATCTGTATATCCAAAAAAAAACTATTCATTGATCTAGGACCAATTTTAGTTATTTTTATATTGCTAACTCTATATTAAGATAAACACTCCCACAATTTAAAATAAGAAATATTAGGTATTCTATCTATGCATATTTTATAAAGGGATAACATATTTTTCCTAGAGGCAGTCCAATTATGAATATGAGATGATACCAATAAAGATTCCCTCCATAATTTTAATAGTAACAAAGATTTATTAATCATTCAATTTAAAATTTATAATGTATGATTTTCCATTTTAGCTAACCCATTTTTCTGAGGTGTGTTAAGAGAATAACTTTGATGAATTATACCATTTTCTTTATAGAACTAATTAAACTCATTCATAATGTATTCATTACCTCTATCTAATCATAATAATTTTATCTCTTTTTTAATTGGTTTTCATCTTATGATTTAGACTTATTAAAAATATTAAAGGCTTTATCTTTTGTTCTAATAAGATATATACAAATATATATGTAAAATTATACTACATTGATCATCAAAAGTAATAAAATATATTTATCCTCCCTGAGTCAGTAAACCATTTAATTAATAAATAAAATAATATATTAATTCTAATATATCACAATTTTGTTCAAAAATATGAGAAGTATTCTTAAAAAATTTAGATTCTATGAATGTTTGAAATTTATTAAATTCATTTAAAAAGGTATTTAAGTTTAACTTCTTCATTAATTTTAATGACTTATAGTTGACATGTTCTAAATGATCATCCCATTAATTAGAGGACTAAATGAAGTAACCAATAGATTCAGTAATATTATTAATGGATATTTGATTCATGACATTATTTGAATACCCTTTCCCCACAAAAATCCCCCCTTCAAGAAGATAACCCTTTCAAATTTTAATGAAACCCAAAATCCCTTGTTACACAAAAGATCAACAAAAACAATATTCTTTCAAATTTCTGGTACATGCAACACATTAAGGAGAGTCAATATATTCCCATTTGTAAATTCTATTTCTATGCTTCCTTGTCATCCGGAATTGATGAATGAATTACTTACAAGGTGAAATTCCTTCATGATAGTACAATCATTAAATATTCTTATCATTGAAAAATCCTTGAAAAAACACATTTTTGCTCCAGAATCAATTAACCATGTCATCATTATTGATGTAATATCGGCTTCAGATATCATTCTGAGTAGATTATCTTCAGACATCATATTTTTTGTGGGCCTATCAACTTTATTTCAATAAATAAATTCCCTTCGAAAATTCCCTAGTTTTCCGTATACAAAGAATTCTCTATTCTTCTTAGAATGATTTTCTTTCTTATAGAATTGTTGACTTTTCTATTTGAAATTTATGGAAGAGTTTGGTTATGAATTTCACTTAATGATATTAATATTGGTATCAAATTTCAAATCCATACCCATGCCTCTCATCATGGATTATTCTTTAATGATAATAAGTTTTTTCAATTGTTACAAGTAAATATCATCACAATTTTTAATAATTGTTTTACCAAAATTTTTCAACATAGTTGTATATTTATAAATAATTTCACAAACATGAAAAGTTTCTAGTATATTAATCTTAAGGGAAAGTAGTTTATTTTCTATAACATGTAGCTCAATAAATTAATCTAACACATGATTTTTATCAACTTTAGTCTATTTTAGATACTTTTCAATAAGAAATTTATTGGTACCTTCTTGATCAGATTTTTACATGAACTTGAAAACCTCCCATATCTCTCGAGCAGTCTTCATTAGAAGTAAATAGTAATAATGGTGATTTGATAATTTTTTGAGAATATTTGCTAAAAAACATTATCATCTTAACATTTCATCCTCATTTCCCAAATTTTCTCGGTTTGAGACACCTTAATGAGTGCACCATCGATATTTGAAGTTGGCTTGTTGAGAATGGGAAGAATATTTAGTTATATAATGTTAAAAATCATCAACACTATAAGAAGAAACTTTACCTTGTCTTTTGATCGGGAGAATTTATTACCATCTAAATGCTCAAGATTGACCATGTATTGATTCATCTAATTGAGGTGTTCAAAATACATATTCTAGGTTTTTTCCTTTGGTTTAAAACACTTTTTTATTTTTGGAAAATAGGTACGAAGAAGAAGAATAGAAATTGAATATCAGTGAGTGAATTGAATTCACTATCCAAAAGGGTTTGATTTTCCTCCACATTAATGGTGTATGGCTCTGGGTGGAAGTTTTCATCAATAATTTCCCCATGATTTTGTTAAAATTTAACTCTAATATTCAACTACCCTATCTCACTAATGATGGGAAATTATTTGGGGAATTTCTTAGATTGAATAATTATTATCTCATATGTGATCTCATCATCACTTTTTTATAAATCAAAATAGGTGTGAATTTAACAAGTTTGATCTCACCATTTTGGTCAAAGAACACCTTGGTTAAACCGAATGATACAACTCTTGTGGGGAATCATTTTTCCAGATTTCTAAAAAAGGAATCCAGTAGTTACGACTAATCAAGTTATTAGTTTTTTTAGAAAATATTTTAGTTTATTTAATTTTTATTTATATATATATAATTTATTAAATATATATTTGTTAAAATCACTTTAATAGAATTTTTTCAAATATATATTTTATTGAAAAAACCAATTCCCAAGGATCCTTTTATAAGGAATTATATTTGGGAATTCTACTGACATTTCCAATGTGGAATTCTCCCTTTTTCCCACCTCATCAATATAAACAAAGGGTTTTTTGAGCAATCAAAACACACTATTTATTTTAAGAAGTATTTTAAATAATATTATAATCAGGTTGAGCACGGTCAGTGGTTGTGTCAAGCCATCTTTTTCCATAAAACAATGGTGTGTGGAAAATAGTGATTGGTCAGTGTTGTGGTGGCCGAGTATGGTGGGATCTCACTAATGGGGAGTGACCTGAGACACTATTGATGGGCGGTCCTGTAGTGGGTGGTTACCAAAATGGAAGGGAGCATCTCATATTGATAGGTGAAAAAATAGTCATTGCAGACTATAGTGGCATGTGTGTCAAGGGAGGAGTGGTCAGATGCAAGAGGTGGTATGCTGTGGTTCAGTTTGGGTGAGGCGGGAAGGTTGTCGCTATCCCTCTTTTTTTTGGAAAATAGACGTGTGAGAGAACACTCCCCAACCATTATTGACATTTTATTTTTTTGTTAAATAACCTTTGTCTACAATACACCACCTAATTAGTATTTCAAAAGTATTTTTTAATTATGTTTTTAAATTACTACCCTTTTGTGGTTTTTGAAAATTTAACAAAATAATATAAAATTATATTTTGTTCAAAAAAATCCAAAAAACGGTAGATTTTAGCCATTATCATAAAACACTATTCCAACAAATAGTGTCTCACAGGAATAGTGGTATTCATTGAATAACACTCACACTATATAACTTCTTGTATAAAAAGCATATATTTATAAATATACATTGGTCAAATTATACGTGAAAAAATCGAGTTTTCAATCCATATTAAAAACTTTGCATGATCAAAACATAGGTATACAAGGCTATATTGAAATTAATTCTATGACGTTGATACCATTGTAATTCCATCTTTATTAATTTATTAATATTTTATTTTATTTTTGGCATAAACCATAACATGATTAATTTGATACTAATTGAACGTTTTGGGGTGTGCATCAGAAGAAAATGGGTCAGACATTTAAATATTTTCATCATTTATCTACATAACTATATTATCATTAGTCAAGCACAACCCTGGTAAAAGCTTAAGGACCGAGTATAATGATTTTTAATAACAAAACCTAAACTAGAAAATACTTGATTTAATATGATTACATTGTAGTCATCTATTTATCATCAGTGATTGATTCTCAATGGATCATAATCCAAATCCATCTAGATCATACACATTTTCTTAGAAATTCCGTGCTTATTTCGATCAACATATTATGGTTGCTATAGCTGAGGTTCAATGAATTCATCTATATCACGGTAATCACTAAATCAATATTTCTACAATGCATGAAGGATAGCTTGATCAAGTGTCATGGATTGAGAGATTATTTCCTTAAAAAGTGGGAGAGTTGAGAGAGGCTCTCAATTAATGAGATTTGAATAGTTTTATCTCTGGGATCATCCTCCATATTTTATAGTGAGTTTCCAAAATACCTAAAAAGGGTCTCCAACCATGAATATTTATTATTCACTATAAACATTGTCTTATGACTACCTTACTAAGTCATAAGTTTGTTGTATATTTTTTTAACATTATTGTATTATAATAAAAATACTTTATGTGAAAAAATCATGCAATTAACTTAACATTTCGTTCCACAAAATATTATACAAACCTTGAATAAAATAATATTCATTTGTATAATATTATTTTCATTTATTTTCCTTGATACTTGTAAATATATTTAATAAATAAATTATGTACCAATTATTTTAAACTCAAATAATATGAATTTATTTATTCCATGGTGATTGTATATCAATGAATATATCCCACAACCCATTATGGGGACCACTAAATCCTAAACTCCAATTCATCACTATAAAGAGAACATTTTAATATGCTATGTGTGTTTCCCTCTAGACCCTTATATTGATAGCACTAAATATTATTCACTTAGTAGGGGTAGATTCTAGAAACCCATCAAGGCCATTATAGAGACAATGAGTATTCATCACCATGAAAACCTTCCAAACAACTCATGTTGTGTAACATAATCTATTTGTCTCATGATTTCTCATAAAAGCAGAATGTAAACATTGTGTCATAATCTTTTTCTCAATTACCTTACTGGATGAACTAACCTTATTATACCATTGATATGGATTTAATAAACATAATACCATCTTGATGAACAGGGCCCGAGATATCTCTTCATTCTAGAAGTGAAAAAGTCTATCTTAATTATTTAATCAATGTCATACTATCATTGACACACCCGATGAAATCTACCTCACTATGAAATCATTATCATGATTTTTCCTTACATCATAATACATGATCATATTGTATAAACTAATAATAATCTCGTGATTGGAGGACATTACATGTGTTCACAGATAAGAAATACCAATGACACTTGAAACATTTTGTGTTCCTATTAGAGATTTAGTACCCATGATCTCATATAATCATGATCACCATGGGAAAATATCATGAGAATAAGTCTCAATTCGTATGATCCCCCAACACATGATAGTCATATATCATCTGTGTATAGTCAATATATTGTATTAAGACCACATGACATATCTTTAATATTAATTTCACAGTATCTCGAGGTTCTCAATACTATTTGGGAACTTCACTAACCCTTTCATATGATAAATAATCTATGGGTCATTCCATTTAAATAGTGGAAACATAAATATTAACACTATAAATGTAAGTGTACATAATTCAAAACTCACTATACACATGATATGGTAGAAAAAATGTATATCGTGTTGGTTATAGGGAACCCCCTATTATAATATTGGGATCCTAGGGGGAAAGGTGTTTGAGAACCTAGAGGAATAAGAGATTAATGGTGATTTCAAGAATTAATCTGAATTAAAACAACAATTTTATGTTCATTAATTGTCGGTCAAATTGTTATGTCTCATAGTTTAAAAAACTATCATCATTCTACTAGTTAACACCCAGAAAAAATTCACGATTTTGATATATAGTTTCTAATAATATGAACCAATTGTGTGAAACTACTAAATCAAGGCTAACTCACATGTTTGGATCGAATGGTTCAAAAATCATGCACCTGCCTCACTTCTCCCTATATCATCATCCATGTGATTTCCCCTAGAATGCGCATGGTATAGAAAAACCCTTCCCCTCCCAAGTAACTCCTAAAACATGTTACATAGTTTTCTAGAGATAGTGAATGATTTCTAATTACCATGAACCTCCGGAATCCCTTACAAAACACTCCAAAACCTTCTCAAACATCCTGAAACTTAACCCAATAATTATATGACTTAAAGATTAAAAAAAATTAATGTATCAAAAACTGAGGGTGTTACATATTCTCGTGCCACTCTCAAATCATGGGTTTTAGCATAATGGATTTCCAAACATGACCAGTTGATACTCGGACAATGACCTTCCATTTTCTTAAAACCATTCAAATAAGTGAATTCACATTATATATTAAAAATCTATATATTAATGAAGTAGTTTGAAAATATTTGTATAAATCAGTAGTTTATTAATATGAAATAAATTCATATTCATTTAAATTTGTATTTACTAAAGAGAATTTGTAAAAATATTCATTGAAATACTAGGATATTAAAAAATGAATCACTACTACAAATACGCCCTTTATCAGTGCTAAAAAGGGCCTTTAACAACGCTAGGAATAGCGCAGTTAAAGCCAATGTAGATAAAGGGGGGTCCACTTTATCTGCGCTCAAAAAAAGCACTGACAAATACCCCTTTTATCAGCGCTAAAACAAAAGCGCTGATAAAAGGGGTCTTTTATCAGTGCTAAAAAAGCACTGATAAAAGTACCCCTTTATCAGCGCTTTTTTAGCATTGATAAAGGGGTCCTATATCAGCGTTTCCTTTATCAGCGATTTCGTTTTAGCGCTGATAAAGGACCCATTTATCAGCGCTTTTAAAAAAGCACTGATAAAAGTTAAAAAAAATAAAAAAAATATAAAAAAATTTAAAAAAATTTAAAAAAAATTACAAAAAATTAAAAAAATCATGACAATCATGGGGGGGCTTTTATAGCACTTGATCCCCCCTTTTAACAGCACTTTTTAGCCCCTCCAGCGCCCACACACACCCCCTCCACCCTTTATCAGGGCTAGCCCCCAACATCCACCCCCATGCACGCACCTCGACCTCCATCGGGTTTTGAACTCGAGACCTCCCCCCTGCGCGCCTAAGCCCTTACCACTACTCTATTTTGATTTGTTTGCTATTTCATGATATCTCTATATATATATAGTTATATTTATTCGTATAGTAATATATATTTATATTAATATATATATATAGTTATATTAATATATATATAGTTATATTAATATATTTATAGTTATATTAATATATATATAGTTATATTAATATATATATAGTTATATTAATATATATAGTTATATTAATATATATATATAGTGATATTAATATATATATAGTTATATTAATATATATCTCTATTTATATATATATAGTTATATTTATTTTTATAGTAATATTTATTTATATTAATATATATATATAGTTATATTAATATATATATATAGTTATATTAATATATATATAGTGATATTAATATATATATAGTTATATTAATATATATATATATCTCTATATATATAGTTATATTAATATATATCTCCCTCTATATATATAGTTATATTTATTCGTATAGTAATATATATTTATATTAATATATATATATATTTATATTAATATATATATAGATATATTAATATATATATATAGTTATATTAATATATATATAGTGATATTAATATATATATATATAGTTATATTAATATATATCTCTATTTATATATATATAGTTATATTTATTCATATAGTAATATATATTTATATTAATATATATATAGTTATATTAATATATCTATATATTGTTATATTAATATATATCCCTATTTATATATATATATATTTAGTTATATTTATTCGTATAGTAATATATATTTATATTAATATACATATATATAATTATATGAATATATATATTTATAGTGATATTAATATATATATTTATAATGATATTAATATATATATATAGTAATATTAATATACATGTAGTTATATTAATATATATATATATAGCTAGATTAATATATAGTAGTTATTTAAATATTCATATATTGGTATTTTAAATGAAATGGATATTAGTTATTATTTAGATAGAGCTAATATATTTTATATGTAAATATGTTTAATTATTTATTTTAAAAATTTAATTTTTAGGTGTGAATATATAAAAAATATGTATATATAGTTATATATTTGATTATAAATAGCATTGCATTATAAAAAACGATAAAATTTCAAAGACATAATATCAATATGAATGTAATACCTTGGAATAAATTCAGTCGCCACCAAAAAAGCCAATAATACCCCCTCAAACGAGGCTGAAAACCCACAAAATGTTGCAAAAATATGGGTACCCCAACTAAAAACTCAGTTTTGGAGGCCTTCTGGGCCTCTTTTGGCCTCGAAAAACACTTGACCGAGCCCCTTGGTTATTGCGATGTAGAGATCATCACATGCTTCGATTTGATATGTGGTAGAGCTCAAACGGACACCTGGATCAAAAGTTATGGTCGTTTGAAGTTTGAGTTGCCTTTTCAACTTATTTTGGTTCTTTTTTTTTAATTTTTTAGTCTTCAAATTGTTATTAAATGACTAATCCTCCATAATAATTAGCAAATTATTAATGAAAAATATTTTTTTAATTTTTTAAGAAGCCATTTTCACTAAATATCTTATATATTAAGTATATTAAGTGTTAATATACATTTATACTTATCTAAAATATATTTAAAAATTATATATTATATCTATATCAATATAACTATATTTATATATTAATATATTAATATTTTTTTTAATTTTAATATTTTATTTTCATTCGACCCTTTATGAGCGCTTTTAAAAAAAGCGCTGATAAAGGCCCCCCTTTATCAGTGCTACTAATCAAGTGCTGATAAAGGGGGTGGGGCTTTATCAGTAATAAAAAAAGCGCTGATAAAGGGTTACTTTTATCAGTGCTTTTTTAGGGCTGATAAAGGCACCCTTTATCAGCGCTTTTTTGAGCGCTGATAAAGGCCCCCCCTTTATCAACACTTTTTCATTAGCTCTGATAGGGGGGGGGGGGGGCGCTCGGAAAAACTGTTTTTGTGGTAGTGAATACTCACACTCGTACAAATGTTATAATATTATCTAGTTCAAGTTTTATGCTATTTTTTTCTCTTAAAATTTGTATACACACTAAATATTATACAAAAAAGGACTCTCTTTTGATATCTCACAAAATTTAAGTGTACTTAAAAAATAAAAGTAAAAAAACTCTAGAAATAAATTTCCAACTCATAATTCTAGATACAAAATTCATCATAATCGTACACCACGATCCTCATCATTTACTAATTATTTTAGTCACAAAAACATTCACCATGATCACCAAATATCCATATCTCAATTAAGTACTTGAATCTAATGAAATTCAACCTCACCCCTTCAATTCACCCCATATCAAAAAAATATCTTGAGAAATACTCAATATACATAAGCATAAATGAGAATAATTTAAAATTGAATATATTTTGGAATTCCACAAATTCCCAGTAAATATATGATCATTTCATTATAATTAATTGGATTCAACTCTCATTATATTGAACCTTCTTATGGAGTGAGGAATTTAATTATAGAACAAAAATTAATAACTCAACATATTGAATATTCTATAACATTATATCTCAACATGAATAAGAAAATTATTATTTTAAATAGACTAATTGAACATCCAAATAGAACATCATCATCAAAATAACATTACAAAATTAGTTTCTATTGATTCATCTTCAAAAAAGTTAATTTCAATCACCACAACCATTTTACAAATATAATGAAATTAAAATCCCAATGGAATTTAATCGAGATAACCCACATTAATTTATTACATTTATCATTAAGAATCACATTTTATATTTTATGTTTTAATCATTAAATAATGTCTTCAACAAAAGTTTATTTTTTTCACTAGGGTATTAGATTTCTTATAATTCTCCATTAGTTAGAATATTTTAATCTATAATTTATTCAAAATTATCATACTAAAATTTTAATTCTTATCATTCTATAGGGTTCCTTGGATATATACCCCATAAAGTAACTAAAGGAACCCTATGAATACATTAAATTCAGATTTCACTTTTTTATAGGGTATAATCCATTTTGATATTTTTTATAGGGTTCAGTTATAACATTAAAATATTGTACAATGTGATGGTAACATATGGTGTTTTTGTACCTTATAAGGCACATTGTACCTTATGAAGTTCTAAGATTCTCAAAGGGATGAAATTACCCTTATGATAAAAATTAAAATTCCCCTTAATATTGAATGCATATATAATGAAATAGTGGGAATATGGAAATAGACAAAAAATGTGAGGATATGGTTTTTCAGAAGTATATTTGAATTATACCCTATTGTGATAATAAGGGTAAAAACACACTAAATTGAATTTTTTATTTATTTTCAATAAGTATTAGTTGAGAAAAATTGACTTTCACATTGACGATAAACACAACACCACCTTATCAAATCTCTTTTGTTACTTCACCCCTGGTAGTCCATGAGTGGTTTCATAGCTCTTTTGATCTCTTGAGGTAAAGGGTTCAATTCGTACCATTTTTCTAATTGAATCGAAATTTCAGGTAAGGGACTTAATCCAAAACAATGTATGGGCCCAAACCATAGATATAGTTTTACCTAGTTTAACTATACAATGAAAGAAAATAATCAAGATTCTATCAAATTTGAAGGGTGTGGGGCTATTCCAGGAAGATTAAGGTGGGTCATGGTGGGGGAGGGGTCTGTATAAAAAAAATATAACTTATAATAATTATTAATTATTTAGACTAACTAACTGTTACCCACTGATAATATTTATTGATAATAGCTAGTTATTATTATTTAATATTTTAATAATTGTTAATTATAAAAAATGATTAATTATTAATAACAGTTATTTTTAATTATAATGTTAATAATTAATAAATATTTATTAATAATTATTAATAATTATTAATTTTGTTCATGGATAAATTGTGTCGTAAAGGTACTAATACGCCTAAAAAATATCTATGTTCAGATCCAAGAATGATGAATTTATATGTCCTCAGACTAGTATTGTAGCACAATAGCAATATGGTTACTATTTAAATTATTGTAGTTGGGTACTAGGGAAGTGGTATTATAAATCCAAAATGGTATTTAGATCAAGGTAATTATGAATTCTCAACATAAGGCCTTTGGGACATCATTCTGAAATAGTAGGTCCATGAAATCAGTAGAAGGATGGCATGACATGATAAAAGGCATTACTTGTTGGTCTATTGTGGATGGTAGAAATGTGTGTCATGGTTGGGGATTGAATGATTTGGTGGAATAATGTATCAAAATTTGGATTTTGATGGTGGGTGATTCAACCCACCCCAACAACTCAAATTCACTCTATGGGATAAAGAGTGTCCTTGATTGATGTGACATGGGTGGATATCCTGAGAATCTTTGGGATCTCTTTGAGGAGTTCTACAACATAAGTGATATGCACTATAGGGTTCTCCATGATGAGGCTTTGTTGCAGGAACAAGGGTTAGTTCATAACTATAGGCTCATGTGGGGTTCCCTATGAGAAATGATAATTCATCACACGAGGAATCATAATCTTTCTATGGGAATAGTGGTTCCCCTTTAGGAGTTCATTGAGGAGATCCATAGATTAGGTCATGCCGGATAGAAATTCATCGTAGTGTGGTGATGATCATGAATATTCCAGGTGTAACAATATGTAATGGAGCCTCATTTCTAGATAGTAGGACTTGATAGAATCAATATGGTCATGGAGAATTAGACATAATAATACTAGGAACTTTGATGCATCATATCGTAGACCAATTCATTGTTCAGCTTTCTAGGATGTTAATGGGCCATTAATATGTAATAAAATTTGATAATAGGTTACTTATCAATCCTTATGGGTAGGGATGATGTTGGATCCATAGGTGACCTATGTTTTTTAGTTTTTTCAATTTATAATCCCCTTTACCAACTATAGATTATTTATTGTTAGTATTTATTATTAGATAAAATATTAATTACTAATGATTATTATTTAATGTGATAGTTAATAGTTATATCCTTAAATCATTACGAATCAATATAAATTACATTATTTAGGTTTTAAACACCAAATATGAGTGGTACTCAATCACACCACCGCACGAGCGAGTGTAGGTATCAATTTCAACCGTAATAATTTATCCCCCATTGGGGAGAGTGGCTTCTCTTCTTGCTTTCAAGAACATGTGGGATGGAAGACAGATAGTTTCAGTATGGATCCAATATGTGTTTGAGGGTTTCCCTATCCACGAATCCAAGGGGTAGTGACTGTATCACCATAAGATTTTACAATATTTTCCTTTTATAATAAATATAATTTGTGTCGATAGCTTACAACGCACACAATAATGAGTTTGAGAGAACCAAGATCTTTTAACCTAGCCATTCAAATAGAGGTTATGAATAGTATTTATTAAATTATTAAATTTATTTATGTTATATATAATTATTTATAGAAAATTATTTATATACAAATATGATTTTACACATTAAAAACTATATTTTTTTAAGTTGGGAAATTTAACAACCTTTTAAAGGAACACTTATTTTACAAATTAATTTTATAAATTTTATAAATTATATTTTTCAAAATATAATAAATTTTTTAATTTAGAATATTAAAATTATCTTAGGGTAAATTTTTGGTATTTTTTTGAGAAGTTTCATTTTTATAAATAGTGAAAAATAATGCATTATACTTAAAAACTGACTTTTCATTCAAAATTATTTTGAATTGATTTATAAAGTCATAATAGATCAATAATACATATATCAATCCGAAATAGTTCATTATAATCTTTTTTATATTAAAATTATAGATAAAAACTTGTTGAAATTTTGAACATCTCTTTTATCCTTCTTCTTACCATATCTATGGAATTAGTTTTGGACATAATTTTTCTAGTTCTATGAATTGGATTTGAAAAAATAGACACATGTGGTTGTAATCTGTATGATATTTAGAGTCAAATAGGATTAACATAATTTTTGGACATTATGAATAATAACTTTAGTAACTTTTTTATTTACCATAGGTAAGGGTAAATCATATATTTAAAGGTAAAATAAAACATATTATAATATTTTATAATTTTCATAACACTTGTCCCAATTCCATTATATTTTAGGTCTTCATCCGAAATCAACCTTAGGCCGAAATTATAAGACTTTTATTCCACTTTGGAATAAATATGATATTTATAATATTTTATTTAATGATAAGTTTAAAATGTGACACTCATGTTTTTTTAATAATTATTGAATTTTTAATACATGATAAAAAACAAATAAATTTTTTAATATAAATAGTCTTTTGAAAAATAATAATTTAATATTTATCAAGATATTTTTTTTAGTTTTTAGAGAAGAAATTATTTAATTAAAGTCTTACATAATAATGATGAAGTAATTGTTTAATTAATGGAAATATCAAATAAATGGTATTGAAATTATTAAAATAAATTCGATTTGACATAATTAATGAAATTAAATAATATTATATATAATTTAGACATTTTTTGATATATTATAAGTTTTTGTTTGAAGTTATCATGTTTTTGTGATAATTTTAAAATGAAAAATTATGATTAGTATCCAAATTGACATCAATGATACATTAAAAAATAATATTTCATTAAATGATATAATATTAATAAAAATATAAAATTCATAAAACTAACTATAATAAGGTTAATTATTTCAATAATGATCCTTTTTGGGTTCTGTTGGAATTTTATTGTAACTATATTAACCCGAAAGTGTAGAACACCAAATTGTCCCAGTAAGAATTAATGGGTTTAACTAAGGTTAAAAGACAAAAGATATGGGTAATATTGAAATATAAACTGTTGAGTCAAAAGTTCTCTTTTGAATTTTATATCTTGTTTTGGAAATCACAAATCTCTTTTACCATGCTAATCGTATTGATCATACTAATCGTACTGACCATGCTAATCGTACTGACCATGCTGATCGTACTGACCATGCTGATCGTACTGACCATGCTGATCGTACTGACCATGCTGATTGTATTGACCATGCTGATCGTACTGATCATGCTGATCATACTGACCATATTGATTGTACTGACCATGCTGATCGTACTGACTATGATGATCATACTGACCATGCTAATCGTACTAACCATACTGATCGTACTGACCATGATGATCGTACTGACCATGATGATCATACTAACCATGCTGATCATACTGACCATGCTGATCGTACTGGCTATAATTTTTTGAACTGAATCTGTAAATTGTATTGACTCTGTTAATCATACTAAGTTTTATGAATCATACTCAGTTTGTATCGTACCAATACATTCCACTAAGGAATACTCTTAGTATTCATACTTTACATTCATTATGTGATTGTTTTGGTCCTTTATCAAAAACACATTTTTCATATTAATGGTACTCATGTTTATCATCCTCATATATCTTTTTTTTACCAAAACGATGTCGTGGAGTTAGTTATAAACTAATCAAAAAGATGTCGTGTTTTCCATTCCAATATGACCATTATAATGCCAGGTGTCCAAGTCCCTCTGAGTTTTCCATAGAAATATGTCCATTGGAACCCGAGGCCTATAAATAGGAGTTCATTTGAAGCCAAGAAACAACTTTGACATGCGTTTATGAGACTGATCATTTTGTGCTATCAAGTTCTAGAGAGAGATACTGTGACTTCTCTCCTACTTCGTGCGAAAGCCTTGCAACTATACAATGTGAACAACTCGTTCTTAGTTTTTGTATTTCTATAAGTGATTTTTTTGTGATTTGTGTGACCGATCATCGTATCAAGGGTTTTCAAGTGATTGAAAGACAGAGGTGCCGATTGCTTACAAAATCGAGGGCTTCCGGGGATAGGCAGACAGACGAACCGATCATCGTATCGAGGGCTGCTAGGGATAGGCAGACAGACGTACCGATCATCGTATCGAGGTCTTACCAAGGTGTTGGTAAGACATACGTCTTATCCTAGGGAAAAGGATAACCCTTCTCTTTGGGTCAAAAGAATTGTAATACTTGTACATTTCCACTACTGTTTGTTTTAGGAAAGGAAATTGTATTGTTTATCTTTCTTCATTCTATATTCATTTGTAATTGTTTCAATTACATTCATACTATTACATATTGTATCGATTGATTCTATACACTTTATGGTAGAGTCCTTCACTATTATATTTCTCTGATTATTGTATTCATCTTGAATATAACTAATTTACTTTTCATATAGTATTACTTCATATCATACCTTTATTTTCAATACAATTTTGGTTCTTTGTTCTTGTTGTGAATTGTATTAGTTTAAGTTCATTTAAAATAATTTATTGTGTTTAAATTCTAAGTTTTTTAAACCTACAATTCACCCCCTCTTGTATTTTTCCATCTAATATATATGTACATTTACATATTCGATCCAACAATTGGTATCAGAGGAGGTTTCCACTGATTTGTATTACTAGCTCTATTGCTTCCAAATTTTCTGTTTCAACTATTTACTACACTAACATGTGGAGTGGACAAGTTTTTGTTTTTAGATTGCAGGAATGAATTTTGGTTCAATTGACAATTTAAATCCTTATAGACCACCAATCTTTGATGGGAATGATTATGAGTACTGGAGAGATCGAATGAAGACATTCGTTATCAATACTGGTGTAGACAATTTTATTATTCTTACTGGAGGTTACAAAATCCCTGAAAAAGAAGTCAGTACATTCACTAATCAAGATAAGAAAGAATATCAATTGAATTACAAGGTATGCAATACTTTTATATGTTCTATGACCAAGAATATATACAGCCAGATATTTTCTTGTGAAGCAGCCAACTGTATTTGGAAGAAATTGGAAGTCACACATTTTGGTACATCCAAGGTTATAGAAACAAGAAGTGAAATTCTTCGAGAAGAGTGTCATGGATTTATTTTTCCATATGGAGAGCCTGTATGTAAAGTGAAACAAATATTTATGACAATTTTTAATAGTTTACAATCTATGGGAGAAAGAGGTCTTGATGATGAAGCTCTTGTTGACAAAATTATTGATATAATGATGAATGACTGGGAGTCAAAAAGGACAACTATTGATGAAAATATAAATGTTTCACAAATTACTCTTGATGAACTCTTTGGAACTCTTATACAACACGAGACCAGAATGAAGATAGATGCAGATTTCCACAAGAAGAAAAATGTAAATAGAAGTGTATCTTTTACCACTAAATCTAAAGCTAAAACACCAGAAAGGATAACAAGATCCAAAGCTATGAAAGTTGTTATATCTGATTCAAGTGATTGTGATCTTTCAGATAATGAGTTAGCCAGTCTTGATCGAAGTATAAAAAAGATTGTGGGAAAGAAAGACTTCCAATACAAATTCAAAAAGAAAGATAGGAAGGACAAGAAAGATTCAGAGGTAAATTGTTATGAATGTAAGAAAGAAGGAAATATAAGGCCTGATTGTCCTTTACTGAAGAGAAAAGAAAGAAAGGAGAAAAATTCTGAAAGAAATAAGAAAAAGTACTACAAGACAAAGACAAAGAAAGTCTTGAAGGAAAATGATACATGGAGTGAAAGTGGTAGCGATTCATCGGATAACTCTTCAGAATATGAGTCCTCAGGACAAAGAAATATTGGACTTATAGCCAGAATACCAATCAAAGATCATTGTTTCATGGCTAAGGTACACAATGATGAATCTATTTCAAATGTTTCTTTGAATGCGAATTATACTAATAATAAATATTATGAATCTTAAAATGATGATTCTTCATCATTAGAAGATAATAATTTACATTCTTTTGAAGAAGTATCTAGGTTTGCTAAATACTTGAGAATGAAAATTCTAAACGCAAGAAAAATCTTGATAAAGAAAATTCTAGAATCTCGATTTTAACTAAAGAAATATCAGATCTTTCTAAGGGTATTGATACGAAAACTTCTGATTTTGAAAGTATTTTAAAAACCCTTGAGAAAGTAAAATATGATAAGGATAAACTTTCTAAGGATCTTGAAAATGTAATTTCTAAGAAAACTGTTTTAGAGTCTAGCTCTTGTTCAAAATCAAATGTTTTGGAGGATAAAAACATAGTTTTAAAATTAAATTCAGAAATTTTTTCCTTGAAAAAATGTTTGTCAAACTTTACTTATGGAAAGGAGAACTTTGATATAATGTATTCTCAAATTAGACCTTTGAGAAATCATTCTAGACTTGGTTATGCTCATTCCAAACTGGTTTTCAGTAATAACTATTTTGTTCCTCAAAATAACCCTTTTTTCACTAAGTGTCAATATGGCGAACATTGGAAAAAAGAGTGTTCTCTAAATAGAACTCAGTCTTTAGGATTTCATAAAGCTCATTTTGCAAAACAAATGTGGATTCCTAAAATTTTTGTATCTAACTCTTCTAGATCCAAACAAGTTTGGATTCCAAAAAACTAATTGTTTGTTTTTCAGGAAAATGAGAAGTGTACCAACAAGAATATTTGGTACATGGATAGTGGTTGTTCTCGACACATGACCAGAAACAAAGAGTTCTTTGAAAAGATTATCAAAAAAAGGTGGAAAGGTTACCTTTGGAGATAATGCTCAAGGGAAAATTGTTAGAATATGTAATATTGTTTTTCTTGGAAAAGTTATTATTTCAAATGTTTTGTTTGTTAAAGGTCTTAAGCACAATCTCATCATTATAAGTCAATTATGTGATGAAGGTTACCTTGTGAATTTTAGAAATGATAAGTGTCTAGTTCACAATTCCAAGGATAAGTTTATTCTATCTTCCCATAGGAAAGAGAATGTATACACTATTAACCTAGAAGACCTTATGAGCCAAAATTTACCCTACTTAAGTGCAATAGAAGACCAATAATGGTTATGGAATAGAAGACTAGGACACTACAACCTGAGAGGCCTTTGTAAACATTCAAAGAAAAGACTTGTAAAGGTACTACCAGATCTTATATATGATTCTTCAAAAGTTTTTGATTCTTGTCAATTTGGAAAGAAACATAAAACTAGATTTAAATAAATTAGTGAAGTTTAAACTTCTAATTCAATACAGCTAGTGCATATGGATCTTTTTGGTCCTTCACAAACTGGAAGCATTGGAGGAAAATACTATTTATTTGTTTTAGTTGATGAATTTACTAGATTTACATGGGTCTATTTTCTAACAAAGAAATCTGAAGCCTTTTCCTATTTCAAAACCTTTAGAGCCCAAGTTAAAAATGAGAAAAACCTACCATTAATAACTATTCATAGTGATCATGGTGGTGAATTTCAAAATTATGAGTTTAAAACATTTTTTAGTAAGAAAGGTATTACTCACAATTTCTCAGCTCCAAGAACTCCTCATTAAAATGGTGTTATTGAGAGAAGAAATCGTATTCTTTAGGAAATGACAAGAACCATGTTGAGTGAATACTCAATTGCTAAGCACTTTTGGGATGAAGCTGTAAGTACTGCTTGTTATACTATAAATCGTGTTTTAACCAGACCTTTTCATAATAAAACACCTTAGAAATTGTGGACTGGCTGAAAACCTAAAGTTCCATAATTCAATGTTTTTGGGTGCAAAGTATTAATTTTGAATACTAAATAGAATCTTCAAAAATTCTCACTAAAATCTGATGAAGGAATATTTCTAGGCTATTCTATAACTTTTAAGGCTTATAGAGTTTTCAATAAAAACACTTATACTATTGAAGAAACAGTACATGTTAAATTTGATGAAACCAATCCTTTTGTTTTCTACCAAACCCAACCTACTTCTTCAAATGTGTTTTCTAAAAATGTTTATGAAACTCTGTTAGAAGATTCTTCTGATAAGGAAAATGTTCAAGAAAGAGTTCCTGAAACTTTTACCCTAGAAGAATTTCTACCATATGTTGATGAACATGTTTTACAAAACCCAAATAAATTGTTTCTTAGGAATCATCATAGTGATAACATCATTGGTGATGCAAATCAACTTGTAAGGACCAGAAATTCCTTAAGAAATGAAATAGAACATCTTTCTTTTCTTTATCAATATGAACCTAAAAGTCCAAGTGAGGCCTGAGGTGATGAAGATTGGATTAAAACAATGAAAGATGAACTAAATGAATTTGAAAGGAATAAAGTCGGGACTTTAGTTGAAAGACCTAAAGAAACAACTGTAATTAGTGTAAAATGGGTTTTCAGAAATAACTGTGATGAAAATGGAATCATTTTCTAAAATAAAGAAAGACCTGTTGCTAAGGGATATAATCAACAAGAGGGAATAGACTATGAAGAAACATATGCTCCTGTAGCTAGACTTGAATCTATTCGTATTCTACCAGCCTTTGCAGCTTACTTTAATTTCAAACTATTTCAAATGGATGTTAAATGTGCGTTTATAAATGGTTTTGTTAAAGAAGAAGTAGTTGTCAAACAATCCCATGGTTTTATAGACCCAAAATATCCTAATCATGTTTTTAAACTTACCAAAGCTCTATATGGTCTTAAAAAATCCCCTAGAGCATGGTATGATAGACTTACAAGATTTCCCTTACAAAACAATTATGAAAAAGGTACAGCGGATCCAACCCTTTTTATAAAAATGGAAAATAAAAATGTTTTTATTGTTCAAATTTATGTTGATGAAATCATATTTGGATCAACTTAGCAATCTTTAACTGATTCCTTTGAAAATTTAATTAAATCTAAGTTTTAAATGAGTATGATGGGTGAGTTAACATTATTCTTAGGTTTTCAAATTTCTCAAAAACCATAAGGAACATATATATCTCAACATAAGTATATTAAAGATTTACTCAAAAATTATGGTTATGACAATACTAAAAGTATTAACACTCCAATTGGTACCTCAAATACACTTGATCTTGATGAAACTAGGAAACCAGTAGATCAAAAAAAATTTAGAGGTATGATATGAAGTTTTCTATACTTGACAGCTAGTCGACTAGACTTAATGTTTTTTGTATGCTTATGTGCAAGATACCAATCTAATTCAAAAGAGTCTCATTTACAATCCATAAAAAGAATCTTTCGGTATTTAAAAGGCACTGTGGATTTAGGACTCTTGTACTCTTCTGGAAATGATTTTGTTTTAAAAAGTTTTTCAGATGTTGAATTTGGTGGGTGTAGAATTGATAGAAAAAGTACTTCTAGAACATGTCATTTCTTAGGAGATTCTCTGGTTTCTTGGTCCTACAAGAAACAACACTCAGTAGCACTTTCCACTGCTAAAGATGAATATGTAGCAGCTGGAAGTTGTTGTGCTCAAGTGTTATGGATGCAACAGAAACTCACTAACTATGGATTGGGTTTTTCCAAAACTCAAATTCTTTGTGATAATACTAGTTCCATAGCTCTTAGTAAAAACCCAGCACATCACTCTATGGAAAAACACATAGATATTGGGCATCACTTTTTAGGGATCACACACTAAAAGGAGATATTATTTTACAATTCATCGGAATGCAAGAACAACTTGCTGAAATTTTTACAAAACCATTACCTTCTGATATATTTGAGTTTATAAAACAGAAGCTAGGAATGATTACATTAAAATAATCATTCATATCTACTTCATGTTTTACACTTCTCCTTACATTAAATAACTCCTCTTAGAAATGGGGAGAAATATTTTTTACTTATAGTGTTTCTTATTTTCTTTTGATCTTTATTTTTTTTATTCTCCTAGTTTTTGTCTTTGCCTTTATGTTTATCGTATTGACTATTTTATCGTATTATTTACCTTTCTGTTTATCGTATTGACTGACTACCGTAAAAAGTTCGTTTTCCATCGACTTGTCCGTTCATGGTAATGAATTTCTTTTACATCGTCTTGTCCATTCATGGTAATGAATTTCTTTTCAATCGGCTTGTCCGTTCATGGTAATGAATTTCTTTTCTATCGACACATCCGTTATTGGTAATGAATTTCTTTTCCATCGTCACGTCCGTTCATGGTAATGAATTTTTTTTCCATCGGCTTGTCCGTTCATGGTAATGAATTTATTTTTTCCATCCGCTTGTCTATTCATGGTAATGAATTTCTTTTCTATCGACACGCCCGTTCATGGTAATGAATTTATTTTCCATTTGCACGTCCGTTCTTGGAAATGAATTTCTTTTCCCTCAGCACGTCCATTCATGGTAACAAGTTTGTTTTCCATCAGCTTTTCAGTTCATGGTAACGACTTTGTTTTCCATCAGGATGACAATTGATGGTATTCTTTTTCTTCGTATGCTTGTGTTTTCTTTCACTATTAATACTATCTAAACCAACAATTACCTTACGATCTCCGGAAGTTACATACTTTCCAATTTTAAATTTTTTTCTCCCTCATTTTTTAATCCTATCCGTTGATTTATTTTCTTCTAAATCTCAACCGTAGAAGACTAACGGTCATTATTTTGCCACCTATAAATAGACCAACCCTCTCCAAACCCACACCGGTTTTTCAGGATTTGTGGTGAAGCTCTGCCCCATCGATTTAAGACTCCGTACGATCTTTCAAGCTGCTTCACCTATATGTCTCAGTACTCTGCTAATACTCCTACAGAAATTTCTTCAAATAATTTTTCAGAGAAAGACTTTTTTAGAGAAAGGTTAGTTTAACTGGATTTTTTTTAATTTATACGATTCTACAATCCGAAGAATCATTTTGTTTCAAGGCTGGGAGCATTTATGTGTCGAAAAACCTATTTATCAAGATCTGGTTCTTATTGATGAAGTTAGTCAGTTCTAAAAAACCGTATCTTTTGATAAGAACATGTCTATGAACTTTGCTGTGTACGATAGAAATTTATCAATGTCTGTGAAAAAAGCGGCCCATTTTCTAAATGTTCAAATAGAAGGTGATTCCTTCTGTCCATCTAATAAACTACCAGAGGAAGTTGGTACATTTAATAAAGAAAGTGCTGAAAAGTCTTTGTTTATTATAAATGAAGAAAAGAGGAAAGTGGCTCATCTTTCTCCAGATAACAGATTTTTGACGCTGTGGATGCAAGGTTTTCTTATCCCAAGGAAAGGGGATAGAGATACTTTGAAGTTTTATGACATTTTCATGTTTTACTATCTTTTCAACATGAGAAAAGTAAATCTCATGGGATACATCTGTGAAACTATTAATAATGTCAAGTCAGGAGCATTAAAATCCCATCTGATTATGTATCCAGCTATTCTTACAAAATTCATTCTCGAGAGCATGATGTTTTGTAATATTCCTTTGAAAGGAAATTTTGTAGATCTGAAGCCATCCTGGATTAGTAAGAGTACTTTGAAAAAGTGGAATGTTTGTTTTGATCAAAATTCAAAGATTTTTGTAAAGGATTTAGAAGCTGATTCAGCTCAAAATCAATCGGCACCTATGCCTGTCAAAGACAATCCTTCTGTTGGTGCTCCTCAGAATTCAGATCCTCAAACCAGTTCAAAGCCTAAGAAGAAACCAAAGTACAGTAATGAGGTCATGGCCAAGTGGAGAAAAGATAGAGAACATATAAAAGAAGGCGAACCAAAGTTCGGTCTTGACCCAGCTGAAGCTTTTGCAGAAAGAATAATGGTAGAGGAAACCCTTCAAGCTAAAAAGAAAAAGAAGGCTCTTTTGAAAAGAAAGTCTCAAGACTTTGATATCTCTAAAGTCCTGAAAATGGATGAGGATGCAAGTGCTCAACTAACGGAAGAAGTAAATCAAGAACCTATCATAAAGAGTCTTCTAAAGGAAGAAAAAGGGAAAAAGATGTTGGAAGAAATACAGGAAGCTGAATAAGAGGCATGAGATTTTCTTTTACAATTCCTTCAAAGTTTGAAAAAGAGTAGAGAAGAATCTTACCAAAAGCAAAGTAAAGGGATTCAACAAAATCCTAATGCCGATCAAGCTCCAACTGAATCTTTTAAATCTCCAAAAAAGTTTCTTTCCCAAGGGAATAAACATCCTCAATCTTCTGAGAAAACAATCATTATCAGTGACAAAGTGGAAGAAGAAAGAAAAGGGATTGTAAAAGCAAAAGGAAAACTTCTAGTTGTAGAATCAATCCAATAAAATGAATTGGTTTCATACGATGAGGATACTGATTCAGAACTGACAATTTCTCTTAAGAAAATTAATTACATTGTTCATGTTTTAAGGAGAATTGAGAAGAACATTCCTTACTTTACCAGGCTTGAAGGAAAAATTGATTTCATTACTGAAAATCAGAAAAAGAAGTCTGGTTCTGTAAGAGAATTGAGAAAGAAACTTTTGTCAGTTAAAGCCAATTTAGAAGTTCTATCTGAAAGTTAGACTGCTCATAAGAAGGCTTTCAACAGAATTACCAAGTGGTCATACAAAACAGAGAGCTCAGTGAATGTCCATGAGATAGCAATTGAAGATATAAGGAGGTTATCAAATGATCTTGAGATTGATTTCAATAAACTTGACAAAGAAACTGTTGAAAGAATGAATCAGGTAACCCATGGAGCCGATATTCCTTCAGTGAAAGAGTTGAAAGAGAGAATGAATGCTTTTTAGACTGAATTTTCAAAAGTTTCATCTTTCAAAGATGAATTAGTCTTGTTGAAGAAACAAAATTCCGTGTTATCTAAAGAAAACAAGAATATTCAAAACAGAATTGATACTGTTGAAGAAGTAATCAGAGTCCAAGAAGAGACCATCAAGAATCAGGATTAGATTTTTTCTGACCAACAAGAGCTTCTCAGAACACAGGGTGATTATGTATCTGAAGACATGAAGGAAATCAAAAGGATGAAATCCGTTCTTCATGAGCTGATAAAGAAGGAAAAGGAAAGAGAAAACAAATGACTATTGTATTTGTTTTCTTTTCAAATTTTTTTATCGTAATGATATTTGTGATAATCTTTTAATTTTCTTGAAAATATTTTCTCTAACCATTTTATGAAACTTATGATTACCCTATTCTTTTTGTAAATCACAAAGGGGGAAAATGTTTTTCAAAGGGGGAGAATGTTCTAGAAAAGGAGAATGTTTTGAACAAAAACTTATAAATCAAGGAAAATCCATGAATACAATCCTTAGGAAAGTACATACCTAAGGGAGAGTTAGTTGTATTCAATTTATTGTTCAGAAGAGTTTTTAATTACTTAGGGGAAGATAAGTATTTATTTTTGTTTTTATTTTTTGTTTTTTTCTTTCCAAAAAGGGGGAGATTGTTGAGTCAAAAGTTTTATTTTGACTTTTATATATTGTTTTGGAAATCACAAATGTATTTTACCATGGTAATCGTACTGATCATACTAATCATACAGACCATGCTGATCATACTGACCATGCTGATCGTACAGACCATGCTGATCGTACTGACCATGCTGATCGTACTGACCATGCTAATCGTACTGACCATGCTGATCGTACTGACCATGCTGATCATACAGACCATGCTGATCGTACTGACCTTGTTGATCGTACTAAACATGCTGGTGGTACTGATCATACTAATCGTACTAACCATACTGATTGTACTGACCATGCAGATCGTACTGACCATGATGATCGTACTGACCATGCTGATCGTACTGGCTATAATTTTTTGTACTGAATCTGGAAATTGTATTGACTCTATTAATCATACTATGTTTTATGAATCATAATCAGTTTGTATCGTACCATTAAGTTCCACTAAGGAATACTCTTAGAATTCATACTTTACTTTCATTACGTGCTTGTTTTGGTCCTTTATCAAAAACAAAAGTTTCATATTAATTGTACCCATGTTTATCATCCTCATATATCGTTTGTTTTAACCAAAATGATGTCATGGAGTTAGTTATAAACTAATCAAAAGGATGTCATGTTTTCCATTTCAATATGACCATTATAATGCCAGGTGTCCAAGTCCCTCCGAGTTTTCTGGAGAAATATGACCGTTGGAGGAAATGTGACCATTGGAACCTGAGGCCTATAAATAGGAGGTCATTTGAAGCAAATAAACAACTTTGACATGCATGTATGAGACTGATAATTTTGTGCTTTCAAGTTCTAGAGAGAGATACTATGACTTCTCTCCTACTTCATGTGAAAGCCTTGCTACTACAAAACGTGAACAAATCGTTCTTAGTTTATATATTTCTATAAGTGATTTTTTTGTGCTTTGTGCGATCGATCATCGTATCGAGGGCTTTCAAGTGATTGAAAGACAGAGGTGCCGATTGCCTACAAAATCAAGGGCTTCCGGGGATAGGCAGACAGACGAACCGATCATCGTATCGAGGGCTACCAGGTATAGGCAGACAGACAAACCAATCATTGTATCGAGGGCTTCTAGGGATAGGCAGACAGATGTACCGATCATCGTATCGAGGGATTACCAAGGTGTTGGAAAGACAGACCTCTTATTCTAGGGAAAATGATAACCCTTCTCTTTGGGTCAAAAGAATTGTAATACTTGCACATTTCTGTTGCTGTTTGTTTTAAGAAAGGAAATTGTATTGTTTTCCTTTCTTCATTCTATATTCATTTGTAATTTTTTCAATTACATTCATACTATTAAATATTATATCGATTGATTCTATACGCTTTATGTTAGAATCCTTCACTATTGTATTACTCTGATTATTGTATTCATCATGAATACAATTTCTTTAATTTTTTTTATAGTGTTACTTTATATCATACCTTTATATTCAATACAATTGTGGTTGTTTTTTCTTTTTGTGAATTGTATTCGTTTAAGTTCATTTAAACTAATTTGTTGTGTTTAAATTCAAAGTTTTTTAAACCTATAATTCACCCCCTCTTGTATTGTTCCATCTATTATACATATACATCTACATATTCAATCCAATATAAACATATCTAAAAATCAATGCTTGAGAATAATTAGACACATAATCAACTTATTACAGAAATAAATCAATTTGGATCTATTTTAAAATTAAAATCAATTTATATTAATTTAATATTTTAAAGGATTACAAGAGTGCCCCTCCCCTCTCTTATAAAAATGCACCTCCTGCCTAACTTCCTCACACCACATTGAGCCTTATAGATCGAAAAACCCCTAATAATTTATCCTCAAACCATCTCAGTTATGTTCTAGTGTTCCTGGTATTCTAAAAAGACCATCCTTAGTGTCTCTAAGAGGTGATCGAAAGGAAGGCCACTGAAGAAAAGGTAATTGATTTACCAATTCATTTAAGTTAATTTATTTTTATACTTCCTCCTACTATGTTATTTACATTATAAAATAATAAATACATTATAATATATATTTTGATATTTTATTATTATTATGGGACAACCATATTTCTCTTTTTATACAACCTATGAAAAACAACATCACCAGGTGTGTGCATGTATGGATTACCGTCTCTACGATATGGTGTAATTGTTTTCATCACCAATTTATTTGGATGGGTATAATGATGAATATATTGGATATAAATAATAAATATTACATGATATATATTATTTATCATTAATATACCATCCAATTTTTAACCACTTTACCATTAAGGGAATTATATTATCACTTGGACAAACATATGACATACCGTCTCTGTAGTGCGATGAGATTAATTTACAACATTAAACATTCATGAATGATTATAAAAACATATATTATTAAGGAATATTAAATTTATGAACTTATTATATTTATGGTTTTGAATAAAATATATCATATTCATAAGAAATATAAATTTCACGAAAAAACAAATAGAAGAAAACAAATCAGTTAACACCCAAAACAATGGTAATAACGAAATATTGTCAACAAAATGATATTAAAGGGTCATATATAATATAATAATTATGGATATATTTATGGTTTAATTTAATAAATTTATTTAACCACTAAAAATTAGGTTAACACATCCTCCACTAAAGGAAATTACAAGGTAAGTGTTAATTTAGCAATCTCATTATTATTTGGGATTGTTTATATGTAACTATTTACTTTGAAATATTTATAATAAATGCACATGTTTATTAAATAAAATTACAAAATATTTTTATTATTATCCTAAAAATGATTAATGCATTTTTTACCCATGTTTTACTTTTTATAAAATGGGTTGAGAGGAATATTTTTTCATTTTCTAAATGAGGTACTTTATGATTTTTCGATGGAAGGAATTATTTTAACTTATGTGGCGTGATAGGATTTTTATTCCATCATGAAATATTAATATTTTTAAGATTCCCTTACAATAAAACATGGTTATTATCAAATGAAATATTTTGTTTTATAAATGCGTAGTATTTAAATTATTTCAATATAAAAAGTGGAATTTCTCTGGAGGAATTTTTAATGATTTTATTAGATTATTTTCATATATTTCAACATCGTCTATTGTATTTTAGGCTTAATTAATGTTGATTTATTATGATAAAATATACCATATTGTATTAATGGGTTTAGGATATGTTTGATTATGAATGTTCTATTTTGTCCACTATATCCCCTTTATGCATCAATAGGTCTCCTGAGACAAACTACTTTGGGATTTTACCTATTTATGTTTGGTTTCTTGGCCAA
The DNA here is from genome assembly GCA_963277665.1 of Viscum album. Classification (NCBI taxonomy): domain Eukaryota; kingdom Viridiplantae; phylum Streptophyta; class Magnoliopsida; order Santalales; family Viscaceae; genus Viscum; species Viscum album. The sequence continues at coordinate 1,944,863,964 of OY728160.1, forward strand.
AACCTTGGAAGTATATTTATGATTTCTAGAATTACACATTCCCTCATTATGAGATTAGTTATTGATATTCCATGTGATTATTCTAATAATAGAATATCGATAGTTACGTTCTCTAGCTCATGTGATTATTTTATATGGTATTATTTATTTTTTATTTTTTATGCTCACAATTATGTTTAAAGGGATTGTGTTTCAGTTATACAACTTTCCTTTAGGGTCATTATTGTTTATTCATAATAGATTCTATTGTACACTTACCCTTACTATGCATATAAGCTCACCATTTTCTTATGTTTTTACAATGATTTCAATTTGTGTATTATCATTGATATGTAGGGTTTGTCTAGGAGAATAATAGAATTTTAAAAGAATTTTATATGTTTTATTTTATGTTTTTAATTAAAATTTAAGGTTTATTTATTTAATATGGCTTCCAAGACTACTAAACAGATCGATCTTTTGGGATTTTAGTATTTTGTCTATGCCAATGTAATAAATGAGGGAATTAGGTATAAGATATTGGGGTGGGGACATTACAGTTGGTATCAAATTATTTCTAGTATCAACCTTGAAAACTATATTTAGAATAATAAACATTTGGGAACATAACCCTAAGAGAGATTTTGTGGATAATTATTAAAGAAAATCCTAAAATATTTATAAAGTATACATTATGTGAGTATTATAAGAAATACATACCTATCTAGATATTATATGTGGATGTGGTTCTGGAACATATGTACCTAGGAGTAACAACTTTGACATGTTGTGTCAGGCCTTACTTGATGTAAAATGGTACATGAAAATGGGCCTTTCTGGGAACCCGGTTTAACACTCCCAGGGGATATGCTTAGGATAATTCAAAATTTCTTTACAACCCATTATGAATGATTTAAAAGTAAATATTTCCTCAAATAAACCATGTTTATGATTATGAGATTAGATATACCTAAATTTTTCAATTTATATTAACCATTTTACTGGTTTAAAATAATGAATTATGATTCATATCCTAATATAGTGTACTTCATTATTTATAAATAGAACCTAGTACACGGAATGGAAACCGTATTAATTCAAATAATACATGTTGGGATTTCCATTTTATGAAAGTTAATTTTGTTTAATCTAGAGAAAAAATGGCTGATATTCATCTTATAACTATACTGGGATAACTGGCTTAAGTTTTTAATAATAACCTTACCCGTATGGATCTCCAAAATACACTACATGGAGGAACAGTTTTTGATCGCTTCATGTGAAAAAAACTCAATTATTCAATTGTACTAAAAATCCATTTGTTCTTGATCAGTGGATAAGTTCCTTGTGGAAGATATTTATTAATTTGGTAGTCAATTAAAGGGATAATTATTTTCAGAAAATGAATCATCTCTCTGAGATGTGTACTAATGGTGGTCATTGATTCAAAACAATAAGGAGGAAAATTAAGTAAAAAACATATAGTGGACGGAATTTAAATAAGTTTACTTAGAAAAATATTTTCCTCCTGGATAGTAAGTACATATGGAAAAGAAATTTCTAAGTCTAGGAAAAAATAAAGATTAAAATGTTTCAAAGTATGAAGATAACTTCATAGGGTTACCTAGTTATTCTATGGATTACATACATAATATAAATTATAAGATTGATCGATTCTTTTATTGGTCCAAACCATTACACTGACATGTACTGGTGTCCTAAAATTTATCATCTCTTGAAGATATAATATCATGTTTTATCAATATAGAAATGGAATTCTATAATACATAGGAATTCAAAGTGAAGAAAGAGAAAAAGAGGTTTGGGAAATCTGTAAAAAGGAAATAAGGAAATAATAAATACTAGAATAGGTTAATTTCTATCCTACAAAAATTGTGGGAAGAAACACCCTGATACCTTCTTGAAGGGAATGGAAGTTTTGTACAAGTTTGGAGAAAAATGACACCAATCCCATTATTGAAAGGCAATTAAAGAAGCTACCAATGTTCAATTATACAATTGTAAATAAATTGGAGATTATTAAAATGATTTTATTAAGTGTTAAGGATGTTTTCCCCATAAAATTCCAAGGGAGAAAGGCTATACTTATGCGATGAAAATTTCTGAGGTTGACGTTCATAATGATGTGGTGGAAGGTACTTTAATCATCTTCTAAAACATATCCATATATTTATTTGATTCTGGATCATCACATTCATTTATATAATCCTAGTTTTTTATGAAAATATGAAATATAAATATATATTTAATAAGGGATTTTTCATTTAATACTCCCAAGGGATATCTCATTGCAAAAAACATTTTTCGGTCAGTTCCCATAATGAAATATAATCATAATTTAATTGTTAACATTGTCATCATACCTATTATTTATTTTGATATGATCATTGGTATAGATTTTATTTCTTAATAAGATGCAAATATTTATTATAAAAATAATTAAATTACAATTTTTGATGATGAAGAATAATTCCTTATCTTTAAAGTAGAAACTTCACCGTCTGATTCTTATGTAGATCCACCCCCAATAGCTGTACTGAATGAAACTCATGGGGAGGAAAAGAAATAAACAACTTGGTATGAGTAATGGACTCTAAAAATTTAAGATGTACCTATTGTGTAAGAATAAATTGATTTATTTCCTAAGGAATTACTAGGACATCCCCTAGAGTGTGAAGTTGAATTTTCCATTGATTTAATCTATGATTCAAGGATAGAATCAAATAATCCCCATAGAATGGACCATGTGGAATTGTTTTTTTAATAATAAAATATAGGATTTGGGAAATAAATGATTAATTATCCCCATTGTTTATGCATGGAGATCCCATGTTCTCTTCATTAAGAAGAAAGATGGATCAATGAGGTTGTGCATTGATTATCGGGAAATAAATGAAATTACAATAAATAACAATTATCATATACCAATCATTTATGACTTGTTTGATTTTATGTATCCCAATATTTTTCATAAAAATACATCTTCATTTTGGGTATCACCAATTATGAGTAAAGAAGGAATACATTCTGAAGATAGATCTTTGGACGTGGTGTGGACATTAAATGTTTACTATGATTCCATTGGAATTTGCTAATAAACTCTCTATTTATGTGGAACTAATAAACATAGTACTCAAGGAATATGTTGATTATTTTGTGGTCGTATTCATTAATTGTATTTTGGTGTATTAAAAAAACAATGAACATCTTGAAAATTACTTTTGGATTACTATTAAGACACTTAGAAGGGAAAAGATATATGTAATATTTATTAAGAAAAATTTATAGGGTCATGAAGTTCTATTTCATGGCTATATTGTCTCCAAGGTTGGAATATCAATTGATCCTGAAAAGAAATAGGTGTTCATAGAATGGACTTAACCAACAAAAATAACCATGTTATGTAGTTTTATTTGTTTATAAGGTTATTATCAGTGTTTTATTGAGACTTTTACATGATTACCTAACCCATTAACCAGGAATAGATATAAAGGGATTACATTTTTTAGACTATGGAATGTGAATAATGTTTTAATGAACTAAAGATAAGATTATTCAATGCTCTAATTTGTAATCTACCATTTGGAAGTGATGGGTTTTTCATATATAGTGATGAATAAAAGTGGGGAATTTTTTGTGTCATAATGAAAAATGATAAAGTTATCGCATATGCACTAAGGAAATTAATGACTTCTTAATGGAAAAATCCAACCCATTATCTAGAGCCAGCGACTATAATATTTTATTGGAAAATATGGAGACATTATCTCTATGGTGAAAGATATGAGACATACACAGATAAGAAAATCCTAAAATACATATTTTCATAGAAAGTGATCAAAATGAGACTGAGGTGGCTGTTCAAGCTACTCAAGGAATATGATTTTTCAATACACTATCACCCAAGGATAGAAAATAATGTAGAAGAAGTATTGAGTATGAAGGATCAAGGACTTCTAACCTAAATAATAATTTTGAAGGATCATATGTTCACGAGACTAGTAAATATGTATATGGTAATTATAAAGGTTGGAGAGACATCAATCATCTTTCTAATAATTGAAAAACCAAATTTAATATAGAAGATAATGAATTACCAATTTTATGATGACAAATTTCAAATGAAGATTAAAAGTATGAATGATGGAAAATTTGGAGACAATATTTGTGAATATGGTGTTCTAAAATTTAGAAATATTCCATGTGTTCCATCTATACCATTTCTAAAAAGTGAATTGTTGGAAAATTCTCAAAGATAAAAATTCTTTATATATCCTAGTACCACAAAGTTGTATAGCTACTTGAAGGAACAATTTTTGTGTGATAACATGAATCTATAAATTGATGATTATGTTCGTAGATAATTAGTTTTCCAAAAAGTGAATGTTTTGAGGAAGCATCCTAAAAGAGTCCTACAACCTATTACTATTCCTATATAGAAATGAGATGAAATTATTATAGAATTTTTCATGGGAATACCAAATACTCTGAGAAATAATGATGCAATATGGGTTATCAGTGACCGCCAAACCAAATCTGCACATTTCATTTCTAAATAGAATATTTTCCTCTTGATCACCTCACAATCCTCTATATTAATGAATTTGTAAGACTTCATGGTTCACCTCTATCTATTGTTTTTGATTGAGATCCACACTTTACAAATAATTTTTTCAAAAGAATTTAGAAGGATCTTGAGACTGAGTTTTATTTGAGCACTACGTACCATCCTAAAATTGATGGATAGTCTGAAAGAATAATTGAAACAATGAAATACATGTTGAGGTCATGATCACTTGGCCTTCAAGGTATGTGCGGTTATTAATTACCTTTGGTAGAGTTTTCCTAAAATAATATTTTCTATTTAAGTATTCACATAGAACTATATAAAGCATTATATTGAAAAAATATTCCATAATTTAACTTGTTAGGATGATGTTCCTAAAAGGAAACTCGTAGGCCCATAACTTATTGAAGAAAAAACAAAAAAGGTAAAGTCTATTCAGACTCACATTAAAGAAAATCAAAGTAGGCTAAAGAGTTATGCTGATAATGGAATGAAGGACTTGAAATTTCAAGTGGGAGATCATATTTTCTTGAAGTTATATCCATGTAAGGGTGTTATATGGTTCGATAAGAAAGGGAAACCGAGTCCAAGGTACATTTAACACTTTGATATTCTTAAAAGGGTAGAGTTGTTTCTAATTATTTGGAAATGTATCTGAAGCTCTCATAAGTACAAAATATTCTTCATATATCTATACTATGAAAGTGCATGCCTCACCCAATTCATGTGCTCACCTATGAGGAATTAGAGATGGATCCTGATCTTTCATACTGAGAATAACCCATCTATATTCTTCATACTAGTGAATAAGTGTTGAGAAATCAAATGACTTGGATGGTAAACGTACATTGGAGAAATCACAAAATGGAAGAAGCGACATGGGAACCAATGGATTCTATGAAGGAGAACTACCAAAATATGTTTAAAATGTAACACACCTACAATTCGAAGAATTTTTTTGCATGAGTGAATAATGTAGTACCCCCATCAATTACCATACTATGCTTTTAGAATAAATTTAATTTCTGCTGATAGCTTACAATGAACACTACATCAAGTTCGAGTAAACCCAAATCTATAAACCATTCCATTAAAATAGATATCATGAATATTATTTACCACATTATGAAATTTTTTTATATCCCAAATAATTATTTTTAGAAAATTATATTATAATAAATATGATTTTATGCATAAAGCAAATATTTTTATTGGTAATTTTATAACCTTTTAATGGTTAACCTATTTTAAAAATAAAATTTGGAAAATTAATAAATTAAATTTTTAAAAATAGTCTTCATTTTTGAATTATGAATATCAAAATTATCTTACGGTGAATATTTTTCTGAGTGGTTTCATTTTTGATGAAAACTGAAAAATACTACATTATAGTTAAAAAATGACATTGTAACAAATTTTTTTAAATTGATTTTTAATGTCACAATAGATCAATAATATATATATTAATCCTATGTTGGTAACTAAAATCATTTTTATATTAAAATTAGATATAATAATGTAATGAACTTTTGAACATCTCTTTTACCCCCCTTCACTCCTTATCTATAGGATTAATGTAAACAAAATTTGGCCACATATATTAATTGAATTTTGAAAAATGGAAATAAATGGTTTTAATTAGTATGATATTTATTTTCTAACAGGTTAAACACAATTTTTGGATATTATTAATGGTAACATAATAAAGTTTTTATTTACCACTGTTAAGGGTAAATAATGTAATTAAAGGTAAAAATAATGTTATATATTAAAAAATTACCCAAACACCTATCCCAGTTCCATTAGATAAGTTGTGTTTGACAAAAATCAACATTTTTATAGAAATTATACAATTTTAAGCCACTTGGGTATGAATTTAATGCTTATAATATTTTATTTAAAGAATACTTAAAAATGTCATACTCATGTTTTTTTAATAAATATAATATTTTTAATATATGGTTATATTGAAGATAAATTTAAATATAAATCATAAATTGAATGATAATAAATTTAAATTCATCATGATAATTTATTTTTTATTTTTATAGAAGAAATAATTTAATTAAAGGCTTTCAAAATAATGATGTAGTAATTGTTTAATTAATAAAAATATCAAATTAATTATATTAAAAATATTAAAATAAATATATTTTTACATAATTAATGACATACACTAATTTTATAGATAAAATAGACATGTTATTGATATATTATAAGTGTTTGTTCAAAGTTATCATGTTGTTATGACATTTGTTAAAAGAAAACTAATGAATAGTATCAAAATCGACATAGATGACACTATAAAATAAATAATAATTTATTAAATGATATAAAAGTCATAAAAACATAAATTTCATCCAAATTTCTATAATAATTTTAAATATTTCATCAATGATCCATTTATGGTTCTTTTGGCTTTTTATAATAACTTTATTAACACTGAAGTGTAAAAATCCAAGTTGACATGGTAAGAGTTAAAGGGTTTGACTAAGGGTTAAATCCAAATGATAAAGTAAATATTTTATACTAAACATTTATAAAAATAATTAGTTTATATTTTTTCAATCCATCCATATATTATACTATAAATAACTCACTTTGGATATATTTAAAATCTAAAATCATTTTACATTAATTTAATATTTTAAATGATTCCAAGAGTGCCCCTCCCCACTCTTATAAAAAGTAACCTCCTCCCTCACTTACTAACACCACATTGAGAATTCTAGATTGACCAAAACCTGTCCATTTCCTCTCATAAAATATTTATTTAATTTATGTGGGTCTTCATATTCTAAAAATTCCAACTCTAGTGTCCCAGAGAGGAGATCCTAAGGAAGTCCACTAAAGAATATGTAATTGTTTCACTAATTAATTTAAGTTAATTTGTTCTTATACATCCTATTCATATGTTGTTTAAATTATAAAATAATAACTATATTATAATATATATGACAATATTTCATTATTATTATTGTACAACCATATTCCTCCTTTAATCAATCCTATGAAAAACAATATTACCATATGTTCATATGTACGACTTACTGTCTCCACACTGTAGTGTAATTTTCTTTTCATTACCAACTTAGTTGTATGGGTATAATTATGAATATAATAGATATAAATAAAAAATAAAAAATTATATTTATTTTTTAAAATTAATATACCATCCAATTAATTACCAATTTACAATTAAGGTAATGATATTGTGTCTCTTGTGTACGTACGACATAGCATCTCCACGACGGGATGAGATTCATTCTCCACATTAACCATTCAAGAATGATTATAAAAATGTATATGATGAGAAATTATAATATCTATGAACATAATATTATTTTTTATATGAATAAAATATATGGTTTTCATATGAAACATGACGTACATGACAAAACAAACATAATAAAATGAAGTAGTCAACACCCAAAACAATGGTAATAATGAAATGTTTTTAACAAAATGATATAATAGGATCATACATAATATCATAAATTTGGATATAGTTCTTATATAATTTAATAACATTTCATAAACATTATACATGAGGTTAACTCACCCTTAACTAAAGGAATGTTCATGGTAAGGGTTAATTATTTAATCTCATTATCATTGAAGATTGTTTATACATAAGTATTTACTAGGAAATATTTTTCATCTATGTCCATGACTCTTAAAAATGATTTCCAAAATATTTTTATTATTATACTAAAAATGTTTAATGTAATTTTAAACCACGTTTCACTTTTTATAAAAAAATTAATGGAATATTTTATAATTTTCCAAATGAGGTAATTTATGACTTTATGATAAAAGGAATGTTTTTTAACTTATGCGGCGTGAGTGGATTTTTCCACCATGATTCCTTAATGTTATGATGATTCCATTAAATTTTAAAAAGATAAATTTCAATGTAAATGTTTTCTCTTATAATTTCTAAGCTTTTAAATGATTTCAATGTAAAAAATAATAATTTATCTAAAAAATACTTAATGATTTTATTAGATTGTTTTCATCATTTTCAACATACTTTGTTGGATTTTATGATTAATTGAAGTTTATTTCTTATGAAAAATTATATAATATTGTATCGATGGGTTTATGATATATTCTACTTTGGATACTCTATTTTGATACCATTCATGTTTTATGTTTAATTTATTAAAATTTCATATGGTTGTTTTAATGTGAATTCTAATATTAGTAATGTGTCACCCTTTTCATATGAGAAATGCATTTGATCTTGTAAGTGAGGGGTGGGGCCCCTATAGCCCCTCGATGCATTGGTAGGTCTCATGATGAAAACTTATTTGGGTTTTTACTCATTTATTTTTGGTTCCTTGGTCGAATCCTTGAAAATAAGTTTATGATGTATGTCATTATGCATTCCCTCATTATGAAAAAAGTTATTGATATTCAATGTGATTATCCGAATAGTAGAATATCCATTGATATGTTTTCTAGATCATGTGATTATTTTTTATTGTATTATATATTACTTAATTATTATGCTCATGATTATGTTTAAATAGATTCTATTTTAGTTATACACTTTTCCTTAAGGTTCTTAATTATTTATTCATAATAGCTTCTGTTGTATTCTTACCCTTACTCAACATATGAGATCATGCCTTTACTATGTATTATTTCTCCAGGATGCTAAAATGTTTATTATAATTGATATATTGGGTTAATATTGTATAATAATGGTGTTATAAAGGATTATCTATGTTTTATTTTATGTTTGGAATTGTAATGTAAGGTCCATGTATGTAATTCATCTTCCCAAACTATTAACTGATTGATCCTTTGGTGTTCGAGTATTGTGTCTATGTCAATGTAATAATGTAAGGCACTGATTCTGGGATATTGGGGTTAGGGTTGTTATAGTGACATTATAACATGAGGTGTCCAAGGAAGAGCATGTAAGGGGGTGGAAACCAATAGTAGAAATGGGTGGGGTTCTATGGAGATGTATTTAGTGGGGGCAGAAGCCTCTAATGGTGATGGTGGGCACATAGTGTATAAGGGCTGGGCACATGGATACTAGGGCGGCCTAGGGCCATTTGTTCAGTTATTGGACCATGGGATATGGTCCTTCAGACATTCTATGAGGCCTTAGGGTCATGGTAATTCCAAGGACATGTGATTGGTCCTTCAAGGCCTTTTAGGTATGAAAAATTACCATTTATTGGCATATAATGACACCAGGCCTTCAAGACATTAACTATGTAATAAATTGGTATAATCGGTGGTGTCCAGTCCTTGAGGGAAGGGATGTGGTAGGACCCATTACATGCTTGGGGTTAATTTGTGTTTTATTTTCATATAATACCCATAATTACATTAAAAAGATAATACAAATTACACTATTATTATGTATTATTAATAATATATTTTTATCAATTATGTATTTTTAATTAATTTTTATAACTAATAATATATTTTTATTGGGCGCTATTAAGGTGGAAATTGAGTATCATATTGAACATAAAAAAATCTTTCAAAACCCCCCACTCCTACAAAATGGAATACATGGAAGATATTATTTTAATTTTTTAATCTTACTTTAATAAAAGTAATATTTAATGTAATAATGGTTAAATAAATAAATTATTTTTGTCATATATATAAAAAATATCCCTACACACACATATATAATTTTCTAATAAAAACCCAAAAAACATAAAATTAATAAATATATAGACACACACAGACAAGCACCCACATATATATTAAAATTTTAAAACTAGATAAATATATTAAATCATTATTAATGGATTCAATTATGTACATTACCACATTTTTTTATAAAAAAACAATTTTTTTTTTATAATTTTAATTATTTATAATTTTAATTTTTAAAAACTCATTAAAAAATTATGAAAATTCTTTTTACTGAATTGAATGTTTCTATGAAGATTGTAGTGTGCTCAGTCTAAATTATGGCTTGGGTGATTTTATATGATAACGAACAAAAAAAAAGATTTAAATAACATAGATATATTATATTTTTTAACATGAAACAACCAAACAAACTAAAAACACCTTTATATGTATTGGGTCAATAAAATTAAGCTCATTTATTAATTTGGTCTGGCTGGGTTGACCCTGACTTGACCTGTTTATTAATCAGGCCTTGAAAAAAAAGCCCAATTAAAACGTGTCAAAAATTAATTTAGATCATTTTTTAATTATTCCTAAAAATATTATTAACTAAATAATTTTTTATATAATAATAATTATTTTGAAATATTAAATACATAATGATGTCATTTTATAAAAAATTATAATTATAATATAGCTTAATCTGGTCGGGTGGGTCATGTGCATGGTCACTTATTAAATCATAATCCTGATCCAATTATTAATAAGGATTCAAAATTAGGCAGGTCAGGTTGGTCCTTGTACCCATTTATAGGTCTAAAATTTACATAATATTAAATTTATTTATATTTAATTTTTGTTTTTTATCCACTAATGACATTCTTTTTTTAGTTTTTTTAAAATTGTTTTTTTGTTTAAGTGAACATATTTTTGAGAAATGATGTGGAATCTCTTAATAAATTTAATCTCAGTGAAATGTGTCATGTATTAACACAACAAAACATGTTTTTAAAATTAAAACTAAATGAATATATATAATTAATTCATTTTTATTTTCACTATTTTACACACATGTTTTGGTATGTGCCCATATCTCTTAGCACATGCATCAAAGTAAAAATATTATATTAAGTTAATTATTTTAAACTATAAAAAATAACTATATAATAATAATAATTTTAATCCCAATCATATAAATGAGGTTGAGGTGTTATATTTACAAAATAATATAACGATAAAATCTAGAACATAAAAACAAGTCAATCTATTGATAGAGGGGGAGGGATTGGATTAGAATTGGGACATGTTATGACACTATGTTGAATAATAATCCCCATAATTTATACCCCTCAAATAAATTGGGTTTTTATATTAGTATAGAAGATAAATATATTAGATATAACATAAACACAAGTCAAACTATTATCCTAGTCAAACATTTGATCATTCAATTATAAAATTAATATCTTAATATTCCAAATACCTGAATATATTTTAAAACTAATATTATTAATATAATAAATAATTAATAATATATCTTTTTACTAATTTTATAACAAACATTTTTATGATATTTATATGTTTAATCCTCTTTTTTGAAGAAATGAAGTAGTTAGGGAAGGTTTCATGTTGTTTAAATGGTTTTAAAATGTTTTGGAGTGTTTATGAAGAGAACATGGATTGGTAAAATCATACATAATTCACAGGTAATCCATGAAGTAGAAAATTAATCTTCTCAACGCATACATGATTTTGTTAAATTATGAATGAATTATAGGTCCCTGGTGATTTTATTGGAAGTAGTGATTCACATGAAAAGTGCACGATTTACAAAATTATATAACCATAATACGTAATGCTGGGTTCTGGGTAGTATCACCCACATGGTTCCCAAATTCTACCTGAAATTAAATGTCTGGAGAATTATATTTTTACATTAAACCACCAACATTAATTTATTCTATCTTTGATAGGTCTCTAAAATATGAGGGATTCCATTTGTGATTTTGGTGGTAGTCTTCATTCTAGAATTTTCATTCTTCAAATAATGGAGTGCGTGTATAAGGGACCCATGGTAAGAGTGTTGTTTCCTCTTATCCTCTCATCACATATTTTGTTTCATTGGGAGAAACCCAACATCAATGTTTTCATTCCACGATCTTTTATTTTGGTCATGGGTTTTGTGCGATTTTGACGTGAATCACCATAAGAGGGTTTTAATAGCCCCAATCAATGAAGTCATGGTGTGGTTAAATCCTGATGTATTTTTGTTGGTATCCAGATTCTATCTCTCTATTTGTTTAAAAATTTTAAAATTTTTTATTTTAATGTTCCAATACATATATCTATTTGTGATAATTTATTTTGAAATATATTTGTTCAATATTCCCTTGGTGTAATATTGTTTTATTATAAGGTTGTTTGTGACACCCATAACATGTTTGATGAAAATTCTAATTGGTTACATGGTTTTAAAATTATAATTTTAGCATATGATGACCTTGATATTGGTTTATAATTAGTGTGAGTGCTTCTGTTTACTGCTTTTATTGATAAAATTTGTATTTTGAGAAATGTTTTACAATGTAAAAATGTGAAATGTTGGTGACACATCATCAATGTGAGTTAACATGTGTTCCTGATATATATTCATGAGTCTTAGTTGGGATAGAATTGGATTCATGTTCCAAAGGTGTCACACATTGATTATACCATAATGTAATGAAATGGTTCAATGGGGTTGGGTTTCCACTCATGATTATGAGTTATTTTGAGAACCAATTAGACACATAATGCATTGGGTTGGTAACATGGTTCCCAGAGAGGAGCTATCGGTGCATTACATGGCAGAGTGATTTTATGAAATGGGTTTGGGAGTTGTGGTGTGAGTTTCATTATAGTCATAATGGGCTAAAAGTATTTATTTTTTGTGTGATATTATGTATACACTTTATATTAGGAATTTTTATCTTCATTATTCTTATACATTATTTTTTTATAAACTATAAACTATCTTTATTTTGATTAAGAGGTTTATATGAGAAGTGTTATTGGTTTTCATACTTGTTTTGTATTGTTACCCCTATACATGTGATTCATTGTGAATATTTAGATATTGTTAGATCTAGTATAGGTATATGGAATACATCTTATATCACCAGTAAGGAATCTTGATGTTCTATACTTTAGTGATGGATTCATGATCTCATGTGGAGCTTTCAGTGGGTCCCATGTTTGGCACTTTGTATTTTTTTTTTGTATTTTTCCCTTGTGGTTTTACAAAGGGATGTTATTGGTTATTATTATTATATATTCATTATGACATGTCAATGGATTTTACTTGGTTTTTATTATGATTCATATTAATATATTCAAATTAAAGTTCTTCCTCTAATATTTAGGTAATAAAGGGTTAACTTTCACCTAATGATATTACTAAACACTAAGAATTCTTTTCCAATGCTTGGTGTCCAAGATATGCATCAAGGATTTTGGAAAACTGATCTAATATATGGTGAATATTAGGTTCAAAATGATACAATTATTATTACTGTGATGTTTTTGATTAATTATTAATAATAATAAAATAAATTATTTATAAAATTATTAATTACATTAGTATTTATTTTTTATTGATAAGAACATAAATAAAAAATAATAATTGGATTTCCAATAATATTAATATTATTATTTGGTTGAATGATATGAATAATATTTACTAACTTAAAGAAACACTATAATATAATTGAAAAAAACAATCAATGTACATTATTAGTGGCGTCCTTGATTATAGATTATAGTGATGACTTGAATTTTTTATCCCGACTCTTATTAAAAAAAATAGTGTTGAAAATATCTATTGGGGTGTGGTGCATTATTTTTCACCATAATTTAGAATATTCCACCACGGTGTTATATAACATGACATGAATTATCAAGCACCTCTAGATTAATTTGACAAAAGAGACATTGTATTATAGTGGTGGGAAAGAAATTATAGCCTTTGTGTTTTCCATTCCAGTTAATTTAAAATGGGTGTAATTACATAGTGACACCCTATTCATGTGGAATCTCGTGTTGATCTACATGATTTTTTAAGGTTTGATAAGTTTTACTGTGTTTATGAAAGAGATTGGTTATGTCATATTTTTCAAATCAGGAATGGTTTAAGGGACATTGTGAGATGATAATGTTTTTTTCCAATAATCTTTTTGACATTCAAGAATTTCATCACACCCATTTTCATCGATCCTTTTTTAAATAAACTTTGATTTTTGTTATAAATATTGTATGAACCCTCTATCCTTCTACCTATATCTCTAAAATTTCAGTTTAATCCCCTTTACCACTAAAAATATGGTGGATATTTCAGGATCCCTATATGTCTTGGTGGATACTTCAACTAATGAAGAATGTGTGGTGATCCCTTGTAACTTCCAGAGTAAGGATCAAGATAATATCAAGAAATGAGAACCAATGTCGGATTGTTTTCTCATCTCATGATTATTTATCTCCTAACAATGATTGTGAATCTATATGATGTTGTTTTTCATTTTTTATGATATCTCCACTGTGAATCCTTATTGATCACTTTCATAATTACCATTTTGTATTGAAGCCTTCATGTTTTTTATTATATATGCAATTATTTTGTTAAATATTTCCCTTGAATCCATTATTCTTTGAATGATATGATTTAGAAGAAGTTAACATCCATTATCAGAATGGGTTACAACAATGGTGTTTGGTATAGGAGGTGTGGTACCAAGACAGTAGTGTTGTATATATAAGATGAGTATATAAAGGGAATGTTGTGGAGTGTTACATTATGGCATGATAAGAATTTACACACCCTGATGAAATGTTTTTTATCCCCTCTATCCTCAAAGGGAGGATTATAAAAAAAACTATATTTTCTAGCATAAACAATAACTTCATAGGGATTTGTAAAATAATTTGGATTTAATATAATGTGGAATACATACATCAGAAGTTAACAATATGCGAGGTGTACCATGGTGTGAAATAATGGGATTATTCATAGAAGCGATGGTTGTAGTGTGAATGAGGTAGTAATAATGTGAACATGTGGATTATGATGTCAAGAAGATGATAGTATCCAATAGATGTTTCATGAGGAGTTTTTATTGTTTTGTGAAAATAATAGGTCGAAAATCATGTCTTTATAGTATAGATCACCCTATAACAGTGTTTTTGTCTAGAGAGAATGACCCGTCATGAGATCATTATAGAGATTTATGTTTCTTTTGACCTCTATATAAAATTAGGATAAAGGGTGAAATATGTTATTATTTATAAAATATATATCATGATGATGTGATCTTTTAGAAACCTAGTTTCCATTTACATCATGTTTTTGGTGGATTTATGATTAGCTTTATAGAGTTGATGACATGGTTTAGAAAAGCAAATCTGAGTAGACAGGGAGGCAGGTAGTCCACTGGTATAATGTGATTGACAATGTGTGTGTCTCTCAAAATATTATTGTATTTTAATACTAACCTATATAAATCAATGTGGGTACTATAGACTGGGAATGGGGTTAGTACTATCTCAGTGTTGATGAGATAAGCATCCTCGACACATAATTGATAGAGTTTGGTACTCCCCCACATACACAAGGAATGAGTCCTCTATCTATAGAGTTCAGTAATCCCCCAATAACATAGGGCATGGTTTCTAAATCCAGGTATTTTGATACTACTTCATCAAACACACACTGATCAATTCAGCATGGGTCCTCCATCATGTTTTAGTAATAAATCAATCAATATGTTGACCCTATAGTGGTGTGGGACCCCTTTTATATACTCAAATAAGTGTGGGAATGTTATATTTGGGTAGTTTTGATTCTTTGGATTCTTGGGATGAGGTATTTTTCTATAATTTGAATGTTTCTTTGGGACTTAGCGTACTCAGCTCTCTGACTTGAAATAATATCTACGTTTATTTTTATATTTATGTTTTTATTCCCTGAGTGTGTTATTGTAACACCACGAGTTTTTATGTAATTTTTTTCAAATATATTAAATAAAATTTATGTATATAATTTCATGCTACACAAATTTAAGATTACTCTATATTATAAAACATGTCAACCATTCACTATAAGAAACACAAACATGAAATTCATTACATGCAACACTGAGTTTCTATGAAACAACCACTACTAGAAAAGGGACCTATAACGACCGCCAAAAGAGTCTGATAATGGTACTTAGAGCCTTCCCAGTGACTTCAGTTGGCTGTTGCATAGGATTTTTTGGTATAACCCTTTAACGATCGCTACTGGTATACCCTAAAGGCCCCACACAAAAGCACCAACAAAATCACCATTTTGGATGCTCAACATCGCATAGCCGCCTGGGGTGTTTCCTGACTTTAGATTCGTGCTCCATAATGGTTTTGTAAAGGATAGAAAATTATTTTGAGTGAATAGGGTTTGGAATTGTTTGAAACCTATTAGGATGGTTGATAGAGGGTTTGGGTCAATGTCGTATGGAAGGAGGAGCATTAGGCAGCAATGTATGGTGGTGATGTGTGATGTAGGGAGAAGCGGTGTAGGGTTGCATAAACTGTGGAGAGAAATAGAGGTGGATCAACAGGAAGAAGAAAGGGTGAGTGGGAAAATACCTTGTGAAAATGAAAAGTTATTTTTTATCTCTATTGTAAGTGGCTTTTACCACTAATAATGACTCCCGAAGGCAGTCACCTGCTTCCATAGCCGTAAAAAATAAAAATTATAGAAATGCACATTTTATAATTGTAATTTTTTAAATGAGATAGTTATAACCTATGAATTAAACATAATAATATTAATAGTAATTACTGAATTTTAAATATTATTTATAATGGCTTCACATATATAAAATATATTGATAAGGAAATATATAATTTTTGGTAATGTATATGTGTTTTGAAAAATATTATTTTCTTAAAATAAATATCTTTTATATATTTCTATGAACAATAATAAAATTATTTTTAGAAACATTTATAAAATTAATTTCTTAAAATAAATTCCATACTTTAATTCATAATTTCAAAATTATCATAGGTTGATTTTTTTCATTTTTTCTCAATAACATCATTTTTTGGATGAATAGTGAAAATACTAAATTTTAAATGAAAAATATCCTCTAATCTAATCTATTTATATCGTTAAATTATAGTTTTTATTTGGTTTTAATGTATAATTAGTCAATTTTACATCATTTAATCCATATTATGTCATTTTAACCAATTTTAAATTGAAATTTGATAGAAAGAATTTCAATATTATTAAATTTTTCACTTTAAAACCTAGTCATCTCATCCCATCTACGGGATTAATTTTAAATTAACTCCTATCACTTCTATGATTATAATTTTGAAAAATGTATTTTGTATTTGGAATCAAAATAACTTTTAATTTCTAATAAACTCAATAGTGTTTTTTACCAAAAATATTAGTGAATGTAAATAAAATTAATTACAGTAGTTAAGGTAAAAACATGATTACAAAGTGGTTGAAATTTATTATTTTTGTGTAATAATGTCCCTAAATTTTATAAACCATCCCTAGGGGCCCATACTGTGACTACCCCAAGGTCACCTATTATAGTCCAGGGGTTGGTGACTAGCACTGAGTTGGAATATCCCACAAATGGGAGGAATTTTCCTATGTTCATGTACAAACGCACCCATCTCCAAGCTCAAAATTACTGAACTGAAAAAACTTAGTAAACAGGAATGAATACCACTAAGATAACAACAAGATAGTATGACAGTATGAAAACTGTAAATTAAATGGGGCTAGAATACAAGACCAACCAAAAGGGAAAGTACAAGCTCCTGGATCTCTTCCATAGAAAACCCTACCAGAAGGGTTGGTACAGAAATAGCTATTTGATGTTTCTGAAGCACACCTCATCTATAGAGCCTCTCTATAAACCCCACCTAGCCCTGTTCCAACATGGATTCCATCTAAATGATAATCTTATGCACAATACATAACACATTTGGGAATAACATGTGTTGGGGTGAGTGAAACAATACTCAGTAGTGACCCGAAAACCACAAAGGTACACCACTAAGAAATAAAAACATTATTCCACAAAGAAAAAAATGAAGTGAAACATAAAATGAAACCCACAAATTACACCACAAGGGAAACACATGAAGTATATTCAATATGCTCATCTCACAAAAGTACATGTTTAAAGAACGAAGAGGAGGATTTCCAGTTGTATTCCACAGATCTATTGGTCTCTATGAAATTTGAAGTATCAGTAGTGAATGGATATTTGATGGAGCATTGAGTGACAATGAAACATGTATCATCATTGGGGAAAGGAGCTTCAGTGACACATGGAGCATCGGTGGTTCCCATAGCGGTGATGGCATCCGGGATATGGATGGCTTACAGAGCGTTGATAGTGCAGGGAGCGTCGATGGCGCATGGAGTGTTAATAGAACAAGGAGTGTAAATGTTGCATGGAGTATCAATGGATTATATAGAATTGATGGATCATAAAGCACTGATGTCACATAGAGAATTGATGGGTCATGTACTACCCCAAGTCACATAGTCACAACCAGCTGCAAGATTCTTCTTGTAGTGCACTTTTTTCTAGAGAACCTACTCCTCATGAAATTAGGTAATAATCTAAATTCTTAAAAAACATAGAATATCTCAAAAGGAAAACCCTTTCTTAAGGATCCCAACAATGAAAATAGATCATTAAAGAGACACACAGTTTGAATGATATAGACAATTTAGTAAAAATGGTCTCTTCCAGTCTAGGTCAAACATGACCGGTTTCAGCCGACCCGACCTGACCCAATTGGTCTAGGATGGCATTAGGGGACTAACCCATTGGGATACTAGACCGTTTCACAATTCCCATGATTAAATCGCATTGCACGGTCCATCTTTGCTCCACCGGACATGGCCCACCCTGGCCGCATCCCCCTGGTCCATGCGGTCGACCAACCGCGTGTCTATCTGGCTCTCCCAATCAACATGGCTAGACCATATTTCATGAGACCGATGAATGTTCCCTACGTGGTATCACAACTTACCCGCCATGGTGGGATCGTACCGATGTGGTCTCCAAGTAATGTCCCACAACATCCACCACTGTGGCCTACTGTTGTGGCTACTGTCCGCCACCTGTGGCCTGTATAACAATGGGATCCTCTTACGATGTGGTACCACTGGACTGTGGATATGTTCCCTACCGGATCACGACCTTCCAATGAGATGCATGCCTCCCTCACCGCTATCCACCCATCTAGTGGCCCCCCATTCGTTGCTTCCTCCACCGTGAGCTACCACATTTCTACTTAGCTGTCGTCTCACATCTGCAATGTTGTCACAGATCACAACCATTGGTCTCAGATTGTTGCACCATGGATCATGGGAACAATGATCGATCTTTCATGTAAGGTATCAAAGGGTAAAGAAAATGTTCAATTTAGTGGAGAGATTAATCACATGAACACTCAGAGAAAATATCTTGGCCTAGTTCATTCGGCCTTGGTTCGTTCATGTTAGCGGGATCATGAGATAACCAATAATAGAATAATCACCAAGATCTTTTCCCTTTAATCCCCCAATAAATATCCCTCCCGCAAGAATGATCGAACCATGGATCAACATATTTGTGGGGTAGTCCACATTGGTCATTTCATTCTATAAATGGAAAAAATAAATCATGAAGATATTTACACCCTACTTTAATTTGGATCGCTCACTGATGAAGAAAAGAGATCTGCATCATCGTTGATCCTCGATTCACTGGCGTTTGTTATTGAGAGAGAGATTCCTTCTCCTTGCCTCAGGGGAATTTCAAGGTTATGTAAATGACCCTAAATTCCTATAACATGTATTAATAAAAAATGAAACCATTATTGTTTTAAAAAGTAACATCTAAATATAATATTTTCATTAAATAAATTAATGATGTTCACTTCCAAAAACATAATTTTTCAGCTAACCCACACCGGTCGATGTTAGGCCACGCTTAAGGAAAACACCCTCATACGAACTAAAAGGAGGTCTCAGATTTCCAATAAGAGTTACTATTTATGATTTACTAGGATTTAAAAATAAAATAATTTTTATTTAATTATCTTGTTTATGATTATGGCCCTAGTGACTTTTTCTACAGAATACCTACACCGACTCTAGTCATGTCGGGCCTAGGTTAAAGCCACTGCACTAAGTTGATCGGTGCCTTTAGATTTCTGATATGAGGACCCATTTAGAAGTTATTTCACTTTTTCATAAAATTTGTGCACGTGTGATTTTAAAAACAAAACATTTTTCAAAAAAACGTTTCGGGTACCCTAGGCTATAGAATCACACGCTGTCTCAGCGCCTTGTCTCAGAATGTTTCCAACTATTTTTTAAAAAAATTGGGAAAATAAGTCATTAAATTCTCCCCAAATTTGGTATTTACGTCCCCAAAATCCAAAAAAAGGATACTCAACTAATTATGAGGGTACTGAGCACAAATATAACCCTCCTGATCCCAAGTTCTCTCTTGGAGATTCTTGTACTACCACCAAACATACACAAGAGGAATTGACCTCCCACGAAGGATCCAATCCTATCGATCCTCGGTATCCATCTAGTTATATGAACAAGTCTTCTAATCTTAAATTTCCATCTTTCACTAGTAAATTACATGTGATGGATTATGTAGGTACCTCCATATTTGTGACATGTGGAAGACATCATGTGCCCAGTGCAACTACAGGGGTAAAGCTAGGTGGTATGCCACCTCGCCAACTCTACTCAAAATCTGAAAAGGGTTGATGTATCATGGAAATAACTTGATACCCTATACAAATATTTTAAATCCTCATCGAGGTGAGAACAAAAGGAACACATGGTCTCCCACGTCAAACTTGAGAGGATTCCAGCTCCTATCAATATATTATTTCTACCATATTTTTCTAATCCTTATCTTCTCCTGGATTATCTTCACCTTCTCCGGGGTAATCCATAATAACTCTAGACCCATGAGTTCTGAATCTCTAGGTACTATCTAGAACATTTGTTACTTACATGGTCACCTGTATAAGGCCTTAAATAGTGACATTCTAATGGTGGAGTGGTAGTTGTTGTTATACTCAAACTCCACCAGTGGTAGGTGATCCTACCAACAACAACCAATGTCTAGGATGCAAGCACATATCATGTATTCTAGAACATGGACGGTCCTCTTCTTATAACTATCTATTTGGGGATGATATCATGTTTCAAAGTGAATCTAAGTCCCAAATTCCTCCTATAATCCCTTATATAACCAAAATGTGAAATAAGAATCACAATACGAGATGATCATCTATGGGACTCCCTGGAGTCAAACTATCTCCTACACATAGAAGCATCCCAATCTCTCTACTATACTATTCTCATGGATCGGTAGGAAGTGGTACGACATGGTGTGTCGGTAAACGATCACCCAAATAGTATCATTTCCCCTAGATGTGTGTGGTAAAACCTTCACTAATTCCATTTATTTTCTCATACCACTTCCACTTAGTCACCTCATGGGGTTGATTTAAACCTATAGGAACTTGGTGCTTATACTTTAATTGTTGACATGTTATGCATCGAGAAACGAACTCTACCACCGCATTTTTCATCCCTAACCACCAAAACTGATGGTGGAGGTCCCGGTACATCCAGTAAACTCATGGATGTACCACCAAATGGAAAGTATGGAACTCCCTCAATACCTCCTCCCACAATGCGACTAGAAATATTCTGTGTCCTCTGAAGAGAAAAATGTTCTCCCCACCTTTTAAATATCCATCATGGGCATGCCCTATGGTTATATGATCATGTAAAGTCTCACAGTCGGTATCTCTAAGTTTTTCCCCCTGAGTCACTATAATAGTGAAGGGGTGACAACCATTAACTAGTGGTACGCCTATAAATCTCCATCCAAAAAAGGATATCTATAATGTGGATAACTTCCCCAATGCCACACTCAGTAACTGCATGTTGGAGCTCTTAATAAGATCATCTTCCACCATGTTCCCCTTCCCAAGTGTATAGACAATCTCAATATCATTGTCCTGAGGGAACTCTAGCCATCATCTCAATCTCAAGATCAAATCCTTTTGAGAGAAGATATACATCAAACACTTATGGTTAGAGTTGATGGTAAATCACAATCCCAAAAAGTATTTTCACCACATCTTCCATACAAAGACTACCCTTACCATCGCCAGATCATGGGTTTCATTGTTCATCTCATTCTACCTCAACTAGCATAATCCATAGGCAATCACCACTTTCCCCTATATCAGGGAACAACGAATCCTAGTCCCAAATGCATCATTGAACACCACATACTCAACACCCTCCTCCTATAATCTCAAGAAATCAGCACTCATAAATCTCTACCTCATCTTCTAAAATCATAGTTGGCACTTCTTTTTCCATATTAAAGGCTTCCCCTTCTATGTCAATTCTGTCAAGGTTGATGCTACCCTGGAAAATTCAAGTATAAACCTCTGATAGTATCCAACCAAACCTAGGAAACTCCATGCCTCAATAAAACTCTTGGAAGGCTCCCAAGAAAGAACTTCTTAAATATTTACTAGATCTTCTGTAACTCCTACATCTGAAATGGTGTGCCTTAGAAAGTGGACCTCTCGAATCCAGAACTAACACTTTGAGAGCTTCCTAAAAATTTGGTGCTCTCGGAGTGTTTCCAGAAAAATCCTAATGTGTATTGTGTGATCCTCCTCAGACATCGAGTACACTATGATGTCATCAATGAAGACCACAATTAACCGGTCTATGTAAGGATAGAAGATCTTATTCATAAGTCCCATGAACACTATTGTGGCGTTCATCACACCAAAAGGAATCACTATGTACTCGTAGTGGCCATACTAATATATGAATTTCATCATTGGGATGTCTTCATCCCATACACAATGTTGGTGATAGCTGGATCTGAGTTCTATCTTTGAGAACCACCTCACTACCTTTAGCTGATCAAAGAGGTCATCAATCCTCTATAGTGGATACTTTCTCTTCATGGTCATCTAGTTCAGGCGTCATAATTCCACACACAACCTCAATATCTCATTTGACTTCTTGTAAAACAACACCAAGTCTTCCTGGGGTGAATCATTGGGTCTCACGAATCCATTTATTTATAAGTCATTTAGCTATACCCCTAACTCATGATGCTCTGTGGGAGACATCTGATATGAAGGTGTAGATATCGATGTTGTCCATGGGTACAAATAAATATAAAAATCCACCTCTCTGTGATGAGTTAATCCTATATCATATTCAAGAAAGACATCCTAATACTCATCCACCACTAGTGGAAACTGATGACTCATCTCATCCACTACACTGAGGGTCATGCTATCCAACATTTCTGTGATTTGATGCACCCTCTTACATGTGAGTTTATCCGGTGCTACTTGGGATTCTTTTTTTTTTTATGACAAAGGAAAACATGGTCCCATCCCTTTAGACACACCACAATATGAACCTAAAATAGTCAATCTGGTCATGTACATGGATATTTATTCTATACCAAGGATGACATCGTAAGGCCCCACTACTTATACTAAGAGATCCCAACCAAAACTCTCCCCCCCAAGAGTATGGTCACACTATCTGAACTATTGTGTGATTGTAGCATCTCATCTCGTAGGAGTCTCTAAGTGTAGTGATCAATTCCATGGTTCCACTGTAATCTATGTGTCATGAAAATAGGTCACCGTGAGTATACTATGACGGGAACCTATGTCTATCAATACTATAGATAGTGTGTAAAAGACACATATCGTACCTCTAATTATCTCTAGAACATCATGGTCATAAGTCTCTATCACCTGAAGATGGCATCATCCCTATCCACCAGCTCCCTGAGCCTATGGTGGACCATATGTGGGTGGTGGTGGTAGTACTTAGAACCTCCCCCACCTCCTATTGCCCATCCAGATCCTCTACCATATCTGTTTCCTAGATGACCACCCTACTCCTACCTTCTCCTATGCCTCAGTGGTCCCTCAACCATATTTTGATCAATCATATGATTGGTTGGGAAATCTCAAACCAGATTTCCTCGACAATAGCATAAGTGACATAGCTAGTCCTTAGGCTAAATCACTCTACCCTGGGATCCATGAACTGCTGACCCCATGTCCTAGGGTCTTCCCCTAAAATGTATAATCCACTTGGATACCTCTGTTAGCTATTGGATACCTGATTCCTGGTGGTAGCTCCAACTACCGCTGTCTTCCCTGCCATAAATCTCTCTATGAGTATATCTCCTCCATTATCCCAACATATGTCGAAATTCTATGGAATATCGTGGATACCATGATCTTCCAAGTTTCCGTTGCTTGAAGGTCTAGGCCTAGAGGAATGGGTCTCAAACCATATCCACGGAGTAGTGATAATGATCTGAAAATCTCACCGAGTACTACTCTACAGTCTAGATTCCGTGCTTCAGATATAGTGGGTCCTATATACGCACAGTGCCTAACGTCACTGGGAAGAACTCCTCCCAAAATAGACACTTGAAGTTTTTCAAGTGAGGGTAATCTCCTCATGCGTATGGATCACTAAGCTCCACCATCTCCATGTTGATCCATATAGAATATTTGCATATAAGACAACCATTTGGTCGAGAGGCGTCCTCTCTAGGCATAAAACATGTGTAACTACCTCCAACCAATCCCCAATTTCCCAAGGGTCTAACTCACCCATGAAGCTAGGAGGCCGCTAAATCTGGAACACATGCAACACATTCATCTTGTGTGCAACCTCTACTTGTAACATTGGTAGTAACTTGTACTCTAAATGTGGTGGAATCACTGGTACACCACACAAGGGTGCTATCTATAGTACTAGTCTTGTACCGATGCCTCATCACATGGAGGATCATCATTGTGATTACACATCAAAATCCTAGATGGATTTCTATGTGAAGGAATACTGAAATAGATCATGATGTACCACCGTCAATAGAGTATACCTGGTGGGATGACACTGACTGAAGATGAACTTGGGAACACACTCAATCTTATATGATGCATGTACCCTTATTTTCCCTATAACTAGTGTCTTCATGTACCAAAATGGAAAATAAAAATCCAGAGCCTGGTGTATCGATATGTCAGTCACCCTAACATAACTAGATTCCCTAGCCTGAAAGCTTAACTCAAAACACTTGACATTGTTTCCCCCAAAAAATATCATAGACTCTTGGTTTTTTAGGTATGACTGACCTCCACTGATACCACTCTTTCATGACCCATCCCACAGGGCCTGTGTCCTGACTACACCAAGCCTGCCTCCAATCGATCAGGGGTTGGTAACTGGCACTGAATAGGCATATCCTGTAGATGGGAGGCATTTTTTTATGTACTTGTAAACACGCACCCATCTCAAAGAAAAAAAGTAATGAATTTAAAACACTAAGTAAACAATCATTAATGCATCTATGAAACCAACAAAAGATTTTGAAACTACAAAAACTGAAAATTAAATGGGGCTAGAATACATGCCCTATGAAAACAGAAAGTACAAGCTGTTGAATCTCATCTGTAGAAAACCCTACCTGAAGGGTAGTTACCTAAAAAACTGTCTGATGTTTCTGAAGCACACCTCATCTATCAGGCCTCTCTCTAAAAAACACCTAGACCTATCACACCATGGACATAATCAAAGCATCAATCGTCTTCACAAGACATGACACGTGTGGGAATATCCTATGCAGATGTGAGTAAAAAAAATACCCGGTAGGGACCTTAAAACCATAGTGGTACAGTACTGAAAAATACATGAAATATACCACAAAAGAAACACATGAAGTATAAAAAAAGGAAACCCATGATGTACACCATAAAGGAAACACAAGAAGTACATACAATATAGTCATCTCACACAGGTACCAGTCTAAATCATGAAGAGAAGGATTTCCAGTTGTAGTCTACAAATCTCACTGTCTTTATAAGACTAGAAGTTTTAGTGGAGTATAAATCATTGATGGAACACAAAGCATTGATTGCGAAGAGAGAATTGATGGAACATGTAGCTTTACTGGATCAAAATATATTGGTGGTTCCTAGAGTGGTGATGGTTTTAGGTATGTCAATAGCGCATGAAGCATCGAGGGCGCCTAGAGCATCGATGGCGCACAGAGCGTCAATAACGCATAGAGCATTGGTGGGTCACGGAGCATCGATGGATGAGAGAGTGTCCATGAAAGATAAAGAATAGATGGAGTATGGAGAATCCATAGAAAATGGAGAGTCGATGGCACAAAAATCGCCTATCGGTCATGTAGTCCCCTAAGTCACTAGTCACAACTATCAGCAAGATTCCACTCGTAGCGCACTTGTTCTAGGAGAACCTACACCACAAGTCGTTAGGTAATAATCCAACTTCTAAAAAACACCCTTAGAGCATCTCAAAAAGAACTACTCATTTTAAGGGTCCCAACACTAAAAATATATCATCAAATGGACACACCGTTTGAAATATAAGACAAATTTAGTAAAAAGGGTCAGGTCTAGTCTGGGCCTGACCCGACCTGATTTGGCTGACCCAACCCGACACGGTCAGTTAGGCTGCCCCAAACTGGCCCATCCCATTAGGTCTCTTTGATGCACGTTCAATCCCACTAGGCCACCAATGAATCCCAGTTCTCTATCCGGGACCACATAATGCAGGATGGCCTTGCTCTGTCGGACACGGTCCGACCACATTTCACTTGGTCTATCAACATTCCCCGCCTTGTCCCACAGCCTCCCCACCACTGCGGGATCCCATAGACATGGCTTCCAAGCCATGTACCACTATATATTTCAATGAAGCCTACTACTAAAACTCCTGTCTCCCACCTGTAGGATGTGCCTCCATGGGATCCTCCTCCAGTGAGGTCTTACTGGACCGTGACTATACACCCCACCAGAACCCAGCCTCCCACTGGGCCACACGCCACCCTTGTCGCCCACCACACTGTTGATGGAACTCCATTTTTCATGAACTCCTCTGTGAGACACAACCTACCTTCTATACTCCCATCGTATGTCCACAATGTCATGGTGGATCATAACCTTTGGTCTTAGATCGTTGCTCCATGGATTGTGGGAAGAACGATCGATCGTTCGTGTAGGGTTTCAAAGGGAGAAGAGGACAAGAAGAACACGTTCGATTTAGGGGAGTGATAAAGAACATGAAAACCCATAGAAAATATCTTTTCCATGTTCATTTGACCTGGATCCATTCAAGTTAGCAGAATAAAGAAGAATCCAATAGCATAATAATCACCATTATCTATTTTATTTAATACCATAATAAATATTCCTCCCACAAGAACGATCAAACCTCAGATCAAACTTTTCATGGGTTTGTCTGTGTTCACCATTTTATTTTAATAAGGTGAAAATAAATCATGAATATATTGACACCCAAACTCTATTTGGATTGTTCGTTGACGAAGAACGGAGGTCTGTGTTGTCGTTGATTCTCAATTCGTTGGTGTTCATCGTCAGGATAGAGCTTCCATCTACTTTCCTCAAGAAAATTCTAGGGTTATAGTAATGACCCTGAATTCTACTATCAAGGATTATTTAAAAAGGAAACCTAAACTTATTAAACATTTAATTTCAAAATAATATATTTTCATAAAATATTTTAATGATGTTCATGTCCAAAAACTAACTTTTACAGCCAACCCGCATTGGTCAATGTTAGGACTTTCTTAAGGAAAAAACCCCATTACAATCTCAATGGTGGTATCATATTTCCAATCTGAGATACCATTTTTAGTTATTAAAATTTCAATATAAAATATTTTTTTATTTAATTAAATAATTTATGGTTACACCCCTGGGGAAATTTTCTACAAAAGACTTGTCCCGATTAATGTTAAATCATACATAGTGTAAAACCACTTCATGGAACCCAACAGTAACCTCAGATTTATGATCCAGGCAGCCATTTAGATGTAATTTTAATTTTTCAAAAAATACACATGCTGTAAAAAACTTTACATTTTTCAAAAAAACATTTTGGGAACCTCGATCCTCGAAACCCTACCCTCTCTCAGCACCTAGTCTGAGAATTTTCCCAAATAATTATTAAAAACAAAATCCGGAAAATCCGAGTCATTACACAAAACTTTTCTCGAATAAATTGAATGGATATATTTTTATCATATCCTCAATTTTCTAGAAAATGTAACATTATGTGAGGAAGATTATGTAATTGATTTCTATAAATAGTGTTTACCTTTTTATATTTATAATAATTCCACTACTCCACTATAAAAATGACACTCAACCCCCTAAATTATTCACATATCTTAAGCCCATAGGATCATCCAAAAATACCAAAATATTCTATAAATATTAATACATTCATCATTGAGGACACACTTTGGGAAGAAATTTAACCAAGGAATCCCTTTGGCAAAACCCAAAAGAATTTAGCCAAAGAAGAGGTAACACCCTTCAACAACAACTTTTGTATTAATTCTTTATACACCTATACAATGAAACTTATTCCTTGATTATAAAATAACCCCATTATCCTAAATATGCTAATATGTTGTTATGATATGTTTATGACCTACAATCACATTAAATTCCATCAAATTGGATACAAAATCATCCTTTATGTGTATAGAGGACTACCGCCCCATGAACTGAAGCCATTCGTTCTTCCATTACAACCTCTCAAGGATGAGAATAATAATGTACATTATATTTTTATAATATATATATATGTGTGTGATATTTATGATGTATTTATACTTCTATAATTATTACATAACACATACCATCATGATTTCCATTTTTGGGAATATGATAACTTCATTTGAGGATGTGTGGATTACCGCCTCCTCAAAGCGATGTGATTTGTTCCTGATTTACATGGAGTGTATTAAGTACGGGTTTAATAAAACTATGTTTTATATATGAAATAATAATTATTCTAGAACCCTAATATTTAAATATATATAAATATATTATACATTTTTTTGTCTTTCAATATAACAATGAAATAGAAGCAATGTTCTTTCGTACATACGACCATCAAACTCCATGAATGATGTATTTAATTTCCAATGTATATATGTTATAGTTTATATTAAATTCCTATATAATTAATATATATGAAATTTATATCATGGTTTAAATTATGGAAATATGTAATTCATAATCTAATTAATAGGACCAATAATTACAAGTCTAAACATGTACGAAAAACAAGGTAGTTATCACCCGAAACATAATTTTAACCCGGAGTTAATAAATGGGTAATATAAACAAATAATTAAATCATATATGGTATTATATATATATATGAATATGTTTTTTGATATTTCTATAAAAAAATATTAATTATTTTACATGATTTTTGAAGGAGGAAGGTGATAGTAAATACATAAGGTAAGGATATTTCTACTCTAACTTTTATTTCTGCGAGACTTATGCCATATTCACCCGTAATTGGTTTTCTATGGTGTCTATAGTGCCCATGAATTTATTATATGAATATTATTTTTAATTTTATATATATTCCCATTTCCATTTTATGATCTCTCTTTCATGGGGTTTATGGTTCAAAATTTTTCAAAACTGGTAAGGTAATTATGTTTCAATTTTCCTTCTTTGAGACAAACATTTCATTATGAACTTATATTCTTTTATGAGATGCATATACATCCATTTGACATGTTATATTTTGAATATAATTATTTTCATGAAATTATTAGCTTTATTTAATGTTATTATTTCATTGGGATTATGATTCGATGTTAAAAAATTCGTAATGGTTTATTACTACAATTTTGTCGTTTATCATGATTTTTTATGATTATGATTCCAGTGATGAAATATTATGACCCATCTCTCAATAAAACTCAAAAATGTTATTATCCTATAGTTATTAAGTATATAATAATATATTATAAATAATTTCCAATCTTTATTACTAACGATATTTAATAAAATGTTCTTATGAGAATCTTAACATATTTCTCTCTTCGGCCAGAAACCTATTCTATTCAAAAAAACATTTTTTTCAAATTTTTTTTTCAAAAATAAATTTAAAATGATATTTTGTGGGCATTTTAAAGATAAAATTATTTTAATAATTTTTTATTGTTTTCAAATATTCCATTTCAATTTTTCAAAGTTATTTTCAATGAGAAAGGTTTTCAAAATTGTTTAATGTTTTAAAAAGTGATTTTCAAAGAAGAAAGAATATTTTCCTCAATAAATGGTTTTAAAAGATTTTTCCAAATTATTTTAAATATATTATGAGATCTGTTGATGTGACTCATGCCTTTCTGGGGACATGATCCGAAGGTTCCATTCATATTTATTCTACAAATGGTTTATATTTTGATGGAATGATGTTTATGAATATTGTTTATCATTCCTGGTTTATATGCTTATGAAAACCATTTCTATTTAATGGTTTATTTTCTTAAGAAACATGATTATTTTCAATATTTTGGATCTTGTTGAAATGATTATAAAACTAGTCTCTCTTCCATAGGTTATGATATGATGACATGTTTACGATATCCATTTCATTTCTTGGGTTATAAAATGGTTGTTTAGGATCTTTTAGAAAATGTATGTTGAATTCATTATGAGATGGGCGGGGACTATATCTCCCTCCAATTAATTGGGTAAAGATTTATATCTCATGATATAGAAAAGGTTGGAATGGGTAGTTAACTCAGTTCAGTAAAAACAATTTTCTACTAAAATGGTATTGGGAGTGAACTATGATTACTAAGATGGTCATGGGAGTGAACCACAACTACCAAGATGGTTTTTGGAGAGAGAAAATTCCACTAATATAGCCTTGGAATTAATCCTTGACTACTATATAAATTATTTTATACACTTATTTGTCTTCCACAATTCCATATCTTATTCCTCTGTTATTGTTTTATTTATTATTCTTTTGATTCCATTATGATTCATGTCTTATGAACATCCTATATTTATTCCATGATTCATTTTTGTGATATATGATATGTAGGGTATTCCCTTTTAATGTTATGATCACATTCTCATTCCATTATACTCATGATTATGCTTATATATCTCCCTTGTTAAACCTTAATGAGCATCTGAGCCCACACATTCTTATATTTCCTTTCCCTAGGTAATGAAGATATGTATTATGTATGATTTCTATAATAATGTTTCAAGTCATAGAGATCCTATTGGGAGATAATTCAGCTCACTTATGTAATAGTGTTTATGTTTCCATGTCTCCAAAGGAATAAAACTAATATAGTATTTGTGTATCCATTTCTATAATGTGTAATATATTCTGGAAAAATTATGTAAAGTATATGTATGAGAAGAGAGTGTCTCCATAGTTGGTATTAAAGAAAAAACTTATTCAAATGTTAGAAAATAGGATGATAAAAACCGTATTGGGATCCAAAAAGACATGTCTCTAAGGATAATCTGTCAGATTAGTCATAGTATATGAAAATGTACTGTTATTTTGGTTAAGTATAGAGTGAGAGGATTCCTAGAAATACATCCATGTCTATATACTAAAATTATATGTGTCTCTATAACAGATGTACGTAGGTATAATAACCTTGAAAACATTGTATTGAGATATTCTTTTTCAGGAACAAGTACACAATAATGGGCCTTTCTTCACACTTATTTGGACACTCCTATGGGAAATGCTTTGTAAATTCACAAACTCTTTATAGACTATCATGAAGGATTCAAATTTAATTTGGAACCCTAATGTGTCATTTTTTAAGTAACGCGTCATGATTTAGACATCCTATATGTTATTTTCCTGGATTATGTGGGTCCCTATTATGATTATTGATTCTTACTCTATTTTTTTTCTATTTGTTCAATGGCTAGAACCCATAGAAACTTCATTAATGATATATGTGATGGATAATTCAATTATTTTTGTTCTAATATTATCAATAATATGGGATATAGATTGAAATACATAATTTCTATGATCACACAACTTTCTCAATCCATGAATCAAGATGGACTTCCAAACGAGAAAATGAGGAAACAACATTCTATTAAGTCCTTCATGAGGCAATGTCTACCTTCTTTCAGTGGGTCTTCTGATCAACTAGTCGCTGAACTATGGATCAGAACCACTGAAAAGATATTATTCATTATCCAGTTTTTGAAACATTAGAAATTCATTCTATATATTTATCATTTAGAATGTGAAGTGGACCAGGGGTGGAATCTAATCAAGAATATAGGGCATTGAGATGTAATTAAATCAAAGGATTTGGATGAGTTGAAGAAACTGGTTTTTAATAAATAAAAACCTCATATTATTTTTATAAAGTTGTAATTATATTTTCTCAAGTTAAATAAATGGGTTGATTTATCCATTTGTACCTATGAACATAATTTTACAATAGTTTTGAGGTACACTTCTGGTATTATCATCCGACCTGAAAATAAAGTTGATAGGTTTTTCAGTGGCATAAAGCCAAGTATAAGAAGGTAATTATACATAAGATAATTTATATGTTAAGAAGATATTTTGGGCTATGTAATAAAGGTTGACATGTAGGTTGGAGAGATGTATAAATTTCATGGTTTTGACAAGAAAATGAAGATGGAGTTAAAAGGAAAATATAAAAACAATAGTGAATATAATATGAGATTTCATTTATGTTATTTATTTGGGATGAATAATGGAAGAAATTATATAAAGTGTTATAATAAATTTTTTATGTGGGGAAGGTAAGGTTATCATGCATTCTATTTATGAATTGATGGGAATAAGTCAAGTACCAGTGAGAATAATGTGAAATATTCACAGAATGAACCTATCCTACTTTAGTTATACAAATCTAAAGAGAATAGTAATTGTTATAACAACTGCCCAAAATCGATGTTTAACTATTATGATCAACATCTACAGCCTCTTAATATGAGGGAAAAGAAGAAATCTCATGTATTCATTATTTTTGAAAAGGGGTGCAATAACAAAATGGTGAAAGGTAAACATACAATTCACTCTAGAACTGCTAATGTCTCTTTTGATTCTGGATCTACCCCCTCATTCATATCAACAAAATTTTAAAAGGGTATTAATATTCCACCATATTATTAGATGTGGAGTAATAAGTTCAAAACCCTTATGGTACGATTATTTCATCTCTTGTTTATGATTCCTCTCTGGTTGAAATTTATGGGAATATGATTCTGGGAAATCATGTAATTCATCATTTGGTTAGATTTAATGTTATATTAGGCATGAATGGTATTTATCTTCATAAATAACACATAAAGTTTTGATCAAGGTATGTTAAATTGGATACTTTAAACCAATATATGATCATCTATCAATGTGAAAATATGTATGAACTTCATATGGATATTACATCCTATGTATGGGTCTAAATTCCCATTTAAAAGTCTTTTTTATCTTAAATGGTTGGGGGGAGAATTGGAATAAATGATATTCTTATTTTTTATTAATTTTTGGATTTCATCTCAAAGTGTTTTCTAGCCTTCCACCAAAATGTGAAGTTGAGTTCTCAATAAATCCCCTACCTTTTTCCACATAAATATCAATGAATCTCTATAGAATGGAAATAGTTATGTTATAGTAATTGAAGAATCAACTCTTAAAAAACCATGACACAAGATTCATTCATACATGTTCATAACCATGGGGTGAACCGATTATTTTTTGAATGAGAAAGTTGGATCAATGAGGCTCTGCATTGATTTTCACAATTTGAACAAAATCCTAATCAAGAAAAAGTATCCACTTCCCTGTGTTGAGGACTGTTTTGGTCAACTATGTGGAGCTCAATAATTTACCAAGATTGAAATTCATTTTGGATATCCTAAAATGAGGGTTTATAAGGAATATATACCCAAGAAAACATTACTTACAATGTATAGACACTAGGAATATATAGTGATTCCTTTTGGTCTTACTAATTCCCCTGTTATAATCATTGATTTGATGAATAGTGTCTTTTGAGAAAACCTCTATTAGATTGTGGTAGTCTTTATTGATGATATTATTAACTATTCTAAGATAAATTAATAGTATAAATAAAAATTTATTATTATACTAAATAATCTAAAGAAGAATAAACTTTATGAACAATTTACAAAGTGTGAATTTTGGCTTCAAGAATCATCATTTTTTGTCATATAATCTCAAGATAGGATATAATAGTAGATCAATCAAAGACAAAATCTATTGAATATTGGGCTAGACCGACCACGATGACTAAGATCTATATTTTTCTTGGGTTATATGGATATTATCAATGATTTGTTGATAATTTCACAAAAAAATATAATACTCTAACAATATTAACTCGGAAGAGTTCCGTGTTCATCTAGACAGATGAATGTGAGGAAAATTACAAGGAACTAAAGATAATTATAGTAATTTCACCTATAAATACATTCCCTTATATTGGAGAAGGGTTTTCAATCTATTGTGATGCATCCAAGAAGGGATTTTGATTTTTTATTATACATAATAGCATGGTTATAGTCTATACCCTGTGATAATTGATGATTCATGAGAAAAATTATCCAAATCATGATTTAGTGTTACTTATGGTTTTTTTTCATTAAATATATTTAGGAATTATCATTATGCATAAAAGTATAATATATATATATATATATAAATATTTAAATATATATTAACATAAAATGAGTTGAACATGAACCATAGAATATGGTTATGATAATGGATTATGACTACTCAATAAATTTCCACCCAATGAAAGAGAATAAGGTGGATAATTCTTTGAGTCAAAAGGATCTTGATATATTATTCATTATGGGGATCAGAAAAGATCACATATTTCTATATTTTCAAAGGATGGATATGGAAATATTTAAGGAATCATAAATTTATCATCGTTATTAATTGAATGTTCAACCATATATAAAATTTAATATTAAAGAGGTGCAGAAGAAGGATTTTGAGTTACAAAATAAGGTTATAAATGTTCCTAAGTTTATCATTGATCGTGATGGAATGATATAGCTAGGAACCATGTATGTGTTATATACATACCAGATTTGAAGAAGGAGATATTATAGGAATCTCATAATTCATTAGTCTCTATTAATCCTAGATATATGAAGATGTATAGATACTTTAATGGATACTTATGGTGGTATGAAATGAAGTAGGACATTGTAGAGGTTTTATCTCAGTGCATGGAATGCCAAAAAGTTAAGGATGAAAGAAAATATTCTAAGGGGATGTTATATCAATTACCCATACCAGAATAGAAATAGGAAAATATCACTATGGATTTTTTAGTGCACTCCCAAAAACCTATAAAGGGAATTATTCAATATTAGTGGTAGTCTATTACCTTAAAAATTTAGCAAACTTCATTACTATTAGAGATTTCTACTTGTTGGATCATCTTTATAGGATATACATTAAGGAATTGGTATAGTTTCATGGAGTACGACATTCTATTGTATCTGATCCAGATCTAAGATTTAACTCAATGTTTTTTAAAATTATTCAGAAATAACTTGTTATGAAATTGATTTTCATCACTACATATCATCCTAAGAAATATATTTAATCTTAAATAACAACTAAGACTTTAGTGGATATATTCTGATCTTATTCTCTGGATTTCAAATGTGGTTGGGATCAACACCTTCCTATAGTTGAGTTTTCTTTCAAGAATTGATTTCACTCAAGAATTCATATGGATCCTTAGAAATCCCTCTATTGATGAAAATTTAGATTTTAAACATGTGGTAATTAATTTATAGAAAGAATACAATTAGGACCTGAGATAGCCGAAGAAATGGACGAGAGGGTTAAAACCATTCAGCAATAGATCAAGGTAGCTCAAATTTGGAAGAAATTTTATATTGATAACCATTAGAATGATTTGTAATTTAATATTTTTGAGATGGTGTTTCTAAAAATTTATCCATGGAAGTATTTTATGATATTCAAGAAGAAATGGGAAAAATCCAAAGATATATCAGTCCCATTAAGATTCTTGATTGTATCAACATGATAGCCTATCCCTTGGTACTGAAAAAAACCCCTATCATGTCCATGAAATGTTCCATGTATCTATTATGTAGAAGTACATACCATACCCTTTATATGTTCTAAACATAGAGGTCATACTATTGGAGCATGATGTTTCTTATGAGGAACAACCATTTGATATTCTAGAGTATACAACGAATGTTCTACGAAACAAGACCACTAACCTTGTTAATGTTTTTTTGGAGAAATAACCAGTTATAAGAAGAAATATGGGAACATTAGGATATTATGAGGGATTATTATCCTCATTTGTTTGTAATAGAATGATGATTTTCGAGTCAAAATTCATTTTCAGTGGGTATAATGTAACACCCCGATTTTTTATGTACTTTTTTCTAATAAATTAGTATTATTTAATTTCATTCATTGCATGATACAACAATATGATCTTGTGTTATATGATACACTAAGATAATATTGTGATTCACACATAATTGGATTATCTTCCACTACACACAACACTGAGTTTGTTCGAAACAAAATTTTATTATTATAATTATTTAAAATATATAGTTATAACCTTGCCGCGAAAATATTAATTTAAATAGTAATAACTAATTATTAAATATAATTTATAATTATTTCAAATAAATAAAACATATTGATAATATAATAAATAGTTTATAGTAATGTTTATGTGTTTTCCTAAAAAACGTTTCTCAAAATAACTATTTTTATATCGTTATGTGAAAAATAATAAAATTAAATTTACAAAAAATTTTTAATTTAATTTTAAAAAATATTCATGATTTTATTAATTAATGATTTAAAAATTATATTCGAGTAATTTTTGGGATTTTTTTTTGAAAAACATCATTTTTTGATTAATATTGAAAATACATAATTTTAATTGAATGCTGCATTTTTATATAATTTATTTATATAGTTAAATTATAATTTAATTTGGTTTTAAAGAATAATTAGTACAATTATACATAAATTAATCCATTTTATTTCATTTTGACGAATTTTACATTGAAATTGGATATGAAAACATTTCAATCTTTTTAACTTTTCACATTAAAAACCCATCGTCTCATCCCGTCTATGAGATCAATTTTAAATTACTTTTTTCCACTTCTACATTAAAAATTTATAAAAATGCATTCCATATTTTTGAGTCATCGTAACTTATAACATAAAATATGTTCAACTTATTTTTTGAAAAAAAATTACTGAAAGTAATTAAAATTAATTACAATGATTAATGTAAAAACATGATTACTTATTGGATAAAATTTAAACATAAGATGTAAAAATGGACATACATTTTTCCAAATCCATTGTCTTGTAATATTTCGACCAAATTCTCTATTTTCTCAAACATTTCCCTTTATTGGAGGCACATTGTGTAAGAACCCGGACCTTCTTTTCAGGTATGTTTTTGCTTTTCTGGTCATTTTTGGGAAGAAGAGGTTTTTCTGAAATTTTTTGAAGTACATGCTGTGCAGCAGCCATGCACACGACCATGTGGGGGTGAACTAGAGGACACCTTAAGCTAAGTACTAAAAGCATGAGTACATGATGTTCACATTATTTTTTTCATTAAACACACTTGGGTCACATCTATTCGCCAGAAACGTCTCCTTTTAGGTCCTGTTCGGCCGCGAACTCCCAAAAGACTGCGTATCTTCGACGAACCCCCGAGAGATCATCCATACTCCGAATTAAACACCATCTGTTGTATTGGAATAGCATCGGTGAGTTCTCTCTTCTCCTAGAGCTTCATCTTTTGTTTTTTCCTCTTTCGTAAGTTATCATGGGTTTAACATTTTATATGTTTTCTTAGATCTATGACGTTCTATGGTGATTAAAGCCTCTAGGTTCAAGTATATTGATCTCCCAATGCTTATGTAGGTGGGTTGTGCCTTTCTGTTGATAGTATTTGAGTTTTATGTGCAAATTTTCCCAATACCCATGAACGGGGTATTGCACGTTTACCATTTTAGCCCAATTGTTTGTATGCTTTGCTTGTTTGCTTGAGTAAAGGTAAATTTAATGTGATTAGGGTTATATTTATATGATTTGGATTTTTTTACCATGCATGTTTTTTTGTGACAGTTTGGTCTAGCCTTGACTGTTAGGCTATTGTTGTTTTCTAGGCCTAGTATTTTAGGATGAATTGATTGCCTATTCTGACTTGCTGAGATATTTTAGACTGTTAACCAAGTAGCTCATTAGGTTTACATTTTCCGCTACGCTTGTGATACTTGTTGACTTACACAGGGTTGTGAGAACCTAGTGTAGTAGACCATAGGGAGAATGGACGTAAGGGCTTCTATAGAGTGTCTTTATAAATACGATGTGAGACCATAGGGGGAATTGACGTTGAGTGATTCCTCAGAGTGTCTGTAGTTCTGTGAGGTGGGACACATGGGGAATTGACATTGAGTGATTCCCCAAAGCTCCTTTAGTACCGACACGAGACTATAGGGGGAATTGACGGTGAGTTCATCCTCAAAGATTCTATACTTTAGCTGAACCAGAGGGGTGAGACTGTATGTGCTTCCTAGATGGTTGTTCATACTTGTTTGGTTGAACCAGAGGGGTTAGGTTGTGAGTACTTCCCAGAGGGTTACCTTTTTTGATTAGCAGCGTACTTGATTGTGGTGAGAATGTTTGAAACTGTGGATTGTTTACTGTTGAGTACTTCCTATTTACTGTTTTCTGTACTTTTACCTGCCATATATCCATTGACTATTAGGCACAGATCTCGTGGTGGTTGCCTACTAGGATTTAGTCTCACACACTATTTGGGCCATGCCTTTGGGACCAAACATATTATATTATTGCAGGTATAGACAAAGGAAATCACCCTTCTACTTCTGGTTCTTTATTGTTGTGGAGCTAGAGTGCATGGGACCAGGCTATGGCTTGTGATGCTAAGGAGTTTATCTATTTTTTTTTCACATTGGTTAAGCACTATTGAATTTTAGAATGGTGACTTGTTTGGATGTTTTACTAGACATATGTATCATGCATCATTTTATTTATGTTCTCTAGTTTATACTTTTAGTTTACTACTGTTACTACTGTATGTCATTATTACTGCTTCCGCTCTTGTATGTTTTTGTTAATTCCACTGTGTACTCTGCCAATGAGGGCATAGTTTCCCCAGTATCATACCCAAGGCCCTCGCTACTAGTCACTATCCTTTGGTGTTCGGGGAAATGCACTTGAGGCCATGTGAACAACCGGGTATGGGGTGCCTTTGGGTGGCTTCCGGAACCGCGACGTTACAAAGTGGAATCAGAGGTGGTGTCCATTTGATGTGCCAGCGAGGACGCTGGGCCCTTCTGGGGGGGGGGGGGGGGTTGGAAAGCCCACATCTAAGGAGGAGGAGATCGAAGCACCCCTTTATAAGGTGGTGTGGATAACTATCCAATCATGAGGCCTTTTCTTGGAGGGTGCCTGTAGGTCAAGCCCAGGGAAAACAAAACCATGCGAGGTAGGCCCAAAGCAGAAATTATCATGATCGGGGGCTGGATCGGGACATTACAAATAGTATCAGAGGAAAGAGTGCCCTATAGAGGTTGGCGGGTGCCTATTCTTATGGGATCTCTATGTACTAGAGATGATAGGCTATGATGTCATTATTAAAATAGACTCGCTAGTTCCTTTTCAGGCAGTCGTCGACTGTTACCACCACAGGGTGAGTTTCATATCACCAAAGGGTGTATCCTTTCTTTATAAGGGCGAGTGGGATGTACAGGTGAGCAGAGCAGGACCAGAGCATCATGGGTTAAGAGGAGTTACATCCCAGATTTCTAGTCTATATCTGGATGACCTGGGGACTTCATAGTGGGAATTTCCTCTTGTGGTGGATCGTTTCAGAGATGTCTTTCTAGAGGACTTTTCATGTTTTCCTCCAGAGCATGAGGTAGAATTCACTTTTAATCTAGTTCTATGAGTGGCACCAGTATCCATTCATCCTAATAGGATGTCTATACCTGTGTTGCAGGAGCTCAAGAAGCAGTGGGTAGTGTTACAGGAAATGGGTTTCATCCGACCCAGTACTTCTCGTTAGGGTTCGACTGTCCTGTTTGAAATGAAGGAAGATAGAACCCTAAGGCTTTGCATGGATTATCGGAAGTTGAACCAGTTGATAGATAAGAACCAATATCCTTTACCAAGGATTGATGATCTATTTGATCAGCTTCGAGGAGTCTGGGAGTTCTCAAATATTGACCTGAGGTCTGGTTATCATCAGTTGCATGTTAGACCATCTGATATACCTCTCATAGCCTTTCAGAGAAGGTATGGTCTATACGAGTATATGGTTATGTCGTTCAGTCTCACAAACGCACCTGCAGTTTTCATGGCACTAATGAACTGAGTATTCCATCCATACATGGATTCTTTCATGGTTGTCATCACGGAAGATATCTTGGTGTACTCTTACACATGACATGACCATGCCACACATCTTCAGATTGTTCTATGTACACTAAGAGAGCATCAATTATATGCCAAGCTCCCAAAATTCAACTTTTTTATAGATCAGATTCACTTCTAGGGTCAGGTTATCTCAGAGACATGAGTATCAGTCGACCCAAAGAAAGTGAGAGCAGTAGTTTCCTAGGAGAAGCCGAAGAATGTCTTTTAGGTAAAAAGTTTTCTTGGGCTGGTTGGATACTACAGACACTTCATACAGGACATTTCATGCTTAGAAGCACTGTTGATGGGTCTGACTAAGAAGGGTGAAAAGTTCTTGTGGTCAGATTCTTGTGAGTCAGCCTTCCAGGAGCTGAAAGTGAGGTTGACATAAGCAGCAATACAAGTATTTCCAAATCCAGACATGATCTATACTATTTATTATGATTCTTTCAGTATCGGGATAGGAGCTATGATTATATAGGGAGATGGAGTCATTGTGTATGGGTCTCGGTAATTGAGGCCGCATGAGAGGAACTACCCGATGCATGATCTGGAGTTGGTAGTTGTTGTTCATTCCTTACGCTGTTGGAGACATTATCTTATGGGAGAGCATTTTGTGGTTTTCACTGACCGAAAGAGCCTCAAGTACATCTTCACTCAGTGTGATCTGAATCAAAGGAAGTAAAGGTTGGTTGAGTACCTTCAGTCTTTTGACATTGAGCTTGACTATATGCCTGGGAAGGGAAACATAGTGGCTGATGCGTTGAGTAGGAGGACTCAGATACAGGCAGTTTAGGAGGCCAGTAGTGAGTGAAAGCTTATGGCTCTGTTCTTTGAGATGCATTTGGAGGTGCACGAAAAACAGGGGAAGACATTCCTTTCTTCTATAGCTGTTACCTCTACCCTTCTTGATCGAGTACGAATTATGCAACTATCAGATTATGAAGGCCTAGTCCTATGGGAAAGTGTGTTAGGAGAGGACCCTATTCCTGGATGGACCATAGGTGAGGATGAGATCTTGCATTTCTAGGGGCGCGTGTGGGTGCTAGCAGACATACAAAAAGAGATGATGCAAGAATTTCATTTCTCAGTATGGGCAGTTCATTCTGGTGTCACCAAGATGTATCTTGATCTGCATCATTAGTATTGGTTTCTAGGTATGAAGAGGGATGTTGCAGGTTTTGTCTTGAGGTGTTCCACCTGTCAGCAGGTGAAGACAGAGCATCAATGACCAGCATGTCTTTTACAACAATTACCCATTCCCGAGTGGAAGTGGAACAATGCCGCAATGGACTTCTTAACAAGGTTTCCATGGTCGCCTTGAGGGAATGATGTGGTTTTTCTTGTCATTGACAGACTTATGAAGGTCACTCACTTCTTTCCGATCAAGGAGACCTTCAGTGTTGATGATATGGAATTGTTGTACATCTGTGAGATTGTACATATGCATGGAGTTTCACACTCCATCGTTTCAGACAGAGATGCACATTTTACTTCTTGGGTATGGTGGGGGCTTTTGAAAGCTTTGGGTACAAAACTGCTTTGGAGTACAGCCTACCACCCACAAACAGATGGCCAATCCGAGCATACGATTTAGGTTCTTGAGGACATGATCCGAGCATGAATCTTGGATTTTGGAGGTTCTTGAGAGAAACATATACCTCATGTGGAGTTTTCTTATAACAATATCTTTCAAGAAACTATGCAGATGACACATTATGAGGCCTTGTACGGTAGACCATGCCGATCACCCTTATGTTGGATGGAGGCAGGAGAGACCTCTTGGCTAGGACCTCGTCTTGTTTAGGAGACCACAAAGTAGATAGAGTTGATTCAGAAGAGGATGGTTACTGCATAGTCTCAACAGAAGTCTTATGCTGATCAGTGGATATGACCTCTAGAGTTCGAGGTCGGGGATCATGTTTTCCTGCATGTCACACTGAGGTTGGGACACAAGAGGATCAGGAGACAGGGTAATCATTCACTGAGGTACGTTGAGCCATTTGAGGTGTTGGAGAGAGTTGGGCCGGTTTCCTATCAGTTGCAGTTACCTCAGAGATACTGGGCCATACAAGATTTCTTCCACTTTTCTCAGCTTTGATGTTACTTTTCTGACCCGTCTCATGTTTTCCAACCCGAGGAGGTTGAGTTGGAAGTGGACACATCTTTCGAGGAGCATCCTATCCCTATTATTGATCACAGTACAACGGTTCTCTATGGCAGTTCTGTTCCTATGGTACGAGTGCTATGGCTACACAGGTGAGTAGGGGACGAGACTTGGGAGAGGGAGGCTGATGTACGAGCACAATGGCCGGAGTTGTTCGGGGTTTCTTTTTCTACGACGCTCTAGGGAAATTCGGGGATGAATTTCATTAAGGGGGGAATATTGTAAGAATCTGGACCTTCTTTTCAGGTATGTTTTTCCTTTTCTGGTTGTTTTTGGGAAAAATAGGTTTTTCTGTAATTTTTTGAAGTACACGCCGTGTAGCGGCCATGTACACAGCCATGTGGGGCTGACCTGGAGGCAACCTAAAGTGGAGTATGGAAACAACGAGTAAACTCCATGTACGTTTTTTTCATTAAATGCACCGGGGTTGCGTCTAATCACTAGAGACGTCACCATTTAGGTCATGTTTGCCCGAGAGCTCCCGAATTGCCGTGGATCTTCGACGAACCCCTGAGCGATCGTTCGTCCTCCGAATCAAACACTGTCAGTTGTGTTGGAAACACATCAATGATTTCTCTATTCTCCTAGAGCTTCATCTTATGTTTTCATATCTTTCATGAGTTATCATGGGTTGAACATTTTATACATTTTCATAGATATACAACGTTATAAGGATATTCAAGCGTTGAGGTTCAAGTATATTGATCTCCAAATGCTGAGGTAGGGGGTTTGTGCCTTTCTGTTGAATGTCTTTGAGTTTTATGTGAAAACTTTCCCAATACCCATGAATGGGGTATTGTGCGTTTACCATTATAGCCCTATTGTTTGTCTACTTTGCTTGTATTCTCGAGTAAAGGTAAATTGAATGTGATTGGGGTTAAATTTCAATGCTTTGGATGTTTTTTCCATGCATGTTTGTTTTTGACCGTTTGGTCTAGCCATGCCAGTTAGGCTACAATTTGTTTCCATGCCTACTATTGTAGGATGAAGTGATGGCCTGTTATGACTTGAAGAGATGATGTAGACTATTATCCAAGTAGATATTTAGGTTTACTTTGGCCACTATGCTTGCGATACTTGTTGAATTACACGGGGCCGTGAGAAACTAGTGTAGTAGACCATAGAAAGAATGGACATAAGGGATTCTTCAGAGTGTCTTTATAATTACGATGTGATACCACATGGGGAATTGACATTGAGTGCTTCCTCAGAGTGTCTGTAGTTCCGCGACGTGGGATATATGGGGAATTGATGTTGAGTGCTTCCCCAGAGCACCTTTAGTACCGACACGAGACTATAGGGGGAATTGACAGTGACTGCTTCTTCAGAGAGTCTATACTTTAGATGAACCAGAGGGGTGAGACAGTGTGTGCTTCCCAGAGGGTTGCTCGTACTTTTTTGGTTGAACCATAGGGGTTAGGTTGTGAGTACTTCCCAGAGGGTTACCTGATTTGATTAGCTGCTTACTTGATTGTGGTTAGAATGTTTAAAACTATCAATTATTTACTGTTGAGTACTTACTGTTTACTATTTTCTGTACTTTTACCTACCATATATTCATTGACTGTTAGGCACAGATCTCGTGGTGGTTTCCAACTAGGATTTAGTCTCAAACCCTATTTGGGCCCAAAGAGATTATATTTTAAAAGGTATAGACTAGGTAAATCACCCTTCTACTTTAGGTTCTTGATTT
Organism: Viscum album; assembly: GCA_963277665.1. Lineage (NCBI taxonomy): Eukaryota > Viridiplantae > Streptophyta > Magnoliopsida > Santalales > Viscaceae > Viscum > Viscum album. The sequence goes on from OY728160.1 coordinate 1,944,908,500, forward strand.
CTGTGGAGAAGGAGAGCATGGGACCAAGCTATGGATTACGATGCTGAGTAGTTTATTTGTTTTAGTTTTCAATTTGGTTTAGCACTATTTTATTCAAACATTGTGACTTGTTTGGCTATTTTCTTAGACATATGTATCATGCATCATTTTTTATATATTCTCCAATTTATACTTTCAGTTTACTGCTGTTACTGCTATATTTCATTATCACTGCTTCCGCTCTTGTATTTTTTTGTTTACTTCTACTATGTACTCTTACAATGAGGGCATAGTTTCCCCACTATCACAACCAAGGCCCTTGCTGCTATTCGACAGCCTCTGGAATTTAGGGAAATGCGCTTGAGGCCATGTGACCAACCTAGTACGGGGTGACTCTGGGTGGCTTCCGGAACTGGGACGTTACACATTGTGTAAGGGAGACCTCTCAATTGTGTTTACGTTTTCATATTTACAATAATTCTACTACTCATACGCTATGAAAAGGGAAGTCACCCCTCAATTATAGGTGCCTTTATATATAACATGACACCAATATTGGACTCCAATAAAGCTTGAATAATGCAAACGGGGAAGCATCCTAGTGGGACACAAACATATTGTTTTTATTCATTTCAGTTGAATTTTATTTCTATTTAATTATTGGAATACATTTTATTCTAAGGAAAAAGAAATTAAATTTATTTTTGATTTATTGATCACAAATATTTCGGCATAATATTTATGTCTGTAAAATGTTAAATAAATATTTATTTTGAAGATCATGAATATAATATTAATTTATTAAATGAATGGATTATATTTATTTATTATTATAGGTTCGAACAATTATGAGAAAATTTTATGGGTAGAGTTATACCCCTTGTAAAAAATGATAAAAATGTAAATATCATTTATATTAATAAGGAATTATTAATTAATTAAAATGTTATTTATTATTCACAAGTCTATTCACTTCATCAATATATATATATACATAGTATTATCAAGGGTTATATTTTAGGATTATTATTTGATTACGTTCCACTATAAAATTATAATTATTAAACCTTAGATCAATATATAACCACTTATATCATTTTAGAGATTTTGTGAAATCATTTTTTTTCTTGATGAAACCTCTTCATAGAGAATTAAAACTTTGAATAATATCTTTAGGTTTCCTCTCAACACCTATATTTTTCTTCCACATCATCTATTAAACTCATTAATGAGATAAATAATGAGGGGATTCTTCAATAACAAAGGATTTTGTGGTGATCAAGACAAATAACTGAAGGTAATAAAATCATCCATGGAAGTACCCATATTTCCATCAGTTTCATTTTATGATCAAGGAACACATGTGCACTATTGATTGAAGGATTCTAATTTTTTATCTACCTGATGCAATGGTGATACAACCATATGATTTTTAATGATCAAAAACATTATTGAAGAAATAATATCAAGATAGAGTAAATTCTTGGTATTGAATAGACTATAAATTTAACATGAAAATATCATCTCTTTGTTATGAGATTCCTTATGTCTTGTTTCCTTAGTTATATCCATTATACATGAAAATGATTAATCATGTTCTTATTGGATTATATGTTATATCTACATAGAAAACATCATTGGTAATGAGCCTGAACATATTTTTTTGTACCTGGAGAATTCATATATCATTTCATTATTAAAACTTTTGTTCTACCATAAAGGAATATAACTTTGGGTTCCGTTTCCTGGGTTATTACTTCATCCTGCAGAAACCCTATATAAGCTTGAACACTCATACTTTGTTTCTATTTCTCATGAAACCTTTCTATTTCTTCTTGTAATGCTACTCCCCTAAATATCCCCATAGGATAGTTGTCTTCACATATAATTTTATATAATTTAAAACATTTTTCCTAATAATTTCTCGAAATATTTGGATTTTTGTTTTCTTAATAGATGAATAAAAAATTTCTAAGAAATAAAATCATTCTATTTTTTGAAATCCATTAATAACTAAACATTACCTATATTTCATCCTACCATCTATATCTTCCTAAAACTAGTAGACCCATTTTTTGTAGTGATATTTTCCTAAGTAGATGTTTTATTAGCTTTCATATTCTATAATAATGAATGAGTTTGTATTATCTTTAAATTTTAACTACAAATAAATTTAGCCAGTGATACGTGATTCCACATCTAGGGATTTTTTTTCACCACCATCCATATAAAGAAGATATTGAAAATAAATCTTAACTTTTTCATTGATTTTTAATTTTGTTTCTATAGAGCCAAACATATCACTCCTAATTATTACATCATAATAAAAAATTATTCATTACATTACATAAGTATAAATTCTGAAATCATTTATTTATAGTGACTTTGGAAACATGGGGTAATGGATTGGACACTCCTAGTCTAGTACTTTTCCAACATCACGTTCCCAGCAAAGGGTTCCACCAAAATGGTGGCACCAGTCACGACTGCACACTGAAATAGTGGAACCGCTTACGGTGTCCCACCAAACTAGTGGCATCATGACAGTGGCACTGTGATGGTAGCACCATAACGGTCGCACCTTCACAGTAGCCCACCGAAATGGTGGCACCACAGACGGTGGCACCGTGACGATGGCACCATGATGGTGGCACCGTGACAGTCGCACCGTGACGGTGGCACCTTAATGGTTTCAACCTCTTGGGCACACACCAAAATAGTGGCACCGCTTAAAGTGGCACCGTGGCGAGGGCACAATGACCATGGCATCGCTTACGGTGTCTCACCAAATAGTGTCCCACCCTTGTTTCATTTTCTAGTCCCACTCCCACAATGTATCTATTTACGTAAGAGTTTTTTAAATACCCCTTTAAAAGACATTGAAATCCCATAAAAGATATAAAAAATCCCCCAAGAGATTAGTGAACCTTGACTTACCAAAACGTTTGGCTTTTTCCTCGACACCACACCCTTTTCCCATAATTTCTAGTTCCAGCCCTATTACGTGTTTTCCTCTATTTGAAGAAAAACCTTTAACTCACATATGTTATGGCCACCTCTCCAATGATAATTATTAAATAAAAATTAATTCCATCTTGTGTAACCGTATAACAGTGTGGTGAAACCATAGTCCTCCTTTAAATCTATTAAAAATTTAAATCCTGTAACTTCATGATCTCACATTTTTATTACACGAGAATTAATTCTTATTCTGGGATGGTCTCTTTTCTTTTCTATGGTGTGTTTGGAGTCCCCCTTCCCGAGGCTAGTGGTGCACCTATGCTGGAGCCTTTCCTACCGAATATTGGATCCCCCAGAGTTCTTTCCCTTTAAGTTATGCATCCCCAGTTCTTAGTGTGCAGAGAAAAACATCAATCGTTGATCATCGAGGTAGGGTTCTTCCTTAATCTCACTTTACTGTGTATCACACAGGGCAATGGCTATACTAATGTTTCTATAGGGATGGATGAAACCAAACCACAATGATGATTTTAATCAAACATTTAAATAATTAAGCGGTGTGTTTGATGATGATGTTGTATTCTTTTACCCTTTCTTATAAGTATTAAATTGTATGGGCTTCTGTCCACCAAAAATCATGGTCGTTGGTGGTCATTCCTTGTGCACTAAGGGATACCTATTTTCTTTGAGGATTGAATTGCTGTAAAATGGAAATTGGTTGATCATGTAAGTTCGGTTGATTAAATGGATTTCCAGTGAACAAGAATCCCTCTATGAGTACCCCGGTTAACCCAACAAAAAATAAGGAACTTGATGAATGGTGTGTTTAAATCTTGAAACTCCCTTGCTCTGTCTTGGTAATATGCGTGGTTGTTCTGCTTGATTCTAGTAAGGTGACATGGATGGGGATGTGATCCATTGTTGTGGTGCAGTGTTAGTTTGTAGATCTAAGGCCATGTGTGTAACAACCCGATATTTTATGATAAGTATTCTTTTTAATTTATTTGAAGTCATGTGTTTTATGCTACAACAAGATTAACTTGAGCTATACACAACACCGTATTAGCTTGCAGTATACACAACAATATTCTTAGATTTTGTTACACACAATTTCATGTTCGTTTGATAATAGTCATTCTACACAACATTGAGTGTATATATATATATATATTCAATTTATAAATGAAAAATGGTTGGATTCTGTTATAATGAAACAACAACAAAAAAGTCTTGCACAACACGCAACCCTGACTTGGCTTGCTTTACACGCAATCACGACATTCCTCGATAGCGTGTCTTGTACGCAATCCATGTTTCACTAAACGACGATATATTGTTATAATATTATTATGGACTAGCCGTTATGAATAGTATTAACTAAATTTTGAATTTTATAACATTATTATTCATCTTATAAATTTTCTAAAACATTTTATATGAACAAAATAATTTTTTCGGGTGAAATAAGTATTTTAAAAAAAATGCAGCTTTGCCGCCTTTTGATGACGCACCAACATTAAATCAAGTTTTTGACATGTTTATAAGTTCAATTTTACAAAAAAACTTCTTCTTTTGAATCAGGATATAAAAATTTACTTTGGATAAAATTTTCATATTATTCTGATAACTTTCATATTTTAATGAACAGTAAAAACACGCTATATTTTAATTAAAAACAACTCTTTTCATCGCAATACTCTATATGGTTAAATTATAATATTTAATGTTTTTAAAGTATAAATAGAATATATTTTTACCATTTAATATAATGTATGTCATTAGCATTAATTTTACATTGAATTCATAGGTAAAAACATTTCAATATTTGGCAATGTTTTATCTTTTAAAACTCGTTTGCTTAACAACGGGATTAATTTTAAATTAATTACTGCAACTTCTGTGTTTTGAATTTTGAAAAATGGATTCCATATTTGGAATCAGTGGGTTCAAATTATGTTAATAGGTTAATTTTTTTCGATATTATGAATAGTAACTACGGTAATGTTTATTTACTACGGTTAAAGGTAAATAGGGTAATTCAAGGTTAAAAGAATATTATAATAATTCAAAATTACCTTGACACTTGTCCTAACCTTATTGGATGAGTAGTGGCCGACCATGGGCATCCTTGGGTCGATTTTGGGACCCCATTGAGCCACTTGGTAGTGAAAATGACAATTTGTATTAATTAATTTAATGTAAAGACAAAATTGACATTAACAAAAATCATTTAGTAATTAATTTTTATAAGGGGTTATATAAATTATATTTTAGACTATAAATATTCATTGGAAAGATAAAAATATTTCCTACATAATGAAATTTTTTGTATAATTTTTAGACATGATATAAATTAAATTATTTATGACACAATAATGATGAAGTATTTACCTCATTAATAAATGATTTAAATAAATAAGATTATAATGATTAAAATATTTTCCAAAACATGTCCAATTCTGATTGGATGATTCTATTTCGACCATGAGTCATCTTATCTTCATCATTAATGATTTCTGGACCTTTTGAAACTGAAGATAAGTTTATAATAAAATAATATTTTCACACTTTCCAAAGGTGCCCCTCTCCTCCCTTATAAAAGGGAACCTCCTCCCTCTCTTCCTCACACCACTTTGAGCCTTCATGCTTGGCCAACCCCTGCCAATTTACCTTCTCCACTTCCGTAGAAACATCTTAGAGGTCCTGGTATTCTTCAAAGGCCAATCTTAGTGCCCTAAGAGGAGGTGTCAAAGAGGCGTGTCGAAGAAGAGGTAATAACCGTAACCGATTCTTTTAAATTATTTCTTCTTCTTTAGTTTTTTCATTATGAAGTAATAACATCAGTATAACTCATATAATTATATGTTATTATAAATATGAAAAAACTTTATTTCACCTTCTATCCATCCTACGGAAAAATAAATAACCGCGTGTGTGTACGTACTGAATACCGTCTCCACGCCGTGGTATAGTCTGTTTTCGACCACCACCTTACTTGGATGGGTATAAGGGTGTAAATAAATATCTGGATATGATTATTGTAAAGTTATATTGATTCTGAAATATTATACATACACTTCTGTACAATTCCACGATCATGGGAATGATATCATCGCCTCTCGCGTACGTACGGACTACCGTCTCCACGACGCGATGAGATTCATTCTCCATGTTAACCATTCATGAATGATTATAAAGTATATATAATGAATAATAATGAAATATATGACATAATAATTATACTGAATTTATGTATACATATATGTATGCCATTTACTTAATTCCATTCAATTAAAAAAGGAAACGAAAACAACGTTCATGCGTACGTACGACCTACCGTCTCCATGAACGGTGTATTTCATTCCATTTATCGGTCTATCATATATACATGTATATGCTGAATATATATTTCATAAAAATCATGTTTTACATTCTGAAATTATTTCAATCAGTATATAAGTAATAATATCAAGAACAACAAGTCGAAACACGTACGATAAATGTAACGATTTTACCCAAAATGCTGCTTTAACATTGAATTTACAAAAGAACGGGTAATATAAAGTCACAAGTGAACCATATATGATATCATAACAATGAATATGATTCTGTAATAAGTCAATGACATTATTTAAATCATTATACAGGAGGTTCGGATACGTATGAAGCATATCAGACCAAAGGTAAGGGATAATTTTGCAATCTCATTCTTATCCGAGATTGTTATTCGTATGTATTTATTGGGGTTATTGTTATCATCCATGCCCATGTTTTATAACAATGTTTTCATGTATTTTTAAAGTCCTTTTTACCCATTTTTGACTTTTACTACATGGTATGTATGGAATCTTTCTATTATGAGGTACTTTTTGACTTTTCCGGCAAAAGTATGAGTAGAATGTTCTTTTAACTTATACGACATGAAAGGATTTTTACAGTTTTATAAAGCCTTATTTTAATGAAGCTTCCTCAAAAATATTTCATGGATATTTTTAAAAATATCCCTTTCTTTTAAAATTTCATGAATTTTTTTGAAAAGAAATTGATTTTGAAGAAGAAGGGATATTTTCCTCAAGAATTCATTTCAAGTGTTTTATCAAAACCATTTTTCCATCTAAGATGACATTATTTCATATGTATATGTTTCAAGTATAATGTCTCTATGATTTACATGGTTTCACTTTTCTTATGATGAAATAATATCCATTTGTTTTATATGGATTATGTTATGATGGGTTGATGTTTATGAGACCCATTTTTATTCTTTGGGTTATGATGAATGATTTATGTTTATGTTGTGGCACAAGTAAGAATGATTTCATTATGAGATGGGTGAGACCTATATCTCCCTCCAATGCATTGGGTAAAGATTTATATCTCATGAGATAGACATGGCTGGAATGGTAATTTAATCCGGTTCAGTGTTACAGGACTGAAACGAGGAGTGATCTCGATTGAGAAAGGGACATTGTCCACTAAGATGGTCTTGGTAGCAATTCCTTGGCTACTATGGAAATCATAAAATGTTGTTAATGGTTCCCAAAATTACATGTTTTACTCCCATGCTATTTTATCATTATTAATGTTTCTTTATGATTTATTCCTTACGTACTTCCATGTTTTATGTCATTGCTCAAGCTTTTGATGTTTAAACATTATGTTCATGTTTTTAAGTTCGAATGTATATGATTTGTTTTATTTTATCCATGCTTACCCTTACTGAGCATTTGAGCTCACCCTTTATATGTTTTCTTTTCCCTAGGATATAAAGAATGTTTTTAGGTAAGAATACAAAAGGGGAAGATCTTTATGGGAGATGTTGAAGATCTTTCACCATGATTAGAAGATTTTTTTCCATGTTTCCAAAGACACTAAACTATTACGGTCCTTGTGTGTCTATTTTTGTTATGTACTAAGTATTCCGAAAAAGTAATGTAATGTCCATGTACGTCAATTTTCAGGTCTCTATAGTTGGTATCAGAGGAAAGGTTTAGTTAACCTTTGGAAACTAGGACGCGAAAACTTTAGTGAGATCCCAAGAGATATTTCTAAGGTATGTCTAGGGATGTCCCTAAGGATAAGTATACATATAGGTTATAGTCCTATAACTACGGTAACGATATTAAAATTTAACCTAAGATGATTAGATATTGACGGTACTCCCCCTTTATTATGTTGTTTTCCCTAGTATGATTTTTTCCTCTCATAGTATTCTTTTTGGGTTTTAGAAAATGGCTAGAAACAAGATTATTCATGATAATGGAGGATATGATGGACAATTGAATGATATTATTCATGAGAAACCAAATGAAAAGAGATTTGGAAGTCCAAACATCATTATTATGCCTAATCAGTAATCTCATAATATGATCAATAATATCAACTTTGGTAAGTTTCCCGACTGAGATAATAAGAGAAAGATGGAGTTTCATGATGATCATAGAGGAAAGAAAGTTCAATTTACCTCATAAAAATCATGTGGGAAGAGGCATTAGGGAGATTGTTTCAAAGGAACTGGAAGATGCTTTGGGTGTGGAAAAGGACACAAAGCCAGTAAGTACAAAGGAAAAGGTTCAGTTAACAGCATGGACAAGGATAATGGTATTTCTACGACATAAAAAATGATTAGATGTTTTAAATGTGGAATGTATGAGCATTATGCAAACCAATGCCCTAAGGGAAAATCTCATGAAGAGAATCGGCATGGTCATATGGGTAGTATTTATGTGGATGATGATGAAGAGACTACAAATGAAATATGAAATGAAAGAAATGATGAAGCTCAACTAGTTGTTTAAGAAGTTAGTGGAATGATTTTATGTTTATAAATAATAATGTATGGTACTATGGAATAAAAAATCATCTAAGGATTGTTACACTATTGTTTTTCCTAAAGTATTTGAAAGTATATGTTGAATGGTACCGATAACCATGGAAGGTTATTCAGATATTTTTGGAAAGTAGATGATATGAACATAATGAAGGGATAAGAAGATAATGAGATGTTTGATTGTATTCATGAGCTCATGAATGATATAAGGACTAAGTGATACTATGGTTTGATTATATAGATTTTTTTTGAGATTTTGGTATGTGGAAATAGTTACCTTTTGACTATATTCATGTTTTCACTAAGGTTCTATGGTAATTTATGTCTCAATAGAATATATGAATAAGGTATTCATGTGTTTAGAATGCAACCAATAAGATATATCTTATGATATATGTGAGATAAATGCTTATATTCACAATCTTGGTAGATAACCTTTCTAGTAATTGTTTTCTTTATACTATGAGTTTGGACCGAAGTATTTTAGATAAGAAAAAAGATTGGAATGGATTATGTTGGACATAAGTTAGTATTGTTTAGGGATAAAACTTTTTTTCAATATTATTGATGGGATGTTATAGTAATGTAGTTTTAGAAAAAGGAAAACCGGCAGGATGGGCGACAACCCATCGCGTCGGACAAGGCTGTGGGAATCGAACCCACAACCGAAGTGCGACTGGCCTTTATCGCCTACCACAGGCCTACATGAAGTCCCTAGTTAGTAGAAACTAGTTTTATTTTATTAAGAGGTATGATATATGAAGTATAAGTTCATTTTTTGAATCGTATATTATTAACCTCACCATAGATGGACTTATGTATATTTGATAACTTTTGCTAACCTTTTGTTTGAAACAGATGGAGTGACCCATAATTCTATCACATGATCTATTAACACTTCAAGAATAACAAAATCAAATTCATTTCTTTAAGAGATGAAGTGGAAATTTTTCAAAGCATGAACAACGGTGAGATTTTACCAAAATCAAGCAAGTATTTCTTCTAATTCAAATTCTTCAACTTTTGGGAAATGATCTTCAAAACCAAAAATGTTGTCCTAGTGCCCTTATATATGATGAATCATATGGTACCTTAGATAATAAAAAATATATGGCTTTGTGATTGTGGTATTTTTCATAACCATGTTATCTACCACTCTCCATCAGAACCTGATGGTTAGATTTCTCTTCCATATCCTATTTTAACCTATGTTCTCCTATGTGGAAACCTAGTGATTAGTTAATTTGGGTAACCATTACGTTTGATAATTTATTTTTTAAAGTTATGTTTTGGTATTTCATTTTACGATGTGTGTTTCAATTAAAAAAACTTTCAAGTAGAAAACCATGTATAACCCCGACGAATTTCGAGGGCGAAATTCATTTTAAGGAGGGTAGAATGTAACAACCCGATATTTTATGATAAGTATTCTTTTTAATTTATTTTATGTCATGTGTTTTATGCTACAAAAAGATTATCTTGTGTTATACGCAACACCGTATTAGCTTGCAGTATACGCAACACTATTCTTAGAGTGTTAGACACAATTTCATGTTCGTTTGATAATAGTCATTCTACGCAACATTGAGTGTGTATATATATATATATATTCAATGTATAAATGAGAAATGTTTGGATTATGTTATAACGAAACAACAACAAAATTTTTTTACACAACACGCAACCCTGACTTGGCTTGCATTATACGCAATCGCGACCTTTCTCGATAGCGTGTGTTGTACGCAATACCGGGTTTCACTAAATGATGATATATTGTTATAATATTATTATGGACTAGCTTTTAGGAATAATATTAACTAAATTTTGAATTTTATAACATTATTATTCATCTTATAAATTTTCTAAAACATTTTATGTGAACAAAATAAATTTTTCAGGTGAAATCAGTATTTTTCAAAAAATGCAGTTTTGCTGCCTTTTGATGGAACACCCACATTAAATCTAGTTTTTGACATGTTTATAAGTTCAATTTTACAAAATAAACTTCTTATTTTGTATCAGTATATAAAAATTTACTTTGGTTAAAATTTTCATATTATTCTGATAACTTTCATATTTTAAAGAATAGTAAAAACACGCTATATTTTAATTAAAACAACTATTTTCATCGCAATACTTTATATGGTTAAATTATAATATTGAATGTTTTTAAATTATAAATAGAATATATTTTTACCATTTAATATAATGTATGTAATTAGAATTAATTTGACATTGAATTCATAGGTAAAAACATTTCAATCTTTGGAAATGTTTTAACTTTTAAAACACGTTTGCTTAACAACGAGATTAATTTTAAATTAATTACTGAAGCTTCTGTGTTTTTAATTTTGAAAGATGGATTTCCTATTTTGAATCAGTGGGTCCAAATTATGTTAATACGATTCTTTTAGTTTTTTTGATATTATGAATAGTAACTACGGTAATTTTAATTTACTACGGTTAAAGGTAAATAGGGTAATTTCAGGTTAAAAAAAATATTATAATGATTCAAAATTACCTTGAAACTTTTTTTAACCTTAATGAATGAGTAGTGTCCGACCATGGGCATCCTTGGGTCGATTTTGGGACCCCATTGAGCCACTTGGTAGTGAAAATAACAATTTGTATTAATTAATTTAATGTAAAGACAAAATTGATAGTAACAAAAATCTTTTAGTAATTAATTTTTATAAGGGGTAATATAAATTATATTTTCGACTATAAATATTCATTGGAAATATAAAAATATTTCCTAAATAATTATATTTTTTTTATAATTTTTAGACACCAAATATATTAAATTATTTGTGACATAATAATGATAAAGTATTTACCTCATTAATAAATGATTTAAATAAATAAGATTATAATGATTAAAATATTTTCCAGAACATGTCCAATTATGATTGGATGATTTTATTTCGACCATGAGTCATCTTATCTTCATATTTAATTATTTTTGGTCCTTTTTAAATAGAAGATAAGTTTATAATAAAATAATATTTCCACACTTTCCAAAGGTACCCCTCTCCTCCCTTATAAAAGGGCACCTCCTCCCTCTATTCCTCACACCACATTGAGCCTTCAAGCTCATCCAACCCCATCCAAATTCTATTATACACTTCCCTAGAAACATCTTAGAGGTCCTGGTCTTCTTCAAAGGCTAATATTAGTGCCCTAAGAGGAGGTTTTAAAGAGTTGTGTCGAAGAAGAGGTAATAACCGTAACCGATTATTTCAAATTATTTCTTATTCTTGAGTTGTTTCATTATGAAGTAATAATATCAGTATAACTCATAAACTGATATGTAATTATAAATATGAAACAACCTTATTTCACCCTCTATCCATCCTACAAAAAACGAAATAACCGCGCGTGCGTACGTACGAAATACCGTCTCCACGCCGTGGTGTAATCTATTTTCGACCACCACCTTACCTAGATGGGTATAAGAGAATAAATAAATAACTAGATATAATTATTGTAAAGTTATATTGATTCTGAAATATTATACATACACTTCTATACAATTCCATGATCATGGTAATGATATCATCGCTCGTGCGTACGTATGGACTACCGTTTCCACGACGCGATGAGATTCATTCTCTATGTTAACCATTCATGAATGATTATAAAGTATATATAATGAATAATAATGAAATATATGACATAATAATGATACTGGATTTATGTATATATATATGTATTCCATTTACTTAATTCCATTCCATTCAAAAAGGAAACGAAAACAACGTTCATGCATACGTACGGCCTACCGTCTCCATGAACTGTGTATTTCATTCCATTTATCGATCTATCATATATACATGTATACAATGAATATATATTATATAAAAATCCTGTTTTACATTATGGAATTATGTAAATCATTATATAAGTAATAATATCAATACAAAAAGTCAAAACACGTATGATAAATGTAACGATTTTACCCAAAATGCTGCTTTAACATGGTATTTACAAAAGAACGGGAAATATAAAGTCATAAGTGAACCATATATGATATCATAACAATGAATATGATTCTGTAATAAGTCAATGACATTATTAAAATCATTATACAGGAGGTTCAGATTAGTACGAAGCATATCAGACCTATGGTAAGGGATAATTTTGCAATCTCATTCTTATTTGAGATTGTTATTCGTAAGTATTTACTGGGGTTATTGTTATCATTCATGCCCATGTTTTATAACAATGTTTTCATGTATGTTTAAACTCATTTTTACCCATTTTTTACTTTTACTACTTGGTATGTATGGAATATTTCTATTACGAGGTACTCTTTGACTTTTCCGACAAAAGTACGAGTAGAATGTTTTTTTAACTTATAGTGAATGGAAGGATTTTTATGGTTTTATAAAGAATTATTTTCATGAAGCTTCCTCCAAAATATTTAATGACTATTATCAAAAAAATTTCTTTCTTTTAAAATTGCATGAAATTTTGTGAATATAAATTGATTTTGAATAAGAAAGGATATTTTCCTCAAGAATTCATTTCAAGTGTTTTATCAAAACCATTTTTCCATCTAAGATGACATTATTTCATATGTGTATGTTTCAAGTATAATGTATTTATGATTTACATGGCTTCAATTTTCTTATGATGAAATAATATCCATTTGTTTTATATGGATTATTTTATGATGGGATGATGTTTATGAGACCCATTTTTATTCTTTGGGTTATGATGAATGATTTATGTTTATATTGTGGAACAAGTAAGAATGATTTCATTATGAGATGGGTGGGACCTATATCTCCCTCCAATGCATTGGGTAAAGATTTATATCTCATGAAATATACATGGCTGGAATGGTAAGTTAATCTGGTTCAGTGTTACAGGACTGAAACGAGGAGTGAACTCGATTCAGAACGAGACTTTGTCCACTAAGATGGTCTTGGAAGCAATGCCTTCGCTACTATGGAAATCATAACATGTGCTTAATGGTTTTCACTATTACTTTTTTTAATCCCATGCTATTTTATCATGCTTAATGTTTCTTTATGATCTATTCCTTACGTACTTCCATGTTTTATGTCATTGCTCAAGCTTTTGATGTTTAAACATTATGTTCATGTTTTTAAGTTCAAATGTATATGATTTATTTTATTTTATCCATGCTTACCCTTACTGATCATTTTATCTCACCCTTTATATGTTTTCTTTTCCCCAGTATATAAAGAAAGGTTTTAGGTAAGAAAACAAAAGGGGAAGATCTTTATGGGGGATGTTGAAGATATTTCACCATGATTAGAAGATTGTTTTTCCCAAGTTTCCAAAGACACTAAACTATTACAGTCCTTGTGTGTCTGTTTTTGTTATGTACTATGTATTTATAAAAAGTAATGTAATTTCCATGTACATCAAGTTTCCGGTCTCTACAATGTGGGGCTGTATGGTGGGTCTTGGTTTGGCTCCAGTACTTTGAGTGATATCATGGATCCCTTTTTTGTCATGACTTACAAGAGAACCGGTGTGAATGGTTAAATTGCTACTTGATTGTCTTTCCTTCCTTGTCTTGTGGCTATGCCTATTTTTTACTTAGTAGAGAATAATTATTTAAATGGAATCACATTAATATAAAATCAATAATGGGTTTAATGGGTAATTATTTTCCGGGAATGAGTTGTGACATGTTTGTGGCTGTTTTATTCTAATGAATGAATACTAATGAGGGTGATTTTATATAAGTAGGTTTGGAACCCTTAGGATGGATTGAGTTCTTGTTTAACAATATGTATAATTTTGGTTCTTATGTTTCTTATTCGTGCCACAAAAAAGTTGAGCACTTTGTTTCGAACACCACCATTTTATTGGGGAGGGTGTTTTACCCCCACACTCCTATGAGTGGCTGCTCATTAGCTCCTTTTCTTCTCCCTTTCCCGAGTATCCCAAGACTCTCTGGGAAGGCTGTGACAGTTTGAGCTCCATTATAGCCCAAGATTCATCAGGAAGGGTAGTTGTGGTGGTTTCCCCAGGTGTGTGCGGGCGGTTTGTTTCCCAAGTATCTTCGGAATGAGGTCAAGGTGTCTTTGGGTGCGGTGGTAGTTATTCTGGACTAGGTGTCTTCAGGCATGGTGGTGGTTTTTGTTACCCAGATATCTGTGGGTGGGATGTGTGGTTGTGGTAGCCTAGGTGTGTGCTAGTGGGGTATGGGAGTGGGACTGTGGTGAGAATTATGGGAGAGGTCTGACGCATAGGTTTTCTTGAATAACCAGTTTGAAAGTGGTGAGGGGTAGTCAAACAACGATGTGTTATTATTGTTACTTTACTTGACTTGTGTTATTTAGGGAGTGTGCCTTGGTGAGGTTTGGGTGGATAGTTTTCTTTACTAGGTTATTTGTTTTCTCATTTTCTCAGGAGGCATTATAATTTCACCCCACTTATTCACAAAAGCATTTGGTTTTCCCTAATGAGTATACTGGTATACTCACCCTGTGTATATTAAACTACATTCAAGTTTTCAGGAGGACTTTGAGGATCATGCTAGACCCTATTATCTCGAACATTGGGACCATTGACGTTTCTATTTTTCTTTTCTTTTGGTACTTCCCTATGGAGTTTTTCTTATACTTCATAGCACTTCATAATTGGGGCATTCATATTTGAATGGATTGTTTTGGCCTTACTTTTACTTCCAGTTTTGATGTTTTTTGGGATTTACAATATTATCTCCTGATCCTACTAAATAAAAAGTGTAATGTCTTCCATATTATGTGTGATTATATAGCCTTGGTGCTATTCGCCACTCTGAGGCCTATTGAAGGCGTGTCTCGGGGGTCATTATCTCACCTTCAACTTGAGAAAGAAGGGTTTGAAAATCTTTTTCCCTTCCCTCATCTTGGTGAAGGTAGGTCATGACAGAATGGTATCAAAGGGGAGGTTGGTCGAGAGAGAGGATGGAGTTTGTAGTTAGGCACAGTGAGGATTACATGGGATGGTAGGGAAATATTGTTAGGCTATCTTGGTTCATGAGATAGGCCAGGGAAGACCGGCTAGCACATGGGATTTTTGGGACCCCTATGATTTGACACAAGGAATCTAGGCCCAACGAATGAATAAGTGAGGATACACTGATTTTATGGTATTGACCATAGGAAAGGTACATTTAACATAATGACTTGTGTTCTTGTGTTTTTTGTGTATTTTTGGAATTTTTTATAAATAAATATTAATTCTACGAAAAATTTAAAAGAAATCTTCTACACTACTCGAGATTAGGAATTTCTTGTTTACCTTACAGCCATGGAACACAGACGACAACCATGAGTAGTACGGGAGATCGAGGCCCAAGATGCTGATTTAGCTAATCAGCAGAGGGATGATTGGGAGTAGGAGGATGAAAAGTGGTAGAGGATGCTTAATTATTTTCAGTGGTAGACCTTGAGGGAGTACAAGGGCAGATTCTTAGACATGGAGACAGAGTACTAGGTTACTTCGGATGTAAGCCAAATGTGGGGAGAAACACATCAGTGGTGGATGCTCTACCTTGGAGAGAATAGGGGGGTTGAGGTTTCTTTGACTTACATCAAGAGGGAGTTCAGGGCGAAATTCCTCTCTTCCACAATGAAGGATAAGAAGAGGCAGGATCTACTCTCCCTTCAGTAGGGTATTATGTTAGCGAGAGAGTTGGGGATCAAGTTTAAGGATCTACTTTTCTTTCCTCCAGACCTATTTCCAGATGAGGAGTCTCATGTGAGACGTTTAGAGGAGGCACTATGAACTTCTCTTTAGTATGCCATTACTTCCTTCACTCTACCGACATACATGGAGGTCTATAAGTAGGCTTATGTGGTGGAGAGGATGCACAGGTTGGGAGGTGTTCCCCGAGAAGGGATCCAGTTGGTCTCATTAAATGGGAAGGCCATCAGTAGTAGGCCTCCCGCGTTAGGGCCTTTCAGGTTTTGGATAGTGGGGAGCAGGCCCGAACAGTTATAGTTTCGATATCCTAGCCATTACCCTTTATTTCAAGGTCCAGGACTGAGATTATTCATCTTTTGAAATAATGGGAACCTTTAGAGTCAGTGCCCATACCAGTGTAGTAAAGTGGGGGTGGCCCAGTTTATCACCCACCTCAGCAGCAATAGTTTCAATCCCTGCCCTTTCAGTAGAAGCAGCAGGGACAACGAGCTACTGCTCCTCCGAGAGAAGACATTTCAGGAGGGGGCCGACCTCAGGGCATGGTCAGGGAGGTGGATGATTTCCAAGGGGCAGAGGAGCTGGGTGTGGGAAGTTGTACACTTCAAAGGTAGTAGTTTCAGTAAGGCCAGAGGTCATTCTAGGTATAATTAGCTTGTTTAGTAATCTTTCATATGCCTTGTTTGACCGAAGAGATTCACACTCCTTTTTTTCACCCAGTCTAGCCCAAGCTTTGTGTCTAGACTGAGAGACAGTTTCTGTACCATTGGTTTTTAGTACACCAATCGGAGGTCATACCAGCTTGTCTCATGTTTTCTGAGGATGTAGACTGATGTTTGGACCACATCGGTCCATTGGGGACCTTCTATTGTTGTATATGCAGCCGTATGATGTCATTTTAGGCATAAAATGGGTCATCTCTGTCTGTGCCATTATCGACGTCTTCCAGAGAAGGGTTGTGTTTTAAAATATTGGAGGACGACGTGTGACTTTCATTGTTGACCATGGTTTCTAGGAGGGTAGCTAGTGAGTGGATCCATTTATTTCCTTGTTGGCTGAGCCTTCAGTGGACTCAGAAATAATAGAAGCTTTGAGGATTGTTGGTGAGTTCCTGGACGTCTTCCCTCAAGAGGTTGTGACTCTACCCCCATGAAGTGATGTTGAGTTCGGGATAGACTTACAACCCAGTGCCAATTTGATTTTGATGGCTCCCAATTGGATGGATCCGTATGAGTTGTGGGAGTTACAATTTCAGATTGAAGATCAGACAAAAAAGTGTTTTTTCCGACCAAGCACATCTTGATGGGGTACTCTTGTCTTTCTCGTGAAGAAGGCAGATGGTGGTCTTAGGATATGCATATACGACTAGAGATTGAATCAGGTAAAAGTCAAGAATTGTTACCCTCTATTGGGGATAGAGGATATTTTTGATTAGTTGAATGGGGAAAGAAGGTTCTACAAGATCAACCTGCGGTCAAGATATCACTAGTTGACGGTGAAGGTGGGTGACATCTTGAAGACTGCCTTCAGGTGAATATATGGGCACTTTGAGTTTATGGTCATGCCGTTTGGCATTATGAACACACCAGTTGTGTTCGTGGGTCTCATAAACTCCATCTTCTAGGAATATATGGACCGGTTCATAGTCATGTTTATTGAAAACATCATGATATACTCAAAATCAGAGGAGGATCATGCTGAGCATCTGAGCATAATTTTAGAGGTCCTCCGGCAGCACCAGCTCAGTGGGAAGTTGTCCATGTGTAAGTTCTAGACACAATAAGTGTACTTCCTTGTACATGTGTTGTCTGAGTAGGGGACAATAGTGGACCCATAAAAGGTCGAGGCAGTTGTTTCTTATGAAGCACCCAAGAATGTGATGGAGGTTCATAGTTTCCAGGGTATGGAAGATTATTACAGAAGGATCGTGCCCAAATTATCTCGAGTTGCAGCTCCTTTGACAACCTTGACTAGAAAGGACCAGGCTTTCGTGTGGAGTGAACAGTGTCAGGAAGCCATCATTTATATGAAGGGTAAGTTGGTGAGTTCCCTAGTGCTAAGGTTTATAGAAGAAGTGGTGATATTTGATGTGTTCGGTGATGCTTTAGGCCAAGGCTTGGGGTGTGTGCTGATGCAACAATAGGTTTGATCTCTTATGGGTCTAAGAAGTTACGTCTCCATGAGTGTAACTATTATAACCATGAATTGGAGCTCTTAGAAATTTTTTTCTCGAGAATTATATGGAGGCACTACCTAATCGGGGAGCACTTTGTGGTTTTCACGGATCATAAGAGCTTGAAGTATATCTTCTCCCAGCAGGACCTGAAATTGTGGCAGTGGAATTGGATGGAGTTTCTTTCAGACTACGAATTTTAAATCTATTACACTAAAGGTAAATGGAATGTGGTGGCCAATTCCTTGAGTAGGAAGTCATAGAAAGAAGTTTTTTGAGAGTCAGCAGATGCCTGGAAGGCGATGGAGTAGTAGGCTACCCTATACCTATATGCAAGGGTGGAGGATGGTAGTGGATGTATATTCCAGATGATAGTGTAGTCCTATATATTAAATCATGTGGAGGAGTCTCAGTGGACTTAGAGGCTAAAGTGATGCATGATCGTGTTAGCCACACTGATACTCCAGGTTAATGGTCAGAATACGGGCAGAATTAGATGTCATTTCCTGGAAAGTTGTTCATCCCGGGGGGAATGTGCAAGAGATTTCTTGGTGAGTTCCACAACTCACCCTTGTCTATTCATCCAGGAGTTTCCATGATGTACCAAGGCTTGAGGGGTCAGTTTTGGTTTCTTGGGGTGAAGTGGGAGATGGCAGAGTTTCTGGAAAAGTGCCTCATGTGTCAGCAGGTGAAGGTAGAATGCCACATCCCAAGAGGTCTGTTGCACACTTTAGATGTCCATGAGCAGAAGTGGGAAGAAATATCGATGGATTTCATCACAATAATACCAATATTTCAAGGGGGTTACGATGAATTCTAGGTAGTGGTGGTCCATCAGACAAAATCAGCTCACTTTCTAGAAATCAAGGAGCCAAGTGTGGTGGATTCCCTAGCATAGTGGTATGTGGAAAATGTGGTGCAGTTTCATTGAGTTACAATGTACATAGTCTCTGATTGGGATACCTAGTTTACCTCACAGGTCTGGAATGGTTTTCAACAAGCTTTTGGCACCTAGCTATGCCTCAACAATGCTTTCCACCACTAGACAGATGGCCAGATATAGTGCACCATCCATACATTAGAGGATATGCTATGGCCATGTGTTTTGGACCTTGGGGGATTGTGGGTTTGACACTTGCCTCCGGTAGAGTTTTCCTACAACAATAGATATCACTCTTGCATTGGAATGGATCTGTTCAAAGCCTTGTATGGGAGGCTGTGTCACTCACTCGTGTGCTGGACAGTGGTCAGGGAAGCAGGTTTTCTTGGCCCAGAGGTAGTTCAGAGAACAACATAGAAGGTTTATCTAATACGATAGAGTATTAAGGTAGTGCAGGACTGCAAGAAGTCATATGTTGACCATAGGAGGAGACACCTGGAGTTTGAGGTTGGGGACCACGTGTTCTTGAGGGTCGCCCCTCAGCATGGGAAACAGAGAATCGACAGGGGGAGTAAGCTTTCTCCTGGGTTCTTCAGACCCATCAAGGTGTTTCAGCGGGTCGGCAAACTGGTATATCAGCGGGCTCTACCACCTCCGCTACTGAGGGTACACAACATCTTCTAGGAGTCTCAGCTCTGTCGGTATCTACATGATGATTCACACATCCTCGACTATCAAATGCTAGATAAAGAGGACGATGTGATGTTCATAGAGTCACCAGTGTGAATCGAGGATCATGAGGAGAAGGTGCTTTGGGGATGAACCATTCCCTTGGTTCATGTGTTGTGGAGGAATTGTGGCTTCGAGGAGAGTACATGGGAATGAGAGGAACAAAAATGCGCTTAGTACCCAGAGTTGTTTTGAGTTTTTTTTTTGTTTTGTTTTATACATGTTTGTGATGTAGTGTTTGACCATGGAAAATAATAAATTGGCTAATTCCATTTTTCTCTAGATGTGTGTGAAGAGTGATGACTTTGGGGAGGGGAGGACCTGATCCCTAGTCAAGACGCATTAAGGTGGATGCGGTTAAACCCATACGGGTGAGTCAGTGCCGCCCAAAGTGGATAATATCTAGACATGGAGGAAGGGACTCCCTAATCTATTTGTCTAGATGGTATGAACTCTACACCTTTGTATGGATACATTAATTAGAGGTGTTACTATATGTCGAGGAGGTTTACTCATGATAGGTATCTTTCGAGGTGTTTTTTCAGACCCCTCTCTTTTCTTTGGGTCTTGTTTGATTCTTGAGGGTGAGAGTAGTTTGAGAGTTATCTGATGTAATTTCATGGACCCTCCTGGTCGAGCACTTTTCCAAAATCTCACTCCCATCAAATGGTTCCACCAAAATGGTGGAACCAATCTTGGTCGAACACCGAAATGGTGGCACCACATACGGTGTCCCACTGAACTGGTGGCACCATGACGGTGGCACCGTAACAGTCGCACCATCATGGTCCCACCCAAAAACGGTGGCACCATCATGATCATACCATCAAGTTATCAAACCGAAATGGTGGCACCACTTACAGTGGGATCATGATGGTGGCACCGTGACAGTTGCACCGTGACGTTGGAACCGATTTAGGTGTCTCACCAAACAGTGTCCCTCCCTGGTTTCTTTTTCTTGTCCCACACCCACAACATCTATTTTGATTTAATAGTGGTTTAAATACCCCTTTAAAATACTTTAAAATCCCATAAATGATATAAAAAATCCCCCAAGAGCCGGGAGACCCTTAAATTACCCAAACATGTGGAGTTTTTCTTCAGTGCCACACCCTTTTCACGTAATTTCTAGTTCCTCCCCTCTTATGCATTTCCCTCTATTTAAAGGAAACCCTTTAACTCATAGTCGTTATGGAAACCTCTCCAATGAGAATTATTAAATAAAAATTAATTCCATCATGTGTAACCTTCCAACCACGTGGTGAAACCATGATCCACCTTTTAATCCGTTCAAAATTCATATCCCTTAACTTCAGTATCTGGCCTTTCTATCGCATGATAATTCTTTCTTCTTCTGGGATGGTCTCTTTTTTTCCTTGGTGAACTTGGATTCCCCCTTTCCAAGGAAAGTTGTGTGTCTATGATAGAGCCTTTCCTACCCACTCATGGAGCCCTCAGAGTTCCTCCCCTTCATATCATGCATCCCCAGTTCTTGGCGCATGGATAAAAACATCGATCATTGATCATCCAGGTAGGTTTGTTCCTTCGTCTCTCTTTACAGTGTATCATGCAGGGTGATTATCCGAGTGTTTCTATGGGGATGGATGAAACCAAACCCTAACGAAGATAATAAACATACTTTTAATGAATGAAGGGCTGTTTTTGATGATGTTGATGTACTCTTTTACCCTTTATTATATGTTGTGAATTTTATGGGCTTATATCCACTGATAATCATGGTCGTTGTTGGTATTTCTTTTCGCACTAAGGGAGCCTTGTTTTATGGGATGATTGAATGGATGTACCATAGAAATTCGTTAATCACATAAGCTCGGATGATTAAATGGATTTACAGTGAACAATAATCCATGCGTGATCACCATGGTTAACCCAATGGAAAAAAGGAACTCAATGAATGGTGTGTTTAAATCTGGAAACTCCATTTCATTGTCTTGGTAATATGTGTGGTTTTTCTGCTTGATTATTTTCAGGTGACATGGATGGGGATGGGATCCCCTATTGTGGTGTAGTTGTTGGTTTGCGGATATAAGTCCGCATGGGGCCGTATGGTGGGGCTTGGTTTGGTTCCAGTACTTTGTGGGATATCACTGATCCGTTTTGAATTTGTGACTTACAAGAGAACCGTGTGTGAATGATTAAATTGCTTCTTGATTGTCTTTCCTTCCATGACATATGGCTATTTCTGTTAGTTTCCCGGTAGTCAATAATTATTTACATGGAATCACTTGAATATGAAATCAATAATGGGTTTAATGGGGAATTGTTTTCCAAGAATGAGTTGTGACTTGGTTGTGGCTATTGTAAATCTTATGAATGAATTGTAATGAGGGTGTTTGTGTATGAGCTGGTTTGGAACCCCTAGGTTGGGATGAGTTCTAGTTTTCTTACATGTATAATTTTAGTTCTTATGTTTCCTATTCGCGCCCCACCCAAGTTGAGAACTTTGCACTGAACACCCCTATTTCATAGGGGATGGTGTTTTTCCCAATAATTTTATGAGTGTATAGTCATTAGCTCCTTTTCAGCTCCCTTTATTAAGTTTCCCAAGCCTCTTTGGGCGGTCTGTGAAGGACTGAGGTCCATTATAGCCCAAGATTTTCTATGCAAGGTAGTTGTGGTGGTTGGCCTAAGTGTGTGTGGGAAGTTTCTTTCCCAAGTATCTTCAGGATGAGGCTGAGGTAACTTCTAGTGTGGTTATAGTTGTTCTGGCCCAGGTGCATTCAAGCATAGTGGTGGTTGTAGTGGCCCATATTTTTGTGGGTGGGATTTGTGGTTGTGGTAGCCTAGGTGTGTGCTAGCGGGGTATGGTAGTGGGACTGTGGTGAGAATGGTGGGAGAGGTATAACATGTAGGATGTCTTCAATAACCACTCAGAAAATGGTGCAGGGTACACAAACATCGACGTGTTATTACTATTACTTTACATGACTTGTTTATTTTGGTAGTGTGCATTGGTGTGGTTTGGGTGGATAGTTTCCTTACTAGGTGATTTGGTTCTCTTCTTTTCTCACGGTGCATTAGAATGCCACCCCACTTGTGCACGATAGATTTTGATTTTCCCTAATGAGTATACTGGTATACTCACCCTATATATATTAAACTGCTTTCATGTTTCTAAAAGGACATCAAGGACCGTACAAGACCCTATTAGTTTAGATGTCAAGACCGCTGATGTTACTATTTTTCTTTTCTTGTGGTACTTCCCTTTGGAGTTTTTCTTATACTTAGTAGCACTTCATTATTGGGACATGCATATGGGAATGGATTCTTTGGGCCTTAATTTTACACCCATATTTTGTGTTGTTTAGGATTTACTATCTTATCTCCCGATCCTATTAAATTAAAAGGTTAATGCCTTCCATATTACGTGTGACTCTATACCCTTGGTGCTAGTTTCCACTATGCGGGCTATTAAGGGCAGGCTTTGGGGTTCATCATCTCTCCTTAAACATGAGAATGGAAGGGTTTGGAAATTTCCTTTCCCTTCCCTCATCTTGGTGAAGGCGGTTTGTGACACATGGACACATAAAAAATGGTCCATAAGTAAGATACATCATATCTCACTAAGTTCTTCGTAATCAGTACCCTTCTTAGACATATAAAACATAATACCATTCTTCACATCTTGGGGAAAAGAAACATAAGAAAGGGTGATTTTAGATTCTCAGTAAGGTTAAATAAGTGAGATATAATTACAACATGAACATATAGGGATTATAACATGAGAATAACATACAAACACTATACCCTACATATCATAGATCATAAAGATGATTCATCACATTAATCATGGTAGTTCAAAAGAAATGAATTATAATGGAATAAATGAAAATGTGCCATGAAAGAATAACATTGAAATAAGACATAGATTTTGGGAGTATAAATAATCATATAATTATTATGTCAAGGATATCCACCATGAAATTCATAACATGTTAGGATTCGACTAACAACTCGTGTACCTACATTAGGCTTATGATAACCTCTCATGTACCCTCTTTTGGGATTGGTATAACCTCCCATGTATTCTTTGATCTCATTTAACATTAATAATTTCCTGATTCATTAGAGGTAGATATATGTCCCACCGATCACATGATGAAAATCATATATACCTATTCGACAAGATCATAAAATATTCATTATATCAGAACCCATAAAACGAAATGGGTTTTGTGATTAGTTCATCAAAGAATATATCATAAAAAGTGAGATTTATAATAGATTTATCATGGTGTAACCCATGGAAGAGAAACAAGTATCATAAAAATATTTTATTCATAAACATAAAACATTTATAGATGTAATAAAAATGGTATCATTGGAACATATCCTCACTAAAGAATAGGTATCATTAGAAGATTTCATCTTAAATGGGAAATGGATTTGAAAGATCACATGGAATATTTATTGAGTAATATATTTTTTCCACGTTGAAAAAAACTTTTTAAATCATAAAACATTTTCCAAAGACATTTAATTTAAAATAAACTTTTTAAAACTAAAATTTCAAATAACATTGTAAAAATATTTCTTAGTGAATGTAACCTTCGAAACATACGAAGAAAATTTCAAAAAAAATTATTAATGAAAATAAAATTTTCACATTGAAATCACATTTATAAAGCTAAAATATCAAAACACATTTTGTAATTCATTTTTTAAAGAACCTTTGAATCTTATAAAGAAGGCTTTAAAAATAATTTAAAACATTTCAAGTGGAAAATAACCTTTTCACATTGATTTTTTTAAAATAAAACATTTTAAAAATAATAATTATTTTTAAAAAAACATGGAATATTATAATGTAATTTTTCAAACAATATTTCTCCATGATGTTAGAAAATTTAATACATATTAAAAAAAATATTCCTATCATATTTTTATTAATATTCAAATGAATGTTGTTTGAAAAACAACATGAAGATTCCTTTTAATTTTTTTTAAAAATTAAAAAATGTGTTAAAAATACATCAATAAATACATTTGATAATGTTAAAACATTTTTGGAAACATTTTTATAAAATAGGTGTATAGATGAAAATGGTTTTTCGACCAAAGATAGAAATAAATATTTTTTTCACAAAAATATTCTTTTAAACTTTTGATTAAATAAATAGAGTAAAATGATGGTAAAATTAGAATTATAATTAAATAACCATAGTATAATAAAATTCTTGATATTATTTAGTTATTGGTCAGAATATTTCATCACCTAAAGTATAATCATAAATAACCCTGATAAATAGTGAGATTATAACATCAAACCTTTACCACTTTGGTATCTTTTTGAATTGTTGGACACAGTAAAGAACAACATAAAATGATACTTATAATATCATGAAAATAAATAGATTCGTGATATAACTTCTCAAAATGGTATTATATACACCTCATATAATATTATAGGTTTATAAAATAACTCATGTCCCAAATAAGAAAATTTGAGACAAAAAATGTTTACTACTTTGGAAACTTTTGAATCATTAAAACATGAAAGATAGATCATAAAAATGATATGTAAAGTACTATAATTTTTAGGATATTAATCCTAAAATAAATTCTTGGTAATTATATATAACATGTAAAAGAAAGATGTGGTGAATATCCCATTTTTCTCAAAGAAAATAAAATTGGGATGGAAATTCCCTACTTTAAGTATCGACTTCCATCGTACATGTTTGGACCTCATTTATAAAAAAATATAAGATTATTATAAATTTATTATATAAAAATAATTATATATATCATAAAACATAAAATTTACTTTTGAAATTTTATTACCTATTTGTTAACAATTCCATGTTAAAGTCGTATTTCTAGTAATTACTACTTTGTTTTTCATGTATGTTTTGATTTGGTATTTTCATTCCTCTTTATATAATCATGGTTAAATCAAATACATAATGTTAAATATGATATAAATATAATACATATTAAATATATACATATATACATATATATATATTAATAGTATTATATAAAATTTTGAGATAGAAAATGAAATACAATATTTATGGAGAAGGTAAGTCGTATGTAAACTTGAACATTATTTTCATTTTCATGATGGATTGAATGAATAAAAGTAAAATATTATATTTCCATTAAATATTAATTTTTATGTCATATATTTCACATATTTTTATTAAAATCATCTTTTTTACATTCCATGGAAATCACGAATGAATCACATCGCTTCACGATGCGGTAGTCTGCCGTACACAAGAGCGACGTTATAATACTCCCATAGAATGGTAAATAAGAAGTTATAAGTGATATAATTATATATTAATTATATTAATTTCATAAATATAATATATAAACTTTTAATATATCATTATATTCTACTGCGAGAGGTGGTGATGGAAAACGAATAACATCGGTTTGTGAGGTGGTAGCCTGCCGTACACACGAATGATGATTTTGTATCCACTTTCATAAAAGAGGAGAATAATTCAGGTTTTTATAATAAAACAAAAACACATAAGTATATTTAATATAATGAGGTTATAAAGAAATAGTTTTTTAAATTATTTAAGGATTTTTAGGGTAAAAGTGATAAAACTCTTGTTTAGGGACGTTACCTTTTCTTCAAAAAAATGTCTTTTGGTTTGTTGTAAAGGATTCTAATGTTCTATTTATAAAGAAAATAAGTTTTATATAGTTATAGGAGAGAATTATGGAAGGTTATTTCTAAGGTATTTTCTGAAAAAAAATGTTTTTTTAAATAGAGAGGAAAATAAAAGGGGTTTCCTTGTATAAGTGAGGTTAGTGGTACCCTTGTAATTTTTGAAAAGAAACAATTTACTCACCTTTTTCACGTCCTAAATAGAACCAAAATGGTCTATTTTTTAACATTATAGGTTTTAATTCCAATAAATTTATATAAAATTGGATTCTTTCAATTTTATATGTCATTTTACCCATTATCCGTTTAGTTAAACCCCCAGTAAACCCATTTTCCCCTCAACTATAGTAATTAATTTTTACTATTCAATACGATCAAAAAATATATTTAACCTTTTTTATAAAATATATTATTCTAATTCAAAATATTGATTCCATTACTACAAATTATATTCATTAAATTTTCAAATATCAATTTAAAATGAATCTTGCAGACGTGATGAGAAAACTGTTTTCCGAAGAGAAAATGTTCAATCATTTAAAATGGTTTTCTATAAAACATCAATATAAAATTTATTAAAATGAACTATATTGGATTAATTGTAATATAATTTAACTAATATTTATTTTTAAACAACCATAAAATATTTTTTTAATTCTTTAAAAAAATTAAAATTCTTAATAAAAACCAATGTTTTTCACAATTCATCGAAGAATTTAGGTTCTCATAAAATTATCAAGAATTCCTAAAAAGATAAATTTCACATTATGATTTCAAATATTAATTAAAATTTTGAAAATAAAGTTTAAAAAGGTGTTAAAAATTTATTTTAAAATTAGTGCGAAAATGGTCATAAAACTGTTTCTTAGAAAATAAAACACAGTTATAGGATTAAAATTGCATTTTTTATTGTATCTATTCTAGATTGTAAATAATTTGAATATTATAAATTTTATTGAATATATAATATAAAATTTTAATTAAAATAATCATAGAAATTTTTTTAACTTATTTAGGTAAAACGTGTTTGTGTGCATAAAAATTATTTTTTGAAAAAATATTTCCATTATTTTAAAATAGTTTTTATCTTCATTTATAATTAACTGGTCACCAAATAATTAATTTTAAATAAATGTGTAAGCCATATATTTTCATAATTTATATAATCCTATTCATGTCTTCCATTCCAATAGCAAGGTGATAACTATCATGTTAAGCAATATAATTTTAATAGTATGTCACATTTCATTCAATCTCGGAGTTTTGTGTAATGAAAGATAAACTAACTGTTTCATGTAGCGAAATATAAACTAAGTGTTTCATTTAATTAAAAATATCTAAATGTTTAAATTTATTTTAAAAAATTCTAAAAATATTAGGGTTTTAAATTGTTCATTCTCCTAAAATATTGAGATTTTGATCCGTTTTTGAACTATATCATATGGAACACTTCCCTGCACCCCCACGATCCTCAAATTTTCATTAACATTTTCTCCTTGATAAACCTTTATAATATAACTTCCATATTAAACAACACCTTTCATAATGTGAGGTTATTCCATAATTGTAGTACTTCCTTAACTAACTAGGAAATCTAGAGTTCCATTTAGATCATCCTTGGAATGATATTCCTTTTCCTTATTCTTAGTAGAATCTTCCTTCTGGTTCATATCTTTCATTTTGATCCCATAATTATAGGCTACATTTTTCTTTTGATTAAATTATATGGAATATTATCGCATATAAAAAATCTAGAGTTCTAATTTTCATAATACATAATGAAATATACTCATGATTTTTTTAATGAATCCTTTTTACTAGAATCGACATGGATATAGGAAACTATAAGAACCCGATTCTTGTTTTTGAGGTACTATTTCTTTTATTATTTTTCCTTGAGTTGTTTTTGACTAAACAAGGGGAAACTAGATAAGTACTAGAATCATACTATCATGTGGTGTGATTCAGGGTTACATGTCATGTAATTATAAGTATACGTTATTTAGTTTGGCCGTGTATGATAAGAATACATAGAGTATGGGCATGTCAGCATGGAAAGGAGGAAAATCCAACTACATGCAGTATACTTCTCAGTACACGCCATGTAGTCATGTTGAAAGGCCAAGGAACGTAATTCAGTGGAATTCAACTACCAAATGAACAGTAAAATTATATACATGCTATGTATATAGACATACACACTGTGTACTTTTGTTTTTCACATAAAATGGGCAGTAGCCTCTCCATTCTACAGCTTGGACAGTGGTCTCATCGGGTTGAAGAACATGCACCACCAAAACGTCAACCTTCTCCAAAATATTCATCTTGACTCAGATTCGATCTTCGTTAGTTGCATTTGAACCGTATTGGTATGATTTCAATTACACTTTATTTGTCCTTCCCTATTCCTTTTCTATAAGTAGTTATTTAAGGTTGATTTTTTATTCTTATTTCTTAGATCTATGTCGTTCTAGTTCGAATTGGAGCTTGAGGTAGGACGAGGAGAGTCATAATACAATGAGGTATGTGTTCTCGTGCAAATTTTTTAATACCATGTTGTTTATATTCTCCGTTTTGTCATGATCCCATGTTTAGGGTGTCGCTTGATTGAGAATTTGACACATGTTGATACCTAATGACATTAGTTAATTGATTAAATTAATTGAAGCATGTATAGGCATATTTAGATTGATTAAGGGTCACCCCATGGGTGTGTTTCCCTGGAATGACTAGTATTTAGCTATTTGGAATAGGATTCCGATGGTCTTTCCTTTTTTTCCTTTTGAAGGGTTGTCTTAGAATGAAATTGGTTAAACAAACATTGCCATTTTGATATGATTGTTAAAGCATTGTGATAGATTAATTCAAATGATACAATTGTTATATACTTTTTCCCACATGAGTTGATTATTTGAAACCATGTATTAGTGTAGATTATATGTTTTGTTTATTTTCGGAGTTTCCCCCATGAGATTTTATTTTGTTAACCATGTAATAGGGTAATTTACATGTGTTGGTTTTAATATTCCGAAATGTTGATACACTTGGCTTGACCCTGAATATGCTATAATGCTGATATACTGGGCATGACCCTGATACATGCTGAAATGCTGATACACAGGGCTAGTCCCTGATACATGCGGAAATGATGATACATTAGGATAGTCCCTGATACATGCTAAAATTCTGATACACTGGGCTTTTCCCAGACTTGAATATGTTTAAATGCTTATACATCAGGCTTGGCCCTGAGACATATTGAAATGGAATGACTGACAACGCATATGCCAAGCCAAAGCTAAAGCTTGGATTTGGTCTACCCTTCTTTGTTTAGATATCATACTAAGGTATCTATTACGTTTACTTTATATAGGGGATTGATGGGCTTCGGAATGATCCCAAGAGTTATATAATTCTTTGGATTTTAATTGATTAAAAAACAAGAAATGAATGTAAATAAATAGAAGTAATTGTAGAATGGTTTATATTTGAGTACTTACTTGATTACTGCATTTTATTACTGTAGACTTCTATTTCTTATACTCACTGAAAGATTGGCACTTACCATTGGTGGTTTCTTACTTGGGTTTATTTCTCACACCCTGTTTGGGTCATGTTTTGGGACCAAAAAAACTACATTACTGTAGGGGTCAATATGGGAAATGCTCCCTATACAGGTACTTGATTTCTTTTTAGGAGGAGGAGAGCATGGGACCAAGCCACAACTTGTGATACTACTATGTTTCATTTTATTTTACTGTACTTTGGTATTGTGTTGTACTTAATGGAATTTTAACAAGTTTTCACTATTTTCATAGAACATTTGACATTCCACATCATTTTAATATTGGATGTCTTCTGGATATCTTTATCTTTTAGTGATTCATATTTTACTTCAGTTTCATGTTGTTTACTGCTTCTTCTATTGTTATAATTTATTCATATGTGTTACAGTCAATCAATGAGGACATGTTTTCCCCACTATCACACCCTAGGCCCTTGCTGCTAGTCGGCAACCTCTGGTATTTGGGAAAATGCGTTTGAGGCCATGTGGACAACCGGGTACAGGGCACCAGTGGAGTGGCTTCCTGAACCAGGATGATACAAAGTGATATCAATGGATTTTATTTTCTGGATTTTATTTTTGTTTAGTGACATTAGACCGGGATAGGAAGGAAATGGAGTTTGGTAATTAGTTATTCCCGGGAGTAGCTACCCTTTATTCCTGGAAAAGCTAAATTACCTCAAAATGACTACTTATTTTTAGATTTTGAGGTATTATAGTTCATTATATTTCACCTTTGGGTGAAGCACTTGATTTCTTCAATTACTATTGATGCAATTATGGTTAAATTTTTTTGAAACCAGGTTAGATGAGGGTATGTCATCTCATGCATCATATAGACACTTGTTTGAATCACATGCCATGAAATATGCCATGCCATCTAGGATGCATTATCTATTGCATGTTTTTGTGATAGTTGACATGATAGATATGCCTTCTTTTCTGTTATTTGGGTGTAATAAATAACGGTGTGAAATCATCTTTCAATCCATAAGTAGTATGGGACCTTATGAATTGAGAAATTATGCACTGATGAAATATATAGGTTAAAAGAACTTGTTATATAATTGTTTTGTGATATGTTATGATTGTGTCCCAAAAATTTATCTTTTGGGAGTATGGTACCTCACAAATAGGAATTTTGAATCCTATTAGTAGGTTTTTATACTAAAAAAGGTTTATTTGAGAAAACTGGAGGTTTTGTCTTGAAAAAGAAAGTATATATGGCATGTAGATTATCCTAACATGCCGTGTATTCTCCCTGTTCAGGGAAGAAGGTGTTCCATGTTTTAAGATGTACATGTCATGTAATACATTTACATGATGTATAGTATCTGATAGTTTAATGGGACTTGTGATAGGAAATACAGGCTGTTGAATTTTGTTCAGAACATGTCGTGTACTCTCGGTACACACCGTGTAGTCTACCCAGGATGAACTCGTGTAGACATGGCCAAGTCTGATTACATGGATGGGAGGAAGGAAATGTATACATTCCATGTGAGGGTCGAATAAGCTATGTACCTGAGGTTTTTTGACACCCTATCCGGCGGTAGTACATGACTATGTGACGACATAAGGGTATATGTCATGTATTCTTTTACACAGTGCATATTCCATTTTAGACAATGTTTTGGGGTCTTCTATTATTTTTTTTGGAACTAGAATGGTAATAATTGATAATAAGTTTGAACTAAGGCATATTATTGACCTTGTAGATTCATTTCGCTGCAATGACCATGAGATATACGCTAGGAGAGTGGTGATGATCATACTCAAGAAATGGTATGTCATTTGTTACCGATGGATCCCCCAGTTGTTCTAGATCCAACACTAACTGTTATACCAGACACAGGTGTAGATGAAAAGTTCTGTAAAGTCTTTGTGAGGTTCAAGAAGACCTTATAGGGAGCACCACAAGATGCCACATCTATGGTAGAGTTGACGCATATATTCCAGCACCAGCATCCGCTTACTTTTTCAGGGGATGGAGTACTACGGGATACCACATCTTTCGAAGAGCTGACAGGTATATTATAGTAGAAACATCCATCTAATTTTACAGGGGATTGTGGACCACTAGCTGTGGAATCATGGATGGAATCAGTGTGGTCTATCGACGAGAATCTGGACAAGTCTCTTGAGAGTAGGGTCAAGCTCATGTCTTATATGCTCCTTGATTCTGCCAAGAGATGGTGGGCTGTTGTCACTCAGGCAGGGTTCCATCGGTATATGACGTGAGAAGACTTTTAGGAGGCCTTATATGATTATTATTTTCCCAAGAGGATAAGGGTTGACCGAGCCTGGGAGTTCATGCAACTAGAGCTTGGAACACAGTTAGTTATGGACTTTTCATCCCAGTTTACTGAGGATCAATGATTCACACCTATTTTGATGGTTGATGATGTATCGATGGATAGAATATTTGAGTATGGTCTCAAGATTAAAATACGATCAAAGGAGAATGTATTTAGGTTTCCTTATGTCTTTTCTAATGTGAAACAGGCACTGATTACCAAGAACAACCAACGTGAATCTCGGTGTGCGATCTAGGGAAGTTCATCACCGAGATCTGGTATGGGGTTGACTAGAAGTAAGAAGAGTCATATGGAGCTTTCTCTCAGGGATATGAGTAGTTAGAATACTTATTTCGGTATACATGTGAGGTGGTACTAGTACAGAAGGATTGGGCATACAAAACTTCAATTCCAGATGGACCCGGTCAAATGTCGAGATTGCAGAGTGATGGGCCATTTACATTGGTTCTACAGGACTTTTCCAATAGAATCTAGTGAGAGAGGGTCTGCACCAACTCCATAATCATGAGTGGGTTCAGTAGCTTCTCACCAGTCAGGGAACTAAAATACATCAGGTCATCCACACTAAGGGGGTGGTTGTGTTTATGGAATCCAGACCCCAGGATCTCTGCAATAGTAGGGAGGGTCAGCTCAGGGTGGCCAAGTAGTGTCTCAGGTCCAAGGTAGAAGTCATACTTATGATGTGCTATAGACCTAGTAGGATCAAGATCTCGGACCTTCTACAGTAAGTGGTACTATTCTTGTTTCCTCTGTTTTATATTTTTCACTTTTTGATACTAGTGCTACACATAGTTTTATATCTGTGGCCATTGTGGAAATCCTTGGGCTCTGTGTTTATACTAAATCTAAGGTAATGAATCTAGACACTCTGTTTGGGATTAGAATGTTAGGTGTGCATCAATTCAAGGAGTGACCCCTTGAGATTGGTGGGTTTAACTTCCTACGGAACCACCATGTATTAGAGATGATAGGATTTGATTTAATTATTAGAATGGACATATTTGATTCTTTTCTATCCTTTATTGATTTATATTATCATAGGTTGAGCTTCACTTCACTATAGGGCAGAGAGTTTCTATATAAGGGTGAATGGGATATCTAAGAAAGTAGATATGGACCTGAGCATTGTGGGTTGGGCGGCATGATAGCCCAGATTGCGAGTTTATATCTGAATGATCAGGGAACATGTATGGAAAATTTCCTCAATCAGTTAATTGTTTTTGGGATGTTTTCTTGGACGACTTCTTAGGATTACCTTTAGTTAGAGTGGTGGTGTTCACTATCAAGCTAGTGCTAAGAGTTGTATCAGTATCCATTCCTCCTTACAGGATGGATTCGACAGAGTTTCAAGAGCTCATGAGGCAGTTGGAAGATCTGTAAGCTAAGAGTTTTATCTGAAATAGTACTTCTCCTTGGGGTTCACCAGTCCTTTTTGTGAAAAAGGATGATGGTACACTTAGGCTTTCTATGGAATATCGGAAACTGAACCCGTTGATAGTTAAAAAACGACAACCTTTACCACAGATAGATGAACTATTTGATCAACTTTGAGGAGCTCGAGTGTTCTCTAAGATTGACCTAAGGTCATGATATCACCAAGTAAATGTTCGATCGGCAGACATACCTCATACAACTTTTCATAGCAGTTATGGTCTCTATTAGTACTTTGTTATGCCGTTTGTTCTCACAAATGTTCCATCGGTTTTCATGGCGCTGATGAACCAAGTGTTCCATCCTTACCCAGATTATATTGTGGTGGTTTTCATGGAAAATATCTTAAGGTATTATCACAATAGACATTACCCTTCCAAACACCTTGATAACATTTTTAATACACTAGGAGACCATAAATTATATTCTATGCTCGCTAAATTCCACTTCTGGATGGATCAAATTCACTTCTTGGGTCACATCATCTCACATATTGAAGTATCAATGAACCCTGACAAGGTGATGGAAGTGGTGACATGGGAGTAGCCTAAGAATGTTTTTGAGGTACGAAGTTTCTTGGGGATAACTGGTTACTATATGAATTTTATACAGGACTTCTCACACTTAGAAGTGCCAATGACCAGCTTGACTAAGAATGGTGTGATGTTTTAGTGGTGATATTCTTGTGATGTAGCCTTTCAGAAGTTGAAGGAATGTTTGACTTTAACGTCAATACTGATATTTCCAAAGTAGGGAATGAGTTAGTCTATGTATAATGATGCATCAGGTATTTGGATGGGAAGATAACTTATGTAGGGGGATCGATTTTTTGCGTACATGTCTCGGTAGATGATGCTACATGAGAGGAATTACCAAACGAACGATCTCGACTTAGTTGTAGTTTTACATAATATGCGTTTTTGGAGACATTATATTTGGGGAGAACATTTTTTTGGTGTACATGTACCAAAATATTTTCTAATACATCTTTAATTAGTGTCATTTTAATCTGAGGCAGTGATGGTGGGTTGAGTACCTATAGTATTATGACTTTGAGCTTGCCTACATGCCTAGGAAAGGCAACAGAATGACTGATGCGTTGGGTAGGAGAACTCAAATAAAAGAAGTTTAAGAGGACAGTGGTGATTGAAAGCTTATGGATTTGTTCTCTATGTTGCATTTATAGATGAAAAATAGTCAGAAACAAAGTTATCATTCATCTTTGTCTATTACTCAACCCAACTGGACAGAGTGAGGATGAGGTTGCTATCAGATTATGGAGGCCTAGTTCTACTAGAGTGTGGAAGGTGAGGACCCTCCTCCTAGATGGAAGATATTAGAGAATGATGTTCTATGTATAAATGGAAGTGTGTGGGTTCTAGGGGTTATATGTGAGGACATGATGCGGGAGTTTCATTCTTCAGCTTGGGCAGTGCATCCTGGAGTCCCCAAGATGTACCGTGACTTGCACCGTCAGTACTGCTGGCTGGGTATGAAGTGAAAAGTATCTTGTTTTGTTACGAGGTGTTCCACTTATCAGTAGGTGAATGAAGAACATGAGTGGTTGGCATGTATTTTATATAAATTTCTTATTTTGGAGTGGAAATGGGTTGGTGTCGTGATGAATTTCATGACAGGGTTACCAAGGTCGCCTAGGGGAAACGATGTTGTGTGGGTTGTAGTTGACAGGCTTATGATGGTCGCTCATTTCATGCCGATCAAGGATACCTTCGGTGTTGATGAGCTCAGAAGGATATATATCCAATGGGTGGTATGAATTCATGGGGTCCCATATTATATTATTTCAGATAGGGACATCAGATTTACATCTCGTTTCTGGAAGAGTTTTTAGAGGACACTGGGTACATCGGTGCTTCTGGGCACAACATACCACCCTTAAACTGATGGCTAGTCAGAGTGTATGATACAGGTATTAGAGGAAATGTTGTGTGGATGTTTCCTAGACTTTGGGGGATCTTGGGATAATCATATACCCCTATTTGAGTTTACCTATAAAAATTACATCTAGGCTACTAATCAGATGGCGCAATATGAGGCTTTGTATGGTAAGTCATGCCGATCACCCCTGTGTTGGATAGAGGTAGGATAGGTAGCTATGTTGGGACCTCATCTATTCCAGGAGACTATTTAGAAGGTCCACTTTATTTAGAAGTTGGTGGGTATTGTGTAGTCTCATCAAAAATCATACGCTGATCATCGTAGAAGACCATTGGAGTTTGAGGCTGAGGATCAATTTTTTCTACATGTCACACCGAGATTGAGACACAAGAGGATAAGAAGATAGGGTAAACTTTCATCAAGATATGTAGGACTGTTTGAGATTCTGGAGCGAGTTGGGTTGGTTGCCTATCGGTTACTGTTAACTCATAGGTACCGAGCCATACACGATGTCTTCAAAGTATCTCAGCTACAACAATATCACTCAAACCCATCTCATGTTTTTCATCCTAAGGAGGTTGATCATTAGGTTTATGCATCCTTTGAGGATAATTTGATTTGTATAGATCATAGGAGCATGAAGGTTCTATGAGGCCGATCCAGTCCTCTCATACGGGTGTTATTAAAGCATGGACAAGTATAAGATGAGACTTGGGAGAGGGAGGCCGACATACATGCTTAGTAGCTGGAGTTATTATCAGATATTCCTTCACCACCCTTAGAATCAAAATTCAGGGATAAATTGATTTAAGGGGAGAAGTTTTTAAGAACTCAGTTCTTATTTTTTAGGTACAATTTCCTTTATTCATTTTCCTTGAGTTGTTTTTATGAAAACAAGGGAAAACTAGATAAGTACTGGAATCATACTATCACATGGGATGATTCAGGGTTACACACCATGTAATTCTATGTACACTCCATGTATATCATCAGTGTAGGATGGGAATACATTGAATGTGGGTATGTTAGAATGGAAATGAGGAAGAAAAAACTACACACCATGTAATTCTCAGTACAAACCATGTAGTCATGTTGAGGTGCCCAGGAAAGTAATTTAGTATAAGTCACCTACCAAATGAACACTAAAATGATATATGCAATGTGTATATAGACTTACACGCCATGTACTTGTGTTTTCACTTTAAATGGGAAGTAGCCTCTCCATTCTGTAGTTTGGACATTGGGCTCGCTAGGTTGAAGAACATGCACCATCGAAACATCAACCTTCTCCCAAATCATCGTCCCGAATCTGATTCGGTCGTCGTCTGTTGCTCTAGAACCATATCATTAAGTTCTAGATTAAATATAATCCATTATTCTAAATTAAACTTCTAGAAGAAGTTATTTATGGTTGACTTTTTATTCTTTTTTCTTATATTTATGTCCTTCTAGCTCAAATTGGAGCTCATAGCTGGACGATGAGAGTTTTACTACAATGAGTTAGGTGGTCACGTGCTAATTTTTTTATTACAAGTTATTTATATGTTTTATTGTGCCATGAACCCATGTTTAGGCTGATTCTTGATTGAGATTTTGACCCATGTTGATACCTAATGACATTAGGTAATTTAGTAAATTAATTTAAGCATGTTTAGGCTTATTTGGTTTGATTAAGGCCACCCTATAAATTATTTTTCCTCGGGTGACCATTATTTATCAATTTGGCCAAAGATAATGAATGGATTTCATTTTTTCACTTTTCAAGGGTTGCCTTAGAATGAAATTGGTTAAAAAAAATTTCCATGTCGATATAATTATTAATGATTTATGATAGTTTAATTCACTTGTAAGTCCAATTATATACTTTTTTCCACATGAGTTGATTATTTGAAACCATGTATTAGTGCAGATTATATGTGCTTTTTGTTATGTGAGTTGCCATGTGACATGTTAGTATGTTAACCATATAATAATGTATATACTGAAAATATTTCTCATATTGGAAGGCTTTTTATATATTTTTATGAGCATAGAAATTAGTCATGAAGTTTCATTTGCCTCACAAATATAGAAGACTTCATATTATACTAATAACATTTAATATAACCTAAGAAATTATCAATATATTCTTTCCCATTGAACTTTATCCATTTATTTGGGTTTAATAAACTTCATTGGAAGCTCAATATCCTTATAGTATATACTGACTTCAATCTTCATATTCTATAATATGATATCTTACCCATTATTCTTTTCTATATGAACATTAAATTACTCAAACATCAAGCCTTCTAAAAAGGTGAAATCAAACTAAAATGGAAAATTATAAGGAGAATAAGCCTCTAAATGTCTACTACCAAACCCTAATACCACTTTTGTTTTGGAAACCCCATGTTATGTATGTCCCTTTTATAACCTAACTTACAAAAAAATGGATGTTTCAAAAGTAGTGGAATTCAATATCAATGTTAGGATAAAGAAACCATGATAAAAAAATTTCTATAAAATCACATTAACCACAAAAGATCATCTATAACACACATAATTGGAAGAACAAAAGAACTCACACCAACATAAAAAACATTGTGATTTGAATTGTTTGGACTAATTCATAATTTACAATAGAAACATTATTGGTTTATTAATAATGAATGTAAATGATTACAATATTAGTATGCAAAATAATTGAACCCACCCATCCCATTTATAAAAATATGAAGTTGGATGATCATAGTTCCAACCTTATCTATTATTCATGGATGATCATACCAAAATTTTATCTCCATGGATGAAAATTTATTTAGTAAAAGTTGTCAGTAGTTTCCCAATAAATAAAAAGCATCAACATACAATCCCTAGGAAATAATTCAATCTATCAATTTTATTCTCACATTTCCCTTTGAAGAATCATATGTATCCTTCAAAAAGATCCATGTTTTTCTTATTCATTAAATAGGGTTACTCATACAAAAGGTTACTTCTTTTTACAAACTTCCAACGTCAAGATCTAGTATTCATATATCTCTTATGTATGATTCTAGTTCTAGATATTTGTGGTCCTACTAACCATTACTCCATCTAGTTCTATTATGGAACTCATAGAATCCCCCCTTCTAGAGTTCCAACTCGTTGTCTATAAAATATTTATCACAGCCTTTCCTAAAAATGGGGATAATTATCGATTTTCTCCGATGTATGTGGGATTTTTTTAGAATTGGTTACCTTGAACAAACTTTCTTTATTAACTTTTTTATACATGGAACCGTACAATTATGTTCATATATAGATGTTTTATTCATATATTCTATTATAATTTCTTCCAAAAAACTCTATGTGATTATAAAATTAGAATATTTTTCATTTTTATTGGTTATACAGGTTCTTGCTATATTGAGAACCAGGAATGCAATGAAAATTTTCATAATTTATTTCTTATGGTTTGAATACATATTACAAACATGAAATGGTTGATATCTGTATATCAAGTTCTTGGGTAACAAAATCATTTATAATTATTCTCATGAAGATCATTTATTGTTACATATAAGGGTTTCTAATAATAAGGACAACCTTTCTGTTAATAATTTTATGCACTAGGTTTCATTATAAATTCTTATCTATGAGTGTGTGTAATAAAACTTACAATTGATATACTTATTAATGAAAATCATGATATTTATACTTATATTAATGATGAGAATCATGATTTATATTCTCATGTAGAATTATTTTGAATGAGGTGTTCTATAAGTGGTATGAAGTTGATTGAATAATAAAAAATGGACTCTCTTTTTTGGGCTATAGAATAATATATCTTTAGATCATTGATTCAGATAACAGATTCTTACTTAAATAAAGGACTCGAGTAATCATATGCATCTTTTTAATTGTACAATATATAAAATTAGTCATGTATTATTGGATAATTACACATTTATAAATAATTATTGATCAGAAATTAGATGAAAAAATGATTATATTGCATATTAATCATTTGTAGGATGTTTTTCACTGCTATGATTTTTTTATTTCTTTATCTAGGTCTTGATATTTTTTAGATTTAACTTTTTCATATTTTTCACTCACTAGTAGTGGGAAATTGACTTTTATTGTTTCACACTATGTGTGTCTGTAAGCTCAGTAGATTCAGTCACAATTCAATCACTATTTATTCTTGCAAAAATATAAGGGTTTTGAATTTGTATTTTTGAAAATATTCACAAGTTATATTAGTGAGTATAATTATGTATTTACTTATTAGAGTAGATTTTAGATTAATTAAAAGGGCATAATCTTAGAAATTATTTAATTAGATTAATTATTATTTGAAATTTATTAAAATATATCAGAAAAATAATTATTTGTGAAATGAGATGAAAAATTAAATAAATATTAATTAACATGACACATATTTATTTATCAATTTAATTATTATTATTATTAAAATTAAATAAATTTTAATGAAATTATTTTTGATATTTGAATAGGGAAAAGAGGATGGATCTACTTATAGTTTTCTATTTCAAAACACTAAATATATTATGTAATTTAACAATGATAAATTAGGAATATAAATCAATAAATTTCATTCTCACTTGGCACAAATTGAATTTCTTCTCTCTAATCCTCTCAGAATTTAAAAATAAAAAATGATGGATGATGTGGAGAATATGATTCTTCACATTAAAATCTGATGTACTGTGACCGACTTCCTGAGCATCATGAAACATGTGTGGATATTAGTATAGGGATTCAAGTTTATCTCTTTAAGGGGTAAAAAAATGACACTAAGTGAAAATCGAATCACTTGAAAATTTATTAAGTTAATTGTTTATTTTAATATTTTATTAAATAAGTGGCTCAATCAACTTATAATTTGGATCCATATATCTTGATTTTACTACTTCAAAATAGCTTCTTTAAATATTCTCATATATGGGAAAAAATTAATCATTTATATAATAGGATTTATTCATCTTGAATTTTTTATAATTTTATTTTGGTACAATAGTATACTACTTTATTGTTTTAGAAAATTTTACCACAAATATTTTTTCATATTATTAGCATATATTTTTTGAAGATTATATTTTTGAGAATTTTCCCACATATGTTTGTGAAATTTTTATATTTTTGGAAGTATACATATCTCTATAATAATTTTTTTAATATTTTATTATTCTCTATAATTTTGTGTCGTCCCATTTTTTTATTATTTTACTATTGACTAAAAATTTTCACACATTTATTATTTCAATATTGTCTCAATTTTTTTCCAATAAATGAAAATATATTTCTTTGGCATCATGTATATTTTTATGTAATTTGGAAACTGATAATATATGAAATACTAAAATATTTAATGAATTCCTTTAATTTCTCTTCAAACAGATTAAATACTTTAACACATTTATTAAAAATGATTAAAAAATATAATTTTTAGACTTTAATATGTAGGTATATATATATATTCATGTACGAGTTTAAGAAATATTATTTTATTTTGTTATATAGACACACACACACATATATATAAATGATTATAGACACAAATACATACATTCATACATTCATACATAAATATATAGAATAAAATTTAAAGATTTATTCAATTAATATTATATTAGACATTAGTTCTATTAAAAATATTCAGAAAATATAACTAAAAGATCCACCAATAGAGGAAAGGCCTTAAAATCCTTTTAGATTATATATATCAGATTCACTTCTTATTTACAAACACTAGAATAAAAACTTATTATTTACAATATCATATTTTTAATAATATAAATTTTTAATAATATGTTACTAATAATTGATAATAATTTCCATAATATTATATAATAAGAATTAAATCAATAATAAATGAGAATTTAATTATTGAATATTATATAAAATAATAATAATTAATCATTTATATTGTAATTAATAATAATTAATAATATTAATTAATTAATTATTATTAATTTATTTATATTTATTCAATAATTAAAAATAAGATTAATAATAATTAAAAAAATTTAGTAATTTTCTACTGATAATTAATAGTAATAAGTAGTTATTTAATAAATTAATTAGTAAATAGTAATTGGTTAATAATAATCCATATTTTGTAATTATTTAATAATAATTACTAATTATTAGTAATTATTTATAAGTATTAAATATTAGTAAATATTTAATAATAATAAGAAATTAATTAATAATAAATAATTAATAATGATCAACAATTAATAATATAATTATACATAATTGTAAATCACAAATAATAATTACTAAAAATAAATTATTAAAAAATATAATAATTAAAATAATTATTAATAATAATTACTAAGTAGAAATTGGGTTAACCCAAGAATTTGGTGGAATACTAGAGAGGTAAAATCATTCCATAATCTTGTATGAGACTTAGGTTCAAATCAGGAAAGGATGAATTACTACGGTACTATAGTGAAATTGTAGTACCGTAATAATACAATTGTTTTAGTAGTAATATGATTAATCCAAAATGGTCTTTAAGGCCAGGTATTTGGCCTTTATCCCACATGGACTTCAAGTCAAAAGACCTACATGTCATCTTTTTAGGCCAAAAGGATGTATGGAGTGGATTTAATCGATGGATATGATGATGCAATATATTTCAATTGTGATGAAAGAGGAAGAATGATCATCTATGTGATTAGTCACTGGTAGTAGTGAACATATTTTAGAGAACATTTAAGGCCTCAACATAGTGAAAAGATGATATGCTGCAGATGTGATGTTTGGGAATTAGGCTAGAGAATGATAAGACGAGATAAGTTTCCACTTCTAAAAGGTATTTTTTTCCTATATGCCTTCATGAAACGTACATCGAGGATTTAGGCCTGTATCATAGGGAATTTTAGACATGTAAGTGTTTCTTCTCAACATAGATAGAAAATTTGAGAATCTAATAAAATAAAAATTGATTTTGAAGGATAGGATGAAGCCAAGTTGTTAGCACACCCCATTGACATCCAGGTGATAGAGGATCAAAACCTAATTGGAGATGAATTATCCACCCATTAAATGAGGGAACTGATTTACTTACCATGCACATAGTCCACAAGTGGAAAATGTTGGGCGATATTCCTGAAAAACATAGTATGTTCTTGATAAGAACAGATGTCATAGGGGGGTTTTAGTCAGTTGTAAAACGTGTCTATAATTGTGTGATTGGCGTGGTATGATGTGGAATCATTTGGGAAACATTGCACGAGGATGACCTGGCATGGAAGGCATGAGAATAGGATGCACCAGGAGGAAGTTCATGGTATGGCCACATGCATGGGATCAAATTGCATGACGCAGAATCTCAGGGTTTACGATGTGGCCCCCTGTAGCTTAATAAGAAAACAAAATTTGTCCTTTAGGCCTCTAAAACTTCGAGCCATACCATATGTGGCCTTGCAGGTACCAAAAATCATGGTCCTTCTGGCCACATAATTTTTTTTTTCTTGAGATGTAAACTTCATTTCACTATAAGGATGTAATTTTTATTAACATGAAGGATAATATCCATTAACCTTTCTTATTATTTCTCCATGAAGATGGGATAATAGTAGAAAAGTGTCAGCACACCAAAATATGAAGTCTAGTGATATGGATTTTGACCATTGGATGTTCACACACCATACGATATATAGAATTTCATATATATGCTACCATTGGAATGGGAAGAACCAACTGATTGGGAATATTGAGGTGGTATAATTACTTGACCATAAAAGGGTTCCTATAGAGATCTCAGAGGAGGAATAATTTA
Source organism: Viscum album (assembly GCA_963277665.1). Taxonomy (NCBI): domain Eukaryota; kingdom Viridiplantae; phylum Streptophyta; class Magnoliopsida; order Santalales; family Viscaceae; genus Viscum; species Viscum album. The sequence goes on from OY728160.1 coordinate 1,944,952,371, forward strand.
TCCTTCCTGGATTTGATGGTGGTTTTAACTATAATCGCTGAAAATATTTTTTTATAAATGGAATCGTGGGTCATCTATAGGGACCATTAATTTCCCTATAATAGAGAGTTATATGCTCATTTTATTCATATTACTCTTAATTCAATGAATAATGTGAAGAATTATTCCCCTATAGATTAGGGTGAAATACTAAACCGTGTAATATTATTGTGTTGTTCTGTAACATTCATGTTTTCTTCAAATCACTAACACTAATATTTTTTTATTCTCCTCTGGTGGTTTTGGTAAAGACCCTGATGCTAGTGGAATATATTTGGTGGTTAATTTATTACATTGAAATAAGATACATGTTACCATATCCCATAGGATATAACTATTCTATAGTCTTGGTAAATTAGATACACACTTGGATCTAACATTTAAATTCATAACATAGATTTACAACATAGTGATAGTGGACAATTTGTATCCTTGAACTCATTCAAGGATTATTTCTTCATATATTGGGGAAAGGAAGTAAAATAATGGGTGATATAAAATTCTCCATAAGAGTTGCATTAAGTGGAAGCTATCATAAGTAAATAAGATATAATCAGTATAAAAAGGTAAATGACTAAATACGCATTTTATTTATTCAATAAATTTACCATAAAGAATATTATGGTATGAATAAATGATGATTAAATAATTCAATATTACTAATCACATGAGCTTGAAACATATCCATGTATATCATAAATATTAAAATTATCAAATACACATGAATAAATAATCTAATAATGATGGAATGCATAATTTCTGAAATCATAAACTGACTATCAAGGACTCATTCCATGACATATTACATAAATGGGTAAGGCCTCAGCCAAATACCCATGCAATTTTGGCTCGTCAGACCTACTAATGAATTAAGGGGATATAGTGGGACCTTACCATTACATAATAATTCCAATTCATTTATCAAGTAAAAGTATTGAAACGTAATCAATGTAAATATTAGTATAAGAAAACTGTCATATGAGATGTCGATAATTTCCATAATTAATAAACAAAATCATAGAACAACCATAGTATTATGGAAAATTGTTTCAAAATAGTAAATCCTCAGTTAAACTAATCATAAACCGTCAAAATAAATAATAAGGACCACATCATTACAACATATACCTAGTGGAGCATCAAATAAATAAGGTTTGTTATCATTGTTGATTAAGAATACCATAAAAATCCTGTAAAACATTCTTGAAAAAAATACCCTATTCAGTTTGTAATCCACTTTTAAAAAATAAAAATTCCTATAATATTAAGAAAAAATTTTCATTAGAAAATAATCATGGAAAAGTGTAAAATAAGAATCAATGTACTGGGTGGCCATGATGGTAGGAAATTCAGTTCATGTTGGGAATGTTTAAACAAATATTCCTTTCACATTTTTGTTAGAAAAGTGAAAAAGTAACTCATTTAAAAAAAATATGAATGGGAATTTTAAAAAATTTTGTTAAATTAAAACATGGGTATAAATTTGTTTTAAAAAATGGATAATATTAAAAAATATCCTGAAATATTTTTAGAATACAAGGACAGAGAAGGAAAAATTCATAACTAAATAAGTAGAAAGCATGTTTTTCTAAAAAAATAATTTTTGATATTTTGAGTAAACAAAAAAGAAAAATTAATGGAACACGTATAATTTTAAAAAATAACTATAATATTAGAAAATATATTGGCTAAAATATATATTGATGATATAATTCCACAATCAGATACCTAAACATAAACTATCATGAATAATGATGAGATAGTGGAAGAAACCATTACCACATTGATAACTTTTAAATCATAACACCCAGAAAATATATATCTTAAATTAAAAATTTAATAATATTAATGAAAATAGATTCATGATATATCATATCAATGGTTTTTTAGATACATATCATAGAATTAAATCGGTGTTTAACATAACATATGTCCCAATGAATAAAATTTTATATGAATACCCCTTATAATGATCGTAACATTGAAGTGAGAATTAATAAATTAAGTGATTATTTGTAAAAAAATAAAATCCACAAAGAAATAGTTTAAATATATCATAAATTAAAAAATGGTCATTAGACACATAATATTTACAAAATATAATCAATGATGAAGTGATATAACCCAATAAAATAAAATTGAGTTATGAAACACTTACCACATTGAAACGTTCAAGTAATATCCTCTTGGATGAAATAATTAGATTTGAAACATAAAATACAATGATTTATTAATAATTCATGATATAATATAAAAAATTTTATTATATACACCATATTAAATAAATTATGACCATTACAATGAAATATGCATCCGTAAAGGAAAATTGAGATGAAATCCCTTACCTCATTCTAATTCGTGACACACATCATTTATCTTAATGAAAAATATAATTATTATAATTGTTTAATTTATTAAGAAAAAATTTAAAATTTTTATTCCCTTTATTTTATTTATTAATAATTGGTATTTATTTACATAATCGATTAATTTTACATCAGACATTTTGTTGATATTCAGTTCATATGTCCAAAATCACTTTGGTATTTTGAATATGGTAAATGTTGTCATTGTTACATCATATCTAGAATAATATTAATGAAAGATTTATAATTTTCAAACATGAATTATGGTTAAGAAATATGAATAAAGTTATAATCATAGATATGGTAAGCCATATGTACGCATGAGAAATGTTTCCATTTTTCAACGACCTTGGTAGAAATAACATAAGTATTATTTTAACATTATACAATTATAATTATAAAATAAATATCTTATTAAAGTTTTAAATACACTAATATATATCAATAATGTGATGTTTCTATGACAAATGAATCATATCACTTTGTGGAGGTGCTGATCCACCCAAACACACGAACAATGTTTTGGTTTTTAAATGAATGGAAATGTAAGAAATTATATAATATATTATATTTAAATAATAATTAATATGTAATTAATAATATATTTATATATATATACTAAAGCCATAATTAAAAAAAATTTCAATAGGTTGTGTTGGAAAACAAGTTACATTTATTCGTGAGGCAGTAGTCTACCGTACACAAAATGGAAAATTTGTTTCCCATTTGATTGAAGAAGATATGTATATTGGGTATGAAATTGACATAAAAATTATTAGTATATAGGAGATAATAATGGTTTTATATCATCATGGTTGAATAATATTTTATGAAGTTTGAATAATAAATAAAAGCAAAATGATCGGTTAGGAATGATACTTCTTCTTCATACAACCTCATTAGGTTTAAACTGAAAGATTCCATAGGATGTTATTCGGATCAAAATATAGTCTATAGTAAATGGGAGGTAATTTAAGGAAGATATTTTGTTTTTTATTTTCCAATAAAAATTCATTTTAGGTGTGGATAGTTGTGGAATGGGGTTTCTTTTTATAAGCAGGGAGGGGACCCTCTTGGAAATCACTTGGAAATTTCCCAAAAGAGTACAAAATTAAAAAGTAATTATTAGAAAAAATGCTTCCAAATGACCTTAGTCAAGAATTTTGAATATTATAATCTCTAATTATGTCCATAAAGGTTTATTTTACATGTTTAATTGGTAAAAATACTCTTACCTTTTTTTAACACCCGCAGTAAACTCGTTTTAACCCTAACTAGGTAATTAATTTTTACTATTTTTAATATTAATTATAACAAAAATATTATCTAAAAATTATCATATAATATTAGTTATCATGAATATTAATATTTAATCCAAAAATTAAAATTTTATATGTTTCATAATTTAATTAAAAATAAAACCAAAAACTTGTCGAAAAAATGGTTTTTAAAATGAAAAGATTTCTAAAGCATAAACTTTTAGGATATAAAAAGCCAATATAAAATGGATTTTTGTGACCTAACTAGAATTAATTATAATATAATATGAATAATTTTCCTTTCATAATAATTTTAAAATAAGCTATTTCATTTTGAATTATTTAAATGAAAATGTAGTTTTCAATGAGAACTAGTATTTTTCAATGTTCTTCGAAAAAATAAATATTTTTTGAAAATTAAAAACAAATCACTCTATGATAATTTTGACATGATTATTTAAAAAAAATGTTCAGTTTTTAAAATAAATTTTATTAAATTCGAAAATTTTAATTTTAAAATGTTTGTGCAAAATGCGATGAAACTATTTTCAGAAAAACATAATTTTAAAAAATAAAACTGGGTGTATGGTAATATTATGCGTAGAAAAAATATTAGATAAATGATAAAAAATTTATTTAATATGTAATATATTAATTTTATTAAAATAATTCTTAAATATTAATTAATTTAATATATTAATATGAAAACTCATTGCACGTATAAAAATAGTTTTTCAGAAAAACATTTTTTTTACTTTCAAATGATATTTATTTCCATTTCTAACTAACTGATAACCAATGAATGAATTTAATAAATTTATTAAATATATAATTAACATAATTTATTTTTTCTAATTCATATCTACCAATTTAACATCTTTTTTATAGTTTTTATATTTAAATAATATATTTTTGGATTTTTTTAAACTCGGTGTTGTCTTTCATGTATGCTATTGAACATAATGTTTCTCTTTTAAAATACCAGGTTGTTATATTATCCCCACCGTCAATAATTTTTTTCATCACAATTTTAAATTTTTATCCGTAATAAATGGTTTTAAATTTAAAAGCTACATTAGTTGAAATTCCATTTCAAAAAAAGGTTTGGAATACTTTCAATTTATAAGTGAGAAAGTGAAAAACAAAGGTCATCAAGAATAATAAAAAATTATGTTTCCCATTACGATAAAATTATTGTGAACATAAAATATAAACATGAAGGAAAATAACACATAATTAATAATATATAGTGATAGATAACGTGGTTAGGATAATGTTAACAACCACAAATCCATAAACTTTTGATGGGTGAAAGGACGATTGATTCATCAGAAATGAAGGTAAATGAATACCTTTTTTCTTTCAAGATACCCTTACAAAAGTTGAGGGATTATTTTACCATCAAGATATAGAATACTAAAAAATATACATACTTGATATATTTTTAGTTCATAAGAACAATTTCATCCTTTGTTTTTCTTAGATCAATTGTGACTTCATTTTATACTTCAATAAATGAATATAAAAATTGATTTTTTAAGTTTGAATCAATAAAATTAATTTTTTTAACATAACATAAGATTCATAAAATATTAAACATTCCTTCCATCTAACTATAAATATTTAACAAAACCAAAATGGTTAGAATAAGTTATCCAATATATTAAATTATTCTCTACACCTCATCAGTAACACCCAAAGTTGAAACTAAATAGTTCGACAAATATTTTTCCTTAATATTGATCAAAATATTCCTAACTTAGATTGAAACACAATGATTAGAATTATTTTAACACCTGTTCTACCTATATAATCAAAACTATTATCTCCAAATAACATACATCACTTATAAATAATCTTATCTATAATATAATGCCTTTATCTTATGTTCTCCAAAATATACTAATCATTTCCCAAAATATTATCACATTAAAACCATTAATGACTTCAAAAGATAAATTAGCCATAATTTATAAAATAAAAAACCCTTATTATCCAAATTAATTTCTATATACCTTAATTATATAATTTACCCACAATATTGAACTTCATCAAAATTAACTTTTGTGAAATAGTCACCGAATACCTTTTCGATCCCATGGTAAGTTATATGATAAAAAATACATTCTAAAATTTTAATAACCCATAATATTTTCAATATCAATGATATGATAAACCCGAATGGTTACAAACACCTTTGTAATTATGTATTGAAAATGTAATGTAATTCTTCCTCAAATAACCATTTCACTAAATCCAAAACTATACCAAAGGGTTATACTCCAATAAATATCTTGTAGAATATCTACAATCATGTTAACCTCAAATCACATAATACCTCAAAAGGATAATCTCTACCTCTAATCATATGATTAACCATATACATACCATCCTAATACACATTATCATTAACAAAGCTCATTCATTTTTATCATAAAATAAAATCCTTCATAATGGTTTATAATGGAAATGTAAATTATCCCAATAATTTCTTACAAGAGTTTTAAATTTGGTACATATTAAGATCATAGTCACCATGAATTATAATGATGGTGGAGATATAATCGACCAACTCTTTTCAGGGTTATTACTCTGAAATACACATTTTTCAAAACCATGTCCCTTGTAATATCCATATAAGGATTAATATCTAGGAAACCCCCATAATATATACCCTATCTAAAAATTAGGATGTTATAAAATACATATAATATTCCTCAAACTTATTCATAAGGTTTTATTCCCTAATCTATGTTTTCCAAAATCTAGTTTTAATGGTTTCTACTAAACATTCTCTCATTCCAACTATAAATACCACAACCCTACTTACCCAAAGTCAGTGGTTACTTTATTAAATTGGTTCTAGATTAAAGAGATCGCATCCTCATGGGATGAATAGTTTAGTATTCTTAGTAAAAAAGATATATACTTGAATTTAACATTTAAACTAAAAACATAAAAATACAATATAGCGAGGGTTAATATTCTTCAACCTTGAACTCATTCAAAAATTCCCTCTTTATATCATGGGTAAAGGGAACGAAAAAAGGGGTGAACTCGAATTCTCAGTAAGATTTATGTAAAGACTAATATATCATGTTTCAATAAGACATAATCATTTTATAAAGATAAATAAATTAAAACACATTCAGTTTCATCAATAACATGAGTAAGAAAAATAATATAGTGTGAAACAATGATGAGAAAATAATTTCATATAACTAATTAAAAGACCCTAAAAATTATCTATGAATATCATAAATAATCACATGAAAATCATTAACTAATATCATAATTTTTGAATTCATAATGTTAGAAATTATACACTTACCATCTAGTCCTTAGCCAAATAACCAATATAATTTGTCTCATGAGACCTATAGATTTATAAAGGGGAAATAATGGGCCCCACCCATCACATCATAAGATCAATGATTTCTTAACATGTAATGAGTGAAAAATAATCAACATAACATTCATATTGAAAAATAATGAAATGAAATGTTAATAATTTCCATAATCAATAAACATAAACTTAAACAATCTAGGGTAATATGAAAAATGGTATCAAAATAGTACATCCTTGGTCAAGCTAATCATAATCCATCACATGAAAAAATATGAAATTCCACTATAAAAAATACCTATTGTATCATAAGTAAATTAATGGTTATTTACATTGAGAAATAGAAATTTCTAAAATATCATTAAAACATTCTTGAGGAAAATACCCATTACACTTTGCAAATCACTTTTAAAAACATAAAATATCTAGAATATTTGGAAAAATAATTTTATTTTAAAATAATAATTGAAACATGTAAAGTAGTTATAAAATCAGTGGGTGATAATGATGGTGGAAAATTTTGTTCATGTTGAGTATGTCAAAATAAATATTCCTTTCCCATTTTTATACGAAATGTTTAAAAGAACCGTATTTATTAAAATACTAGAAGATTATTTTAAGACCAATTTTTGAAAGTAATACATGGGTAAAACTTCATTAATATATAATTGGATAAGATTAAAAACATTCCAGAATATTTTTTTCAAAAACCTGGACATGGAAAGAAAAATTCAAGACTAAAGAGGAAGTAAATTCTCTTTTTCTTAATTTTTTTTTTGATATTTCGATTACACAAAATAAAAAAATTAAAATAAAATTTATAAAATTCAAAAATCACCATAGGGTAATAAAATAAATTCTTTATCATATATAAATATCATATAATTCCTCCAGTGGAGACTTAAACAAAAAAGTCCTGAATAATGATGAGAATCTGAATTAAACCCTTACCTATTTGGTAAATTTATAATCATAACAACCATGAAATAAATAACATAAAATAAAACATTAAATAACATTAATTTAAATATATTCATGATATAACATATCAAATGGTTATTAGATACACCTCTTAAAATAATACAGGTGTACAAAAAATTTATGTCCTATAGAAGACAATTTGAGACAAATAACTTTTTCAATGATTATAACATTATAGTGAGAGTTAATAAATGAAGTGATTATGTGTAAAAAATTTAAATAAAAAAAGTGTAAATACAAAATAAATAAAAAACATTCAAATGAACACATATTATTTACATAATATAATCAATGAGTATGTGATATAACCTAATAAAATATATTTGAGTTTTGAAACACTTACCATTTGGTAACTTTCACGTAAAATCCCATTAGATAAAATATTTTGAATTGAATTTTATAATATAATGAAGTATATATGATTCAAGATAAAACATGTTAAAGTTTAGTATGTAGATTATATAAAATAAACTATGTACAAAACAATAAAATATTCCTCAATGTAGGAAAATTGACATGAAATCCCTTACCTCAGGTCTGATTCATCATGTACATCATTTATCTTCCTGAACAATAACCATCTATTAATTATTTAAATTATTATGAATTTTTTCATGTTTATTATTACTTTTCTATTATTATTACTAGGTAATATTTATTTTCATAATCAATTGAGTTCTCATTGAATGTTTTGTTGATATTGAGTTTATATATCAAAAATGAATATTTTTATTTGAATATTTTAAAAGTGGTCATTTATCAATTATCTATAGAATAATAATACTTAAATAATTATCATTTTTATACATAAATTATAGTTTTTAAACAATCCATGTAGTATGGTTATGAAAAATTAACTATGTTACAATCATGGAGATGGTAAACTATGTGTATGCTTGAGTAATGTTTCCATTTTTCAATGATCACGATTGAAAGAACATAAGTACGATTTTATATTTAAATAATTATTATTATAACATAAATATCATATTATATCATTAAATACACTTACATATATAATTCATGTGATTTGGTTATGAAAAATGTACAACATCACTTCATGGATGTGGTAATCAACATGTACGCACGAATCACATTATCATTTTTAAATGAATGGAAATGTAAGATATTATATGATATATATTCTTTTTAGAATGATAAATATGAAATTTATATCATATATATATATTAAATTCATCATTAAGACCATTCATGATTGGTGGTGATGGAAAATGAATTAAATTAGTTTTCGAGGCAGATGTTCTCCCTCCACTCTAATAGTGGGTTTGTTTCTCTTTTGATTGAACAAGATATGGATATAGGGTAAGAAATTAACATATAAAATATTATTATATAGGATATAATGATTTTATTATATCATAATGGTTGAAAAATATTTTAATTATGTGAGAGAATAAATAAAATAAAAATAGCAGTTTAAGATTGATACCTCTTTTTCAAACAACATATTTTGGTTTGCGCCAAAATCTTTTGTAGTATGGTATTATGAACAAACTACAGAATTTGGGAAATGAGAGGAATTTAAGGAAGGTGTATATGGAAGTCTTGTATGAAAAAAAAATCTATTTATGTGTGTAAAATATAGGATATGGGTGTCTATTTATAAGTGATAGAGGGGATCCTCTTAGAAATAACTTGGAAATTTCCCAAAAACATACAAAATGGAAAAGTATTTCCCAAGAAAAATGATCCCAAACGAACATAGGTTATGATTTGGGATATTATAAGGTCTAAATATGGATATAAATATTATTTTTTCATTTTTAATTAGCAATCATTCTCATTTATTTTGGTTTAACCCCCCCCCCCCAAATCCAATTTTAACCATAACTAGGGTAATTAATTTTTAATATGTTTACTATTCATTATGAACAGAAATAAATTTGGACTTATTTAATAATATTAATTATTATGACTCTAAATATGGAATATATTTTAATAAATTCAATCCATATATGTGGTATAATCAAATTTAAAATTAAACCTATAAACAAGTTGAAAAAATTCTCCTAAAGGAAATGTTTTCTTAAGTATAAGATATTTTATATCAAAAAATTAAATAAACTGATTTGAATGACCTAAATTTTGGTAATTATTATAAAAATAAAAAAAATTACTTGTTAAAAAATTTTTAAATAAAATTTATCTTTTATAATTCAATAAACAAAAAGGCGGTTTTAAAAAAATCAGTATTTTCACTATTCATAAAAAATGTATCTTTATTTAGAAAATTATAAAAAAAACACTATAATATAATTTTGAAATTATTATCTAAAAATTTTATTAAATTTTTTCAAAAAAAATCTAATGTTGGTTAGATTTAATTTTAAAATAATTTTACATTACATGATAAAACTTATTTTTTTTTGAAAAAAACACAGTTTTAAGCATAAACTAGGTTTATTCTTATCTCATGAATTTGAAAAATATAATATGAATGATAAAACATTTGATTGAATATTAAAATTTCATTAATATAATTCAAAAATATTTATTAATATAATTTATTAATATAAAAACATATAATATTCATAGAATTTGTTTTCAGAAAAACATTTATTTTACTTTCAAATTATTTTAATTTTTATTTATAACCAAGTCATAACCAGTGAATTTATTTAAAACATATTTACACTATATAATTTTCTTTATTTATTTAATCATATTATATCATTCAATGTAATGGCTAGGATATAATATTTATATTTAAATAACATATTCGGTGGGTCATTTAAGCTCGATATTCCATGTCATACACAATATTTAACTTAATGTTCATCTTTTAAAATATCGGTGTTTTACCATTTTAAGATAGAGTATAGTGACTTGGTTTCCCTAATATTCTATGTTTCATGTACCACACATGGGTATTATTTCACAATTTCATAATTTAAAAGTGTCATTCTAAGCGAGTTGCTTCCTGTACTTTAACAGAAATCAATACATGAACCCAAAATGTGGTATCAGAACTCAAGATTGGAGTGTTTTTAGAGGATCATCCCTTAGTGAAAGTGTTTTTATATAACACCCAAATTTTTAAAAAATAAATTTAAATTCAGGAAACTTTTTTATGTAGTTAATTATAAACATCCTTTTAACATAATTTTGATGCTTCGATGATTTGAATTTCAAAAAAACGGTCATCTACAAATGTGATCAGTAAGTTATTTAGCGTCTGATAGAACAAAATTAAATTTTTATGAATAGTAACATACCCTTATGAAAAATAATATGAGTATTAATATTACCTTAATGAATAGTAAATTGTATTATGATTTTATTTTCCCGATAATGAGACGTTGATTAATTATTCAAGGTGTTAAACAATGAGTTATAGATTTAAAATTATTATTATTTTAATAAATTATGATTTTATTTAAAAATTAAATTAATAATATTTAGAAAATTATTTCAAAAAAACGGATTTAATTTTTGAATTTATTCACATCAAAAAATGGTTAGATTGAATTTTTTGGATTTTTCTTAAATTCGTGAATGTTTTATGAATAGTAAAATACGGTAAATTACGATAGAGGATAAATACTTTTTTTAATTAATAATAGGTGATTAAAGGCCAATTTTAGCCTACTTGGTTATAAAATAAAATAAATTATTACTATTTTGGGTCACATTAATCCAGACTATTCGTATTCTTTAGAAAAAATCATTAACTAACGATTAAAATAATGTAAAACCCCTCCTATTTTCCACTATAAATACCACCATCGTTCCCCTCTTCCTTTCACAACTCTAAATACTTGATCATTTCCTATGTTATTCCAAATAACCTCACCAAGTATCTTTCCCACATGAAATACCTTATTGTTTCACCAAAAGGCCAAAACCAATGGCCTTATGGAGGATCTCTAGTGGAAGAGATCAAGGGGGTAAGAATCCACTTTCTTTTTCATGTGTTTTCTTTTAAATTTGTTTATTTTCATATATTATATTCCCCTACCATTATCCAAGAGTTATTAAATATCTATAATATTATATATTCTATATGTTATAATTTTCATGTAAAAAAAATCATCTTATTTCTTCCTCTCCTCTCCCTCTTATTCTAAAAATAAAAACACCATCTGTGATTTTTCGATTTACCAATGTCAAGGATGATGTGTTTGAAATTTCCATTACATATTTCATAGATGATCATAAAACCCATTTAATGGTTGGAACAAAATTGGAAGTGTATTTTTTGACCTATTTTTTGTTCTTTAATGACCTTTTAATCATTAAGTTAAATTATATAATGAAACAAGTCCTTGATTGTCGAGGAACTTCCAAAAATGATCTACAAAAATATAATTATTTTTTTATATAAAGAACCATCATAATATATTATAAAAAATGATTTATTATATCATTATATATTCTTGAAATACATGAATACTATTTCATTCCACTGATGGAAATTCATTTCCATATGAAAAGAAAATCAAATACAAACTGTCCATGGAAATCATGGAAAGAACGCACCCAAAACAATGGAAGGAACAAAATACCAAAAAGAAAATGGTGGAAATATGTAACTAAATGATCTTATAAGGTATTATAAACATTAATATATTTAATTAATATATTAATAAAACTCTTTTAACCTTTATAAAAGAGTTTTAAACAAGTTTCAATTAAGACAACCCCTAGTTAGGGGAATTCATAACCTGATTTCTATTCTTTGGGTTAACCTTCTACATCATCAATTGTGTGATATTATAATAATTTTTATAGTGATTTTTTATATTATGTTGAATAATTTGTAAATACAGTTTAGATAAATAATCTATGAACTCTATTAAGTCTCACTTCAATTATATGAAATTTTAAAGGGACTTTTATTTTAAAATCCTCTTTGACAATTCATTTTTACAAAGTTCAAATGCAACATTTTTATAAAATTATTTATGTTGTATGATTATTCTCAGGATCATGGGAAATTTTTATGATTAATTTTGTGACATATATCTTCCTACAATTCATTGGGTATGTGTAAGTTGGAGGTTATCATCATGGTTACTCCATGTGTAGCTACAATGGTTACACCATAAGGAAGCCGTGTGGGTTGCATTATAAGGTATCCATGAGGTTTATAAATAATAATGTAGCTGTGAGGGTAAAAATATATGTAAGTAATTCCCTAAGATACATTTATGGTTCTATTTCTGTTAATTATGTTTTGTGGGAATATCATGTTTCACAAAGTAAGTATATATGGGTGACAAGTAAGTCTTTTTGAAAATGATTTCATGAATTTGAAACTATTCATGGAGTAATGTTTTCTTTTTTTCTTTTTATATCCCTTACTGGTCTTTTTGGGCTCATCCCATGTTTTTAAAATATTTTTAGAGGTTATATGGATGCATATGACAATGAAGGAATCCATGTTAAATTTTATGATGATTAATGTGGAATGTTATCTATGTATTATATCCCAATTATCTAAAACTAAAAACTTGAAAAGATCCTCAATACTAAAGAAAGTGATTTCTTGACTAAAATTCAATACTATGTAATGTAATAAGGTCAGGTCCTTATAGTTGGTATCAGAGGATGGTTTAGATAAATTTAGGGGTTAGGATGATGTTATGGAATACCATAAATTATTTTTAATGTATATTTATTTTTAAATGTTATATCATTTAGATATTACCATGTTTCTTCCACTATGATATATTTGTTCAGAAAGGTTCTCCACAGAAGAAGTAGGGAAGCTGAAGAGGAAAGTCACTAACAGAATGATATCCTTCTAAATATGCCGCTTAGAATGGTAGGAATTGGAACTGAGCTGTTTGTGATTGTAATGGATCAGCTGATACTGGATATAAATGGTAATTTAATCCTTCCAATAGAACCACTAGAGCATCCAAAAAGGAACATGATGACAGTGGAACATTTTATGAGACAACACCCTCCTACTTTCAATGTATCTTATGACAAAGTAAAGGTTGAAGGATGAATTAAATCCCTTAAAAATATATTCTATGTTATGGGATGTTCATATAATCAAAAGGTATGTCTTTCCATTTATCATTTGGATGATGAAGCTGATCAGTGGTGATCAATGGTCAAAAATATCAAGGATAGAGAGAAAATTTATGCCATACAGTGGGATGAATTTAAAAGTCTTTTCCTTGAAAAACATTTTCCTAAGGTGGTACAACATGTGATGGAGAATAAAATCCTTGAATTGAAGAAAAATAAGTAATCTTTTTTCATTGTGTATGAAGACTACTCCACCCGACTTGCGAAGTATGATATAAATATTATTCTGGATCTTGATGGAATAATCAACCACTTTTACTTGGGATTAAATCCATTGTATTGAAGGGATTTATCCTCCATTTAATTTAAAATTTCTGAGAAAAATTTCCTATATTCTGAAAGGGTATATATGGTGTTTTATGATGATCATGTACAATTTTAAAACAAATAGATGAAGAGGTCCATATGGAAAGTTATGGGTAAGAATCAATCAAATAAATCTGATAGTAAGAAATTCTTATTTCCAGTTTGTGAAAACTGTGAAAAAAACACCCTAGGGAATGACTTAACAAAACAAGGAAGTGTTTTTGATGTGGTAAGTTTGGAAATATGGCCCTAGATTGTAATGAAAATTATCCTAATACCAATCTTAATTATAAAATTGTAATGTTTTTTAAATGAGGTGAGATGGGTCATTTTTCAAATTCCTATCAAATGAGAGATCTGAATGATGGAAAGAAGCCATACTTTAGAAAGGTGTAGTGAGATACTTTTATACTACGTCAGTAGATGTTGGGCCATCCATTGAATTTATATCAGGTACTATATTCTCTTACTCATATTTTTCTAAAGTTTTGTTTGATATGGGGTCTAAACATTCCTTTATTTATAAAGAATATTCTAGAAAATTAGAAATACCACCTCAACATATGAGACCATAACTTATTGTTAAAACATTAGTGGGAATATTATATCAAAGGAGAATTATAATAATAATTCTATTGTGGTATGTGGAAAGAATTTACCTACAAACCTTGTTGATTTTTTATTATTAGAGTTTGATGTCATTATGGGAATGGATTTTCTTTCTGTTAATCATGCTAAGATTGATTGTAGATCTAAATAAGTTGTTTTTCTTAATTATTTTCAGTTTTTATTGAAGAAAAAACCCATATAATTGATAAATTATTAAGAATCCGAGAAACTATTGAAATATGAAAATAAAATTTATCTTACTCATATTGTTAAAAACAAGGGAATTGTTCATATTAATGATGTGTCAATGTTAAATGAATATCTTGATGTGTTTCATGATGAGTTACCCAGTGTTGTACCTAATAGGTAATTTTAATTCACAATTTAATTAGTTCCTGATGATAATCCAATTTCAAAACCCCCTTACTGAATGTATCAAATGGAACATTTAGAGTTGAGAAATCTGTTTCATGATTTTCTTGATAAAGGATTCATTCATCCTAGCACTTCACCATGGGGTGCTCTTGTTTTGTTCGTTAAAATTAAATATGGTTCCATGAGAATTTTCATTGATTATAGATCCTTGAATAACATAATTATTAAAAACAAGTATCCTTTGCCTTATATCATAGAATTTTTTATCAGCTCCAGGGATCTCAATACTTTTCCAAGATTGGCTTGTCATCTGGATACCATCAGCTAAAGGTGAAGGAGGATAACATCCTAAAAATATATTTTTGTACTAGATATGGGAATTATGAATTTTTTTATTCTTTTTGGGTAAAATAAATCAACTTTTGTATTTATGGATCTTATAAATAGAATATTTCTTGATATCTTGGATAATTTTGTGGTTGTGTTTGTTGATTACATTCTGATATATTCTAAGAGTAAATATGAGCATGAAAAAAATCTAAGGGTTGTTTTGAAAATATTAAAGGAAAATAAACGATATGGAAAATTAAAAAAGTATGATTTTTGGGGAAAATAGATTTCTTTTCTTGGGAAAATTATAAATAATAATTGAATAATAGTTGATCCTACCAAAAGAAGTGGTTGATTAATATCAAATACCTACAAATGTTATAGAGATTCATAGTTTTATTGGATTAATAGGATATTACTTATGGTTTGTTAAAAAACATTCATGTTTATCTATCCCTCTAAATAAGTTAACATGAAAATAGGTTAAATTTATTGGTACAGAAGAATGTGATGTTTCTATAGGAACTGAAAAGGAGATTGGAGAATGCTATAGTTTTTTCCTTGCCATCCCAAAATGGTGAGTTTATAATCTACAGTGATGATTCATTGAGGGACATGGTTGTATTATGATACAGAAATATTAGGTAATTTCTTATACATCAAGACAATTAAAAACTCATGAGTTAAATTTTCCCACCCATGATTTGGAATTGGCATCTATGGTTTTTGTATTGAAAATTTGGAGGCATCATTTATACGAAGAAAAATGAAAAATATATACTAACCATAAATGTCTGATGTATATATTCACTCAGATGAAATTAAACATGAGGCATAGAAGATGGATTTAACTAATAAAGGATTATGATTTCAAAATCAATTACCATCTAGGAAAAGAAAACATTGTGTCAGATTCCTTGAGTCGAAAACATCATGTATAATTAACCATGTTAAGTTTGTAACATGATCCCTTGATTAATGATTTGATGAATTTTGGATTATAAGTTGTTGGTGCATGAAATACATCTATTTTTTTCATGATTTAATAGTGTCATCATTATTCAATACAATTAGGTAATCATATAAGGACGACCGTGAGATACAGAAAAAGGAATATTTGGATAAAATGGGTAAGCTGCAAGGATTTAACATTGATAAAGATTGTGTTTCGAGATTTAGAAATAGATCATGTGTTCCTTGTTATTCAAAGTTGAAGAAATATTTTTTTCATAAAGCTCATAGTTCTCAATTTTCCGTTCATCCTGGAAGTAGTAATATGTATAGAGACCTTTGGGAGTATTATTGGTGGGATAGAACGAAAAGATATATTTTTCATATTTTACTATGAAATGTTTGACATGACAACAAGTTAAACCATAGAGGATATTACCAAAGGGGATTCTTTAGCCACTGTCGGTGCCAAAGTGGAAATGGGATAATATATCCATGGACTTTGTGTTGGGACTACCTAGTACTTCTCAAGGTATCATTGCAATTTCTGTTATTGTTGATCGACTAACTAAATCTACACATTTTCTTTCTGTTCAAGATACAATGTATTTGGATCATCTTTCTCACCTGTACCTCAATGATATTTTCCAGTTACATGGAGTTCCCCTTTTCATTATATCTGACCAGGATCCCAAGTTCACTTTTAATTTTTGGAAGGGCCTTTAGAATTTGTTGGGAATAGAATTAAATTTTGGTACATCGTTTCATCCTCAATCAGATGGGAAATCAGAATGAATGATTCGTTCTTTGGTGGATGTGCTTTGATCTTGTTCAATGGACTACTAGGAAAGTTGGGATAAACATATTTCTTTAGTTGAGTTTTCATATAATAACAGTTTTTATTCTAGTATATAGATGGAACCTTTCAAGGCATTGTATGGGATGAGGTGTATAACTCCATATTTTTGGGATAAAGTCGGGGAAAGGTAGTTTATGGGACCATAATTAGTTGAGGAAGTGGATAATAAAGTGAAGATGATCCAACACCACATGAGGATAGCTCAGAGTAGGTAGAAAAGTTATGCCAAAAATAGGAGGAAAGACTTTTCTTTTTAGGTAGGTGATCATGTTATTCATAGAATCTGACCATGGAAAAGTGTTATGAATTTTGTTAAGAAATAAATTCTACGTCCCTGGTTCATTTTACCTTATGAAATACTATAGAAAGTTGGAACAATCACGTACCGAGTAGCATTACCTCTATGTTTATCTCAGGTACACAATGTCATTCATATTTTGATGATGCGACAGTAAATGCAAGATTCATCTGATGTCTTGAGCCCATAAGCAGTTCAACTGGAAGAGAACCTTTCTTATGAAGAGAAACCAGTTAAAATTCTTGATCAAAAGGAACATGTATTGAAGAATATGGTAATCCACTAGGTAAAGGTTTTTTTGGAGAAATCACATGGTTGAATAAGCAACATGGTTGTCTGAAAATGCTATTAGGGAAGGTTACCCTAACTTGTTTAATAAATAAATAAAATTGTGAGGATGCAATTTCAAGAAGGTGAGGATAATTTAACACCCTCTAGTTTTAAAAATAAATTTAAATTCATGAAACATTGTTTTATGTAAAGAGTTATAACCAGCCTTTAAACCTAATTTTGGTGCTTTTATTATTTTAATTTCAAAAAATTGTCATCTACATTTGTGACTTGTAAGTTATTTGGAGTCTGTTAGAACCAAATTTATTTTTGGTTAATAGTAACATACCCTCATTAATAGTAATATGAATAGTAATATGACCCTAATTAATAGTGAATTGTATTATTATTTTATTTTCATAAGGTTATAAGAAAATGAGACGTTGTTTAACATTTCTTGGTGTTAAAAAATGAGTTATAGATTTAAATTTTTTATTTTTTTGAAAAAATTATGATTTTATTTAAAAATTAAATTAATAATATTTAGAAAATTATCTTAATAAAATGAAGTTATTTTTTTGAATTATACACATTAAAAAAAATTAGTGTGATGTTTTGTTATTTCTCTAAAATTCATGAATTTTTTATGAATAGTAAAATACGGTAGGTTACAAAAAATGCTAAATACTTGTTTTACTACATAATAGGTAATGCAAGGATGATTTAAGCCCATTTAGATCTTAATAACATGAAATTATTACTATTTGGGATCATATGAATAAATATTATTCACAGGCTTGAGAAAAAATATTAAACTAATGATAAAAATAATGTAAAACAACTCCTCTACTCCACTATAAACACCACCCTCATTCCCCTCATCCTCTCAGACATCTCAAGCCTTGATCATCACCTATGTTCGACCAAATCCCCTTTCCAAGGATCTTCCCCACGTCCAAGTCCTTTTGGTCTCACAAAAAGTCCATAACCAAAGGCCTTATGGATGACCTCAAGGAGAAGAGATCAAAAGTTAAGAATAATATTCCTTTTTCTTGTGTTTTATTTTCAATTCCTTTTTTTCTTATGCTATCCTACCATCCCCTTATCCAGGAGGAATGAAATATCCATAATATTATATATTCAGTATTTTATCATGATCATGTAAAAAACTTCATCATCATTCTTCCTCTCCTCTCCCTCTTATTCTAAAAATAAAAACATCAACCACGATTTGTTGATTTACCAAAATCATCGATGATGAGTTTTCAGTTTCCATTAATTCCTTCAAACCTGATCATAAAACCCTTTTAATGGTTGAAAAATAATTTAATGTTTATATTTTGAAATATTTTATGTTTTTTAATGAACTTATAAGCATGAAATTAAATTATATAATGAAACAAGTCATTTATTATCGAGGAACACCCAAAAAAGATCTACACAAATATAATTAGTATTTTATCTATAGATTCATCATCATATATGATAAAAATTTATATATGGTATCATTATATATTTTTGAAACACATTAATACCTTTTCATTACACTTCTATAACTTAATTTCCATACGACAAGAAAATCAAATACAAACCATCCTTAGAAATCATGTAAAGAACGCACCCAAAACAATGGAAGGACCAAAATACTAACAATTAAAGTGTGAAATGAAGAAATGAAATGATTATATAAGGAATTTTAAACATTAATATATTTAATTAGGATATTAATAACACTCTTTTAATTTTAATATATGAGTTTTAAACATTTTCGAAGTAATACAAACCCGAGGTAAGGAAATCCTTAACCCGAGTTCCATTCTTTGGGTTGACCTTCTAATTCATTAATTATGTGGTATTAAAATTGTTGGAATGGTGAATTATTTTTATATTATGTTTCATTATCTATATTTAAAGTTTATATACATATTATGTCAACACTATTAATTTAAACTTCAATTATATGATATTTTAAATGGTATTTTCTTTTAAAATCCTCTTTTAAAATTCTTTTTTACAAAATTCAAAGGCAATGTTTTTATGAAATTATTCTTGTTTTATAATTATGTTATGGTTCTTGGTTATTGTTTATGATGAAGTTTGGGACCTAAATATTACTCCAATTTATTTATTATTTTTAATTTCGAGGTCATTCATATGGTTAGTCAATGTGTAGCTACAATGGTTATACTATAAGGTAGCCATGGGGGATACATTGTAATATAGCCATGAGGGTTACAAATCATAAGGTAGTCTTGAGGGTTGCAATATATGTTAGTAATTCCCCAAGATACCTTTACGTTTCTATTTAGGTTCATTATGTATTGTGGTAATCTCATGTTTCACAAAGTAAGTATATATTGGTGATAATTGTGTCGTCTTGAAAATGATTTCTTGCCTTTACAAGTATTCATTGAATAATGTTTTCCTTTTTTTATATCCCTTACTGATATTCATCAAAGAAAACATGTTTTATATAGAAATTATTATATTTTGGAAAAAATTGATACTATTTTTGTTTTATCTGATCAATATGAATGTGGAATGTTATGTATGTATTATATCCAAATTCTCTAAAAATATAAACTTTATAAAATCCTCAATATGAAAAAATGTTAGTCCTTGACTAAAATTTAAGATTATGTAATGTAATAAGGTTGGGTTATTATATTTTTAGCACATTTCAGTAGTAATATTTCCCCCTTTTCCTTATAGGATATTATCTATATGTAGGGACGAAAAAAAAGGATCAAACTAAAACTAACCAAAAACATAATAGAACAAAATTGAAATAGTTATTTTTTCTTATGATTTGATTTAGGGTGTGGATTTAATATACCCTTATATATTCTAGGTTAATTATTGTTCTAAAAAACTACACCTATTAAATCAAAATATACTAGTTTAAAAAAAACTAGTTTTACCCCATCCCATTCTTCCACGCACCCAGTATAATCTTCTATTTCAACATTGTAACCCCTCACCTCTTTAATATCCATCTTCCTTTGATACCCATATACATTTAAATCCATCTCAACTCTAATTTGACCCTTCTCAATCTCATCCCCATTAAGATCTTATCTCCTCCCTGTTCCCATCCATTATTATTTCTAGTCCCCTCCCCCTATACTATCAGTCATAATTTTTAACTAACTCTTCTCTCAAAAATGCTTTTTATGAATAAATATTACAGTAGCACATAAATGTGATGACTCTCCCACTAACTATCCTCTCTACTCCATCTCGGTAGTGGTGGTTCTTACTCAACAATACAAACACCTCTAAACATATCTTTTAGTTGTTCCATACATCATATTATGGTTAGAATTAATGTTTAAAGATCTATTTGGGTATCGAATTTATAATTTTCATATCTATTTATCCTTAATTTAGTCACATAATAATTAAGTGATGATTTTGATAACAATAATGTAAACGGGTTTCCAGATTTTTTTCATATATATATAAATGTCTAGTTCTTATGTTGCATTAGTTTATGTCTTGCCTTGTAATTTCTTCTTATAATAAAGTGTTTTGGTTTTCGAATTTCCATTAATGATGAGATTCGTACTATTCATATCAATGATATTTCTTTACTGTGATCTAGTATCACTCATAGAGTGATTTAATATATCTCTATTTGATTCGTGAGAGAGTGAATACTTTTAATTTTTTTTAATTCTACTATTAATTATTATAGTTTCTATGGTTTAATTTTTTATATGTAGTTATATATTATGCTTTTGCTTATATGCCAAAATATTTTTTAGGGGAAGTTTGTGCATTTGATCCATGGCCCTATTTTTTCAATTTATAAATGAAGGAAAATTATTATTTTTTATATTTATTATAACCAATTTTTATTACTATAATATTATTTTAATTATATTAGATTACATTCTGTTGAAAATAAAACATTTCCATTTTTTATTTTCCTTCCATTTCTCTCTTTTAATTTCTATCAATTAATATTTTTCCAGAAAAAATTGGCTTGAGAGCTTTACAATCATCATTTTCTTCCCTAGAGCGATTTGACATGGTTTTTTTATTCTTTCCATGACTTTCCTTGGTAGTTCATAATATCTACTACCAAAAAATAAGAATGTCAATAGTTAAGTGGGAAAAGAAGCCTACTACCATATATTTATATTATTACTAGCTTATTTTTTTGTGTTATAAGAATATGATTTCTTAATTAGTGTTTGATTTGGTTTTTAAAAAAAATTTACCCTTGCACATCCATTTTTTTTAAATTGAAACCAATAAAAATAGTCTTTCATAATTATATATTGCATTTCAATCTCAATATTATGTAAAAAAAATATTATTCATTAATATAAATACTCTAAACGTTCTATCTTTTCAAAAAATTAAAACATTAAAATTTCAAAATCATAAACCATAATATTTGTTTTAGAATAGTTAAATCATAAATACACCATCTAAATACATGAAGAATAAATTATTATCCTCCTCTTTATTAAACACTAAATATTTAACATTTAAACATAGAACCTTAATCCTTTATTTAATATCATAAATAATGATATGTTTAACCAAAAATGATATAACTATATATATTTCATCATTTTATCATTGAAATGTTATTATAAAACCTTTATTCCTAATCCTTAAATATTGAATGTGTTTTGGTGGTCCTTTATTAATAGTCATGTGTTCTGGGTGGGTCATTTTTCTTTAGTCATGTTCTTTATTGGATGTAGTTGGATTAATACATCAATAAAATTTCAATCTACAATTTTAACTAAACCAAACTAGAAAATAATGTTTTATATATTTTATAATTCAAACCAAACCATTCATAAATTGTTTTTTATTTATAAAAACCAAACAAAAAATTATGGTTTGGTTTTTTTTGTTGGAAAGAACTAAACCATAAAAAATTGTTCCAACCCCGATTAGTAATAAGTTCTTTGAATTTTTTTTAAATTGATAGTATATTGTAGGTGTTCACACATTCTAGTGGGATGGTTTTATATGAGATAATTTTCAAACAAGAGAAGTTGAGTGAAATGGACTTTGGGTTTTATAGAATACAAATATATGATAATATTTTTTAGGAGCTGGATCTTCTATTAAGTGAATCCCAACTGAATGATATGGAAAATAATTAGTGGTATAGGATAGATATTAATTACATTGGGATGATTTGTATGTCACTTTCTTGGAATGTGGAGTTCAAAATCTAGGATGTGAAGACCACATAAAAACTCATGAAGTACTTACCTGATATGTATGAGAAGTCTGTGGGGATAAATAATTTTTTATTTCTAAGGAGATTATTAGTAAAGTAAATATCAAAATTAAGGTCTAAGATTGATCATATAAATTAGTTAAATATTATTAAAAGTCATATGGAATTGATAAAGGTAGACTTCAAAGACCTGGTTTAGGCACTATTGTTACTTTCTTGACTTCAGGGATCATGGGATGCAATGGCAATAACTATGAGTAAATCTAATAAAATAAATATTTTAAGTTCATGGATATATGTGTCCAGATATTGAATAAATAAATTCATTAAAAGGATATGATGGTATCTTCCAGTAATTATTTCACTATAGAAGGAAATGGGACTACTGCTGGATAGAAAATTCACCTTAAATGAAAAGGACACAGTAGTCGAAGAAAAAGTTACTCAGTGAAAGGTTGTCCCCTATATTATAATTGTGGTCATAAATACAACCTTTAAAATTATTTAATTGATAAATGGGAGAAATATGGAAAATATATTTTTGGATGTTGGTTTTTTAACCATGTACCATAAGAAAAGAGATATTTTCTCCAATGTACTACCAACTCACTTGAGTCATGGGTAATCGACTCTACCGAATCATTCCCTTCAATATCTGATCAGGGGAGTATAAATATTTATATCCCTAAAATATTTGTTAGATTATATTTGGATGATGGTAAATCTCTTCATATTTTTGTAGTGGGAGATGTCTCTATCCAAAAAATTAACAATAGTTTGTTGAACTACCAATGTGTGTGACACATCCCCAGGTTAAGAGAAAACATAATTTTCATAGGACAACATGATGGATTAGGTTTTTAACAATTTTCTTAGATAGAACATAGATGATTTAATATGTATCCATGGTTATTGAAAAATTCATAAAGTACAACACTTTTTATCTTATAGGTTCATCAAAATGGGTGATTCATACTGGAGAAGTTATTTTTATTAAATTTTGGCATGAAAACATTGGCGATCACAATGTGAAAAAATGGATATTATAGCTACAAATGTACTTTTAAATAAATAAATCATGAAGTATGGAACATGAAAGGATTATGAAACTGGAATTCAGTGAATGGTGTCTTTTTAGAAAAAATAAAAAATTATAAAGCACTAAATTTTTGATTTGTTTCACACCAATTCTTGGGGAATATCTCTGGTGCATCCTCATGTAGGAATACTATATTATATGAATTTGATCATTGATTCACCATAAAAAGTGGTGTCTTAATTGATCAATAACAATATTTGTGTTTTTTATAATTTAGTTCGATGGATGTACATTGTTAAAATGAGATCAAAATTAAGTTAAAGTGATTAAGGTAAAAAAAAGGTGGTCAGTATAGAATAAAAAATTTCTGGTGGTTTTTCTTCTGGAAGGGGATTTTTTTAAATAATTTCTAAGGACCATAGAGAATAATGGAGTAACAAAGAGGATTAATAATTATTTTCTATAAATTTCTAGAATCGGGAGGATTCACAAAGGGTTCCCCTAGATATTTTTGTTGGTTGTATTGAACTATGCGGAAATATAGTCAATCATAGTCCATTCTCTCTCATTGGGTTGTTGATTCAAGATAAATATTGGGTCATAATCAAGTTTTATTTAAATCACCTAAATTATTTTATGTACTTACCTACAACTATTGTTATTCCATGGAATGAGGAAAGAAGTGGCATAAGTCTCTAGTATGTTACATTATTGTCTATGGGTATAAAGAACTTATATTTTTTAATCTAGGATAATTATTCTCATAAAATCATCTAAAGATGAAGTTTAATCTTTAATGAGGAAATCCTATGGATATATCATGACCTAGAAGGAAATTTTGATGGAATAAAATTATCATAAAAATCATATATTCATTAAGATGGATGGATTAATGTAACAAGTATTTTTGAAAAATTTAAGTAGTACTTCAATTTAGGAAACTCTAGAACAACTGGTGTAGTTACCAGAAGAAAGGGGTCGTGTTCTGATAGTATTTCCAAAGTACTACATAATAGAGGGTTGAAGGAATAAAAAATCTCAAGCATCATATATTCACACTACATATGTTTTAGTACCAGAAGGAGCTCAACCATAATGAAAACTATAGGGATATACTATGAAATTACCCAGGGGAAAAGGTATGGGTGTACATTTCATTTTCTAATTCTAATAGTTGATGGTGATTAGGAACATCTAATGGATGAAATGAGTTTGAAGTATTCTAAATAATTGGAGATAACCGTGATGAATTAATTTGACAACATCCGTGTGTAAAATACATCAGAGAAAATAGAAAGGTCTCTTAGGAATTTGATAATTCATACCAAATATGTTTATCATATGAAACAAGAGCAATATAATAGGTGTAATTACAAGGTTAGGTCAGTTATGAAGGTATTTTAATTGTATGAAGGAATATATTTCACTGAAATGTTATTATGTATTTAAGAATATGAATACCCAGAGAGTGATGAGTAATTATATATTAGAATATCTTCATCTGATGCAAATGGATGAGAAGACAACATTTATTCATGGATTTTTAGATAAAAAGATCTATATGGAGAAGATTGTTGGTTTTCAGGAACAACAAAACCATGGATTTATGTATAAGATCAATCATAGATGTTACAGTTTAATGAAATAACCAATGTGTTTGAATCATAAGTTTAAGGATCTAATGATGAAATATAAGTACACCCAGATAAATTTTGATCAGGGATATTACTGGTAGGTAATTGATTATGGGAGTTCTCTCATACTGTTTCTTTATGTGGATGATATGCTAATACTAGTTATAGAGAAATAAAGTAATGATGATTTAAATACATTGTTTTCTGGAATCTTTGAGGTGATGAATCCTTTCCTACATAGAGTATTTTTTTTAATGAAGATTTTTTGAGATTGAAGTTCTAGTGTAATGAATCTGTCCCATGTTATGTACATCCATAAGGTGGTGGAAGGCTTAAAATTTTCAGAAGAAAAACCAGTGACCACACCTCTAGTTGTTTATTTCAAGCTAAGTATGAATAATTCTCCTTAACTAGAATCTGAGGTTAAGTATATATTGAAGGTATCCTATATTTCAATTTTTAATGGATTCATATAAGCTATAGTATACACTCATCCATACATTACAAAAGAAGTTGGAGTGGTGAGAAGGATCCTATTGAACCACATTAGGGATCATTGGGTTCCTGAGAAATGGATCATCTGGTACATAATGGTTCTTGAGATTTGGGATTTTTTTTAATAAAAGATAAGGTTGGGCCAGATTTTGAGAACTCATAATTTAGTATATATTCATATACATGTATGGGTACTACTTTTTACGTATTTAATTTTATAATAACAAAAATGTGTTGGATAACAAGATTCAAACATTGGTCACACTTTCAATGGCCGAAGTGGATTATATCTCTTTTATTGAATAAATTAAGTTTCTAGTTTTATTCAAGGGGTTTCTATATGATCATTAAAAATAATCAAGAGTTTTAATTCTATTTTATGAGTCATGGAATTAAATTCACTTGGTTTAAAATCATATTTTTTATTCTCATATGAGGTATATTCATTTGAAATTTCACTTCATGTAAAACTTTATAGAGGATGGTTTCTTGGACCTGTGGAAAATCGAATGGACACTAAATCCAACTAGAATATTGAAAAATGTTATCCTGTATAAAGTGTTAAGGTGGTTCCAAACCTCAATATATTTGTGATAGCAGAAATAATGTTTTGTAAAGGAACCATGTAGCTACATTACAAAAAAAACAAAGATTTAATGTCCGAGAATTTTACTATATATTTTTATTATATGGAATTATTTCAAGAGCATATGCTAAGACGATGTGCGATTCTGAGTCCTGGAGTGCCCGGAATGATCCGTCGAAAAATATTAATATTTAAATAGCATGTGTGAGTGATTTTACTAAAAAAGTGTAATAACTCTTGAATGGGTGCCCAGATCAGAAATCTGAGGGCACTGTTGCATTTAGGATGTCGGGTTTACACTAGGCGTGAATTATTTTAGTCTGTGCAGGCCTCCTATGCGAAAACCCAAAAAGTGCATAATCGTTCCTAAAATAATTAAAAAAAATTATTTTATTTTACAAATTATTATAAATCACGAACGGTGACTCAGATTAAAAATATGATAATATCGCTGAGCTCATGAGGGTTTCCTTTCCTTTGAAAAATCCTAACATTGGCCGACTCCGGCCAATAGTGGACGTTAGTTTTCTGCAATAAATAAAATAATTAAGTAACATTTTTTTAAATCCTTATAACTCATAAATATTTACTCATATTAGAAATCCGAGAGTATCGTTGAGCTCGTGATGGCATGTTTCCCTTAGGCGAAGCCTAACCACGACCAACACGGGTCAAGGTTGAATGTAAATTTTTGATTTTTTTTATTGATTATTTAAATAAACGTGTGAGTGGGTTTCCCAAATTTTTAACTGGTTCTCAGATCAAAAATATGAGGGAACTGTTGAACACAGAACACCATGATTCACCTTCAAAAGACTTAACTTTATCCATCAAGGGCTGAACAAAAAAGTTAATTGTTGGACATTTCATGATAAATAATAAAATAACATAAAAAGTTATTCTATTTTTTTCTAACAGATGAGTGGAAACAAAAAGTCATTGTGGTGTTGCGATGAGGCATTAACAAGGAAAATTAATGGAACTCATTAATGGATCATTAATATGCAGCATAATGATGCTTTAATGATGCATAACACCGATGTTGTTTCACAAATGAAACAACATAAAGAAAATGCTATGACCTGTTTTGTTTTTAATAGTTGACACGTTTGTGGAACAAAGATTAAACTGTGAGGATTCTATAATCGTCCTATGATGGATTTCCTCCCCAATGAATAATGATGAACGTCGGCGAGATATCTTCTACCTCGACGCAATTCAACGAATGATGAACTCCATCGACATCTAGGACCCTCAAGGATGAAATTTTTTTGTAATGAATGTAAAAGAGGTGGGGGTTTTGAATTATTTTAATGTTCTCCCCATTCATTATTCTAAATTATGAATATAGATTAACCCATGAACAGGTTAATCCACCGATCATGTATTCTTGTTGGAGGGTTTCATTCTTGGGTTTTCTATTCTGGATTTAATTTTTTGTTGATAGAATTGAAATCCCCAATATCCCCTTTGTTAAGCCTCTAATGTGGAGGGTACATGCCAACACAAACAAGGCCAGACCCCCTTCGCCTTGTGCATTATTGGTGGGGAATTTTTGAATGAAAAAAATCCATGTTCGAGGAATTTTTAGGGAAGGTTATGCCCTACAGAGCGTGTAGGCACATGTGGATTGAGAAACAAACCACCATAGCAACTCTGGAGGCCCGTGACAGTGGCTATAGGCGGAGGGAGGTGGTGCACCCGTCAGCACGCTGTGGAGGATGGATGTTGTGGCTGACAAGAGTAATGGCATGGAGGCGACATCCTACTTCTAGGCCGCCCGGGTGACCTGACGTGCCACGGTCACCTGATCGCTTTGGAGGGGAGGCTACGGCCAATCAGCCATGGCAGGAGATGGACAAGGTTCCAGTTGGGAACTGCATAGGAGGAGTGGTCACTCCTTGTGGGAAGTATTTGGACAGCAGAGGGGATGTGATTGCGGCTGCCATGTCCCAGGCACACACCATCTGCCACATGTGTGACCAATCTTCAGCTGACGGTCCATACCCCTTGCCAGCGGGCTAGACCCACACCTAGTGGGCCAGACCCACAACCGCAGGTGGAACCCGCACCTACAGACCGGACCTGCACACTTCGAGTGAGGCCAGATGAGACTGGGTCATCGGGTGACCTGGCATGCTAGACCCCTGGCCAAACTGGTTCGGGCCCAACAAGGCCCATTGGTCCTGTCCCACTAGTTAGGCCAGACCCGACCAACCCTGACTCAATCTCAGTTTGGTAAGGTGAGTCAAATTAAACTGGGGTATGTGGGACCTTCGTGCCATGTTGTTCAGGTCAATCTGATCGGGTCGGAATGGGGCTAGACGCAACATGCCCCTGTTTACTAAAATGATAACATCTTATAGACCAATCATATGTTCAACATGTCGTCTATTTCATTGGACCCTTATGACGAGACTGTCCTTTGGTTTATTCTATATGGGACTTCAGGGTGGTTGAGGTATGACCGATTGTTTGAGAAGAATCTGTGTGGATCCTTAGTGTCCGGGCAGACGACCAGCAGCTGTGTGGATCCTTAGTGGCCCGACAGATGTGCAGTAGCTGTGTGGATCCTTAGTGGCCTGACAGAAGAGTAGTAATCATATGGATCCTTAGTGTCCCGAAATATGATCAGGATCCATGTGGATCCTTAGTGGTATGACAGACGAGCAGCAGCCATGTGGATCCTTAGTGGCCCAGCATTGGAGCAATGATTCATCCATGATGAGTCCCTCAATTGTTAGAAATGTAAATCTCATTAACCGATGAAACTTTCCTACTCTATAATATTTATGGTGTGAGTTTTCCTTACTTTGTGGATTTGCTTTGTGGTAGCTTTGTGGTATTTCCCCTTAGTGGACTGAGGTCCCCTACTGAGTACTATGGTACTCACCCCTGCACGAGCATCGTCCGAACCTGTTGTGTCTTGTGCAGACGATGGACGATTCAACAGAGGACTTGGTGGCCGAGGAATAAGCGGGGCCCAGTAGGATTAGGCAGATAGGATGTACTACCTTAGATTCCAATAGCTACAATACTCTTACCATTAGGTGGGGTTTTCAGCAAATGGCTACTCAGAACCCTTTTTACTTTCCTATTTTCAGTTCTCTATTGGGTTTTTATTCCAACCCAATTTTTTTAGTTTCACTTGTACTCATCACTTATTTTAGTATACTTGTTTTCCCCATTCTATTTTTGGACATGGTTGGGTGTGTGTGTTTGTACAGATACTCATGAAAATGCCCCCCACTTGCAAGTTAAAGCCTCCAGTGCTATTCACCAACCCCTGGCCTTCGGAAGGTGGGACTGGGGTATGTCTTGACACAGGCCCTAGGGATGGGTCATGAAAAAGTGGTATCATAGGGAGTTCGGTTCTACCATAAGAACTAAGAGTCTATATTTTCAATTATGTAAATAGTGTTAAGTGTCTTGAGTTTGGATTTCAGTCTGGGGAGTCAAGTGTTGGTGTGGCGGCCGATGTATCCATACATCAGGACCCTGAATTCTATTTTCTGACTCGGTACATGAAAATACTAATTGCATGTGTTTTGGAATTGTTTTTTTTCTCTTGATATATTTTGATTCATCTCACCAGTTGTAAATTGTTGACCATGGTTCGTCATGATTATCTTGGAAGATGCCTCCACGCAGTCAGCTAGCTAGGATTCCAGTGTGTGACTATGAGGATGGTCCACATAGTGATGAGGAATTGGTACATGGACCGTTTCCGAGATGGTACCTTCAGGCTGTGTTCCATCAATACCACTACCCATTGGTTAGCTTTTACTATCAGGGAGACCAGTATACTACACATTTAGGCTTAGTGCCTTATATTAGTTTCAGTGAAAAATACTCCTAATGTTCTTAGGTGAGCCCGACTCACATGTGGCTATGGACTGGCTAGTGTTGGGGATCTAGTTTCTATCTAGACAGGGTACCATTAGATTAGATGTTGGTCCTTGTAGAGAGCCTTCTACGTGGCTCAACGGGAAGATGGTAGGGTTTAGATTACCCCTATCTTACGGTAAGGTGACTTTTCCATAGACACATCATGAGAACCTTTCTTAAAGAAGGGGTCTATTTCCATAAAAAGCTAAGGGGTATGTGTTCCCAAGAGCTTCTACAGCTTCAGCAAGATGACATGTCGGTTGATGAGTATTCATTGAGGGGTACATACCATTACAGGTACTCGATGAATATGATACAAACAGTGCTTCAGGGCCCATACATTCGAGTGAGATATGTTTAGGTACATTTGAGCCAACACTATTTCTCTATGCATTCCTACTTATGTTAGGGTGACCGATAGGACCATTGTGGTTGAATGTTCATTGGATGAGCAGATACAACTACTGAATGTTAGTAGTGAGAAAATAAGAAACCAACGTCAGTCTCAGAGACTTGAATGTGTAAAATGTTTTGGAATGAAGAAGTGATAGGGACAGATGAATTTGAAGGGCATAAGACATGGAAGATGAGCTAGGAGACCAATAGGAGGTGTTATACATTTTGACATGTTACAACCACCACCCCAATTTTGTCCCCACCAAGTTCAAGGAGCTAGAGTAAATGGTAAGGGAGTATCTGCATGCGATCAAGGAGTATGACCCAAGGGCTCCAGGAATTATTCAAGTTATGGTCTATGTATTTTTCTAGCTATCATATTAATAGACATAGGTATTAATCATTCCTTCATGTCACAAATCCTGTTCAAGACATAGAGCTTCCGGATAATCCATTTACTTG
The DNA here is from genome assembly GCA_963277665.1 of Viscum album. NCBI lineage: Eukaryota > Viridiplantae > Streptophyta > Magnoliopsida > Santalales > Viscaceae > Viscum > Viscum album. The sequence goes on from OY728160.1 coordinate 1,944,984,135, forward strand.
ATCCTTATGTTTAGAGATACCTATGGGGGAAGACTCGAAAATCACACTTATGTCGACGGTGTGATCTGACCCATGAGGTGAAAGTTTTGGTTGGGACATCTTGGTGGCAGCATTGAGGCCTTATGACATTAGTCTGGGTATGGACAGGTCATCCATATTTCATGCTTAGATTGACCGTTTTAGGAAAAAAGATGTAGTATATCTGCAGTGTTGGAATGAGGTTTTCCTTGGTTGACGAAAAGGAAACCTAGGAACCATTTGAAAAATTCTTATATATGTGGGTGCAACTGATCACTCTTGAGTTAGATATCCATACCCATGTGGAAGTAGGTGTTTTTAGTTTTTAGTTCCCAACAGTTATGGCAGAGTGCAGGAATATCCTTCCAAAAAATGTTTCCAAGATTACCTCCCCGTAGGGAGAGGGACTTCTACATTGACATGTACCTAGGGACAGCACTGATATCTACACCTGTATAATTGATGTCTCCCGAGGAGATCTTGGAGTAGAGAGTATAGTTGGGGGACTTGAAGAGGAAGGGTATAATTAGACCCAGTGTTCGATGTTATGTGTGGATTACCGGAACATTAACCAAGTGGTCATGGAGAATGAGTACCCATTACCAAAGGGTCGATGGGAACATCAATAAGTTAAAGCGGGTAGCCTTACACATGGATGGAAAGGTGACCATTGGATTTTCAGCATTTGAGATAGTATTAATGGATAGAGTTCCTCCAAGACTATGAATTTGAGATTGTCTATACTCCAGGGAAGGGGAAAGTGGTGGGTAATGCACTCAGCAGGAGGTTTGGTTTGCAGTTTTTGAGTGAGGTGACAGAGCAGCTATCCATGATGCAAATATCCTTCATGGATGATGATAGAGCAGCTTACCTCTAGTCTATAAATTTTACAACCCCACTCCTTTAGCGAGTTAGGGAGGCATAACTTGTGCAATTTTAGCGAGGCCAAACAAGCTCAGATATCCTCAGGACAATATCCTATTAGATTTTAGATAGGTGGGGAGAACGTCATCCATTTTAGAGGACGCACCGTGGTACCAATGACGTTACCAGAGGAGGTGTTAAGGGAATTCCATACATACCCTTTGGTGGTATATCCGGGTGTGGATAAGATGTACCAGGATATCAGACGTTAGTACTAGTTTCTATGGATGAAGAAAGGGATGACATAGTTTGTTTCATGATACCTCACTTATCAGTAAGAGAATGCTAAGAATCAGGTTCTAGCATGCTTGGAATATCCACTTGAGGTACCATAGTTGAAGTGGGATGGTATCTTGACATACTTCATGATGAGATTACCATGCACATCTAGGGGCCAAAATTCTATATAGGTGATCATGGACCGACTCACCATGTCGTCTCAGTTCCTACCCATCCAAGAGTATGGATCATAAGAGGCAGTGGGGAGAATCGATGTCTAAGAGATAGTGAGGATTCGCAGGGTGCCTTCAAAGATCATCTTAGACCGTGATTCACACATTATGTCCCAGTTTTGGAAGGGGTTCCAGGAGGCATGTGGGACTTAGCTATGCTTGAGTATGACTTTTTACCCCAGATAGATGGTCGGACGGAGCGGACCATACAGACCATGGTGGAAATGCTTCATCCTTGTGTCCTAGATTTTGGTCATAGTTGGGAGGACCACCTACCACTGGTGGAGTTTGCGTACATAAATATTTATCACTTCACCATTGGTACAACACCGTTTGAGGACCTATAGGGGAGGCCATGCAGATCACCTCTATACTGGACCAACCTATGGGAGTCAGTACTCATTGGTCCAGAGTTGGTATTGGTTAACATTGTGAATGTATAGATCATCCAGGAGATGATGAGAACTGCTGAGAGATGATAGAATTCTTATGCCGATAGGATACAGAGACCCTTGGAGATTGAGGGGGAGACCATGTTATCCTTAGAGTATCTCCCAGATGGAGATTGCAGAGATTTGGCCCATGTGGAATGCTATTTCTGATGTTCGTTGGACATTATTAGATCCTCAGCAGAGTTTGTGTGGTGGCGTACCACCAAGCTCTTCCCCCATAGATGCCCCAGGAGCACAATGTTTTTCATGTGTCATAGATGAGGAGGTATGTGAATGATCCATCACACTTCATCGACTCAGGCCTGCTGGATATTGACAATGGGGTGACGTTTGTGGTGTTCCTGGTGGAGATAGAGGATCTGCCGGGGTAGTTCCTTTATGGATGGTTGATTCCTCAAGTGCACGTTTAGTGGTATCACAATATTCTACAGGATAGCACATGGGATCGAGAGGCTAAGTTTCATGCTCCATACCACCACTTGTTTGATTAGACTTTTTTTGGATTTCAGGGATGTAAAGTCATAAGGTGGGGAGAATTTAATGTCTTATAATTTACGTACAATTTATTATTATATAGAATTATATCGAGACCAAGCGCTGAGACGGTGTGCTATTCTGAGGCCCATAGTGCCTGAAATGATCCGTTGAAAAATGATATCCTTTAAATAGTGTGTGTGAATGGTTTTTTTGAAAAAGTGTAATAACTCTTAAATGGGTGCCTAGATCATAAATTTCGGGGCACTGTTGCATTCAGGATAGATGTTTTATGCTAGGATCGATTTATGTTTTTCAGCACCAGTCTCTATTGAGAAAACCCAAAAATGTCATAACAATAAATAAAATAAATAAATAATTTTTTTTTTCAAATGACTATTACTCATGAACGGTGAGTCAGATTAAAAATCCAAGACCACCGCTGAGCTCGTGAGGGTATGATTTCCTTTGGAAAATCTTAACATTGGCCAGGGTAGACCAACAGTGGAATTTAGTTATTAGTTATAAATAAAATAATTAAGTGGAAATTATTTTATTGTAAAATCCTTAAAACTCTTAAATGGTAACTCATATTGGAAATATAAGAGTACCGTTGAGCACATGATGGCATGTTCCCATTAGGCAGAGCCTAACCTCAATCAATGTTGGTCGAGGGTGAAAGTTAATTTTTGAACTTTTTTTAACTTCCATCTAAAAAAATGTGCGAGTGGGTTTTTTTAACATTTATACATTTCCTCAGATCGAAAATATGAGGGCATCGTAGAACTCAGAACCATAGGATTCGACTAAAAAGGACTTAAATTCGGCTGGGAAGGGTTAAAAATAAAAGTTAACTTTGGGAAATTTTGAGATAAATAATAAAACAACTTAAAAAGTAATTTTATTCCTTTTCTCATAGATGAGGGGTGACACAGTGAAGTTGCGGTGCAGCGATGAGGCATCAAAGAGGTGAATTAATGGAAATCATTAATGGATTGTTAACACTTAGCATAACAATGCTTTAATGACTAATAACAACGATGGTGTTTCATAAATGAAACAGCATAATGGCGCAAGGTCACGGTGTAACAGAAATGATGCAACATGTTTTATTTTTAATAGTTGATGTGTTGGTGGAACTAGTATTAAAATATAAGGATTCTCTGACGAACTCAGATGGATTTCCTCCCCAACGAAGAATGACGATCACCAGCGGGACGTCATCGACTTCGATGTACGTCAAAAAATGATGAATGCCATCAAACTCTTGGAACCTCAAGGATGAAATGCTATGACGAAGAATGTAAAAAATATAGGGGTTTTTGAATTATTTTATTTTTTTCCTCATTCTTTATTCTAAACAGTGAACACGGATTAACCCATGTATAGGTTAATCCATGGATCATGCATTCTTGCGAGAGGGTATTGTTCTTGGGTTTTCTGTTAGAGATTAATTTTATTACTATTATAATTGTAATCTCAAGCCTTCCCAATGTTAAACCTCTAACAAGGATGGTGCGGGCTGACACAAACATGGCCTGACCCCCTCTTCCTTGTGCATTCTTGGTGGCGAATTTTCAAATAGAAGCAAGGAAAGTTCAAGGCATTCGCAGGGAACTCGATGCCCTATGGTGCCCGTGGATGTAGGAGGATCAAGAAACAAACCACTAGAGCAACTATAGTGGCCCACAGAATGAACCACTAGTGTGCCGGTGGCCCATGGTAGTAACTGAAGCTAGAGAGAGGCGGCCTTCCGATTTGCACGTTGTGGAGGCAGGAGGCCGTGGTTGGCTGGCCACACCTGCATGGAGGTGGCAGCTGGCATCCGACTTGCACAGGTGACTTGGCGAGCCATGGTTGCTCGATCGCAGTGGAGGGGAGGTCATGGCCCATCTGCCTCTGCAGGTGCTGGACACTGCACTATGCAAGTGCCATGTTAGAGAATTGGACAACTCCTTACGGTGTACATTTAGACATCGGAGGGGATGAGGTGACAGATGCCACGTCCTGAGAGCACACCACTATCCGCACTCACGACTGGTCGTCGGCGGGCAGGCCGCACCCTCAGCCAGCGGGCTGGACCCAAGCCTCATGGGCTTGATCCGCACCGACAGACCAGACCCATGCACTTTAGGCCAAACTGGATGAGACTAGGTTACCGAGCGACCTAGCGGGTTTGAACCCTGGCCAAACTGGGTGTGGGCTAGCAAGGGCTATTGGGCATGGCCCACTGGCCAGGACGGACTGGACCTACCCTGACCCAAACTAGATCTGGTCAGAAAAGTTGAATTATACCAAGGTATGTGGGACCCCCAGGCTGGGTCGGTCAAGTCGGACCAGGCACAGACACAACCGGCCCCTGATTACTAAAACACTAATATCTTATAAACCAAGCGTTCATTCGATGCGCTATCTATTATGTTGGAACTGTCACGACGAGAAGATACATTGGGTTATTCTTCGTGGGAAATTCTGGTGGTTGTGGTATGATTGATCTCTTGAGAATCCATATTGTGAATCCTTAGTGGCTTTGCAAATGAGTAGTAACCATGTGAATCCTTAGTGGCTCAGAAAACGAGCAAGAGTTGTGTTAATCCCTAGTGGCGCGGGAGAAAAGTATCATCCATCTGGATCCTTAGTGGTCTGGAAGTTGAGCATTAGCTATATCGATCTTTAGTGGCCTGACAAACGAGCAACATTCATGTGGATCCGTAGTGTCCCGAAAGACGAGCAGCAGCCATGTGGATCCTTAGTGGCTCGACAGACGAGCAACGATTCATCAGGGATGAGTCCATCAATAGTACAAAACAATAATCACCTTAACAGATGAACCATTCCTACTCTAGAATATACATGGAATGAGTTTTCCTTAATTTGTGACTTTGCTTTGTGGTTTCTTTGAGGTATTTCTCCTTAGTGGACTAGGGTACCCTACTGAGTACTGTGTTACTCACCCCTATACAAGCTTTTCCCACACATGTTGTGTCCTGTGTAAACGATAGATGTTTTGACGGAGGAATTGGTGGCCTAGAAGGATGTGGGGCCTAGTATAATCAGGCAGACATGAAGTACTACCTCAGCTTCCTATAGATACACTACTCTTGCCATCAGGTGGTGTTTTCAGCATATAGCTACCCGAGCCCCTTTATACATTCCTATTTTCAGTTCTTTGTTGGGTTTGTATCATGACCCACATGTTTTCAATTACACTTGAACTCAGAACTTGTTTTAGTATACTTCTTTTCCCCTTTCTGTTTGTGGGACGTGGTTGGGTGCAATACTATAAAAGGAAGCTTTAGAGACCCCTTACACTGGGGACCACCATTGGAGGTCGCTATTCGTACCCTATAGTGGCCAGCAACAGTAGTCCCTAGGCTTCCCAAAAAAAAATTAATCATCGCTCCCCCCTATCCCTCTTTCACCCACCTGTACCCTCCCATTCCTTACCGCATCCCATCCCCTCCCTCACTGCCAACTCCTCTGGCTCCCCGCCACTGCCCATCCTCTCCCTCAATCCACTGCCTCTGAATCCAGCACCCATCCTCTCCCTCACAGCACCCCCTCCGGCTCGCCTCCCATCCGGATTTGTCGTGCTATCAGGTATAAACTAATTCTTGTTTTATGGTTTTGATTGTGCAAAATTTACAGCCCAAATTTGGCATGCCTTAAGATTATATGAACATTTTATGTGAATAAAAAAGTGGAAATGGAAGTTCATGTGCATACGAGCTTGTGTTAATGAAGAGTTATGAATAAATTTGCGATGAAAATGTGTGTATTAGTAGACTTCACACTTTACATGAGATTGGAAGTTACATACCATGTAGAGTCTATGTATATGTTGACTGGATTGATATTAAGTTGTGTTGTTATTTGATTTGTCCCATTATGGAGGTTATAATGTTTATGTGTGTGTGTGTGTCCCATGAGAAAATCTGGGAGGTTTGATAACATCTTTGTGCTTTCATAGCCCATGATACCCATGTTTGAGTTTGATCATGTCACACCCCAACCTGTGTGTATAAATTTATTTAATTTTTGTATGCCTTTAAATATTTTTTCTGGGGTCCGAGGTGAGTCCGGGATGAAATTTCTGTGTTTATGTTAAAAAGTGCACGTTTTGGGTTTGACATTGAAAGACACACGGGCAGCATGCAATTACGTGCGGCTTCGCCCAGACAACTGTGTGGCCTTTTCATCTTTGAATAATTTAAAAAAATAAATAAATGTTAATTTATTATGTCAATAACAATTTTTATGGTTATTAAGAATTTTAATATTTTTATTTTAGATGATTACAAAATTTGTTAATTTCATTATAATCAAAATGAAATAAATACTTTTTTTATTTTTATTTTTACCATAACGATTTTATTATTATTATTATTATTATTATTATTATTTCATTTATTATTATTATTATTATTATTATGTTATAAAAAGTTTTAATTATATTTTTTAGGGTGGGTTTTCTTTTTCTTTAGGGTTTCTCAAGACCCTTTCTCTCTCCAATATCCTCCATCCCCTGCATGCGGCATGACCCAAGACATCGCCTCCCCCTATGCTGCAACTCCCTCCCCAGCCAGTCGCACCCCCGTCACCTTCCCTCTCAGTGAGCAACACCCCAAAGGCCACCTTCCCTTTGTGCTCCCCACCACAAGTTCACCCAGACGCGGCCTCCCATCTCTCAGCCCCCTACCCTTAGGCGCGGCGTGCGGCCCTGCCGCATGTTTACAGCAGCACTTCCCCCTTGGCCAACCTATCCTTCCCTGCCTTCGTAGCTCCCAACTGGTATGAACCCTTCTACACTCTGCCAACCACCAGTTTTTCCCCCTGCGTGGAGCATGGCCTGGTCCCCTCCCCATGGTGTGCTCTCCCCAACGACGGTCTCCCCTTTCGGTGCGCACCCCTTCTGTGACGGTGACCCCACCACCTCCCTCCTTCCCCAGCGGGCACCCCGACTCCCCCTTTCCCAATCTGGAGGTGCGACCCCCCTCCCTAAGAACTCTTGCTCTATCCGCAATAGCCCTAGCCACCGACCACCTCCAGTGAGGCCTCCTGTCGGCACCGGGCCTCCCTCCTTTAGCTAATGAAACCTCTTAGACCGACCTTCACCCATTCTGGTTGACCCACAACCTCTCCAACTGACTGGTAACCCCCCCTGACGCCCTCTTCTCTGCCTCCCGCATGAATTTTCTCCTTGATGGCACCGCCCCTACCAGCGCACACCCTTCCGATAGCGTTATGGACTTCCCGCGCCCTACCAGCGTCGTTACGGCCTTCCCGCACCCCAACGATGTCTTTTGGAGTAGCGCGCCACCACCCTTCTAGTGAGACTTCCCTCTGGTATACCCTACTCCCTTAGTTGTCTTCTTTCCTTTAGTCTGGATAAGGATTTTTTTGGTAGAGTTGGAGGTTTATAACCCATGTGGCGCTTTTCCGAGTGGTCGTTGTCATCGCGCCTTGGTTATGAGGTTACATTTTCATCACACATTTATCTTGAGGTAGGTTTCCGATGCACCGAACTTCTAAATTTAAGAATCATTAGTTTTATGTTTTTATCCTCTTATATTAAGGTTAAATATAGTTGAATACCCTCTTGGTTAAGCGTTTATTTTTTGGATAATGTTTTATGTCTTGGTTTTTGATAATTTGGTTTGTTCTACTAAATTAGCGCACATCGCGTGTTTGAAAAAAAATATCCCGGTGGGCCTTCAGAATTGTTTTTTGACATTGAATGCATAGTTTGGTTTTGTTAAAAAGCATTGGGAATTTGAAATTATGGTTTGAATTTACTGGAATGATATTTTTTAAAACTTTTTTATGGTAAAAGAAGTGTGCTTTGGTTTTTTTAAGTTTTTCTTTGAAATTACTTTGTATTTTTAAATTAGCGTGTTTTATGATATTGAATTGTTTCCTGGTTGGAATTTCATAAAAGTTTGATATTTTGGAAGTGTGTTTGAAATGTGTTTAAGGGGGTTTTGTAAATGCTTTTATATGGTAAATGGTGTGTCTTTCACCTCTTTAGAAATTTGTTTGCATTTTGTTAAATAAAGTTTTTATGGAATGCTTAAGGGGTTGTTTGGCCACTTTGTGAAAATAAGAGGAAGTGCTTATTATGAAAACTTCCAATAGTTTCTCCTCATGCCTTGCCATCATGGAATGGTAGGGATGTCCTCAATATGGGATCCCCAGGATCCATTATGCAGGTTCCTCTATTGGGTACCATTGTAATCTATTTACTTACAGGCATGAGAGTTGTCCTTGGGGAGACTTGGGGTGAGGCCTTCTATGATATATTATTATATATATAGGTTGTGATTTAATGCTCGGTGGCATCTGTTGGATCGCCTCCTTTTATAGTTGTGGCATACGAACATGGAATTTTGAGAGAACTGTCTAAGACTAGTAGTGCACTGATAGGTTATGGTACTGACTAGTGGCCCATAGTTAGTGGATATGTTTTGGTTTTTTTATATGGGATTTTCCCTTGACATAAATGTGAAAGGACGACTGAGCATTTTGGAGAAATATATTTCATCGTATGCGGCATGCGATTGTATATAGGGTCACAATTATTAGTGTCGTCTGGATTATTTTCGATATCTCAGGTTCGTCTATGTATAGTGATTTTTAGCTATTGAACTACTGGTGAGATACCTGCATACCTATTTACATTGATCTTGTTGTATCTTCTTTGGTACCCTTGTGTGGTGTTTCCCTAAAATGTGAAATTTTGGTTTCCTAACTCCTATGAAATTTTTTTTCAAAAGAAAATGCGTTTCAAAGTCTTTTTTTATAGTTTTTGAATGAAATCTTTATTATCCCCTTGAAATAGCATGGAAACACTTAAGGTTAAATAATTTTTTTCAAATGATTACAGGAAATGGTTTTTAATTTGTTTATAATAAAAATATTAGAAATTCATACTTTAATATATTGTAGTTATAAATTAGAATATATGTTTCTTATTTTAAATGGTAGTGCATTGGGAATAGATATCGGGCTAGCATACTGAGTTTCATCACTCATGTCTATGCTTATTTTTTATTTCTAGTTATTTTTCATCTTATAGATTGTGTGTGTTCACCTTGGGTGATGTTTGATCATTGAGTCGGAGAGTGACTCACGAGGTCACATGGAGATAGTTCGAGCATCGAGTTCGTTTAGTTTTATTTTCTTTTGTACATGTTTAGTCATTTTATTTGATTTATTTATTATACACTTCTCTTTATTATTTCTGATTCATAATGGTATGTGAGAATATAAATGGATGTCTGGTATGACGAATGGATGCTCGGGGTGGAATGAATACATGAATGAGGTTGAGACTCCCAAGAATATCAATGGCGAGGGTTTAACCCACCAAGATTGCTTTAAAATAAAGATGTTTTAAAAAATGAATGTTTTGATGTTATGATAGCTTGTCTTCACGTGTTTAGAGATTGTCACCTATGCGGTGTTTCATTTTGAGCATTTTATTTATTGAGTTTCCCTAGATTGGGTTCTTGACTTTTCTTGTCGAATGGTTTCCCTATTAAAGCCTTGATGGGTGATCATAGTGCGGTTGATCAACCTATGGATTTTATGCTTGGGTTTCAGAAGCTAAATCCACCTCCCTTTTAGGGTTAAGAAGAACCTTACTTGGTAGAGGATTGGATGTGGAGGATTGAAAGGGACTTTTACCTCATTGAGTTGCCTGAGTCATTGAAGGTCATGTTTTCAACCTTGATGCTTGAAGGTTCACCGTGGATGTGGTGGAAGTCAGTGTCTCTGAACAAGCCCCGTCAAGATCTTACTTGGTTATATTACAAATCTTGGTTCATTTTTTATTATTTATATGAAGGAGAAAGGGAGAGAAAGGGGATGAAGATGTGTTATCAATTGCAGGGTTATAGATTCGTGTTGGAATATTTCCAATGCTTTGTGGATCTAGTTCCTTATGATTCAAGGTATGTCATAGAGGGATCTATGAAGGCTCAATGTTTTGAGGCAGGTCTCCGCCCCATTCTATAGTCAAAGGTGTCAAAGTCCTACCTAAATTCTATTATCGATGTGGCGAGGAAATTTTTTCATGTCGAAGCTGTAATGGTAGGAGTGCTCAAAGTAGTCCTCCCTCCTTCAATCCCTATGAGCGGTGGTGAAGATTTTGGAAAGGATATGAAGAATCGATTAAAAGTGGATGGATCAAGTCATGGAATCAAAAGGAATTAGGATCATTCATCAACCTCATCAGAGTGATAGATATTAATGTGTTATCAGTGTGGAAAGATGGGTCACAAAAATCATTGTGTGAAAATGCTCCAAATCCCTGCAAGGCATGTGGGCGCCCAGGTCACATGCAGTGATTTTGTCGGGGTATTGCTTGAAAGTGTCGTTTGGGAAGTTTTAAGATGTGATTTTATGTATAGTTTTTGTTTATAGTTTCTTGGAAAAGTTTCCTTTAAGTATAAGGGTTGTTTTTTGGGACAAATGTACTGATGGTGTTTCGGTTTTTGAAATGTATGGTAATGTCGTGGACCTTTTGATGAACTCCGATTATCAATGCCAGTGTGTTTTTTATTTCAAAATTATGTCCTTTCCTTTTACAAACCAAAATATGTGTGTTTATTATTGGGAATATCAGAACCTTACTATGAGACAGGAGACCCTTCATCCATCAGAGCTCCAGCTAAATGGCCTCGGTGTAAAGTCATCACAAAGTCAGGAACCCCAGGGAATTTTAATGAGTTTCTTAAGGTTGCACCTCTATCGTTGTGGTGAGACAATTTTAATGTTTCTATTGTGGTTTCTCTATCATTTTAATTCCTCTCTTATCACAAAGTGTCCGATGGACTTATCCCTCATGGAATTTTAGTAATTGTGCTTTTTGGATGCGAGTTTTCGATCAGTGGCCTTGCGTGGACCACCCATGTGAGTCATTTGTGTCTTTAGTTTGTGTCCATCAAAAAATGGAAAGTTGTGTGTAGTTTTCTGTCATAGATTCATTAATCCAATCCTTGGGCCCTCCCTCACCACCCATGTGGTGAGGTATTTTAGTTCGTGCAGAGTTTTCGGTTTAGCTCTTATCCCTTTTGGACGATAGTGAATGGTTTAAATGTTCTTATTGTGCTCTTTCTAGCTTGAGTAAGGCCCAGTTTAGGCCTAAGTCATTTTTTCTATTTGTATGTGTATAGGTTGGTTCTTTATGGTGGGGAGACCCACCATCTCTTGGGGTTTTCTCTTATCTAATTATCAGATTCCCGTTGGATTTTTATGGTGGGGGTGTCTGTTCAGGCTCCCCCTCTAGTGGTGATTTATTTTAGGAAATTGGGTTGAGTCCTATTTGTGGTCGATAGAATGTCTTGGGTTTAAGAGGTTGGATCATGTATATGTTAAATCCTTAGGTTTTGATCAATTAGTTGGATAGTGTTGTGGAATTTGGGGGTGGAAAGTGTTATGCTGGGGAGAATTCTCACACACCAACTCATGTGTATAAATTTATCTAATTTCTTTTCTGCCTTTAAATATTTTGCTGGGGTCCGGGGTGAGTCCTGGATAAAATTTATGAGATTATGTTAAAGAGTGCGTGTTTTGGGTTCAACGTCGTTGGACGCATGGGCAGAGCGTGACATCGTGTGGCTTCGCCTAGGAAACTATATGGCCTTTCCATCTTTGAAGAAATAAATTGACAAAATAAATTTTAATTTTTAAGTGATGTAAATTTTTTTAGTTATTAATAATTTTAATAATTATATTTTAGATGAAAACTAATTTTTTTAATTTCATTATAATTAAAATGATATAAATACTTTTATTATATTTATCTTTACCATCATGATATTATTATTATTATTATTATTATTATTATTATCCCTTTTATTATTATTATTATTATGCTATTAAAATTTATAATTATATTTTTTGGGTTGTTTTTTTTCTTTAGGGTTTCTAAAGATCCTTTATATCTCTAATCTCCTTCCTCCCCTGTGCGTGGTGTGACCCTATATATCACCTCCACCCTCATTACAACTCCTTCCCCAGCTGGTTGCGACCCCATCATCTTCCCTCTCAGTGAGCCGCAGCCTGAACATTGACTTCCCATCGTGCTCCCTGCTATAGGTGCACCCGGACTCCGCCTTCCTGCTCTTGGTCCCCCTACCCTTAGGCACGGTGAGCAGCCCAGCCACCTATTGGAAGTAGCGCTTCTCCCCCAGCAAGCTCGTCCTTCCCTACCTCCGCAGATCCCTGCCAGGGTGCACCTTTCTCCCCTTTTCCAACCCCTAGTTTTCCCCTACGCGTCACAAATACCGAACCCCTCCTCTTGGTGCTCTCTCCCCTACTCCGCCCACCCCGTCCGGCGCACAACCCCTCTGTGCATCCAACCCCACCACCTCTCTCTTTCACCGGTGTGGCACCCCGGCTCCTCCTTTCTCAAGACGAAGGCGTGATCCCCCCCTCGTAACTCCTGCTCGATCAGTAGTTTCCCTAGCCAGTGACCACCTCTAGTGAGGCCTCCTACTGGCACCGTATCTCCCATCATTAGTGGCCACAACCTCACCAGCTGACTCACACACTTTCCGGCCGACCCACAGCCTCTCTGGCTGACCCGTAACCCCCCCTCCCCCGATGCCATATGCACTTCCACCAACTGGCCTCCCGTGTGACCCTTCTCCTTGAAGCCACCACCCCTGCCGGTGCACTCCCTTCCAGAATCATTATGGCCTTCTTGCACCCTGTCGGCATCGTTACGACCTTCCCGCACACTGACGATGTCTTTCCGACTAGCGCTCTTCCACCCTTCCAGTGCGATTTCCCTCTGGTATACCCTGGTCCCTTGGTTTTTTTCTTTCCTTTAGTATTTTATGGTTTTGTTGATTAAGGATTGTTTTTGATAGATATAGTGATTTAGGACTAGTGAAGGAAATTTCAGAGTGGTCGTTGTCATCATACCTTGGTTCTGCGGTTGCATTGTCATCACGCTTTGATCTCGAGGTAGGTTTCCCATGCGCTCTCCTTCTGAATTTAAGAATCATTAATTTTATGTTTTTCAACATGTATATTCATGTTAAATATATTTTAATTCCCTCTTGGTTAAGAGTTTATTGTGTGGATAGTGTTTTATGTTTGGGTTTTTGATAATATGGGTTGTTGTGCTAAATTAGCGCACACTGTGTGTTTGATTTTTTTTGCAAGGTTGGCCTTCAGAATTGTTTTGTGACAATGAAAGTATAGTGTGGTTTTGTTAACAATATTTTGGAATTTTAATTGTTGGTTTCGGGTTTCTTGAATGATATATTTTTAAACATTTATTTTATTGTAAATGAAGTGTGATTTGGTTTTTTTAAAGTTTTCTTTTTGAAATTAGTTTGTCTTTTTAAATTATTTTGTCCTCTGATATTGAATTATAGCCAGGTAGGTGATTCATAAATGTTTGTTTTGTTTAGAAGTGTGTCAGAAAATATTTGAAGGGTTTTTTACAAATGATTTTATATGGTAAATGGTGTGTCTTGCACCACATTATAAATTGGATGTCATCTTTGGTGAAGAATGTTTTTATAGAATATTTAAGGGTCTGTTTGGCCACATATTGAAAATAATAGGAAGTTTTAATTATGAAAACCTCCACTAGTTTCTCCTCATGCCTTTTAAACATTGAATGATAGGGATATCCTCAGAATGGGATCCTCGGGTTCCATTAAGTAGGTTCCTCTATTGGGAACCATTGTAATCTATTTACTTAAAGGCCTGAGATTCGTCCTTTGGGAGACTCGGGGTGAGACCTGCTATGGAATATTATTATAAATATAGGTTGTGATTTGATGTCAGTGGCATCTGTTAGCTCACCTCCTTTTATACTTATGACATACGAACCAGGAATTTTGAGAGAACTGTCTGAGACGAGTAGTGCACTCGTAGGTTTTGGTAATGACTAGTGACCTATAGTAAGTGGATATGTTTGGGTTTATTGCTATGGGATTTTCCCTCAGCCTACATGTGAATGGATGGATGAGCATTTTGTGGAATTAGATATGATCATATGCAGCATGCTATTATAGATAGGTTCACAGGTATTAGTGTCGTCTGGATTATTCTTGATGTCTCGGGTTCATATTTGTCTAGTGATTTTTATCTATTGAACTGCTGGTGAGATACTTGCATATATATTTACATTGACCTCGCTGTATCTTCTTTGGTACCCTTGTGTGGTGTTTCTAGGAAAAGTGACATTTTGGCTTCCTAACCCCTATGAAAATGTTTTTCTATAGAAAATGTGTTTCAAACTCTTTTGTTCTGGTTTTTGAATTAAATATTTACATTCCCCTTGAAATACCATGAAAACACTTATGGATAAATCGGTTTTTTTCAAATGATTAAGGGTAATGGTTTGTAATTTTTTATTAAGTAAATTTTTTATAAATTCATAATTTAATATATTGTAGTTAAAACATAGAATAGTTGTTTATTATTTTTAAAGGTAGTTCATTGGGAATAGATATCGGGCTAGCCTACTGAGTTTCATCACTCGCACATATAGTTCATTTCTGTTTTTAGTCCTTGTGTAGGTTACAACTTGGGTGTGTTTGCCTAGGGAGACGTTTGACTGTTGATTCGGAGAGTGACCCATGGGGACACAATGAGTTATTTTGGGCGTCGAGTTCGGTTAGTTTTATTTTATTTTGTTCCTGTTTAGTCATTTTATTTATTTTTATTTATTCTGTGCTTCGCTTCATTATTTCTACTGGTTTATTTATTTTCTTTGGGGGAAATGATTCCCATTCGTCCTCTGCTGATTCCCTAGCACTTGTTTCCTGCCTGAGAGGATCAAGAATGCCTCTCGGGCCTTGTCGCGTGCTGACTCAGGTGACCGGTTCCGGGTTGACACGGGTTGGATCTTGATAGATCCCATGTGTGTGTTTCGATACTATATGTTATTATTAATATTATATGTCATTTCGCAATATGATATTCCTTTTTTCAATGTGACGTAGTTTGTATATTATATATTTTTTTGTTCTATGCCTGGTACCAAGGTTACTGGTGTACTCATCATTGATTAGTAGCCCTTAATGGGGAGAATGATAAGATGATGTATGTTCCATGATGATTTTATTTAGATAGATTATGGTGTATATTGTATTTTTTAGCCTCACATAGGTTCATGATAGACTTATGTGATCTGGACCTTGAGGTGGTAATGGGGCATGATGGTATTCAAGGACATGACTTGAGATGTAGTTTTGGGATATGAAGGCCCAAGGGAGTGAACAAATGTGTTGGCCTTATGGATTAACTGATAGAGATATGGGGATTTATGTCCTTCTATGGTTTTCCTTGATACTCTTAAATTTTTTTATGCTTTTGAATACATGAAATAACATTTTGGTTGACTAAGTTCATGAATTTTTTTATAAAAACATTTTCATCATGGGTATAATGTTATTTTAGTGCATGACCACTCCAAACATGGTTGTGTGGTTTATTTCATGAAACTTTATTTATTTTGATAACATAAACTCTTATACCATAGCATATGTGTTAATTAAAAATTGGTTGTTTCCTAATACTTTCATATTCCAACCATGCATGGGCATCTCGATGCATGTGAAGTTTTCATTGTCTTGTATACACAAAATGGAAAGGCCCTGATTATATGGCCTAGGATACAGATAATTGTGTTTTGAGGTAGAATTGGGATGGAATTTAGAGTGATGTATCAATATTTGTTCACATTCATGTTATTTCCCACAGTTTTATTAACCTAAAACATTGGGGGTATTTGGGTTTTTACATTATGACATGAGATACCTACCATGGGTTATGATTTCTCATTTTTATTGAATCTATTATGTTATTATTTATCCTTTTCTTTATTAATACCAAGGGTATATTTTATACACTAATGACATTTATACCCTTAATGCTAGAAACAAACATCTTGCATAAAAGGATACCTTCTTGAGGTCACGTGGATGACTCTCTTGGACCATGTGATTTAACATGGGGCATCACATTCATTATCCCACATATTCTATATTGATTACATAAGTCAAGAGTGATTGGTATTTTTTTGTTCTTGAATTGTATTTATTTGATGTTATCCTTGATATAGATTAGTTAGTTTTCCATAAATTAGAGATTGATTTCTATCTTCGATGGTTAATCTTTACTACCTCTGAGGACACAAAGGCAGTGTGAATCCAAGATGTTGTGAGGAATTATTTGTACAAAGATACAATTTCTTTGAATTTTGGAACAATGTTCATATTCTTGTGTGATTTATTCATTATTTGATCAGGATTGCAAAAGGCACATGGTTTGAAAAGGTATCATGCATTCTTATTGAAGTAAATTCACATGAAAGATGCTATGCACACATAAATATAAATGTGAATTGAAAATTATAAGTGGAAAATGTTTTCATAGAAGTTGTGTGTGTGAAGAAATTAATAAGTAGAAAATGTGTGTGAACTAGGTGTGTGTGTGTGAAGAAAATAAGAAGTGAACAGTGTCTTATACACACCCTATGAATATTAACGATTTGTTTTGGGCATATATAGAATACACATACATGTGGGGACATGAATACTTGAAAATATAATTTCTATCATACATTTATGAATGACATACAATGTACATGTATGTAGAAATCTAAAATTGGAACATTCATCAATAATTGATTTTGAGTACATTCATCAAAAATTATATTTGTTGATTTATTGATAGACATAAACTTAGTAACAATGATTTACCATTCAAGATTTTTATTTTATGATTTTCTTCTTGTACCACATACGGACACAGGTTATTATGTTGTGTTTCATCTTTTTGATTGTTCATTTGATTTTCAATAGTTAGATTTTCTTTATATGTTTTGATTATAGTTTATAAAAATTTATGCATTTTGATATTAGTGGACCTCATATTAATTATTGTTCATGATGGTTTTCTATTTTATAGTATACCCAATATATAATATATTTTGTTTCCTAACTGATCGACTCCCCCAAAAATCCGATAAAATGAGTTTTGTAATGTCATTATATATGACCCATGATCTATCCAACTGCATATCATGAAGAGAAATATATTGAAGGGAACCAATGATCATGTTTATAAGGGGATAATATGATATGATTGTGTCACTTTATGGAAACACATTTGGGAACCAAACCTGAAATTCACATCTCTATGCTGACATGCTTGCTGTGGAAGACCTAATCAATTACCATAGGATAAAAATTAAACAATGATTGTGAAAAATTAAATAGTTTTGAACAAAAATTATTATACGAGATGTTTGAATAATGAGATTCTATAGCTATAATATTCCTTTCTTGAAAATAGTTTACTCTATGGAATTATAGACCAAATTCATTCTCAATATAGTTTCTTCATTTTACATATGTTAATCTAATATTTCCAGACTTATGAAATATTTCATTTACATTTTTTAAAAAATATTCAAAATATGATGAGGGAAAATTTAATATAGAATCATAATTAGATTTAACATACTAGCATGGTAGAGATGTCATGGGATTTCACTTCGAGTCTATTATTTATTCTCTTGTTTATTATTCATATATATATTGTATATTTTTTCAATGGTCCACATGAACTTGGTCAGTCTTTATTTTAAATATATTTGATATGAAACATTAATGTAATACAAAGTCTTGTGTAAGTGTTTGTTATACGAATATTATTATGGATAAGAGTTGGATTGATCTTCCAAATCAAATGTATATATAATATTTTAGGGTTATAATAATGTTTATTGAGTTCACTGGAGGATTTTAAAGTGATTATATTAGTTTTCCATGTAGAAAATGTGCAATCAAATATCAATTCACATGATATACCATGAGGGAGAACTTATTCTTGTACGTATTTCTGAAACATTATAAGAGTTGGAATCGTCATGGGGAAGAATATATTCATTGTCAAAATACAGGTGTAGTTCAGAAGGATGATGATGCAAGGATGAATGATCCAATGCATGAAATTCTTACTAAAATGGTATTTGGGTTGTCCCCTAATGGAATTGACATCAAGAATGTTGATACTTGTGATATAAATCTACACCCTAGTGCATATTGTGATTTGAGGAGGTTTTATAATGTACATGATGATGTAAATACACAATTATATCCTAGATTTACTGCTTACAATAAATTTTTGTTTATTGTGGTGTTGTTTCATTTGAATACATTGAATTAGTGGTCAGACACATCGTTTGACATGATGTTGGTGTTAATGAAAATGGTTTTTCCTATCAATGCTATAATTCCTGATTCTTATTACCATGCTCGTAGGATGATAGAGAACATAGGTTTTACATATGGGACCATAGATGCATGTGAAAACAACTATTTGTTTTTTAGACAAGAACTTTTCCATTTGGATATTTGTTCGGTCTATGGTGCTTCCAGGTGGAAAGAAAATAGGGGAAATTAGAATCATCAAATTCAGAATGAAAAACAGGGAAAAATGATTGTCATAAAGAAAATGTATTAATTTCCCCTAAATCTGGGGTTGAAAATATTTTTTATGTCTTCTAAAGTTTCTAATTTAATGAGATGGCATGCCGAATGAAATCTGGAATGTGATATGTCATCCCACCTGTTAGACTCTCATGCATGGAAGGATTTTGATAAGAGACACCCTGACTTTTCTAAAGATGTTCGTAATGTCTGATTGGGGTTGGCATTAGATGATTTAATCCATTCAAGTCTATGGTTAGTGAAACTCATAGCACATGGCCCATGGTGTTGGTTCTGTATAATATTCTTCCGTGGATTTGTATGAAGAAAAAATTTATATTGCTTTCCACTCTTATTGATAGACATATATGTCCGATGTACAAGATTCATGTTCACCTTCATCCACTGAATAATGAGTTGAGTGAATTTTGGGGCGATGGTGTGATGACTTATGACTGTGAAATGAATAAAATGTTCAAACTATAGGCAACTTTATAGTAGATATTCAATGAAATCTTGGCTTATACCAATTTATCGAGCTAGAGTACGAAAGGGGAATTTTCTTTCCCTTATTTCAATAAAAGTAAAAAATATGTGTGGATTAAAAATTCCAAAAAATGGCCATACATGGATCTCATACATTTCCCCCCCACTCGTTTAGAAAGGATAGAGTGACGTTTATTGGTTCTAGAGAGTTCATCCAAGCACCAAAGATCATGGAAGGAGTCGAAATGTTATCGCATATTGAGGAAGAAAACATCCTCATGATATATGATTTTCAGGATTTGGTGGCTTATCTATTACCTTACATTCATGGTGCGGGTAGAAAGCGTAGTCACAATTGGAAAAATAAAAGTATTTTTTTCAATTTCTACTAATTTGAAAACTAACATTCTAAGGAATAATTTGGATGTCATGCACATTGAAAAAAATGTTTGTGATAATATATTGTGGACAATTTTAGGTATCAATAGAAAACCAAAAGACCATGTTAATAAACATAGTCATTTGAAAGAAATGGGTTTAAGGAAATAGTTGAATTTACAGTTAGCTAAGGGAAACAAGGAATATATTCCTGCTACATAGTACACGATGACTACATAGGAGAAAAATACATTTGTTTCCATTTTGATTATGCTCAAGGTGCTTAATGGTTACACTTATAATATTTCAATGTATGTGAATCTGATGAGTAGGACATTACAAAAATTCAAAAGTCATGAAAATCACATACTACTTCAATGGTTGATTCCAATCACAATTTGTGATTGTTTATCCCCCAATCTTGTTCAACCGTTGATTGAGATGAGTAATTTTTCTAGACATATTTGTTTAAAAAATGAACAAATGAGTGATTTAAAAATTTTTTAGGAGCGAATTTGACTTATTCTTTTTCACTTTGAGAAAATATTTTCTCCCTCATTTTTTTGATGTTATGGTTTTCTTGACAGTGAACATAACTAATGAAGTAATGACTGTTGGTCCAGTGCTATTCAGGTGGATGTATTCTATTGACAGATATTTGAATATATTGAAATTATTTCTATGAAATAGAGCTTGTCTGGAGGCATCAATATCCAATGGTTATTTGATGGATGAGTGTACTACTTTTTTTGAATAATTTCTTATAGATGTTGAAACAAAATTAAATTATCCCTCTTGGATTCATGATTGTCTAGTTGGAGAAGGAACCAAATATGATATGGACAACTTCGAGTGGATACAACCGCATCAATATATCTTGTTCAATACTCCATCAGTTGCACCATTAATACAGTAAGTGTCTTATCACATTTATTGTTTAAATTTTTCTAGTTTTTTTTTCATATGTTGATCATTTAAACATCACATTATTATTTTCAGCAATCACATTAATGAGATAAAGGAAGAGATGTATCATGTGACTGAGTATCAAATTCAACTATCTCATTATGCATCATTTCATGATTGGTTCAAGGATTTTGTATGTATAAATTTATTTTCATTATGAGTGAAGTATTATACTAATTTCTTTCTAAAGAAACCATTATTGAATTATAGGAATTATGTAGGTTTATAACCTGAGGGTGTTAGGTGACCCCACACTAACTGTAGAATTTATCCAACTAGATGAGGGTCCATTCATAACAGGTCATCCTTATAATGATATATATGCTAATGGATTTAAATTTCACATTAATGATGTCGACAAAAAATTAGCAACACAAAATAATGGCATCAGTTGTCCATTCATCGATTCTGGTTATTAATATGGTCAATTGACAGACATAATTGAAGTTGTATATGCATATAGGCTGAGGTACATATTATTAAAGTGTAATTGGGTTAATCCAGAACCTAGAAGTAAAGTTGTTCAATATTAGTTTAATTTGGTGAATTTTTACTATATGTTATAAAGAAATGAACGATTTTATAATGAACCTTTAATTTTGACATTACATGCCCAACAAGTATTCTTCATTACATTTCCTTTTAATCCTAGTTGGGATGTTGTTGTGAAAATGTCCTAGAAAGGACTATTTTTATTTGAACAAGATGAACCTAAGGTTATTCTCTTTATTGCCCAAAAAATTGATCAACATACTGTAGTTCAACATGAAGAATATATTTATTGGGTTAGACCAGTTGTTGAAGGAGAAACCATCGATTTTCATGTTTAATGAAAGGTATAATTGTTTTCCTACACTCCAATTTAAATATTTTTTTAAATGTTTAAAACAACCAAAAACTAAGATATATTTGTTAAACATAATTCCAAAACATGGAATTAAAAAATGATAATTGGTCAGTGATCAAAATCACAAAATAGCAATGGGTATTACAAAAAATCAATATTGCTAATTCTCATAGCAACAGAAAACCAATATTCCCTAATCTATTCTAATAACCAAAACCAAAACATGAAAACGTTTTTCTATATTTGTATATGTAATTACCAAATCCTAAAACCATATTCCATGACATATAATGAACAATTACAACAAGCCAAAAAAGTAATGGCATCAATCATTGGCATACCCAAGCATAAAAATTCTTAAATTGATTATTTATCAACCGATGAATTCGAATCAAAATTAATTAAAGGGTGTTGAGAACTTTATAGGTTGAAGAAAAAAATATGGAAAGTAGTAAATAATACACAATGATATAACATGATTCCACCAATGTCCTATATGCATGGGGAAGAATCAATAAGATTTTTCATTATGAAAGAAAATAGATACATGATACAGGTGGACATGATAGCACCAAACTAATTCATCTCAAAAGAAAAAACATTTATAGGAATCAAACTGATAAATAAAATAAGACATTACTAAGTCCCCCTTTACCTAGGGTTTGATATCACCTTTTTCACCATGGAACAACATGCCAAACACAGAACACCATTGTTGTTGTCAAGTACATGTTTTCAAAGTCAATTCTCTACGTCTATAATTGTTTTCCAAAGTCCTCTACACCTATGTAGATTTTCTAAAATTTTCCAATAATATGCTCCATTGTTCAGGATCAGACACCATGAGTCTTCTTTTCTCTAAGAACCTACCACTTCCCAGGTGATCCAAGAACCATCTCACTGGAGCGGTCCCTCCACGTTGATGTCCTGATTTGTTGTCCACTGGGTTTAATAAATCAACACCGCACTAGGAACATGATCCAAGAAGGATATGATAAAATCCTCCAATCTCTCATCTTCAATCATAGGAGAAGCAAGATAGACCACGAAAAATCGATCCTTTATATCCCGCAGTGAATGGAGAGGCGAACCAGGGAAACCAGACAAAAAACCATCGCTACGAAAAAATTGAAAAGACTCTTCCAATCACCATCTTGTATGGTAATCCATGAACTTGTCTAGTGATCCTCCTGCTTATTTTTGATCTCTCTCAGTGAAAATATATCCCCAAAACCAGGAGCGTTCACCCTTATATCTTGGTTAAAACTGAGTGTCTGAATCCAAAAACCCCAAATGGTGTTGCCCTCTTCAAATATATGGAGGCCATCCCCAATAATTGAAACTAGGATAGGAACTTAAAGTAGGACACTCCACTCCCAAGCCCCCGTAGATAGCCCCCCCCCCACTCAAAAATCCCACACCCCATAACTCCCTCTGGACAACCCCCACCCCCAAACAACCCCGACTCCCCACCCCCTTGGACATCAACCCCACCCCACCCCCTGGAAAACCACCACTTCCAACCCACCCTTGGACTGCCACCCCCTCCTCAACACCCCACCCCAAAAACTACCCTCGAACAGCATCCCCCGCCTTCACAACCACCCCACCTAGGACCCCCTATCCCATCTCCCCACCCACCAACCCCTCGGACAGCCCCCAGCCCCATGAAAACCCCCCATCCCCAATCCCCTCCCCCTCCACCTCATCCCCTAGACACCCACCCACACCCATCCCATGGAGAACCCCCCATACCCCTCCACCTAGACATACCCCCCCTCCCTGCCATCCCCTCAACACCCCCCTCATCCCCACCCCCTCCAACTTGACAGCCCCCACCCCTAGAACCCACTCCAAACCCCCTTGGATTTCCCCCCAGAAAGCCCCCCCCCCCAAAAAAAATTAACTCCCCCAGGACAGAACCCTCTAAAAGCAAGCCTTTTATTGTACATAATTTTATTTATGTTTTGTTAAGTTTAGGATTTTTTAAAATACATTTTCATATAATTATTCTATCCCTTTTTTTATTAAAAACTGTACATGTTTTATTCTTTTAAAAACAATCAAATTTATCTTTTTGACACATTGGTACCCTTACTAATGTTTTATACGACTGCAGGCATGTCAGGGGAATAGGTCGCCGATCTACATCATCCATTTGAGCCATCTACGTCTCAGGGTCGAGGTATGTTTGAATGTAACTATGCGTATTTTTTAGGTAATGTCTAAATGGACACACAAATATATATATACACATCTATCAAATTTTGTATAAAATTTATTTCAACAGGATAAGACTCAACCGCTTCTTCCTCTCGCAAGAGAGGCCCCGATCATGGCATTTCATCATGGAATTATAACACGACCATTGTTGTTTCATTTGATGATAGATTTCAACCAATGGGACTAACTACCCCTATATTTATTAATTTTGATGGTCATATCATAAGTTACCCACATCGATTTACATTGAAAAAGTGTGACTGGGCTTCTATCCCTTTGGATATATTAGATCAACTTTAGAGGGAAGTTTAGGTAAGAAGACAAATGTAGTTTCTTCCCTGTGATTAAAAAAATACTAACATGTGTGATTTTTTTTTTCTAAAATAGAATAATATGAAAGTATGACCCAATGATTCTTGACTAGTGTGTATGGTAAAATGTCATAAGATGTGGATAGATTATAATGGAAATGTCAAGATGGAGTACTGGGTACCAAATGTTGGTGCCCCATACATTCTAGAAAAAGTCCCGAGAGGAGTTCTCCCATCTCAGTGGAATTAATTAGTTGAATTTTAGTCTAATGAGGCCATTTAAGTCAGTATATTTATTTTGGTAATATATATTTTCAATAATTTGTGAAATTATATTTTTTTGAAATTTTATTTAATTTAATGTAGGAGGTGTCAGCACGCCATTCCAAGAATCGAGCATTGCAAGGACCACCTCACAGGCTCGGGACTCGTCACATGTATCAGATACGACATGATGTATATATTATTAATTTTTTAATTTTTTATTTAATATGGTTTTGTGTTATATTTTTTTATTTTATTGGTATAATTTTATGGGAACACGGTGCACCGACAGATAAAATGTTGGTGTGGATGAGAAATCATGATTGAAATGATCCAGAGGCTACAGATCATATAATAAGTTCTTGTACTCATAACCAATACTTACATGCATCTGTATATAAACATATATATATATATATATGTATATATATTTAAATATTTCATAGGATGAATTTGAAATTGAGTTAGAACAACTGTTGGAGGACCATCGACAGCTTGTCATGCAAAGGGATGAAGCATTTCATCGCATTATTGGTCGTGAAGGGCATTCATATAGTTTGACTTATGGAATGGGGATTCCTCATTCTATAGTATCAAATGCTGAGGTTTTCTGACCTGTTGTTGCTTGGATGACATAGTAGCTATCTGATTTTGAGGCACGGTTGAGCACTTCTGAGGAGGTAAATGCGCAATTGATCACTGAGGTTAGAACCCTACGGGGATATGTGCATCCGGGTGATGGTGCAGGGGATCATATGACGCAGGTTTATACTGAATTTATTTATTTACTTTCGATTAATTTTTTTATTAAAATATTTATATATTTTTTCATAGGCCATTGGCTCACCAGATGGAGGTAGCATCCATGACCATGCATGACACATCATATTCATGAGGTGTGTTTCTTTTATAATTATTATTAAATTAATTTTATATATTAATTTAGACTATAAATGTAGAATTTATAGAGATTAAAAAAATTTTGTTTTTAAAAACTCTAATGTTTTTTAATTTTATGAGTATGACCAGCAATCGGATACCTTATTGTGATAGATATTTTCTTAGAATCCCCATTGGTGGATTGGAATTAGGCTAGGTGGCTCAATGGCCTAATTTCCCAATGGCATTATGGCCCAATGGCATAATGTCCTATTGTCCTAAGGGCTGAATGGCCAACTAGCCTATTGGCCTAACAACTGAATGTCTGAACAACCCAATGTCCCAGATGGCCAAACACCCCAATGTAGAAAATGGCCTAATGCCATAACCACCAAACTCCCCCACGGCTTAATTCCCCAATGGCGTAATGCCCCAATGGAGTAATTCCCGAATGTCCTAACTACCCAATGGCCTAATGGACCAATGGTGGAACAACCCAATAGTCTAATGACCTAATGGCCGAACGGCCTAACGACCCAATGGAACAATTGGAAAAATAAAATAATGTTCTAGTTACCTAATTTCCTATTGGACTAATGACATATTATCCTATTGGCCTAATTACCAAATGGCCTAATGGACTTTTTCTCAAATGAAAAAGGACATAATCACCCAATGGCCAATATTGTTTGTTTATACCTTGATAACAGTTTTCCTACTATTTTTCTAGATAGTGTACTATATATAATATTCTTGTTAGTATTTTTTATGCAGTAGATTAGAATGTTGTTCTTCATTGAAATTAGTAAATAATATAAAGCCTGTATTGATTGATAATTAATTGGATAGTGAATTAAGAGTCATGTTTACTGAATATAGTGTTTTTTATAATCTGATAATAATCAAATTGACACATTGTGCATGTGTAATTGAAAATGAATCTGCTCTTAGGGGTTGCAGAGTAGAGGGGGAGGGGCTGTGCAGGTGGGGGCGATGTCTGGGGAAATTTTCAGGGGGTTGTCAGGGGTGTGGGGGGGGGGAATGTTTGTGGGATTAGGAGTGCGGATGTTCGGGGGGGGGGGGGGGGGGTGGTTGTCCCGGGGTTTGGTGGCTTGGGTGGTGTTGTCCGGGGGGTGATGTCCAAGGGGGGGGGGGCTATCTAGGGGGCTACCCAGGGGGAAGTGGGGGATATTCAGGGGGGTGGCTATATTTGGTGAGTGTGTGGAGCTATCCGGGGATGGGGGCGTCCAAGGGGGTAGTCTGGGGGGGGGTTGTCCAAGGGTGGGGGTGGGGAGTGGGGGATGTTTGGGAGGAGTTTGGGGGGGGGGTCTATAAAAGGGGGATTCAGATTAGGGACTGGGGGTGATGTCTGGTGGGGGGGATTTTAAGGTGGGGGCAGTGCTGGGGGGGGGGGGTGGGAGTGGGGCTGTCTGCGGGGAGTTATTTGGGGGGGGGGGGGGTCTTGGGGGGGGGGGTGGGGGCTGCAGGGGGTTGAGAGGGGGTGTCCACAGGGAGGGTTTGGGGGATATTCTATATAGAACATTACATAATAGAGTTCAATGCCAAGAGAATGTAGCTGAATGGTTGACCAAACCACTTTCCAAACCACCTTATCGCGTACATGAAACACATTCGGTCACTACTATAATAGATTAGGGATCCTAATGGCCTAAAGTAAAAATTGGCCTAATGTCCAATTGGATAAATAGAGACTTTTCCAAATTCCCAAATTCCTAAATGGCCAAATGCCCTAAAGGCATAACTCCCTAACACCCTAATGCCCTAACAACCTAACACCTTATGTAACGCCCCGACCCTAGTTGCCTAGTGTCGGTGCATTATTACATAACATTGGCATGATCACAAGAAAGATCAAATCTCGAAAGACCGATTGGTTTAGTAGCCTTGGAAACACTAGATATATTCATAAGTCTTACATTACATCATAAAATGAAAAACTAATACAACAACATATTGTCTCCATAATCCACACTCATATCCCCACATAATATCCCTGCAGGTCATTCATAATTTACTTCTTCACTTACTGGGAAAAATAAAACATAGAAAAGGGGTGAGCTCAAATGCCCAGTAAGGATAACAATATAGCGGAAACTTTCATAAATAAGAATAAACATTTAAAGCAATGTATAACTAAAACAAAATCCTTTCAAACATGAACTTTCAACATGGTATGGAATAAATAAAATGAAATAATTCCATTTACTTATTCACATGGATATTCTACTAATCGAATAATCACATGAAAAAATCAATAACCACTTTCATAATGTTGGAATTCATAATGCCAAACTATCATAACCACATAGCCAAGGCCTCGTGCCAAGACTACAAATAAGATTTTGTCAATTCCTTGTGCCAAGACACTAGTTTGTCTCATGATACCTATCGATGTAATATTTTTAGAAGATACTTATGTTTAAAATTGTTAAAAAGTACTCCAGTGTTTTTATGAAATCATTATGCAAGCTTCTGAAAATAAATAACTAATTCGGAGACTGCTCGACTAATTATAGGCCATGATGGGTCCACTCCCAATCCCTTCCTATCTACCACACTCGAGAGTCAGGTTTTCTGAAAACATTTTGAAGCTTGCATTAAATACGTATACATTTGCACTGGATTTTCATATTTTTGAGAGAAATATATCTTTTTTTGAAATCATTTAAAAGTCACATAATTATAAAAGAAAACATTTACTTTGAAAATATCCTTATAAGCATGTAAGGGAAGCTTCTAAGATTTTATAATAGCGGAAAATAACCGCACTCACCGTATAAGTTAAAAAAAACATTCTTACCTTAATTCTGTCGAAAAGGTTAAAAAGCACCTTGTTTGGAAAACAACGGAAAGATTCCTTTATAAAACTCTTATAAAAAGTCAAACAAGGGTATAAATGACTTTAAACCATATTCTAGTAAATAGTAAAAATGTTTTGAAATACATTTTGAAGAAACATGGATGTGGATGATAACGAGATCCCAGTAGACTATTACGTATAAACAACCTCGGATAATGAAGAGATTGTGAAATAACCCTTACCAATTTGGTAACTTATGAAACATACAACCCATAAAAGAGGTATCATACAATGAATCTGTAAATACACATAAATTAGAGTGTATTACACAAAGAATATAATTATGGGCAGTACATACACCACACAAAAGGTGATGGTGGCAATATGGCATGAATCTCACGGGAATAAGGAGTGAGATGAAAACCCCTTACCATGTTAATCAACTGAGTCATATGGACAAAAGTTAATAACCACCAAATGATTTACAGAATAGCATGAATATAAAGAGAATCATGATAATATATATCAAATGGTAGTATACAATACACCACTTTCAATAATTTAGTGGCGAACAATGGAAATCTCACGGAATTGAATGTGAGATAAGAAAATCCCTTACCTTGTACATTTCCTTGGATGGGGTAGGTTAACCTCCTGTATAATGGTGAAATAATAATTATTAAATTATACAAGAATCATATATATATATATGATATCATATATGATCTTTTAACATTGATTTGTTAATAATATCTTAGAATTATCGTCATTTCGGGTGTTAACGTACTCGTTTTCATTTATATGTTTTGTTATATAAGACATGTTTGTAATGGATAGGTTGTATATTATTCATATCCAGAATGATATCAAGTCCTTAAATATCATTTTTAAATCATCAAATGATAATTATACTTGAATGGATACGATGGAGAATGAATCTCATCGCGTTCGTGGAGACGGTAGTCCGTACGTACGCACGAGCGACAATATCATTCTTTTGATATTAAAATAATATATAAATGGATGGTATATCATATATACAGAATCATTAACATGTTATATTTATTATTTACATGAGTTACACATCATTATTATACCCATACAAATAATAATATATTGAATAACAATTACACCACGATGTGGAGACGGTAAGCCGTACGTACGCACGTATAGTGACATGTTATTCAAAGGGTGGATAGAATACTGAATATGGTTGTACCATATTTATAATAACATCACAGTATATGTAAGATACTGGATTTATTATTTTAGAATGGTAAGAACAAAGAAAGAAGAAGTGGAAGAAGAAAGGAACTTGAAAAGGGGTGGTGAAAACATTACCTCTTCTTCGGGTTCTTCCTTTTGATTTGATCAAAAGGGCTCCTTAGGTTGGCTTTCTGATCAAAATAAGGACTCTAGGTTGTAGTGAGGGATGTTGGGAGAGTATTTGGGCAGAGTTTGGCCGAACCAAAAGGCTTTGAAGGTGTGAAGAAATGAGAAGGAGGAGTGCCCTTTTATAAGAGGGGTGAGGGGCACCTTTGGAAAAGCTAGAAATATTAATTTATAATAAATTCATATTCGGTTTCTAATGGATCTAAAGTTGATTATTCAAAGTTTAAGGTGGGTATAGGTCGAAAACCACTCAAAAAATAGAATTTAGATAGGTTTGGGTACTTATATTAACCTTATCTTTAAGTATTAACTCTAAGTTAATTAGTTTCACTTTTACAATGTCTCTTTGTATGTTTATATAATGTGGTTAATAAACGTACTATATACATCCAAGAGACCCCCAAGTGGTCCATTAATGATGAAACTATCATGATATAAGTCTCTTTTCCGAACCTTATATTTTTAGGAATTTAATATCAATTAATAATATAATATTTGTTTTAAGAACTCTTTTATGTCAATTTTGACACTATTCAATAGTTGGTTTTTTTGAAACTCATAACAGATTGATTACTTAGAAAAAAGTCAATTAAATCAATCCTAATATATCATATTATCCTATAAAATTAATTTAATTCATTAAAATTTTCATATTATATTTATTTGGGTATTTATAATAATAATTATTTTAATTTTTCACTATTATAGTAATTACTGCATCATCATTGTGTCATAAATAAAATAACTTATTTAATGTCTAAAAATTATAAATAAAATATAATTATGTATGAAATCTTTTTATATTTATAATTAATATTTATAATCTAAAATCCAACATATATAACCCTATGTAACAATTGTTTTTCTAAAAGATATATGCTTGTGTCATTTTTGTATTCATTTTAACTTAATTAAAATAAAGTGTCATTATCACTTACAAGTGGATCCATGGGGTCCCAAAATCGACCCAAAGATGCCCATGGTCGACCATGTATCAACCAATAGGGTTAAGACACGTTTTAGGGTAATTTAGTATTATTATAATATTATTTTTTAACCCTTATTTACCGGATTTACCCTTAACCATGGTAAATAAAATATTTACCGCAGTAATTAATCAAAATGTCTAAAAATAAAAGTTACCTATTTACACAATTTGAACATCCTGATTCCAAATATGGAATCCATTTTCCTAAATTCAAAACACAGAAGTGGCAGAAGTTAATTTAAAATTAATTCCCGCTGTCAAAACAAAAAGCGTGTTTTTAAGAGATAATAACTATCAAAAGATTGACACTTGTTTATGTTCGGTTTAATTGTAAAATTATGTCCAATGACCAACATTATATTAAATGGTAAAAATATTTTCTAAATATACTTTAAAACTACTAAAATTCATAATTTATCACTATTAATTATTTTGATTAAAAAAGTTGTTTTTAATTAAAATTTAGTAATTTTCACTATTCATCAAAATATGAAAGTTATCCGAAAAGTACCAAAATTTCACCTTAGGCTAAATTAGATATTCCGAATCCAAAAATGAAGTCCATTTTAAAATATAAAATATATATAATTTCAAAAAGTAGGTATTACTATTCATAACGGCTAGTTTGATTGGTTATGGTGTGTTAGAACTCGGTGTTGCGTACAACACACGCTACTGTTTTATTCAAAGGAAAGCGTACCGTGGAAGCTTGGGATGTTTTATTTTAAATTTTTTGATGTCCCCGTTTAGTCAAAAAGTTTAAAATATTTTATTTAAAGAGGGTTTACTATTAAAAGTTGGTAAAACTGCAATAATGAAAATGAATTTGTTCTTACATTATGTCTAAGAAACTCATAATATGGATTCTAAAATTATAAGGATTATATAAAGTTTAAAATTTAGTTAATACTATTCATAACCTCTTTTGAACGGCTTGTTTGGTAAGTCATGGTGCGCTTGAACTCGGTGTTGCGTGTAGTGCAAGTTATTGAATTATTTTGATGAAATAACACACTATGAAATCTTGGGGTGTTACATTCTCCCCTCCTTCAATAAATTGCGTCCTCGCAATTTGAAATTGTTCTTCGAAAATAAAAGGTTGAAAATAGAAAATATATTTGTGGGAAAACCCACATCGGAAATTGGGTTACTAAAATTTAGTCTTAATATGAGGAAAAGAGAAATGAAAGGGTCACCACCAAATTATGATCTCGATTAGGAGACCACTGGTGGTAATTAGAGACATATAATTGGAGGAAAAACATAAATATTTACA
Organism: Viscum album; assembly: GCA_963277665.1. Lineage (NCBI taxonomy): Eukaryota > Viridiplantae > Streptophyta > Magnoliopsida > Santalales > Viscaceae > Viscum > Viscum album. The sequence continues at coordinate 1,945,015,752 of OY728160.1, forward strand.
GTTAGTGATTGAGGTCATCAATCACAAACAAGTATAGAATTGAGGTCCTTAAACTCATCAATCTATGATGATTTGAAGTACCATCTGTTCAACAAAATATAGGGTATTGGGATAACACATTTTTGATGTTTCAAAATATCTTAGTTGAAATCCCACATCGAAAAATGAATTAATGAGGCCTCTATTTAAAATAAAGAGTAGAAAGTATGAAGATTACCGAAAATAACACATACTAGGGTTCCATGTTGGAAAATATGGATATGGAAGAGAAATCTAACCATCAATTATCTGATGGAGAGTGGTAGAGAACATGGCTATGAAAAGGCCAACAATCCCAAAGCCATAAATTAGTGATGATTTAAGGTACCATCTAGGAAAACATTTTTGTTCTAAGTTTCTTTTATTAATTTTGAGGAATTTATTTATGAGATTGGCTAAGATCATAAGGAGATATTTATAATTAGAGTTTTATCCATTAATAAATTTCTACCACAAACTCATCTTTCACTCTAAAAGATAATAGAATGTAATTTTTTTTTCTATACTATTCGTACAGAGTTCCAAAATAAATAAATTTATAATTCATCTACCAGATATTTTAAAAAAAACTACATTATTTAATCTAGGACATCTCGTGGGCCAGTGGTAGGTGATACACCCTTGTCGCCCTTCGGTTGCGGGTTCAAGTCTCGCAGCCTTGCCGGATGCGACGAGTTGCCGCCCAACCTCCGGGTTGTCCTTTTATGGCAATCTAAAATAATCCAAACTAGAACTATCCAAAATAATTCTGTCCAAACTCACAGTCCAACATTTATAAGGAAGGTAAATATTATGTAGATCCTTTTTACCCCGTAATAGCTTATGAATACCTTCATCATGTATTCTTTTAATAAACTGAAACATCCTGAATTGCCATATTCCTTATTGATTACACTCATTCTACCTTATTCCATATAGAATACTAGATATACTTCATCAATCCAAATATGTTTTAAACCCCAACAATGATGGAATATACAAATCATTAATCAGTTCCAAGGTAGTCAAGAATATCCAATATAATTTTTCCAAAATAATCATGTATTATTCGAAAATCACTACCTCAGTATCAGAACTATATTATGGTTTATAATTCTCTTAACCATATATTTTCCAAAAATTTATCCTTCTATTGAGTCACTTTTCTTTGTTCCACACAATCTCAAGTCCTTAATGAAATAGTACTGCAGTACAATCCTTATATACTCCATAATTATTATAACAAGTAAATTGTTGATACAACCCTCAATTGACATAATCAACATAAGAACTCTAATCATTCCTCTTCATCTGTGGTAGTATCATAACTTGATTATTATCCAATAACATCATTTGTAGCATAGTCTGATGACTGGGACATAGGTTCGCGTAGTGTCCAAACTCCTTGCAAATGAAGCATTGTACATTTGAAACCATTTTCTTACCCTTGCAGTCACTTACTTTGTGCCCTTTTCCTCCACACTTATAACAAACTCCCATTCCTTTCAGGCAAGTTCCAGGGTGTTTCTTTCCACAGTTACCACATATGGGAAAATTCTTCTTTTCCCTCTTCCCTTTATCTATCTTTCTCTCTTCCATCCTTTTCTTCTCTTGCTTCCCTTCAAAGCCATAGGACTCAGTAAACACTTTACTTATCTTAACAACACATGATATTATTTCTTCATATGATGATAATACATGGGAGACTATTTCTCTTATAAATTATAGCTTAAGACCACGAAAGATATGATCCTTCCTTCTCTTTGGATCATGTGCATTTCTGGAGTTCTCATTCCTTCTACTGGGCGCAATTTCTAAACAATGGCATACATTAGATTAGTTTATGAATAACAATACCTAATCCCAAACTTGTAAAACACATAACATAAATTAAATAGTTTATGGATATAATCCATAATCATAAAAATTTCTCCTTTGAGGAAGTATATACTCATAAACCCTTCATAATGATTTGTAAGGAAAATGAGAGTTATCCTAAGCATATCCCCCGGGAGTGTCGTAACCAAGAGTGCAGCAAGGCCCGTTGTCGTGCACCAGTTCCCGTTCGAGTCTAGCTCAAAGTGGTGTTTTCGGGTTTTACCCCTAGGTACATCTGTGCCAGAGCCGCCTCTACCTGCTCGTATCCAGACAGGGATGTATTGCTCGGAAAACTCACAAAATCTCTACAATACCAAAATTCTAGGAATTTCTTCTATACTAATCCTCAAAGTTCATCTTAGGTCTACGTGCTCTAATCAGAGTTTATCTAAATCTAGCTTCCAAGGTTTGTACTAAACTTTCTCTGATACCAACTGTAACACCCCGACCCTAGTTGCCCAGAGTCGGTGCATTATTACATAACATTGGCATGATCACAAGAAAGATCAAATCTCGAAAGACCGATTGGTTTAGTAGCCTTGGAAACACTAGATATATTCATAAGTCTTACATTACATCATAAAATGAAAAACTACTACAACAACATATTGTCTCCATAATCCACACTCATATCCCCACATAATATCCCTGCAGGTCATTCATAATTTACTTCTTCACTTCCTGGGAAAAATAAAACATAGAAAAGGGGTGAGCTCAAATGCCCAGTAAGGATAACAATATAGCGGAAACTTTCATAAATAAGAATAAACATTTAAGGCAATGTATAACTAAAACAAAAGCCTTTCAAACATGAACTTTCAACATGGTATGGAATAAATAAAATGAAATAATTCCATTTACTTATTCACATGGATATTCTACTAATCGAATAATCACATGCAAAAATCAATAACCAATTTCATAATGTTGGAATGCATAATGCCAGACTATCATAACCACATAGCCAAGGCCTCATGCCAAGTCTAAAAATAAGATTTTGTCAAGGCCTTGTGCCAAGACACTATTTTGTCTCATGAGACCTACTGATGTAATATTTTTAGAAGATACTTATGTTTAAAATTGTTAAAAAGTACTCCAGTGTTTTTATGAAATCATTATGCAAGCTTCTGAAAACAAAATAACTAATTCGGAGACTGCTCGACTAATTATAGGCCATGATGGGTCCACTCCCAATCCCTTCCTATCTACCACACTCGAGAGTTAGGTTTTCTGAAAACATTTTTAAGCTTGCGATAAATACGTATACATTTGCACTGGATTTTCATATTTTTGAGAGAAATATCTCTTTTTTTGAAATCATTTAAAAGTCACATAATTATAAAAGAAAACATTTACTTTGAAAATATCCTTATAAGCTTGTAAGGGAAGCTTCTAAGATTTTATAACAGTGGAAAATAACCGCACTCGCCGTATAAGTTAAAAAAAACATTCTTACCTTAATTCTGTCGAAAAGGTTAAAAAGCACCTTGTTTGGAAAATGGCGGAAAGATTCCTTTATAAACCTCTTATAAAAAGTCAAACAAGGGTATAAATGACTTTAAACCATATTCTAGAAAATAGTAAAAATGTTTTGAAATACATTTTGAAGAAACATGGATGTGGATGATAACGAGATCCTAGTAGATTATTACGTATAAACAACCTCGGAGAATGAAGAGATTGTGAAATAACCCTTACCAATTTGGTAAATTATGAAACATACAACCCATAAAAGAGGTATCATACAATGAATATGTAAATACACATAAATTAGAGTGTATTACACAAAGAATATAATTATGGGCAGTACATACACCACACAAAAGGCGATGGTGGCAATATGGCATGAATCTCACGGGAATAAGGAGTGAGATGAAAACCCCTTACCACGTTAATCAACTGAGTCATATGGACAAAAGTTAATAACCACCAAATGATTTACAGAATAGCATGAATATAAAGAGAATCATGATAATATATATCAAATGGTAGTATACAATACCCCACTTTCAATAATTTAGTGGCGAACAATGGAAATCTCACGGAATTGAATGTGAGATAAGAAAATCCCTTACCTTGTACTTTTCCGTGGATGGGGTAGGTTAACCTCATATATAATGGTGAAATAATTGTTATTAAATTATACAAGAATAATATATATATATATATATATATGATATCATATATGATCTTTTAACATTGATTTGTTAATAATATCTTAGAATTATCGTCGTTTCGGGTGTTAACGTACTCGTTTTCTTTTATATGTTTTGTTATATAAGACATGTTTTTAATGGATAGGTTGTATATTATTCATATCCATAATGATATCAAGTCCTTAAACATCATTTTTAAATCATCAAATGATAATTATACTTGAATGGATTCGATGGAGAATGAATCTCATCGCGTTCGTGGAGACGGTAGTCCGTACGTACGCACGAGCGACAATATCATTCTTTTGATATTAAAATAATATATAAATGGATGGTATATCATATATAAAGAATCATTAACATGTTATATTTATTATTTACAAGAGTTACAAATCATTATTATACCCATCCAAATAATAATATATTGAATAACAATTACACCACGACGTGGAGACGGTAAGCCGTACGTACACACGTATGGTGACATGTTATTCAAAGGGTGGATAGAATAATGAATATGGTTGTACCATATTTATAATAACATAAAAGTATATGTAAGATACTAGATTTATTATTTTAGAATGGTAAGAACAAAGAAAGAAGAAGTGGAAGAAGAAAGGAACTTGAAAAGGGGTGGTGAAAACATTACCTCTTCTTCGGGTTCTTCCTTTTGATTTGATCAAAAGGGATCCGTAGGTTGGCTTTATGATCAAACTAATGACTCTAGGTTGTAGTGAGGGATGTTGAGAGAGTATTTGGTCAGAGTTTGGCCGAACAAAAAGGCTTTTAAGGTGTGAATAAATGAGAAGGAGGAGTTCCCTTTTATAAGAGGGGTGAGGGGCACCTTTGGAAAAGCTAGAAATATTAATTTATAATAAATTCATATTCGGTTTCTAATGGCTCCAAAGTTGATTATTAAAAGGTTAAGGTGGGGATAGGTCGAAAACCACTCAACCAATAGAATTTATAAAGGTTTGGGTACATATATTAACCTTATCTTTAAGTATTAACTCTAAGTTAATTAGTTTCACTTTTTCAATGTCTCTTTGTATTTTTATATAATATGGTTAATAAAATTAATATATAAATCCATGCGACCCCCAAGTGGTCCATTAATGATGAACCTATCATGATATAAGTCTCTTGTCCAAACCATAGATTTTTAGGAATTTAATATCAATTAATAATATAATATTTGTTTTAAGAACTCTTTTATGTCAATTTTGACACTATTCAATAGTTGATTTTTGTGAAACTCATAACAGATTGATTACTTCGAACAAAGTCAGCTAAATCAATCCTAATATATCATATTATCCTAGAAAATTAGTTTAATTCATTAAAAGTTTCATATTATATTTATTTGGGTATTTATAATATCAATTATTTTAATTTTTTACTATTATAGTAATTACTGCATCATCATTGTGTCATAAATAAAATAAATTATTTAATGTCTAAAAATTATAAATAAAATATAATTATGTAGGAAATCTTTTTATCTTTATAATGAATATTTATAATCTAAAATCCAACATATATAACCCTATTTAACAATTGTTTTTCTAAAAGATATATTCTTGTGTCATTTTTGTATTCATTTTAACTTAATTAAAATAAAGTGTCATTATCACTTACAAGTGGATCCATGGGCTCCCAAAATCGACCCAAATATGCCCATGGTCGACCATGTATCAACCAATAGGGTTAAGACACGTTTTAGGGTAATTTAGTATTATTATAATATTATTTTTTAACCCTTATTTACCGGATTTACCCTTAACCATGGTAAATAAAATATTAACCGCAGTAATTATTAAAAATGTCTAAAAATAAAAGTTACCTATTTACACAATTTGAACATCCTGAATCCAAATATGGAATCCATTTTCCTAAATTCAAAACACAGAAGTGGCACAAATTAATTTAAAATTAATTCCTGCTGTCAAAACAAAAAGCGTGTTTTTAAGAGATAATAACTATCAAAAGATTGACACTTGTTTATGTTCGGTTTAATTGTAAAATTATGTCCAATGACCAACATTATATTAAATGGTAAAAATATATTCTAAATATACTTTAAAACTACTAAAATTCATAATTTATCACTATTAATTATTTTGATTAAAAAAGTTGTTTTTAATTAAAATTTAGTAATTTTCACTATTCATCAAAATATGAAAGTTATCCGAAAAGTACCAAAATTTCACCTTAGGCTAAATTAGATATTCCAAATCCAAAAATGAAGTCCATTTTAAAATATAAAATATATATAATTTCAAAAAGTAGGTATTACTATTCATAACGGCTAGTTTGATTGGTTATGGTGTGTTAGAACTCGGTGTTGCGTACAACTCACGCTACTGTTTTATTCAAAGGAAAGCATACCGTGGAAGCTTGGGATGTTTTATTTTAAATTTTTTGATGTCCCCATTTAGTCAAAAAGTTTAAAATATTTTATTTAAAAAGGGTTCACTATTAAAAGTTGGTAAAACTGCAATACTGAAAATGAATTTGTTCTTACATTATGTCTAAGAAACTCATAATATGGATTCTAAAATTATAAGGATTATATATAGTTTAAAATTTAGTTAATACTATTCATAACCTCTTTTGAACAGCTTGTTTGGTAAGTCATGGTGCGCTTGAACTCGGTGTTGCGTGTAGTGCAAGTTATTGAATTATTTTGAAGAAATAACACACTATGAAATCTTGGGGTGTTACATTCTCCCCTCCTTCAATAAATTGCGTCCTCGCAATTTGAAATTGTTCTTCGAAAATAAAAGGTTGAAAATAGAAAATATATTTGTGGGAAAACCCACATCGGAAATTGGGTTACTAAAATTTAGTCTTAATATGAGGAAAAGAGAAATGAAAGGGTCACCACCAAATTATGATCTCGATTAGGAGAACATTGGTGGTAATTAGAGACATATAATTGGAGGAAAAACGTAAATATTTATAGGTAGTGATTGAGGTCATCAATCACAAACAAGTATAAAATTGAGGTCCTTAAAATCATCAATCTATGATGATTTGAAGTACCATCGGTTCAACAAAATATAGGGTATTGGGATAACACATTTTTGACGTTTCAAAATATCTTAGTTGAAATCCCACATCGAAAAATGAATTAATGAGGCCTCTATTTAAAATAAAGAGTGGAAAGTATGAAGATTACCGAAAATAACACATACTAGGGTTCCATGTTGGAAAATATGGATATGGAAGATAAATCTAACCATCAATTATTTGATGGAGAGTGGTAGAGAACATGGCTATGAAAAGGCCAACAATCCCAAAGCCATAAATTAGTGATGATTTAAGGTACCATCTAGGACAACATTTTTGTTCTAAGTTTCTTTTATTAATGTTGATGAATTTATTTATGAGATTGGCTAAGATCATAAGGAGATATTTATAATTAGAGTTTTATCCATTAATAAATTTCTACCACAAACTCATATTTCACTCTAAAAGATAATAGAATGTAATTTTTTTTTCTATACTATTCGTACAGAGTTCCAAAATAAATAAATTTATAATTGATCTACCAGATCTTTTAAAAAAAACTACATTATTTAATCTAGGACATCTCTTGGGACAGTGGTAGGTGATACACCCTTGTCGCCCTTCGGTTGCGGGTTCAAGTCTCACAGCCTTGCCGGATGCGACGAGTTGCCGCCCGACCTCCGGGTTGTCCTTTTATGGCAATCCAAAATAATCCAAACTAGAACTATCCAAAATAATTTTGTCCAAACTCACAATACAACATTTATAAGGAAGGTAAACATTATGTAGATTATTTTTACCCCGTAATAGCTTATGAATACCTTCATCATGTATTTTTTAATACACTGAAACATCCTGAATTACCATATTCCTTATTGATTACACTCATTCTCCCTTATTCCATATAGAATTCTAGATATACTTCATCAATCCAAATATGTTTTAAACCCCAACAATGATAGAATATACAAATCATTAATCAGTTCCAAGTTAGTCAAGAATATCCAATATAATTTTTCCAAAATAATCATGTTTTATTCAAAAATCACTACCTCGGTGTCAGAACTATATTATGGTTTATGATTCTCTCAACCATATATTTTCCAAAAATTTATCCTGCTATTGAGTCACTTTTCTTTGTTCCACACAATCTCAAGTCCTTAATGAAATAGTACTGCAGTACAATCCTTATATACTCCATAATTATTATAATAAGTAAATTGTTGATACAACACTCAATTGACATAATCAACATAAGAACACTAATCATTCCTCTTCATCTATGGTAGTATCATAACTTGATTATTATCCAATAACATCATTTGTAGCATAGTCTGATGACTGGGACATAGGTTCGCGTAGTGTCCAAACTCCTTGCAAATGAAGCATTGTACATTTGAAACCATTTTCTTACCCTTGCAGTCACGTACTTTGTGCCCTTTTCCTCCACACTTATAACAAACTCCCATTCCTTTCAGGAAAGTTCCAGGGTGTTTCTTTCCACAGTTACCACAAATGGGAAAATTCTTCTTTTCCCTCTTCCCTTTATCCATCTTTCTCTCTTCCATCCTTTTCTTCTCTTGCTTCCCTTCAAAGCCATAGGACACAGTAAACTCTTTACTTATCTTATCAACACATGATATTATTTCTTCATATGATGATAATACATGGGAGACTATTTCTCTTATAAATTATAGCTTAAGACCATGAAAGATATGATCCTTCCTTCTCTTTGGATCATGTGCATTTCTGGAGTTCTCATTCCTTCTACTGGGCGCCATTTCTAAACAATGGCATACATTAGATTAGTTTATGAATAACAATACCTAATCCCAAACTTGTAAAACACATAACATAAATTAAATAGTTTATGGATATAATCCATAATCATAAAAATGTCTCCTTTGAGGAAGTATATACTCATAAACCCTTCATAATGATTTGTAAGGAAAATGAGAGTTATCCTAAGCATATCCCCTGGGAGTGTCGTAACCAAGAGTGCAGCAAGGCCCGTTGTCGTGCATCAGTTCCCGTTCGAGTCTAGCTCAAAGCGGTGTTTTCGGGTTTTACCCCTAGGTACATATGTACCAGAGCCGCCTCTACCTGCTCGTATCCAGACAGGGATGTATTTCTTGGAAAACTCACAAAATCTCTACAATACCAAAATTCTAGGAAGTTCTTCTATACTAATCCTCAAAGTTCATCTTAGGTCTACGTGCTCTAATCAGAGTTTATCTAAATCTAGATTCCAAGGTTTGTACTAAACTTCCTCTGATACCAACTGTAACGCCCCGATCCTAGTTGCCCAGAGTCGGTGCATTATTACATAACATTGGCATGATCACAAGAAAGATCAAATCTCGAAAGACCGATTGGTTTAGTAGCCTTGGAAACACTAGATATATTCATAAGTCTTACATTACATCATAAAATGAAAAACTACTACAACAACATATTGTCTCTATAATCCACACTCATATCCCCACATAATATCCCTGCAGGTCATTCATAATTTACTTCTTCACTTCCTGGGAAAAATAAAACATAGAAAAGGGGTGAGCTCAAATGCCCAGTAAGGATAACAATATAGCGGCAACTTTCATAAATAAGAATAAACATTTAAGGCAATGTATAACTAAAACAAAAGCCTTTCAAACATGAACTTTCAACATGGTATGGCATAAATAAAATGAAATTATGCCATTTACTTATTCACATGGATATTCTACTAATCGAATAATCACATTAAAAAATCAATAACCACTTTCATAATGTTGGAATGCATAATGCCAGACTATCATAACCACATAGCCAAGGCCTCGTGCCAAGACTACAAATAAGATTTTGTCAAGGCCTTGTTCCAAGACACTAGTTTGTCTCATGAGACCTACCGATGTAATATTTTTAGAAGATACTTATGTTTAAAATTGTTAAAAAGTACTCCATTGTTTTTATGAAATCATTATGCAAGCTTCTGAAAACAAAATAACTAATTCGGAGACTGCTCGACTAATTATAGGCCATGATGGATCCACTCCCAATCCCTTCCTATCTACCACACTTGAGAGTTAGGTTTTCTGAAAACATTTTGAAGCTTGTGTTAAATACGTATACATTTGCACTGGATTTTCATATTTTTGAGAGAAATATCTCTTTTTTTTTAAATCATTTAAAAGTCACATAATTATAAAATAAAACATTTAATTTGAAAATATCCTTATAAGCTTCTAATGGAAGCTTCTAAGATTTTATAACAGCGGAAAATAACCGCACTCGCCGTATAAGTTAAAAAAAACATTCTTACATTAATTCTGTCGAAAAGGTTAAAAAGCACCTTGTTTGGAAAACGGCGGAAAGATTCCTTTATAAACCTCTTATAAAAAGTCAAACAAGGGTATAAATGACTAACCCATATTCTAGTAAATAGTGAAAATGTTTTGAAATACATTTTGAAGAAACATGGATGTGGATGATAACGAGATCCCAGTTGATTATTACGTATAAACAACCTCGGATAATGAAGAGATTGTGAAATAACCCTTACCAATTTGGTAACTTATTAAACATACAACCCATAAAAGAGGTATCATACAATGAATATGTAAATACACATAAATTAGAGTGTATTAGACAAAGAATATAATTATGGGCAGTACATACACCACACAAAAGGTGATGGTGGCAATATGACATTAATCTCACGGGAATAAGGAGTGAGATGAAAACCCCTTACCACTTTAATCAACTGAGTCGTATGGAAAAAAGTTAATAACCACCAAATGATTTACAGAATAGCATGAATATAAAGATAATCATGATAATATATATCAAATGGTAGTATACAATACACCACTTTCAATAATTTAGTGGCGAACAATGGAAATCTCACGGAATTGAATGTGAGATAAGAAAATACCTTACCTTGTACTTTTCCTTGGATGAGGTAGGTTAACCTCCTGTATAATGGTGAAATAATTGTTATTAAATTATACAAGAATAATATATATATATATATATATGATATCATATATGATCTTTTAACATTGATTTGTTAATAATATCTTAGAATTATCGTCGTTTCAGGTGTTAACGTACTCGTTTTCTTTTATATGTTTTGTTATATAAGACATGTTTGTAATGGATAGGTTGTATATTATTCATATCCAGAATTATATCAAGTCCTTAAACATCATTTTTAAATCATCAAATGATAATTATACTTGAATGGATACGATGGAGAATGAATCTCATCGCGTTCGTGGAGACGGTAGTCCGTACGTACGCACGAGCGACAATATCATTTTTTGATATAAAAATAATATATAAATGGATGGTATATCATATATACAGAATCATTAACATGTTATATTTATTATTTACATGATTTACACATCATTATTATACCCATCCAAATAATAATATATTGAATAACAATTACACCACGACGTGGAGACGGTAAGCCGTACGTACGCATGTATGGTGACATGTTATTCAAAGGGTGGATAGAATACTGAATATGGTTGTACCATATTTATAATAACATCACAGTATATGTAATATACTGGAGTTATTATTTTATAATGGTAAGAACAAAGAAAGAAGAAGTGGAAGAAGAAAGGAACTTGAAAAGGGGTGGTGAAAACATTACCTCTTCTTCGGGTTCTTCCTTTTGATTTGATCAAAAGTACTCCTTAGGTTGGATTTATGATCAAACTATGGCCTCTAGGTTGTAGTGAGGGATGTTGGGAGAGTATTTGGGCAGAGTTTTTCCGAACCAAAAGGCTTTTAAGGTGTGAAGAAATGAGAAGGAGGAGTGCCCTTTTATAAGAGGGGTGAGGGGCACCTTTGGAAAAGCTAGAAATATTAATTTATAATAAATTCATATTCGGTTTCTAATGGCTCCAAAGTTGATTATTCAAAGTTTAAGGTGGTTATAGGTCTAAAAACACTCAACCAATAGAATTTATACAGGTTTGGGTACTTATATTAACCTTATCTTTAAGTATTAACTCTAAGTTAATTAGTTTCACTTTTACAATGTCTCTTTGTATTTTTATATAATATGGTTAATAAACTTACTATATACATCCAAGAGACCCCCAAGTGGTCCATTAATGATGAACCTATCATGATATAAGTCTCTTGTCCGAGCCTTAGATTTTTAGGAATTTAATGTCAATTAATAATATAATATTTGTTTTAAGAACTCTTTTATGTCAATTTTGACACTATTCAATAGTTGATTTTTGTGAAACTCATAACAGATTTATTACTTCGAAAAAAGTCAATTAAAGAAATCCTAATATATCATATTATCCTATAAAATTAGTTTAATTCATTAAAATTTCATATTATATTTATTTGGGTATTTATAATATCAATTATTTTTAATTTTCACTATTATAGTAATTACTGAATCATCATTGTGTCATAAATAAAATAAATTATTTAATGTCTAAAAATTATAAATAAACTATAATTATGTAGTAAATCTTTTTATCTTTCTAATTAATATTTATAATCTAAATTCCAACATATATAACCCTATGTAACAATTGTTTTTCTAAAAGATATATGCTTGTGTCATTTTTGTATTCATTTTAACTTAATTAAAATAAAGTGTCATTATCACTTACAAGTGGATCCATGGGGTCCCAAAATCGACCCAAAGATTCCCATGGTAGACCATGTATCAACCAATAGGGTTAAGACACGTTTTAGGGTAATTTAGTATTATTATAATATTATTTTTTAACCCTTATTTACCGGATTTACCCTTAACCATGGTAAATAAAATATTTACCGTAGTAATTATTCAAAATGTCTAAAAATAAAAGTTACCTATTTACACAATTTGAACATCCTGATTCCAAATATGGAATCCATTTTCCTAAATTCAAAACACATAAGTGGCATAAATTAATTTAAAATTAATTCCCGCTGTCAAAACAAAAAGCGTGTTTTTAAGAGATAATAACTATCAAAAGATTGACACTTGTTTATGTTCGGTTTAATTGTAAAATTATGTCCAATGACCAACATTATATTAAATGTTAAAAATATATTCTAAATTTACTTTAAAACTACTAAAATTCATAATTTATCACTATTAATTATTTTGATTAAAAAAGTTGTTTTTAGTTAAAATTTAGTAATTTTCACTATTCATCAAAATATGAAAGTTATCCGAAAAGTACCAAAATTTCACCTTAGGCTAAATTAGATATTCCGAATCCAAAAATGAAGTCCATTTTAAAATATAAAATATATATAATTTCAAAAAGTAGGTATTACTATTCATAACGGCTAGTTTGATTGGTTATGGTGTGTTAGAACTCGGTGTTGCGTACAACACACGCTACTGTTTTATTCAAAGGAAAGCGTACAGTGGAAGCTTGGGATGTTTTATTTTAAATTTTTTGATGTCCCCATTTAGTCAAAAATTTTAAAATATTTTATTTAAAAAGGGTTCACTATTAAAAGTTGGTAAAACTGCAATACTAAAAAAGAATTTGTTCTTACATTATGTCTAAGAAACTCATAATATGGATTCTAAAATTATAAGGATTATATAAAGTTTAAAATTTAGTTAATACTATTAATAACCTCTTTTGAACGGCTTTTTTGGTATGTCATGGTGCGCTTGAACTCGGTGTTGCGTGTAGTGCAAGTTATTGAATTATTTTGAAGAAATAACACACTATGAAATCTTGGGGTGTTACACCTTAACGCCCTATCACCCAAACGGCCTAACGACTAATGGAAAAACTGTACAAATGGACCACGTTGCTAATTTCCTATTGTTTTAATTACCTAATGTCCTATTGTCCTAATTGAATATTAGCATATTGGCTTAATGACCAAATGACCTAATGACATATTAGACTATTGGCCTAATTTCCAATTGGCTAAATGGAGACTTGGCCAATTTTCCAAAATCACAAATCCAAAATGGACAAACTCCCTAATGGCCTAACGCCCTAATAGACTAATGACCTAATGGCCTAACACCCTAACAACCTTACACCTTAACTCCCTAAAGGCCTAACGCCCTAATGCCCTAATGGCCAAATGCCCTAATGACAAAATGCTGTAACGGTCAAATGCCCTAACAGCCTAATGGCCCAATGGCCAAATGGTCCAACTAAATAATGTCCCATTGACCTAATGGACCAACGACCTAATGTCCCAACAGTCTAATGGACCAAAGTCCTAACAAACCAATGGCCTATTGACCTAATGTCCTAATAGCCTAATGGACAATTTTCCAAATGGACTACAATAATAATTACCTAATTTCCTATTGGCCTAATGGAATACTATCCTATTGGCCTAATAGAAAATTGTCTAAATGGAGACTTGGCCAATTGACCATATTCCCAAATGGCCAAACACCCTAATGGCCTAATGATACAATTTGCTTATTATATATGTATACTAATTGAATAAATATGTCCAATTTACATTTTATTTGTTTAGTTGTTTATTTTGTATCTTATTGTTTGTTTACTGAGGAAAAATATTTCGAATGAATTGGAGCTGTTTGGATCGCTGGATATGTGAAGATGTATGTATGTCATTTTTTTAAGGATGCTAGTGTTTTTGCTATTTGGAATTGATTTTTTTTTCTGATTTTAGCTATGTTTCAGCTATTTTTGAAGTAGTAGAGTAATTTTTTTTAAAAAAATTCCTAGGTTAGTGGCCTCATATGGGATTCACTAAAAGGCGGATTTTTTCCAGAGCCGAACGACTCCCATTGGATGTCGCTGTTCTCCGATTTTTAAGTTATCTATAGTGACCACCATTGTCGATCACTATAGCTTGACTGAACAGCGGTCTCCAATAGGCCAAGCGTTTGGTTACCTACAACGACCACCATTGGTGTTCATTCTAGCCCTATAGTGATAGGCCTAATACAGCTGCCATTGCCGGCTATAAGAGGGTCTTTAAATACCATTTTCGACCGCCAAAGGCAGTCGTTAATGGTCCGATTTCTAGTTGTGGTGTGTCTGTGCGTACATGTACATAGGAAAATGCCTCCCATTGGATGGTTGACACCTTTGGTGCTTGTCGCCAACCCTTGGCCTTTGGGCGGTAGGCTTGGTGTATGTTAGGGCATAGACCCCGAGGGATGGTTCGTGACAAAAGTAAGTGGTCTGGTAGGATTTGTTTGGTGGAATTGGTCACAAAAACCTAAATGAGTCTCCAGTTAACGATTTTTGAGGTGTGATTACCATTTGACAATAAAGAGGGGTTGCATGTTCATTAAAAGGATAATTTTTTTTACCATTCTTCTGATGACTGTATAAAAATGGGGTGATAACAGAAGGGATTCAGTACACTAAATGATAAATTTTATATATCTTGGGTGGGTGAGTTGATTTTTGGTCCAAATCACATCATAAAAATAAATATTATTAATAAAAAATTATTATAAATTTTTAATTATTATTAAATTTTTTATATATTATTAATATTGACTAATTATTATTTATTATTAGTTTAGTATTACCAAAAATAAATTATTATTATTTAATATCAAACTAATTTTTATTATTTATAGACTACTAATATTTACTTAATAATAATTATTTTTGACAATAGATAATAGTAATTAATTAATATTAAATTATTTACTAATTATAGTTTGACACTAATTAATACTAGTAATCATCATTAAATAATTTTAATCACTTTATTATGAATAAAATATTTTAATTACTAATTAATTATTTATTATTATTATTTATTATTATTTATTGTTAGTTAAATTATTAAATAATAATGATAATTATTTAATATGCTAATTAATAATTACATTATCAAATTTAATGGATTGAATTATTTTTAATTGATATTAATTACACTATTATTATTAATTAATATTAATTACATTATCATTAATTATTATTAATTATTAGTGATATATTGTTATTAATTTTGAATTATTAATTAATGTGTTATTATTAGATATGGGCATAAAAATGATTGGAACCAAACCAAACCAAAAACAAAAATAATAAAATCGAAATAGTGGGTTTTTATAACATATTATTTGTGGTACCTATTGAATAACCTCTTGTAGTTTATATTTTGGTTTGGTATCCAAACCAAAATACCCAGTTTAAAATTTATATATATTAGTTTAAGAAATTAATATTTAGTATAAAATATTATTATTTTAATTAAATGAATTTGAAAAAAAAAATTAAAAAAAATATAATTGACCTAGCCAGCATGTCGTCGCCCCCACCCCCACCCCACACCACCCCCACTACAAACATGTATATCTTGATGCCCTAACCCCCTCATCCTTAGTTACTTTACACTCTCTCGAAGCCCTAATTCCTACTCCACTCATATCTCCACCACACATCTCATACTCCCCATTTTGTTTCGATCAGATCCATAGACCCCATGTTACCCTTCATTAAGACCCCACTGCTCATTCTAATCCCCTTAACTTTTTTTAGATCACTTTCCAATCCCCTTATCATTATAGATCCCACCTCCCCCCAGTCCCAACCAATGATCAAACCCTCCCTCCATCGTACTGGATTTTTGTTTAAAAAAGAATATGGAAAACCACACAAAGGATCATTGACTTCTTAACTATGTAGCCACTCATGTACAACCCCACAACAACTCCGACTCTCAAATAATGGAATCCCAAATGACTTATCTAATTTTGTGGAACAATATCAATAGTTGAGTAGAGAAAAATTTTATTCTCTCTATATTGATTGATTATTTTGAAAAAAAAACTTCATTTAATACCATACAAGAAACTAGTACATTGTATTTTAATTTGGTAGGGTTTCCCAATATGAGTTGAAATATAGAGACAGACTAAAAAATAAAAAGGAGCTAGTCAATGTTTGATAACATTAGTTTAGGAATAACATTGTAGTAGGAGGCTTTCTATGATGTTTATTATGGGCGAAAAACCATTTAAATTTGTGTATGATGAAGAGTTTCATTCATTTTTAGAATCAGTTCGTCCAAAATTTTGTTTCCATTCCATTATGACATTAACCTGAGATTATTTATAATTTGTTTGAGAGGATTGGGGTAAATTGATAATATATCATTTATAATATTGTCCTATTATTTGTCTAACTATGGGCACATGGAAATCAAATAAAAATCTAAACTACATATTCCTAACATGTGTCTTTATTAATGTGGTAGAAATATTTTTAAAAGGATTAATTTTTTATGTTACACGATATACTAGTGATATTATTGGTAAAACAATGGTAAAATGTCTTGTTAGTTTTGAAATCACAAATTTTCTCACAATCGCTATAGATAATGCCTCTTTAGATCATTTTGGAATTCAATATTTGAGAAAATTTTTCCAATCAAGGAATATACATATCCTAAAGGGGGAATATATTCATATGAGATATTGTTTTCCCATATTGAAATTGATTTTAAAATAGGTCTTAAAACATATATATTATTATATAATTATAATAAGATCTATACTTATATAGTTGACATTTTCCCCTACAATATCCGAATGGTTTAAAGGTTTTTCTAAGGGGAAAAAGATTAAAACAAAAATTGTTCATTGTTTATATGTTGAGATGATATTTAAGTCTAAGTTTTTATATTGGAGTCTATAATTAAATTTCAAATATAATCTTATTTTTTATATATTCAAGTTGACAAAATTTACAAGAAATTAGGAATGATAAACTGAAGTTCCTGGCTTCTGAAGACGTATGGGATTTTTCACTAAACATTTTTAATTTTCAGAATTTTTTTATGACGGTAAAATGAATATATTAGTTTCTAATTATGTTAAATGTAATAATTTTTTTTATCAAATTATAATATTTGGATATCAAATAAAGAAAATATATAAAATTGGTGACATTTCTATATGGATTATGGATGAGAAAATAAATAAAACAAATGATAAATATTATTCTATCCTCAACAATGTGAAAGGTTTATTATTTATTTATTATATATTAAAGAATAGTTATAAATTATTTTTTATGCATGTTTGATAATTTCTATCATGATGATACTGAAGTCCAATTGAAGAGCATAACTTAATATGTAATTTATGGTTTTTTTACTTAGTATGAGTTGATTTGTGGAGCTATGAAGAAGAAGTACAATCAAAATACTATTTAAGTTGCTTCAAAGAAAGGGAAAATTCAAACTTCTCCATCAAGAATGTATATTATTGTATATAAACTTTTCAAGGATTCATTGATATATAAAATTGAATTATAAAATTATCTAGGATAATATCATGATTTTTTAAGGTGGGGAATTTAATGTACTAAAATGGTAGATGAAATATTATTAAAGGTATCATAATTTGTATGGGATGGAAAAATATGTTTTAGAAATTGTAGTATCTATTATAGCATCAGATATTTCTTTTAGTATATGGAGGTGAGTACTTGATTCTTTTATAATTTCATTTACTCCAACCATGTTAGTATATCTCTTTTCTGGGCAATATTGGCTAAAAGGATGCACTGTATTGAAAAATTATGAAGAAATTTTTAATAAATTTGAAGATATTAAGAGACGTATGATATTTTTTTTAAAAAAATATGTATATTAAAACTATTCATTTCATGATTGTGTTTTAGGATCAGATATAGTAAATTATATTTCTTTACTAAGATTTTTAGTGTAAATTAATATTTTTATACACGACTATTTTAAATAAGGTTTTGTTAATATAGTTATAACCACATCAATGTATCCATCAATTGATCCACATAGTATTTATGAAATAGGTAATATAATTTTTTTGAGAGTTTGGTTTCAATTTTAATATGATATATCATTTTCTTAATATTAATTTATATTAATGCCTTCAAATTTATTATTATTTTTCAAGTTATCAAAATATTTAATTGGACGCTTTAGTTGGGCATCGTTTCTTTTGATAACTTATGTCTCATGAGAGGAATCATGGATTGACATGGTATTTTAAGCTTCCAATCATTTTGTTTAAGATTAATACCAAGTCAGCTTAATTGAGTTTCATTTTAATTTTTCAATTTAAAAATATAGTGAATAAGTTGTAATTTTGTTATGAATTTTTACTTAAATTGGAACTTCTAGTTATCATTTATTAAATCTGAAATTTTATTTAAATAATATTTTTTCTATTAGTCATTATTATATGCATTGTGTTCTGTGTACTGTTATATTATGTTTTTAAACTTAATCAATAATTATATTTTAACTACTATTAAACATGATTTGTGTGCACACTACAAATAAACTGTTATTAATAATATGTTGATAAAAAAATCTATAAAATGTTATAATTTATTATATTTGATTTTTTATATTTACATAAGTACACTATGGAATTATTATTTTTTCATTTTTGGTGAAAAATAAATATTTTGGTATTTCCCAAGTGTTCATAGAGTGGATCTCCTTAACCTAGTAAAAATATATGTATGATAATACTTGTTTAGGATAATATCCTTTTAAACCAATTTTAATTCATTGTATATAAATTTCACAATAAAAAAATCATTTGAATGATTTTAATTTGATGTTATCTGTAAAAATATATTCAATTAAATACATCATATCTATTTACACAGCTATTTGTTTAGTTTTTATGGAAAACTATTTTCTAAAAGCATTGATATATGGATCGTCCAATTTAAGGAATAAATTAGATTAACTTCTAACTGGAACATTTTTATTATAGATAGTGATAAATGGATTTGGTAGAAATTTTTAGGTTCAATTTTTAGGTTCATATACATATATAAAGTATTTTTAAAAAACATTGTCTACATCAAAATTTTATTGAATGTTATATATATCCTTTTAGAGTAGTGGTGGTATTTTTTTACCACATCAGTATGGTGTTCTTTTAGTCACTATGAAATTAATTTTTATTTGACTAAATTTTTTAAGTAATATTTTTATATAATTGTTACTGTTTTGTTATGACCCGTCCCTTAGGGCTTGTGTAGTGACTACCCCAAGGCCGCCTTCCATATGCCTGGTGCTGCCGACTAGCACTGAATGCCTATTGCCTAAAAATGAGAAGGCATTGCATTTATAACTTATAACTCACACAACTATGCACAAAGAAGGATACGAGAAAAAAGTAAAAATATGTAGTAAACAGAGTGTATACAAAAAGTAAAAAGGGACCAGATTACAAGCGCAACTATAAAGTAAAAGGAAAATAGGAAAAAAAAAGTAAAACTGAGTACTGCTCCTATGAACACTCTCCAAGGAATCCTACCTGAAGGGTAGGTACAACTCTCGAACGGTCATCTCTGTGGTACGCCTCACCTATGGTCTACCTCCAAGCTATCTCCATACCTGGTACCCTCATCCTCAGTCAGTGCTGTCCGTCATCTACACCAAACACAATAAGGTGCGGGCATAGCCCGTGGAGGGTTGAGTATAATGATAATTATTAGGGACCCCGAGACCCTAAAAGGTCTCACCAAATTGAAAATGGTTAAACCTCAAAACAAGAAAATAACAGACAATGCTACTTAGGTATATTCCTATACATATACCTATGTTGTCAAGTAATCCCATCCCAATCATGAGGAAACAAGAGGCCCAACTCAAAAGCCCAAATCCCAACAACTACAAGAAGGAAAGAATATAAAAAATATAAAGACTCAACTCACACCATGTATAAATTAGGTATGATAGTAATGATGATTTGATGTAACTACTGAATCATCTTAATTTGTTGAGAGACAGACCCACGTAGGATCCTAAATCATCAGACCCACGTAGGATCATAATACAACAGAACCACGTTGGATCCTAGAGTAGTCCTATATGGATTCCAAGAGCATATCTATGTGGGATCCTAAAACACAGACCCACATAGGATCCCAAAGCACAGACTCACGTATGATCCTCAGGAACATACCCATATAAGATCCCCTTCTCATGTTACAGCCAGTTATAGGGTTCCCACACTAAGCTCACATTATTCCTGGAGGGTCCGCTCATCAAGCCATAGTTGAATGCTCAAACTGCCATGATGTCCCCTGAAGAAGTATTCCCAACGTACTGCTATGTAATAGGGGTCATAACGCAATATAATGTTCGTCAATCGGACGCCCGGTCTGTATGTTATTAGCCTTTGAGTTTCGAGGGCCTGGTTGGATTTGTGTTTGATCAAACCCATCCATTCTCCAACATTATCCAAAACTCATATGGGGTATACCAATATGACTGGCTCGATCCAAGGTTTATGGCACCATAGATGGTTCATCAAATGGACACCCGTAGTTCATGTTATGGCTGGAATAGCGGAAATGGGTCGAAGTTGGTTTAGGTCCGGTCTAACTCGGCCTAGGCCAACCCAACCCGCTTCGGGTCAACCTGGGTCCCGCCTTAGGTCCGACTTGGCTCACGGCTTCTGACCTGGCCCGTTGGGTCCAGCCCGTGGCGCGGACTGCGGTTGGCCTGCGGCTGGGCAGCCCGCGATGGCCGGCCCGCGGCTACCCGCTGTAGGTTGGCCCATGGCGGGGTCCGTCCTAACCTCCACCAAAGGGGGAGGCACCCCCTAGGTACCCTGACGGTCCCAGCCGTTTAGGATGGATGGACATCAGGTCGGTGCCACGTGGCGCTGTCAGCTGGCACACGAGACCCGTGGTCCCGCTCGGCTCCTCGGCTAGCTGGATAGCCAGCCCACCTCCACGGTGCGGTCACACGCTGTGCTACCTCTGGCGGCTGACAGCGAGCCGACCGCCCCCCATTTTTCTTCCACAGCCTCATTCCACTACCCCTGCAAGCCTATCAGGGTAGACGCGTGCCACCACCCCCTTCACAGGGCCGGCCGAGTGCCGGCCGTTGCCCTTGCTCCGCCGCGGCCCTCCTCCGGTGGTGCGGTCGGGCCGTGGCTATCTTCGCGGCTGGTCAGAGTGTCATCCGCTGCTCTCGAGCCCTAGTGGTTCTGGTTACTGGCACCAGTCACCTGCAACATTCCTCGGGGTGCTGGGTACGCTCCGGTGGCCCTATCTTCATTCGGAATATTGCCGCACTTGTCATGGGTCGTCACTATCGATTCAACACCACCACGGTCAGGATTGGCTCAACACGAAAACAAGCCATGAAGAACACCAAAATCCACAATGGTTGCCGAGGGGTTGGGATGTGTTTATTTGGCCCACACCATTCGTGTTGGAATGGTAGCAAGCGACATAGTTGTTCTTAAATCAAGAAGAACTACAAGAATGAGGAAAGGGGTATAAAAAAATAACAATCCCCACCTCGATGATTTGTTGATATTGGCGAGGAGAGGAAAATACAGACGTCGGTTCATCATCGTTGAAGATGTTCCTCCATAGAGATCCTTCGATGGAGTTCTTAGTTGGAGGACTTACTTTATTGGAGAATATTCTCCAAATCTCTCCCCAATTATTCCTTTTCCAACACTTTCCCCCCAATCTCAAGAAAACGACAATCCAAATTATTAAAATAAGTTTATTATTTTAATTAGAGTTGTAACATTAATTAATTTGAAGTTGGAACAATTAATTGGAAAAGAAACAAAGAGTCACCTCCCTCATTAAAGAGGTAGTTCAAGGCTCGGGTGGTCCCAACCACAAAAAATATGGGAGGATTAAATTTAATAAATAAAATAAATCTACTTTGTTTTATTTTGTCACATGAAAAGAACAAAAACTAAATTCATACCTCGACAAACTATGGTTGAGGTGATGGCCTCCTTATGTGAATATCAGTGCTGCGAGATCAACAGTGTCCTCAGATTTCAAATCCGAGCACCAGTTCAAAAGTTACGAAAAACTGCTCACACCTTTACTGAACGAACCTGAAAAGAAAGTTCAGAAATTCATTCCCAGCACTTCGGGCCTTAGAATCACATGCCGTCAATTTTTTTAGACTCACAATATTCCCATATAATAAAAAAAATTACATGGAAGATATGGGTTATTACATTCTCCCCACCTCTGGTCTTTGCGTCCCAGAAATCCACAAGAAAATCTAAGGAAACAAATGGGGGTACAGAGCACATATCTGAGCCTCCCGCTCCCAAGGGGTGTCTTGAAGGTTCCCGTGCTTCCATCGGACATGCACCAGAGGATCGAACACACACTAAGGACCATCCAATGTCGATACTCAATCTCTACTGGAACCTACGTAAATATCACCCATCATCGATGTCCATCTCACTATGGTCAATGATGTGAGATGGGTCATGACCGTATCTCTTCAACTGGGATACATGGAAAACATCGTGCACCCAGTGAAACTGAGGTGGATGAGCTAAGCGGTAAGCCACCTCGCAAACTCTGTTGAGGACCTGAAAGGGTCCGATGAACCTCAGAGATAACTTGTCGCCCCTACCAAATCATTTACAAACCTCGTCGAGGTGAGACCCGTAGAAAAACATGGTCACCATCCTCAAACTCCAGAGGTCTCCATCTCTTGTCAGAATAGTATTTCTTCCTACTCTTTGTAGTCTTCATCCACTCCTAGATGATCTACACGTTCCTCATATTAGCTAGTACCATCTCTGGTCCCATGAGTGCTGACTCCCCTAGGTCAGTCAAGCACAAAGGCGATCTGCAAGGTTGGTCGTACGGAGCCTCGAATGATGTCATACCACTGGTGGAGTGATAGCTGTTGTTTTATGCAAACTCCACCAAGGGAAAGAGATCCTCCTAGCTGCGACCGAAGTTGAGGATGCAAGTATCAACCATATCCTCGAGGGTCTGAATTGTCCGCTCTGTCTGGCCATCCTTCTGAGGATGGAAGGAAGTTCTCAAACAAAGCTATGTCCCAAAATCCTCCAACAACCCCTTCCATAGCTGGGAATTAAAACATGCATCACGATTAGAGACAATAGTCAAGGGTACTCAATGTCGTCTCACAATCTCTTGCACATAGAGGCGTCCCAAGCTTTCTACTGAACCCTGCTCTCCGATCAGTAGGAAGTGGGACGACTTGGTTAGTCGGTCGATGATCACCCAAATAGAATCCTGACCCCTGGAACGTAGACCCACGTGGGATCCCAAAACACAGGCCCATGTAGGATCCTAAGGCACAAACCCACATAGGATCCCTTTCTCAAGTAACGGCCAATCATAGGGTTCCCGCACAAAGCTCACTTGATTCCCGAAGGGTCTGCACTTCAAACCAAAGGTAAATGTTCCAACTACCACGAAGACCCATGTAGAAGTATCCCCAAAAGACCGAAACATAATAGGGGTCTTAATGCAATAGATGGTGCGTCAATCAGATGCCTAGTCTATAAGTTATTATCCTTTTAGTCCCGAGGGCCCGGTTGGATTCGTGTTCGATCCAACCCGGCCGTACCCCGAAATTATCCAAAAAATAGGTGAGATATACCAAAGGGACTATTTCGATCCAATGTTTCAGCACCATAGACGGTTCTTCAAATGAACACCCGTAGCCCATGTTATGTCCGCAAAAGGGGAAAGGGGTTGAAGCTGGTCCGGGTATGGTCCGACCTGGCCTAGGATGACCCAACCTTGTTCAGGTAGACCCAAGTTCGACCCTAGGTCCGACCCAACCTGCGGGCTATGATGTAACACCCGAGACTTTTATGTTATATAAATCATCAAAGGAATTTTTTTACACAACACTTGCTTGGCTTTCTTTACACGCAATCACGACCTTCCTCGATAGCTTGCGTCGTACGCAATACCGAGTTTCACTAAACAACATTATGCTATTAAAACTAGCCGTTGTGAATAGTAATAACCACTTTTTGAAATTTTATAAATTTTATTTTTCAAAATGGACTTCATTTTTGGACTCAGAATATCGAAATTAGCCTAGGGTGAAATTTTGGTATTTTTCTGAAAACTTTCAATTTTTGATGAATAGTGAAACCACTAAGTGGTAGGTTAAAAACTGAATTTTGCATAAAACTTAATTTTACCGCTTCTGTGAATGGAATTTCAAAAATCCGAGAGACACGGTTAATATCAAGGACTAAAATGTGGTTCAATGAGATGAAAATAATTTTTTGGTGAATAGTAACTTTTTACTATTTTTACCGCGGTTAATAGTAAATAGGGTAACTAAGGGTAAATATGATATTAATATTACCCTAACACATGTCATAATTCTATTGGACAAGTGTAATTCGACCAAAAACAAACTTAGGAATAAAATATGACCATTTAGGCCCACTTGGATTAAATTAGGACATTTATTATTAATTTATTTAAAGAAGGGTTAAAATAGTTAAAATCAAAGTTTAATAAGTAAATCATTTTTAATATAGGGTTATACATAAGATAAATTCAATTTTAAATATTCATTAGAAAGATAAAAAGATTTCCTACATGATGGTATTTTATTTGTAATTTTTAGACATCAAATAATTTAATTTATTTATGACACAAAGATGATGCAGTAATATTCTTATTAATGAAATATTGACAAAATTGATAATATAAATACCAAAATAAATGTAATTTGAGACTTTTTATGAATTCCACTAATTTTCTAGGTTACTATGATATATTAGTATTGATTTAATCAACTTGGTTCGAACATATAATTCTGTTATGACTTTCACAAAAATCATATATCAAATAGTGTCAAAATTGACACAAAATAGTTTTTAAATCAAATATTATATTATTAATTGTTATTTTATTCCTAAAAATCTAAGGTTCGGCCAAATGACTTAGATAAGGATATATATATTAATAATAAATAATTTGGGGTTCGTTTGGCATGTTATAGTAAGTGTATTAACCATATAGTGAAAGAAAACAAAAAGACACGGTAAAAGTTAAATTAATTAACTTAGAGTTAAATCTAATTGATAAGGTTAAAATAATACCCTAAACTTGTCTAAATCCTATTGGTTGATAGGATTTCGACCCTTCCCCACTTTATCTTCGAAATAAGACCCTTTGGAACCATTATAAACCGATTTTGACTTTAATATAAAATAATATTTTGAGATATTCCTAAGGTGCCCCTCTCCTCCCTTATAAAAGGGAACATCCTCCCCCTCCTCCTCACACCAATTTGAGCACTCAAGCTCGGCCAACCCCTGCCATTTTCCCTTCTCCACTTCCCTAGAATAATCCTAGAGGTCCTGGTCTTCTCCAAAGACCAATCTTAGTTCCTTAAGTGGAGGATTCAAAAAGGCGTTCCAAAGAAGAGGTAATATCCATTACCGATCTTTTCAATTTCTTTCTTCTTCAACTTCTTCTTCTTTAGTTGTTTCATGATAAAGTAATAACATCAGTATTACTTACATACTGATATGTTATTATAAATATGAAACAACCCTAATTCACCTTCTATCCATCCTACGGAAAAATGAAATCACCGCGCGTGCGTACGTACGGAATACCGTCTCCACGCCGTGGTGTAATCTATTTTCCACCATCACCTTACAAGGATGGGTATAATGGTGTAATCAGTAACTATATATGATTATTATTAAGTAATATTGATACTGAAATAATATATATATATACTCCAATACAATTCCACGATCATAGGAACGATATCATCACTCGTGCGTACGTACGGAATACCGTCTCCACGATGTGATGCGACTCGTTCTACATGATCTTCATTTCATAATGATTATATAAATGAATTTAATGAATGAATATGGTATATACTACACTAATACCATTCTGGAAATGAATTATCTATAACCTAAAGATAAGAATAAGAATTTATTCGACAAAACACGCATAAGAACAAAAAGTTATAAAGACCCGAGTAACAAGTAACAATGACATATTACTAACAAGAATCTAATAATATGACCATATATGATCTCATATCAATATGTATGATTCTGGAATAAGTCAATAACATTATTTAAACCATTATACAGGAGCTTCGGACACGAACAAAGCAAATCGGACCTAAGGTAAGGGAAATATCACAATCTCATTTTTATCCGAGATTGTTTATTCGTAAGTATTTACTGGGGTGTATTTTATCATCCACATCCATGTTCCCTCAATATGAAATATTGTTTCCATCCACTTGAAATAGTTTAAATCAAATTTTACCCTTAGGTGAGTTTTTAGTAAATAATATGAAAGGAATCTTTTGTCGTTTTTCCGTACGAGGTACTTTTTGACTTTTCCGACAAAAGTACGAAGAATGTTTTTTTTAACTTATACGGCATGAATGGATTTTTAAAACATTACTTCAAAGAAGCTTCCTTTACAAGTTTTCAAGTTTATTTTTAATCAACTTCTTTTATTTTAAAGTTGTATGACATGTTATGAAAGGAAAAATGTTTTTGAAGAAGAAAGGATATTTTCCTCAAGAATTCAATTCAAGTGTTTTATCAAAATTATTTTCCATCTAAGATAATAAAGGGTTCTGTTTCTATCCATATTTTTACATTGGTTTGACTATGTTGTGATGGAATTATGTTTATGAATTCCTTTATCATATATGAATTGATTTATGATGTCATGATGTTTCAAGAATCCCATTTTTGTTATATGTGTTATGCGATGATGTATGTTTTATGATTATGTGGCACACATAAGAAAGGATTCATTATAAGATGGGTGGGACCTATATCTCCCTCCAATGCATTGGGTAAAGATTTTATATCTCATGAGATAGACATGGCTGGAACGGAAGGTTATTTCGGTTCAGTGATACAGGACTGAAACGAGGAGTGAACTCGGTTCAGAAAGGGACTTTGTCCACTAAGATAGTCTTGGCAATGAGTCATGACTAACAAGAAATGATTTTCCATGATTATGTGTGCATGCCACAAAGTTTCAAGTTTTATGTTATGATTATGGGGATCTCATTTTCACTTCTATGATTTATTCCATGTTAAGATATTATGATCTCTTTTGCAGGTTTTGATTTTCAAAAAGATATGATATGATTTTTATTTCCTTTATTTGCCCTTGCTGAGCATTTGAGCTCACCCTTTTATGTTTTCTTTTCCCCAGGTCAGGAAGATGGATATTAAGTAGAATATGCTAAAAGGGACCCTAGATATGATGAAATAAATGGGAGATACTGTAGAAGATTTATGAACCAGTTGTTTATGTTTCCCAGTTTCTAAAGACACTATACCTATACGGTCCTTTGTGGTTTTGTCATATGTTGTAATAAGTGTGCTTCAATTTCGAAGTATTAAAAATATATGTAAAGTATGGGTCGTTATAGTTGGTATCAGAGGAAAGGTATAGTCAACCTTTGGAAACTAGGATGTGAAAGCCTTAGTAAGAACCCTAAGGATAAGTCTAAGCATAGAACACAATCTTAGAAATGGCCATGAATAACCTAGGATAAGACCATAAGCATGAAAATTTTATTCTTGAATTATGTGGTTTCCTATTATAATTAGTGTTGCTCACACTATTCTTCTTGGTTTTAGTCAATGGCTGGAACCCGAAGGAACCGTGTTAATGCGGAATGCAATGGGCAATGCAATGATTGTCCCCCTGAGCAACCAAACGATATGGGAGCTGGAATGCAAAATCTTGTAGCCATGCTCACACAACTTTCTCAAGCTATGAATCATGCAGGATTTCCAAACGAACAAAGGAGGGAGCAACATTCTGTTGAATCCTTCATGAGGCAGCGTCCACCATCTTTCAGCGGGTCTACTGATCCATTAGTTGCTGAACAATGGATTAGTACTACTGAAAAGATATTTTCAGTTCTTCAATGTTCTAAGCATGATAAAGTCATCCTAGCAGTGTATCGTTTGGAAGGAGATGCTGATCAATGGTGGAATCTTGTTAAGAATACAAGGCAAAGGGATGAAATTGAGTCTATGGAATGGGACGAGTTCAAGAACTTATTTTTCAATAAGTACTTCCCTCGTATTCTCCGAACAAAGATGGAGAAAGAGTTCCTTGAACTGAAGCAAAGGGATGATGAATCTGTTGGTACCTATGAAGCAAATTTTACCAGACTTGCAAGGTACGCTTCTGGTATTATTATCCAACCTGAGAGTAAGATCGATCGATTCTTTAGTGGCTTAAAACCAAGTCTTCGAAGGGCGTTAGCCATAAGGGACTTCAATAGCTACGAGGAAATCGTTCGATGTGCTCTCAAAGTCGAGATGGAGATTGGAGTAACCCATCAGTCACATGGGTTTGATAAGAAGAGGAATATGGAATTCAAAGAAAAATCTAAAGAGCACACGGAAAAGAAGATGAACTTTCCCTTATGCTCAAAGTGTGGAAAGAAACATGGAGGGAGTTGTCTTAAAGGGACAAGTAAATGTTTTAAATGTGGAAAGGAAGGTCATCGGGCATTTGAATGCCGTGATAATGGGAAGAAGATGTCTAATGATGCAAACAAAGGAAGGGATACACAGAATGAACCTGCTACACTTCAATGTTTCAAGTGCAAGGAGATGGGGAATTATGCCAATCAATGCCCAAATCCAAGGGTTGATGATGATGGTCGACGTCAACAAACTCTTAAGGCTAAAGAAAAAGGAAAGTCACATGCAATTTCTATCAGCGATGTGGAGTACGATAACGATGTGGTGAAAGGTACACTTACCATCCACTCTAAAGTAGCAAATGTTTTATTTGATTCTGGATCCACCCACTCTTTTATTTCTGAAAAATTTTCTAAGGGTATCACTGTATTACCTCAACAATTAGATGTTGAGTTAGCTGTGACAACACCTAATGGCACATCAATCGCATCAGAAGTTTATAATTCTTCTCCGATCGAAGTTTGTGGGAAAGTGCTTCCTGCAAATCTTGTGATCCTTCCTTTAGTGGAATTTGATGTGATTCTTGGCATGGATTGGCTTTCTCTACATGGAGCTCATATCAATTGCCAAAGAAGGGAAGTCACATTTCATATTCCAGATCAACCTACGATCGTCTATCAATGCAAGGATGAACATAACCTTCCAGTGGAAATTTCTTCCATCTTATGGGTATTGATTCCACTAAATGAAGGTTATTTATCTCAAATGGTTGGTGAGAAACTCACGATTAAGAATATGCCCATTGTACGGGAGTTTGATGATGTCTTTCCGGAGGAATTGCCGGGTCTTCCACCAAATCGTGAAGTTGAGTTTTCAATAGAACTCGTACCGGGTGCTTTGCCTATTTCAAAGACACCTTATAGAATGGCCCCAATTGAGTTGCAGGAATTGAAGAAGCAACTCCAAGAGAATCTTGATAAGGGATTCATACGCCCTAGTGCGTCACCTTGGGGAGCACCTGTTCTATTTGTTAAGAAGAAAGATGGATCAATGAGACTCTGCATTGATTATAGAGAACTTAACAAGATCACTATCAAGAACAAATATCCTCTCCCACGCATTGATGACTTATTTGACCAACTACGCGGAGCTCAATACTTTTCCAAGATTGATCTTCGTTCAGGGTATCATCAATTAAGGGTCAAAAGGGAGGATATACCAAAGACGGCTTTCCGTACAAGGTATGGACACTATGAATTTATAGTGATGCCATTTGGTCTTACTAATGCCCCTGCTATCTTCATGGATCTAATGAATAGAGTCTTTAGAGACTATCTTGATCAATTTGTGGTAGTCTTTATAGACGATATTCTTGTCTATTCAAAGAGCAAGGAAGAGCATGAAGATCACTTGAGAATTATATTGAAGACCCTGAGAAAGGAGAAGCTTTATGCCAAATTTACCAAGTGTGAATTTTGGCTTCAAAAAGTTGCATTTTTGGGTCATATAATCTCAAAAGAGGGGATATCTGTGGATCCAGCAAAAACAGAGGTTATCGAAAGATGGTCAAGACCAACAACAGTAACTGAGATCCGAAGTTTTCTTGGTTTGGCTGGATATTATCGACGTTTTGTAAAAGATTTTTCACGATTATCTAATCCACTCACCAAGTTGACTCGGAAAGGAGTTAAGTTTGTCTGGACAGAGGAATGTGAAGAGAATTTCAAGGAGTTGAAAAGAAGGTTATCCAGTGCACCTGTGCTCACACTGCCTTGTAGTGGAGAAAGGTTTGTGATCTACAGTGATGCATCCAAGAAGGGATTGGGGTGTGTTCTTATGCAAAATGATATGGTGATAGCTTATGCCTCACGACAGTTGAAAATCCATGAGCAAAATTAGCCAACACATGATTTGGAGTTGGCTGCGGTAATCTTTGCATTAAAGATTTGGAGGCATTACCTTTATGGTGAAAGGTGTGATATTTATACTGATCATAAAAGTTTAAAGTATATTTTCACACAAAAGGAGCTGAATATGCGCCAAAGAAGATGGTTGGAACTGATTAAGGATTATGACTGCTCAATCCATTACCACCCTGGGAAAGCAAACAAGGTGGCAGATGCATTAAGTCGACAAGACCATGCTAGTTTATCCATGATGAGGATCACAAAAGATCCAATATTTATGGATTTACAAAGGATGGATCTTGGAATTATAATGGAAGGGGAAAAATCTTATCTTTCTCAAATGAATGTTCAACCATCTATACATGTGAAGATTAAAGAGGCACAGAAAGAAGATGTCGAGTTACAAAAGAAGGTGAGAAATGTTCCTGAATTCAACCTTGATTGTGATGGAATAATAAAGTTCAGGAATCGGGTTTGTGTTCCTCCCATCCCCGAATTAAAAAAAGAGCTGCTGGATGAGGCTCATAGTTCTTCATTCTCTATTCATCCTGGAAGCACGAAGATGTATAGGGACCTGAAAGAGTACGTCTGGTGGGATGGCATGAAAAGAGATGTTGCTGAATATGTCTCTCGATGCTTGGTTTGTCAACAAGTTAAAGCTGAGAGACAGAAGTCTAAGGGGATGTTACAACCATTACCCATACCCGAATGGAAATGGGAAAACATCACTATGGAATTTGTCACAGGACTTCCTAAAACATCCAAAGGCAATAATGCTATCTGGGTCATAGTTGATCGTCTTACAAAGTCTGCACACTTCATTGCTATTAGAGAGGATTTCTCTCTAGATCAGCTTGCCAGGATATATGTAAAGGAAGTGGTAAGATTGCATGGAGTACCACTTTCTATTATATCTGATCGAGATCCGAGATTTACCTCGAAGTTCTGGCGAAGTCTTCAGCATACTCTGGATACAGAGTTGAGTTTCAGCACTGCTTATCATCCCCAGACAGACGGTCAGTCTGAGATAACAATTCAAACCCTAGAAGATATGTTGAGAGCTTGCTCTATGGATTTCAAAGGAGGTTGGGATCAACACCTACCTTTGGTGGAATTTTCTTATAATAATAGCTTTCACTCCAGTATTCAGATGGCTCCTTATGAAGCTCTCTATGGAAAGAAATGCAGGACTCCAACTTGCTGGGATGAAGTTGGGGAAAGAAAGCTATTAGGACCTGATCTCGTTGATGAAATGGAAGAAAAGGTCAGATCTATTCAACAACACATAAGAGCAGCTCAGAGTCGACAGAAAAGTTATGCAGACAACCGAAGAAAAGACCTAGAGTTTGAAGTGGGTGATAAAGTGTTCTTACGAATATCTCCCTGGAAGAGGGTTATGAGATTTGGAAAGAAAGGGAAGTTGAGCCCTAGATATATCGGTCCTTTTGAAATACTGGATCGTGTTGGGAAGGTAGCTTACCGATTGGCTCTTCCACCGAATCTCTCTCAAGTTCACGATGTGTTCCATGTATCTCTCCTGAGAAAGTACATACCAGATCCTTCACATGTACTCAGCTCAGAAGTTGTACCGCTGGAGCAAGATCTTTCTTATGAAGAACAGCCGATAGAGATTCTGGATCGTAGCGAAAAAGTCCTACGAAACAAGACCACTCGCTTGGTGAAAGTTTTATGGAGGAACCACCAACTTGAAGAAGCTACATGGGAGCTTGAGGATATGATGAGGGAGAAGTATCCTCATTTTTTTGTTGCAAAGTGACGAATTTCGAGGGCGAAATTCTTTTTAAGGGGGGTAGAATGTAACACCCGAGACTTTTATGTTATATAAATCATCAAAGGAATTTTTTTACACAACACTTGCTTGGCTTTCTTTACACGCAATCGCGACCTTCCTCGATAGCTTGCGTCGTACGCAATACCGAGTTTCACTAAACAACATTATGCTATTAAAACTAGCCGTTGTGAATAGTAATAACCACTTTTTGAAATTTTATAAATTTTATTTTTCAAAATGGACTTCATTTTTGGACTCAGAATATCGAAATTAGCCTAGGGTGAAATTTTGGTATTTTTCTGAAAACTTTCAATTTTTGATGAATAGTGAAACCACTAAGTGGTAGGTTAAAAACTGAATTTTGCATAAAACTTAATTTTACCGCTTCTGTGAATGGAATTTCAAAAATCCGAGAGACACGGTTAATATCAAGGACTAAAATGTGGTTCAATGAGATGAAAATAATTTTTTGGTGAATAGTAACTTTTTACTATTTTTACCGCGGTTAATAGTAAATAGGGTAACTAAGGGTAAATATGATATTAATATTACCCTAACACATGTCATAATTCTATTGGACAAGTGTAATTCGACCAAAAACAAACTTAGGAATAAAATATGACCATTTAGGCCCACTTGGATTAAATTAGGACATTTATTATTAATTTATTTAAAGAAGGGTTAAAATAGTTAAAATCAAAGTTTAATAAGTAAATCATTTTTAATATAGGGTTATACATAAGATAAATTCAATTTTAAATATTCATTAGAAAGCTAAAAAGATTTCCTACATGATGGTATTTTATTTGTAATTTTTAGACATCAAATAATTTACTTTATTTATGACACAAAGATGATGCAGTAATATTCTTATTAATGAAATATTGACAAAATTGATAATATAAATACCAAAATAAATGTAATTTGAGACTTTTTATGAATTCCACTAATTTTCTAGGTTACTATGATATATTAGTATTGATTTAATCAACTTGGTTCGAACATATAATTCTGTTATGACTTTCACAAAAATCATATATCAAATAGTGTCAAAATTGACACAAAATAGTTTTTAAATAAAATATTATATTATTAATTGTTATTTTATTCCTAAAAATCTAAGGTTCGGCCAAATGACTTAGATAAGGATATATATATTAATAATAAATAATTTGGGGTTCGTTTGGCATGTTATAGTAAGTGTATTAACCATATAGTGAAAGAAAACAAAAAGACACGGTAAAAGTTAAATTAATTAACTTAGAGTTAAATCTAATTGATAAGGTTAACATAATACCCTAAACTTGTCTAAATCCTATTGGTTGATAGGATTTCGACCCTTCCCCACTTTATCTTCGAAATAAGACCCTTTGGAACCATTATAAACCGATTTTGACTTTAATATAAAATAATATTTTGAGATATTCCTAAGGTGCCCCTCTCCTCCCTTATAAAAGGGAACATCCTCCCCCTCCTCCTCACACCAATTTGAGCACTCAAGCTCGGCCATCCCCTGCCATTTTCCCTTCTCCACTTCCCTAGAATAATCCTAGAGGTCCTGGTCTTCTCCAAAGACCAATCTTAGTTCCTTAAGTGGAGGATTCAAAAAGGCGTTCCAAAGAAGAGGTAATATCCATTACCGATCTTTTCAATTTCTTTCTTCTTCAACTTCTTCTTCTTTAGTTGTTTCATGATAAAGTAATAACATCAGTATTACTTACATACTGATATGTTATTATAAATATGAAACAACCCTAATTCACCTTCTATTCATCCTACGGAAAAATGAAATCACCGCGCGTGCGTACGTACGGAATACCGTCTCCACGCCGTGGTGTAATCTATTTTCCACCATCACCTTACAAGGATGGGTATAATGGTGTAATCAGTAACTATATATGATTATTATTAAGTAATATTGATACTGAAATAATATATATATATACTCCAATACAATTCCACGATCATAGGAACGATATCATCACTCGTGCGTACGTACGGAATACCGTCTCCACGATGTGATGCGACTCGTTCTACATGATCCTCATTTCATAATGATTATATAAATGAATTGAATGAATGAATATGGTATATAATACACTAATACCATTCTGGAAATGAATTATCTATAACCTAAAGATAAGAATAAGAATTTATTCGACAAAACACGCATAAGAACAAAAAGTTATAAAGACCCGAGTAACAAGTAACAATGACATATTACTAACAAGAAGCTAATAATATGACCATATATGATCTCATATCAATATGTATGATTCTGGAATAAGTCAATAACATTATTTAAACCATTATACAGGAGCTTCGGACACGAACAAAGCAAATCGGACCTAAGGTAAGGGAAATATCACAATCTCATTTTTATCCGAGATTGTTTATTCGTAAGTATTTACTGGGGTGTATTTTATCATCCACATCCATGTTCCCTCAATATGAAATATTGTTTCCATCCACTTGCAATATTTTAAATCAAATTTTACCCTTAGGTGAGTTTTTAGTAAATAATATGAAAGGAATCTTTTGTCGTTTTTCCGTACGAGGTACTTTTTGACTTTTCCGACAAAAGTACGAAGAATGTTTTTTTTAACTTATACGGCATGAATGGATTTTTAAAACATTACTTCAAAGAAGCTCCCTTTACAAGTTTTCAAGTTTATTTTTAATCAACTTCTTTTATTTTAAAGTTGTATGACATGTTATGAAAGGAAAAATGTTTTTGAAGAAGAAAGGATATTTTCCTCAAGAATTCAATTCAAGTGTTTTATCAAAATTATTTTCCATCTAAGATAATAAAGGGTTCTGTTTCTATCCATATTTTTACATTGGTTTGACTATGTTGTGATGGAATTATGTTTATGAATTCCTTTATCATATATGAATTGATTTATGATGTCATGATGTTTCAAGAATCCCATTTTTGTTATATGTGTTATGCGATGATGTATGTTTTATGATTATGTGGCACACATAAGAAAGGATTCATTATAAGATGGGTGGGACCTATATCTCCCTCCAATGCATTGGGTAAAGATTTTATATCTCATGAGATAGACATGGCTGGAACGGAAGGTTATTTCGGTTCAGTGATACAGGACTGAAACGAGGAGTGAACTCGGTTCAGAAAGGGACTTTGTCCACTAAGATAGTCTTGGCAATGAGTCATGACTAACAAGAAATGATTTTCCATGATTATGTGTGCATGCCACAAAGTTTCAAGTTTTATGTTATGATTATGGGGATCTCATTTTCACTTCTATGATTTATTCCATGTTAAGATATTATGATCTCTTTTGCAGGTTTTGATTTTCAAAAAGATATGATATGATTTTTATTTCCTTTATTTGCCCTTGCTGAGCATTTGAGCTCACCCTTTTATGTTTTCTTTTCCCCAGGTCAGGAAGATGGATATTAAGTAGAATATGCTAAAAGGGACCCTAGATATGATGAAATAAATGGGAGATACTGTAGAAGATTTATGAACCAGTTGTTTATGTTTCCCAGTTTCTAAAGACACTATACCTATACGGTCCTTTGTGGTTTTGTCATATGTTGTAATAAGTGTGCTTCAATTTCGAAGTATTAAAAATATATGTAAAGTATGGGTCGTTATATATGACTCGGACCGGTGGGTCTGGCCTGGCCTGTGGGGTCCAGCCCGGCCTCCGACATAGCCTACTGGGCGGTCCGCGGATGGTCCACGGCTCGACGGTCCATGGTAGGGTCTGCCCTAGCTGCCACCCAAGGGGGAGGCACCCCCTATGTACCCCGAACAGCCCAGCCATATGGGATGGGTGGCCATCCGGCCGGCACCATGTGGCGTAGATGGTTGGAACGCAGGACCCCCATTCCCGCTCGACTCCTCGTCTAGTCGGGAGTCCATGCCACCTCTACGGCGTGGTCTCACACCGTGCCCCCTCTGGCAGCCGGCAGTGAGACAAACGCCCCCTTTTTGCCTCCACAACCTCGTGTCCCAACCCCTGCAAGCCCGGCACCGCGGACGCGCACCACCGCCCTTGCTCCGCTGCAGCCAATGGGCCGCGACCCTCCTCCGGTGGAGTTGTCGCGCCATCACTATCTTCACGGTCGTCCGTTGTGCTGACCTCCGCTCTCGAGCCCTACCAGTGCTGGTCACCAACACCGGTCACCAGCACCAGTCGCCGACGACATTCCTCAGGGCACCAGGTGCACCTCGCTGGTCCGATCATCATTCCGAAGATTCCCGTACTCGTCACAGGATGTCGACATAGATTCAAGACCACCCCAGTCGAGATTTTCTCAACCCAAAAATAAGCCGTGAAGAGCACCAAAATCCATAAAAGTTGGGGTGGGGTCGATCCTTGTTCGTTTGGCCCACACCCTCTACGTTCGAACAGTAGAAAGCAACATAGTTGTTCTTAAATCAAGATTAAATACAATCACATGGTAAGGGGTATACAAAAACATCAATCCCTACATAGAAGATTCTTTGACATCAGCGAGGTGAGGGAAAGACGGATGTCGGTTTGTCATCGTTGAAGACGTTCCTTGTTAGAAATCCTTCAAAGGAGTTCTTCTTTTGAGGAATTCCTTTGTTGGAGAATTTTCTCCAAATATTTCCCCAATTATCCCTTCGCAAACACTTCCCCCTAAACTCAAGAAAAATAGGAGGCAACCTATTAAATTATGTTTATTAATTTAACTAGAGTAGGAAAATTAATTAAATTAATGTTGGAATAATTAATTGGAAATGAATCCAAGAGTCACCTCCCACATTAAAGAGGGAGTTCAAGGATCACGTGGTCCCCACCACCAAAAACAGTTTGGGAGGATTAATTTTCAAAAATAATATTAAGCTAGTGTATTTTATTTTCTCCCACGAAAAGCACAAAAACTAAATTATTCCCTCAACCTATTGCGGTCGAGGTGAACGTCTACTTAAGAGAATACCGGTGCTGCGAGCTCAACGGTGTCCTCAGATTTCAATTCCGAACTCCGGTTCAAAAGTTACAAAAACCTGCTCGCACGTTTACTAATCGTACCCGAAAAAGAAAGTTTAGAAATTCATTCTGGGCACTCCGGGCCTCGGAATCACGCGCCGTTAATTTTCACGGGCTCTTAATATTACCATATAATTAAAAAAAATTCATGGAAAATCCGGGTCATTACATGTTTTTTGATGGATTTTTTTTCATATTCAATACATTAGTAAGGTTTATTGATATAGCTCATTTTCTGGTTCATTTAGTGGTTTCATTTTTTAAAGCTCTAAAATTATAAAATATGAATATCATATTTAATAGAGTGTATGAAATAAAAAACCAAGAGTAGAAGGGAATATAAAAACCTAAGAATTTAAATTATATTTAATATTTTAAATCAATAAAATATATGATATATCTTTCAATGCACACAACACTGAGTTTGTTTATGCAAAACACAACAATGACATTCTTCGATAGCTTATGTTAAATGCAAGATCGTGTGTTTCTAAATACTATTAGTATTGTTATTTAAAAATGAAAATTATATCCTAGACATTTAATTTGGGGTTATGAATATATTGGAAGAATTATGAAAATATATGGTTGAATTCATTGGTTACCAATAAATTATAAATGAATATTAAAATCCATTGAATATAAATGAAATGTTTTCATAAAAAACTATTATTATACCCCAAAGGCGTTTTATATTGATAAATTAAATTAATTACTTTTTTGAATTGTTTTAATAAAATTAATATATTATATATTCAATAACAAAATTTTCCATTCATACAATTGATCTTATGGGCATAAAATAAGAAAAAATCAAATTTTATGCTTAAAAGATCCATTTTTCTAAATTTAGTTTTCCGACTTTTAATAGAAAACTTATTTAAAAACTAAATTTTGACACATTTATAACTTTTTTATTTATAAAAATAGTTTTTTTGTTTTATTTTAAAAATTAGCTTAGGTTGGATTTTTTTATTTTTCTTTGAAGACTCATTTTTTGAAGAATACTGAAAAATAATGAAATTTAATTGAAAAGTGACTTTTCATCTAATGAAGTTATAATTTGAAATAATATTTTTAATTGTTCTTTAAGTCAAAATAGTTCAATAATAAATTCATTAATATAATTTTGGTCATTGGAATCATTATAATTTTTAATTTATATATAAAATGTTAGAAATATTTTGAATATTTTCACTTTAAAAAGTTGATTTTTTATTCCTTCTATAGGATTAATTTTAAATTAATTTCTTCCACTTCTGTTATATGAATTTTAAAAAATTGATTCCATATTTAGAATTATAATAATTTATAATTTCAAATACTTTCAACATATTTTTTTTACCAATGTGATTATTGAAGATAGTTAAAATTAATCATAGTGATTATGAGAAAAATGAGTTTACCAAGGAATTAAACATTAATCATAGGGGAAAAAATCACCTAGAAACTTATCCAACAACCATTTTTTATATAATTATATCTTTTAAAATCTATTATATAGTATTTTGAATTATTTGATCCACATGAAATGTTAAAAACGTTGGTGGAATCCCCACTTTGAAAAATTTACAAGTTTTTCACTCTCCTTGCTTATAAAATGCCGCCTCCTCTCCTATTCTCATCAAACCATCAAACCACATTGGTTCAGAATGTAACTACCCAAATGAATCCCTAACTTCCCTAACCACATATTATAAGACTTATTGTGGGATTAAATCCATATTTGGATGAATTAGTTCGAACCTAATGGGGATACATGCTAGAAATGTAATGTTTTTCTAAAAGAGTATTTATTTATTTCCATACCCACATATTTAAATTCCTATAATATCATGATTTTATAATAACACGACTATATTTAATATAAATTTATGTTTTCATGTTAATGTACTACCTACAACCATAGAAACTTCCATCAAATGGGATATGCGGTCATTGATCGTTTGTACGACAGACTACCACCTCACAATCTAATCTCATTAATTCTTCCATTAACACCATTAAATGATGGGAATAATAATGGATATGTAGTATATATATGATATATAAGATATTTATAATGTGTTTATGCTTATATAATTATTATATAATACATACATTCATGCTTTCCATTTTGTGGGAATATGAAAACATTGTTCATGTGTACGACACACTACCACTTTATTTTTTTAAAGAGGGTGGTGCCTCTGTCAATGACTAAGGAACAATTTATTGAAAAGTAAAAACATATTTCATTAGTATAAAAGAATGAATCTTATTACAATATTTATAAAAATGGGGATAAAATCACCAGGAAAATCATCCTACCATGTAATGTCCTGATTGACTCCCTTGTTGGAAAGACCATCTGCAACCATGTTCGCTTCACGAAACGTATGAGTGGAAATGTAGTTAATATCCTTGAGAAAATCTAGACAATTTATCTAATGGGAGGTGAAAATTTAGGCGAGATACACCACCCCCTTCAAAATATCTTGAATGATAGTGGTTGAGTCACTTTCAATCCAGATATCGTTCCATCCCTTATGCTTGAAAAAATAAACCGCTCGGAAATCTCCCATCATTTCTGCTTCCAGAGATGAGGACATACCAAAACTACCAAAGAAGTATCCCTGAAATCTTCCAAGGTAATCCCTAAATATAGAACTGCAACCTTCCAAGCCTGGGATGCCTTTTGATGCACCATTTACATTAACTTTGATCCATCCTATAAACAGAGCCTGCCAGAAGACCTCAATGGTGCGCCGAGCTATTTGTAAATTTATGTGATCCAAAGATGATGCAGGATCTCAACTTCCCTAACATAGTTGTCATTATACACTTTCTGGATTGAGGAAGCTTCCCGAATGGCAATGAGAATCCAATCATTACCTTCATTATCCTTTAATGAGTAGTTATTAAAAATTAAATTATTCCTATCATACCAGATCACATGAAGAATATCAACAATGATAACCAAAAGGAATTTTTTGATTTGTTGAGATGAATCAAAGTAAATGCAATGCTACAACTGAGAGTTGATAGAATAAAAAATTAACCATATACAACAAAAAAATATCAAGAATATAAACCCAGAGAGCTACAAATGTTGCACAAAAAGAAAAAGATGATTGGAATCCTCTCTATGATGGTTATACATGTGACATAGAGAACAAAGATGAATCCCAAAAGATTGCAGAGAAACCTCAGTGGGGATTTTGTGATGATAAATACACCAAACAAGAGTAAATCTTAAGGGATGAATCCATGGTTTTCTAAAAGCTTTCATCCAAAATAAGTTAGAAAAAAAGTTTATGAAATTGTAATTGTAGAAGATTTTGGAGTCCAGAACACCATTAGAGGCAGGCTCCCATATGAGAAAGTCCACAAAGATGGAGAAGTTATAATTGTCAATGAAATGAGTGATATCATCAAGAAGATTGATGTTAGGCGAATTAAAAACATCCTCTATGGAGGAATTTATATTAACAGGAAGAGAATTTGGAGTCAGAAAGGAGATTATAAGAACACCTGCCCAGTTATCAATCCAAAATTTAATGGTGGAGTTAGCACTAACCATCCTTCTATAATTTTTCATAATATTGGAAAAGGAATAATTAATGAATGGGAAAATAGAAGATGTTATATAGTTTAAATATCTATTCCTAATCTTGTGAAGAAATCTGTTTTGGAGAAAGGCAGTGGAATCCACGTTATTATGAATTTGATGCCACGTGATCCTAGCTTGGAGAGCCTAATTAAATAACTTTAAATTTTTTATTCCAAGACCACCATTATCAAAAGGTTTACCACAAGTGGTCCAAGGTATGGTCACAATATTTCTCTCAATCTTACTTCCAGTCCAGACAAAAATTTGATGTAGACATTCACTTTTTTTAGAAGACATGCAGGCTAGTGGTATACCATCATTGAATATACCATTTTAGAAACAATAGTAGATTTCACAAGATAGATTCTAAGAGAAATAGATAGAGTTTTACACTTCTAGGAAGATAGTTGATTGATGATTTGATTAAAAATCCTAGCGAATTAACTAGATTTAGGTCTTCCCCAGAAGATAGGAATACCAAGATTGTTGAATGGGAATGAACCTACCTTAATGCAGAAGTAGTTGATGATAATACATTTTCCATTAGAATAATTTTTTTCCAAAGAACACAAAATAATTTCTCCAGCTTATAGATTGACCAAAAACCTCTTTATAATGAGACAACACATTTTTATGATTTTGGATATTCCTTTTATCACCTTGTAGGAATAGATTTATGTCATCCGCGTATAAGAGATGGGCGGGAACACTTAATTTTCTAGAAGCATGCATGGGTTTAATCATGATTTGATCCACAAGGTGGGTTATTAATCGGCTTATGTAATCCTATAAAATGACAAAAATAATGGCGAGAGAGTGTATCCTTTCCTAAATACCTTGTTTCATTTAAATTAACCCTTAGGAGAACCATTTAACAGAACAAAGATGAACGCCGAATTAAATAAGGTTCCTATCCTACCCATTAAGGATTCATTAAATCCAATGATTTTGAGCACTTTTATAGTCCATGGTATCAAAAGTTTTCCAAATTTCATGTTTAATGGAAACACTATCACCTCTAGTGACTTTGTTTAAAATGTTAGTGCATTCTGAAGTAAGACAGATGTAATCTAGAATATACCTACCTTTAATAAAACCAAATTGATTCTAAGAGACAATTATATTAAAAATGGGAGCATGTCTATTCTCAAGAAGCATGAAAATAATTTTTTAGATGGTATATATAAGAGAAATAGGTTGAGAAATGTGAATCTCATCAGTATTATCCATATTAGGAATAAGGGTTAGAAACTAGGAATTTATGCCATGAGGGAGAACACCTGTAGAAAAGAAATATTTAACCAATTTTCAAACATCCAAGGGGATAATCTCCCAGTAATGTTGGAAGAAACCATAGTTGAAACCATCAGGACCCTGGGCACTATCTGGATTAAGACTAATAACAGTGCCTTTGATTTCATGATAAAGAGGTATGCTTAGGAGAGCATTCTTTTCATCAACAATCACCATATCCGAGATTATATTAGGAAAAATATCGTTTCTAACAATTGGAAAATTGAATAAGTTATGAAAATAAGAAACAATGGGATTAGAAATATCCTCCTCCATGTCAAGAAGTGTGTCATAATAACTATGTAAGTCTTTTGGGCTACATGATTTTCTAATCTGATGAAGAGAATTATAGAACATTGTATTCCTGTCACCATTTGAAAGCCATCTAGATTTTAAGACTTGTTTTCTAAGATCATATTTATGTTTCATAAGTGAGTTGTGTTTTAGAGAGATATTGATTTCAATTTTAGGATCAATG
This sequence comes from Viscum album, assembly GCA_963277665.1. Classification (NCBI taxonomy): domain Eukaryota; kingdom Viridiplantae; phylum Streptophyta; class Magnoliopsida; order Santalales; family Viscaceae; genus Viscum; species Viscum album. Next base: position 1,945,059,049 of record OY728160.1, read on the forward strand.
GAAAAATCAGAGGAGGTATTGGAGTTTTGAATTTTCATAAGATCACTTTCTATCACAGAGATATCCTTATAAATCTATTTTGTTTTGGAATTACACTAGCCCCTGATGCATTGTTTAAGAAGTTTTATATTGGTGATACATGAAAAATCATCATTGTGATTCTCCATGCCTTCCCAGAAGAATTTTATAAACTTAGATCAATTTGGATCCACAGCCTATGCTTTTTTATATATTAAAGCAATAGTGAGTTTATTACATCTAGTAAAAAGACTAAAAAAGATGGGATAATTATTAGAGTTGATCCTAGATAAATTAATACAAGAAATGGAGTCCCATTTATCAAGGGCATAAGTATTAGTAAATTCCCTATCATGTTTACTTGCAACAACCCTATTAAGATGTCTTCTATACCAAGTGTACATAGCACCAGTAATATTAATTTATAAATGATTACAATAATCAATAGTGGATTTAAATTCCTATGAGGAAATAGAAGAGTGGGATGGTCCAATTTTTTCACAAGAGGAAAACATTGCATTAAAATCCCTGATCAAACACTAGGGGTACTGAATAAAATTATCTAGAGCACTGAGGTATTTCCAAAGGGATCTACGGTCCTGGTATATATTCTTAGCAAAGACCATCTTGCCAAAGGAATGTAGACCATCAAAAAAAAGTCACAAGCAAACATCTGTTCAGAATCTTTAAAAGAAATAACTGACTATAGTGTTGAGTGATAAAAACCCCAATGGGATTCAGCAGTAATACCATCTTTGCAAGCACCCTAGAAGTTATATCCATGGGAGCTAAAATGAAATAATTTTTCAGAAAAATTAATTGTGGGCTCAGAAATAGAAAAACATTTATTCTTATAAGTAAAAATAAATCTTTTTAGGAAAAAATAAGTGTCAGTGTTTGCAAGACCCTGACAATTCCAAAATAATAAATTCATCGAAACCTGTGTTTAGAGTTAGAACACCCTTTTTTTGGACCACCCAAACCCTTATTTATCCCTGATCTTCTAAAAACTTGTGAGGAGGGTGGGCTATATTTCATTCCCTATCGACTCATAGAAGAAACATAGGAAATTTTAGAAGCACTTGTATTATCATCAATATTATCATTTTTAAGAGGAATACAGGAAGAGATAGAAATAGTGGCAGCATTAATACCCACTTCCAATAGAAGATCCCTTGGTTCAATGCATTTTTCTAGAGTATTATCCCCTAGATTAGTCTCAAACTATAAAAACTAGAATTTTTGGGCACATTCAGAGATGTAGCCATCCCCTATCTATTCACCACTGAGTCATGAGAACCCTCTCTTGATGTGTCTTCAGATTGTAGCCCTGCACATTCCAGGATAGTTTCAAGAGTGGAGTCTACCTGGTTCATAACCAGGGGGAGAAATTTGTTGTCTGGTAAAGCCGACAGATGAACATCCCCCTCAGATGAACTATGCACTACTGCCTCATGTCCCTTGCCTGAGAGAACCACTGGAGAAGACAAAACAACTTCAACAGAGATGAAGGTGTCCAATTATTCTATAGTAGAAGCATCTACAGGAGGCTATACTTGCATCTCCTCACAAAGGTAGAAAATCATTTTTTCTAGGTCCTAAAGGATGCCCCCATAAACAGATTGTTGCTCCTCTTATTCAACCATCTCAGACCATAAGGCGACCGATTCCTCACCCTATTGGAGAGTTTTTTAAACCAATCTTTCATAATTATTCAAGGTATCATCATGCTTACCCAGGTTAGATTTATCCATTTTCAAATTTCGGACCTGAGTCCACCCATCAGCCTTTGGTTGGTTCTCTTGTATCATCACCTGGTTCTTCATCACTCGGCAATTGATCATAGAGTGACCAAAAATCTTTCACAGTTCACAGAAGGGTGGTATACATTCATATTCAAAAAGAATATCCATTTTGAAGTCCATGAAATTGAAGGTAATTGTTTCTGAAATCTTAGAATCAAGGTTGACTTCAAACATGACTCTCGCATATATCCCCAGTTCTACACAGAGTGTTCTCTGGTCAATCTTGAGTGGAGTACCAATACAAGAAGTGACGTCGTTAAGGATATTGGGATTATAGAAAAAGAAATTTAGACCATCAATGTAAAGACCCTGAAATTTCAAGGATTTTTTTTCTTAATTTTCATTGGAATTTTACCAGAACGCAGTTTCTGACGGCGCCTGATTCCGAGGCCCGGTGTGCCCGGAATCATTTTCCGAAGTTTGGCTCGGGTACGTTCATCAAACGAACAAGCGGGAATTCCTATCTTTTGAACTGGTGCTCGGAATCGAATTACGAGGGCACCGATAGAACCGTAGCAACGGTAATTTCTTAGGAACGCCACTTCCGGAGTTGCGTTTACACGCAGTACGTTGTTAGAATTTGTGGAAGTTGAAATAAAAACTAAACAACAATTTTTATTTTCAACTATGTGGATTAGGCTTTGGGTGGATGTTGGGTTACTACCCAAATTCCCAAGGGAGGTTATGAAGGTGGTGGGGCCCACATGAACCCTGCCCTTTCACCTTCCCTAACCTTCCATAACTCTTCACATTCTTTAACCCCCCTCAACTCACATTTAATACTTGACAACTTATGTTTAATAACTTATGTTATTAATTAAGTGAGTTAAGTGTGGTTATTTTAATTTTAAACTCTTGAAATTCAAATATTTGTTATGTTAATAAAATAAGAGGTAAGCTTATTTTATTTTGGGGTTGGAACCTTTGTTACTTGAAAGGTTTGGGGAGAAAAGCTAAAGAAATCTAGAGTTCTTCATCTTCTTCGACGATGAACATGAAGAACGCAAAGAACGCATCGAACTCCGTCGATGATCGCCGAGTCCTCGGAGACCGACTACGCGATGCCTTTTACCGCAATGGTTCTTCCGCGACGTCTCCTTCCGCGACGTCTCTTTCCGCGACAAATCCTCGTTCGACGAACCTCTGTTCAAGCTCGCACGAGGTAGGGGTTTTTTTTATTTAATTATTTTCCTTCATAATTTCTAGTTTGTCATTCTTCGTGGATATACAACCAAATGATATCGATTAACGAGAGGGGGCCGGATCACACAAACACGGCCGACCCTCCTCCATTATCCTTGTTTGATTCTTTGTGGTTGGGATGGAATGGCGTGGTGTCGTCGCACCACGCGGGATCGTACGACAAGTATATCACGGCGCCGTCGCGCCGCGCCGTGAAGTTGAACAAGGACGTGAAGCCGTCGTGCCGCGTCGAAGAAAATCGAAGACACTGCGGCCGAAGCGGGGCTGCGGCAGAAGTGCGTGGTGCCGTTGCACCGCGCCAGACGAACCAAGCCGCGGCCGGTTCTGGGCCGTGGCAGAGCAGGGTGACCGGCGGCCGGTTCCGGGCCGCCGGTGTCGGCGAAGGAGAAGGACCGGTCGTCGCCGGTCATTGTTGGCAGAACCGGTCGGCTGGTGCGGGTAGGCCGGAAAAAGACAAACCGGGGGAATTAATTCCCCCGGACAGCCTACAAAATGGCCCCCATTAAAGGGGGGGTCTGCGGTTACACCTTGGGGGCAGGCGCCCCGCCCCCCTCCCTTTTGCCAACGGCTCGGCCGTTGGCCGAGCTGGCCAGCCCGCTGGGCGCGCTGGGCCCAGGCCACGCCGGCCACCTAGCCGGTCCGCCAGGCCGGGACGACCCGGACCTGGGGTGGGTCGACCCGGTTCGGGCCGACCGGGGTGTCTCGGGCCGGGTCGGTCCGGGCTCGAAACCCCCGTTTTCGGACCGTCTTCGGTCTTTTGCCCATATCTTGGGCTACAGACCTCCGATTGATGCACCGTCAGCGGCGATGCGATCCTTGGATAGAGACGATCATTTTGATTTATCACACTCAAGGTTTTGGAATACTTTGGGTTCGTTCGGGTTGGTTCGGATACGAAACAAACCGGGCCCTCAGAGCGGAAATGCTTATTTCTTGATTTTCGGATGTCCGATTGACGTGCCTTCAACATTGATGAATTCCTCTAAGTGAGATGGATCTTTTAGCTTACTCCGCTCAAGGTTTGGATGCCGTCAGAGTGCGGTTGGGTTGGTTCGCTCACGAAACCAACCGGGCCCCTGGAATGAAAAAGCAAATAACTCACAGACCGGGCGTCCGATTGACGCGCCATCTATCTCGTTGAATTCCTCTTGATGAGACAGAACTTTTGGAATACTTTGCCCATGTTTTGGATGAAGTTGGATAGTGTCTGGGTTGGATTGTACCCAAAATCCAACATGGCCCCTGGAACGAAAAAGCTGATATCTTTCAGACGGGACGTCTGTTTGACGAACCGTTAGCGGCATTGGTTATCAAGTTGAGAAACGGTCTCTATGAGTATACCCTATGAGGGTTCGGGGTACAGTTGAGATACGGCCGGGTTGGTTCCCTCACGAAACCAACCGGGCCCCTGTGACGAAAAGGCTAATAACTCACAAACCGGGCGTCCGATTGACGCGCCATCTGTTGCATTGAGACCCCTATGACGAGGCGGTCCTTTGAGATAATTCTTCATGGGACTTTGAGATACTTGGAGTATCGACCTGTAGCTCGTGGAGTAGACCCTCCCAGAGACGAGCGTGTGGAGTACGAAGACCGTGTAGCCGACTGAGACCTGACGACTGCTTGACCGACTCGACTTGGAGTGAGTCAACTAGCCCAGTGGATGGAGCACTACTTTGTTTGGGTGCAGACCCATGGCAGACAGATCACTACCTGTGTGACAGTGTAGACCCGCAGTACTCGTCTGGAGAGTACCTCTACAGGATACTAGGGGGTGTGCACTACTGTGTTTGGGTGACATACCCCGGCGGGAAGCACTACTGTGTTTGGGTGGCTGACCCTCGGTACTCGACAGGAGGAGAACCTCAGCAGTCTTAGGTTAGTGAGCAGTACCTCAGAGTCATGACAGGACCACTGTACACTCCTGAGATGGAGCTCTTCAGCAGTTATGGTTTCGATAATGAAAATCCTGGTTTGAGCTGAGACTTTTGACCTTTGTGTTTACCTCATGATTGAGATGGGTCACTTGATAACATAGGTATATGTATGTTCATATACCTGGGTAGTGGTTATCCATTGATTTCATGATCTTGGTGTTTTACTCATGATTGAGATGGGTTACTTGATAACTTAGGTATATGCATGAGCATATACCTAAGTAGAGGTTATCTGTTGAGATCTTATTTTTGGTTAACCATGTTGGTTTTAGTGAGACCTTAAGGGTCTCGGGGTCCCTACTGAGTATCGTTATACCTACCCCTGCACAGGCTATGCCCGCACCTCGTTGTGTTGGTTTCAGACGACGGGCAGTGCTGACGGAGGCCGAGTGTTCGAGGACTGAACGACACCCAGAGGTGGACTACACGACGAGTCAGTACCCGGAGGTGGACTTCACGGCGAGACGACACATAGAGGATGTTGATGGGCGAGAGAGTTGTGGAAGCTATCTGTACCTACCCTTCAGGTAGGATCTGTGGTGGATGATCTAGGTGCTGCGCCATCTGTACCTACCCTTTAGGTAGGATTCAAGGAGGATGACCCAAGAGATATTTCCTTTCTTCCAGCTGTTTGTCTTTTTCTGTTGTACTTTCGTTCAGTTGTAGCTGTACTTTCAGTTGGGTTTGTATTCTGGCCCATTTACTTTTCAGCACTTTCTTTTGTACTTATTGTTTTACTTCCACTTGTACTCTGTGGTGTTTTGTTTACTTTTATAATGGAAATTCCTTCCTAGTTATTGGGATTTATGCCTTTGGTTCTAGTCTCCAGCACGTGGCCTATGTAAGGCGGGCTTGGGGTAGTCACAACACGGGCCCCGAGGACGGGTCGTGACAAATTGGTATTAGAGTCGTCGGTTCTACCGTAGAACTTATAACTCTGATATTTTCTTTCTGTGAAGCAATAGTGTTAAGGTTACCGAGTGTGGTCTTCAGTTCAGGGAGTCCAGTGTTGGTGCGGGCGGCCGACGTATCCATACACCAGGACCCTGACAACTGATTTCCGACTTTGTGCACAAAAACACTGATTGTGTGTGTGTTCCAAAGGTTTTCCCTTAAAACAGCTCAAACTTGGTCAGATCACCAGGTATAATCGTTTGACCGTGTCACATTGTTTCTTTCAGGATGCCTTTTCACAGATGACCAGCTAGAGCCCAGAGGGATGTGCGTACTGACAGCCTGTCGAGCGACGAGGCTTCGGTATAGGTCCCTCTTGTAGTTGAGGCACCAGCGGTACTACCATACATTGGGCCACCGATGCCACCAGCCCCAGCAGTAGGCGATGCACACCACTTGAGTGTGCTGGACGAGTTCCAGCGCTAGAGGCCATCCAGGTTCCGGGGAGAGACGGACCCGCAGGCGGCTGAGGTTTGGCTGGAGGCTGTGGTGAGAGTCTTCAGGCTAGTGAGGACGCCTGCAGACATCATGGTGATCTTTGCTGCCAGATTTCTTCAGGCAGCAGCAGGTAGGTGGTGGAACCACTTGTTCCAGTTTTTCGACGGCATGACCTTCACTTGGGAAGACTTCAAGACCTTCTTCAGGGTGGAGTTTATGCCAGTAGCTCTACACCCCGAGCGTGTTAAGGAGCCGATTCCTTTGCCGCGTGTTTTTTGATCAGTATCCGTTTCATCTGTGGGCAGTAGACAGATGATGCAGAGGTCCAGAAGGACCAGACCAGCAGTTGGGTGATCTCGGGTTTTAGGACCGGTGGTGCGGGGCACCCGGGGTGGGGTTAGAGCCAGGCGTGCCAGAATCGGACAGTGTTACTCCTACGGCAGGAAGGGTCACTTGGCACATGACTCTACGACCCCCCGCACAGTTGATCCGCGGGTGATGGAGGAGCCACCGAGGCAGAAGTAGCGACGAGTGCTTGAGCAACAGCCGAGCAGTGGACAAGGCAGTAGAGCTCCAGGAGCAAGTAGACAGGAGCAGAACTAGTGGATACGTCCCTTGTACATCTAGTTCCAAGTTGATGTTGTATTCGTGTCTTTGTACTATGAGCTGCAATAATAAAAAGACACTTATCTTTGTTTGCTTTCCTATCCTTTTGTTTGGTTGATACTGAGTGGTCCCAGTTAAAACTGTTGACTTGACCCTCACTTTCGAAATTTCTACTGGAGGAGACCTAGTAACCTCACACTGATGCCGACAGTGTTACTCAACCCTTGGAGGAGATAGTGATAGTTGGATCTCTTAGAAGTTACATCGGGGCCTTACGACGTCATCCATGGCGTGAATGCGTCATTCATGTCAGGACAGACTGTATTAGGAAATGGGCGTGGTTCATCAGGGGGATGATACTGAGTTTCTCTTTTCGGCAAAGGAGAAATTTTAGCAGCTCCTTCAGATCATCCAGGAGCGAATGAAGACTGCACAGTGCAGTAAGAAACAAGAAACCGACTCCAGTCTTAGAGACTCGAGCGTGTTAAATGTTTAAAGAAGAAGAAGCTTTAAGGAGAGATTAGTCTGCGGAGAAACAGATGTGGAGACAGAGCTAGGAGAGAAGCATGAGGTGGTGTACATCTTAACATGCTACAACCACCTGCCTTAGTTAACCCCGCCAGGCTCAGGGAGCTGGACGGTGGAGGAAGAGTGCAGCTGCATGCGGTCAAGGAGTGTGACCCAATGGCCCTAAAAAATGATTCAAGGAACAGTCTGTGTCAACTACTAGCTGCTGTAGTAACAGAGGTCGATATGAACCATTCCTTGCTTTTACAAATCTTGTTCCAGACCTAGAGTTTCCAGTAAGCCGTGGACTTGACCCTCATTTCTGTAGATACCTTGGGAGGAGACTCGATAATCACACTTACGCTGACGGTCTGGTTAGACCCTTGAGGCAAGAGTTTCGGTTGGAATATCTTGGTGGCAGCGTTGAGGCCTTACGACGTTAATTTGAGTATGGAATGGGCCATAACTATTCATACTCAAATTGACGGTTTTAGGAAAATGTCGAGATGAGTTTTCCTTGGTCGTCAAAAAGGAAACCTGAAGCAGCATAAGATAACTCATGCACAGGAGGGTGCGACCGATCACTCATGAGTCGGTCAACCTTACCCTCATGGCAGCAGTTGTTTTGAGTTCCTGTTCTAACAGGAATTGGAGACCTCTGGAGTTCGAGGATGACGATCACGTCCTTATACGGGTCTCCCCTCGATGAGGTTTACAGAGATGTGGCCAAGGCGTCAAGTTATCTCCGTGGTTCAACGGACCTTTCTAGGTCCTTAGCTGGGTAAGCGAGGTGGTTTACCGCTTTACGCATCCACCTCAGCTGCACTAGGTTCACGACATTTTCCCGGTATCTCAACTGAGGAGATACGCGCTCAACCCTTCGCATATCATCGACCATGAGGAGCAGGACGATGGCGATGGGGTTACTTCCACGGAGGCTCTTGTAGGGATCGAGAATCAATAGGAGTAGATCCTATGAGGACGGTTGATTCCTTGGGTGCGCTTTCTTTGGCAGTACAAAATCTCCAGGCAAGTACATGGGAGCAGAAGGCTCAGGTGCGTGCTAAATACCGCTTTTGTGACCCTAGTTTGTGTTGAAGCTTTACGGGGACGTAAAACCCTGAGGTGGGATTAATGTAAAGACCCATAAATTTCAAGAAAAATTTTGCTTTTCTTAATTTTCTTTGGAATTTTACAATAACACAGTTTCTGACGGCGCCTAATTCCGAGGCCCGGTGTGCCCAGAATCATTTTCCGAAGTTTGGCTCGGGTACGTTCAGTGAACGAACGAGCGAGAATTCCTATCTTTTGAACCAGTACTTGGAATCGAATTCCGAGGGCACCAATGGAACTGTAGAGCCAGTAATTTCTTAGGAACGCCACTTCCAAAGTTTCATTTACATGCGGTATGTTGTTAGAATTTATAGAAGTTGAAATAAAAATTAAACTACAATTTTTATTTTTAACTATGTGGATTAGGCTTTGGGTGGAAGTTGGGTTACTACCCAACTTCCCAAGTGAGGTTATGAAGGTGGTGGGGCCCATTCAAACCGTACGCCTTCACCTTCCCTAACCTTCCATAACTCTTCACATTCTTTAACCCCCCTCAACTCACATTTAATATTTGACAACTTAAGTTTAATAACTTATGTTATTAATTAAGTGAGTTAAGTGTGGTTATTTGAATTTTAAACTCTTGAAATTCAAATATTTGTTATGTTAATAAAATAAGAGGTAAGCTTATTTTATTTTGGGGTTGAAACCTTTGTTTCTTGAATGGTTTGGGGAGAAAAGCTATGGAAAGCTAGAGTTCTTCATCTTCTTCGACGAAGAACATGAAGAATTCAAAGAACGCATCAAACTCCGTCGAAGATCGCCGAGTCCTCGGAGACCAACTACGCGATGCCTTTTACCACGACGGTTCTTCCGCGACGTCTCCTTCCGCGACGTCTCTTTCCGCGATGAATCCTCGTTCGACGAACCTCTGTTCAAGCTCGCACGAGGTAGGGGTGTTTTTATTTAATTGTTTTCATTTTTGATTTCTAGTTTGTCATTCTTCGTCGATATACGACTATATGATATCGATTAGCGAGAGGGGGCCGGACCGCACAAACACGCCCGACCCTCCTCCTTTATCCTTGTTTGATTCTTTGTGGTTGGGATGGAATGGAGTGGTGCCGTCGCACCACACGGGATCGTACGACAAGTAAAGCGTAGCACCGTCGCACCACGCCATGAATTTGAACAAGGACGCGACGCCGTCGTGCCGCGTCGAAGAAAATCGAAGACACCGCGGCCGGAGCGGGGCCGTGGTGGAAGGGCGCGGTACTGTCGCACCGCGCTGGACGAACCAAGTCGCGGCCGGTTCCGGGCCGCGGTGGAGCAGGGTGGCCGGCGGCTGGTTCCGGGCCGCCGGTGTCGGCGAAGAAGAAGGACTGGCCGTCGCCGGTCCTTATTGGCAGAACCGGTCGGCCGGTGCGGTCCGGCCTACAAAACGACCCCCATTAAAGGGGGGGGGGGGTTACACCAGGGGGGCAGGCCCCCCCCTTTTGCCAACGGCTCGGCCGTTGGCCGAGCTGGCCAGCACGCTGGGCACGCTGTGCCCAGGCCGGGCCGTGTCGGGCTGGGCCATCCCAGACCCAGGGCGGGTCGACCTGGTTCGGGCCGACCGGGGGGTCTCGGGCCGGGTTGGTCTCGGGCCTGAAACCCCCGTTTTCGGACCGTCTTTAGTCTTTTGCCCATATCTTGGGCTACGGACCTCCGATTGACACACCGTCAGTGGCGATGCGATCCTTGGATCGAGGTGGTCATTTTGGTAGATCGCACTCAAGGTTTTGGAATATTTTGGGTTCGGCCGGGTTGGTTTGGATACGAAACCAACCGGGCCCTTGGAGCGGAAATGCTTATATCTTGAGTTCCGGACGTCTGATTGACGTGCCGTCAACTTTGATGGATTCTTCTAAGTGAGATGGATCTTTTTTGTTACTACGATCGAGGTTTGGATAACGTCGGAGTGCGGTCGGGTTGGTTCACTCACGAAACCAATAGGGCCCATGGAACGAAAAAGCCAATAACTCACAAACCGGATGTCTGATTGATGCACCGTCTGTCTCGTTTAATTCCTCTTGATGAGAAGGAACTTTTGGAATACTTCGCCCGAGTTTTGGATGCAGTTGGATAGTGTCCGGGTTGGATTGTACCCGAAATCCAACCGGGCCCCTGGAACGGAAAAGCTGATATCTTTCAGAACGGACATCCGTTTGACAAACGTCAGTGGAGTTGGTTATATCGTTTAGAAACGGTCCCTATGAGTATACCCTATGAGAGTTAGGGGTACAGTTGAGATACGGCCGGGTTGGTTCGCTCACGAAACCAACCGGTCCCCTAGGACGAAACGACTAATAACTCACAGACCGGGCGTCCGATTGACGCACCATCTGTTGCGTTGAGACCCCTATGACGAGGCATTCATTTGAGATACTTATTTGTGGGACTTTGATATACTTGGAGTATCGACCTGTAGCTCGTGGAGCAGACCCTCCCAGAGACGAGCGTGCGGAGTATAGTGACCGTGTAGCCGACTGAGACCTGGCGACTGCTTGACCGAATCGACTTGGAGTGAGTCGACTAGCCCAGTGGATGAAGCACTACATTATTTGGGTGTAGACCCATGGCGGGTGGGGCACTACCTGTGTGATAGTGAAGACCTGCGGTACTCATCCGGAGAGTTCTCTGCAGGATACTAGGGGGTGTGCACTATTGTGTTTGGGTGACATACCCCGGTGGGAAGCACTACTGTGTTTGGGTGGCTGACCCGCGGTACTTGACAGGAGGAGTACCTCAGCAGTCTTAGGATAGTGAGAAGTACCTCAGAGTTGTGACATGACCACTGTACACTCCTGAGACGGAGCTCTTCAGCAGTTACGGTTTCGACAATGAAAATCCTGGTTTGAGCTGAGACTTTTGACCTTTGTGTTAACCTCATGATTGAGATGGGTCACTTGATAACTTAGGTATATGTATGGGAATATACCTGGGTAGTGGTTATCCGTTGATTTCATGATCTTGGTGTTTTCCTCATGATTGAGATGAGTTACTTGATAACGTAGGTATATTCATGGGGATATACCTAAGTAGAGGTTATCTGTTGAGATCTTCTTTTTGGTTAACCATGTTGGTTTTAGTGAGACCTTGAGGGTATCGGGGTCCCTACTTAGTATCGTTATACTCACCACTACACGGGCTATGCCCGCACCTCATTGTGTTGGTTGCAGACAACGGGCAGTGCTGACGGAGGCCGAGTGTTCAAGGACTGGACGGTACCCGGAGGTGGACTACACGACGAGTCAGTACCCGGAGGTGGACTTCACGGCGAGACGACACTCCGAGGAGGTTGACGGGCGAGAGCGTTGTATAAGCTATCTGTACCTACCCTTCAGGTTGGATCCGTGGTGGACGATCTAAGATCTGCGCCATCTGTACCTACCCTTCAGGTAGGATCCGAGGAGGATGACCCAGGAGCTACTTCCTTTCTTCCAGCTGTTTGTCCTTTTCTGTTGTACTTTTGTTCAGTTGTAGCTGTACTTTCAGTTGGGTTTGTATTCTGGCCCATTTACTTTTCAGCACTTTCTTTTGTACATAGTGTTTTACTTCAGCTTGTACCCTGTGGTGTTTTGTTTACTTTTATAAAGGCAATGCCTTCCCAGTTATCGGGATTTACGCCTTTGGTGCTAGTCGCCAGCCCCTAGCCTATGGAAGGCGGGCTTGGGGTAGTCACAGAATGGGACCCGAGGACGGGTCGTGATAATGAATCCAGACCTAGACTTCAATCGACGTGTTCCGATGCATAAGTAGATTGAATGCATAGTCCCATTCTGAGAGACAAAGGACCCCAAGCATGAGTTGGACATTCCCCATTTTCCAAACCCTATCTAGTTCCTCATGAGAGATTAATAAAATATCATAGTATCCTCTTCCGATTGGGACCATCTTCCAGTCAGAGAAACCCCAGACATGTGTGATTCTATTCTTGATATCGAGCGACATCCAGGGTTTATCACCTTTTAGATATGAAATTCGTCCCACAACAGAGAACTTACACAGTTTCAAACACTACTGTAAAGAATCAAGATATGCCTCAACTATATATTGTCCATCATCCATCTTTTAAAAAAAGGAGCACTTGGATTCGCTATGTTTTCACAGATTAGACCCCTTAAGCATTTCCTGGAAGGATATTCCTTTCGATTTATCAAGCGTAGGGGATTTATCTACCTGAGGTTTGAATTGGAAACCCCCAAAGGTCTTTTCCCGTTAAAGATAAAAGTCCACCATGTTAAGAAATCACTAAGAATATTTAGCTGGCACATCTTGAGAATTGCAAGAAAACCCTAGGATTCCATCACACACTGCCCAAGAGAGCTCTCGAGCCATCCACACACTACCGCATCATGAAGAAACCTGATTCACTCACATATTACAAGGAAGGTATTAAAGATGTGTTTGATAAAAATATATGATATATATATATAAAATAATAATTATACTTTAATTTTAATATAAATCTATATCACTATCTTTTATTTCTTTTAATAGGATTTGAAAATGGATGTAGTGTTCATGCGTACATACGACCTACCATCTCCAGGAGCGCTGTATTTCATTTTCTATCTCTAAAATTTATAGATTTTTCTATATATATATATATTATATCTAAATCACGTTATAATTTTGTATATCATGAAATCGTGAACTAATTAAGTGTAATAAAAAATAATAATTCAAAACATACATGAAAAACAAAGAAGTTATTAACCGAAATAATGAAAATAATAAAAAATTATTAATGGACATGTAATAATATGTCATAAAAAATAATATATGATATCACAAATATTAATACGTTTCATTTATAATTTAATAACCTTTTTTAAACCACTATATTGGTGGTTAAATCAATTATGACCAAAAGGAAAGTCTAAGGTAAGGGATTTCATCTCGATTTCATTTCATTGAGGAATATTATACTAATACGCAGAAAATTACTTTTATATGGTTTATATACTGACCCTTGACATTTAATATCATGAATAATTATTTATTCAGGGTATTTTAAGTTTAAATTTGAATTATTTAATATATAGTTATATGAATTAAGAGTTACCAAGTGGTAAAGAATTTCATAACTCAATTCCTTTTCTTCAGGTTATATAACTTCCTCATTGTCATTAATATTTTATGTATATGTGTATAATTATATTTGACTATATATTTTTATATTTAAACTTGTTTTATGAATATTTATAGTTTATACACTTAATCAAATCATTTATTTATTTTCACTTCAATGTTATGATGATTTTATTGGTTTATTTCACAATCTCATTCTAATCAGGATTATATATTCATGAATTTATATTGAATTAAATTATATGACCATTGTTTAATAAACCATTTAATTTTATTTTCCTCAATTTATTAATGATCATTTTCAATTAATTGTATCATTTTCCTACTCCTTGGTACTTAAAATTTATTACAATTTTTTTAATAAATTCTCTCTTATTTTGTCTCTTTAGTCATAATTTTTTTTTCATACAGAACCATGTTTTATAAAAATGTTTTTCAACAAAATTTATTTAACTTATTAAAAATAATTAATTAAAATATATTTTTACCCATTTTTTTACTGAAAGTTTTCAAATGAATATTATTGTCCCCTTCTAAACAAGTAACTTTTCGATCCTTTTTACCATGAAAATGGAATATTCTTTATGGCATGTATGAAATTACCAGTGAACATTACCACTATTTCTTTGTAGCTTCTTTTTCATTTTTATAATCATATTTCGAAAGAGCTTTTTTTTAAATTGGTTTTCATGTAAAATTATTTTCAAAGAAAATCATAATTAAAAGGATATTTTCCTCTAGAATGTTTTAAAGTATTTTTATTTATCATTGAAAATGACCCTTTATTATTACTGTAATGGATATATGTTGCATTGATACCATACTTATTCATTCTATGGATGGTTAATGATTAGTCTGACTATGGTTGTGCTATTATTATACCATTTTTCATATTAATCATATTGATTTACGGTGGTGTTCATTTAATAGGGAAAGTATTTACATTTCATATGCTAGATTTTAATTTGATTGTTTATATTGAATATGTTTCACCCCTTTTAGATGATGAATGTATTGGATTGCATATGTGATATGAAGTTCCTGCTATATCTCCTCGGTGCATCAGTAGGTTTCATGAGAAAAACTAGATATGGTTTTGGCCGATGCCATTCTTCTTTAATAGATTATTGTCATGACGAATTAACAATATTAGATTGGTTAAATGAGGCCTTTATTGTATTAGCTTCATGGAATCATGCCATGATAGTATTATATTGTTTGAAAGATGTCTTCATGGTTGGTTTTAGATATCCATCATTATACATTCCATCATTATGAATTTCGTTATTTATATTACATGTTCTTATTCGATTAGTTAAAATGTCAATTGTTTAGTTTCATGCTTATGTGATTATTTATATAGAATTATTTTTTCACCTTTTAATCATACCGTATTATGATCAATTTATTTATTTATAATCTTTTGTTTTCATTATTTACATTTCTATTTTGATTAATACAAATTTATTCCTATCTATAGTTGTAAACATACCATACTTAAGAATTTAAACTTTCCCTTATTTTGATTCCTTTCCCTATGATTCCATGAGTTTTACTGTGACTAATATGTAGGGTTATTCTATATGGAATGAAGTTATTTTCAAAAAATATTATATTTTTATATTTTTATTAAAATGTAATGTAAAACTCATTTATGTATCTAGTTTACCAAGACTAAAAAACTATTTGGTCTTTTTTTATGTGATTTCCTTGTATCTTATGCCAATGTATTTGTAGTAGGAATTGGCTCTATTATTACTGGTGTTAGGTCACTACAATTGGTATCATAACAAGTTTAGTAAAAACATTAAGAACTAGATTTAAGAAAACATTTGTTAGTCAACATGACCCTAATATAGAATTTGAGGATAAGTATAGAAAAACAAAATAATGTTACTTTAAGAAATATATTATTTGGTTTTTAATTACAATACATAAATATGTAGATACTACAAGTGGACATGGTTTTTTAATAGATGTACCTAGGTGTAATAACTTGCAAAGGTGCACCAAGCTTGACTCGAGCATAAACTTGTACATGCCAACATTCCTTACTATGAAACTAGTTTGACACTCCTAGGGGATATTATAATGATAATTACCATTATATTTACAACCCATTATGAAGGATTTGAAAAGATAATGACAAATAATTATCTAGGTTAAACCTCAAACCAAGTAAGAAACTATGTTGAATTAAAATGGATGGTGTATTTTTTGAAGTATTTTACAAATATTATTTTTTATTAGAATTATGAATAATCTATGTATAGTGTTAAATTTTTTAGTCATATGTGACTTAAATAACATAATAGTTATAGATAATATCATGGTTTTATTAGTTTATGATTTATCATAAGTTTTAAGTCTTAAAAAAATATTTTTATTTTTTATTTGATGAGAGTCTACCAATATTAATAATACTTTAAAATAAATTTATGGAAACAAAACTCATTAGTTTAGTACATGTTTTAGTGGAAAGGTTATATGAGGAATGATGAAATTTAATTATATATATATAATTATATAGGTATTGATAATCATTATGATTGATGTAAAAATATTATTATTAAACACTGGAAAAAATAAGTCTTGTTGGAAACCTTAGCCAAAAGTATTTTTTAATAATAATTATTATTTCAAGGATTTTTATTATTTTTTTGTGAATGTTTTAGGAAATATATTAATATAGCACAAGAAATGGATAAATTGTATTTTTGGTTGAAACCCATCATATATGAGAATTCCATAGTGTTTGAACCCACAATTGAAGGATGATAAGGGTTTAATACTAACCACCAACCTATATAATTTCCTGGTTAATATGTCATTTTTTTTAGTAAATAAAATTTATGAATATATATTAATGTTGAACTAGTTTTATTTTCTTTTATATTTAGATATTAATGTATTAAATTTATTGGATCTAGAAAATAGGAAGAGGTTAAATCAAAGACTTTTCACTCCTTCATAGATCTTATGATCTGTTAAAAGTAAATTTTTGTTATTCAGACATAACAAAATTCATTTATAGATATTAATTTCCTAGAGTAAGTGATTGAAGTATAGTTAATGTACGATATTATTAATATGAAATTAAAATATATTGGGTAATTGTATTTCATTATATTCTTTGATAGAAAAATAATTACTCAACTTTAGAAAAATGATCTTGAAATAAAATGTTATTATATTTCTATCATTTATGATGATATCATTGACCTTATCACACATATTAGATTTAGGGATTTGTGTTCCTCCACTTTTAATTGATTTATCAATTTTTTTCAATGACCTCGACTACTCTCTATAAATAATTATACATTTCCTCTATGTCCATATCTTCATTATCCACTAATGTTCCCCTATATAGAAACCTAGTTATATGATATTCCATATGACTCTTGTACATCCATTTCACTTTTATTAAGAAGATATATTTTTTAAATCTTTTATTATGTGGATATTACAAAAAAATAATTTCCATATTTAAAACCCTTGATCACTGAGATCAAGTTTAAATTGAGAGGATGTAATTTATTTAAGGCGGGAAGACTGTAACGCTGTGAAATTTTGAAATATAAATATCATATTCGATAACATGTATGAGACACAACACCAAGAGTATAAGGGAATATAAAATCATGGGTATTTACAAGATGTTTACTATTTTAAATAAATACAATCTATGATATTTCCATCGATGCACTAAAAAACTAAGTTAGCATGTGTTACACGCAACGACAACTTACTTAGATAGATTGTGTTACATGGAAGAACGAGTTTTACCAAATATTATTATTATTATTATTTAAAAATTAAAAATATCTACAAGCCATTAATTTTTTTCTTAGGAATAAGATTAACAAAATTATGAAAATATATGTCTGAATTCATTAGTTACCAATAAATTATAAAATAATAGAAAAACTAATTAAACATAAATGAAATGTTTTTATAAAAA
Organism: Viscum album; assembly: GCA_963277665.1. Lineage (NCBI taxonomy): Eukaryota > Viridiplantae > Streptophyta > Magnoliopsida > Santalales > Viscaceae > Viscum > Viscum album. The sequence goes on from OY728160.1 coordinate 1,945,076,670, forward strand.
ACAATTACAATGTTCCAAATAAATTTTATCATAATAAATTAAATTAATTAATATTAGTGAATTATATTAATGATATTTTTAAAATATATATTCAACAATAAAATTTATATTCATCCAATAGATATAATAAGCATAAGATCAGAAAAAATCCAAATTTACGCATAAAAAAGATTTTTTTAGAAGGTAGTTTTTTTATTTTTAATGGTTCACTTGTTTTGAAAATAAAATTTGACACATTTTTAAATTTAATATAAAAAACAATTCATTTTAAAATATTAATTTTTAAATTATTTTTGGGAGTATTTTTTTATTTTTCAATGAAGTTTCATTTTTTAATGAATAGTGAATAATACTAAAATTTATTTGAGAGCTAACTTTTAATCTAAATTGTTTTTAAAGTTAAATTATATTTTGAATTTAATTTAAAGACAAAATATTTTACTTATACATATATTAATACAATTTATTTCATTAGAATCATTTTTATTTTCAAATAGATATAAAAACATAGTAATCTTTTGAACATTTTCATTTTAAAAACCTGCATTCTCATTCCATATGCAGAATTAATTTTAAATTACTTTTTTTTTCAATTATGTGATATTAATTAGTAAAAATATATTCCCTATTTGGAATCATAATAATTTATAATATCAAATATTGTAAAATTAATTATTTTCCAATGGAATTTTTTAATACAGTTAGGATTAATCATCCCGATTAAGAGAAGAACTAGTTTATAAGGGACTAAACTATCAACAAAATAGACATATGTCCTAGAAACATGATCAAAACCTATTTTAGGACCATATTTTGTACTTATCCCATATATTATATTGTTTTGTGTATTATTATATCTACATAACATGTAATTACATGGGAGTATTTCCCTAATTGAAGAATTTACACGTTTTTCACTAACCTCACTTATAAATGTTCACCTAGTCTTCTCCTCTCTTAATAGCTTAGAACCACATTTTTTGAAAATGTCCAACCAAATCACACCAAAATTTTCCTCCACAATCATAGAATCCATATATTAAGAATAAATCCATATTTTTAAGTCATTATTGAAAACCTAATGGGGATGCCTGAAGAAGAGGTAACTTTTTTCTAATGGCGGTTTTATTTTATTTCATTATCCACATACTTAAATTATACTTATAAAATGATAATATAATAACATAATTATATTTAATAAACTAAGTGTTTTTATGTTAAGGTTATGAAGTAAAACCACTCAAAATTTTATCAAATGGGATATGAAATCACTGTTCATTTTTATGTAGGACTACCACTTTTCGAATCGAAGTCATTCGTTCTTGCATTACCATCGTTCAAATATGGTAAAAATGATAAATTTATAGTTTTTTTATTATATATAATATATTTATAATATATTTATTATTATGAAATTATTTTATAATACATACCTTCTTGATTTCAATTTTATTAGAATATGATAATGTTGTTCGTGTGTACGATAGACCACTGCCTCATGAAGTGATGTGATTATTTCACACGTTACATGGAATATATTAAGGATGTATTTAAAAAAATATGTCATGTATATAACATAAAAAATATTATATAATGAATAATATACATATATATCATTAATTTCTTCTTCTTTTAATCCTATTAGAAAATTAAAGCAGTGTTCATGTGTACGTACGACTTACAGTCTCCATGAAAGACGCATTTCATTTCCAATCACTAAATTTTATAGACTACTATAAATACATATATAACACATAAATATGATATATAAATCCGGTTTTAAATTATAAATATGATTAAATAATGATATATTTAATAGGAACAAAAACATAATTAGTCCAAACATACTCGAAAAACAAAGTAGTAATGACCAGTAATGATGAACATAATGAAATATTATTAATGAACGGGTTATAATATGTTATAAAAGGACCATATATGATATAATAAATATTTATAAAGTTATATTATAATTTAACTAATTTTTAAAATTCACTATATTAGAGTTTAAACCAAGTATGACTAAAAGGAAAGCATATGGTAAGGGATTTCATAGAAATTTTATTTAATTAAGTTATATTATAATGTTATGCACAAAATTAATTTTATACGGTGTATATACTTCCCATTCACATGTAATATCATGAATAATTAATTATTCAAGGGTTTTAAACTTCAATTTCAATTATTTTATCTATGGGTGTTCGAATTAGCAGTTACCAAGTGGTAAATAATATAATAACTTAATACATCTTCATTGTGTTATATTACTTCCTCATTGTCATTAATATTAAATGATTATGTGTATAATTAATTTTTAATATCTATATTTATATTTACTCTTTTTTCTGTTGATTTATAGTTGATACACATAATCAATTAATTATGTAATTATCACTTCTACATTATGATCATTTGAAAAGATTATTTCACAATCTCATTCTAATCCAGATTCTTTATTCATGAATTTCCATTAAAGGAAATTAAAAAACCATTGTTCAATAAACCCTTTAATTTTCTTCTCCTCTATCAATTTGTGATATTTTTCATGTAACAGTACTAATTTTTGACTCTTTGGTACTTAAAATTGTTTATAAAATATTTTTAATAAATTCTTAACTCGTTTCTCTCTTTGATCAGAAATCTATTTTCTTACAAAACCATGTTTTCTAAAAGGATTTTAAAAAATGTTTTCTTAAACCTTTTAATAAAAGTATTATTGACCCATTTTTAGTAAATAATTTCACTATAATCCTCTGGTCTATTTCTGATAAGGCACTTTTCTAACCTTTTTATCGTGCAAAAGGAATGATCATTTCCAATAAGGCATATTTCAATGGAATCATTTTGATTTCTACTAATATATATTTTACATGTTATGTCAGTAGAGTTTGATTGGTTTTTTCTCATGTTTTATATTTATGTATTTCAATTTGATTTATTTTATATTATTTTATGCCTCATGTAATGGTAAAATATACCACAATAATATTGTTAAACCATTGTCATTTATTTATAACCAATGTTGTATAGTGGATAAACCTAAGGTTACTATCATTATAAAATTATATATGCTGTTAGGTGGGTTTTGGATATTATTAATATGAATTTTATGACTACTTACTAATAATAATAGAAAACTTTATTTAATAAATATTATTTATATATATGTTTATTATTTATTAGAAATAAAATTAATATATAATAACAATTACATTATTAATAACATTATTATTATTATTATTATTAAAGAGAGGAATAATTTTTAATAATTTAAATTAACACTACTGCATAATCGATCAAAATTTGGTGTGGCCTTTATTATTAGTGAGAATTATCTGTACTTATAGTAACTAACTCAATTTTTCATGTTGATACCTTTATAAATTTATTATATAATGCGTTTTAAGGCTCATTTTTTTGTAATATATTTCCCATTAAAATGAATTTGAGGCATTTGATAGAATTATTTAATTGCAACAATAATATTATATGAAATATGATATATTTAATTATGAAAAGTGACCATTATGGACTATATATTAAATTATAGGCTATGAATATAAGTGACTTAATTGTAAAATACTTGAATGAAGGTTTTTAGTGAAAATTTATTAATTAATTCTTAGTAAATAAGACCTCAAATTTTAATGATAAGAATGAAATCATATAATACCTAATTTATCAAGAATTAAATATTCAACATATTATATCTTGATCTGTACAAATAAATGAAAATATGTAATAATAGTTTATATTAACAAAGTAATGGTCATTTATATTTTGATAATTACTTTTTATAAATTATAATTTTACCATATCATGGTAAAAAGAAATATTTTTTATAAAACGTTTTTAATATATTTTATATTATGAAATTGAATTAATCTTTATTGATTAATGATTTTAAAGAAAAATTCACATAATATATTCAAAAAATATATTAACATTTATTCAAGTACTTTTACTAGGCGTAGAATCAAAATAAAATCTTGTGCATGCTTAAAAATGAATTTTCATTTTCAAAAATAGTTTTTACTAGTATTTTACATGGTTATTATATTTAATTTGTTTTGACTTTTGTTACTAAAAACTATAAAAATTATTCTAAATTTTTAATCATAATAATTTATGTTATATAAAAATTTTAGAATATTTTTTATCCATAATGAATAGTTACCACGATAAAAATCTTATTGCCACAGTAAGGGTTAAATGGGTTAAAGGGTGGTTAACCATGTAGATAAGTCCACTAATATCTCTAAAAAATTATGATTTAATTTTTGAGTGTATTTTATCCTTACATTTTCTTACATTTGAAAATTTTTCTATGTGGTTTTACTTTCCTATGAATTTGACGTTATATTATTTTAAAGTTATTGGTATTTACAAGTGTGCAACTACCCTCACTTATAAAAGTGAACCTCATATTCTCAATTATCCAAACCACTTTATCTAATTATATAGGACAATATCTTACGAAATACCTTCCCAACATCTTTTTCTACAACCTATATGTTTTATTCTTCCCAAAAGACCAATAAAAAATTTCTTAAGGTATTTTTTAAATGATATTTTCCATTGGAGAAGAATATGATCTTACCGAATTTTTTTAAAGATTATTTATTCTTAAACCTCCTCAAAATATTCAATATCTTTATAAAAAAAATTAAATCATTTTATTTAATATATTAAATTTTTTATGTTAATTTTATAACAATTTGTTTTTATTTCAATATAATGGAAATTTAAAACTTCGCTCATGCATACGCATGAACTACAATCTCCATGAAGCAATGTATTTTACTTTTCATTACCACCATGAAAACATGGTAATAATGAGAGATTTTATGGATATATATTATGATTTTGATATAATAATTATTATTTAATGATAAAAAACTATATACCATATTACCCTCCCATCCTTGGGAAAATGATTACATCGCTCATGTGTACCTGTTTCCTACCACCTCCAAGAAGCGATGTGATTTATTTTTTATTTGTTATTTATATGGATGGATTGGAACATATATTTAATATAAATTATGATAAAAATTATATTATTCTTATTATTATATAATGGTAAAAAAATTATATTTTCTTTCCTTTCAATAATTATAAAAATAAAAACATTTCTCAAGGGTGTGTACAGACTACGATCTCCAAGAATAAATGTGTTTAATTTTTCATGACCACCTTACATAGATGATTATAATAGTAAATATAATAAATAAATATGAATTTAAATATTTCATTAATAATATATTGATTATTATACCATAACTTAGGTGAAAGGACTATATTCACCGAATTAAAACATGTATGGAAAATAGAAGACTTAACAACCTGAATGATGATTTTAATCAATAATTGTTAATAAATGAATAATTTAAAATTATAAGAGAATTATATATAGGAATAAATGAATAAATATTTCTATAGTGTATATTTATGACAAATCTAAATTTATTATAAACTATGTTAAAGTATGTATGAAGCATGTCGAGACATGAGGTAAGGGTATAAGTTATAATCTCACTTTTTATCAGGATTGTTTATGTTTAAATTTCCATTGCATGAAATTGTATGATATATCTCTTATAAACCCCAAATATTTTATTTTACTTAATTTATTTATAGGGTTTTCAAGAACATTTATCACTTTTATTACATGTAATACTAAAAAACTCCTACAAAATTGATTAAATCAAAGTCAAAGTTATTACTTATATAAGGCCATATATTATTTCATCTATATAAATATTTATTAAAATTGTTTTACATAAATTAATATCTTCACTATATTTTTCAAAAAATATATTTTCTACTACACTTAACTTTATTTAAAATTTACTAAATGGATTATTTTCAAAAAAAATTCAGAGGTCTCACATTTAATTTTTCGAAAAAGTGTGAAAGACTGTTTTCTTGATAACATATATTACATGAAATAATTTTAACATTATCTTGTATTTTCATCATCATAATGATTCATATAAATTTTATCTTGGATTTTTAGAATAAAACTTTATTCCCATTTTTCTATGAATTTTTTATTCAAACGTTACAAAAATATGAGGATATTTTTCATTATTTTTTGATTCATATTTAAATGATTTTATAAAAGTATGATTCATCTATGTCAACATCCTATAAAGATTATTGTGATTCACTGAGGATATTCTCTAATGATACCATCCAACTTATTTATCTATATAGATTATGATGATTTTTTATAAATTTTCTCATGAAACCTGTTTTATTCTACTAGTTATTTAAGGAATGATGAAATTGTGAATGTTGTGTTATTGTGAAAATCATATGATTGGATTATCATTCTATGATGGGTGGGTCTATAAAATCCCTCTAATTCATTAGAAAAAAATGTTATATATTAGGATATTACCAATATATGTTGGTAATAATTTATAATCCAAAATAATAAGGGGTTAATTTAATAATGTTTGGTATAATATACTAAGGGATGGTGGTAAAAATGTTTGACCCACTACTCCAAGGGATTTTGGGGATGACTCCTGGTCCATTATGATATAGAATGATGTTAAAACTTCCTAGTCTATTTTCGGTGGGATTATGATAGTCATTCATGGTCAATAATGTGATGGTTTTATATTCTTATGTTTACTTTACATTCATTTGTTTTGTAACTTTTTTATGTTGTGTTTTTTAGTCTTCGTTATAATGATTATTTTTCGATAACCGTGGTTTTTTCTGAAGAAGTTAGGATATGAAATAAATGTTATGTGTTTTGTTTCTTTTAGTATAACCCTTTTATGTTATACACATGATCATATTATGATATCCTTATACTTATCTTATTCCCACTTATGATCATCAATTGTTATCTCCCATGTTTATACCCAAAACTAAGCATGTGATCTCCCCATTTATTATGTTTCCTTTTCCTTAAGTTATGAAGTTGGATATGTCTAAAAAGGGTACAATATAAGAGGAAACTTGGGGTAATGTTGAATATATTTCAAGAAATAAGTAGATTTTATATATAGTGATTAAAAAAACTAAATCATTATGGTTCTTAGGTGTATATTTCCGTGGAAATGATTAAATATTAATAAAAATCATGTAATAAGAATGTGTGTTAGGATCATGTTAGTGAAGTTGATAACAGAGTAGGGTTTATTTATTTTTAGAGTTTATTTTTTGGAGAATATAAGGATATAACCCATAACAGCCTATATTAAACCAAAAGTGGTATATGATGAATATAAAATTTCATAAGCTAAAGTGAAGGTGTCATAATTTAGGATATCTCATGATTTATTTTCTTATTATATAACTACTCACTTTGATTATTTTTATCATGTATATACATTAACTATTTTGGTTTTATACATTTTCTAGATACAAGATGAATTGTGTTTGAAAGGAATGTGAAGGTAAATTCAATTATTTACATCATTACAAAAAAAAATTGAATGGGAGATAGAATAAAAAACCTTTTGTAAATGATTTAAAAACTCTACTAAGTAATAAATAATTATATTAACCATTTTAATATTTTAAATGCTCCAAGGAAGGATTTACATGCCATTGATTTTTTATGTTGAAAAATATACCATATTTTTGATGGCCCATAATCCAATAATTACTGAATAATTTATTAGTGTTATGGAAAATATATTCCTCATTATACAGTACCAAAACAGTAATATTTTTTTAATTCATCTATTTCATGGAAGGTGAGGCTGATCAATGGTGGTATCTCATCAATAAAATGAGGCAAGAGGAATAAACCAACTCCATGGATTGGGAGGAATTTAATAGGGTTTTTAATACGTATTTTCGTCTGACTCTTTAAACTAAAATGGAGAGGTAATTTTTAGAGAGGATATAGAAGGATGATGAATCCCTCAATATATATGAAGAAAACTTTACACAAAACTCACGTTACACTTTTGGTTTTATCATAGACCATGGATGAAAAATAGATTTGGTATTTAGTGGATTAAAATCAATTATTCATAAGGTTTTAGAAATAATAGAAATTATAACATATGAAGAAATAATTATTTGTGCTCTAAGAAAGGAAATGGAAGATAGAAACTCTCAATACTCTTATTATTTCGGTGATAAGAAGATTAATATGGATTTATAAGGGAACTAAAACAATGGGTCACATGAAGGTAAGAAAACCCAACAACCAATATGATTTTTTTGGAAAGAATCACTCTTTAAAATGAATCAAAAGATAAGTATGATGCTTTATATTTAGGAGATCCAGAAATTAATAATGTAATTTATAAATAAATATGATCTGGCCAAACAAAACAACACAGTAGAAGAAGGATCCATATAATTAATTAAAATGTTTTAATTTCAAGTATTTTGTTCATTATGTGAATTAGTGACCTAATAAATACTATAATTAGGAAAATAATCCGCAACAACTCCTATGACAATGGGTAAAAGAAAATACTATAAAATCACATCTATGAAATTGTGTTAAGAAAATGATGTAGTAAAAGTTACACTTATTTTTTACTCTATAACTAAAAATTTCTTATTTGATTCTTGTTATACTGTATATTTTATATCTCGAGAATTTTATTTGGGTATTACATCACCACCTCAATGATTAAATATTGATTTATCAGTGAAGACTCTTTAAGGAAAAATGATTTCATCTCAAGTCAATTTCTCCAATCTGATATAAATTTGTGGGAACCTTCTTCCTTAAAATAATAATATTATCTCTATATATGAATTTTATTTTATTTTAAGCTTGTATTTGATCTTTGTAAATAGAGCCTATATCAAATGATGAGTAATAGAAATTATATTTTATAATCTGAATCAACCGATGATTATCGATCGATGCGAGGATAAACATAAACTTAAAATGGAAATTCTATCAATTATATGGGTCTTAATTCATATAAATGAAGTATATTTATCTCAATTTTTTGTGGAGAAACTGAAAAAGGATAGTTCTGCTATTATTTTGGAATATTCCAATGAATTTCCAAAGGACTTACCCAATCTTCCCCGAAATCTTGAATTTGAGTCTTTAATGAAACTCAAGCCTGATACAATTCTAATTTTAAAGGCTCATAATATAATAACCCTAATTGAATTTTAGGAACTGAGGAAGAAACATTAATAGAATCTTGATGAGGGATTAATTCCCCCTATTCCATTTCCATGGGGTACACCAGTTCATTTTATTATGAAGAAATATGGGTCAACACATCTCTATATAGATTATTGTGAACTTAAAGAGATTAAAATCAAGAATAATTATCATCATCCCTATATTGATGACTGGTTTGATAAACTATGTAAAGGATAACCCTTTTCTAAAATTGAACTTTAATATGGATATCATTAGTTATAGGTTAAAAGAGAGGTTATACAAAATAAAACCATTTATATAAGGTATGGACATCATAAATTTATAGTTATTCCACTAAAACATATAAATTCTGTCATTATCTTTGTGTATCTAATTAATAGAGTCTATAGATATTTTCTTGATCAGTTAGTGGTAGTCTATATATATTATATTTTTATATATTATAATTCCAAGGAAGGGCATTGTGATCATTTACATATTTTTTTGAATACATTTAGGAATGATTTACTCTATGGAAAATTTATCCTATGTCAATTTTGGCTATTTAATGTTTCATTATTGAGTAATATAATTAAAACCAAGGTTATATTGTTATATTATTTTATGATAGTTGTTATTGAGTAAAATCCTAGACCAACCACTGCAACTGGGATATATAGTCATCTTTGATTGGTAGGATATTATTGATTCATTATGTGGAAATTATCCTGGCCATAAATTCCATTAAACATGTTTATTCAAAAGGGATTCATGTTCAATTAGATAGTTAAATTTGAATAATGTTTTAATGAGCTAATGGGTAGGTTGATTATTATGCCTATGCTTACACTACCTTGAAGTAGAGAAGGATTGTACTATTCAATGATTCATCAATGGAGATATTAGGATGTCTTCTCATATAGAATGATATGGTATTACAATATGTCTCACTCTAACTAATGATTCATTACAAAAATTACCCGACTCAATATTTGTAGCAATAAGTGGTAATTTTTCCATTGAAATTATAGAGGCATTATATATCTAGTGATATGAGTTATATATATACAAACCAATAAGTATTGGACTATATATTCACATAGAAATAGTTGAATAAGTACCAAAGTTGTTGGTTGGAACTCATCAATGAATATGACTAGTCAATACATTACCAACCTAAGAAGAAGAACATGGTGGATGATTCTCTGAGTCTAAAGGAGCATGTTACTTTTTTCCATGATGAGGGTTTAATGAGATTTAATACTTATTTATTTTTAGAAGATAGTCCTTGAAATAATGAGTTTAGGGGAGAAATCATATCTAATTATAATGATTTTTCAACCATACTTTAATATAAATATTAAAGAATTATTAAATAAATATTTGAAATTACAATAGAAGGGATGATATGTTTCAGATATCAACCATGACCATGATGGAATGATTAGTTTTAGGTCTTGAATATGGGTTTTATCGATACTGGAATTATATAATGATATATTATATTAAGCACATATATTATCATTCTCTATTCATTTAGGAATCATAAATATTTATAGAGATATGAGAGATAATTCTAGGTGTCAAAAAATGAAAAGTGGTATTGTAGAGTATTTATTCCATTTCATTGTTTGATAAAAAGATATGAAGAGTGATAAATGCCTAAAAGTTTAATTAACCATTACTTATAATTTAACAGTAATGAAAAAACAAAACTACATATTGTTTTCATCAAACTCATCGAGATATCTATTGTACATGTAACGCCCCGACCCCAGCTACCCAGAGTCGGTGCATTAATTACATAACATTGGCATGATCATAAGAAAGATCAAATCTCGAAAGACCGATTGGTTTAGTAGCCTTGGAAAATGCCAGATATATTCATAAGTTTTACATTACATTATAAAATGAAAAACTACTACAACAACATAATGTCTCAATAGACCACACTATTATCCCCTCATAAAATCCCTGCAGGTCATTCATAATTTACTTCTTCACTTCCTGGGAAAAATAAAACATAGAAAAGGGGTGAGCTCAAATGCCCAGTAAGGATAACAATATAGCAGAAACTTTCATAAATAAGAATAAACATTTAAGGCAATGTATAACTAAAACAAAAGCCTTTTAAACTTGAACATCAACATAATATGGAAAAAGTAAAATGAAATAATGCCATTTACTCATTCACATGGATATTCAACTAATCGAATAATCACATGCAAAAATCACTAACCACTTTCATAATGTTGGAATGCATAATGCCAGACTATCATAACCACATAGCCAAGGCCTCGTGCCAAGACTACAAATAAGATTTTGTCAAGGCCTTGTGCCAAGACACTAGTTTGTCTCATGAGACCTACCGATGCATCGAGGAGCTATAGCGGGCTCCACCCGTCACTTATTAAGTCCAATGCATTCCCATATGAAAAGGTTTAAACATAACATAAACATTCGTATTAAAACTAGCATACGAAATGTCAATACTTTCACAATAAACTATGAATGGTATAAAAATAGCACATCCACAGTCAAACATATCACAAAACCTTCAATACAATATAGAAGTTTTGTATCATAATAAATCAACTTCAAATAATCTTAAAATCCATCAAAGGATGTTGACATAGATGAAATCAAAATTCTTTTTAAAGAAATATCTCCTTTTATTTTGAAATCATTTAAGATCCATATAAAATAAAACATTTTCTTTGAAAATATTCTTATAAGCTTGTAAGGAAAGCTTTGAAGATTTTATAACGGCGTAAAATAACCGCACCCGCCGTATAAGTTAAAAAAAACATTCTTACCTCAATTCTGTCAAAAAGGTTAAAAAGGACCTTGTTTTGAAAACGACGGAAAGATTCCTTTATAAACCTCTTATAAAAAGTCAAAAAAAGGTATAAATGACTTTAACCCATATTCTTGTAAATAGTAAAAATGTTTTGAAATACATTTTTAAGAAACATGGATGTGGATGATAAAGAGATCCCAGTAGATTATTACATATAAACAACCTCGGATAATGAAGAGATTGTGAAATAACCCTTACCTTGTACTTTTCCTTGGTTGTGGTAGGTTAACCTCCTGTATAATGGTGAAATAATTGTTATTAAATTATACAAGAATCATATACATTAATATGATATCATATATGATCTTTTAATATTGATTTGATAATAATATCTTAGTATTATCGTTGTTTCGGGTGTTAACTTACTTGTTTTCTTTCATATGTTTTGTTACGTAAGACATGTTTGTAAAGGATAGGTTGTATATTATTCATATCCAGAATGATATCAAGTCCTTAAACATCATTTTTAAATCATAAAATGATAATTACGCTTTAATGGTTACGATGGAGAATGAATCTCATCGCGTTCGTGGAGACGGTAGTCCGTACGTACGCACGAGCGACAATATCATTCTTTTGATATTAAAATAATATATAAATGGATGGTATATCATATATACAGAATCATTAACATGTTATATTTATTATTTACATGAGTTACACATCATTATTATACCCATCCAAATAATATTATATTGAATAACAATTACACCACGACGTGGAGACGGTAAGCCGTACGTACGCACGTATGGTGACATGTTATTCAAAGGGTGGATAGAATACTGAATATGATTGTACCATATTTATAATAACATCACAGTATATGTGAGATACTGGAGTTATTATTTCAGAATGGTAAGAACAAAGGAAGAAGAAGTGGAAGAAGAAATGAACTTAGAAAAGGGTGGTGAGATCATTACCTCTTCTTCGGGTTCTTCCTTTTGATTTGATCAAAAGGGCTCCTTAGGTTGGCTTTCTGATCAAACTAAGGCCTCTAGGTTGTATTGAGGGATGTTGGGAGAGTATTTGGGCAGAGTTTGGCCGAACCAAAAGGCTTTGAAGGTGTGAAGAAATGAGAAGGAGGAGTGCCCTTTTATAAGAGGGGTGAGGGGCACCTTTGGAAAAGCTAGAAATATTAATTTATAATAAATTCATATTCGGTTTCTAAAGGCTCCAAAGTTGACTATTCAAAGGATGAGGTGGGGATAGGTCGAAAACAACTCATCCAATAGAATTTAGACAGGTTTGGGTACTTATATTAACCTTATCTTTAAGTATTAACTCTAAGTTAATTAGTTTCACTTTTACAATGTCTCTTTGTATTTTTATATAATATGGTTAATAAACTTACTATATACATCCAAGCGACCCCCAAGTGGTCCATTAATGATTAACCTATCATAATATAAGTCTCTTGGCCGAACCTTAGATTTTTAGGAATTTAATATCAATTAATAATATAATATTTGTTTTAAGAACTCTTTTATGTCAATTTTGACACTATTCAATAGTTGATTTTTGTGAAACTCATAACAGATTGATTACTTCGAAAAAAGTCCGTTAAATCAATCCTAATATATCATATTAGCCTAGAAAATTAGTTTAATTCATTAAAAGTTTCATATTATATTTATTTGGGTATTTATAATATCAATTATTTTAATTTTTAACTATTATAGTAATTACTGCATCATCATTGTGTCATAAATAAAATAACTTATTTATTGTCTAAAAATTATAAATAAAATATCATTATGTAGGAAATCTTTTTATATTTCTAATGAATATTTATAATCGAAAATCCAACATGTATAACCCTATGTAAAAATTGTTCTTCTAAAAGATATATGCTTGTGTCATTTTTGTATTCATTTTAACTTAATTAAAATAAAGTGTCATTATCACTTACAAGTGGATCCATGGGGTCCCAAAATTGACACAAAGATGCCCATGGTCGACCATGTATCAACCAATAGGGTTAAGACACGTTTTAGGGTAATTTTGTATTATTATAATATTATTTTTTTAACCCTTATTTACCGGATTTACCCTTTAACCATGATAAATAAAATATTTACCGCAGTAATTATTCAAAATGTCTAAAAATAAAAGTTACCTATTTACATAATTTGGACATCCTGATTCCAAATATGGAATCCATTTTCCTAAATTCAAAACACAGAAGTGGCAGAAATTAATTTAAAATTAATTCCCGCTGTTAAAACAAAAAGCGTGTTTTTAAGAGATAATAACTATCAAAAGATTGACACTTGTTTATGTTCGGTTTAATTGTAAAATTATGTCCAATGATAAACATTAAATTGAATGGTAAAAATATATTCTAAATATACTTTAAAACCACTCAAATTCATAATTTATCACTATTAATTATTTTGATTAAAAAAGTTGTTTTTAATTAAAATTTAGAAATTTTCACTATTCATCAAAATATGAAAGTTATCCGAAATGTACCAAAATTTCACCCTAGGCTAATTTTGATATTCCGAATCCAAAAATGAAGTCCATTTTGAAATATAGAATATATATGATTTCAAAAATTAGGTATTACTATTCACAACGGCTAGTTTAATTAGTTGTGGTGTGTGTTAGAACTCGAGGTTGCGTACAACACACGCTATCGCATTATTCAAAGGGAAACGTACCGTAGAAGCTTGGGGTGTTACATTCTCCCCTCCTTCAAATAATTGCGTCCTCGCAATTTCTAGGGTATTACTGCATAAAAAGACTCGGGTGGTTCTTCATCATAAGTTCCTCGGGTTCCCACGTTGCCTCTTCCATCTTATGATTTCTCCACAAAACTTTTACCAGACGCGTCGTCCGGTTTCTCAGTACTTGTTCTCTTGTATCAAGAATCCTGACGGGCTCTTCACAATAGGAAAGATCGGGTTCCAGTTCTAATTCCTCATAGGTGAGTACATGCGTTGGGTCAGGCATGTATTTCCTCAACAGAGATACGTGGAACACATCGTGAACTTTGGAGAGACTTGGCGGCATTGCCAATCGGTAAGCTACAGCCCCAATTCGTTCTAGAATTTCGAAAGGTCCGATGTACCTGGGACTCAATTTACCTTTCTTACCAAAACGTATGACTCCCTTCCATGGAGATACCTTCAGGAAAACATGATCACCGACTTGAAATTCCAAATCCTTCCTTCAATTATCGGCATAGCTCTTCTGCCTACTTTGAGCTGCTTTAATGTGATTTTGGATTACTTTCACCTTTTCCACCGTTTCCTCCACCAGCTCTGGGCCTACAAGTTTTCTTTCACCAACGTCATCCCAACAGGTTGGTGTACGACATCTCTTTCCGTATAACGCTTCATATGGTGCCATCTGTATACTCGAATGGAAGCTATTGTTATAGGAAAATTCTACTAGTGGTAAATATTGATCCCACATACCCTGAAAATCAAGTGAGCAAGATCTCAACATGTCTTCTAAGGTCTGAATAGTCCGTTCTGATTGTCCGTCTGTCTGAGGGTGGTAAGCAGTGCTCAAATGAAGTTCAGTATCCAGGGATTTCTGAAGACTTTTCCAAAATCTTGAAGTAAAACGGGGATCACGATCAGAAACAATCGATAGGGGTACTCCATGAAGTCTCACAACTTCATTAATATATAGTCTTGCTAGACGTTCCAGGGGTAGATCTTCTCTTATAGCAAGAAAATGTGCTGACTTGGTAAGACGATCAACAATATCCCATATTGCATCGTTCCTTCTAGGAGTCTTTGGTAGCCCCATGACAAAGTCCATCGTAATATTGTCCCATTTCCACTCCGGTATGGGAAGAGGTTGCATGACTCCTCCAGGCTGTTGCCTTCCAGCTTTCACTTGTTGACAAACCATACATCTTGACACAAAATCAGCAATCTCCCTCTTCATGTTGTCCCACCAAAAATGTTCCTTCAAATCTCTATACATTTTGGTGCTCCCAGGGTGTATAGAGAAATTGGAACTATGAGCATCATCCAACAATTCCCTTTTTAGATCAGGTATATTGGGAACACAAAGTCTCTTCCCGAATTTCAAAATTCCACCTTCATACGCAAAGTCTCTCAATCTCCCATGATTCACAGCTTTAATCTTCCTCTGAAATTCTTCATCATCGGTCTGAGAACTCTTAATCCTTTCTAGTAAAGATGGTTTGGCAACCATTTGAAAAAGCATTGATGTTTCACCTTCCCTGGTTATTCCCATGTCCATCTTCACTAGACCCATGAAAATTGGATCCCTTTCAATTCTCATCATGTTCAGAACTCCATGGTCTTTTCTGCTCAAAGCATCTGCCACCTTGTTTGCCTTCCCCGGGTGGTAGTGTATCGTACAATCATAATCCTTGAGTAATTCAAGCCATCTCCTTTGCCTCATGTTGAGTTCTTTTTGTGAGAAAATATACTTCAAACTCTTGTGATCAGTATAAATCTCACATTTTTCACCATAGAGGTAGTGCCTCCATATCTTCAAAGCAAAGATCACAGCTGCTAACTCAAGATCATGAGTAGGATAGTTTTGTTCATGAATTTTCAACTGTCGTGATGCATAGGCAATAACTCTATCATTCTGCATAAGGACACAGCCAAGTCCTTTCTTCGATGCATCACTATAAATAACGAACCCATCATTCCCCGATGGTAGAGTCAATATAGGAGCATTGACTAATCTTCTCTTCAGTTCTTCGAAACATTCTTCACACTCTTTTGTCCAAACAAATTTAACCCCTTTACGTGTGAGCTTCGTTAATGGGTTAGCCAATCGGGCAAAATTCTGGACGAAACGTCGATAATAACCTGCCAAACCAATAAAACTACGTACCTCAGTTATATTCGTAGGTTCTGGCCATTCTTGGATTGCCTTGGTCTTAGAAGGATCAACAGAGATTCCATCTTTAGAGACAATATGGCCAAGAAAAGAAATCTCCTGAAGCCAGAATTCACACTTGCTAAACTTTCCATATAATTCATGCCTCCTCAGAGTCTTCAAGATAATGCGCAAGTGATTTTCATGATCTTTGTAGGTTTTGGAGTATACCAAGATATCATCAATAAATACCACCACAAATTCATCGAGATACTCCTTGAAAACTCTATTCATCAGATCCATGAATACAGAGGGTGCATTAGTCAATCCAAACGGCATTACAGTAAACTCGTAATGCCCGTACCTGGTTCGAAATGCTGTCTTCGGAATGTCTTCCTTCTTCACACACAACTGATGGTATCCAGATCGAAGGTCAATCTTTGAAAAGTATTGAGCTCCATGCAGTTGGTCAAATAAATCATCAATACGAGGTAGGGGATACTTGTTCTTTATCGTTATAGCATTGATCTCCCTGTAGTCGATACATAACCTCATAGATCCATCTTTCTTTTTAACAAAAAGAACAGGGGCTCCCCATGGAGAAACACTAGGGCGAATAATTCCCTTATTACTCAATTCCTCTAGTTGTTTCTTTAGTTCGACTAGCTCTACAGTGGCCATTCTATAAGGGGTCTTCGATATAGGCCTTGATCCAGGAATTAAATCAATGGAAAACTCTACTTCTCGTTCTGGAGGATGTCCAGGTAAATCTTCCGGAAATACATCTACAAACTCTTTCACAATAGGTACATCCTCTATTTGAACATTTCTTTCCTCAACGACAGTTATTTCATTCTCTTCCTCCCCGATAATTGAATTAAGTTGAGCTACAGGGGGTGGATCTAAATAAGAATTAGGTGGTGACGATTCTGCTCTAAAAATAAGGTGCTCCTTATCATTATCATCAAGAATCGTAACCTCTTTCTTCTTACAATAAATCTTCGCATCATAGTCCGAAAGCCAGTCCATACCGAGGATTATATCAAACTCAATCATAGGTATGACGATGAAATCAGCAGATAAAGAAAATTTATGTGCTCTAATGGGGACTGATTCACAAAACTTTGTTGCAACGATACTTCCCTTAGGAGTTTTAACTGACAACTCCCTTATTAAATCAAATTGGAAATATCTAATTTTCTTAGCAAACTGGGAAGATATGAAACAATGCGATGATCCAGAATCAAATAATTCATTTGCTAAACTTGAGGAAACCATTAAATTACCTGCCACCACGTCTTTCAGAGCTTCTACCTCAGCAGTAGTGATAGCATAAGCCTGGCCTTGATCCCTTGGCCATTTCTGAGGTAATTTCTCCTGACGCTTAGGACATGCATTTGCATAATGCCCCATCTCCCTGCAATTGTAGCACTGAACGTTGGTAGCTTCCTTCTTCCCCTTGAAATCATGAGCTTGGTGGCCTTTTTCACCACACTTGTAACAGACTCCCATTCCCTTCAGGCAAGCACCGGGGTGTTTCTTCCCGCACTTACCACAAGATGGATATTCAACCTTTCCCTTCTTCCCCTTATTTCCATTCCCAGATTGATCAGCAGGTCTCTTCTTCTCTTGCTTTGCTTTAAAGTCATAAGACTTAGAGAATTCCTTTTCGGTCTTGATAGCACATGAGACAATGTCTTCGTACGATGAAAAGGATTGTGAGACTAATGCTCGACGGAGAAATGGTTTTAACCCATCAAAGAAACGATCAATCTTACTTCTTGGGTTGCGAATATAATCACCAGCGTACCTCGCTAACCTTGTAAAGTTAGCCTCATACTTTGTGACATTCTCATCCTCCTTTTGTCTCAGACTCAGAAATTGCCTTTCCATATCTGCTCGATGGTCGCGAGGAAAGTATTTTTCTAAAAACAGATCTTTGAACTCCCTCCATTCCATGTTTGATACTTCATCATCTTCCTTCATGTTTTGAATCAATGACCACCATTGATCAGCATCTCCAGTGAGGCGGTAAACTGCCATGGTAACTTTTTCCCTTTCACTACTCCCCAAAGCCTGAAATATTTTCTCTAGGGAAAATATCCATTGCTCAGCTACTAAGGGATTTGTACTCCCATTTAACGTTGGTGGTTGTTGTCTCATGAATCAATCTAACATTGATCCTCCACGCTGCGGATCAGGGTGCTCCATACGGGTAAGGTTATTATTCATAACCTGAGTAAGTTGTCCCAGTACGGTGATTAGCTGATCAGCACCAGTTGCATCACCAGCCCCACTATAATTATCTTGAGCAGGAGGGCAATCCCTACATGGAGTGCATGCATTGATACGGTTTCCATTTCTTCCACTAGGCGCCATTTCTAAAAAAAATGGCATAAACTAGATCAGTTTATGCATCAAAATACATAATCCCATACTTATAAAACACTTAACATAAATTGAACTATTTATGGATATAATCCATAATCATAAAAATGTTTTCTTTGAGGAAGTATATACTCATAAACCCTTCATAATGATTTGTAAAGAAAATGAGAGTTATCCTAAGCATATCCCCCGGGAGTGTCGTAACCAAGAGTGCAGCAAGGCCCGTTGTCGTGCACCAGTTCCCGTTCGAGTCTAGCTCAAAGCGGTGTTTTCGGGTTTTACCCTTAGGTACATCTGTGCCAGAGCCGCCTCTACCTGCTCGTATCCAGACAGGGATGTATTGCTCGGAAAACTCACAAAGTCTTTACAATACCAAAATTCTAGGAAGTTCTTCTATACTAATCCTCAAAGTTAATCTTAGGTCTACGTGCTCTAATCAGAGTTTATCTAAATCTAGCTTCCAAGGTTTGTACTAAACCTCCCTCTGATACCAACTGTAACGCCCCGACCCCAGCTACCCAGAGTCGGTGCATTACTTCGTAACATTGGCATGATCATAAGAAAGATCAAATCTCGAAAGACCGATTGGTTTAGTAGCCTTGGAAAATGCCAGATATATTCATAAGTTTTAAATTACATTATAAAATGAAAAACTACTACAACAACATAATGTCTCAATAGACCACACTATTATCCCCTCATAAAATCCCTGCAGGTCATTCATAATTTACTTCTTCACTTCCTGGGAAAAATAAAACATAGAAAAGGGGTGAGCTCAAATGCCCAGTAAGGATAACAATATAGCAGAAACTTTCATAAATAAGAATAAACATTTAAGGCAATGTATAACTAAAACAAAAGCCTTTTAAACTTGAACATCAACATAATATGGAAAAAGTAAAATGAAATAATGCCATTTACTCATTCACATGGATATTCAACTAATCGAATAATCACATGCAAAAATCACTAACCACTTTCATAATGTTGGAATGCATAATGCCAGACTATCATAACCACATAGCCAAGGCCTCGTGCCAAGACTACAAATAAGATTTTGTCAAGGCCTTGTGCCAAGACACTAGTTTGTCTCATGAGACCTACCGATGCATCGAGGAGCTATAGCGGGCTCCACCCGTCACTTATTAAGTCCAATGCATTCCCATATGAAAAGGTTTAAACATAACATAAACATTCGTATTAAAACTAGCATACGAAATGTCAATACTTTCACAATAAACTATGAATGGTATAAAAATAGCACATCCACAGTCAAACATATCACAAAACCTTCAATACAATATAGAAGTTTTGTATCATAATAAATCAACTTCAAATAATCTTAAAATCCATCAAAGGATGTTGACATAGATGAAATCAAAATTCTTTTTAAAGAAATATCTCCTTTTATTTTGAAATCATTTAAGATCCATATAAAATAAAACATTTTCTTTGAAAATATTCCTATAAGCTTGTAAGGAAAGCTTTGAAGATTTTATAACGGCGTAAAATAACCGCACCCGCCGTATAAGTTAAAAAAAACATTCTTACCTCAATTCTGTCGAAAAGGTTAAAAAGGACCTTGTTTTGAAAACGACGGAAAGATTCCTTTATAAACCTCTTATAAAAAGTCAAAAAAAAGGTATAAATGACTTTAACCCATATTCTTGTAAATAGTAAAAATGTTTTGAAATACATTTTTAAGAAACATGGATGTGGATGATAAAGAGATCCCAGTAGATTATTACATATAAACAACCTCGGATAATGAAGAGATTGTGAAATAACCCTTACCTTGTACTTTTCCTTGGTTGTGGTAGGTTAACCTCCTGTATAATGGTGAAATAATTGTTATTAAATTATACAAGAATCATATACATTAATATGATATCATATATGATCTTTTAATATTGATTTGATAATAATATCTTAGTATTATCGTTGTTTCGGGTGTTAACTTACTTGTTTTCTTTCATATGTTTTGTTACGTAAGACATGTTTGTAAAGGATAGGTTGTATATTATTCATATCCAGAATGATATCAAGTCCTTAAACATCATTTTTAAATCATAAAATGATAATTACGCTTTAATGGTTACGATGGAGAATGAATCTCATCGCGTTCGTGGAGACGGTAGTCCGTACGTACGCACGAGCGACAATATCATTCTTTTGATATTAAAATAATATATAAATGGATGGTATATCATATATACAGAATCATTAACATGTTATATTTATTATTTACATGAGTTACACATCATTATTATACCCATCCAAATAATATTATATTGAATAACAATTACACCACGACGTGGAGACGGTAAGCCGTACGTACGCACGTATGGTGACATGTTATTCAAAGGGTGGATAGAATACTGAATATGATTGTACCATATTTATAATAACATCACAGTATATGTGAGATACTGGAGTTATTATTTCAGAATGGTAAGAACAAAGGAAGAAGAAGTGGAAGAAGAAATGAACTTAGAAAAGCGTGGTGAGATCATTACCTCTTCTTCGGGTTCTTCCTTTTGATTTGATCAAAAGGGCTCCTTAGGTTGGCTTTCTGATCAAACTAAGGCCTCTAGGTTGTATTGAGGGATGTTGGGAGAGTATTTGGGCAGAGTTTGGCCGAACCAAAAGGCTTTGAAGGTGTGAAGAAATGAGAAGGAGGAGTGCCCTTTTATAAGAGGGGTGAGGGGCACCTTTGGAAAAGCTAGAAATATTAATTTATAATAAATTCATATTCGGTTTCTAAAGGCTCCAAAGTTGACTATTCAAAGGATGAGGTGGGGATAGGTCGAAAACAACTCATCCAATAGAATTTAGACAGGTTTGGGTACTTATATTAACCTTATCTTTAAGTATTAACTCTAAGTTAATTAGTTTCACTTTTACAATGTCTCTTTGTATTTTTATATAATATGGTTAATAAACTTACTATATACATCCAAGCGACCCCCAAGTGGTCCATTAATGATTAACCTATCATAATATAAGTCTCTTGGCCAAACATTAGATTTTTAGGAATTTAATATCAATTAATAATATAATATTTGTTTTAAGAACTCTTTTATGTCAATTTTGACACTATTCAATAGTTGATTTTTGTGAAACTCATAACAGATTGATTACTTCGAACAAAGTCCATTAAATCAATCCTAATATATCATATTAGCCTAGAAAATTAGTTTAATTCATTAAAAGTTTCATATTATATTTATTTGGGTATTTATAATATCAATTATTTTAATTTTTCACTATTATAGTAATTACTGCATCATCATTGTGTCATAAATAAAATAACTTATTTATTGTCTAAAAATTATAAATAAAATATCATTATGTAGGAAATCTTTTTATATTTCTAATTAATATTTATAATCGAAAATCCAACATGTATAACCCTATGTAAAAATTGTTCTTCTAAAAGATATATGCTTGTGTCATTTTTGTATTCATTTTAACTTAATTAAAATAAAGTGTCATTATCACTTACAAGTGGATCCATGGGGTCCCAAAATTGACACAAAGATGCCCATGGTCGACCATGTATCAACCAATAGGGTTAAGACACGTTTTAGGGTAATTTTGTATTATTATAATATTATTTTTTTAACCCTTATTTACCGGATTTACCCTTTAACCATGGTAAATAAAATATTTACCGCAGTAATTATTCAAAATGTCTAAAAATAAAAGTTACCTATTTACATAATTTGGACATCCTGATTCCAAATATGGAATCCATTTTCCTAAATTCAAAACACAGAAGTGGCAGAAATTAATTTAAAATTAATTCCCGCTGTTAAAACAAAAAGCGTGTTTTTAAGAGATAATAACTATCAAAAGATTGACACTTGTTTATGTTCGGTTTAATTGTAAAATTATGTCCAATGATAAACATTAAATTGAATGGTAAAAATATATTCTAAATATACTTTAAAACCACTCAAATTCATAATTTATCACTATTAATTATTTTGATTAAAAAAGTTGTTTTTAATTAAAATTTAGAAATTTTCACTATTCATCAAAATATGAAAGTTATCCGAAATGTACCAAAATTTCACCCTAGGCTAATTTTGATATTCCGAATCCAAAAATGAAGTCCATTTTGAAATATAGAATATATATGATTTCAAAAATTAGGTATTACTATTCACAACGGCTAGTTTAATTAGTTGTGGTGTGTGTTAGAACTCGAGGTTGCGTACAACACACGCTATCGCATTATTCAAAGGGAAACGTACCGTAGAAGCTTGGGGTGTTACAGTACATTACACCATATGGGTTGTAAATGATCATATTACATTGTAATCTCACTTTATTTCTATCAGATAATATTTCTCACTTGATCAATATGGTAAGATATACATTAAGGATGTGGTAAGGCTACATCAAATTCCACTTTCAATTATATCCAATCAGGATCTATGTTTTACATTGAATTTATGGATAAGCCTTCAGTGTATGTTGAATGCAGAGTTATGAATTTTCCCTAAGTATCATTATTAGCTCGAAGTTCATTTTGATAAAACAATTCATTCCTTAGTGTATATTCTAAGATCCAATTCTATAGATTTAAAAGGTATTTAGGATCAAAAACTTCATCTGGTTTATTTTTTATACAATAATATATTTCACTCAAGAATTAATATGGATCTTTATGAATCACTCTAAAAATATGTAAAGAACTAAAAAATGATGTTATGTAGATAGAGAATAAAATCTATTCAAACAAAATAAATCTAAAGAAATAGAACATATGGTTAGAGTCATTTATCATCCCATCAAGGTAGCTCAAAGTCAACTTAATTATTAAGTTAAAAATATTTGTTGAAATATGGTGTTCGATGTTAGTGATTATGTATTCCTATAAATATATCCTTGAAATAAAGTTATAAGGTTTGGGAATAAGTGTAATATGATCTTTAGATATTTCAGTCCATTTGAAATCCTTGATCATTTCACTATGATATATTATCCCTTGAAACATCCACTAAATCATTATTTTGTTCATGATGTTATCTATGTATCACTTCTTAGGAATTAAATACCGAAATCCAACATATATACTAAATATATAATTTCTATAGCTTGGGAATGATTTTTTTCATATGAGTAACAACATATTGAGATTTTGGATTGATGAGATAAAAAGACACGGAATAAGACCAATCACTTGGTCACTGTTTTATGGGGAAACATAAGATTTAGGAACCTACATGGGAAACTAATGATGTAATGAGGATGATGCATCCTTATTTTTTCATTGGATTAACAAAATATAAAAGGTAAATTGAATTTATGAGGGTAGAATTTTACAACCCATGTTTTTTAAAATATTTCCTATTGAAATAAATTCAATTTATTCGATTCATTTATTTACATACAACATCGATCTTATACGAACCATGATATATTTTTCTAAAAGTAACTATTATAACCTAAATATTAAATTAGTTGATATTAATGTGATTAATATCATTACAAAATGAATGTAAAATGGTTTTTCATAATACACACTACTGTATTTGGGCTCTATGCTATTGGATCTATACCCACAATTTCTCTAAACTATTGGTATGTACCATTTGATCAAATCTATCCTTATTATTTTTTAAAAAAACTATGGTTTATCACCTTATAAATCAAGCCTATATCTGGCTCCTCCTCCCCCTCCCACTTCGATGAGCCCTCATCTCCCCTTTTATGAGTTCTGGCCTCCCTGGCCTCCCCTCCCCTCCCCACCTCTACCTCAACCTCAACATCATGGCCTCCACCCCTGCCTCAACCTCCCAGCCTTCTCCTTGGCCTCACAACCTCTACATACTAGCCTCCTCCTCATGGGATTCACCTCTACCTTGAGCTCCTGGCTTCTGCCTCCCAACCCCCACATCCCACTGCCTTCCTGCCTCTATGTCCAAATTCACCTCCACCTCCCCACCTCTGCCTCCCATCCTCCAGCACCCAGCATCTACCTCCACCACATTATCATCCTTATCTCCCTCACCTCCTCACATATAGCTATATTTTCCCTCCCTATCTCCAGCTCCCTGTCTGCCAACCTCCAGTGGTCATCAATCAGTCATGGTTATGTATTTTGATTACCTAGGTTTTGGGATATCCAAGTTCAAACCCTTATTCCATTTTTTATTTTTTCCCTTTGTTATTTCATTTGGAATGTTGAATAGGGATTCATTATAAGTATTAAGTGGTTGATCTTGCTAAAAGGTTCACCTCTATCAGTTCTCCCTACTATAAGAATTTTTAATTTCATTATTCCTTTATCATCGTACTTATATTTTCTTCCATTACTTAGATTTTAGGTGACAATAATAATCATGTTTGTTTTTCAAATTGTATTTTTCATTATTATACATGTTTTGTCCCTTTTTATTAATTATAAAGATCTAAAATAAAGTTTAATTTTGAATTATATTTCATTTTATATTGCAATACAATATCATAATTTATACTATATTGAAATTCAAGTTCGCATTTCAATTAATTTATCCATTTAAATAATTCTTTATGTTGCAGTTTATATTAATGTTTATATTTCATAATTTTGTAAAGAATTTTCAATTTTATTATAGTTTACATTATATTTTATATTAATAAACATGATATTTCCTTCAGTAATAATCAATTTATTTCTATATGAATTATCATGTACTAGAAGTGCAATTTATATTCAATATACATGCAATTTAATTTACTTATTATATAAGCTATTTCTGTAAATTCATGAATTTTACTTTACTAAAAATGCATGAAATATTACATGTTAATATTGTTATACATTTGAAAATTTTCAAACCCATGTTTTTATGATTTTTGATGTAGCAAGTTCATCATATGGGAATACATTTTTGGATAATGTGATTGAAATAGAAATATGGTGTGCTAACAAGGTAATAATATATTATTTTAATTAGATTGAACATGTTGGATGTTTTTATTCTTTATGATTACTTAACAAGATTTTATAAGTGCCTTAGTTGTAGGTATTTTTTGTTATTTATTTATATAGACGTCTGAACATGTTGTTTTTAGTCGTTGAATTAATGGTTCCTTTAACATTTTATGGTTTCCAAAATTCTAGCACACAATAAGGTATATATGGTGATGGATTTAAAAAATATACAGTATAGTTAATTAAAAAACATAATTATAGTTTTATTTTTATAAACATAATGTGTAATGTATGATTAATTCATATTTTTAAAATACCAATGATTTTATATAAAGTTACATCATTTTATAATAAAGTTTCATAAAGAATTAATCACATTCTATGATTTATATATTTATATTTATCCATGTTTTTTATTTTAAATATTTCCACTTTAGCCTCATAAATTTTCCTTCTCCCATTCATCTCTCTAGGGTGATGTAACAAAAATATTTAGAGAAATATAAATTTGTTTTTTAGGCATTGTTTAATGAATAGAATCAAATTATAAGGGAATGTATTTGATAATGACTTTCTTCTCTAAAAATGTTTCATTTTATGATTATGATAATGAAGGTATTTTTTGATGGTCTTAGAACAAGATATAGCATAGGGTTATGCAGTGGGGTTTCCATATTGTTATAATATTATGCCGATGCTGATTAACAGACTAAAATAAATAAAAAAAATTCAACTTATTAGTGTCTGCTTATTCTATTTCTATTTCTCATACATATACTGCAACACACAAAAAATATAATTTTGTATTGCTTACTTTTATGCTTCAACTTATGTTTGAATTAATGGCTTTAAATTGAAATATTTATACTATTACAAATTAGCTATAGGAATTTTTAAATTTCTCTTTGTTGAAATATTGCAATTTAAATCCATTTGTTCAAACATAAGTAGAAATGTATATACGATCTATTTAAATTTATGATTACGAACCCTGACCTCTTTATTGTCTCCTCCCCAACCCGACCTCATCCTCCAGCCCTCACCTCTACCTCCTGGACCCTAACTCCCTTTTTCTACCTTCATGCCTCCACCTCTGCCTCCACCTCAGTGTCCACCTCCACCACTGCATCTGCCTCCGCGTTCGCATCCACATAAACCTCTCACTTTGCAGCCGTCTCTGCCTTGACATACTCCCAAACTCCAACTGTATTCATGTTCGCCTAAACTCTTCCTTTTTTAATTTATTTTAATCCCTATTAATGAATTAAATAATTTTATGTGAATCCCAGCAGAGAATACTGTAATTCATCTTGCATCAAGGGGATATATATTTTCTTGTATAAAAGACCCTATTGTGGGGATTATGGAAACCATTTTTCTTTATTTTCATGGAATGTCGTCTTGTTATGTTGTGTCCCAGGTTTCTCTGGATTTTTGGGTGAAATTTTGGGATAATCTATTATAGTTATTTTGTACTTTTGTATTCTGTAATGTTGGGTTAATTTTTTGTAAATTGATTGCATTGGTTTCTCTTAGGTGTTAGTTATTATTTTATTATAGTTATTGTATAATTGAGTTTATTTACTGATTGAATATGGTTTGTTAATTTTTAGGTAATTATTGAAGGTATTTTGGAGTGTGAAAGATCACTTGTAGTCTGGATACTTGATCTTAACATTTTTGGTGAAAAAATGCATAGGATGCATTATTAATCATTGGGACTATATAGGTGATTGTTTAATATTGTTTATGTTTCTTGATAATGATATGACTATGATATTATATATATTTCAAATGGTATTTTTGAGTGTCAAAAAAGCTTGATAGATATTGAAATTCATTTTCATTAATTAATAATATATTATATGTTCTATAAAATAGAATATTGTGTGTGACATAATTACCTTGATTTGATGGAGATTTTTATTATAGATGTTTTATCAAAATGTGTTTATAAAAGAATTTAACCCTTTTCCCTTTTTATCTTTTATTTTATATCTTATAAACCAATGAAATCTAAAACAAAGTTGTAAAATAACTTTAGAATCATGTTTAAGGAAGTTGGTTTCTTCTTTTAGGTCACGACCACTTAAAACATAAAAAATAAAAATTCACTTACATGTTCTATAAGAGATATGTTTTTCATTAAATATGAAGACATAAACTAATGAATTGGTGATTTAAAATATATTATTCTAGATTAACATTTATGACGAACCCATTTCTAATAAATAATTCCTTACAACCTTGTACTTCTAATTATTGGTGATGTTTTGATACTTTTTTCCAAACACGACATTCAGACTCTAGTTTTTGCCTCACTTGTGTTGTCTATACCATGTGTGATATTGTTGTTCAAGAAATGACTATAGATTCATTTAAAATATACCTAGAATGTATTAAGGATTTAAAATGACATAGAAATTATTCATTTGGATTTGGATTATCTTATTTTATAGTTGTATTATTGTATTTTATTTATGGATAGTTTAATTGATTTTTCATGTTTTCAAATCACAATTATTTTTATCATACAATCATGGTATTATAACAATGTATAGTGATCATATTAAATATTTTTTACTTTTAGTGCTTGTTTATTTACATTATCATGGACCCAGTCTACTATTTTCTCATAGGGTATGTTTGAAGCTTTGACATAGATCATGTCTATTGTAATAATGTGAATCATTTTTATTGTTTTATATAGATCATATTTTGTGGGTTTTATTTAGGTTGATTATTGATGTTAAGGGATATTGGGTCCCGTTGAGTCCAGTTCTAGGTCCAACTGTCAAGGGAGATTGGTTCTCCATGGGTATCAGGTATGTTTTGTTCAATTTAAATTCATTTTATTTTTTTAATTTAGGGATTTTGGTGTTTTGAATTTTCTTTTTTTTTTCTAGAGTATTTTTGAACTCGGTGTGGTGGTTTTGGGTTTCTGTTGTCAAAGTCTAATAGCACATGTATGCATAGGTCAGAATATACATATATAAGTTCCCCCATATATATATTCACATATGGAGGTATGAATATATGTATTGGGTCAAGGTGTTCTTATGTATATATATACGGAAAATGCATACATGCATAATATAAAGGGGTATATGTATGTATAAACATATATGTGACGATCCCCTTATACATATTTGGCCATGAATATATGTACATAGGGGATATGTGTCCTTATATATATGAAAATTTTACTATATGTGCAGGTGGTGAAGATAATATTCATGTTTCCATCATTATAAGTAGAGTGCCTTGAGTTTGAGGTAGATTACCTTATCTATTAGCCTTTAAATTTAAAGAATAATTGATTGATTTTATTTCTTACCAAGATTTTGTACTAAATAGTGATATATATTTCTTATAATAATTGTTTTATATGAAGTGAAGTGTTTGACCCATTTTATTGGATTCTATGAAATTGTTTTTTAAAAACCATTCACACCATGTTTTTAATAATAAGCTCGATTTGCGTTGATAAGAAAATTGTTCCACGTAGAATAAAAAAGAAACAAAACATGTTCCTATACAAATAGAACTGATATTAATAAAACCATGATAACTAGACATGAAAAGAGTATAACTAAAATTTATTTAATTGAATCAAATTGAATAAACATAACCTGATCCAAATCAAAACAAACCAAATCAATAGAAAATTACATGAACTCAATCAAACTGAAATGAACATAACTAAATGAAAATATACTAAAATAAAATATACAAAAATAAAAAAAACAAATTGGATTGTCCAAAATATACTTGATGAAAACCAAACTAAACAATATAAAAGTGATCTATTGTGAATTGTACTAAATTTAATGAAATAGGACATAATAAAATTATGAAAAAAATAATCTGATTTTTATTAACCTATAATGTGTAAAATTGAATATTTCATAATGAGTCATGAGTAAATTAAATTATCATTTACCAAATAGATAAATTATAACTAACCAAATATAAAAAAATAATATAATTTGGTACCAAAGTGAATCATACATAGTCAGTATAATCTAGTTAGACCTCTCTTGAACTCCCTAAATTAGGATTGCATCAAACATAACAAATAAAGATGAACCACATGAAACCAAACCAAAAAATATCAATAAGATTAAACCCAAAATGAGTTGAACTGTATAAAATGGCATCATAAAAACATATAATGGAAATAATAAAACCCAATAAAAAATTAATAAAACATTTTTAAAAAACATTAAAAAAACAGACCATACTGTATAAATGTAAATCAAATCAACCAAAATAGACTTGAATGATAAAAATTAATAAAATATAAAAAAAAGGAATTTTTTTAATGAAACTAAATTGGACCCAGTCAAACTTATCCAACTTGATATAATCTGATATTAAAAATACTGAATCAAATTGGACCAAATATAATGAATTCAAACCATTATGATTAAAACTAATATAAACTAAACCAAACTAAGATAAACTGATATGAACCAAATGTAATAAAATTGAATTTATTGGAAAACAAATGAATGAAATTTTCATAGATAATATAAATAAAAATAATAAAAAATAAATCTTATTAAAATGTCCCAAAAAACATGTATATAAGAAAACTAAACTACGATGAAACTCCACACAAACTAATTTTATACCATTAATATGAAGTGAAATTTTAAATTAATAGGAATATAAAATTTGAAAATATCATTTTTAAACTTGTATTTGTTTCCCCCTTGCTTTTTGGAACATTGTTGGACCAATGGGGTTTTGTGGTTCTTATATGTTCGACAGTGACTTGTATAATCATAGGAGACATGACTGTTATAGTTTAGTTTTTGTTTTATTTTATTTATCGAATTGGGAACTTAGTTATTTAACCACATTATAAGGATGAAGTGTAGTTATATTCTATGATGGGATCCAAAAGGGAATTGGAGGCGGCTATACATTTTTCATTGTAGATTTGGGAGATCGGGGTATTTGAGGGATTAATAGCATGTTTAATTTTAGGGTTCTTTTATACGTCATTTATTCAGTTTATTTTCTTTCCCTTTGGTATGGATGTAAGATGTATGAATGGATCTTGATGAAATTTTATTTATTTTATGTGGATGTTCTAATTAATTATTTGTGGGATAAATCATTCCTATGTGGTGATTTCCATACTCAAGATCACGAGAGACTACAAAACAAAACTACCACTAAAATATAAAACCATCAACCAAATTCATGGGTCTAAACCATCCACCCAACAACCTTTAAAGGGGATAAAAATAAGCAATAACATAAAAAAACCAATGAAGAAAAATTTAATTTTACTCGGTTTCCTTCATGAAACATATGTAATTGATCAATATCATGGTTGAGAAAAGACTTTTACATAGTAGATATATAATTTTTCATGGTGTAGAAGGGAGAACGTTTTGGGAGATCTATATAATCCTTGAATCTATCTTAATTGGTTCTAATGAAATTTTTTTATATGAACAAATTTGAAGATTGGTAAGTATGAACTCTACCTATGCCCTGAGAGAATTAGCATCCCCATTAAAATAATGGAAACAGAGAATAACATATCCTATACTGTCATGAACAATAACACCCCCTCACATATTCCCTCAACTGCATGAACCTTCAATATTCAGTTTAATACCAATGTAATCAGGGGTCCAACTGACCCAATGACCCAACACCTATGGTATGGAGATACTAGTGGAGTACCTAACATCTATAAAATTCCTTAGAGAGGGAGACTCATCCCACTAGTTCAGAATACTAACTAGTTCCATCACAAAACACTTAGTTATAACAACCCATGTCGTGATCGAGGTAGATACATTATGTTGAGATTGGTTTCTCGATTACCAGATACTCTAGCAGCCCGTAACAATCAAGAGTGAATGAATTTGGTTCTCAACCCTTTATGATTCCCCACATTCCATCAAAGAATTAGAGAGTTCCCTATAGATAACTCCCAAGAGTTCATGCCTTGATAGTGTGCTCTTCTCCTCATGTAGGCTATGCTTACGTTGAGGGTTTACAAAAATTATTTATTATTAATCGACCTATCCAGTCAAAAATGTAATAAAAGAATTTTAAAATAAATTAATTGAGATTTAATAGAATGAATCCAAATAATTGAAATATATATTTAAAAAACACCATAAATCATTATACTATATCAATTTAAGACAAATTTATCATCACTAAATTACAAACTAAACTAAAAGGATACATAGAAGAACAGGACCAAAACAGATAGAATTAATTAAAATAGAAAATAATTGAACATATATGGATTCAATATTCTCATCCCAAACTAACAATACCTTACCAGAATCAAATTAAATAGAACTGATAAATATCTAGGATAAAACAAATTTTTTTTGGATGAATAGAATCATTCCCCATTAATAGTAATGAGCAGTAAAAAATTAGAACCACAATAATATGAATAGAATTAAAATGTAATAAATAAAATGATGGAAAATTGATTAAAAAACACAAATAATCAAAAATAATCTACCATAAAATAGAATATAAATTTCTAAAAAGTTTAATACATAATTTTCCACATCTATAAAAAATCACTCTGAAGAAGACAAAATAAAAAACACCCAATAAGCCCAAGAATGAACTGAACTAATAGAAATTTGAAATAATAAATTGATTAAAACCAAAGAAAATTTAATTTATTGTGAAAAACATAATAATAAATTAAGATAATGTAGATTATCCATATTATAATTCAAAAAATTAAAAAAAAAACAAAGAAAAAAAATGAATTGATGGAAGTGAATTTAATAAAAAAACATGTCCAAAGAAAACCAAAACAAATCGAATTATACTAATATAAACATAAGAAACTAAAAAAAGAAAATTAAATATAATAAAAACAAAACTAAAGTAAAATAAATCAAAGAATTAGGACCAATAATCAAATTCATGAATAATAAATTCATTAATTAGCCATTCCTAATAAGTTGGAGTCAAACCATATATAATGGACCTAAAATAAATAAGGTCCTTATAAACTTATATCCATCAAAAAAATCAAAACTAAATGAAACTAAAATAATTGAAAAAAATAAACTGATAATATTTCAACATAATTTTTAAATTATTTTAAAAATAAAAAATAATTTTGGAAATTTTGGAACCAATATAAATCACAATGGTCCACTATGGTTATTATATTTTCCTTTACCACGCTAGGAGGAGCTTCATGGTTGGAACCCTAGGGAGTACTGTAATGCCGCGACCCCAGAAACCAAAAGCTAAAGCATTATTTTATTATATTATCATGAATAAAAGGAATAAAATCCCAAAGGATAATTTATTTTAGTTGTCTATAATAAACTAGATACACACATGGAACCCATTTTAAATAGAGAAAATAAAACAAAATACAATACATAACAAAAGCTAATAAACTGCATCCTTGAAAACTCAATAAATGATATCTTATTCATAAACTGTGGAAGTGAAAAAAATTAAAAGGTGAGATCACAAAATTAGTAATGGTTACATATAGAGTAATCATGAATCAATAATAAGTGAATCATAATCAATTAGACATAAATAATATGTCATGGTGACTAATTTAAAACACACGCCATCAATAAACTGAAAATAAAAGTGCATAAATATATTTTTTCAAAGTGAAAAACTCATGGAATGTAATAACTGAATAGTTAATAAGGAGAATGATTATTATTTGGATGTCATGTATCTAGAACATGAACCACCATTCCTTCAAAATGCTTTATATCTGTGGGTAGAAACCCATATATTTTTTTGAAAAAAACTCAAAGGATTTTTCGCCAACTAGTTTTTCTCATGAGACATGTCGACGCATCAAGGGAATATAGTTGGCCCCACCCATCACTACAAGTCCATTTGATTCTTATAAAAATATACTAATCCAGAATAATATTCCTTATCAATTTCCGTATAGATTAGAGGATAGGGATTCATCAATATTTCAACTGTTAAAACAACATTCCAAATAAACACTGTATGTAAACGGGTGTACGGCTATGAAAATAATCTTATCGAGGACATAAGAATATGGATATTTAATATCAATGTAATTTGAAATGAAAAAATTATCTCATAGGGTATGTAATCACCCCAAATAATAATGATTAATTTCACAATACTATGTAAGTCTCAATGAAATTAAATTTGAGAGAAAGTCCCTTATAACATTGTAATCAATCCAATCGTATGTGAAAAATTATCAATCATCAAAAGAATCATTTAATACAATGAAAATAAAGTGAATCATGATATTATATATCAAATTTAAGATTTATTACACCACATACATGAAATAAGTGGTGAACAATAGAAATCTCATGGAAATAAAAGTGAGATGAGAAACCCCTTACCTAAAGTCCCGCTAAATTACTTTGCTTTTATGCCTCTTAAATAATAAAATTATTTTTATCAAAAAATAATGTATAAGTTAATTATACTAATTTTATAAATACATTTATCAATTATAATCATTGGAATATATTTCATAATTCCCACCATTAAATTGAATCATTTTGTTATCATATTTTACTTAAAAATTCTATACCTTGCAAAAATTTCACTATTTTATTAAATGTTATTTATACATTAGTTTAACAAATTACATAATAATAAAATAAATTTAATTAAATTATTATATATTATATATAATCCTTATTTTCCATCCATTAATTTGGTTATAAGAATTCTTTTTGGAAATGTCTTCGTAGGCGGTTAACCAACCATTAATGGGATGTTGTCGTAAGTGCAGGAGTGAATGAAAATATATATGTCATATATATAATAAATTTAGTAGGTAAAAATAATTAATATAATATTTAATTACTCCACAAATATTTTTTAGAGTATAAGGTTTTGAAATTAAATGGAAAACGAGAAGGTGAAGATGAAAAGATGGAGGAGTTAATGGAGACTTACACTTTCCTTAGTGTGACTTCTCTTCCACAACCCTATAACTCCCTCAATGATTGGAGTTAGATGACTTAATAACGTACCTAGGTTTATAAGAGGATTAAGAGGTATAATTTTGATAGATATTTGGCTTTGAAAAGGGTGAAATAAGTGGTTTTTAAATGAAAGGGGGTGGGGTTATTTATATTTGAGGAAAATGGTAACTTAGGAATTACTCAAATTATAAAAATATAATAAATTTAATATAGGGTTTAAAACATTAAATTTGTCTAAAAATATAGTATATCACATATTTAACAAAAAATTTTTATTTTTGGTTTTCCTCAATAATTTTTTGTTCATTAAATATTTTAATAAAATAATATATTCATGAAAAATGATTTTGTCAAATTAAACAGTATTCATAACTTTTGACTTTAAAATTTTAAAAAAAGATTCAAATTCGAATTTTTTATTATATCATAGAATTATCCTATAAATATAGGTAATTCTGGAGTTAGCTTAAAAATATAAAATTATATTTATTATATTATTTTTAATATAATTAATTTGATTTATTTGTCAATTAAATTAATACTGCATCATCTTTGTGGAAGCCATTATGGTATTTATTTGTTTTCTAAAAATTAAAAATAAAATTTTATGAGAAATATAATTTTAATATATTTCTAAACGAAAATTATTTCTTAATTTCACTACTTTAAAACTACAAATAAACATGTTATACATACTATTGTATATAGTGTGAACACCTTTAATTACTTTTAAATAAGATATTCTAATGGCTTAATGTTATTCTTATGGGTCGAATGTGTCCCCAAATTGAATAAAAAATAGATAAATGTAGATCCTTACTTATAGAAAATGTGTTATATAAAATATTAGTCAATTAATAATTCTTATAATTTTATTTAAAAATATTTTATTTATTTTTCTTATACTCCCACAAGCATTTCATCAGCATTTCATAAGTATTAGTGTTAATAATTTCATGAATAAAAATTAGAAACAAATTACTATAAAAAAATAAACTAATTGGGTTAAAAAATAATCACTTATATTCATTTATGATGTTTAATTACTCATATTCATATCAAAACAACTTCCATAATTTTTTAATTTGTTTATTATTTCCTTGCATAAGTGTTGCATGGACATTTGGATAATAATCATGTTATATAACACTAAAATTAAAAATTAAAAACCAAATAAATAAATAATACATAATAATTAATAAATAAGAAGTGAAAATAATTTATAGCACTAAATTATTATATAAGCTACCAATTTTGAATTCTCGTAGGGACTGCTTTGACATTGATGATGATTTTTATACTTATCATGAAAAAATATAATTTTCATGTTCTAAATTAATTCTGTAAAATATTCCAATTGTAGTATAATTTTATAGTTATTAAATATTTTAAATGTATATTTATATGAAAATAATTTCATGATGATGTCATGAAAAATACCGTATTTTATAAAAAACAGTATTTTTTACTATTCATAGAAAAAATAAAAAATTTCATAAAAATACATAAAATTAATCCAAAACATGCGTAGACACAAATAATGAACTAAATATTATGAAAATCATTATATAAATTTAAAAAATTTAATTTATAATAAAAATCATTATTTACATGAAAGTTATAGTTTTTAAAATTAAAACTGGTTTTATAACACTCTAAAAAAATTAATTATAGAATTACTAAATTATCCTAAAATCATAAGACAACAAAATATTTATTTATGATTACATTTTATGAATATTAATTTTCTTTTAAATAAATTTATTAGTTACAAAATTATAGTTAAATATATATTACTCACAAAAATACCCACACATAATTATTACTTTTTAAAATATTCTATTTCATTTATAAGCTTCCTAATTTTTTTTATACTTTCATGGGTGATTTTACTATTCATAAGGTTCATATTCCTATTCATAAGGGTAACATTACTATTCATATTGGTATATTACAATTGATAAGGGTTAAGTTACTATTCAACAAAAAATTAAGTTGATCTTATGGGACACTTAATATGTTACTAAACACAAACATGTAAGTCATTATTTGGAATTTCCAATCCCAGAAGCGGGAAAATTATGTATATCAGATAGGTTTAATATTTTTTGTTTCATATAGAATCAGTGTTTTCATGCATTCAATATTATGTTTGTTTGAAAATATTTTGGGTGTTAAATTCTCGACTCCTTACAAAAATCTCATCCTCAAAATTCCAAAATTTTAACTCATAAAAAGATTTGGGTGGTTCTTCATAATATGTCTCTCATTATCCCATGTCGTCTCTTCAATCTTACAATTTTTTAAAATTAATTTCACCTGTTGAGCCATCTAATTCCTTATCACCTATTCTTTAGTGTCTAGAATCCATATAGGCTCTTCATATTATGATAATTCATGTTCCAATTATATTCCTTCAGTAGTGATTACATGTGTTGGTTTTGGCATGTACATCAATAACAAAGTGACGTGAAAGACATTGTGTACCTTATAAAGTCTAGGCATAATTTCTGAATAATAATACATAGATCCAATTCTCTCTAGAATATCAAAAGAAACAATGTACTTGGCACTCAAATTCCCTTTATTCCAAACTCTTATAACACCCTTTATTTTATAATTACCATATCCATATTTTCTAGATCCATGTACATGGGGTTCAAATAAATCCCCATTTGGTTTAGAACTCCATGATCCATCCTTCTTAAGGAATCATCTAACTTAATTTCCTTTAATCAACATTAAGAAGATTTAAAATTTTACATTACAAACATGTGAATAATATCATCATGTGTCCTATTGAAATATGGTAGTAACTAGAATTACCATAGCACCTTATTGGAAACCTTCATTCATCCTTAAACATGCTATTATGTATATTCCTTATATAAAAAAATATTGTAAAATCCATCAATGATAGCATATACCACTTTTCAACAAGTCATTAATCAGTTCCAAGGTATCCATAACTTATCCAAATCAATCATTTCTTCATCATTATCACAACATAAAGAATACATTTAGACATGTATTTCCCTTAGTCATGTGTTTTCCAAAAAGATTAAATTTCTACTGAATATATTTTCTTAGTACCATTCAACTTATGGTCTCAAATACTTAATGAGAAATTATTGCAGCACAATCCTCATATATTCTATAATTCTATGAACTTTTACATTTCTATTAAAATTTTAAAATGACTTTATTCTTGACTAGGCATATTTTTCATTCTACATCATCTATGACAGAATCATAACATGATCATTATCCAGTAACATCATTTGGGGTATATTCTTTTGTCACTTGGACTGAAAATTATTTTTTATTAAGAAAGACACTTTTGAGGTAAATGTGGGAAACCATAAGTTCCAAAAAATGCCAAACAAAGCCAAACAGAAAACCAGAACTGACCTCTTCCAAGCAAAAGCAGCAACCGCTAACTCCAAAGAAGTACCACACAGATATCCCATGCAAGCATGGTCCCTCCCAATGACAAGCCATTCCTCCGAATCAGCCACATCCCAAATGACCTTAAGAGGAAGAAGCAGATTGCTCTAGCCTGTATGAGAGAATATGACCCTCCAACATTACCACACACAACAAGGTTTGTAACTCAACAAAGCATTAGTTAGGAAAGAAAAAAACATCATCATTGAAAACTAGTTGCGTTCTACCAGAGTTTGTATCCCTAAACAGCTTCCAGGTTAAATTAGAGACCTATAAAAGTGGATCCCCCCTTATCAGGTCTTCAAAGGAAGCAATCATGTTATTCCAGATCTGCATGTACTCCTCAAGTCTGATCAACCCCTTGTGGAAGCCTCTAACCAGAATCGTATCCTATTTGTCAACCCACAAATACTGTTCTTCATTAAGGTCAACTTCCAGATTCCGACCCATCATATTTGCTGCATACTCTTCCGATGCATTGAGAAATAGCACCTACTCTATCATGACATCATCCTAACTTAAAACCATGTCCGAGAAAGGTTCAGGCTGTTCAGATGATTTTAGGTGACACCTGACCTCCTTGTCCAGCTTCTCAACCATTAGCTTCCTTACTGTCCAGGTCCTCATAGGAGGAGGCAAGGAGGAATAATACTTCCTACCCCTCCTTCTACTCTTACTCCTGTTGCTTCTTGAACCGGGCTCTTCTTCAGAAAAACTCCTACTGACCTCGATGAGTTTAGTCTCCCCTCCACCAAAATAACACTCTGGGTGAACATGCCCCATGATCCGACCTCACAGAGTGAAGCCATCGATGATCCTCCTACTGTCTTTATCTTCCTCATTCAAGGCAAATGATTCCACTCTCAAATCTACCTCATTCAGTACTTCAAACCTGTTTCCCAAGACGACAGGGGGCTGGGTAGAAGAAACAACCGCTGGCAGAATTCCAGAGCTCGAACCCCCTGCATATCCTAGGCTGATCTGAGCCTTCACCTCTGAGACATTCCCTAATAGTTGAAAATGGGTTCTACCCAGAGAACCCCCCTATTGACCCATTCCTTCCCCTTGACACAAGCTTCTTCAACCCCTGACCCCTCCTGAAAAGCAGGTTGATCAAATCCCCTGCCCATAAACTGATGTTGAGGAATATGATTCTCCCAGCCCCTGAACGAAACACAGGTAGCCTTAGGACTGGAAGTCTCACCTGTAGGAAGAGAGGACCTTGCCAAAGCCCCATCCGTCTGACCCTGACTCTCTTTCCCCATGCTGTTGGTCGCCTGCGATCCACCCAAATCCATCCTAAGACGATCAAACACTACATCCACCTGAGGTTCCGAGACCTTTTCTGCATCCTTCACTGCTGGACCTACAGGCTTCGCCCACCCTGAGCTAGTAGGATCCACCACTGGAGCATTCCGAAGATGGGACAACCCCACCCCAGGTTGACTAGGAGTCCCCTTCTCCTAATCACCTCGAAGTGCCTCAACCTGATCAATGGTACTCGAAGACACATCCCGTGACCTCATTCCGAATGCAGCATGATCTGTGCCCTTTCCAGAACCAGATCCAACGCCCTCAACCTGGGTTAGATCACCCTTACCCACCGGAGAAGTATCAACCAGAACCGTCGAAGACCTTTTGCGGCACTCATCAAAACGATGGCCCTGTCTATGGAAGAAGGAACAAAACGATGACCATGATTCGTAGAAAACACTTTGTATATACCTGTATTTCCCCTCAATCACAATCCAAACCTTTTCATGCCCAGGATGGGAGACCTCCATTTCAACACAGATGCGCGCAACAATCAGATGAACCATGGAATTAGTTTTCCAATCCGCACAGAGGAAACGACCCATGGAATTACCTATTGAACGAAGGAGAGTTGGATTCTGAAAGGGTAACGGTAACCCCAGAAGCTGAATCCAGATTTACGAAGAGGATGAATCATGATTCATGTGCAAATCAAAAGTCCAACGATGAAGATGGAACCGAAACCCTCTAACGAATATGCTTGCGTGAGACCAAGCCAACGCCAAGTCGTCTTCATCAGCGAGACAGATAAGAATTTGACGCGGCCCAAGGAGTCTGAGAACCACAAAACAACCTAAACCCCATTCCTGATTCACATACCTCTTGGACACCTCAACCGGAGGCCTATGACAAGTGAACTTTGCGACCAGGGCTATGGTGAGAAGCGACAAAGCTTCGGAGAATTCCTTGGACGAAACCGGGAAAACTGGATGGCCATTACAGACTCCAGATACCTTTGGAGCGACGCCGATGCTAGGGAGGAAGGAATGCCTTTTGGGAACTGCATCTCCAAGAAAAATAACTTTCCCCTCCCCCAGAGGGGGAGGGGCCGTCGCCGTCGCCATGGAAGCTAGGGCATCACTGGAGATGGTTCGGGAGCGTCGTCCAGTCCTCCGTTGGGAAAAGTGGGGAAAAACATAGTTCTCCCAATGGTTTTATGAAACCACTGGGAAATATTGGGTTTTCAAAATGGTTTTTAAGAACCATTGGAAAAAAATCCCCAAATACCCAAATGCAGGCAGCAGAATCCCCCCGATTCTAGAAGCCTTACGCTCGTCTCCAGATGTGCTTCCTTGGCAGAAGCACTTTCCAATCCCCACATCTTCCATCAGATCAGCGGCTACTAGGTTAGACTCCTTCTATATTTTATCAAGGATATAGTTCCACCTCTTATAAATCATATCCTTCTATTCTCAATTATTTCGTTATTCCCAATTTTTAGGGTTTTTGTAAAATTTTATGATTGTTCCAGGAATTGTGTACTCAAATCCCTATATCGGTGTATGTCCAATTAATGTTTTCATTACACATTTACATTTATAATGTCATGGTGTCTCTTTATTGTGTTCTAGTTTTAAAGATTCATAGTTTTTTTAATCTGGTTCAAATATTATAGGTTCATGTATAGAAACTAATAAGAAATTGTTTGTAATATTTATTGATATTATTTCATTAAAATCACTCTTTCATTAAGATCATGCCAAACATGAAGATCTTGTTCATATTAAATTTTGTACACTATATGTATTACATAACAAGTATGTATCATGTTTCTATCAATATATATATATATATAAAATGAAACACTGTTCACTTATCCTTTGCACAATAGAACATATGGAGTATCTTCTTAAACTTTGCCAAATAGTATGTGGTCCCTAATTAGTACTTGTTCCTTCTTCATGAAACTAATTCACAGAATGTCAAATTCACAATATTAGTTAATATTAGTTTTTCTAAATAACCATTAATCATTCTGCCTTCGACATCGTACATGTGTTATTCAATCACCTTTTTAAAACACAATGAAAATTTTCACTGATTTGGGGTTCCTCAAAATGCTTGGGAAAATCAGAAAAATGCACGTATTAAATCATGTTTCTCATATGGTTTCATGGATACAAGTTAATCTCGAAAATCATGACTGCGTGGTTCAAATATCATGAGGACCCTGAGATTATTATTCTTCACACAAATGATTTTTTTTTTCTAAAACTATGTGTTTTTTATTTTCACTTTTGATTTGGCTGAAAGGGGAGATTTGTGGTCATTAATCATGGTTGTGGGTGGTCATTTATGATGTAAGATAGTATGACTTCATTTTACTTGATATATCCAATATTATTATTGATTTATGTTCAATTTGATTATCTTTAATAATTGATGTTATTTAATAAGTTGTTATTAATGGTTGTAATAATGACGATACGGTATAAGGGTTCATATGGTGTGTATAAGGGTTCACATGGTGGGTATAATGGTTGACATGGTATCAATGAACTCAAGTCATTAATTTAAGTCTTCATTCTCACTATCATGTAAGAAATTAAATGATGTAAACCCATCCTCACATGATTTCTTACCTTAGATAGTGTCCAACATATGGAATATGAGCTTTTGAATTCAACAGTTAACCAGGATCATATATTCCATTTCCCCAAGATGACTATACTAATATAAATTTAGGGTCAACTAAATATGTTTCTCATTGTACGTTGTATATTATGTGTCCTTCTTGGCCAATACTCACTTTTTATGAGGGTGGGGTGCTTTTCACTACATCGACTAGAAACTTCTTCCTTTATCGTTTACTTAAATGTATTTTCTATTAAAGTTCAATCCTATTGAATTGTTTATGACAAAATGACTTATATAAATTCTTTTTACAGAATAGATAGATGTTGGATGTATGAAACCGATCGGATCTCAAGCGATTTTCAAAACAATTTAGAGTGATTTATAGATTTTGCATTTCACAATGCTTCAGATAATGGTTGCATACACTTCCCATGTTCCAATTGTGTTGGTAGACCTTGGTTGAGCCATAAAGAAGTCAGATACCACATTACCAAAAATGGATTTCAAGAAAAATACTTTGTGTGGTATCACAATGGGGAGAAAATGAAATCTCAAATTGGT
Organism: Viscum album; assembly: GCA_963277665.1. Taxonomy (NCBI): domain Eukaryota; kingdom Viridiplantae; phylum Streptophyta; class Magnoliopsida; order Santalales; family Viscaceae; genus Viscum; species Viscum album. Next base: position 1,945,119,632 of record OY728160.1, read on the forward strand.
GATGACAGAAATGAAAAGACTGGAATGGAGAATTTTTTAGATGATCGGTTTCCGTTTATTCGTTATCATGAAAAAGAAAGGATTTTGACTCAAGAAGACTTCGATATGAGAACATATGATGCATCTAGTGAATATGATGATATTGATAGGGAGAAAAAAATGAATGATGCTGCCACGACTCCAGTATATCGACAATGCGATAAAATGAAAAAGCCGGAATTTTTAATCCGATTGTTTCATGGGAAAACTATGTATGGGATTTCTAATACAGAAATCAATTACATTCTTACCCTCTTGAAGGATTTACTTCCAGATGTTGCAGATATTCCCTCAAACCACTATATGGAATGGAAGTTAGTTGAGGAACATGGATTTTCAAGAAACAAAATTCATGCTTTCCCAAAATATTGTAGTTTATTCTGGGAGGAAACCATTGAACGAAATGATTGTATTAAATGTGGAACATCCCGCTGGAAGTCAAAATTTGATGGAACACCATAACGCGTTCCACAGAAAGTAATGTGGCACTTTCCATTGATCCCCAGACTCCAGAATCTTTTTATGTCTGATGACATATCAATAAAAATGAGATGGAATGATACCGAGAGAAAGAAGACTAATGATGAGTTGGTTCATCCTATATATTGATTTTCATGGCAGAGATTTGATACTCAACATCCTGATTTTGTAGCTAACGTACGTAATGTGAGGCTGGGTCTTTCATGCGACAGTTTTAATCCGTTTGGGTAGATTCTTACTTTGCACAGCATATGGACAGTTTTTATACACATTTATAATCATCCCCCATGGTTGTGTATGAAAAAACCTTTCACTTTCATGAGTATACTCATATATCGTCCTTCTGATCCCGACATTGATATTGATGTCTACATGCAACCTTTAATAAAAGAGTTGAAACTTCTTTGGGATGTGGGTGTGCGCACATACGATGCATGTTCGAAAGAAATATTTCATATGCGTGCTGCACTTATGTGGATGATCAAGGATTTTCCAGCTTATGCAATGATGTCTAGATGGAGCATGAAGGGAAAATTTTCATGTCTAGTTTGTATGAAGAATACACAATCTAGAAGACTGAAACATCGATGTAGTTTCAGTTTTATGGGACATCGACGATTCTTGCCAAAGGATCATCCATATAGAATGAATCATCGAAGATTTGATAATACCATAGAGATCGATGATCCACCTCATCGTATGTCTAGAACTGACGTGCTTAATGAATTGAAAGATTTTAGTTTTTCGTTCGGGAAGGGTCAAATGAAATCTGGAAAGAGAAAGAATGTTTCCACTAAAACCTGTTACAATTGGAGGAAGATGAGTATCTTTTTTGATTTGCCTTATTGGTCAACCAATTTGTTACGTCATTGGTTAGACGTAATTCATATTGAAAAGAATATATGTGAAAGGTTTCTTTTGGTTCTTCTAAATGTCAAGGGGAAGACAAAAGAAGATTTATGATCTCGGTGGATTGATGAATCAGACCAGAATTACATCCTGTGCGTATCAGTGAAAATAAATGGAAACTTCCATGTGATTCTTATGTGATGAAACCTACAGGAAAAAAACAATTTCTGGAAGTATTAGAGACTATTAGAGTTCCATATGGATATTCAAGCAACATATATAAATGGGTCAACATAAGAAATTTGAAGCTAAAATCTTTGAAGACTCATGATTATCATGTTCTAATGCATGATTTTCTTTTAATAGCAATCCATCATATTTTTTCCAATAATGTAAGGGTGGATGTTATTCGGTTGTGCCATTTGTTTAGAGATCTGTGTGCTTAGAAGTTTTCCAAGTCTTTCTTGCAAAAAATGTTTACAGATTCCCCATTAATTTTGTGTGAGTTGGAGATAATATTTCCTCCATCATTTTTCACATGCATACTGCATCTAAGTATCCATATTCCCACTGAAAGACTTCTCGGAGGACCTGTTTCTTTTCGTTGGATGTATCCAACTGAAATAAATATGTTCACATTAAAGTTTTATGTCCGAAACAGAAATCATCCCGAAGGTTCTATCGTGAACAGTTACTTGGCTCAAGAATGTATGGATTTCTGCTCGATGTATTTGTCTGATCTTAATACAAGATTGAATATACCAATGAGAAATGAAGAAGAACAGTATGAGAAAATTGAACCCAGTTTTCCATCACTTATTCAAACAGGAGGAATTCCTAGATCATATACATTGAAGACATTAAGCCATGAAGAGCGAGAGATGGCACATCACACAGTTTTGTTCAACTGTGATTTTTTTGATGACTATATCAGGTAACTAAATTGATTATGTATATATTACATATATAGCTATTAAACTATTCATATTTTTTATCTACAGGGAACATAAAACAATGATAAATAGGAATCATCGTTCTTTATCTTTGATAAGGAGAGAGACTTTGCATAGAAAAAAGTTTTCTCCTTGGTTAAAATTGAAGGTATAAAAAAATTAATGTTTAAAATAATTATATCAATATTTAATTAAGTTTAATAGTCATTTATATTGTAGGTATTGAGTTTGTCTGCTGACTCTATCTCTGAGGAAATAAGAGCTTTGGATTTTGGTCCTAATACCGTGGTTCGTGAATGTAAATCAATTATTATCAATGGGTACAAATTTATTGTCAATGAACGAGAAAAGAACATTAGAACACAACATGATAGTGTTATGGTTACTTCCACAACAGATTGTTATGCCAGTGCATCAGATAGTAGACCACGGTTTGAAAATGTGGGTTATTATGGAGTTGTTGAGAAAATAATAATATTGGATTATTACTCTCATGGATGAGTCACAATGATGAAATTACATTGGATTGATTCGATGAAGATACATGAAACATTTATTGATGAATGTGGATTTCAAGTAATTAATATGACTCACACTCTTGCTACCGAAGAACCATATTTGTTGGCATCAATGGATAAACTAGTTTTTTATGTCAAAGACCAACTTCGACCTGAATTTGGTGTCACAGTTGAAGTAATTACAAGACATATTTTTGATGATGGTGATGATGTAATTGACACTATCCCTAGTTCCATTGGAACCATTCCATTTATTTCTTTTGATGACTCAAATAGCTCAATTGTCCGAGTTGATTGTGAACCTGAAGTTGTGGTTGAAAATATATAGAATCATTCAACCATGTTCTCAATTATTTTGGTTTACCTCGAGTTGGGTTGTTAAGGTAGGTAATATTCAAATTTATTTAGTATTGATCACAAATATGTTTTAGCTAACTTGACCGTTATGTGAATTTTCAATGTTTATTGGTTGCATTTTTATTTGAATTGCATTTTCTAATTTAGAATTAAACTGTGTTCAAACATAGTCAAACTATATTTGTAACTTGGTGAACATTACAACTTTTATGATTTATTAAATCCATTCAATATCTTCTAAAACAATTGATAGCTGACTTGACCATTATGTGAATTTTCATTGTTTATTGGTTGCAGTTTTATTTGAATTGCATTTTATAATTTGGAATTGAACTGTATTCAAACATAGTCAAACAATATTTCTAACTTGGTGAACATTACAACTTGTATGATTTATTAAATCCATTCAAGATCTTCTAAAACAATTGATACCTAAATTACCAATGAATCCCCATATTCCCTCATATATTTAGTTTTTTGGGTTACACATTTGTTTTATTTTTCGAATTAATAAAATATTTGTTTTCAAAAGCTGGAAATGAAGTCAATTGAAGAGAGATGAAGGAAAAAAATGATGGAGAACAATCGTCGAATGACGGAGTTGGGAGTTCCATCATTTGTTCCTGTAGTGAGTACTTTATTTCAAATCGATATATTTAAAGAATAAATAATGTCATGTGATTATTTTTTTGTAAACATTTCTGTAGGATCCACCTATACTCCGACAGTTATTCGACAAGGAGCCTAGTACTGGTCCTAGTACTCAGGCCGGTGGTACGAGGAGGGTTCGTACTAGAGGTGGACGAGCAGCTGCGCGTACCCAACTAGACCCTACCCCTCCCACTGACATGTCATCCTTCCCACATTCTGATCTCAGTGTGTCATTAGGGACACACGAGATATTTAGGCCTCCCATGTTTTCACTACCTTCTGCATCTTCTGGACTATCATTTTCACATCCCATGATGAGTCCCACTCCCTAGTCAGCATCCGGTCAGACATCTATCCCATATTCTTTTCCTTCTACTTGTATCTCTCCAATCTTCTATATTCCATCATCTTCGACTCTTGTTCCACCATAGGGTGTTCCATCAGTTTCTGTGGATCCAGTGGCACTCAACGATCAGACCGACACAGGTATATTTATTAACCCTAACAAATTTTTATAGCAATATTTGTTTTCATTATAACATGTTTTGATAAAATATTTGTTTTTCTTTCATGACAGATACATCTACTGACAGGAGGCATGGGCGGGGGTGTACATGCATGCATTGGGTGGGGAACCGCCACCCATATGTTATGGTGGATTATAATGAAGACAACCAAATGGTTGAGAAAACAGGGCCGCAATGTCGGAGGTTTTTGCCGACACTTGCCAAATTCTCCAACATCATTCCCGTCAGCCCGCTATAATGGAGACATTCGCCACATGAGGTCAAGGATAGATCTTGGGCAGAGATATGGGTAAAAAATATGTTCTATTTAATGCCATGAATTATTTTTGTATTTATATGAATGAATATATTGATTTCAGCTTCGATTTAATTTTCCCGATGGTGAGGGTGCACGAATGGAATGTCTAAAGGATTTAGGCGAGCTTTGGAGAGCCTACAAGCATGAGTTGTATATTAGCAGGGTTGCTAGAGTTGGCACTGAGTTAGAGGCAGTACCAGTGGTGGATGATTGTCCTATAGAGCAGTATCATTAGATGATTACCCATTAGACGAGTACCCATTTTAAGGTAGTAATAACATTTGAGTTATTTAAATAATAACTTTCATGTTTATCATTAATACTATCTGTTTCATTTTTGAATTTTATTTAGGAATCATCTGGAAAAAATAAAAAGAACATTGATGAAAAAAAATACCTCCACACACTGGGACGCACTACGATTCATGATCATGAGAGGAAGCATGTATGACAATTGTTTATAAGTTTTCTTTATGCCTTAGAATTTCTTTTGTTTCCTCAATTATTTAATAGTTTTCTAAAGTTTCCATATAACTTTAGTTTTCAATGTCATTGTAGAGGCAAATACAAAATATTGAAGGACGTGTGTCTCGAGCAAAACTATTTTTCTTGAGTAGACAAAAAAAGGATGGAAGTGCTGTCAACGAAGCGACTCAGCAGCAGATTGTAAGTTTTAATCTGTTGAATTTATATTTTAATATCTGTTTTGTAACTTAATGATATATTTATATTTGTAACAGGCTACTTTAGAGGCCCTCGATTCCCAAGAACCAGACAATTTTGGGCCAAGAGATCACTTACATCAGGTCTTGGGAGAGGAGCATTCTGGCAGAGTACGCTGCTGACCTAGGATAGCCCCAACGAGGTATTGTCCATCCTCAGGTACGAGCTGTAGTGCCACCGAGCTACAACAAGTTAGGGCACAGGCAGCACAGGATGAGAAAAGGGCCATAGAGATGGCATAACAGTCTGCTAGGGAAAACAGTGCGTTTATGAAATTTATTGAAGTTCTACGTCTTACACTTCCAGCTGAGGCTAGCCCAGCTTTTGATGAGTATATGTCGTCGATACATTCTATATACGGTGCACTAGGTGGCAGTTCTAGTGGTGGTTAGGACGATGTCCGGCTTGATGACGATGATGGCGAGGAGACTGATGTGGAATAGGAGGGAGAGGAGGAGGGTGAGGCGGGTGGCGAGGGCGAGGAGGAGGATGAGGACGAGGAGGAGGGCGAGGGTGAGGAGGGTAAGGATGATGATGGGGAAGAGGATGAGGGTGATGATGATGGTGATGATGGTGATGGTGATGTGGGACAATTTGATCCATTATATTTTTGACTGATATTACTGAGATTTGATATTTAATCTATTCTAGTTGTTGGTTTTATCTAGACTCATAGTATAGTATTGGAGTTGAGTTATTTTTATATATTATCTGTTTTTATGGATGTTGTTGTCTTTTAGTGGTTGTGTGTTTGGGAACCCCCTCCTTCCTGTACCCTGGACAACCCCCAATCCTCCTCCCGGGACCTCGGACAGCCTCGCCGGACAGCCGCCCAGACAGCCCCCCGGACAGCCCCCCACCCTCTTCCTTGGACCCCAGACAGCCCCTCAACCCTCCTCCCAGGACCCTAGACAGCCCCCACCCTCTTCCTCGGACCCTAGACAACCCCCCGAACACCCCCCGGACATCCCCAGAACAGCCCCCCGAACAGACCCCCGGACAGCCCCCCCACCCTCCTCCCTGGACCCCGAACACCCCCCCCGGACAGCCCCCCAGACAGCCCCCCGGACAACCCCCCCACCCTCTTCCTTGGACCCCGGACAACCCCCCGAACACCCCCGAACAGCCCCACACAGCCCCCTGAATAGCCCCGCTGGATAGCCCCCCAGATAGCCCCCCCCGGACAGCCCCCCCACTCTCTTCCTTGGACCCCGGACAACCCCACAAACACCCCATAACAGCCCCCGGATATCCCCCTGAACAGCCCCCCAGACAGCCCCCCCTCCTCCCTGGACCCCAGACAGCCCCCCGGACAGCCCCCCAGACAGCCCCCCCACCCTCGTCCGTGGACCCCAGACAGTCCACCGAACACCCCCCGGACAGCCCCCCGCACAGCCCCCCACCCTCCTCCATAGACCCCAGACAACCCCTCGGACTGCCCCCTAGATAGCCCCCTGGACAGCCCCCACCCTCTTCCTTGGACCCCAGACAACCCCCCCAACAGCCCCCTACCCTCCTCCTTGGTCCCCAGACAGCCCCCTAGACACCCACCAGACAGCCCACCGGACAGCCCCGCCAGACATCCCCCCACCCTCCTTGATTTCATTTAATACTAGAAAATCTATAAAATATATTTTATTTATTTTCATCATAATAATCAATGTAAATCACATTTACACATCTAATCAATATCATAGATTCTTGGTATGTTATAAAAGAGATGTATTCATTGGGCATGAATCCGAGGCACGGTGTGGCCGTAACCACTCAAACGCATCGGGTTTCTGTTGAAACATTAGGAGAATTATCCATGGGTCATATGTGACATGTACGAATCAACCCCGCCTCAATATGAGGCGCGGTGTGGCCGGCACCACTCAAAGTGTCTGCCTTTTGTTTCAAAAGGACGTCATTTTAATTGAAAAACATCAACTGGCATACGGAAAACTGACCTAATGCATTTGTATTGTGACGATACTTTAGCATAACGATCCATGGGTCATATGTGACATGTACGAGTCAACCCCCCCTCAATTCGAGGTGCAGTGTGGCCGCCACCACTCAATGTGTCTTCCTTTTGTTTCAAAATGACGTCATTTTAATTGAAAAACATCTACTGGCATATGGAAAACTGACAAACGCATTTTGATTGTGTCGATACATTAGCACAATGATCCATGGGTCATATGTGATGTGTACGAGTCAACCCCGCCTCAATACGATGCGCGGTGTGGCCTCCATCACTCAAAGTGTCTGTCTTTTGTTTCAAAAGGACGTCATTTTAAGTGAAAAATATCAACTGTCATACGGAAAAGTGACCAAACACATTCAGACTATGTAGATACTTTATCAAAAAATCCATGGGTAAAATGTGACGTGTACGAGTTAACCCCATCTTAATAGGAGGCACGGTGTGGCCGAAATCACTCTAAGTGGCTCTCTTTTGTTTAAAATGGACAACATTTTAAGTACATATGGAAAACCAACAAAACGCATTCAGTTTCCGATGAAACATTAGGAGAATGATCCATGGGCCATATGTGATGTGTACGAGTCAACCCTGCCTCAATCCGAGGTGCGGTGTGGCCGGAACCAGTCAAAGTGTCTGCCTTTTGTTTCAAAAGGACGCCATTTTAATTAAAAAACATCAACTGGCATACGGAAAAGCGACCAAACACATTCGGATTGTGTCTATACATTATCACAACAATACATTGGTCATATGTGACGTGTACGAGTCAACCCCGCCTCAATTTGAGGCGTGGTGTGGCCGCAACCACTCAAAGTGTCTGCCTTTTGTTTCAAAAGGACGTCATTTTAATTGAAAAACGTCAACTGGCATACGGAAAAGAGACCAAATGCATTCAGATTGTGTTGATACTTTATCACAACAATCCATGGGTCATATGTGACGTGTACGAGTCAACCCTGCCTCAATCCAGCCGCGGTGTGGCTGGAACCACTCAAAGTGTCTGCCTTTTGTTTCAAAAGGACGTCATTTTAATTGAAAAACATCAACTGGCATGCGGAAAACCGACCAAACGCATTCAAATTGTTTCGATACTTTAGAAAAATGATCCATGGGTCATATGTGACATTTACGAGTCAATCCCACCTCAATCCGAGCCGCAGTGTGGCCGTCACCACTCAAAGTGTCTGCCTTTTGTTTCAGAAGGACGTCATTTTAATTGAAAAACATCAATTGGCATACGGAAAAATGACCAAACACATTCGGATTGTGTTGATACTTTATCACAACAATCCATGGGTCAAATGTGATTCGTATGAGTCAAACCTGTCTTAATCAGAGGCACGGTGTGGCCGGAATCCCTCTAAGTGGCTCTCTTTTGTTTAAAATGGACAACATTTTAAGCACATATGGAAAACTAAACAAACGCATTCGGTTTCTGTTTAAACATTAGGAGAACGATCCATGGGTCATATGTGACGTGTACGAATCAACCTCGCCTCAATCCGAGGCACGGTGTGGCTAACACCATTCAAAGTGTCTTCCCTTTGTTTTAAAAGGACATCATTTTAATTGAAAAACATCAATTGGCATACGGAAAACCTACCAAATTCATTCATATTGTGTCGATACTTTAGCACAACAATCCATGGGTCATATGTGATGTGTAATAGTCAACCCTGCCTCAATTAGAGGTGCGGTGTGGCCGCCACCAATCAAAGTTTCTGCCTTTTGTTTCAAAAGGACGTCATTTTAATTGAAAAACATCAACTGGCATAAGGAAAAGTGACCAAACGCATTCAGATTGTGTCGATACTTTATAACAACAATCCATGGGTCAAATGTGACATGTATGAATCAACCCCATCTTAATCGGAGCCACGGTGTGGCCGGAATTATTCTAAGTGTTTATCTTTTGTTTAAAATGGACGACATTTTAAGTACATGCGGAAAACTGACCAAATGCATTCGGTTTCCATTGAAACATTAGGAGAACAATCCATGGGTCATATACGACGTGTACGAATCAACTCCACCTCAATCTGAGGCGCGGTGTGGCTGGAACCACTCAAAGTGTCTGCCTTTTGTTTCAAAAGGACGTCATTTTAATTGAAAAACATCAACTGGCATAGGGAGAAGTGACCAAACACATTCGGATTGTGTCGATAATTTAAAATCACAATCCATGGGTCATATCTGACGTGTACGAGTCAGCCCCGCCTCAATCCGAGGTGCGGTGTGGCTGCCACCACTCAAAGTGTCTGCCTTTTGTTTCAAAAGGACGTCATTTTAATTGAAAAACATCAACTAGCATACGGAAAACCGAGAAATGCATTCAGATTGTGTCGATACTTTATCACAAAGATCCATGGGTCATATGTGACTTGTATGAGTCTACCCCGCCTCAATCCGAGGCACGGAGTGGCCACCACCACTCAAAGTGTCTGTCTTTTGATTCAAAAGGACGTCATTTTAAGTGAAAAACATCAACTGGAATACGGAAAACCAACCAAATGCATTCCGATTATGTTTATACTTTATCACAACGATCCATGGGTCATATGTGACATGTACGAGTAAACCCATCCTTAATCGGAGTTACAGTGTTGCCAGAATCTCCCTAAGTGGCTCTCTTTTGTTTAAAATGGACAACATTTTAAGTACATACAGAAAACTGACCAAACGCATCCAGTTTCCATTGAAAATTTCGGAGAAAGATCCATGAGTCATATGTGACCTGTACGAATCAACCCCGCTTCAATCCGAGGTGTGGTGTGGCCGGAACCACTCAAAATGGTAGCCTTCTGTTTCAAAAGGACGTCATTTTAATTGAAAAACATCAACTGTTTTTCGGAAAACCGACCAAACGCATCCATATTGTGTCGATACTTTAGCACAATGATCCATGAGTCTTATGTGACGTTTACAAGTCAACCCTGCCTCTATATGAGGCGCGGTGTGGCCGGCACCACTCAAAGTGTCTGCCTTTTGTTTCAAAAGGACGTCATTTTAATTGAAAAACATCAACTAGCATACGAAAAAGCTACCAAATGCATTCAGATTGTGTCGATACTTTAGCACAACGATCCATGGTTCAAATGTGACGTGTACGAGTCAACCCTGTCTTAATCGGAGGCACGGTGTGGCCGAAATCACTCTAAGTGGCTCTCTTTTGTTTAAAATGGACAACATTTTAAGTACATATAGATAACTGACCAAACGCATTCGGTTTCCGTTGAAACTTTAGGATAAAGATTAATGGGTCATATGTGACGTGTATGAATCAACCCCGCCTCAATCTGAGACGCGGTGTGGCTGGCACCACTCAAGGTGTCCACCTTTTGTTTCAAAAGGACGTCATTTTAATTGAAAAACACGAAATGACATACGGAAAACCGACCAAACACATTCGGTTTCCATTGAAACTTTAGGAGAAAAATCCATGGGTCATATGTGATGTGTACGAGTCAACCCTGCCTCAATCCGTGGTGTGGTGTGGCCAGTACCATTCCAAGTGTATGTATTTTATTTAAAATGGACATCATTTCAGGTAAAAATATATGGTATACAAAAAACTGATCAAATTATGAATTGACATCCGGATTCCACATATAATTGTCATATAAATTTTAAATTGAATTCTAAATGAATTATGTATGTTTATAATTATGTTATGAATTCTAATTTAACTATGGATGTGTAAAGTTCTAGTATTATATGTTAAATGTGTATGAATTTGTTCTCTATATGTATGTGTTAGTTGGTTATTGCAGTTACAATAATTATATATGTATGTCAGTTTATTGCAGGTATAATAATTGGATTTAAAATGAGGGGGAACCTACAAAATGAGACCTGGTGGGAAAACTGGAGAGCTGCTGGGAAAATTACAGAGCTGCTGAGCAATTTGCCCAGCATAGGCTATGCTAATGGTTTTAAACCGTTGGCATTGAATTCTGTGTTCTATTTTACCAACAGGTTATGGAACAGTTGGTAAAACACTTTTCCCAACAGTTTAGAAATCGTTGGGAAAGAAGAGATCTTGGGTTTTTCCCAACAGTTTGGCCAAACCGTTGGGAAAAACCTGGTAATTTTCAGCACATTATCCCAATGGTTGTAAACCATTTGGAAAAAGATTTCCCAATGGTTTTCCAGAACTATTGGGATAGTGTAATTTTTCTCCACCCTATCCTAATGGTTCACTGTAAACCATTAGGAAAAGCTTTCCCAATGGCTTACTTCCCTACGGTTTGCAGAACCGTTGGTATAACATACACCAACGGTTCTGTAGCCTTTCCCAACGGTTATAAATAGTTGGGAAATCCTCTATTTCCAATAGTGATCCTTCATAATGGTGCAAAATTTAAATGTGAATTTTAACAAGAATATCCCACAGGAGTGTCAAAAAAGGTGAGTAGTAAGGCCCATTATTGTATACCAGGTTACCCCGAGTCATGAACCGAACACCATGTCGATGTTATTTCTCCAAGGTATATCTTTTCTAGAACCATGTCCACTTATAGTATCCAGAAATGGATGTATTTTCCAAGAAGATCCACATAATATCTTCCTTTAAAATTTTCTAGGATGTTATTTTATATTTATCCTCAATTTAATTCTTAGGGTAGTGCCCCCTAATCAATGTTTTCTAAATCCAGTTCCCAAGGGTTCTACTAAACTTCCTATGATTCCAACTTTAACACCTCGGCCCCAGAAACCCGCAACTGGTGTATTATATTATTACATTGGCATGATTACAATGAATAAAATCTCAAAGGGTAGATTAGTTTAGTATTATATAAGAAACTAGATACATATATGGAACTCATTTTACATAGGGAAAAGAAAACAAAATACAATGCATAAAAAAGCTAAAAAACTAAATCCTGGAAAACTCAAAAAATGATCTCTTCTTTATAACCTGGGGAAGGAAAAAAATGAATGGGTGAGCTCAAATTCTTAGTAATGGTTACATATAGAGGAAGAATTAATAAATAATAATATAATGATAATCAATTAGACATAAATAATATTACATGGTGAATAATTCAAAATACACACTATCAAAAAATTGAGAATGAATGTGCATCCATAGATTTGGTCATAGTGAAAAAGTCATTGAATGTAATAACAAAATTGTTAATAAAGAGAATGCTTATTATTTGGAGGTCATATATCTGGAACATGAACCATCATACTATAAAAAATTTTAAGTATGTGGGTGGAACCCCATTTGATTTTAGGGAAAAACCAAAAGGGTTTGTCTCTAACTAGTTTTTCTCATGAGACCTATAGATGCATCAAAGAGCTATAGTGGGCCTCACCGATCACTAAAAGTATAAATAATTATTATAAAAATATTTAATTCTAGAACAATGTGCCTTATCAATTTTCATATTGAGTATAGGATTCTGATTCATCTATATTCCCATAGTTTAAACAATATTCAAAATAAAATCCATTTGTAAAGGGGTATAGGACAATGAAAATAATCATATCCATGACACAATAATATGAATATTTAATAGAAATTTAACTTAAAATTAAAAATGGTCCTAATGGGGCAGTAGTTACACAACATAATAATGATAGGTGCACAATATTAAGTAAGTCTCAAAGAAATTGAATTTAAGACAAAGTCCCTTACCACATTGAAATCAATCAAATCATATATAAAAAATTAATAATAATAAAATCAATTAGTTAATACCATTAATATAAAGAGAAACATGATATTATTTATAAAATTTATGAATACTCACACCAAATATTATAAATAAGTATAATACAATGGAAATCTTACGGAAATAAAAGTGAGATGAGAAACCCCATACCTAGAGTCCTACTTAATTATGTCGCTTTTACAGCTAATGAATAATAAAAATATGTTTATTAAAAAAACAAAAATTTAATTATAGTAATTATATAAAAATATTTATAAATTATAATCATTTTATTATATTTCTTAATTTTCATTGATAAAATTGAAGCGTTTTGATATCATAATTTACTTAAAAATTTCCCACCTTGCACCAATTTCATTATTTCAATAAATGTAAATTATAAAATAGTTTAACTAATTACATAAGCATAAAATAAATGTAATTAAATATTTAATATTATATATAATCCCATTTTCATCAATTAAGGTGGTTATAAGAACTGTTTTTGGTAATGTCTCTGTAAGTGTTTAACCGACAATTAACGGGATGTTATCGTAAGAGTGGGAGTGAAAAAAATTATATATGTCATATATAAAATACATAGAGTAGGTTAATATAACTAATATAATTTTAAATTACTCTATAATTATTTTTTATATTATATGGTTTTGAAAGGAAAGAGAAAAGTAGAAGGAGAAGAAAAGGGGGAGGAGTTAATGTAGACCTACTCTTTCCACAGTGCATCTTCTCTTGCACAACCTTATTACTCCTTTGGTTATTGGGGTTAGATGACTCCAAAATTTACCTAGATAATATAATTGTATTAAGAGGTATGATTTTTATAGATATTAGGATTTGTAAAGGGTGGAATGTGTGGTTTTCCAAAGGAAGGGAGAATGGTTTTTTATATTTGAGAAGGGTAACATAAAAATTACTCAAATTATTAAAATATAATAAATATAATATATGTTATAATACTTTAATATGGCTTAAAAAACACATGATATTACATAATCAACCAAATAATTTTAATATTGTATTTTTTTCAATAATTTTGGAATTTTTAAATATTTTAATTAAATAATATATTTATGAAAATTGATTTTGTCAAATAAAAAACTATTGATAAATTTTGACTTTAAAAACATAAAAAAGGTTTGAAATTATAATCAAATTATTATTATATATTTTAATTATCCAATCACTATAGGGAATTATTTAATTATCTTAAAAAAATAAAATTATATTTATTTATTTTATTATTTTAAATATCATTAATTCAGTTTATTCATTTATTAAATCAATAATGCATCATCTTTGTGAAAGCCATTATGCAATTTATTTGTTGTCTAAAAATTAAAAATAAAATTCTATTAGAATGATAATTTTATTATCTTTTAAATCACTATTTATATCTCAAAATCAATTCTGGAAAACCATAAATAAAAATTTTATACATACTATTGTTTATAGTGTGAACACCTTGACTTACTTTTAAATAAAATATTTTAACAGTCTTAAAGTTATTATTGTGGGACTAATGTTTCCCTAAATAGAATAAAAAATAGATAATGGTTGATCATTACTTATATAAAAGGTTTTTTTTTCAAAATATGGTTTATTTAATAATTAATATAAATTTAATTAAAAACATTTTATTTATTTTTCATAGGCTTCCACAAGTGTTGCATTAGCCTTGCATAAAAAATAATCTTAATTATTTCATATATAAAAATTATAAAGAAATATATATGATAAAACAAAATTAATTAGGTTTCGCATATTAATTTATATTCGTTAATTATGTTTAATTACTCAAATCCATATAAAAAAATTCCTTATTTTTTTAATTTATCTTTTCTTACCTTGCACAAGCATTGCACAAGAATTTGGATAATACTCATGTTAGATAACACTGCCATTAGAAATTAACAACCAAAGACATCAATAATATATAATAATTAATAAATAAGTCCTGAAAATAATATTTCACACTCAATTATTATATAAGTTACCAATTTTGACATTGTCAGCACTGCATAGGGACCGCATCAACATTGATAATGATTTTTATACTCATCATGAATTTTTTATTCATATTCTAATTTAATTATTTAAAATATTACACTTGTATTATAATTAATTAGTTACTACATATTTTAAATAAAATTTTATATCAGAATAATTTCAATACGATGTATCGAAAAAATACCATATTTTATAAAAAAATTATTTTTTACCATGCACCAAAAATTAAAATATTTCATAAAAAAACAAAAAAATTTAAAAAATAATTATTCGACATGTATATTGAATTATGTTTTATTTAAATTATTTTATAAATATGATAAATTTAATTTTTATTTAAAATCATCATTTTCTGGAAAAATATAGTTTTTAAAATTAAAAATGATTTTATAACACTCTAAAAAATTAACTATGGTCTTATTAAATTATGATAAAATCATAGGAAATAAAATATTGATTTAGGAATAAATTTTATGAAAAATTAATTTTCATTTAAATAAATTTATTAATTATAAAATTTTAATTAAATATTTATTACTTAGAAAAATACTCACACTAAATTATTAATTTTTAAAATATTCTATTTTATTTATATGGTGCCTAAATTTTATTTATACTATCATGGGTGATGTTATTATTTATAATGGTTATATTACTATTCATAAGTGTAACATAACTATTCATAATGGTATATTACTATTCATAAGGTTTAAGTTACCATTCACCAAAAAAGAAAGTTGATCTTATCAGACTCTAAATATTTTACTGAATGAAACTGTTTATATCAGTTTTCAAAATTCAAATCACATAAGTTGAAAAATTATGTTTATTAACTAGGTTAGAATTTTTTTTCTATAGAGACACAATGTTTTAATGAATTCAATATTAAATTTATTTTTAAATCCTTGGGTTCTTACAAGTACCTCAAAACTTTATTGGTTGTAACATACCATATAGAAGAACTCTATGGTTGGCCTTTATATTTTTATAAGGTAGAACTCCCTAATATATAGTATGAGCTAGACCTCTATAGTTTAACGATATACTAATATAGGGTGGGTACCCACTCTAATGGATGTTCTCTATTATATATAAGGGGTTGGTTAATAGGTTCCCCAATATTTTACCCAAAAATGTTTATTGATTCCTAAAAATAGTTAACTAGTTACTTATTCATGCTACCAATAGGATTTTATATTTAGTCTTAGGGATGTTCATAGTTGCAGGAGTATGAAACTGATCAAGAATCACCATGGTAAATATCACCCAAATAGCTCCCATCTAAAGTGCCTCAGTTTGGATGAATTGGGATAAATATCCCTTGCTATCTTTTTGAGGTTTTGGGATTTTTCAACAATAGTGAAAAACATGACATGTTCAATCCATGTTTGGAAATTATGGGGTAGTTATTTGTATATAATATTTGTACCATTATGCTTTGATCAAATAAGGAAGGTGAGAATTTTCTAAATCTAGGTAAAGACACCCAATGTGGTTTGACGTATCAATGTGGGTTTCTTACCTTCTATTATAAGATATATTAGTAAATTTTAAATTCATATGTCTGTTGTGAATTCCTCTATTTTGTAGTAAGTCTATCATTCCACTTAAATTGGGCATACTAGTTGTAATATGTAATATTATAATGGTCACACTATGATATATATTCTAGAGTTAGGGAATGTAAATAATGAAAAAATATGAAAAGAAAAAAATAATAGAAACAATAAAAGATTTACTGTAGTGCAAGGAAACAAACAATGATCCATTGGATCCTTGGAAACACCACTAGTTATGTGAGACTATCAATGGAGTCACCAGAAAGGAATAATTATTACTCCAAGTCCACTACTAGAGATGCTTATTAGGGTCATATAATAATGATCCAACTAATATAGTAACAACTTTAAACACATATTTAATTTTTTTTAATGATTTTTACTTTTAAAATTAGATGGAAAGGGGAGTGGGAATATGTAATAAAATATAGAATATATCAAATAAATAGAGAATAAAATTATCATATAATTAATTTATGATATGGAATGAGGATTCTATAAGTAGTTTTAATGAACTAATTCCATATAACACTTATATTAATGTTATCCTTACCCCATTTTAACAGTCGACCAATATTAGTTAACATCTTTCCCTGATCCTTATGATGATTTAAATGTGTGGCACCCTGAACCATTCAAGTGAGTAGTACACCCAACTCTTTTATATAAAACAAGTAGATTACTCATCCAATGAAAAAATGTTGTTTTATTCATGATAATTCCCTTGTATCTATTCTTCAGGCGGTCACCATAGATCTAGTAAGATAAGTGAGTGATGGATGGAAAATCGATGAACCCACGGAAGAATAAAATATAAACAAATAATGAATAAAAAAATAAAGACAATTTATCTTATATCTCTTTGTATTTATAGGGATACGATTTGGATTCATTGAATTGTGTTGTTTTTAGTTTACAGGTTCTGGAAGAGTTATAATAGTGGGGCAGTAGGATATTTTTTTCTAACTTGGAGTAGAGGTTATTCCAACAGTTCTCTAAACCGTTACAATGCATTTCTGTGGGAGGGGCAATTATAACAGTTCTGGAAACTATAGCTATAAATTAATGTGGGACATATTCCAACAATTTAGAAACTATTTTTAAAGATACATTCTAATTATTTGGTGTAAACCATAAGAATTTAGCACATTTATATGGTCAATTCTAATGGTTATACAGAAACCGTTGTCATAGGAAAAATTGGAATAGAACATTGAAAAACCATTAGCATATGACTTTAGAATTAACTGGGGTATATTAAAATGGAATCAACCCTATACCAGTGGTTCTCAACCATTTGTATACGTATATACCAATTGTTTTAACTATTGGTATTTCTCTATAGCAAAAATTGTGAACCATTGAAATTTTTATCTAACAAATCTTTATAATTAACTATTGGTATACTGAAATCACATCCACCACTATAATAATGGTTCGATGAAACTTTTGGTATAGGGCTTCCTGGACATCCCATACAATAATTGTTACCCCAGCCATTGGGATAACTTCTCCCAATGGCTATGGGGTCTATGACAATGGTTTAAAACGTTTGGTATAGGTATGTTTTTCATTAGTGACAAATGTATATATTATTCATTAGTAAATAAGTTCACAAATTTTACTAATAATAATTTAATCATATAAGACATAATTTTTCAATAATTGTTTTTATATATTATATATTGATCACTATTTATGAACAATTAAATAAATTTATAATGACGAAAATAAATATTCATATATAATTTATTATTTATTGGTTTTAAATGATGATAAAATCATTTTATGGTAAAAATAAGTATTTTTTTAAAAAACTCTTTTAATTATACACAACTCACTTTATCATAATGATTTAAATTAACCACTATTGATGATTGATTTTAATAAAAATTGTACATAATATATTCAATAAAATATATTAACATTCATATAATTTTTATAATTAGGATATTAATGAGAATAAAATCATCTCAATGCTTAATATACATTTTTATTTCTAAAAATAGTTTTTATGTGATTTTTGTATGAATATTAGAATTAATTTTTTTTCATTTTTTGTAATTGAATATTTTAAAATAGATTTAAAATTTTGAATCAAAACAATTAATATTATGTAATAAAATAAACTTATGTTTTATCCATAATGAACAATTAATTTGGTAAACATATTATTACCATAGTAACTGTTAAAAGGGTTAAAAGGGGTTAACCTAGAAGATAAGGACATAAATATCCCTAAAAATTTTATATGATTTATCTAATGATGGTATTTTGACATTTACATATTCTATATTTATAACTATGGAAATTTGGTTCAATGTTCCCCTGAAAACTACGTTATATTTTTTAAAAGTTAAGGGTAATTATAAGGGTACCACTCCCCTCACCTATCTTAGTTGCCTCCTCTTCTCACTTATCCACACAACATGATATTTTTAGATTAACCAATATATTTCCAGATAACTTACCAAAATCCATATCTATGAACTATAGGGGTTGGTATTTCCAAAAGACTTATCGAAGAAAAATTAAGTTATTTTTTAGAAGAGATTATCCATGGAAGAGGTATATGTTCTTACCAATATTTTTTTCAGGTTTAGTTCTTATTAAACAGCCTAAAAATATTATATAACTATCCTAAAATAATGATATCAATTTTTTAACTATAATTAAATTTATTTTATGTTAGTTTTACAACCATTTTCTATTTTATTTTTGTCTAATATATATTGAAAACATTGCCCATGTGAATGTACGAACTACTGTCTTTATGAAGTAGTATATTTTTTTTTCAACACCAACTCATGAAATTGGATATAAATATGGATTTAATAGATATATATTATTTTTTAAAAATATTTAAAGTTCTTTAAAGGTAAAATATTATCTACCTTATTACCCTCATATCCACTAGAAAATGATAATTCCACTCATGCATGCTTGTGGACTACAACCTCCATGAAACAATGTGATTTGATTTCATTTACACATTACATGGAAGGTCATAAGAATATATTTAATGAATAAATATTATAATTATAATATTATTATGATTCTATAATGTTATCCTTTACATTCTTTATTTACTTTAATCTATTATAAAAATGAAAACGCCATTCATGTGTGTGTACGGACTACCATCTGCATGAAATGATGCATTTCATTTTTCAGAACCACCTTAAATGGATGGTTCAGAGATATTATATAATATATAAATATTATATTTTTTAAATTATTAATATTTTTTATATGATGAACAATAAACACGGCGTGTGGATAAAAATTAGTTAACAGAAACATGTATTGGAAGCAAATCAGTTAACACATTGACTGGTAATATTAATAAATAATTTTCCCTAAATAAGTAGTAGAAAATTATATTAGAATAATATATTTTAAGATATTTATGTACTATTATTTTTATGTATTTATAATAAATATAAATTTAAAATAAAAGTGGTTAGAGTTTGTATGAAGTTTGTCAGGACTTAAGGTAACAGTTTATGCTATCATCTCACTTTGTTTTCAGGATTATTTATGTTTCCATTTAAATTCTGTGAAATTAAATTATATTATTCTTCAAAACACAATATATATTTACTTTTATGTTGTATTTTGATGATTTTTCTAGTATTAGTATCATTTTTATTCATTTATTTATTTAAAAATTCAATTTTATTTAAAAAAAACCAAACATTATCTCTTCTGTATGGTCATGAATCATTTTATTACATATCTATATTCAATTAAATTATTTTATTTATGTTTTTATCATCACTAAAATATGTTAAATGGGTATTTTATACTACCTTTGACTTTTATTTAAAATTTTTAAAAGGATACATTTCAAAATTGTTCTGTATGAATCACCTTTGACTTTTTACAAAAGTATAAAAAGAATATTTTCATTTTAATGTATATGAAAAGAAAAAATTTTCTTTTCATAATATATTTCTTCAAGATGTATAATCCATTATAATTTTCCATGGTTTTTCCAAAGTAAAATAAAATTTCTATTATACTCATTTTTTAATTTTTTAAATTTTACAAAAAGAAAAGTATATTTTCCTTGTTTTCGAAAGTTTATATAAAATTATTTTATAAAATATTTTTCTTCTATGTCAATATAAATTATGTTTTTGTATGATTCACTGGGTATGTTCTATACTTATACAATACATCATATTTCCGTATATTTCTTATGGGTATTCATTATTAATGTTCTTATCAAACCCATCTCATTCCATGGGGTAATTATGTAATAATGTAATAATGAATGTTATGTTATTGTGGAACTCATATAAATAGTTTATCATTTTTTAATGTATGGGTTCACTATTTCCTACAAATACATTGGGTAAAGGTGTTATATCTCATGAGATTACTAAGATATTCTTTTATGAATTCCTGGTCTAATATACTATGTGTGATGTCCTAGACTTGAACTCTTGGATTCTGCACCATAAACACATAGTTTACAAAATTTAATTGATATCAACTGTAAAATACAATATATAAACATTTATAATTACAAATTAAATAGGTTTTATTGAATATATTACATCTAAATTATTTTTATTTGTTTAAGATTTAAACAATTGTGATAAAATAGAAAAAAATATACCCCATGATCTTGGTATCAAATGGACAATTTTTCAATTATATTTGAAACTACTTAATTCGTGACAAGTATTCAACATCTCCCCCAAATTATTTCACATGTATTATAATAAAAAATATTTATTGTGTACTATATTTCTCAATAACCCAGGGAAATGGAAACATAATAATGGGTGATCTTGAATTCTTAATAAGTGAAAATATACAACTGAAGCAATCTTTTAATAAGAATGGAATAAATATTATGGTAGAAATAAGTAAACAACATGAATCCATAATTAACATCGAACTAAAAGCATGATATATCCATAGAAATAAATTAAAAAATAGATATCAATTAAATTGATCTCATACTTATGGAATTAATAAATTTTTATATCAAAAACATGTTATCAAAGCCCTGTGCTAAGACACATTACTAATTTTTGAGGTCTTAGTCAAGTCATCATATCGTCATGGATTTATGATAAGAAAATAACATATTATGGGAAGAGACAAACACCAGAAAACAATTTTATTTGTACCTTGATTCATGTCTTTTTATCAAGGGGGTATATAATCTCAAGCCCCACCTATCACTTGTTTAATTAATATTCATGAACCATAATAGAAAATTAATAAACAATACATAATAAACCTTTCCAATAACCATGCATACTAAAATAACAACATATGAAAGGCCAATACTTTTCCCAGTGTCAATATAATATAATAATTTTAAGTTAAACATCATCTAATTTGATTTATGTAAAATGTGATTCTCACACTATATCAAGAAATTGGTATTTGACTAAGAAAATACTCGAATAACATTATAATAATCCACATGGAGAAAGAAAGTGGATTATTATGATAAAAATATCCCAAAAAATAAGAATAATTTGTGTAAGGGTTTATGTGGTAGAAATATATATCCATAGAATAAAATGATATAATACAACATAATATAATAAAATGGTATAATATACCAAAATTATATGAAATTCGTTCATAGAAAAATCATATCTCAATGAACAAAAATTAAGTTACCAAAAATCATGACTAATGGGGAAACAATTGAATCACTACCCACATGAATAAGGGAACATTATTTGGATTTTAAATACATGAAATAAAAATAAATGAGCATTCACGAGATAGTACATCAATAGAAAACTATACCAAGGTAACATGGTTCATAAAATGTATTTTATCTCAAATAATAAAATTTGAGACCAAGAAAAGCCTTATGGCCATGAAAATTTTGAATCAAACCCCATTTAAAGAGAGGTATTTCAATTGATATTTACATTCCATTATTAAAATATAATTCATGATATGATATCTCAAAGAAGATATATATACAAAAGATAAATGATATTATGTGAATATATACAATACACTCTCAATGAAGATAAATTGAGATGAAAACCTTTACTTTGTGTCTGGGTTTCTAGGAATGTACTGTATCCTTCGGTATCACAGAGATAGATATATTTATTTCATAATTATTAATATTATTCAAGTCTATTTTCATTCATTATCTTCAAAAATATTCATTTTCTATATGAATTCTACTGATATTCAACATTGACTGTTTAATGTTTTTATCATTTGTATTAGATTCATAATAGTTATGTTAATGGTCATTATTATTTCAATGTTAACCATTACCTAATCATTAAAAATTCTGTTACTGTAATGTGTCGTCCTAGGTACCACACACTAGATCCCTAATCCGGTCTATCACATGAGCTCAGGCACACCTCAATATATGCCAGAGGTTGCCGACTAGAAGTGAAGGTCTGATAAATTGATCATATGGATATTATACCCTCTTTTATCAGAGTAATACACCAGTGGATATAATAAAAAATAGTGGAATCATATATAATCATAAATAATTCTAATATCTCTAGATAATCAATGTAGGAAAATATAATATCCAACTAATGTAGAAAACATGTCATGTTATTGTACGTGTCTGGTTTTTAAAATGAAACCCAATACTAAAGACACTAACAACCCCAAGCGAGTACCAAACCACATTTATTTCGATTATCCATGCACCATCAATAAACATCCATATAATATATGGAATTTTCGATTATCATATCCTGCACCCATTAAATATATTCTGGTGCCGATTAGGAAGCCTGAGTAGGGCGTGATTACAACTCAGTAGGCCACCACCAACTATGTCTAAAAAAATCTAGTCGATAATATTTTATGCAGTTTTATAAAGAAATAAGTACAATAAATAAATAAAAATTTATCAAATTATCAAAATATTCTTTACTTAACCACATAAATTCCTTGGTTTCCTATAGATAATCACACATCAATACCTACTTCAGCTCAAATCAAAGCTGGAAGTGTGTATGAGGGATATCATGTCTCAGAATTCCATTGTTTCCATTCGTTATTTTTGACACTATAGAATGACTATGTTCCCATTCATTAATTCATACATGAATGACCATGTTCCCATTCATACTTCACATATTAGAATGGCCATGTTTCCATTCATTAATTCTTATATGAATGACTATGTTACCAATCATAAACACACATTTCAATGACCATGTTTCCATTTTCCTAATTCATACATGAATGACCATGTTACCATTCATAAACATATAATTAATACAAAAATTAATTATCCAGAAAAATTAAATTATTATTTCAACAATTATTTAAAATAAATTTTTCCCATTTTTTAATTTAATAATTAACTAATAATATTAATATCATTAATTAATTCAATAAATATTTAATGGAAATTATTTCATTAATAATTTAGAAATTATTTTATCACATAATTACAGTTAATTAATTAAATCATCAACCCTATTGGTTAATTTAATAAGTATTTAATCAACATTCTCAACTCCAAATTCCATAATTAATTTTCAGAATTAATTATCTCATTAAAAACATCAATTATTCATAATTAATTACATAATTAATTACCTAAATCTATGATATTAATATCATTTAATCAATCCCATAATTAATTCTATCAATTCAGGACAACAAAAGTGAATTATTATTTCAAAAATAAATTATCTCAAATCAAGAAATCCATTATATAATAATTAATTCCCCAATTAATCTAAATCACAATCCATAAATCTCATAATTATTCCAAAAATTAACTATCTATTCCAATAAAACATTAATTAATCAAATGGAATCATTAATTAACAAAATTTATGAATTCCAATTCTTTAAAATGATATAAATTCCACATTTTTCATACACTTATCAAAATAAAGACTATTCGAAATAAATATTATACCACCTACATTAAATCATAAAAGAATAATTTCCCAAAAGAAATCCCCAAAAACTAAGCAGCACAATGACTTAGATATAGATCTGAATCTCAAAACCCTAAATTAGGGTCAAAGAAAATAAAGATATTTTAAATTTATATCTATATATATAATATTAGATCTATATGTCACAAAATATATTTATATATCTCCATAAAAAAAATTACATCATATATAGAAATCAAGATGAACTGAAGAAGAACAAGAGATGAACTGGGATATGATTCACTTATGGGAGAGGAGCATACATTTGATCCAGGACTGAAATCGCATAGAATGGATATTTGGATGACCTATAATTCACTTGTAGATCTCAAAAAATGTGAAATACCACTTAGGGTCTAGTGGGGGTTAAAATAGGTGAGTTTTAGGGTCTCAAGGGATTTTAAAAATTAAGATAATGTGTCATTTAAAATCAAGCATGGTTTGCTGGGAAAGGGCACATGGTTTTCCCTAACTGTGCACCTAAAATTTGTGCCTATTATTTTAAGTGGGTACATTTAATTTGAAGAGGGAACATGGTGACCCATACTATGTTCCTGTCATGTGAATCCCCTATCTCTATGTTCACACGATTATCTAGGTAGGGGCATATTGTTAGGGAAACAATGCACTAACTATGCAAAGCCCTATAATTTACTTTTCTATTAAATTTCCACCCAAAAACATGCCAAGTTATAATCCAAAAAACAACTCAAATAAGCACAAAAGTGTACCTAAATTCAATATCATGTCAACTCTAGAAAAGTTTGGGATTTTACAATCTCCCCCGCCTTATAACAACTCAGCCTTGAGCTGCACTCCCAAACTTCCATATGATCCTGAGCCAAAGAGATTAGGCCACTGAGTATGAATATCTACTTCCCTTTCCCATATCTCCTCATATGCACATGAATCTTTCCACAATACACAAACTATAAGCATAATATTTCCCCAGAACACTTTTTTCACTATGATAAAGCACATTTATTAGATTCTCCTCGAAGGAAAAAACCTACCTCAAGCTCAATGTCATCTAACCCAGTCACATGAGAAGGGATAGGGTGATACTGATGATTTTTTTATACATGTAAAACATCATTCATATTTCTAAACTTATATGGATGATCCAATAGCTATGCCACTAGCCCGATTCTCTCCACAACCTCAAATGGTCCAATGAACCTATGTTCCAAATTTCCATGTCTCTATATCTGGTGGTGACCCAATATACATGACACTTAAAGGAATACATGATCACCCTATGTAATATCTAGGGTTCATAAAATTATATCATAATAAGAATTATATCTAATCTAATTCACAACCATACATTTTTGAATTAGTTTCACATACTCCGACATCTCCTGTACAGTCCCAACAACTCTGAGTCACTAGCCACTTTCCAGGATTGCGGTGATCTGTATGGCCTGCCATAAATATTTCCATATGGTGTCATATATATAGTTTCTTGATAAAATATCTATTGGAAAACATCACTAAATCCATGTGTTATCCCAAGACTCATTGAAGTCAAAAACCCACACCCACAACATATCCCCGAGAACATGTATAGTACGCTCCCACTACCCATCTGTCTTTGGGTGAAAAGATATAATCAACATTACCTATATACCGAGAACCTTATTAAATCCTTTAAAAATAATGAAGTGAAATTCAAGTCATGGTATAAAACAATAGTTCATGGCACATCATGAAGATGGACTATCTCCCAAACATAATAATCTCTTAGATTCTCAAATGAGAAATTATCTCATATGGGTATAAAATGCACTAATTTTGTTTTTAGATCCATAATTAAATATATTGAATCATTCTTCCATGGTTTCATAGGAATACCCAAAACAAAATTTATAGTCATGTCATCCTACATCCATTTGGGAATGGGCTTAATTTGCAGTAAAAATACAGGTCTTTTATGCTATTCCTTAACCTACTAATAGGTGTAGCATTATGTCACTAACCATACTATCTCCTTTTTCATTCGAGACCACCAAAAATATAATCATAGGTCATGATGCATTTTGCCTACACCTAGAATTACCTCCCACTTCATGCATGAAAATCTTGTATCAACTCCTCTTGCATACTCATAGGCACAACAACACGATTCCTGAAATATATGATCTCATCTTCATTTATGATCCAATCTGATGTTGACTCCCGCACCCCGAATGCTTTCCCTAAAGGTCAAAAATTATGGATCCTCAAACTTCATATCTATAATTAGTCACAAAATTGTAGACTCCACTGAAACAAATATAAGATTCATCTGATCCAAAAACTCTTGAACCACCACATGCATCTCAGCCAGAAAGGTCATCATCTTCCATTCAACACTAAATTCATGAACCATCAGAGTATGGGTTTTCCTTCTCAAAGCATCAAAATCACTATTTCCTTTCTAAGGTGTATATTTTTTCTCAAAATAAAATGAATACATATTCTCAAACCATACCCACTTCCAGAGATTCAAATATTATTACAAGAATATATACCTTAAACTATTGTGATCAGTAAACAACATAAACTCCTCACCTGAAAGATAATTCCAAAAACACCTCAATGAATAAACCACAACTACAAACTCAAGATCATGTGTAATGTAGTTCTGTTAATGTCACCTCAACAACCATGAACCATACTCAATGACTTGACCTCCCTATTTCAAAACAACTTTCTGTCTGGTCTCAAAAGTTTTACAATGAACCATATACTCCTCACATCGATCAGGTAGGATCAATATCAATGTCAATGTCAAACACTTCTTTAACTCATCTAATGACTTCTCACATCCTTCTAAAAAATGAATCTTTATCCGATTTTTGGTCAAGCCAAAGAGAAATGTTTTCAATCTGAAATTTCCTCGATGAATCGCCTGTAGTATCCAACTAACCTTCGAAAAGATTCAAATATCAAAAATGTTCATTGAATACTCCCAAGATACCACTACCTAAATAATATATGGGTTCACTAATGCATCTTACTTCGAGGTGATTTGTCCCAATAAGTGTACCTGATTGATCTTAAACTGGATCTTATATATCTTGGCATATAGATAATTCTATCTCAGTGTACTCAATATGATGTCAAGATGTTAGGAATGATCATCCTGAGTCTTATATTACACCAATATTTCATCCAAAAATACTGCAAAAAAATGATACAAGTACAGATGATAGATTTTGTTCATCATGTATATAAACACTTCTAGTGCATTCATCAACCCGTATATCATTACGATGAACACATATCGATCATACGGAAATTTAAAAACAGTCCTCAGTATATCATATGTCCAAACACTCAAATTATGATACCCTGATCTCATATTGATATTCGAGAACACAAAAGCTCCTCTAAATAGGTCAAATAGATCATCGATATACAGAAGAGGATACTGGTTCATCACAGTAATCTTGTTCGACTTTCAGTAATCAATGAACAAGTGTAGAGTCTTGTCATCCTTATTAGAAAAAAACACTTGAGAACCCTAATGCAATGTACTTGGATATATAAATACCTTATCCTCCAACTCATTTAGATAAGTCTTGCATTATTTAATCTATATCAATGCCATTTTGTGTGGTTGAATAGAAACTGGAAATGCTCTACACATGAGATCAATATTGAATTCTATATCTCTCTTTGGTGGAAATCCTGATATGTCATCTAGAAAAACATACTGAAATTGTTCAACCATTTGTGGAAAGAAATCAGTATTTAATATTTCATCACCTAGTAATAAAATAGAAACATGGGCTATGACCTCTCTTAGTTGCTGAGTAATTGGCCGTACTCGTCCTGCCTTAATATCCTACTATCCACAATGAATATAGTTTTTCCCCTTATGAGTTGTAAGGGTCACTCACTTTTGGAAAAAATCAATGTGGGATCATTATGAAACTACATAGTCCATACAAATAATTATGTCAAACCTGTACATGTCAAGGATATATACATCGCATAGAAAATGATACTCCCGGATCTCGAGAGAACATCCTCGGCACATATAGATGTCTCTTGATTGTACTACCAATGGTGTATCTATCATCATTGGTCTTCTCAAAAAATCCACCACCAGGATCAAACCATTAATATGTTTTTTACATATAAAGTAATGAGAGTAACCAATATCAAATATAGAACTATATAATATATATACTACAAGAATAGTACATATCACTTTCAATGGACCATCCTCTCTATCTATAAGTATAGACTGCACATCATGTAGTTTTCCTTCCCCTCTTCCCTATGATGCAGTCTAACTCCCCAAAGTTTCACCAATATAATGATATGAGTTCTCATTCCCAAAAACACTATGTCCACCACCTATACTTCATCAACTAGTAGAATTCTAGATACCATGATGATATGGTACAAAAGATCCCCTAACTTCAACCTAGTTTTTTCTAGCTCCTCCATAATAGACCATTTAATGCAATGTACTTCATATCTTCTATATATGTCCCATATTTCCACATGATCTCGACACTAATGGTTGTCGGGGACAGTGCCTACAGTAGTGGCCTGGCCTACCACACTAATTGAAGATCACCCAAATAAGGTCTTGTGAAACTGATCCCTCTAATTGTTCACCCTGCTACCCACTTCCCTGGATACAGTTCTCATAATGACACTTCTTTCTCTCAGTATTTTCACCTCCTGATCATATAGTAGCAACTATCTATCCAACAATGGAAGCCTCTCTTAGGTTCCCCTCAACCATGAGAGTCTGATCGAACACATAAGAAAACTTATTTAATCTAAATAGGTTATATTCTGACTTGATCTCAAACTTAATAGCATACAAAAATCATCTACCCATAGATGTATCATCTCCTTACAATGATGGAGAAAATATCTTCATGTCTGTAAAGAGTAATGAAAAGTCCATCATGGACATGCTCCATTGAATTATCCCCATGAACTCCACTACTCTTTCCTACCTCAGCGTCTCTGGATAGAAGTTATCCAAGAACCTCTCTAATAATTTCTTCCATAAGATATCATTAGTCTTTCTATTTAGTTCATGAATTTCCTAAAAGAACTTTTATGATCCTTATAGCATATAAGCAGCCAACTTCAACCTCCTCTCAATAAGAGTCTCCAAATAGTAAAATATCATCTCGATTGAATCAACCCAGAACTCAGATCCCTTGGTTCCACCCTATCTAGTGAAATTTAGAGGGTGCTATAAATAAAAATCCCTCTTCATGTTA
This sequence comes from Viscum album, assembly GCA_963277665.1. Classification (NCBI taxonomy): domain Eukaryota; kingdom Viridiplantae; phylum Streptophyta; class Magnoliopsida; order Santalales; family Viscaceae; genus Viscum; species Viscum album. The sequence goes on from OY728160.1 coordinate 1,945,149,411, forward strand.
GACAAACTCTTCATAACCTTCCCTGGGTCTCTTTCCATGAATTGGATAATTCAAGTAAACTTCACTCGGAACTGCACCCCTGATTCTTCAACTAGTACTATGGGTGCCCCAAATTCCACTATTATTGGATTATCTCTAGACATATCCTCTTGTCATCCTCTAAAAATTTGTCTTCAGGGAAGCTTATCTCTATAATTCCAAAAAAAATAGAAATCATAAAACTACTTCGTCACACATATGTAAGATGGATTATCATAATAAGTCACAGCAAGGCTTTTCCCAAATTAGTTCCACATGGTCAAAACCGATGTGATCCCACTACCCTTAACCATCCAACTTCTAGGTCTTGGATATATAGGGTAATAAAATTATCATATTCATGTTTATCATTTATACACCCAAATTATTTAAACTATTGCATCATTTTATTACATCCAATTCCATATCAGGAACCAATTTTCATTTCAATTTCACAAGTTAAGAAAAACATTCTGGTTAAAAAATACCCAAACCTATATTCCCATGTGCTCCTAAAATGATGCATGTCACCAAATAATCTTGAGTTCCTATAATGACAAATATAGACTCAACTCTAATAATATTATGTACCACAACTCAATTATCATAAAATTTTAAAAAAATCCCATCACAAAATAAGTGTATCAATCAATGTGAAATAATATTCAACTGTGACAACAAACATAAATAACAACAATCACACATTGGGTACTAGGGTTTTCCCCCATACATGGGCTCGCAAATCACATAAAAAATCTCATGTCCAAGCTCTGACTCTTCTTATTCTTCTATCTACCTTTCCTAAATAGTAAAACAAAAGAAAAATAAAAGAAAACCCCTATAATACCACTTTTTAATGACTCAGCCAGAGTTTCACACACTAGTGCCCCAAGCTGATCTGTACATGACCTCAAGTGCGCCTCACCGTTTGATAGAGGCTTCCAAATAGAATAGAGGGTCTAATATGTCAATCATGGGGCGACTATACCCTCTTTTATTAGAGTAATACACCTATATAAATAATAAAAAATATTTGAAGTATATATAACCATAAAAAATAACAATATCTCATGTTAATCAATGTAGTAAAATACAATTTCTAACTAAATGAAAAAATCATGCCATGCTAATGTACATGTCAAGTGTCTAAAATAAAACTCAAAAGTATAGACACTAACAACACCAAAATGGGTATCAAACAACATCTGTTCCCCTCATCCATACTCCATCACTAATCATCCATCCAACATGGGCCCTTTTTTATCCTATCTTTCAACCATTATATCTATTTGAGTATTGATCAGGTAGCCCAAGTAGGGTGTGAATACAACACTGTAGTCCACCACAAACAGTGTCTAAAAAAATTCCAGTCAATAATATGTTATGAAAAATATATAAAGAAATAAGAAAAATGTATAAATAGACAATTATCCCATTTTCAAAATATATTTAATTTATCCACATAAACTCAACAGGTTCCCATAGTTACCCACACCTCAATATCAGCTTCGACTAATGCGAATCCCAAATTATGTTTGAGAGATATCATGTCTTATAATTCTATAATTACTATTATTTATTTTCACTCATTATAATAACCATGTTCCAATTATTTAAATCATACTTGAATGCACATGTTACCATTCAAAATTCACACATTACAATCTCCATGTTCCCATTCCTTAATTCATACATGAATACACATTTTACCATTAATAAACACACATTATATTGACCATGTTCTCATTATTTCATTCATACTTGAATGACAATGTTACCATTCATAAACACATAATTAATTCATCAATAAATTATCAACATAAATTCCATTACTAATTTTACAATTATTTAAGCACACCAATCCTATTAGTTAAATCATAAATTAACAGATTGTATTAATGACATTGATTAATTTAAAAATTAATTAATAAAATCAATTTTTTTCTTATTTAAAAATTATTTTATAAAATAATTAACCTTATTTAATTCACTAATTAATTAATTCAACATACCCATTAATTATTTTAACAAAAAATTAATAAATATACACAACTAAAAATTTCATAATTAATTTTCAAAATTATTTATCTTATTCACAGTCTCAATTAATCAAAATTATTTCCACAATTAATTACCTCAATCTATGATATAAATATCACAGAATCATTCCCACAATTTGTCATCTCAATTCATGACATCAAAGGTGAATAATTAATTCCAAAATTAAATATATCAATTCAAAAAATTCAATATCTCATAATTAATTCACAAATTAATTATCTAAATCACAATTCTAAAATATCATAATTAATCTCCAAATTAAGTATCTATTTCAATAATACTTCAATTAGTAAATTGGAAATATTAATGAACCCAATTTGGGAATAAAAATTTATAAAGAACTCTATAAATTCGTTAATTTTTATACATATATAAAAATAATGATTATGGAATTGAATATTAGAACACCAACTAAAAATTATCGAAGAATAATTTCCCAATAGAAACCATCCAAAATTGAACATAATAAAGAAATAGATTTAAATCTGAATCTCCAAACCCTAATTCAAGATTAATGAAAATCTAGATCTTATAAATTCATATCTACATCTAGAATAATAGAAATAGATCTCACCAAATAGATTTAGATCTTTCCATAACATAATATTACATCACTAAATGAAATTTATAATAATGGTAGAATAATAAGATAATAAATGGGATAGGATTCAATCCATAAAAGAGGAGGTAACCATTGATAGAAGATTCAATCATGAATAATGGAGGTTGGGTGGCTTAGAATTCATTTCTAGAAATCTGGAAACATAAAAGTCCTCTTGGGGATGAAATCAGCGATTATTTGGGTCTCAGGGGATTTTAAAAATTAAAATCGTGTGAAATTTAAAATCTCACACTATTTTTTGGGAAGGGGCATATGATTTTATCTAACCATGATCCAAAACTGTGAACCTATTATTTTCTATGTGCAAAGTTACTCCTATGAGGTTGAATAATATTTGGACATGGCCTTAAAACATTACGTAATCTTGAAGTAAATGAATAATTCACATTAAGGATCTTTTCAAGTGTAGAGTTTTAGATAATTATCCCATAACTATTACATATCACCATGAAAATTACATGTAGAAACTACTACTTAATATCCATTTTATTCATAAAATAAAAACTCTTAAATAGAAACATGTATAGTTCTATGTTTTAGAAAACATAACTTTTCCTTGATCCCATCCCTGACCATATTCATCTTTAAGTCCCATGGAAAGTCTTTAAAAAACATGGGATGAGCATAAAAATCTCAGTAAGGGTTAAAAAATAAGGAAATGATACATTAACCCATCAATAAATAAAAATAAATGATAACATACTTTTCGATCATAACATACCTCATGAAATCATAAGATTTATGAATAACACATAGAAATCATAAACCATAAAGGTAAAGTGTGGAATCCATATCAATCTTACATTGTATATTTCACAGCTTCATTGGGAGTTACATTTGGAATACCCATCATAGTATATTACCTAAATCTCTTAGAAAATACATTCACGTTTACCAATGTCATGTTACAGAATGCATTGGAGAGTTATCTCATGCTCCCCAGCCCTAGGATTATCACTGAACCCCCGTATTCATAAACAATGCCCATGAACCATAACATATTTATACCATATAAAACAAATATAATGGAAAGATAAAATTTCTACATTTTAATCACAATATATCATTTCAAAATATTGAAATAATCAATTCTTTGTCAAAAAATTTTCATGACCATCTAAAACATATAATAAAGATAATTTTTTAAATCAAAGTGTCCCTTAAAACATTGAAACATTTAAAGTTGTTAAAATTATAAAAAATTAATATCCATATAAATAAATCCTTAAAACCATTTTGGAAACATGGACATTAATGAGAAATATTTAGAAGAATAAATATTTAAAACAATATTTTAGTTATGGAGTTTGTAACCAAATGAGATATGCTTGAATAAAAATAATTGAGGAATAAAATTCAATAAAAACATTATAATTTCATGATAATAAATGTAATCATGATATAATATTCCAAAGTATAGTATATACACCATATAAAAGTGAATTTGTGTATAACAACAATTAAGTCTCAATGGGATGTAATTTGAGACGAAATCCCTTATAAAGATGGTGTAACACCCGAGGTAAATAAATAATATGACATCTTTATATTTATCCATATTTGTGAATCAAATATTAATATTACTTTAAAGGGTATGCTATGCTCTATGGCGTACCCAATACGCAACAACGAGTTTCTTGGGAATCTTACGTTGCACTCTAATAATAAAAAAATATTATATTAAATGGTAGTTAACATGTAGGCGTTTTATTGGTGGGAATGGACAGAAATAACTAAAATATGATTATATATATTTTTTAAATGTTTTTAAATTTATCCAAAGGCTTAAAATACGGAAAGAATTCAATTTTAGGCATTTATACCCTAAATTTCACTAAGTGTTCACTTATCACCTTTTGACGGAGAACCGTCATTAAATATAGTTTTGATCAATCTTATAAATTCTATTGGACCAAATATAACTCTTCTTTAGAATAGGGACATCAAAATTTACTTTGTGTAAATTTTTGGTATCTTTCGAATAAAGTTCATTTTTTTAATGAATATTTTAAATGTTGTATTTTAATTAAAAACCTCTTTTTGATCTAATTTATTTATATGATTATATTATTATTTGAATTGGTTTTAGAGTGAAATTAGAAAATATTTTTACCATTAAATCCAATAGTGGTCATTGGAATTAATTTCACTTTGAAATCGGACTTAAACTAGTGTCAATCTTTTGATACTTATTGTTTCACAAAAACACGCTATTTGTCATGACAGCGGGAATTAATTATTAAATTAATTAATTTGACTTATATGTTTTGAATTTTGTAAAATGGAATTTATTTTTGAATTCGTAATATCAAATATAGCTTAGGGTGAATTTTTGGAATTTTTCTGAAAAACTTCAATTTTTGATGAATAGTGAAATCACTAAGTGGTACTTATAAAAACTGATTTTCCATTTCAATGAAATTTTTCCACCTTTGTGTATTTAATTTCAAAAAACCGATATACATGGTTGTCACTAAGAAGTAAATTGTGGATCAATGAGATTAAAATAATTTTTTTGGTGAATAGTAACTTATTAAGTTTTTAATCGCGATTAGTGGTAAATAGTGTAGTTTAAGGTAAAAATAATGTTTTAATAATATGAGATGACTTAGACACATGTCCTACCCTCATTGGATGTGTCATGGCCGACCAGGACAAGCCATGGGTCAACTTGGGGACCCCATGGAGCCACTTTGGTTGGAAAATGACATAAATACCTTTTATTTAATGTTAATGTAAAAAAATGGCACAAACATGATATGTTTTACAAAAACAATTTTTAAATGAGGTTATACATGTCATATTTTTGATTATAAATAGTAATTGGAAATATAAACAGTTTTGCTACATCATAGTAATTTTTTTATAATTTTTAGACATTAAATAAATTAAATTATTTATGAAATAATAATGATGCAGTGATGACATCATTATTTGACGATTTAAATAAAATGGAAAGATAATGTAATATCTATGAACTAAACATGTCCAAAACTTATTGGATGGGTGTATTTCGAACCCTTATCACCTTATCCAAGAATTATATCAATGTGAGACCTTTTAAAACCGAATCACATTTTCAAATAAATTAATATTTCTTTACTTTCCAAAAGTGCCCCTCCTCTCCTCTTATAAAAGGCCCCCACCTCTACCACCTTACCCACACTCCCAAAGCCTTTGGCTCGGCCAACCCCTACCAATTTTGTCTCTAAACTTCCTTCTATTACTCCTTGAAGCCTCACTTTTGGCAGAAGTCTTCCCAAGGAAGCCTTTGAGCTCAAACTAAGGGGAGTTACCCGATTTTAAGGTAATGTCTTCTTTTGAGTCCTTTTGTTTTATTTTGCTTCTACAACCCCCTAAAATATTTTTATTCTTTTATTTTGTAACAAATCCAGTATCCTCAATATACTAGTATGTTTTTATAAGAAGTATTCTAGCTACACTTACACACACCTACATCTAATGGTTAAAGAACATACTATTTCTGTGGATGGCGAATTTCTACCTCCCGAAACGATGATTGTTCAACAATCTTTTAACACCTTAAAAGGTGGCCATTATGATGAAAATATATTTATATATGATATATAATATGTTTATGTTTTCCTTAAGCTTCTGTATTTTTCATTTTGGGCATACCTTTATGGTTTCCATTATGGGTAAACACGATATATTCCTTTAAGGAAGTGCGGACTACCGCCCCCTCAAAGTGATGTGATTCGTTAATGCCATATGTGGGACGTGTAATGGATGGATTTAAAGTTAATATATATGATGTTGTACTGGAATTATAATATACCTATATATCATTATTATTTCTTTCCATTAAAGTATGAGATAGAAATGAAAGTAGCGTTCATGCGTACATACGGCTTACCGTCTCCATGAAAGGTGCATTTCATTTCTTATCCCCAAATGTAATGTACTATTAAAAGTACATGTATATAATGGATATATATAATGAATGATATATCTAAATGATGAATATAATTCTGGAATTAAAATATACATACCTCTCATTTAGTTTTAATTCCATTAATATGACAAAGAAATGAAAGTAGCGTTCATGCGTACGTACGGCTTACCGTCTCCATGAACGGTGCATTTCATTTCTTACCTCTAAATGATTATGTAATATTATAAATACATGTATATTCTGGATATATATAATATATATTATATCCAAATCAGGAATGTCAATCGGGATATAAAGAACCTTTGACCACATGAACAACATGTAATTGTAAGAAGTCCACTTTCGACTTAAGAACCAAATATCGACAAAACAAACATTATTAACTTAAATGGTTACAAAATATTTATAACATGGAAATAAGTGATATAAAAAGAATAATGAACTTTAAAAATGTTCTTAATCAAGTAGAAATTAACTCAAGTTTATTATCCAGGACGTTAAAGAACGATCGAGTCAAGTCGGACCCAAGGTAAGGGACTTCGTCTCAATATCCTTTCATTGAGGAATATTTAGTTTTATACACAACTTTCTTTTATACGGTGTATAAACCCCTTTGACTTTTACTTTTATACAAGAGGAATCTTTTTCTACGAAGCGTTTTACAAAACGACAAAAAGGAATGTTTCTTTTAACGTACGCGGCGACGAAGACCTTTTCCGCCACCGCGAGTATTACTTGTTCTTTGGCTTCCTCAACAAGACGTAATGTTTTTAGAATAAAATAAATACCATATACTTTTTTATGTATTTTGGTATTGAAAATGGTTTTGATAAAGGATTCTATTATGTCAATATATTTATGATATATTGTGTTTGAAATGTGGAAATGTAATCATTCCTTTATATTGGTTTTATGTTTTATGATTTTATATTGGTACTTGGACATTTTAACGGGTGGTTACGTTATAAACCATATGACTCGTGGTGCCGTGAATACCAGGAAGGGTGGTTATGTTATAACCTCTAATTCACTGGGTATGGGAGTCGGCCGCATGGCTATTCCATTTAGTATGTATGGAAATTGGCCGTATGTCTATTCCATTAAGTGATATATGTGGGAGTAGACCACATGGTTATTCCACTTAAGTATGTTTATGTCCCAAGTTACCTTTATATATGTTATGTGTTCTTTATATGGGTTTTATGGTAATCCTTTGGTTACAAAAAGGTAAGTAATGATATTTTATTCAGTGAAGAGTTTTTACTACTTCATAAAGGTGAAAAGTATTACCTTGATAAAGTATACATGGTTTACGTTTTGTTTTGATAAACTAACAGTTTTTATTCTTTGTGTATCCCTTACTGAGTTTATATGCTCATCCTAAGTTTTTGAAATGTTTTTTCACAGGACTTAGCGTGGAATAGGGTCAAGGATGGGATCAAGGGAAAGTCATGCTACCTAAAACATGAAACTAGACATGTTTCTTTTTAAGAGTTTTTATTTTATGGAAATTTAGTAGAAGAGAATACTTTGTAATTTTTGATATGTAATAGTTATGTCCAAATTCTCTAAAACTCTAAACCTAAAAAGATCCTCAATGTGAATTATTCATTTAATTCAATTTTAAGTAAGGTTTAAGGATAGGGCCTTATAGTTGGTATCAAAGGTCGGTTTAGATAACTTTAGAGGTTAGGGTATTCTTTAAGCATAAGTGACATTACCATAATGGTTAGGATTTCAGACAGAGTCCTAGTTTTAGATAAAGTGAATGAGTAAGAATATCTTAGTGTTTATCTTCCTCATTAGTACATGATGGTTTTGTTGTTATACTCACACTGGCCCTTTTTTGTTTTAGTAAATGGCTGGATCTTGCAGGCACCAAGGTAACGGTGGATGTGAAGGAAACTGTGACAGTTTTCTGAGCGAGCAACTGAATGATATGGGAGCTGTAATGAGAACTCTTGTGTTTATCCTCAACCAACTATCTGGAGTTATGATTGACCACCTAAACCTTGGTGATTTCTATAAGGCATCATATATGCGAGAAACAAATCCCTACGGAACTACAGGTAATAATCATAAAGGTAAGTGTGTTAAAAAACCTATGTGTCAATGATGTGGAAAGAAACACCTAGGAAAATGTTTCAAAGGGATAGAAAGGTGCTACATATGTGGAAATGAAGGTCATAAAGCAAGAACCTGCCATGGAAAAAGGAAGCATCCAGTTGACTCTAGGAAAGGGAAAGAAGTTCATTCTAATGGATCAATTGAATGTTTTGAATGTGGTGTGCATGGTCATTATGCAAACACATGTCCCATTAAGACGTTTCGTGAATGGGATCACCAAGATCATACAAATACTCGTTTACCAATACCTAATGCCATTCCGATTGAGGATGAAGAAACTGACAATGACCAATCAAAGGTATGTATTATTTCATGACTAATGTTTTCCTATTTTGGAATCTTAGGATATGATTCATGATTTTGTTTGTAGGAAAGAGGTATTTCGGAATAAGTTGGAAAGGAATGGTTAATGCATCATGAAGAATGTTGAATGAGTAAGATGTCAACATATAAGGGCTTCAATAGTTATGGTGAAATTCTTAAGATTATTAAGTCTCTTTTGATGATTGGGTTACATTAGAAGACTTTTTATATTATGTGTAACCCCGATGTTTAATATAGGCAAATTTTATTCATGGAATAATTATCTTTTCTTTTGTGGACATAGTTATAAAGAACCATTTGGGTTTATATGATCCTTACTTTTGAGGTAATTATGGGTTACTATATGTTATGATTGAAGTGAAAGGCATGAGATAAAATTGAGGTTAAATTATGTTATGGTTATTTTTGATGATTTTATCCCTTTTTGGGGAATGATTTAAGAATTATATAGTTTTGGAAAAAGGACAACACACAGACCGTGTGACAACCCGTCGTGTCGGACAAAGCTGCCGGAATCGAACCCACAACCAAAGTGCGACTGGTATTTATCGCCTACCACTGGACTACGTGGAGTCCCTGTTTAGTTTGACTGATTCTTTTTAGTTATATGATTTTATGAATTAAGAGTAAGTTTATTTTGGGTTATTTATGAAAATGATTAACCTATCATGGAGGATATGTGATTAGGATAATTACTTTTCAATGTGAGACTTTAAGAGCAACTGATTTTGTTTGGAGATAAATGTTACGATTTAACTTGGAAGACTATGTGACTAAATCCTTCAAATGTTTGGGTTTCAATCTTAGATTGGTTTACTTTGAGGAATTTTATGGACAAATTTTTTATCGGATGGTCCTCGTTGAACTTTGGGTTTTGTTGGACAAATTTTGGAGATTAAGAATAGATTTTCTTTTTAATGGGTTATCCTTTTCTGGGTTATCTGATATTGTACTAATCTTTTGGGTTTTGGTTTTGGTTAAAGTCTAAAGACATGGGAAGTATGTAGTTCTTTTTTTGGGTTAGGTAATTCCCTAGAAGTTGAGTATAAAACTCTTAATGTGAACATGTATTCCTAAATACTCGCCTTTTGGAGAAAATATGAGTTTGTGTAAGGAATCTAATAAAAGTTGAGAGTCAACATGATAAGTGATTCTGTTTCCTTATGAATAAATTCCTCAATAAAAAGTAACTTAAAACAAAAATGGTTTCTATTAACTTTTCCTACTGGGGAATCTAATACCCTTTAACCCATCACAAGTTTGTGATTTTCTCATGGTTAACTTTCTCCTAAACATGTTTTCTATCACTCTCCATCAGAACATGACCCTATGTTTTCTCCTCCATGTCCATGTTTTCATACTTGGAATCCTAGTATGGGTTAACTCGGGCGACCTTTGTACTTATCTTTCTTTATTTTAAAGTGATTGTTTTACCGACTCTTCTTTCGATGTGGGACTTTCAAAGATGTTTCGAAGCGCAATTTTAAAATTGTGAGGACACAATTCCCAAAATGGGGGAAGGATGTAACACCCTAGGTAAATAATGAATATTACATCTTTATATTTATCCATATTTGTGAATCAAATATTAATATTACTTTAAAGGGGATGCTATGCTCGATGGCGTACCCAATACGCAACAATGAGTTTCTTGAGAATCTTACGTTGCACTCTAATAATAAAATAATATTATTTTAAATGGTAGTTAACATGTAGATGTTGTATTGGCGGGAATGGATAGAAATAACTAAAATATGATTATATATGTTTTTTAAATGTTTTTACATTTATCCAATGGCTTAAAATACGGAAAGAATTCAATTTTAGGCATTTATACCCTAATTTTCACTAAGGGTTCACTTATCACCTTTTGACGGAGAACCGTCATTAAATATAGTTTTGATCAATCTTATAAATTCTATTGGACCAAATATAACTCCTCTTTAGAATTGGGACATCAAAATTTACTTTGTGTAAATTTTTGGTATCTTTCCGATAAAGTACATTTTTTAATGAATATTGTAAATGTTGTATTTTAATTCAAAACCTCTTTTTGATCTAATTTATTTATATGATTAGATTATTATTTGAATTGGTTTTAGAGTGAAATTAGAAAATATTTTTACCATTAAATCCAATAGTGTTCGTTGGAATTAATTTCACTTTGAAATCGGACTTAAACTAGTGTCAATCATTTGATACTTATTGTTACACAAAAACATGCTATTTGTCATGACAACGAGAATTAATTATTAAATTAATTAATTTGACTTATATGTTTTGAATTTTTTAAAATGGAATTCATTTTTTAATTTTGAATATCAAATATAGATTAGGGTGAATTTTTGGAATTTTTCTGAAAAACTTCAATTTTTGATGAATAGTGAAATCACTAAGTGGTACTTATAAAAACTGATTTTCCATTTAAATGAAAATTTTCCTCCTTTGTGTATTGAATTTCAAAAATCCGACATACATGGTTTTCACTAAGAAGTAAAATGTGGTTCAATGAGATTAAAATAATTTTTTGGTGAATAGTAACTTATTAAGTTTTTAATCGCGATTAGTGGTAATTAGTGTAGTTTAAGGTAAAAATAATGTTTTAATAATATGAGATGACCTAAAAACATGTCCTACCCTCATTGGATGAGTCCTGGCCGACCAAGAAAAGCCATGGGTCAACTTAGGGACCCCATGGAGCCACTGGGGTTGGAAAATGACATAAATACCATTTATTTAATGTTAATGTAAAAAAATGGCACAAACATGATATGTTTTACTAAAACAATTTTTAAATGGGGTTATACAAGTCAGATATTTGATTATAAATAGTAATTGGAAAGATAAAAAGATTTCATACATCATAGTAATTTTTTTATAATTTTTAGACATTAAATAAATTAAATTATTTATGACATAATAATGATGCAGCGATGACATCATTATTTGACGATTTAAATAAAATGGAAATATAATGTTATATCTATGAACTAAACATGTCCAAAACTTATTGTATGGGTGGATTTATAACCCTTATCACCTTATCCAAGAATTATATCAATATGGGACCTTTTAAAACCGAAACACATTTTCAAATAAAGTAATATTTCTTTACTTTCCAAATGTGCCCCTCCTCTCCTCTTATAAAAGGCCCGCACCTCTACCACCTTACCGACACTCCCAAAGCCATTGGCTCGGCAAACCCCTACCCATTTTGTCTCTAAACTTCCTTTTATTACACCTTGAAGCCTCACGTTGGGCAGAAGTCTTCTCAAGGAAGCCTTTGATCTCAAACTAAGGGGAGTTACCCGATTTTAAGGTAACGTCTTCTTTTGAGTCCTTCTGTTTTATTTTGCTTCTCCAACCCCCTAAACTCTTTTTATTATTTTATTTTGTAACCACTACAGTATCCTAAATATACTAGTATGTTTTTATAAGAATTATTCGAGCTACACTTACACACACCTACATCTAATGGTTAAAGAACATACTGTTTCTGTGGATGGTGAATTTCTGCCTCCCGAAACGATGATTGTTCAACATTCTTTTAACACCTTCAAAGGTGTCCATTATGATGACAATATATTTATATATGATATATAATATGTTTATGTTTTCTTTAAGCTTATTTATTTTTAATTTTGGGCATACCTTTATGGTTTCCATTATGGGTAAACACGATATCTTCATTTAAGGAAATGCGGACTACCGCCCCCTCAAAGTGATGTGATTCGTTAATGCCATTTGTGGGACGTGTAAAGGATGGATTTAAAGTTATTATATATGATGTTATAATTGAATTATAATATACCTCTATATCATTATTATTTCTTTCCATTAAAGTATGAGATATAAATTAAAGTAGCGTTCATGCGTACGTACGGCTTACCGTCTCCATGAACGGTGCATTTCATTTCTTATCCCCAAATGTAATGTACTATTAAAAGTACATGTATATAATGGATATATATAATGAATTATATATCTAAATGATGAATATAATTCTGGAATTAAAATATACATACCTCTAATTTAGTTTTAATTCCATTAATATGACAAAGAAATGAAAGTAGCGTTCATGTGTACGTATGGCTTACCATCTCCATGAACGGTGCATTTCATTTCTTACCTATAAATGATTATGTAATATTATAAATACATGTATATGCTGGATATATATAATATATATGATATCAAAATCAGGAATGTCATTCGGGATATAAAGAACCTTTGACCACACGAACAACATGTAATTGTAAGAAGTCCACTTTCGACTTAAGAATCAAATATCGACAAGACAAACATTATTAACATAAATGGTTACATAATGTTTATAACATGTCAATAAGTGATATAAAAGGAATAATGAACTTTAAAAAGGTTCTTAATCAAGTATAAATTAACTCAAGTTTATTATTCAGGACGTTAAAGAATGATCGAGTCAATTCGGACCCAAGGTAAGGGACTTCGTCTCAATATCCTTTCATTGAGGCATATTTCGTTTTATACACAACTTTCTTTTATATGGTGTATAAACCCCTTTGACTTTTACTTTTATACAAAAGGAATCTTTTTCTACGAAGCATTTTACAAAACGACAAAAAGGAATGTTTCTTTTGACGTACGCGACGACAAAGACATTTTCCGCCACCGCGAGTATTATTTGGTCTTTGGATTCCTCAACAAGCCGTAATGTTTTAGAATAAAATAAATACCATATACTCTTTTATGTATTTTGGTATTGAAAATGGTTTTGATAAAGGATTCTATTATGTCAATATATTTATGATATATTGTGTTTGAAATGTGGAAATGTTATCATTCCTTTATATTGGTTTTATGTTTTATGATTTTATATTGGTACTTGGACATTTTAACGGGTGGTTACGTTATAAACCATATGACGGGTGGTGCCGTGAATACCAAGATGGGTGGTTACGTTATAACCTCCAATGCATTGGGTATGGAAGTCAGCCGTATGGCTATTCCATTTAGTATATATGGAAATTGGTCGTATGGCTATTCCATTAAGTGATATGTGTGGGAGTCGACCGTATGGTTATTCCACTTAAGTATGTTTATGTCCCAAGTTACCTTTATATATGTTATGTGTTATTTATATGGGTCTTATGGTAATACTTTGGTTACAAAAAGGTAAGTAATGATATTTTATTCAGTGAAGAGTTTTTACTACTTCATTAAGGTGAAAAGTATTACCTTGATAAAGTATACATGGTTTACTTTTTGTTTTCATAAACTAACAGTTTTTATTCTTTGTGTATCCCTTACTGAGTTTTTATGCTCATCACAAGTTTTTGAAATGTTTTTAATAGGACTTGGCATGGAATAGGGTCAAGGATGGGATCAAGGGAAAGTCATGCTACCTAAAACATGAAACTAGACATGTTTCTTTTTAAGAGTTTTTATTTTATGGGAATTTAGTAGAAGAGACTACATTGTAATCTTTTGAGATGTAATAGTTATGTCCTAATTCTCTAAAACTCTAAACCTGAAAAGATCCTCAATGTGAATTATTTATTTAATTCAATTTTAAGTATGGTTTAAGGCTGGGGCCTTATAGATGGTATCCTTACATTACTAATAAATCAATTACATAATTATGTGGGAAAATATAAATACACCCAATATAAGCGGATATTATGTTCAAAACCATCAGAGTTCATTCACACATATTAACAGAACAACATAATTAAGAAGTAGAAGTTTAACCCAAAGTATTGAAATTGGGGGAAGAAGTTCCCTTACAGAAATTCAACAGCCTAACGACATCACATTAAAATTCATAAAATGAGTTGATGAGGGAGAAAATGGTATCTCGTCACTTGGACATAAAATTTATAGAAATAAGGATATATAAGAACATATCCCAACATAAGAGGAACTAATTTAAAATAAATAACAAAAATAAGTCTTTTAAAAAGATATGGGTGAAAGGTTCCCATACCGATTTGGTAACTTATGAAACATACACCACATGAAAGAAGAATCATATAGAAAATATGTATATACCATTAAATTAATTTATATTACACAAATAATACAGTCATGTTTAGTACATACACCACACTAAAAGAAATTGTGCAAAATATAACATGAATCTCATGAGAATAAAATGTGTGAAAAAACCCCTTACCACGTTGAAATAAATCGAGTCGTATGACCAAAATTTAATAACCACCAAATGAATCACAAAATACAATTAATATAAATATAATAATGATAATATACATTAAATTACAGTAAAAAATACACCACATGCAATAAATAAGTGGCGAACAATGGAAATCTCACGGAATTAAAAATGAGATAAGAAACCCCTTACCTCATATCTGACTTGACTCGTTCATTCTTTAATCTCTTGAATAATAATATAAAGAAAATATCTACTTTCTTAAGAAACTTTTTCAAGTATATTATTCATTTTATATCAAATATTACCATGTTATAAAATTTTTTCCATCATTAATTTAATATTTGTCATTTTGTCGATATTTGGTACTTGAGTAAAAAATGAACTTCTTATAATTACAAGTTGACCTAGTGGTCAAAATTACATTATTTCCAAAATTATATTCCTGATTTATAAATCATATATATCATATATATACTATATAATTATGTATTTATAATACTACACAACATTTGGAATAATAAATTAAATTCACCGTTCATGGAGTCGGTAAGTCGTACGTACGCATGAACACTACTTTCATTTCTATTTAATATTTTATGGAATGAAATATTAATGATACCTAGGTATATTATAATTAAATTATAATATAAAATGATATATATTTTAAATAATTTCATTAATTAAATCCTTTATAAATTCCATGTTTGTCATTAATGAACAATATCACCCTAAGGGGGCGGTGGTCCACACTTCCTCAAATGAAATTATCATATTTACACATATTAGAAAGAATAAAGGTATGTCTGTAAATAAAAACTAGATAAGAATAGAGAAAACATAAAAAAAATATATATCATATATAAATATAGTTCCATCATAACATCCACCATGAGAGGTGGTAGAAGAAGATTTAATAATCATTGTTTCGTGAGTCAGTAGTTTTCCGTCCACAGAAATAATATGTTCTTTACCCATTAGATGGAGGTGTGTGTAAGTGTTGTTCTAATACTTCTCATAAAAAACCTAGTATATTTATTATACTGGTGTTGTTATAAAATAAAGGAATAAAAAGAGTTTATGGGGTTGGAGAAGTAAAATAAAACACAATAACTTAAGAGAAGATGTTACATTTAAATCAGGTATCTCACTTTGTTTTGAACATAAAGGTTTACTTGAATTGCCTTATGTGAAGAGGAAGGCTAATAAGAGTAGGATAAATATGTTGGGAGGTTAATTTTGTAGAGTTTTGACAATCCCAGGGGCTTCATAAGTGTGAGAAATGGGTTAGAAGCGATGCATTTTTATAAGGGGGAGGAGGGGATCTTTAAGAAAGTTTGAAATCATTATTTTATTATATAATTATTTTTGGTTTATAAAGGTCCAAAACTCATTAAATTTGAAGATAAGATGAATAATTGTAGAAATAAAATCATACAACAAATATTTGATAGGATTTGGGTATTATTTTAATCTTTTAAATCTTATTTATTTAAATCATTCATTAATGAGGTAGACACTACATCATTATTGTGTCATAAATATTTGTATATATTTGATGTCTGAAAATTATAAAAAAATCATGATATAGGAAATAATTTTATATTTATAATTAATATTTATAGTTTAAGATAAAACTTATATAACCCCATGTAATAATTGATTTACTAAAGGATATATGTTTCTACCATTTTTGTCATTACTTTAAATTAAGAAATATAAAGTGTCATTATCACTCCCAAGTGGCTCCATGGGGTCCCAAAATCGACCCAAGTATGACCATGGTCAGAAATTTATCAAAAAATAAGATTAAAACACATGTTATGGTAATTTTTTATTATGATAATAATATTTATTTTACCCTTATTTACCAAATTTACCCTTCAACTGTGGTAAATAAATTTTTTACTGAAGTAAATATTCAAAATGCATAAAAATAAATGTTTCTTATTTAAATAGTTTGGACCTCATGATTCAAAATATGGAATCCATTTTCCAAATTCAAAATAATAAGTGACAAGAATTAATTTAAAATTAATTCCCACTGTGAAAAAATCATGTTTTTAAGAATTAATAACTATAAAAAGATTGACAGATATTTATAACCAATTTCAAAGTGAAATTACATATAATGACCAAATTTGGATTAAATGGTAAAAACATAGTATAGTTACGCATTAAAACAAATTAAAAACATAATATATCCTTATAAATAAATTAGATTAAAAAGATGTTTTTAATTGAAATAAAGTATTTTTCACTATTCATAAAAAATGAGTTTATTCAGAAAAATACCAAAATTTTATCCAAAGTAAATTTTCATGTCCTGATTCTAATGAATAATTTTATTTTGTCAAGTAAAACATATAAAATTGACCAAAATTATATTTAAAAAGGGATCTCCATTAAAAGGCGGTAAATCAACCTTTTAACGAATATTAGAGTATTTATACTTAAAATCAGATTATTTCTTATTTTTAGATTCTAAAATTTATTTGGTAAATGTAAAAACATTTAAAAAACATTTATATTCACATTTTAGTTAGTTATATCAATTTACGCCAATTCAACAGATAGGTTTTAACTATTATTTAAAATAATACTATGTTATTAATTTTTCAATATGACTCAACATTGTGGAAAACATAAGATTTCAAAGAAACCCATTGTTGCGTATTGGGTATTCCATCGAACATAGAATCCCTTTTAACGTACTATCAATAATTAATTCAAAAGTTTTAATTAATATGAAAATTTTATATTGTTTATTTACATGGGATTTTACAAAAAATATGCCAAATTGTGAACCAATCGTGTGAATCTCCTCTACCTGGATTTGCAAAATTAGATGATTTGGGGTGCACAGTTAGGTAAAACTATGAATCTACCATTCAAATCCCTATAATTTAAATTATTATCAAAATTCCACCCAAACACACCCTATGTCATAACCTAAATAAAAAGTACTCTAATTAGGAAAAAAGAGTAACTAAATTGAAGCCCAAGTCAACACCATAAAATGTTAGGATCTTACAAGTATCGATGATTAATAGTTTTTAATGATGTTTTAAATTTATTTCATGAGTCTTTTGGCCTTTATATTTTAATATGAAATCAATTATAATAATGTTTTTTTTATTTTTGGAGAATGAAGTGTGTCTTCTTAATTTAATAATTAGATATTGATATAATATCTATGGATCGATAAAAAATAATTATATACTCATTTAAATTATATTACACTAGTAAATAAGTTTTAATAATCATTCATGAAATTAATATATTGTAGTGTTAAAGTAGGTGGTTAAGCCGATTGAAACATGAACCTACCATGATTAGTGGATGATTATGATATGGTTTAGTTGGAATATTAATATAATATAAGTATAATTATATTTTTCACTATTATTTATAATTATATATTAGAAGTGTAATGAATTATAAAAAGACAATAATTTATATAAAGTCGTTACTTAGAAATAATAAATCATTTTACATTTAGTTCGCTCATTTTAAATGATTTAATTGACGATTATCAATTGAAAATAATATCCATATAAGGTTCTTAAATTTGACTTAGTATAAAATTAATGATATCATAAACATCATATTTGTCCTTTACTCCAAACCTTATATCAAGAATTATAAGTAAATGAAGTAAAAATAATGATGTTATGTCATGGAGGTGGTGGTCCTCACAATAGACGAACATGGGTTTTGTTTTTTAATGGATGGGGTATATAAATAAATAATGAAAAACCCTTAATATTGTAAATTTTCTGTATGTAGTTGTGTTTGTATCCAAGTGTTAGTGAAACCCTATAATCTTTCATTCAAACCCAATATTGAATATGGGTCGATACACCTTTGTGGGGGTGTGGAGGATATGATGGGATAGTAAATTGGAATTAAAAAAGGAACATGTGGAAATAATGGATGATGGTACTGGAATCAAGACATCAAATTCTATCAGTATGGGTACTTAATGATAGTGGATATACACTAGGCCATATGTGATTTCCTCGGTTGTGTATGAGTAGGGCGCCACTATTGGTTAATGATGTGGATCAATGAACGCAATGGTCCTCCAACAATAGTGGGTGAAATGGTGTGTGAGTAGGGAGGAGAAGTAGCGACCGTTGTTGGGTGATGTGATCCAAAAGAGGGATATTTATGAATATTGGAATGCGACTGAAATTGTGCAAGAAATTTTGGGTTAATACGGACCACATTCTGTGGTGGTGAAAAATGGTTCTCATTCCCATAGGTTCTCTTGGCCATACATATATAAACAAATGAGGCTTGATGGGTATGTTATCCCCTAGTGGTTATTTCTTTCCTTTCTGACCTGTGTGCATGGGGTGGGTCTGTTTGATGTAATTGTACCACCAAATCACCATATATTTATAGTAACATTACAATATATACAAGATAATTGTATCGTTCTATCAGTGTAGAGAGAAGAAATTTGATAGATGGTAATTAATAAGAAAACTAATTATTTTATGATACTCACACAGGGAATGGAATTTTCCTTAGAAGTCACTTTGAATTTAAATGGATTAGAATATCTATGTGTAAACAAGGTATTAAGATAGTGGTTGAAGGTTATAAGAAGATAAAATTTGTAGATTTTATTGAAATGTTACAATATATGAGTTCCTTGACATTTTCATATATTAACTATTATTATTATTTTTCCACATCATTTACCAATTCAATGGGTTTCAATCAATTATTAATATCAAAACTAATTTATCATTAATCATATGTTTCTTCAAATATAATTTTTTATCACATAAAAGATATTTCTTTATAAAAAAATAGATTTTTAAACAATAAATGATCTTATTAGTCAATTTAGGTAAAATGATTGAATTTCATTCATATTTTATGTATTATTATTTTTATATATACATATAATCCATAAATTGGTCACTCCTATTAATTCCCACTAATTCAATGACTAGTTTTTTATACGTTTATAGTTAAATATTTATATTTATCAAAATATATCATGGTTACATTTATGTTTTGTATTGTGTATAAAGAATAATATCAAACATAGTGACTAATTTAATGGTAATTATATCGTAGAATATTAGTCTTTTATATTCTACTTCTATAGAGAACATACTTTTCTTACTTGACTATTACATCATTTTAGAGGTTAGCGACTTAAAAATATTACCAAACTGGGATCAAATGTTTAGTGTCTTGGTAAAATTATGATCATACATAACAATTACAAAATAAAACATAAAACATATTCAATTCCTACTTAAATAGTTTCTTTGTGTCCATCATGTACTCCTTAGTATAATTAATCACCCGCGGATATACATCAACGATAGGGGTGATCTAAAATCCCAGTAAGAAGATAGTTAAAAACATAAAACAATATAACATGGGTGAGCATAATAATTATCATCCTAAAATAAGAATTGGGTAAACATAATCATGAAACGAATAATTTTATAAATTCATAGAATGTTAAAATACATAAAAATAAAACATCATGTCTTAGTGATCAAATACCACAAAATGTTGTGAACAAAACTAGCATCATGTTCATGCATAACATATGTTATCAGTCATAAAATCATTATTTTTTTGAAAATATAATCATCATGTTCATGCGTATTTCACATTATCTGATGAAATAAATCGCATTACTCAATTCATTCAAGTACTATATAATTATGGTTGTAGCCAACACATCATAACATTTACATAATCATGCACGCCACACAGAACTTATAACAATATTTTCTATAAAATAACATATAGAATGGAAATGGGTTTCATGATAATTTTATAAAGAAAAAAGTCAGGAATAGAAATTGGGGTTCCCAAAATAAAAATGAAATAAAATAAATTGTATAAGAATAAACAATCACATGTTAAAAAGAAATAATCACAAGAGAAGTATAAGATGTATTTTTTTAGTAAGAAGAGTTATTTTGGAAAAATCTGTCCATATGTCACAAAATAAGATTGAAAACATATATATCCCAGAAAATAAAATTCATGAAAAAATAAAATATAATTTATTAACATTAGAGAACGTACATACTAGTTTTTTAATGAAAAAAGAATAACCCAATGAAAGAAAATTGTGTTTGAGAATACCCTTAACTTTTACCTTAATTATTTCTTCACTTTAATATCCTAGATAATAAAATTAGATTCATTAATTTATAAATTCAAAAACTATTTTAGATTTATTTTATTCATTATATATTTTTTAAGATTTTTTAAGGCCTTTTTTATTAGTTATAGAGTTCAATTTTATCATTCTGGATTGTTAGTTTCTTGGTTTTCATGATCAGTTCACTTGTATAAAAGTATGGAATATCATGTAAAATTAGAAAAACTATCCTGAATTGAAATTATATTTTTTTACGGAAGTTAATGATGTTAAAATGGTTTTACATATTTTTTTTTCATATACGATGATGATTCATCAAATAAAATGTTAATGATAATAGTTTAGATTAATTTGGTGGGTTTTTGATCATCACAAACTAATTTTTATTTATTATTTAATATTATGTATATATTTTAGTTCTAGAAAATAAAAAAAGTTATAAAATACATTTTAAAATCTATTTCGACCATTATAATTGTTTAATGGACATCCTTCTATATGATAACAGAAAATGAAAACTTGTCATCCTCAAAGGGGATAAATCAACACCTCACAGAAGATGTTTTCATTTTTAGAATAAAAGGGAGAGGATAATAGGTTTGATGTTGTATTATTACATTAATATAATAAAATTATAGTATATATAAGATACTGTATTTATCATGCCACATGGATGAGGGTAGGTGAGGATAGAATAATAAAATAAAATAACTTGAAAAGAAATTAAAGGTAAACAGAAGAGGATTTTACCTCTTGATCTTCTTCTCCTTGAGAGGCTCCTTAGGGAAATCTATTTCGGTATTTTGTTGAGAAAAAAGGATCCCAAACATGGGGGAGATACTAGGGAGTATTATTGGGTATAATTTGGAAAATATTCAATGATTTGGAGTTGTGAAGAGAAAAGGTGGTGATGTGTGGTATGTACTGGGGAGGAGAGGGTTTTTTTGGTTATTTTTATCATTAATTTATTATTTTGGCTCAATAATATAATTAGTGTTGAAACGTATCAGTAAATATATAAAATAATTAAGGATATTTATATATTTTGGTTCTTACTTTATCCATACCTCTATAATGACAAAAAAAATCATGTATTTAGCCTATATTGTAAATTATCATCTTTCACTATTCAACAAAAAATAATATATTTCTTAAAAATATAAAAAATTCACCATTACAATTATTCAATGTGTAGAATTTTAAAATTAACTCCATTTTATTAAAATAATTTTTTAAAAATGAAAATATAAATTTTTAATTAAAATCATCATTTAATTGAGAAACAATAATTTTTAAACTATAAAATATTTTTTGACACTTTAAAAAATTAGATAAGGTCTCATAAAATTATATCATAATCATTACAAAAAAATTTTCATTTTTGAATCTATTTGATGAAAATGAAATTTATTTTAAAAAATTATATTAATTATAAAATTTTAAATAAACATTTATGTTTTATAAAAATACCAAAAATTAAATTATCATTTTTAAAACCTTTATTTACTTATACTATTAAATAATTATAAAATATTTTTTTATAAGATGGATAATTTTTTTATACTTTCAAAGGTGAGGTTACTATTTTATTGGCCAGATTACTATTCTTAATGGCCAAATTAATATTTGAAAATTGAAGTTTCTATTACATTAGTATAGGTTCCTTAATTTCTATAAATTTATCTTTTTTAATTCTTAATTCATGAAGATAATGTTTTTATTTTGAATAACTACAAGAAGGTAAAAAAATTACACTGATAAAATATTTCTTTGGTACATTCTTCCACCTTTTGAAATTTCATCTTGGAAATTTATTTTTATAAACTAAGATGAGAATAGTTAACGATACTTTTCCTTCATTGATGCCTTCAGTTCCCCTATTACCTCCTTGTAGTTATGGTTCCACCATAGTACTTTTTCTAGGTGTGTAGTATTGTTGTGTAGAAATATTTCTCTACAGTCCAAGATCTTCAATGGTTTCTCCTCTTAAGAGAGATCATTTTCCAACTGTACAACCTTTGAATTCTATAAATGTGATGGATCAGGTTTGTACTTTCTCAAGATGGATATATGGAATACAACGTGTACTTGAGTCATGGTTGATGAAAGTGCTAGTTGATCGGCCACAGTTCTGACATGATAAAGAATATTAAAGTGTCCAATATACATGGGAATTATCTATCCATTCTTCCCAGATCTCATGATCCTCTTCTATAAAGATATGTGGAGGAATACCATGTCTCAACTTTAAACATCAGTTCTCATTGATGATTTTCTTCATTGATCTTTTGTCTAATTCATGTAGTTGTGATGTCTTACGTAATTGACTTCTCCTTCTATACCATTTCATCAACCATTCTAGAATGAAGTAGCTTATATTCACTAAAATTATCCTAGAATATCAGTTTTCTACATCTTTTCCCATAAAGGCATTCATATGGATCCATTTGGATGCTCGAATGGAAACTATTGTTGTACGAGAACTCGAACAGAGGTAGAAGTTTCTCCCATCCTCCATTTATGTAAACAGAACATGATCTCGACAAGTCATACAATTTCTAAATAGTTCACTCATATTTTCCATCAATTTTAGGATTATAATACATACTAAGCTCATCTTAGTGTTTAGAGAAAGTTTGAGGCTTTTTTATAACATCAAGGTGAATTTAAAATCTCGATCAGATACAATCGATAGAATTAATTCATGATTCATTTCCAAATATCTAATTTATAACCATGAAAGTTGATCTGGTGAGAATTTTTATGAAATTTTGAGAAATTGAGACGTCTTTGTGAGACATCCCAAAACAACCGATATATCATCGTTTCCTCCGGATGTTTTCTGATGTTCAGTGAGAAAGTCCAAGGAAATTTTTCCAATTTACATATTATTATGGGTAATGGTTTCATCATCCCCTTATAATTTTTCCTTTAAGCCTTTTCTTACTACAATACAAGGAACAGGGATGTATAGTAAGTGATTTTTTTCATTATATTATCTCACTAATAGTTCTCTTAGAGATGTAAATACATCATTGTGCTTCCTAGGTAAATAGATAATGTTGAGTTATGTGTTTCATTAATACGTTATTCCTTTATCTCTGGATTTAATAGTACATGTAGTTTTAAACCAAATCTTATGACTTCAAACTCATAAAATTTTATCTAGGTGTATTTCACATTTTGAATATCTTCCATCTTATTCTGAATTTACACACCATTTCCTTGGGCATCCTTTATTTTATCCTTAAGGGATGGTTGAGAAATCTTTTGAAAAAAGATTAATGATATAACTTACTAAATTATTTCCTTGTCCATCCATTTAAAATCTATAAATACTAGATCCTTCCCAATTTACCTCATTGATAATGTTCTAGGGTCCTTTCTCCTTAGGGAATTCCCTGCATTATTTTCCTTAACTGGAGTGTAATGGATTGAGAAGTCACAATCCTTGATGAGCTCCAACCATCTTCGTTAGTTCATAAAATTCGTCATTATATGTGAATATATTGTTTAGGATCTAATGATCAGTATATATCTCAAACATCCCCACATAGAGATAATCTTGCTAGATTTTCATTGTGAAGATCATATTCGCCTACTCTAGATCATGAATGGGATAGTTTTTCTCACAATTTTTTAACTAACATATTTCATAGGCTGTCACTTTATCATTTTTCATCAATAAATAACCTAATAAATTTATTGAATCAGTACTGTATACCACAAAGGGTACCCCACATGGGGGTAGTGTGAGTACTGTTGTTGTGATAAGCCTATTTTTTTGACTCTTTGAAGCAGTCTTCTCATTCCCCGGTCTAAACAAAACATATTCCGTTAAGCATTAACATGGTTAGAGGGTTTCAAAATCATGATAGATGCTTCTCAAATTGTCGATAATACCTAGATATGCAAAGGAAACAACAGATTTCTCTTACTGTTATTGTTTTAGGAAACTCTTTGATTTCCTTTTTCATGGAAGGGCTGGGTGATTTTCCTTTGTATGGATAACATACCCCAAGAATGATACCTTTTTCTATCCAGGACACAGTTTTACAATACTTTGAATATGGATTCTCCCTTCCCAAATTCAGTAGTACAATATTCAAATTCTCTTTATTTTACTCCTTTCTTTAGGAGTATATTTGAATATAATAAATAAAGACTACCAAAAAATTTTCACAGTAATCTATATAGACTCTATTAATTAGGTCCATGAATATTGTTTGAGCATTATTATGTCTAAAATTCATAATTATAAAGTTTCCATAACTCATTCAAAAGTTAGTCTTGGGATTATCTTCCTTCCTCACCTTTAATTGCTGATATCCCAATAGAAGATCATCCTTAGAGAAATACTTGGCCCCACATAGATGATTGAACATTTCATCTATCCATGGAAGGGAAAACTAGTTCTTTATCATGATCATTTAGAGATCATGATAATAAATGCATAGGATCATTGGTACATCTTTATTTTTTTTGAAGACAACTAGAACACCCCATGGCGAAGAACTCAGGCATATGAAACCCTTGTCTCAATTATCTTGTAACTACTTCTTTAGTTCTTGCAACTCAATGGTGTAAATTTTATAAGGAGTCTTTCATATAGTCAGATATCTAGGAATAAGTTCAATTGAGATCCCATACTCCCATTTAGGAGGAATACCACGAAATTCTTCGAGGAACGCATCAATGCTGTTCCTTGCAATGGGAGTGTCTTCGATTAAGATTCTCTCCTTTGTATCAATCATTTAAGTTAGATGTACTTTATCATAAGGAAATAATATCCACAATTGAGATGATTATTCAAAAGGATATTCATCCTCTTTTTAGACTTGTATATAATTAGAGGATGCCTTAGGATGTGAAATGTGATCTCCCTTTCCAAATAGTTGATGTTTGATATGTATAAATATAGATAATCCATGACCAATATAGAATCAAACTCCACTATAAGAAGTAAGACTATATTTTATGGGAAGTTCTGTCACTAAACATTAATCGAAGAGAAATTATATAATTAGGACACAATAACTTATCTATTTTTTCATTCTCAAAGATAACTCAACCTTTATATTTTTATGTGGTGTTTTAATTGTTCTACTAAACTTACATGATGTGAAATAATGTGTACTACTAGAATAAAATTGAATGTTCTTTATTGTTGAATGAATAACAACGATATTTTTTTCTCTCTAACTCAGTAGTAGTGGTGGAATAATATTTCTCTTTCTCTTTTGACTTTGGTGGATGCTAAGGCTGATTACCCTCAAGGATTCGGGGTTTAGTGCATTGACTTGCATAGTGTTCTTACTCCCTAAAACTGAAACTTTGAACCATTAGTGGTACTCTCCTTTCTACCACCACATTGTCCAGATTCCTCATGTATCTTCAACATTAATGAGCATTGGGGAATTATCTCTCAGACATGATGCTTTTCAATGTCCCTTTGAGTCAATTTTCTTGATACTTCTTTCCACATTTTTGACGTGAGAGTGGTTGAGTTTTATTCACACCTATTTCATTAGATCCTCCAGTTTGAAACTCCATCATTAATTACATATGTCTATATATATGGGACCATTACCCAAAAATCATCTCCACTTTTATATAACATCAAACATCTTCCTCCCAAATCCCAATGTCTCAAATAGATAAAGCCTTTCGAATGATTGGTTTTAAACCACTAATGAAACTATCAGTTTTCTATCATTATTGATAACAAAAACTAAGGCATACCCTAAAAGACTTGTGAAATTTTCTTCATAGGTCATGATAGATTCACCTCACATTAACCTCAGCTCTATGAATTCTCTCTCCATGTTTCTAGGAATAGTTTGAGGGAAATATTTATAATGAAATATTTTCTTAAATTCATCCCACTGAATCTCTTCAATTTCATTATTTGGCTTGGTGTTCTTAATAAATACCCACCATTTAACAGCTTATTTATCTAAATTATAGATGACTAGAGTCACCTTATCTATCTCTAAATAATGTATTAGAAGAAAGATATTCTCCATTGAGTTAACCCACTATTATGTGACAATTGGATCAGAAGTTACACTAAAAGTCATTAGTTGTTGCCACATATAATATCCTGCATCAGTTTTCCCCTATTAGGTGAAGAAGGAAGTTACACATTATTTAGGTTATTTTTCATATCCTAATACTTCTGGGTAAGCATCATGATGAAATTTTAAACTCAACCTCTAAAGTCATTA
This sequence comes from Viscum album, assembly GCA_963277665.1. Taxonomy (NCBI): domain Eukaryota; kingdom Viridiplantae; phylum Streptophyta; class Magnoliopsida; order Santalales; family Viscaceae; genus Viscum; species Viscum album. The sequence continues at coordinate 1,945,177,008 of OY728160.1, forward strand.
GGGATTTCATTCGGGCATTCACTACATTATCTTTCACATGGTTTTTTGGATTAGTTTCTCTTGCATCCCACCATTTTATAATATAGAAAAGGTTTGAACGAAAAATAAGTCAACAGTTCATGAATAAATTATTTATTACATTGTGTAATAAATTCTAAAGGCATATATTGTGGGATCCCTATGTTTAGAATTTTCTAAAATTGGGATTCTTTTGTGCTTACATTTACTTAATATAATACAAAGGGTTTCCACTAATGTTATCTAATCCTAATTCCCAAATTTACTAAATTGTGCTTTTATACCAGCTATAGTCATATAGTATTATTTATAGTGAACTATAATTAGTACCAATCGAAGCACTACATGGGCGGTTACACCTCTTGGGTGGTACATGCCACTATCCCCAGTGACATCCCTTTCCTCATGATTCCCTTAGGTAGAAATCCATGATTCGTCCAATGCTCAAAAATAAGAGTTACCAAGGATTTGATTCCATTGTATTCTCAGATACCATCTATAGTGACCTTACTTTTATTACATGACTATTACATCATTTTGGAGGTAAAATACGTAAAAACATTACAGAACCAGGATCAAATGTTTACTATCATGAGAAAATTATTACTATACATAACATTAATATAATAACTCATACCAGTTATTTAATTCCTTCTAGTCTATATTCTTAGTGACCCTCATGTACTTCTTAGTAAATGTAGTCACATGATGATATAAATAAAAGAAAGGGAGGAGCTAAAAGCCCAGTAAGAGGATACATAAGAACATGAATCAGTATAAAATTGGTGAGCATACCCATCACTATCCTAGAATAATTATGGGATCATAATCATATATCATGATATTAATCATTATATAATGTATTGTAATGTAAAAATTTATAAAAATTAAAAATCATGTCTTAGTGGTCAAATACCACACATAGTAGTGAACAAATCTAGCATCATGCTCACACAAAACATATGGGCGTAATCATAAGATAGTTATTATTGTGAAAAATGATAGCATCATGTTCATTTTTATTTTACATTATATCATGAGCTATCTCACATTACCCAATGCGTTGGAGGTCTATATAATTTTAGTAACACCCATAACATCATAACAATTACATAATCAAGAAATCCATATAGAATGTATAAAAATATTTTCCATAAAATATCCCATGGAAAGGAAATGGATTTCATGACAATTTCATAAATCATACTTTCATGAATAAAAAATGGGGTTAACAAAATAATAAATTAATAACTTACTTGGTTTAAGAATCATCAATCGTGAGTGATTAAGAAACAATCTCAAGAGAAGAAAAAGATGTGTATTTAGAAAGAAGATTCCTTTTGTGAAAAACATTTCATTTTACCCAAAATAAAATTAGAAAAATATATATCCCAGATAAGAAATGTTAAGAATAATGATATTATATTAGAGTAATATTAGAGAACAACTGCACTAATTTATGGAATGAACGAGGAATAACCCAAAGTAATAAAATCGACTATGAGAATCTCCTTACCTTATATCTGAATGATTCTTCACTTTAATATTCTAGAGATTATAATTAAATTCATTAATTACAATATCCAGAACCTATTAAACATGTATTGGATTCATTATAACATTATTAATTTTTTTATATCCATTTTTATGAGTTATAGAGTTCAATATCATCATTTAGGAGTGTTCATTTTCATGGTTTTCATGACTATTTCACTTATATATATGTATAGAAGATCCTGTAAAAAGAGAATAATTATCCAGAATTGAAATTATATATTATTAATGAACTTAAATAAGTTTAAATGGTATTATATTTTATTTATTTCCTTGTATGACGATGATTTATTAGATAAAATTCTGATGATAATTATTCATAATAATTTGATGGTTTTTTAATTGTCACGAACTAGTTTGGTTTTAATATTTATTTTTATGTATATATGTTAGTAACAAAACATAAAAAAATTTATAGCATAAATTTTAAAATCTTTTTAAACCATTATATTTTTTTTCTAACTAGCCTTGAACATGGTAACATAAAATGAAAACTTCTCATCCATGATGGCGATAAATCAACACCTCACCTTTGATGTTTTCATTTTTATAATAAATGGTAGAGTAGAAGTGGTTTGTAGATGGATTATTACGTTAAAATAAAAAAAACCAGTATATATAGGATAAGGGACATATCATTTGTATTTGATTATGGTAGGTGAGGAGATAATAATAAAACAAAATAACATGAAAATAAATTAAAGGAAAACGGAATAGGATTTTACCTCTTGAACTTCTTCTCCTTGAGAGCCTCCTTAGGGAAATTGGGGATGGTCTTTTAATGATACCAAAGGACCCTAGACGTGGAGGAGATACTTTTAATGATAATTGAGAATAATTTGGACAATATTAGAGTCTTTGGAGGTATGATGAGAAGAGGTGGTATTTATAGGGGAGGAGAGGGGTGTTTTTTTTGATTATTTTAACAATTTATTTATTATTTAGCCTCAAGACTATCTATAGTTTTGAAAATTATGACTAAATATTTTATATAATGATGGTGTGTTCAGGATTATGTTTTTTACATCATCCATACCTCAACAATGACTCAAAAAAGCACATACATAGCTTATATTGTAAATTATTGAATTCCACGATTCATAAAAAAATTAACTATTTTAGAAAAATCCCAATAAATATCCCTAATTTTTTTAAAATGGTTAGAATTTAAAAAATGAACACTATTTTATAAAGATATTTTTATAAATAAGTAAACTTTAATTTTTAATTAAAATCATCATTTATTCAAAAAAACATCGATTTTAAAATTGAAACTAATTTTATGACACTATCAAATTTTGGTTAAGGTCTCATAAAATTATCTTATAATCATAAAACATGAAAATTTTAAAATTTTAATATAATTTATGAAAATAAATTTTCATTTAAGAAATTATTTTATTATAAAATTTTAATTTAATAATTATGTTTTATAATAATACGAACACTTAATATATCATTTGAAAACATTTTTTTTACTTACACTATGATATAATTATATCATATTTTATTTATAAGATGGATAACTTTTTCTTATATATTCTTGGGTGAGGTTACTATTCTATTGGTTAGATTATGATTCATAATGGTTACATTACTATTCCAAAGGTTAAGTTACTAATCTATTTGTATAGGTTTCTTAATTAATATAAATACTTCTTATTTCCATCTTAATTAATATAAATAATGTTTTTATTTAGAATTATTACATGAAGGGAAATAATTCCATTGATAAAATTTTCAGTTGTTACACCCCAAAATAAATTGTATCTTTGAAATTAGACACATAAAATCATATTAATTTATATAGGGAACTCATAATTAACCATACATCATTTGATGATCCTGAGTTTATTTATGATGTGATATGAGATTTGTTTATATGTAAAATCATTATAAGAACTCTATAATATGATATATCCCATTCTTAATTTCACTTATGATTCTTATAAGGTATGTAGATCTAGATATATTAGGAATAACCTCCCACAAACCTTGAAAATTGTTTATTATCCCTTGAATTATTATATTGAGCCATAAAATTCTCAAAACAATTGAAATTGATGAAATGAAATTTTGAGGCTTCTCTCTTTTCCATACACTCACGATCCATATAACCATAATCTCTACACTTATATATTTTACCTTTTCCTTTAAGGAAATTTCTCCCATCCTTCTTCCAACATTTTTTTCAAGACCCACCTTCACCAAGATGAGGGAAGGGATAACAAACTACTATACCCTTCCTTTTTCATGTTGAAGGAGAGGTAATGATCTCCGAGTCCCACATTCAATATTACCCATATTGGCAACTTTCATCAAGGGTATATAATCACACGTATTATAGAAGGCATTACCCTTTTTATGTAGTAGGATCAGGTGTTACAATGGTAAAAAAACCCAAACAACTCCAAAAACTAAAGCTAAAAGTAAAACAAAACCCATTTCCATATGCATGTTCCAATGGAAAATCCATAAAAGGAACAAGAAAACTAAAAATGGGAAGTACCAAAGAAAATGAAAATGGAAAATGCAAATCTCCCAACATCTAAGCTATTAATGTCTAGCACAGTCCAGAAGGTCCTCCAAGAAACCTAAAAAAAGTTTTATATACGTAGGGTGAGTATAAAGGTATACTCAGTAAGGAAAACTAAAAGATATCATTCTCATGTGGGGATTCATTCTAATGCCCCATGAGAAAAAGAGACAACAAAATCACCTAGAAAAGAAAATATCCACCCAACCTCACCAAGTAACACTCCCTAAATAACACAATTCAGGTAAAATAATAGTAATAACACATCGATGTTTGGGTAGCCTCTACCAATCTTCAACTGGTTGTTGAAGTCATCCTACATGTTAGACCTCCCCGCCATTCTCATCACAGTCCCACTGCTATACCCTGTCCGCACACACCTGGACTACAAAAAATGCTGCCATGCCCGAAGACACCTGAGCCAAAATAACCGCTACCATGCCCGAAGACAACAGGTCCTCATCTCGAAGATTCTTGGGAATCAAACCATGCCCATAGAAATCTGGGATAACCACCACAACATAACCTACCGAATGAATCTTGGGATATAATGGACCTTAGGCCATCCCAACCTTCCTGAGGAGTCTTGGGCCACCTGGGAGTGGGAGCATAACGGAGCTAATAACCATCCACCCAATATGATGTTGGAAAAAACACCCTCCCCCATTAAGTGGGGTTGTTCGTCACAATATTACCAACATGGGTGGGGTGTAAATAAGAAACATAAAAAAAATTTATAAACATAGGTAGGAAATCACTAATCCCATTATAAGGGTTCTGAAACTAGCCCATACACAAACACCCTCGCTATTATTCATTCATACAAAATCCCTACAACCACAACCAAGACCAAATGATTCCTAAGAAACAATTCCCCATTGAACCCATTATTGTTATCATATTCAAGATATTATATTTAAATAAATTTTCACTACCGGGTAACTAACAAGAATAGCCACCAGCCAAGGATGGAAAAGAAGAAAAGAAATAATTTAAAAATTCACACATAGATCACATGTAAATTCACAAAAACTAAAGGGATCTGTTTGATCCCTCGAAGTACTAAAACCAAAACAAGCCCCATAGTACGTCACCACATAGCCTCGGGTCCCCAATCAATAACCAAAAATAGGGGACCCCATCCTCATCCACATCACCCCACAAGGCGTGAAACAGAGAAACTATACACATCACCAGAACATAGCAAGGGAGTTATGAGAGTTAATCACACCATTATTTAATTTTCTTCTTTCCATTTAGTTAACTGGGGTGATCACATAAATATTCTAGTTCATTGGTCATCCATTTAGTCTATCGAGTTTATGTGATTAAAAAATTTCTAGGTTAGAGCCATTCCATCATAGGATTATCTAGAAAATAGAGGTTCATTAGTGCACAATGAAGTACCACTAATTGCTATGATTTTCTGTGGACAAAATCCCATATAATTCACATCATATAAAGGAATATAAAAGAATACAGTAGCATCATCATCAAATAGACCCCTTCATTCATTAAAAACCATTTACTATCTTGGTTAAGGTTTGGTTTCATCCATTTCTGAAGGAACATTATCGTAACCACCGAACATGATACCCATTAATGTGAGGAAATGGAAAAAACTACTTGGATGATCAACGATCGATGTTTTCTTTCTCACACCATGAACCAGGGATGCACAACTTGTAGGGAAGGAACTCTGAGGACTTCTAGAGTGAGCATGAAAGGCTCCAACATGGGCAAACAACTCGCCTCAGGAAGAGGGACTCTAAATTCACTAAGGGAAGGAAAAGATACCATCCACAAAGAAGAAATAAACTTGGTGTGATAAAAGGTGAGATCCAGGAGTTACATGATATGAAATCTAAAACGTCTTTAAAATCAGATCGTGGTTTCACCATGAAATTGGGAAGTTACACAAGATGGAATTAATGTTTTTTTAATAACTCTCACCGGAGGGGTGGAAATAATGGTTGTGATTTAAAGGGTTTCCAGAAAAAACTTAATAGGGGAGAAATGGTACATGCACAACATGTTGCAACACCGAGGAAAGAGGCCACATGTTTTGGTAACCCAAGAGTCTCACAATTAATGGGGGGGGGGTTAAACCATCTTTTACTGCCTTTAATGTGGTCATAAACATCATTAAGGAGGTATTAAAAAATATGGGAGTCATTAGGAGGAAAACTGGAGAATGAAACCCCGACAACCCCCCCCCCCCATGGCACCGATCGGGTGAACCAAAAATTGGTGAGACAGATCGGTGACACACCATTTGGGATGCACCAATCAGTATCACCAAAAGGTGACGCCATGGTGATGCCCTTATAATAACACTGGCACCCTCGTCACTCACCCATGACATCCAGGCCACCCCAAGCACCAGATTTTGACAATGTAATGGACCACGAGCATCTTGGCCATTACATCAGATACCTCTAAAACTATTCTCATCCTCAAGAATCAAAAGCAAACCCAAAGAAAAGAGAGTGGTAGGAACAAACCCCTAGAAAGAAACCTTTCAGGAGTAAACCTCCTAGACCTATAGGAACACATCTCCCTCATACTGATCAACTGTAATGGAACTACCTCTCCCCTCCCTTAAGAATCCACACAAACATGTAAAGGTCATACCATCCAGTCATATGGATTAGGGACTCCCTTCCACCATGTTAAGATACTTTCCAATTTGGGTGGCACTAACTCATTCACATGTGTTTAATCAAAACCACTTTAAAGTGTCTCGATTAGGGATCAGGTCCTCCCCTTCCCACAGTCAGGACTGTTCACACACATTTAAGGAACAAGGGAAACCTGTCATATCATAGGTACCAAGGTTAAGCACTACATCACAAACAAGTATATAACAAAGTAGAACAAAACTCAAAACAGCTCTGGGTACTGGTCATGCATATGTGCCTCCCATTCTTAGATACTCTACTTGAAGACACCACACCTCCATAACACACAAACCAAGGGAATGGTTCATCCAAGAAGAATCTTCTCCTTACAATCCCCGATCCTCACTGCTCGCTCTACGAATGTTGCATCATCCTCGATATCTAGGTTTCCCCAGTTGAGGATGTGGGAATCATCGTGTATATATCGATGGAGTTGAGACACGTGGAAGAGGTCATTGATTCTTTCCAACTAAGGTGGAAATGCCAGCTGATATGCAACCTCACCGACTCACCCAAACACTTTGAAAGGTCTGATGAAACAAGCAAAGATCTTACATCCCCTTCCAAATGTCTATTTCCCATGCAGAGGGGATACATTCAAGAACATGTGGTCCCCGTCTTGGAACTCTAATGGTCTCCTCCTATGATTGGAATACGAATTTTTCTGGCCCCGAGTGGCCTTCATCCTCTCCCGTATAAGTTGAACATTCTCCTTCATGCTCTGCACCACCTCTGGGCCAAGAACACCTGCTTCCCCAACCTCTGTCCAACACACAGGTGAGAGACAAGTTCTCCCATTAATGGATTTGAACGGATCCATGCTAATGGTAGAGTGATTGTTATTATTGTAGGAAAACTATACCAAAGACAAGTGGTGCACCCACAATCCCCTGAATTCCAAAACACATGCCTGTAGAAAATCCTCCAACGTCTGGATGGTCTGCTCTGTCTACCCATCTATCTGGGGGTGGAAAGTAGTGTTGAGGCATAGCTTGGTGCCAAAATCATGTTTCAGTCCCTTCCAGAAATAGGAGGAAATCTAGGTATCCGAATATGAGACTATTTATCTCAAAACCCCATGAAACCGTACCACATCCTCGACGTACCTCTGTGCTAAGGCATCTACTGAACCTGACTCCATGATTTCTAGGAAGTGAGCTGATTTCGTCATCTAGTCCACCGCTACACAGATAGCATTACAACACCCTTGAACTCTGGGTATTACTATGAAAAAATCCATCGAGGTGTCATCCCACTTCATCTCGTGGACATCTAAAGGCTGAAACAATCATCCTTGGACATGGTGTTCAACCTTCACCTACTTAAAAACCTAGCACCAAACCACAAACTCCGCCACTGCCCGTTTCACTCCGGAACACCAAAACTATTCATTCAAGCCTCGGTACATCATGGAAACTCCTAGGTGTACCACTAAAAGAGAGATATGGAACTGAAAGAGAACCCCCTTGCACATCATATTTGGAAGAAATAACTTCCCTCCGAAAATCATCTGATCCTGACTATCCTCCGACCACCCTTCAGGAGTATTTCCTTGGTCAACCCGATTGCCTATCAGTTTACTCTCTATGTCACCCCACTGAGTCTCCTCCACCTACCAGAATAGAGATGAATTCATTTTCATTTGAAATGGAAAACCTCTAACCCCATTCACCCTTGTATCCAGGTGTAAGGCATCCAAATCCTGCATTATCTTCCATGCATCCACAGATTCTTGAACAACGTCCCTTTGTGATTTTTACTCAAGGAATACGCCACAAAATTCCCCTTACCTTCAATGTAAGAGATTTCACAGTTGTAGTCTTGAAGAAACTCCACCCACCTTTTTTTCCACAATGTTAGGTCCAGCTAGGTAAAGATATGGCTCAAACTCTTGTCATCTGTGAAGACCAATAAGTGCTCCCCAATGAGGTAATGCCACAACAACTTCAACATGAACACTACTGCTACATGATCTAGGTCATGGGGGCAATAGTTTTTCTCATGAGGAAATAAATACCTAGACCCATAAGAGATCACCCATGAGGCTCCATCAACACACACCCAAGGCCAAGTCCAGAAGCATAAAAAAAACCTCAAACAACACCCCTTCCTCTGGAAACCTAAGCACTAGAGAACTCACTAGCCTTTACTTCAGATAGTTGAAAGCTATCCGACACTGATCACTCCACATGAAGGCCTGGTTCTTTCTGGTCAAAGATGTTAAATGAGCTTCAACATGAGAGAATTCAGGTATGAACCAAAGATAATAGCCTATGAGACCCAGGAAACTACAAACCTCTGTCACATTCATGGGTTCTTCCCAAGAAACAACTGATTCAACATTTAACGGATTAACTGTTACCCAATTCTGAGAAACTACATGTCCAAGAAAGTTAACTTCTCATGTAAATAACTTGAACTTTTACAACTTACCATAGAGATGGTGCTGTCGAAGGATATCAAAGAACACCCTAAGGTTCTTAGTATGTTCATCCTCTAATCTTGAGTACATAAATATGTCATCGATGAACAAAATGATGAACTGGTCCAAAAAATCATTGAAAACATAGTTCATGAGATCCATGAACACACCAGGAGTGTTTGTAACTCCAAATGGCATGACGACAAACTCAAAGTTCCCATATATACACCTAAAGGCAGTATTCGATATGTCACCCTTCTTCACCCTTAAATGGTGATATCTTGACTGCAGTTCGATCTTGGAGAACCATTCTACCCCCTTCAACTTATCAAAAAGTTCGTCGATCCTTGGGAGGGGGTAAGAGTTAATGGCCATCACCTGGTTCAGACTCTGGTAGACTGTAAAAAGTCTGAGACCACCATCTGCCTTCTTCTGGAAAAAGACTGGATCAACCCCTGGTGACACGCTTGGTTAGACAAAACCCCTTTTTCATCATATCTTCAATCGGAATATGTAACTCCCGCAACTCAGAATGCTCAATCTGATTGGGAGACATCGAAATAGAACGAGCACTGAGATGCAAGTCTATATCGAACTCAACATCATGTCGATGGGGGTAGAGTCACTAACTCTTGAGGGATGATGTCCAGGAACACACTGAAGATCCCAAAAACATCCACCATCTCCTTATCTACGGACTACACAGATAGCTCAATTAACATGGAAATTTGCATCTCCACTCGCCAAATACCCTCCTTGAAACCCCACTATCTGATGAAAGTCACTGGTTGTCCACTCATAACTGAAAACAGGACACTCTTTTAGAAGCATTCGATAATGGCACACACCGATAACAACTAGTCGATGCCTAGAATGACATCATACAGCTACTTCTGTAGAAAAGAATGTCCCCCTCTAGGCTGATGAAATCCCAATATCATTGTACATCCCTGGTAAACATGATACAAGCCAGTCTGACCTCCAACTAGCGTACTCATAACTAGGGGCCTGAGAAGACTCTCTGTATCTTGACCCAATGCATGGGAAAGGCTGGGTGAACCAAATGAATGAGAAGCTCCTGAATCAAACAAAGTGTAGGAAAGATTTCTAAACAAGCTGATCATACCTTGAACAACCTCTTGCCCTTCTAGAACTGTAGCTTCTATGGTGTGCAGCTGCCCATGCCCATCTACTCTGCCCCTCAGCTGTCGACCACCTCCCTGACCATTCCCTAGTCGAGGTTCCTGTGGAGAGCCTTGAGGTAAGCCTCCTTCTGCAATGTCTTCCCTCAGAGGAGCGAGAGCTTATTGTCTCTATTAGTACTGCTGAAAGGGACTGGCTCGAAACTATTGCTACTAAGGTGGTCGCTGAACCTACCCACCCCCACTGTACTACACTCTGTCCAGGAACTGATTATGATGGTTCCCACGACTTCCAGAAATGATACATCTGAGTCCTGCGCCCACAAAGAAGGGGCGAGGACCAGGAGATCGAATCTGGAACTTCTTGTGCCTTTTCCCCACCAGAAGAAACCAAGAAGGCACTGACACTGGAGGCCTGATTCTGATGACCATCCCCTTAGATGAGCCTAACTGGCTCCCCTCTCATGGTACACCTCTTAGCATGTGCATCCTCTCTAAAACTTCAGCCTACTTTTGAACCTCAATGTATGTCGGTTGAGTGAAGGTACTAACAATATACTTAGTAGAAAGTCGGAGTGCCTCCTCTAAACGCCTCGCCCGAGACTCCTCATCCGGAAAGAGGGCTGGAGAAAAATGAAGGAGATACTTGAACTTGATCCCCAAATCCCTCACTAACATACTACCCTACAAAAGGGAGAGTAACTCCTAACTTTTCTTATCCTTCATTGTGGAAGAGAGTAATTCCACCTGGAACACTCTCTCGAAGTCAATCTATGAAACCTCATCCTCCCTCATCTCCCCACGATAAAGCATCCACCACTGACATGTCGCTCCCTGCATCTGGATTACATCAAGAGGATCCCAATACAAGGAAAAATACAACCATACAAGGAACAAGAAAATTCAAAAGGGATTGTACAAAAAGAAAAGGAAAACGACAACAACAACTATCCCAACGTCCAAGATAGTAATGTCTGGATTGGTCCTCAAAGTCCACCTGGAAACCTACAAGCAGTTTTATATATGTAGGGTGAGTATACAGGTATACTCAGTAAGTAAATCCGAAATATCTCATGCACAAGTTGGGAGTATTTATAATGGCCTGTGAGAAAAGGATATAACTAAAGCACCTTGAAAGGAAACTATCCACCAAACCTCACAAAGGTACACTCGCCAAATTACACAAGTCAAGTAAAATAATAGTAATAACACATCGATGTTTTGGTACCCTGTGCCACTTTCCCACTAGTTATTGAAGTTATCCTACACGTCAGAACCCCCTTCCATTCTCACTAGAATCCAACGGACATACCCCACCTGCACACACCTAGGCTACAAAAATAGCTACCACACCCAATGACACCTTGTCCAGAATAACTGCTGCCACATCCGAAGACACTAGCCCCTCATCCCAAAGATTATTAGTAAACAAACCCTACCTACACGCACCTAGTACATCCCCCACAACATACCATGGCCAAAAAATCATGGGCTACAATGGACCTCTGGCCATCACAGCTTCCCCAAAGTGTCTTAGGATACACATGAGAGGGATCATAAAAGATCAAATAACTAGCCACCCAATAGGATGTTGGAAGAAACAACCTCCCCCATGAAGTGGGGGTGTTTGTCACAAAGTGATCAACCTGGGTGGGGTGCGAATAAGAAACTGACATACTAAATTTATACACTATGGTATTCATGAACTCATCCCAACCTAAGTGTTCTAATACCATCCCATACACAAACACCATCATTAATATTTATTCATACAATATACCAACAACCACAACAAATCCCAACTCATTCCTGAAAAACAAATCCCCATTGAAACCATTATTTTTATCATTTTATGGTGATTTCATTGAAATAAATCTTCAATAATGAGCAACTAACAGGAATACACACAAGAAAAGGATGGAAAAATAACCAAGAAGTAATTTAAACATCCACCCCAGATTCTCTTGTAATGTCACAAAAAGAAAAAAGGATATGTGAGATCTCTCAAAGTACTGGAATCAAACCAATCCCCATTGTTTGTCCCAACATAGACTTAGGTCCACAATCAAAAACCAAATAATAGGGAACCCCATCCCCTTCAACGTCACTTAACAAGGTGTCAAACATAACAACCATACAAATCACCATAACATAGCACGGGAGTTCTCAGATTTATTCACACCATTCATTAAGTTTCTTTTATCCATTTAGTTAACAGGGGTGATCACATAAGGATTATTTTTCATTAGGAATCCATTTAATCAATTGAGTTTACCTGATTATCTAGTTTCGATGATATATCTATTCAATCAATAGATAATCTAGAAAATATAGGTTCATTAGTGTGCAAGGAAGGACCACCAATGACCATGATTTTTAGTGGACACAATCCCATAAAATTCAAATCATATAAAGGAAAATAAAATAATATAGTAGCATAATCATCAAATACAACCCTTTATTCTTTAAAAACCATTTATTTTCTTAGTTAAGGTTTGGTTTCATCCATCCCCATAGAAACATTATCGTTCCCACCCAACATGATACAAATTAAAGATATGCGAAGTAAAAACCTACTTGGATAACCAACGATCAATGTTTTATTCCTCACACAAAGAACGGGAGAAGTGTGAATTGCAGGGGTGGAACTCCAATGACTTAAAGAGTGAGTAGGAAAGGCTCCATCATGAGTGCACAACAAGCCTCAAGAAGAGGGACTTCAAATGAACCAATGGAAGGAAAAGAGACAAAACAAGAAAAATAAATAAACTTTGTGTGATAAAATATGATATCCAGGAGTTACGTGAAATGAAATCTTGAACGGATTTAAAGGTGGATCGTGGTTTCACCACACAATTGGGTAGTTATACATGATAGAATTAATTGTTATTTTATAATTCTCATAGGATAGGTGGCGATAAGGGCTATGAGTTAAATTTTTTCTGGAAAATGTGTAACAGTTGATGAAACCTTAAATGCACAACATGGTGCGACACCGAGGAAAGAGGACACATGTTTTGGTAACCCAATGGTTTCCCAATTAATGGGGGTTTAAAACATCTTTTACTACCATTAAAAAAGTCTTAAACCTCTTTAAATAGGTATTAAAACATAAAGGAGTCATTACACTGAATAATGGGGAAATAAACCGCGACACCCCCCCTCATGTGGCACCGATCAGGTGAACCACTAGTCGGTGAGACTGATCAGTGACACACCGATCGGGATGCACCGATTGGTGACACACCGATCGAGGACATAAAAATCGGCGACCCACTGATCGGTGACCCACTGATCGGTTTCACCGATTGGTTACACCACGGTGACGCCCTAGTACCGACATTGATACCCTCCTCACTCACCCATGGCGTCCAGGCCACCACAAGCATCATATTTTGACAAAGTATTGGACCACGATGGTCTATTCCATTATAATTTTTGAAATATTGAAAATGAAATATTCTTTTTTTTATCATCTTGCTCACTGAAATTTATATAAGATTTATTCCTTCACTTTGTTGGTCTCTTTTGGATTTAAAATATGTTCGTATTTCTATTATTAACTCTTAATATTTGGTTTTGGATAATTAAAAAATATCTGACTCCATGCCTTATCTTGTTATATTTTTTAGAAAAAACTTGGTGTTTTAATATTCTTTATTTATGAAATCAATGACCTCTTTTCAATATGGGTAGAGGGAGCCCCATTACATATCATGAAGGCCCAATACAGCATCATCGCTACATCATCCAACCAACCCACATCATGTTCGTGTCATGCCTTCACTAAAAATCTCCAGGGGGCTTGGATCATTTGAGAATTATCCATTACTAAGACCATGATAGTTAACTTGAGTTATTTTTCATTATTATAAAATTATCATAAATAACTAAGGAAAATTTTAACATCAAGATTTTTCACTTTATAAAAGTATTATATTATCCAATAGTTCTTACAAATAATCTTGTATTAGACTTAGTTCAACATATATCACTCTTAGATTAACATATATCATTCATGATTAACCAAGATTACATTGAGTTGGGTTATCCCATACTTATTAATTGAATTCTTTTAAAAGAGATCCTTAATTACCCTAGACATCCTTAAAATATTTTAAAGCCTAAAATATTTGAAATAAATGCTCTCAAAATCCAAATTATACTTCCTAAAACAAGATTAATAATTTTTATAATCTTACAACCAAGTGTGTATATACCCTGATTATATAATATCAATAACATATCTTTTCAAAAAAGATTTGAATCTCCATGACATTAATCCACAATGTGATTTTATATTCCCATAAAAATAACTCTATTTTTAATCCTCAATTGGTATTAACCTCTAATTCATAGGTTTGAAAACATAGAAACTATATATTTTAATAAAAAAAATGAGTTGAAAATATCCCAAAAATATCATGAATAAATTATCCATCGCGAGGTTACCAAGTACTATATAACATAGTTATTCAAAATAAACACACACTTTATTATATTAACATACCTCTTATTTTAAAAGTAATAGTTATACATACCAGAATCATGAGTTATTAAATTGTAATCCCAAAAAAATACATCCTTGTCATAAAATAACTTCTCAAGGTTATTGATACCATTAAATATATGATATCAACCCATTAAAGAAAAATAACTGAAGAATGATACTTAGATGTTTCACATAATACTTAATATCATCCCACTAAGTAAAATAGTTAGTCATATCACGAATTATTTATATTATGTTATCAAACTCACTACCATAGGTAATACTATGAAATTTATCATTTCCATTATAAAAGGCATGTACTAAAATTATTATCTATTTTTAGATGCTCCCTTTTCAGTTATAAGTCAAAGTGGTTTTTAGATACATAAATTTCCCAACATCATATTTGTGATCCTATTTATAAAAAAAACTTAAACCAATATATTTATGATAAAATTCAAAATATTAATATTAAAACATCAATATAAATATGTCTTCCCTTATAACAAGTTTTTTAAATATATGATTAATTCAACTAAACATATGAATCTCTTGTTTTATCTTTGGTTATCCATGGTCATTTTTCTATTAGGATCTCTAAAATGATTAGTTAAAATTATTATTTAATCAGTCATAATGTTTCAAAAATAGAATGTGATTACCCGAATATTATCACATGAAAGTGTCTATTTAGGTGTTAAGTCTTAGGCCCACTCATCGTGCATCAGGGTAATGATTGAGTAAATTATAAATCAATTCCTTTTGGAGTGATTACCCCTAGTTGAATCTATTAAACATATTTAACCAATTTTGTGTTTCAAGAAAGGGATGTATACCAGGAAAACCACCTAATATTTAATTTAACAAAACATTATGATGTTATACAATACTTAGTTGTATTTCGAGGTTTGAAACTGATGTTTTATTATCTAAATTCCCAAATAAAATCAATATTATACAATTTATATTAAATCATATACTTTATCCAAAGGGTTATCAATATGTTTTAATTTGTGATTATCCTTGACTTATAAATCCTTAAATTATCCTCCGAAAAAATCATAAAAAATAAATTTATCTAAAAAATTCCTTTATTACCAAATGTGTTACCCCAGACCCATTCTCTTAGATCTAGTTCCATAAACACATACTTTACATAGTTTCTTTTATAATATATATAAAATCATAGATATAATAATCCATAAATAAAAACTTAATAATGATTATTTAATCTTTTACATATAAAGTATTTTTTTAGGTTTTGTGTTTTCGATAATTATGATAAAACACAGACTAATAAATCCAATGTTCTTTGTATCAAATTGGTAATATTACCCTTATATAGGAAACTACATTAGTTATTAAAATTATTAAAAAACACCCACATATTTTTTCACACAATTTATCCCATGAAAATTGTCATATGTAATTCATTTCTCCATAACCTAGGGTGATGAAAACATAAGAAGAAGGGATATCAAACACTCTATATGGAAAAACATACACTTAAGGAAATAATTACATAAAAATGAAATAAATTTTATAACTAGAATAAATAAATAGCATGAATCCAAAAAAAATAAGAAACTGAAATCATGTTATATCCCTGAAAATAAGTGAAAAATGAATATTAATAATAATAATATCATATGATGGAGTTCATAAAGTTTTAAATTAAAAAGATATTATCATGTCCCTAGGTAAAGAAACTTTACATGTTTTTATACTATAGTAAATACATCCAACTATCAAGGATTTGTGTGAAGAAATATTCTATTATAAGAAAAGGAATACATGAAAACCCAACCACTTTTTTCTCATGAATTTGATCGATGAATCATGGGGCTATATAATTTTAGTCTCCAACCATTACTTTTTCAAGTAAAATGCATTAATTATAAGAGAAAATTAATAAAAAATAAATAATCAACATTTCTAACAATCATCAATGTTTAAATAACAACATATAGAATGCCAATACTTTTCCCCATATCAATAGAATATCATACTACAAGGGTAACATAATCTAATATATGTTATTTATAATTTGATGTTCAAAACCTATATAAAAACTTTTATATGTCTAAGGAAATACTAGAATAACATAATAATGAGCGATTTATAGAAAAAAAAGTGGATTGTTTTAATATAACATATCCCAATAAGTGCGAATTTTTTTTCAAAGGTTTTATATAGTAATAATTTATATACACAGAAAAATGAAATAATACCACATAACATTATAAAATGTAATGATGTCACCAACTTATATTAAATAATTTAAATGAATGATTATAACTTAATTAGTGAAAATTGAGTAACAAAAAATCCCCACTACTGGGGAAACAACTAAATCACTAGGAACTTAAATATACGAACATGAAATGGATATAAAATCCTATAGAATATAATGAAAATAACATTCATGGGATATTAAATAAATATGACATCATAAGAAGGTAACATGGTGCAGAAAAAGTAATATGTATCAAATAATGAGAATAAGTAACAAGAAAAGCCTTATGGCTTAGAAAAATTCAAATAAAAAACCCCTTGAAAGCGAGGTATTTAAATTGAGAATAAAATATAGTGATTTTAATAAAATTCATGGTATTATATCAAAAATAAAAATTATATAAACTTCATAAATGAAATTAGGTGCATAAATACAATTATTGTCTCATTGAAGGAAAATTGGGACAAAAACTCTTTACTCTTATCCGAAATTCTGAGAACATACATTAACCACATATATCAAAAAATAGATATATTAATAAATTAATTAATAAACTTAATCTTAATTTTTTTAATTCATACTCTTCACAATTCATCATTCTCTACCTGAATTCTATTGAAATTCCACATTTAGTGCTTATAGTTTAGATTATTTATTTTTGTTTTATTGTAGTGGTGTTCATGTGCTTTCTTATTTCAGGGTAAATCATTATTAGATCATTAAAAATAATATTTTAAATGATTAATAATTATTTTTTATGTTTTAAATTCCTTTCATGAGTGATTTATGCCTTATCCATGAATATGACATCAATAATAAGCACGTTTATATGAATTTTTACTAATTGAGGATGTTTTATTAGATAGGGAATTAAATATTGAAATAAACCCTCCTAAACCAGGAAATAATAATTATATACTAATTCATATCACATTACCCTAGTAATTAATTTCTCATAGTAATCCATGACATAAATATATTGTATTATTCAAATAGGAGGTTTAACCAACCCATACTTGAACCTACCATAATTAATGGATTTTTATGAGATAGTTTTTTTGTAATATCATTACACTAGAAGAATAAGGATACTTTTTTGAATTATTTTTTTGGAATATATCTTAATTAAAAATAGTTATAAAAGGAATATAATTTATATAACTTCATTACATTGAATGAAGATATCATTTTTCACTTAGTTCACTTACATTAAACAATTGAATTAACAATAATGATTTTTCAATTGTATATTCTATAGCTTACTAAATATTAAATAAAAAACCTTAATGATATTATAAACATACCATTTTTCCTTTAATACTATCTTTATATCAAATATCTTAAGTAAATTAAGGAAAACAAAACATGTTATGTCATAGAGGTGGTAGTTTACACAACACACGAACACAGGTTTTGTTTTTCTTATTGGAAGTGGTATATGAATAAATAATGATATTAAACTTAATATAGTAACATTAATGTTTATAAATGATAATAATATCATTATATTATTATGATGAGAATAAATAAAAAAGAATAAAATTAAGAAGAAAACTAAGCAGTTGATAATACTCACGGTGAGGACTTGAATTTTATTTGGAAGTCACATTGATTTTAAAGGGATTGGGATAACTGTGAGTGGATAGGGCCTATGCAAGTGGTAAAATTTTATAGTAAGATAAAAATGGTCTAGTTCACAGAGGAAATTTTAATTATAGGTTTGTCTTGATGTGGTTAAGATGCTACCCTTTAAAAAGTGGAGGAATAATTATTTTTGTGAGTGACCCCTACAATTTCAGTAATGTATGGTTGCAATTCAAATTTAAAAGGACATATAATGGAAAAAAGAGGACAGTATAAGAAGTGAGGTTATAAATTCATATCACACACACCTTTTTTAGACAACATTAAATATTTTAAGGATTTTTTAACTTTTTTATCATTAACCCCAAATAAATTTTACCTTAGTAATTAATTTGAGTGAAAAAGACTAAGATTGAACCTTTTAAAAAATTTTATTCTCATGACTTAAAATTTTAAAATATTTTTATAAAATATAACTTTTAAAGGTATGAGAAGATAATTTTAAAATAGACACCTATATTCACATAAAACTGGATTTCATATAAATAACTTTTTATGATTTAATTGTATATATATGAAAAAAATTCATCTTTAATGATTTTAAAGACTTAAATTTATTTAATATAAATTTTATAAAATTTATGTGGCGTCTAATGTAAGTCAAAACCTAACCCCACATTGAAATTTGTTTATTTTAAGGGAAAAAAACATTTTTATATTAATGTAACATATTAATTAGTAATAAAATAATTAAAGGGTTTTCTAAGTTTAAATATTAATTCAAAATGAATAACTTTATTCCAAAAAATAAAATTTAAATACTTAAATGATTTTATAAATTTTTAAGTCATTCTTATATAATGATAAATTCATAACAATTTAAAAATTTTGTCAAATTTTTTTTTTACTAAAGCCTGACTTTTTCCGAAAAATATCAAAAATTCATAACAAGTAAATACATATATGAAGAATTAAAAAATCATGTTATCTCATATTAATTGAAAATTATAAAATGTATAAATTAAGTTTTTTAATAAAATTATTAAATATAATTAAAAAATAATAATTGGAAAATGACATTTTCAAATATTAACTC
This sequence comes from Viscum album, assembly GCA_963277665.1. Taxonomy (NCBI): domain Eukaryota; kingdom Viridiplantae; phylum Streptophyta; class Magnoliopsida; order Santalales; family Viscaceae; genus Viscum; species Viscum album. Next base: position 1,945,196,769 of record OY728160.1, read on the forward strand.
TTATTATTCATATTTTATATCATTTACCAACTAAATTTGTGTTAACAAATTATTATTGTCAAAGATAATTTTTCATTAGTCACATGTTTCTTGAAATAGAAATGTGTATCGCATAAAAGGTAATTTTTTAAGAAAAAACATTTCTAAATAATAAATGATCTTATGAGTTATTTTAGGTTAAAAAATTGAATTTCTTTTAGGTTAATGGTTTAAATTAATATATATATATAATTTATAAAATGGTTACGCCTATTAATTCCTGATGATTTAATGACTATGTTTTTAAATGGTTATACTTAAATATTAATATTTTATATAAATATATCATGATTTTTTATGTTTTGTATTACTGATATATAATGGTATTGAATACATAGAATTGTTTAAAGTTAATCATATACTAGAATTTTAGGGTGTTTCTCTAAGTGAATCAATTAATAATGCATGACCCAATACACAACGAGATACTGGTAATGATGCTTGATTGATTACAATAAGGTATTTTGGTGATGAATATTGATACATTGTGATGTGTTATATAAAAAACCCAGGCAATGATACAATAATTCATTTTCAAATGTATTAACATGAATTAGATTGTTATATTCATTATAAAAATATTAAGTAATATCTAAACCAAAAAGCAAAAAAAATTAATTAAACACTTTTCATACAAATTTTTTTGGTTTAATTTCAACATATTATAATTTTAATTTAAATAAATGAATAAGAAAATTTCATTCATTATATCAAAATTTAATTTGGCTGAAAGTATTGGATTTTATGGAAAATATTAATTTTTCAGCGAATAGTAAAAAATAATAATTTTTTTAATGTCATTTATTTTCAATAATTTAAGTATTAATATGTTTTGAATATTATTTCAAGTAACATAACTATTTTACAGTTATAATTAATATACTTAAATAGTTTTGGATCACTTTTATATTGGTTCTTTGTATAATTTTGTTTTTGGGTTTAAAAACTAGATTTTTCTAAAAATCGATTTGAAATGCTTAATATTTTTCCATTCTAATTAATTAAGAAAATCCCTAATGAGAAATGAATTAATCTAAATTTTTAGATTATATATAACCATTTTTTAATTTATATTCATATAATTATTATTATAATTCATATAAATAATATAAAATCACATTTTTGTGGAAAAATACACTTCTTGAAAACCCACTATTTCATCACGTCTGTGGGTTTTATTTTAAATTTAATTTTTCTAGCTATATGAGTTTAATTTGGTAAAATTGATTCCATATTTATAATCATAATAATTTATTTTATCTAATAATTTAAACATAATTTTTGGCTAAAATGAATATTTAAAATAGTAAAACTTAATTAATGCTCTTAAGGTAAAAATGGATTTACTAGGGGTTAAAATAAAAATAAAATGATTAAAATTTCATAAAAAGATGTCTTAAATATATTTTATAGAAATATTTATACCTTATAATATCTAATTTTTTATAAAACTCCATTTTTACCCTTATTTTCTGGGAAAAACTTAGGAACACTAATTTCTTTTTAAAAATTCCAAGTGTTCCACTCACCTCACTTATAAAAGGCCACTCTCTTTCCTCTCCCCTTAGAAACATAAAATTAATTTTTAATCCAATACTAACAAAATACCTACATACCTCCTCTAATCCTAGATTCCTTATTTTGGTCATAAGTCCAACCTAATAATTCTTTTGGTGCAAACCAAGAGAATTGACATAAAGAAGAGGCAATGTTCTTCAGTGAGAACATTTATTTCATATATTCCTCAAACCCATAAATTATTCTTAAAAAATAATTAAATAATAACCATGGTATATCCCATATACTAATATGTTATTATATTAATTATATAACCTAAATCATTCTCCTCTTCTATCAAATGAGTTATGAAATCATCATTTTTACGTACATCAAACTATCACCTCAAGAACTAAAGTCATTTATTTTTTCATTACCACCTATCAAAATTGGGTATAATTATGGATATAAATTTTACATATGATATATATAACATAATGATAGATTTGGAGTCATTATATCATATATAAGTGATGTGATTAGTTTTTCTCTAATGCTTTACATGGAATGTATTAAGTGTAAAGATAATGAATATCTGTGATATAAAAGATAAAATTATGATATTCAAGATATATTAATAATAATGGAAATATAATATATCATTTTATTTCATATCCTTTCACTCACTGAAAAATGATAACATCATTTGTGTACGTGTGGACTACAACCTTTATGAAATGGTGTAACTTTCTTTTCATCACCACACCACATAGATAATATATATATAAGTATTTAAAGAAATAATATGGTATATAAGATATTATGAACATTTTGGAAAGAACATATATTACTTCCCTTCATTCAATAAGTATCATTGAAGAATTTAATTGTTACACATATGTACGTATGGTCTACTATCTCCATGATTGTAATGTACTTCATATCTCCAAACCATATATAATGATTGGTATTACAAGTATAATTGATGTATAAATATAATAATTATGGCAGGATTATTATTTTGTTGATGTTTAAATAATGACCTATTAGACCATAGTCAACGTGAAAATGTTATTTTTCCCACGTAATCTGAATAACATCATAACATCCAACCTAATACTAAGTGATTATGGAATCATATACAACATGGTAATGAGTGAAATAAAAGAATAATAAAAATGAAAATTGTTCTAATGAAAGAAAATAATCAATATACTTTTTTATTCCCGAAGATAAATTATTATTTTGATGAATAAAACACAAGGTAAGGGACTTCATCTCAATTTACTTTCATTAGGGTGTATTTTGATATTATGAACCTATATTATTTTACTAGATATATATACAGACCCTTCGAAATGTTATTTCATGAATTTATCTATTCTCAAGGTATTTAAAGTTTTGTTTAATTATTCTATTTCATGTATATTATTATTTAAATATTTCAAAGGTGATAATGGAATTTTCCTTAAAAAATACTCTTTTAATGTTTTCCTTCCAACTCTTTCTATTCCATGACAATTTTTTTAAAATTATTTTATCAAAGTTTAATATGTATATAAAAGGATTATAAAGTAATTTCAATGTCTCATTTTACATTATTTTCAATGGTTTTCAAAATGAGTATTTTTATGTGTTCTATACATAATGTTTTGAAAAATTAGAAAAGGAATGTTTTATATTTAACATAGACAATGAAAAAAAGTCACCAATATGACAATTTTTTGATTTTTGGATTCCATTTCAATTATTAATTTTTTTCTTCTATAAAAAACTCCCTTTTCTTTTTTGGAAATTTTTATGTTGAAATATATTTTTAAAAGAAAATGGTATTTTGATATATGAATGTTATTTTCATATTCATTTAAAATAGTTTTTAAAAGATTCTATAATGAAAAGTAAAATATTAAAATGTTTTATTCATGTGTTGGTTCTTGGAAACTATATACAATGGGTGTGTTTGGATAGATTTGGGTGAGCCTGTCATAGATTATATCATGGGTGAACATAGATACTTCTATAATGCATTGGTTAATGATTATTTTATCCATAGAATTGTATTAGAACTTATTAATATGGTTATTAAATGTTTAAGGGTTCTGAAAGGGTTTTATGAGATCTTATCCCAAGGTATCTACATGAATTTTCTACTCTTTCTAATGAGTTTTCATGGAAGTCATTTAATATCAAAGGGTAATATAAATGATATTTTTTAAAGAATTATAATTCCATTTTGGGTAAAAATTTATGTTTTTAGGAAAATAATTTTCATATGTTTTCATATTTTTCACTAGACTAACGATTTTGTTATTTAATATCCCCTACTAAGAATTTTGATCTCATCCCACGTTTTTTAAAAAGTTTTTCAGGGGATTTAAGGATGGGTAAGGGAATGGAAGATGTTAAATTAAAATACATAAATAATTATAAAAAAAAGGAAATCAAATTTTGTTTTAAGGATTTTAATATTTTGGGGAAAATGGATTCTAATTGGATGAATCAACTTTGTATTATATATTATTGTTATGTATGAGCTATGAACTAATTATCCAAAACTCTAAAACTGAAAAGTTCATCAAATTTAAGAGAACGAATTTTTGAATTAAAACTCAAGATTATATAATGATTAAGGTTGGGTCTTTATATTTCGTATCAAATGAAGGTTTAGATAACTTTATAGGTCATTATAATGCGAATATAATACCCTTAAATTATTTTACATTTTGGATAAGTTGTAATGATATATAATTTTTAGATTAAAATGTTGTTTCATCTAAACTATGTCTATTAAGAATGGTTTTTGGTAGAAGAAACTAGGAAGTTCTAGTGGGAAGGCACCAAGAGGAATATATCTTTCTAATTCAAAAACCAAAGATCAATGAAATTGAAACAATTTTTTTTTGTAGTGATGCCTTAGTTGAAACAATATTTAAATGGTGATGGTATCCATGTGAGAGAGGAACCTGTTCTGACATGAAGGAACATGTCTATAGTGGAGTATTTTATGAGGAAATATCCCCCATCATTAAATTGATCATATTACCCAATGGTATCTAAATCATGGATCAATGATCTATATAATATATTTTAATTCAATGGATTTTCCAAACATCAAAAGGTAACTCTTTTCATTTATCATTTTGAAGGTGAAGTTGATCGATGATGGTCTCTAGTTTTGAATACCAAAAGGAAATATGATCATTATGCTAAGGAATGATAAACATTTATGTAAATTTCCCTAGAGAAATATTTACTTGAGGTTATTCAAATTAGGATAGGAAACAATTATGTAATTGAGGAAAAAATTAAAAATTTTGTTTCCACATATGATTCCAATTTTACAAGACAGACCAGGTATTTTTCAGATTTTGTTTAGGATATCAATAATAAAACTACTAGATTTTACAACTAATTGGAACCAACTCGATAAATATCCTTGAATGAATGAGAATTTAAAATCTATGAGAAAGTTAATTTTTATGATGAAAAAGTTGTTATGGAGTTTGTTGACACTTATGAGCCTCATTATGATGAAAGTAAAAAGTGGTAATAATGTAAGGTGATTGGGAAACATAGAAAAAATATTGAGGTAAGAAAATAAAGATCTTATCCAATGGTAAGTGTGTTAAAAATAACGAGAGAGAATGTATTATGAAATTGGGGATGTTTTATTGAAGTTGAAATTTCACCAATATGTCTTATGAAAGTAAGAAAAATAATCCAATGGAATCAAATAATTGGATAATAGATAGTCATCCAATGGTGAGGGGTTTTAGTCGCAATGAGTCTATTAATTAGAATAATGTGTTCTCGAAGATAGTAACTCATACTTGAAATCATCATTATTAAAATAAAATGGGTGTGGAAAAATCTTTTTCTACTAATACCATTGATGTTGGGCTGTCAAATAAAATGGTGACAGGTATCTTACTTGTGTATTAGAATCATTCCAATACCTTATTCGATTTTCAATCTCTTCATTAACAAATTTATAATAAATTTACATGTATGTTGGGATTATCATCTAATGAAAGTAAGATATAACATTTGGTGAAATATCTGGGTGGAAGCATTAAAGAAGCAAACATTTATAGGATTATTCGTATTGTTATTAGTGGGATATTCTTTCCGGAAAATATTGTTGAACTAGAAATAATAGAAATTGATATAATTACATAAATGGTTTGGATTTTAGCTTATGATACTTGGATAGATTTTAAAGCCTATAAATTTTTATTCAATGATTTCAATCCATTTATAACACACCAAGAAGATGAGAATTTGATTATAAGTGGTAATGAAATTTACTTAGCTCATTTTTTTAAAATAATAAAATTGTTCAAATTAGTTTTGTGCTAGTAGTGAATGAATACATTAATGTTTTTCTGGATGATTTTCCAAGTTTCACTCATAATCAGGTGGTTGAATTTACTGTTTAATTAGTTCTTGATGTTAAGCATATTTCTAAACCTCCTTATAAAATGTCTCAAGTAGAACTTTCAGAATTGAAAAATCAAACAAATGAGTATTTAGATAAAGGTTTATTGTAACGACCTATTGTTTTTTCAATGGAAATCTCATTCTTATGAATATTTTATATAATCACATGAAATCACAACACAACTAACTACTAAGTTCTATGTTTCCTTTAAACATTATTTTGTCACTTCTGTGATTTAAATTTCGAAAATCCGACATACACGGTTCTGATTAGTAAGTTATTTAGAGTCTAATATGACCAACATAATTTTTGGTGAATAGTAACATACACTTATGAATAGTAATTTTACCCCTATTAATAGTGACATACACTATGTCATTTTAACCTTAACTGTGATAGAATATAAATAATATTTATGTGAAAATATGATGTACCTAGATTTTGGAATAAGTAAATAAATTTTTTAAACCCATTTTTTAATAAATTATGATTTTAATTAAATATTAAATTAACTATATTTTGAAGATTATTTTTGAAAAATGGATTTAATTTTTTTATTCAACATGTCAAAAAATGGTTTGGGTGAATTTTTTTGATTTTTCGGAAATACTATAATTTTTTGTGACTAGTAAACTACATTAAATTACAGTATAAATATATTATAATTTAAATACAATATTCCTGAACTAATAAGTGATGTAAGCAACCAAATATATAACTAAAATGATTTTTTTACTATTATTGGTCATTGAATCATCAGTATTAGTTGTCTTATGGAAAAATAATAAAGTAATGATTATAATATTATGAAAACTCTCCTCCCCTACATTTTAAATACCACCCATCCTTACCTCTTCTAATCACTCCTATCAAGAATTGATCCTTTCAAATATTCTACCCAAATCTATACATAGGATCCTCCCCCATTTCTAAATCACCTAGTCCCTTAAAAATACCAAATCCTCTCCCCTTAAGAGGATCTCAAAGGAGATAAACTCAAGAGGTAAATTCCTATTTCCAATTCTTTTATTTTTTTATGTTCTTTTTGTTTCTTATTACTTTCATCACCTCCCTTCACCCAAGTGGTATGAAAAATATAGTAACAGAAATTTACTGGGATTATATTATCCTAATGTCATTATTATTTATCTTCTCTCCATTCCTCACCATTTTAAAAAAAATGGAAACACTGTTTGAGATGTGTTAATTTAGCACAATCAGGGACGAAGGGTTATCAGTTTCCATTATCATCTTTAAATCTGGTCATGAAACCATTTCAATGTTGAACCTGAACATAATATATGTACTATTCCTCATCTATGGTTCTCTAATCCTCTTGTACACATGGTTTTGGTTTATAAACCAAAATGTGTTCTTTGTTGTCAAAAACCGCCAATTAACCTAAAAGGTTGTCGCTAAAGTTTTATATAATGATTCAAATTCAATCTAAGTAACCAAATTAAATTTTAAATCATGTAAAATTTTTTATATTCGATACTAAAGTGTAATGTCAATTATATATGAAAACATTCATCATACATGTTTATCCTAACATGAAATGTTCATTACAACCAAGCAAACAAATGGTCACGAACAATGAAATTGAACCTATTAACCAATCAAAATGGTTTTAAATGAACATAAAAGGGATGTAAAAAATATTTTACCTATATAATAGTTTAATTAATTATTATTTAATTAACTTAAATTTACTATTCAGGTCATTATGATCAACGGAAGATCACCACCGAACTTAAGGTAAGGGATCCTCTCTATTTCCCTTTTATTCAAGAATTTCCTCTATGTTATACTATCTTATGAGTAATCCCTAATTATGGGGTATGATTTATCACCTCAATTATACTTCCCTAATGATTTATAAGTCTTGATAAAACCTATTATCTCGTTAAACCCTCTTAAGTACAGCTGATACCATGTCGATAATCTGTAAGGAATTCTACCCGAACCGCCTTTATTCTTTCGGGTTGCTCTATCATTCTTTTTACCCAAATGATGTTTTCTTATATTTTTTTTAGAACTTATAAATGTTGTTTATATACTTCAAAATCATGTTTCAAGATACATTCATCATTCTATTTCTAGGATATATATTGTTTTATTTGATTCCCTCCTCAATACTTCCTAATAAGAAAACTCGTTTTAAGGGAAATTCCCAAAATTTTAACCAATTTAATGTGAAATATATCATATATATTAAGAAAACATAGTCATTAAAAAATAATTATTTTTATTATGAGAACTATATTTTTCACTTCTGTTTCAATATAAAATATTTTCCACTTTTCTATTTTGAATTCTCTATAGTATTTTCCTTAAAAAAACACAAAACTGTTTTATATGATAAAATTTCTCAAATACATATGTTACATGTCCTCACCTCTATTTGAAATCACTTACCACGAAATATGACTATTTTACCTTATGAAAGTCCATGTATATTCTAATTCATTTCTTTTATGGACACATTCATGATACACCCATTGGTTATACTTTATGTCCTAATTGTGGTATCAAATTCTTTCTTTGGGTAACCCTTATGTTTATGTAAGATTTATTATATATGATTATTTATGTGGAAAAAATAATCATGAAAATTAATATGAGTGTGCCCAGATATCTCTCCAATTCATTGTGTAATTTTGAGTCTCATGAGATGATTACGTGCGACGGTCTTGAATATTAGGCTTGGCTTGTGCTATTATATACAACGGTCTTGGCGGTTGGCCTTGGATTGGGCTACTATAGGAAATGGTCTTTTCAGTTATCCTTGACTAATACTAAATTCATGTTTTATGTTTCTACCACATTTATATGATTCTATTTTTAAATTTTCCCATGTTTATATGTTATGATTCTATATGTTACATTCCTTCTTATATAATCATGTTATGCCTTCCAACCCATGTTCATATCCTTTATTCTTATGTTTATTCCCGTTCTGAGATTTTTAGCTCATCCCTTTTTTCATGTTATTCCCAGGGCACCCTATGTAGATATAAGGTCTCAAAGAAAGTTAGGATCACTTTATGATGACTAAATAAAGAGATGTTAATTTAGTTTTATGTTATCAGTTTTATGTACCTAGTCTTCAAAGACACGAGAATACATGATTCTTGGCTTCCACTCTAGTGTATAATTATTCTTCAAATCGTGTATTGTAATGTGTAAATGTTCAGGGTTTATATGGTTGGTATCATAGGATGGTCTAGTTATATTCAGAGTTTATGAATTGATGAACCTAGTGAGAAACATAGGGATAAGATGAAGTATAAGAAAACATCCCTAAATTTTGGTAAGTATAGTGTATGTTATTTATCAAGAAAATATGTCCATGTCTTGAAAAAATAGGTAGAGGTACCTCTAGCACTGATGTACCTAGGGGTGAAAACTCCCACAAGGAGTCTTGGGCTAGACCCAGGGTATCCTGGTACACGACAACGGGCCTTGCTGCACTCTTTGTATTAACACTCTCAGGGGATATGCTTTGTTAATTTATGAGCTTAGTAAAAATCATTATTAAGGGAATAAAAAATACCATAATAATATATGTTAAGATATAGATCAAGGATATCCTAGATATAATCCAATCAAATCACAAGTCAGGATACACTTCTACTCAATAAATTTATCCTTTTATGTTCAAAAGTTTAATTTTTTTGTTTAGTAACTAAGTATTTATGCCCTCTATTTAAACATTATTTTTCATAGTTAATAGTGGTAAATATAAGAACACGTTCCAAAAACCAATGTGATGAGGAATGTGATTATTGTCCTAATGATTTTCCCGATATAGCGGGAAAGGGTGCTCAAAACATCATGAAAATACTTGCTCAGCTTGATAAAGATTTTAATAATAACTAGAATCATGTGGAACACCCTCCTCCTCCAAGGAAAGGGCATGTTGCTGTAGAATACTTAATTTGGAAAAGGCCTCCCATGTATAATGTATATTCTAATCCACTCTACATGAAATAGTGGATTAACTCCATTGAAAAGATATTCTCTATCCTCCAGTGCTCAGAATAAGAGAAAGTTGTACTGGCAGTTTATCCTATTGATGGGGTAGTTGATCAGTGGGGGACACTGATACAGAATACAAATTCCCAAAAGAAAATTTATTCCATGGATTTAGAGGAAATACATAGGATGTTTTTCAACAAATATTTTACTCAAACCCTCCATCTCAAGATAAAAAGATAGTTCCTCAGACTCAAGAAGAATAAAGATGAATCATCGGGGTCTATGAATAAATGTTTACAAGGAATTCATGGTACGCCTCTGGATTTGTCATGAAAAATGAAGGAAAGTTGGTCCGCTTCATTAGCGGGTTAATGATGAGTATATGGAAGGTGTTTGTGATCCGATACTTCAATATTTATGAAGATATTGTCTATTGTGCCCTCAAAGATGAAATGGATATTGGAAACTCACAATGATCTCATGGGCGCAGTGATAAGAATAAGAAATAGTAGAATAATATGTGTGGTTCAACAAACAAATCCTTTGATGGAAATAATCTTGAATATCCCACCTGTAAAAATTTATGGGAAGAAGAATACTGGGAACTGTATAAAGGGAACATGGAATAGAATCAAATGTGGACAAATGGGACATCTGGACATGAACTGCATAAGGGATATGAAAAATCTCTCTAATGTGGAAGAAGAAAGGAAGGTTCAGATCAATGCGCAGCCATTAGTTCAATATTTAAACTTCAAGGAACATGGACATTATTCAAAAAATTTCGCTAATCCAAGGGTTATTGGAGGAAATAAACAATAACCTCTATGGAAAGAAGGAATGGATTATTCTATCACTACTTCTGAGGTGGGTCTAGAAAATGATTCGGTGATAGGTATTCTCGTTATTCATTCAATAATAGAAAATATACTATTTGATTTTGGTTATACGCATGCTTTAATATCATTCGAGTTTAGTATAAGTATTCAAACACCACCTCAAAATTTGGAAGATATATTATCTGTGAGAACATTGAATGGGGAAATTATTGCATCCATGGTTTGTAAATCATCTTTGGTTAATGATTATGGGCTGATCCTCCCAAAAAATCATGTTATACTTACTTTAGTAGAGTTTGATGTTATGTTGGGCATGGATTGGATATCTTCATACAAATCCAAAATCAACTGTCAAGAAAGGGAGATCACTCATCACATCTCAAGGCATCATCCGATTCTTTACAAGTGTAAGGAGAAAGATAAATCTCTTTTTGAATTAGTGTCTCAAGTGTGGATATTAATTCCAAATGAGCAAGCATTTATAGATCAAGTGATTGAGACACATGAGATAATCATGCTTGACGTCATGCCCATTATGAGGGATTACACTAATGTATTCCCTGAAGAGTTTCATAGACTTCCTCTTGACCGATAGGTTGTGTTCTAAATTGAACTAATTCATGGATATCTACCTATATCAAAGACACCATATAGAATGGCTAGTGTAGAGATAGAGGATCTAAAGTAGTTGTTGTAGGAGAATCTGGAGAATGGTTTTATATGCACGAGTGCTTTACCTTACAGTGCTATAGTACTCTTCATCGAGAAGAAGGATGGATCAATGCACCTCTGCATTGATTTTCATGAGATCAATAAAATCACGATAGAGAAAAAGTATCCCCTTCCTTAGATAGAAGACTTGTTCGATCAGCTTTGTGGGGCCTGTTATTTCTCTATGGAGGACCTTCAGTCAAGATATCTCCAACTGACGGTGAGGAAGTAATTTATTCCACAGACTACCTTTCAAATAAGGTATAGACACTATGAGTTCAAATTTATTGCTTTAGGAATCACTAATGCTCTAATAATTTCCATGGATTTAATGGATTGAGTCTTTAGAGATTATCTCAACAAATATGTGGTTGTCGTTATTGATGATATTCTGATATACTCCAAGAAAAAGGAGGAACATGAGAAGCATTTGAATACTATGTTAATGACCATTCGAGGGAAGAATTTGTATGAAATGAATAGTAAATGTGAGTTTTGTATAGAGGAAGTATCATTCCTGGGGCATGTTATCACCAGAAAATGGGATATATGTGGACACTTCCAGGAAAAAGGAAATTGAAGAGTGGCCCGACCCAACATCTGCAATGGATATCCATAGACTTTTGGGTCTAGTAGGGTATTATCAATAATTTGTGAAGAACTTTTAATGATTTTCAAACCCAATGACCAAGATGACACAGAAGGGAATAAAGTTTTTTTGTACTCAAGAATTGAAAACTATTTTAAGGAGTTCAAAAAGAGGCTAATCATTATGCTAGTTCTCACACTGCTAACAAGTGGAGAACTATTTTTGGTGTACAATGATGATTCAAAGAATGGCTTAGGCTGTGTGATGATGAAAAATCACAAATTGATAGCATACACCTCAAGGAAGCTGAAAATCCCCAAGAAAAACTATACTATGCATGATTTGGAGTTGGAGAGAGTGATCTTTCCATTAAAAATATAGAAGCATTATCTCCATGTGGAGAAGTGTGAGATATATACTGACTAAAAAATTCTCTAATATATATTAAAAAAAAGAGATTAGTATGTACTAGGGAAGATGGTTAGAGATCATCAAGGATTATGACTGCACGATACACTTCCACCCTGGAAAGGCAAATAAGGTGGCTGATGCTGTATGTAGAGATGATCATCCATCTTTATCAATGATGAGAATTGAAAAAGATACAATGTTATTTGATTTTTAGAGGATGTACAAGGGAATGAGTAAAGTAGGAACCTCATAAATCCTTTCTCAAATGATTTATCAATCATCCCTCATGGAGAAAATAAAGGATGATCAAAGAAAATATGTAGGAATTGTGAAAATGGTGGAGGCTATCAGAAAAAGGAAATCCTCGGAGTTCAAGATTGATGAGGAATGATTTGTAAGATTTCAATCATGATTATGTATACCAACTGATCTAGGTATAAAGAAGGATCTTTTGAATGAAACACATAGCTTGACCTTCTCTATCCACCCAGGGAGCACAATGTTGTATCAAGATCTCCGAGAAAACATTTGGTGGGAAAATTTGAAGAAGGATATTGTTGAATATACATCAATGTTCATGGTATGTCATTATGTGAAGGCTGAGATGAAAAATTATAAGGGGATAATGTAAACACTACCCATACTAGCATGGAAGTGGGAGAAGATTACCATGGACTTTTTCATTGGACTTTTAGGGACATCTAGAAGAAACGATGCTATATGGATCGTTGTGGATCGCCTTACAAAGACATATCATTGGATCAATTTTCACGAAATACATCAATGAAGTCGTAATGCTGCATGGAGTACCACTTTCTATTTTATCTGATCGAGACCTGAGATTCACCTCAATGTTTGAGAAAAATCTCCAACATGCTATGAGAAATGAATTGAATTTTAATACGATCTATCATCCTCAAACTGATGGCCAATATGAGCAAAACATTCCGACACCAAAAGACATGTTGAGAGGATGTTTTTTGGAATTCAAAGGAGGATGTGCCCAACATCTTCCCCAATATGAATTCTCCTACAATAACTATTTCCACTTGAGTATGTGAATGACACTCTATGACTCCCTTTGTGGGAAAAAATGCAGAACATCGGCGTGTTGGGATGAAGTCGGTGAGAATAAGCTACTAGGACATGAAATGGTTGATGAAATGGTGGAGAAGGTGAAAACCAATCAGTATCATATCATGGAAACCCAATGTTGATATAAGAGTTATGAAGCTAATTGTTGATGATACATTGAGTTAAAATTTGGAGACAGGTTATTTCAACGCATATCTCTATGGAAGAAGGTCATGAGGTTTGGAAATAAAGGGATGTTAAGTCCCAAGTATATCAGTCCCATTGAGATCATTGATCGTGTCAGAGCTGTGACCTATTTACTATCACTTCCACCTACCATGGCCAAATTAATGGATTTCTTTGATATATCCCTCTTAAATAAGTACATACTAGACCCGTCACATGTACTCTTTTTAGAGGTTGTACAGTTGGAAGATGATATTTCTTACAAGAAGTCGCCAATGAAGATCATGGATCGTAGAGATAAAGTTCTACATAACAACACTACTAACCTGGTCAAGGTACTATGGTGGAACCATAAGTACAAAGTGGAAACATGGGAACTAGATGAAGCAATGAAGGAAAACTGCTAGCACCTGTTTATGGCTTAGAATATAAAACGAAATTTTGAGGGAAAATTTTCAAATGGGGGAACAATGTAACTACCCAATGTTATTCAGCGAAAATTCCATTCTTTTGAATATGTCATATAATCATATGAAATCACAAAACAATGAAATACTATGTTCTATTTGACCTTTAATGGTAATTTTTTCACTTCTGTGATTTAAATTTAAAAAAATCTGACATACACGATTACAATTAGTATGTTATTTGGAGTCTAATATGACCAACTTAATTTTTGGTGAATAGAAAAATACCCCATTAAATAGTAGTTTTACCCTTATGAATATTGGAACACCCTAAATAATAGTAACCATACCTATGATAGTATATAAATAATATTTAATTTAAATTGTGATGTACATATATTTTGGAAAAAGTAAACAAATGTTTTAAAAATGTTTTTTAGAATAAATTATGTCTTTAATTAAATATCAAATTAATATTATATAAAAAATTGTTTTTGAAAAATTTATTTCATTTTTGTATTCTACATGTCAAAAAATGGTTTGGGTAAATTTTTGAGATTTTTCTAAAATACTTTAATTTTTAGTGAATAGTAAAATACATTAAATTACGGTATAAATACATTATAATTTAAATCCAATATTCATGACATCATAAGTGATGTAAGTACACACATATCGAACTCACAGGCCTTTATTACTATTCATGGTCACCAAATCATCACTTGTCTTATGGAAAAATAATAAACTAATGATTATAATATTATGAAACCTCTCCTCCCCTCCACTATAAATGTCACTCATCCTTACATCTTCTCTTAATTCCTCTCAATCCTCGTGTCTTTCCAATATTCTACCCAAAAGTATCCTCAAGATCCTCACCCATGTCAAAAATCCCCTAGTCACTTTAAAATACGAAATCATCTCCCTTTAAGAGGCTATTAAAGGAGATAAACTCAAGAGGTAAATTCCTCATTCTAAGTTGTTTATTTCATTTATGTTATTTTCTTTTCTTGATTATTTCCTCAACTCCATTCACCCAAATGGTATAATAACTCCAATAACATAGATGTACTGGGATGATATTATTCTAATGGGATAATTCATTATCTTATCTCCTTTTCCCATATTTTATTTAAAAGAGATGAAAACATCGTTTGAGATGTGTTAATTTAGCACTATCAAGGATGAGGAGTTATCAATTTCCATTACCGTATGCATATATGGTCATGAAACTATTTTAATTGTTTAACTAGATCATAATATATGTATTATTCCTCATCTATGGTTCTATAATCCTCTTGTACATATGGTTTTGGTTTATAAAAAAAATTTGTTCTTCTTGGTCAAAAAATTCCAATTAACCCCAAAGGGTGCCTCTAACATTTTGCATAATAATTAAAATTCACTCCAAGTAACCAAATTAAATTTTCCTCCACATAACCTTATTTATGTACAATAATGAAATGTATCCTCAATTCTGGACTAACACATTCATCATAGTTTTTATCATAACATGAACCGATCATTAAAACCAGGCAAGCAAACGACCCCTAACAATGAAATTGGACCTCTTAACTAATCAAAATGGTTATAAATGAACATTAAAGGGTTTTAATAAATATTTTACGTATATAATAGTTTCTGTAATTAATAATTAGAGAGCCTAATTTTACTATTAATGTCATTAAGATCAAGGGAAAATCACCACCAAATTTAAGGTAAGGGATCCTCTCAATTTCACTTTTATTCATTAATGTCCTCTATGCTATACCATATTATGTGTAATAGAAAATGATGGGGTATGATTTCTCACATCCACCATAATTATATCATGATTTATAATTTATTAGAAACCCATTTATCTCTCATTAAACCCTCTTAAGTACACCTGATACCATGCCGATAATAGGTAAGGAATTCTACCTCAACAGCCTTTAATCCTTCTGGTTGCTCTATGTTTATTTTTACCCAAATTAAGATTTCCTTTACTTTTATTTAAAAATTATAAATTCTATTTATATTCTTAAAACACATGTTTCAAGATCCATCCATCGTTATATTTCGGGGATATACATGATTTTCAGTGATTCCCTACTCAACACTTCCCAATAAGCAAACTCCTTTTAAGGGAACTTCCCAAAGTTTTACCCAATTTCAAGTGCACCGTATTCTCTGTTTTAAGCCACCATTTCATTTTAAAGATAAGTCCTTTTAGTTTTAAAATATTCTTGGTTCACTTTTGGTTTTATATAAATGATTTTTCCATTTTCTTTTTTCAATTCTCTATAGTATTTTCCTTAAAACCACACTAAAATGTTTTATATGATAAAATTTCACAAATACATTTCATACATGTTTTAGTCATTGTTTGAAATCACTTTCCATGATATATGCCTATTTTTCCTTATGAATGTCCATGTATGTTATAATTATATTATTTCATGGACACTTTCATGATACACACATTGGTTATGCTTTATTTCATGACTGTGGTACCCAATTATTTCCTTGGGTATCCATTATGTTTAAGTGAGATTTATTATGTGTGATTATTTATGTGTAAACAATATTCATGAAATATAAGATGGGTGTGCCTCAATAGAAATCCAATGCATTGGGTAAATTTGAGTCTCATGAGACGATTATGTGTGATGGTCTTGGCGGTTATCCTTGGCTTGTGCTACTATGTGTAATGGTCTGGTTGGTTAGCCTTGGATTCTGTTACTATGGGAAACGGTCATGGAGGTTAGCCTTGAGTCTTACTAAATTCCTATTTTATGTTTCTTCCACATTTCAATGATTCCATGTTTAAATGAACCAATGTTTATTTGTTTTGATTCTATATGTTACATGCCTTTTTATAACATCATGTTATGCCATGTAACCCATGTACTAAAGCTTTATTCTTATGTTTATTCCATTGTAAATATTTTTATCTCATACCTTTGTTCATGTTATCCCCAAGTTACCCTATGCTGATGTATGAGATCAAAGGAAGTTAGTAACTCTTTATGAAGAATAAATAAAGATGTGTTGATTTAGTTTAATTTTTTCAGTTTTATGTTCCTAGTATTCAAAGACACTATAATTCATGATCCATGGCTTGTACTATAGTATATAATTATTCTTAAAATCATGTAATGTTATGTGTGAAAGTATAGGGTTTCTATTGTTGGTATCCGAAGATAGTCTAGTTATTTTTAGAGATTAAGAATAGAGCACCTTTGTAATAACCTTAAGGATGAGATGAAGTATAAAAAATCAATAAATTTTGATAAGTGTAGAGTAAGTTCTTTTCCAAGAAAATATTTCCCATACTTGATACAAAATAGTAGAGGAAGCTCTGGCACTTATGTTGCTAGGAGTGAAAACTTCGACAAGGAGTTTCAGGCCCGACTCAGGGTATCTTGGTACAAGACAATGGGCCTTGCTACACTCTTGGTATTATCACTCCGGTGGGATAAGCTTTGGAAAATTCTGGAGCTTAGTACAAACCATTATTAAGGGAATAAAATATCCCATAAGAATATAAGTTATGATATAGATCAAGGATAACCTTGATTTAAACCAAATGAATCACAAGTTAGGATATACTTCTCCTCTAAAATTTATCCTTTTATGTTCAAGATTATCCTTTTTATGTCCAAATTATCCTTTTTATTTTCTATAACTAATTATTTAGGCCCTGTAATTTTAATTTCTTTTCTTAGATTATGTAAGGATATATAAGAACATGTTCCAACAACCAGTGTGATAGGGAATGCGATGATTGTCCTAATGATATGCCCGATGTGATAGGAATAAGTGATCATAACTTCATGACAGTACTTAGTTAGATGGATAATGTTATGAATAGTAACTTGAAACTTGGTGAAATCCCTCCTCATCCCTCTAATGAGTAGGTTTCTGTAGAATCATTCATACGAAAAAGGCCTCCCATGTTTAGAAGATCATCTGATCCCCACCTCGTGGAATAGTGAATTAAATCCATTTAAAAGAAATTCTCTATCCTCCAATGCTCGAATGAAGAGAAAATTGTACTGTAAGTTTATCATTTTGGTGGGGAAGCTAATAATTGGTGGACACTGATCAATAATACAATGTCCCAGGAGGAAATTGATTCCATGGATTGGGAGGAATTAAAGAGGATGTTTTTCAATAAATAATTTCCGACAACCCTCCATCTCAAGATGGAATTAGAGTTCCTCTAACTCACAAATAAGGAAGATGAGTCATCATGGTGTATGAATCAAATTTTACAAGGAATTCAATATAAACCTCTGGCATTTTCATGAAAACTGAATTCAAGGTGGATCGCTTCATTAGCAAGATAAAGCTGAGTCTATGGAAGGTGTTGGTGATCTGAGACTTCGACAGTTATGAAGAGATTGTCTTTTGTGACCTTAAGGATGAAATGTAGATTGGAGACTCTCCATGATCTCGTGTGACTGGTGATAAAAGAGATAAATGGAGAACAACATGGGTGTTTCAAAAAACAAATCTCATGATGGAATGAAGCTCGAATATCCCACTTGTAAAAGTTTTGGGAAGAAGAATCCTGGGAACAGTCTATAGGGGAGCATGGATTGCATCAAATGTGGAAATCTGGGACATCTGGCCATGAACTGCCAAAGGGATATGAAAAATCCAGCTCATGTGGAAGAAAATTAGAAGGTACATATCAACGCTCAACCAGTAGTGCAGTGTTACAACTACAAGGAGCATGGAAATTATGAAAACAATTTCCCTAAGCGAAGGGTTGTTGGAGGAAATAAAAAACAACCTCCCTGGAAACAAGGAAGGGATTACGTTATCACTACTACTAAGGTGGATCCAATCAATGATTCAGTGAGAGGTACACTAGTTATTCATTAAAGAACAATGAATCTAATATTTGATTCTGGTTCAACGAATTCTTTCATATCTTCCATGTTTAGTTGAACTATTCAAAAACCACATCAAAATTTTGAGGATATGTTATCTGTGAGAACATTGAATGGGGAAATTATTGTTTCCATGGTTTATAACTCCTCCCTGGTTAACGTTTTTGGGATGAACCTCCCAGAAAATCTTTTCATACTTCCTTTAGTAGAGTTCAATGTTATCTTGGTCATGGATTGGCTATCATCATACAAAGAAAACATCAACTGTCAAGAAAGGGAGACCACTCTTCACATCTTGAAGCATCATCCATTTCATTACAAGTGTAAGGAAGAAGATGAGTCACCTTTTGAATTATTGCCTCAAGTGTGGATATTAATTCCTTATGAGCGAGAATATCTAGCTCAAATGATTGGGATAATGGAGAGAATCATGCTTGAATTCATTCCCATCATGAGGGATTACACTGATGAATTCCCTGAATATTTTCATGGACTTCCTCCTCACCAAGAGGTTTAGTTCTCAATTGAACATATTACTGGATCTCTACATATATCAAAGACACCTTATAGGATAATATAGAAGAATATAGAGATGGGTTTTATACACCCCAATGCTTCACCTTGGGGTGCAACAGTCCTCTTCTTCAAGAAGAGGGATGGATCAATGCACCTATGCATTTATTATCGTGAGCTCAATAAAATCATGATAAACAAGAAGTATCGCATTTCTCAGATATATGCCTTGTTCGATCAGCTTCGTATGTCCCTTTATTTCTCTATGGTGGACCTTCAGTCGGGATATCACCAACTAAAGGTGAGGACGTACGATATTACCTTGACTACCTTTCGAATGAGGAATGGAAACTATGAGTTCATAGTGATACCCTTAGGACTCATTAATTCTCTAGAAATTTTCATTTATTTAATAAATAGAGTGTTTATATATTACCTTGATAAATTATAGGTAGTATTTATTGATGATATTCTGATATACTTCAAGAGAAAGGAGGAACACAAAGTTCTTTCAAATAATTTGATAAATACATTGTGGGGGGATAAGATGTATGAAAAGTACAATAAATGTGAGTTCTAGATAGAAGAAGTATCATTCTTGGGGCATGTTATCACTTGAAAAGGGATATCTGTGGACCCTTCCAAGACAATGGAAATTGAAGAGTGGCCTAGGCCAATATCTATAATGGAGATCCATAGGTTTTTGGGTCTAGATGGGTATTATTGATGATTTGTGAAGTACTTTTCAAAATTTTCAAACCCAATGACCAAGCTGACACAGAAGGGAGTAATTTTTTTGTACATAGGAATGTAAAGACTATTTCAAGGAGTTGAAAACGAAGCTAATCACTGAAGCAGTAGTCACACACCCAATAAGTGGAGAAATCTTTATGGTGTACAGTGATGCTTCAAAGAAGGTCTTAGTTTGTTTGCTGATGAAAATGACAATGTGATGGCCTATGCATCATGACAGATGAAAATCAATGAGAAAAACTATACTACACATGATATGGAGTGGGTGATAGTGATGTTTGCATTAAAAATCTGGGAGCATTAACTCTATGGGAAGAAGTTTGAGATATATACAGACCAAAAGAGTCTCAAATATATATTCACACAAAAATATATTAATATGCACCAGAGAAGATGGGTAGAGATCATCAAGGATTATGAATTCTTAATCCAATACCATCCTGGTAAGGAAAATAAGGTAGAGGGTGCTATAAGAATAATGGATCGTGTATCGTTATCAATTATGAGAATTGGAAAGGATCTGATCTTCTTAGATTTAAAGAATATGTACATGGGAATCAATTATAGAGGAACATCATAAATCCTTTCTCAAATGATTTATCAACCAACCCTCCTGGATAAAATAAATGATTATCAATGAAAAGATATTGAAATTTTGAAATGGGTGGAAGCTATTAAAAATAGTAATTCCTCAGAGTTTAAGATTAATGAGGAAGGAGTTGTAAGATTTTGATCACGATTATGTGTACCAAACGATCTAGATATAAAGAAGGAGATTTTTAATTACACACATAACACCCAAGGAGCACAAATATGTATCGAGATCTCTAAGAAAAATTTTGGTAGGACAATAAGATTTAGGAGATTGATGCATATATATCAAAGTGTCTGTTATGTCAGAAAGTGATGGAAAAGAGGAAAAAGTCTAAGGGGATGATGTAACCACTTCCCATACTAGCATGGAAGTGGGAGAACATTACCATGGAATTTTTCACTAGAATTCTAAGGACATATAAAGGAAATAATGCAATATAAGTCAGTGTGGATCATCTTAGGAAGAAATATCACTTTATCACAATTCAAGAAGACTTCTTGTTGGATCAATTTTCATGGATTCACATCAAATAATTGGTAAGGATGAATGGAGTACCACTATATATTGTATCTTATTGAGATATGAGATTCACCTCAATGTTTAGGAAAGGTCTCTAACATGCACTAAGCACTGAATTGAATTTCAATACGTCCTATTGTCCTCAAAATAATGGCCTATCTGACTGAACTATTCAAACACTGGAAGATGTGTTGAGATCATGTTTTATATAATTCAAAGGAGGTTTGGACCAACATGTTACACTTGTTGAATTCTACTATAAAAATAGTTTCCACTCAAGCACCTGAATGGCACCGTATGAAGCGATTTATGGGAAAAGGTGTAGAACACCAGCCTATTGGGTTGAAGTAAGTGAGCGTAAGCTACTAGGAACTGAAATGGTAGACGAAATGGTGGAGAAGGTGAAAACCATTCAGCATCATATCAAGGCTACAAAAATTTAATAGATGAGTTATGCAGACAATCGTCCATGATCCATTGAGTTAATATTTGGAGACATGGTATTTCTATGCATATCTCTGTGGAAGAAGGTCATGAGGTTTGGAAAGAAAGGGAAGTTATGTCCCAAGTACATCAGCCCCTTTGAGATCCTTGATCAGGACGAATTTGAGGACTATATACTAGAACATCCACCTACCATGGAAAATGTACATGATTTCTTTCATGTATCCCCATTAAGGAAGTATATAACAGACCCTTCACATGTACTCTCTTCAGAGGTGGTACAGTTGGAGGATGATATTTCTTTTGAGGAGTAACTAGTGAAGATCTTGGATCATAGAGATAATGTTCTATGTTACAAGAAAACTCACCTGGTTAAGGTACTATGGCAGAACCATAAGTACGATGAGGCAACATGGGAACTTGAAGAGGCAATGAATGAAAAGTACCAGTACTTGTCTATAGCATAGAATGTAAAACAAAATTTCAAGGGTGAAATTTCATAAAGGGGAAGAATTTAACGACCCAATGTTTTTCAACAGAAATTACTTTCTTAGGAATATGTCTTATAATCATATGAAATCATAAGACAATGAACTATTAAGTGCTATATGACCTTAAAACATAATTTTGTCACTTCTTTGATTTGAATTTCGAAAATCGGTCATACACGGTTGCGATCACTAAGTTATTTGGAGTCTAATATGACCAACTAAATATTTAGTGAATAGTAAAATATACCCATGAATAGTAATTTTACCCATATGAATAGTTGAATACCCTAAGGAATAGTAACATTACCTAAGATATTTTATAAATATGATTTAAGTGAAATTATGATTTACCAATAATTTAGATTAAGTAAATAAATGTTTTAAAACTGTTTTTCTTAGAATAGATTATGATTTATTTAAATATTAAATTAATAATATTTATAAAATAATTTTTTAAAAATAGATTTCATTTTTATATTCTACATGTTAAAAAATATTTTGGGTGAATTTTTGGTATTTTTCTGAAATATTTGAATTTTTAGTGAATAGTAAAATACATTAAATTATGGTATAAATACATTATAATTTAAATCCACTACTCCTAAAATCATAATTGATGTAAGCCAAAAAATCTCAAACTCACATGCCTTTATTACTATTCTTGGTCATGTAATCATCACTATTGTTTGTCTTATTGAAATTTAATAAACTAATGATTATATTATTTTGAAAACTCTCCCCCACCACTATAAATATCACATTTCCTTACCTCTTGTCTTCATTCCTCTCATGCCTTGTGTCCTCCCAATATTATAACCAAATATATCCTCAAGATCCCCCACCCCCCGAGTCCAAAATCCCCTATTCCATTTAAAATACCAAATCCTCTCCCGTTAAAAGGCTCTCAAAGGAGATAAACTCAAGAGGTAAATTCCACTTTCGAATTTGTTTATTTCTTTTAAGTTCTTTTATTTTCTTGTTTCTTTCCTCTCCTCCCTTCATCAAAATGGTATAATAACTCCAGTAACATACATGTATTGGGATGATATTTTGATAATGGAATAATTCATAATCTTCTCTCCTTTCCCTATCTTTTATTTAAAGGAAATGAAAACACCATTTGAGATTTGTTAATTTAGGACAATCAAGGACAACAAGTTCTCAATTTCCATTACCATCTTCAAATATGGCCATGAATCAATTTTAATTTTTTAAATTGACCATAATATATTTATTATTACACATATATGGTTCTATAATCCTTTTGTACACATTTATTTGTTTTATAAAACAAAATGTGTTCTTTGTGGTCAAAAACCGCCAATTAAACCAAAAGGTTATCACTAAAGTTTTATATAATGATTAAAATTCACTCCAAGTAACCAAAATAAATTTTCAACCATGTAAGCTTCTGGATTTTCAACAATAAAATGTATCCTAAATTCTGGATGAACACCTTTATCATGCATGTTTATCCGAACATGAACTGATCATTTAAACTAGGTAAGAAAACAGACCCGAACAATGAAATTGAACCTCTTAACTAATTAAAATGTTTATAAATGAAATTAAATGGGTTT
This sequence comes from Viscum album, assembly GCA_963277665.1. Classification (NCBI taxonomy): domain Eukaryota; kingdom Viridiplantae; phylum Streptophyta; class Magnoliopsida; order Santalales; family Viscaceae; genus Viscum; species Viscum album. Next base: position 1,945,220,722 of record OY728160.1, read on the forward strand.
TAATAAATATTTTACATATATAATTGGTTCTGGATTTATTAATTAATGAACTTAATTTGACTATTCATGTCATTAAGATCAAGGGAAGATCACCACCAGACTAATGGTAAGGAATCCTCTATATTTCACTTTTTTTCAAGAATTTACTCTATGCTATACCATCTTATGTGTAATCCCTCATGATGGGGTATTATTTCTCACTTAAAACATAATTAAATCATGATGTATAATATATTATAAACCTCTTTCTCTCTTATTAATCCCGCTTATGTACACCTAATACCATGCCGATAATCCGTAAAGAATTCAACCTGAAATTCCTTTATTCCTTCAGGTCACTCTATCATTATTTTTACCCATATGAAGTTGTCTTTTAATTTTATGTACAAATTATAAATGATTTTTATATTCTTCTAACTAATGTTTTAATATCCATCCCTCATTACATTTTGGGAATATACATGCTTTTATGTGATTTCTTCCTCGATACTTCCCAAAAAACAAACTTTTAAGGGAACTTCCGAAAATGTTTCCCAATTTCAAGTGCACTCTATCCTATGTTTTAAGCCACCATTGAATTTGTAAAATAAGTATTTTTATTATGAAAATGTTCTTAGTTTACCTCTATTTTTATATAAAATATTTTTCTGTTTTATATTTTAAAAGATCTATAATATTTTCTTTAGAACCGCACAGATATGTTTTGTATGCTAAAAATTATAAAATAAATTTTATATAGGGTGTCACCTCTGTTCGACATCACTTACCATAATATATTCATATGTTAACTTATGAAAAAAAATGTATGTTATAATTACTTTCTTTCTTGGACACTTTCATGATACACCCATCGGTTATGACTTATGTCATGATTATGGTACCCAATTCTTTAAATCGGTAACACTTATGTTTATGTATGATTGATTATGTATGATTATTTATGTGGAAAAAATATTTATGAAATGTAAGATGTGTGCACTCATATTTAGCCTTGGAATTTACTATAATGTGTAACGGTCTGGAAGGATATCCATGGCTTGTGCTACTATGGGAAACAGTCTTTGTTGTTAGCCTTGACTTGTACAAAATTCATGTTTTATATTTCTGCCACATTTCTATGATTCCATGTTTAAATGATCCCATGTTTATATGTTATGATTCCATATGTTACGTGCCTTTTTATATTATCATGTTATGCATTTTAACCCATGTACTAAAGCATTATTTTTATGTTTATTCCCTTGCTGGGATTTTTATCTCATCCCATTGTTCATGTTATCCCTAGGGTACCCTATACAGATGTAAGGGGTCAAAGGAATTTAAAAGCTCTATATGAAGAATAAATAAATAGATTTTAATTTAGTTTCATGTTTTTAGTTTTATTTAGCTAGTCATCAAATACATTATAATTCACAATCCTTGTCTTGTACTCTGGTGTATAATTATTCTTAAAATCATGTAATGTTATGTGTGAAGGACTAGGGTCTCTATATTTCATTATCCCTAGTACTTTACCATAGGATTCTCCTATATTGTTTTTTAAAAATTAATATAGTTCAATGAGACATTTCATTAATGATAGAACTTTAAATATCATCATTGTTTGGAATTAGTATCATTTTCCTCACATCAATGCCTTTTTATCATCTCCTATGAGAACATTTTTTTTCAAAGTTTAACAAGAGTTCTGAGAACCATTAGATGAATGTAATAGAGTATGAAATTATAAAGACTAATTTTTAGACTAGATATGGGCTCTTGGAGTTTATAATTGGGAATTTTAGGTTGTCCAATGAACCAGATATATTTATAAACCTTATGAATTGTGTTTTTCATGAGTTTATGGACATGTTTGTGGTTATGTGTATTAAATAAATTTTGGTATAATCTATATGTTATAAAGAACATGAAAGACGCCTAATGACTGTTTTTAAAACCATAAAAGTAAAAAATAACTATATGGGAAATTTAGCATGTGTGAATTTTGGTTGAAAAAAATTTCTTTACTTGGACATATTATATCTAAATATAATATAAATATTATCCATGATAAAAATTTTGTTGAAGAATACCAGTCACATAAATATCATAGTGATTTATAGTTATTTTGGATTAGATATTTACTAATGATGGATTTTGAAAACTCTGCATGTTTTTATTCTACTAAATAAATTAACTCTAAAAGATTTTAAATTCATCATTACAAAATATTAGAACTAAAAAAGAGATTTTTGAATGATCATGTTTTCACCCTTCCTTACAGAAATGGAGAATTTTTTATCTACAATGACGACTCTTTGAAAGGACATGGTTTTGTCATCATGAATAATTATATGGTAACTTATTATGTTTCACATTAGTTGAAACCTCATGAGTTAAATTACCCTACACATGATATGGAAGTTGTTGTTTTTGGTATTACTTTAATATTTTGGAGAGATAGTCTGTAAGGACTAAAGTGTGAAATATATACTGATAAAAATAGATTTTAGTATATATAAACTAATAATAAGTTAACCATGAGAAATATAAGATGGTTAGAACCGATCAGGGATTATGATTTCATGATTCATTAGCATCTGGGAAAAGAAAACAAAGTGGCTGATACTTTGAGTTGGGAAAATAATTCTATATAAACCATGTTATGTTTGGAACATATACCTTTAGTTTGTTATTTCATATATTTTGTACTAAGATTTGTGGATGTAGGTATATCCTCTATTTTGTTTCATGTTTCAATACATTCTACTTTTTCAAAAATAATAAACCAACCCAAATGTAGGATCCATATTTGTTGGGAAAGGTATGATCAATTAAAATGGTAATTTTCTTGATTTTAATAATAATGAAGATGTTTTTTTATGATTTGTAAATTTTTATTTATTACTTTTGATTAATATTTAAAGAAATAATTTTTATGATGCTCATTGATCCATGTTTTAAATTCATCTAGGAAATAATAATATATATAGAGACCTTCGGGAGTATTTTTGGTGTGATGATAAGAAAATTGATATTTATAACTTTAACTTGAAGTGTTTGACTTATTAGCATGTTAAATTATAATGAAAATTACCAAAGGGAATAATTCATTCCTTTCTTGTTCTAGAGTATAAATTGAAAGAAATATCAATGGATTTCATAGTGGTATTACAAAACAATTATTGAGGTAATAATGTGATTTTTGTTATTGTTGATCGATTAACAAAATTTGAACAATTCCTTCCCATTAAAGAGACAATGTTGTATATAATCTTTATTAACTGTATCAAAATGAGATAGATAGGTTACATAGAGTTCCTCTCTATATTATATCAGACTATGATCTCAGATTCACGTTTAATTTTTGGAAAGCAATTAGATTTTTTTGGTTACTGAATTAAATTTAGTAAATATTTTCATCCTCAATATAATAGACAATATGAGTGAACAAATAGGAAAATGGAATATATTCTTCGTTCTTATCCAATGGATTATCATATAATTTGGCATCAAAAAATTTATTTTTTTGAGTTTTCATATACTAATAGTTTTCATTCTAGTTTCCATTTGGAACTATTTAAGGTATTATATGGAAACTAATGTTGAATGCCATATTTTGGGATGAAGTATGAGAAAAGAATTTGATGGGACTATATTTTGTTGAATAAATGGATAAAAATGTTTATTTGATTCTATATAATATGGGGATGTCTCATAGAATATATAAATTTTTTTTGGATAACCAGAGGAAAGATCTTTTTTTGAGGAAGGTGGTCATATATTTCTCAAATTTTCTCTCTAAAAAAGTGTTGTTTATTTTGGTAAGAAATGGAAGCTATGTTAATGGTTCATTAGGCCATGTAATATCATGGAGAAATTTGGATCAATTTTATACTTAGTGTATTTTCCTCCAATTTTATCTCAGGTACACTATATATATAATGTTTCGATGTTAAGAAAATATATGTTGGATTCATTTTATGTTTTGATCATGAAAGTAGTTTAATTGGAAGAAGATATTTCTTATGAGTAATAGATAATTCAAATTCTTAACTATAGAGATAAATTTCTGCAGAATAAGGTGATTAATTAGGTAATGTTTTATAGAATAACTATTTGGTTGAAGAGGCAACATGGGAATATGAAAAATTCCATGTAAGAAAGATATCCCCACTTATTATATAAGTGAATAAAATGAGAGGATGAAAATTAAAAAAGGGGAAAAATTTAAAACATATTTAATTATAGAATAAATCATTTTCATATTTATTAATATATATTAGGTAGTTATATTCTTTAAATAAATATTAAATAATTTTTAAATGAAAATGGAAATAATTTTAAATAAACAATTTTCTTATAATATTTTATTTAAGAGTTTAATTATGAAATTTTATAATATTAAATTTAAAAAATTAATATCAATTTTAAAATAATCACATCAATATTTAATTTTTGTGATATTTTGTATTGTTTTGGAAAATATTTATCTTTCGATAAAAATTAAAAATTAATGATTATTGTAAGAAAACTAATTTTTTAGCAATAGTTTAAGTCTAAATATATTTTGAATATTATTTCATGTAACATAATAATATTTTATTCATATTTAATTCAATTAATTACTTTTTAATCATCTTTTAATTTGTTTTTAAGATAAGTTTATTTTTGGGTTTAAAAATAAGATTTTTCTATAAAACAATTCAAAAGTACATAATGTTTCAACATTATAATTAATTAATAAAATACATCATAATAAAGGTTTTGAATAAAATTTTTAGATTATATATCAATAATTATTAATTTATATTCATATTATTATTATTTTTTATATAGTTAATATGAAATCATCTTTTTTCTTGAAAAATACAGTTCTTGAAAATGAGTTTTTCCATTATGTCTGTAGATTTTATTTTAGATTTAATTATACCAATTATGGGAGTTGAATTTCTTAAAATTGATTCTATATATAGAATTATAATAATTTATATTATCTAATAATGTCAATTTAATTTTTTGACTAAAATGAATAGTGAATACAATAAAATAGTTTTACTGCTGTTAAAGTAAAAATGGATTTACCGAGGGTTAAACAAAAAAGATAAGGGACAAAATTTCCTAAAACATTGTATAGTTTTTTATGTTCATATTTTGTCCGAATTATTTACAATTATTTATAATACTCTTTTATTTATACTTTAATCATTTGAATAACATGGCTAAACATTTTTCTTTTCTAAAATTACAAGTGTGCCACTCACATCACTTATCAAAGGTCACCCCTCTCCTCACCTCTTCGCACATTCAAATACTTTTGGATCGGCCAATAAATACCCTAATTACTTCCATAATTACCAAATATCATCCAATAATCCATAGTTTTGTAATATATCCATCCATATAAGTCTTTTTGTGCAAACTAAAAGAAGTTACATAAAGAAGAGGTAATGTTCTTCAACGTGCTTTATTATTTTATTTCATCCTCTAGACCACATAAAATATTATTAAAATTTTATCATATAATGAAATAAGAATCCTAAAAATACAAATATCTTATTATGGTAATTTTATAATGTAAATTATTCTCCTCTTCTATCAAATGTGTTACAAAATCATCATTCATGCACAGGGTGGACTACTGCCTTGTGAACCGATGTCATTCATTTTTTCCATTACCACATCTCATTGTTGGGTATGATGATAGATATGAAGAATATATATGATATTTATAAAATAATTATACCTTTTTATTTATTATATCATATATATATACCATTTTAATTTCCATTCCGTAGGGGATATGATAACGTCACTCGTGTGTACAACGAACTTATGCCTCGCGAAGGGTTGTGATTCGTTTTTCTATAAAACATTACATGGAATGCAATAAGGGTAGTTATAATGAATATATTTTATGTAAATGAAATAATTTTTATATTCATGAAATATATATCATTATTAAATGATAATATATCATTTTCTTTCAAACATTTTCACTCACTGAAAAATGATAATGACGTTCGGGTACGTGTGGATTGTCATCTTAATGAAGCGATGTGACTCTCTTTTCATCACCACACCACATAGATGATATATATATATATATATATATATATGTAATATGGTATATATGATATTTTTATAATTATTTATTGATAAAATATTACTTACCTCCCATCCATAATACCCATTGAAGTATGGAAATTTTACTCATGGATACGTACGACTTACCATATCCCTGATTGTAATGTACTTAATCTCTCAAAAACATATTTCACCATTGGTCATAAAAGTGTAATTTATGATTAAATATTATAATTATTACAAGATTATTATTTTATATATTTTTAAATAATGACCACTTTTCCCATAGTCAACCTACAAATGTGTTTTTTGACACAAAATACAAATATCATCAAAACATGTGATTTAAACCTAATTAATTAAATAATAATATATATCATATTAATGAGTGAAATAAAATTAATAATATACTTTAAAAGGGTTATTAAATAATAAAATAAGTAAAATTAGTTTATTATTCAATAATATAACGAGGAAGAGTTCCAAATCTAACTCGATGAAAGGGACTTCGTCTCAATCTTCTTTTGTGAATGTATATTTTGAGGTTATGAACCAATATTATTTTATGAGGGGAATATACATCCATTATGACATGTTAAATAATAAATTTATCAATTATATTTCTATTTAATGATTTATTTAATTTTATTCTTTCATGGGGATTATAATTCAAATATTCCAAGGTCATAAGGGTCTTTTCTCTTAAAAAATCATCTTTTAATGATTTTGTTCCACCTCTTCCTCTTCCATGTCCATGTTTTTAAAATTATTTTTAAAAGTTTTTTATATGTAAATAAAATATTTATAAATAAAAATTTAGGTATCTTTGTAAATTTATTTTCAATGGTTTTCAAGAAGAATATTTTAATGTGTTTTATATGGAATATTTTTCCCAAAAAAATTAAATTTTCAATTTTTAACATACACGGTCATAATGCCATTTTATACCATTTTTTGTATTATTTTATTTGTGTATTACTTTTAAAAAAATTCATGTTTCTTTAATGTGAAACAATTTTCCATTTTTTTGAAATTTTGGTTTAGAAAATGGAGTTTTTTTATTGTATTTTTTGTAATGACCCCCAATTTTATTTATCATATTCTCCTTATAATTGAATTAAATATTCTATAATGGTTATATAAAACACATCACTTCATTGTTTTTATTATATCCTATAATATTTAAAATTTCATTTATCATCATAACTATTGATATGATATCCATTGAATTGTGATCATTTGTTTAGTATTAATATAAGGTTTTGTTAAATCCATTGGACAAAGACAAATGAAGTGATAGCCTCAGTTGGTAAAATCGTACCCTATAAATCCCATTTATCACATATTTAGATGGAGATCGTATCATGATGAATTTTTTTTACCAAGCCCAACCTGAGATCCAATAACAAAATCATGAGCAAAACCCACTTTTAGGAGAAGTTTATGTTCATTGATATCACGACCCAAAACATGTATGCCGAACCACCACATGATCATCTCACCATCTCAAACCTTACCATTAGAAAATATTCAGGTTTAATAAATGGTTATGTATTAAGACACTAATAATATGAATATTTATATTTTATATAATAATGAATATATACACTTCTTATTTTCATTAATTTGTAAATAATTTTGATTTTAATCCGATAAAACATAAATTCTATTTTTGTGTAATATGTAATTTAGATTAAGATACTTATTTTTGATGAATTCATGAATTTTAAAATTAAATGATATATTTATAAAATAAAATTATGTTATATTTATTAAATATAAATTATAATATAATTTTTATACAGACAAATGTCATTTGTAGAAGGGTTAGAAAACTGTTATTATCAAAAAAAAAATTTCCCAATAAATGTGGATTCTTTTTCTAAAAGTGAAAATTAAATTAATTAGTAAAATTTTATTTATAAAATAAATATTATTTTTTAATTATGAAGTGGAAATTATCCAACATTTATTTTTTCATAAACTTCTGCAACAAAAAAAATTCGGGTAAAATTTAATTACGATATATATATGGTGTGTATTATGACATCATAATTACCCAAAAGTGAATTAATAAATGATATAACTGGTATAAAAGACCCAATATGTAACACACCAACCCCAGCTACCAAGAGTCGGTGCATTACTTCGTAACATTGGCATGACCACAAAATATCATGTCTCGAAAGACCGATTAGTTTAGTAGCCTTCGAAACACTAGATACATTCGTAAACGTTACATTACATCATAAAGTGAAAAACTACAATAACAAAGTCTCCATAGTCCAAACTCATATCCTCTTCTGACAATCCCTATAGGTCATTCATAAAATACTTCTTCACATCCTGGAAAATATTAAAACATTGAAAGGGGTGAGCTCAGATGCTCAGTAAGGATAACAATAATGCGGAAGCATTCATAAATAAACATAAAAATTTAAGGCAATGTATAACTAAAACAAAAGCATTTTAAACTTGAGTATCAACATAATATGTCAAAGGTAAAATGAGATAATTCCATTCACTTCCTCACATGGATATTCTACTGGTCGAATAATCACATGCAATATCAATAACCACTTTCATAATGAGGGAATGTATAATGCCAGACATTCTGAAACATTTTGTCAGAGCCTCGGCCAAGACATCTAAAATAATTAAGGCCTCGGCCAAAACCATAAATCAAATTGGGAAAGGGCCTCGGCCAACTCCACGTCTAGTTGTCTCATGAGACCAACCGATGCATCGAGGAGCTATAGCGGGCTCCACCCATCACTTATTTAGTCCAATATATTCCTCATATGAATAGGTTTAAACATATCTTAAACCCTAACATAATAGTGTCACATAAAACATGCATAAAGGAAACATAACATTTCCACATTTCAATCACAAGATATCAATACAACACATTGATATAATAAAAACGCTTTCAAAACCATTTTCAATACCAAAATAAAAGAAAGTTAAAACTTTGTATTTATTTTTCATTAAAAAAATGATGGCTTGTAGAGGAAGCCGAAACTCAAATAATTGTCACGGTGGTGGAGAAGTCGTTGTCGCCGCATAAGTACGGAAAGAAAAACATTCCCTTTTGTCGTTTAGAAAAAACGCTTCATATAAAAAAGATTCCTTTTGAATAAACATAAAAGTCAAAGGGGTTTATACACCGTATAAAAGAAAGTTGTGTATAAAACCAAATATGCATCAATGAAAGGGGATTGAGATGAAGTCCTTAAAAAGATCATTTTTTTTAAACTAAAGTACATATATAATGTGTATTCACTATAAGTACACATAAATAATGTAAAAATACAATATAGGACATAATAATATCATGACATAATTTGAAAGTAGGAGATTAACCCAAAGAATGGAAGTTGGGTTAAGAAATTCCCTTACCTTGCGTCTTGTCCTGACTCGACCGTTATTTAACCTCATGAATAATAAACTAGAGTTAATTTATATTTACTTAAGAACCTTTTTTATGTTCATTATTCCTTTTAAATCACTTATTACCATGTTATGAACATTATGTAATTATTTAAGTTAATAACGGTCGTTTTTTCGATCTTTGGTACTTGAGTCAACAATAAACATCTTATAATTACAATTTGTTTATGTGGTAGAATATCCATTATCTCCAAAATTATATTCATGATTTATATGTCATATATATCATATATATCCAGTATATACATTCATTCATAATATTACGTAACATTTAGATGTAAGAAATGAAATGCACCGTTCATGGAGACGGTAAGACGTACGTACGCATGAACGCTACTTTCATTTCTATTTAGTATTTATTGAAATGATGTTATAATTGTATAAAGTTATAATATAATTCCACTATAACATAATGTATAAAACCATTTACTCCATCCTTTATACATCCCACTTATGGCATTAACGATTCAAATCACTTTGAGGGGGCGGTAGTCCGCACTTCCTAAAATGAAATTATCACATTTACCCATAATGGAAATCATAAAGTATGCCATAAATGAGAAATACAGAAGCATAAGGAAGACATAAAAATAATATATATATAATATATGAAAATAGTGTCATCAAAATGGCCACCATTAGAGGTGTTAAAGGAATATTGAACAATCATCGTTTCGTGAGGCAGTATTTTTCCACCCACAAAAACAGTATGTTCATTAACCATTAGATGAAGGTGTGTGTATGTGTAAACCAAATAATTATCATAAAAACATCCTAGTATATTTTAGATACTTTTTTTGTCACAAACAAATGGAATAAATAGAGTTTAAGGGGTTGGAGAAGAAAAATAAAACAAAACAACATTAGAGAAGACATTACCTTAAAATCGGGTAACTCTTTTTGATTTGAGCCAAAGGCTTCCTTGGGAAGCGTTCTTCCCAATGTGAGGCTTCTAGGAGTATGGGAAGAATGTTGGGAGAGTATTTGGGCAGATGTTGGCCTTGCCAAAAGGCTTGAAAGTGTCAATAAGGTGGGAGTGGTGGGGGCCTTTTATAAGTGGAGAGGAGGGGCACTTTTGGAAAGTAATGAAATGTTATTCTATTATACAATGCTTTTCGGATTCTAAAGGTCCCAAACTTGTATAATTCGAGGATAAGGTGATAAGGGTTTGAAATCGCCTCATCCAATAGGCTTTGGACAAGTGTAAGCCTTGGATTTTACATTATCTTCTCATTTTATTTAAATCGTTAAATAATGAGGTCGTCGCTGCATCATCATGGTGTCATAAATAATTTAATTTATATAATGTCTAGAAATTATAAAAAAATTATCATGATGTAGGAAATCTTTTTAGATTTCCAATTACTATTTATAGTCAAAATATGGACTTGTGTAACCCCACTTAAAAAACTGTTTTAGTAAAACAACTCATGTTTGGGTCAATTTAATTTTAACATTAAATAAATATATATTAATGTCATTTTCCAACTAAAGTGGCTCCATGGGGTCCCCAAGTTGACCCATGGGTTTTCGAGGTCGGCCATGACTCATCCAATAGGAGTAGGACAAGTTTCAAGCTCATCTCATATTATTAAAACATTATTTTTACCTTAAACTACACTAATTACCTCTAATCGCGATTAAGAACTTAAAAGTTACTATTCACCAAAAAATTATTTTAATCTCATTGAACCAAATTTTACTTCTTAATGAAAACCATTTATGTCGGATTTTTTAAAATCAAATCACAGAAGTGGTAATATTTCATTTTAACGAAAAATCAGTTTTTAACAACCACTTAGTGGTTTCACTATTCATCAAAAATTGAAGTTTTTCAGAATAAGGCCAAAATTTCACCCTAAGCTATAATTGATATTCCGAATTCAAAAATGATGTCTATTTTACAAAATTACAAACATATAAGTTGAATTAATTAATTTTATAATTAATTCCCGCTGTCACAACAATAGCCTGTTTTTAAGAAACAATTTATATCAAAAGATTGGCAATTGTTTATGTCCAATTTCAATGTTAAATTAATTATAATTACCACCATTGGATAAAATGGTAAAAATATATTCTAATTATACTTTAAAACCACTAAATATTATAATTTATCACTATAAATTATTTTGATTAAAAAGGTTGTTTTTAAGTAATTTTCACTATTCATAAAAATTTGGAAGTTCTCAGAAAATTACAAAAAATTCAACTTTGTATAATTTAGATATTACGAATACAAAAATGAAGTCCATTTTGAAATATAAAATTTCTATAATTTTAAAAAGTGGTTATTACAATCCATAATGGCTACTTTGATTAGTCGCAGTGTTTTAGAACTCAAAGTTGCGTACAATGCAAGCTATTGCAGTATTGAATGAGAAGCATATCATGGAAGCTCGGGGTGTTACATTCTCCCCTCCTTAAATAAATTGCGTCCTCGCAATTTGAAACTTTTCTTTGAAAATAAGTTGTTGAAAAGAGAAAATACCTTTGAGGAAAACCCACATCGGAAATAAGATTAATAAATTTTAGCCTTAATAAGAGGGAAAGGGAAATGAAAAAGTCACCACCCAATTATGATCTCAATTAGGAGAACATTGGTCGCAATTAGAGACATATAATTGGAGGAAAAACGTAAATATTTGTAGGGAGTGATTGAGGTCATCAATCACAATGAACTGTCAAATTGAGGGCCTCAAAGCCTTCAATCTATGTTGATTTAAAATATCATCAGTTCAACAAGACATAAGGTATTAGGATAACACATTTTTTTGTTTTAATATCCCTTTACTAAAGTTTAAGAATTAATTTATTCATTGAATAAGAAATAGGTATATATATATTTATTCTTGACAATTAGAGTTTCAACCTTGAACTCATCTTTCACTCAAAAAGATAATAGAACTCAAAAATATTATACTTATCTTAATTGTATAAGGTTCAAAATATTAACACATACAATTTAGATTAGTAAAATTATTTTGTAATAACTAGGGACTTCCTGTAGGCTAGTGGTAGGAAATAAAGGCCTGTCGCACTATGGTTGTGGGTTCGATTCCTGTAGCTTTGTCCGATGTGACGGTTATGCCCCACCCTGCAGGTTGTCCTTTTCCTAAAACTATAGTATTATAATATTCCAAAAATAATCTTCATAAATTTTTTAACCTTAAACAATACTATCCAAAGATCAACTTAATACACTCCAACCTTTATAGTTATCCAAAATACCTCTATCCAGACTTTCTCTAAAAGGTCTCTTAATTCCAAAATCAATTTATCAGATTCCCCAAACAAAGTAAAGTTTCTCTTATTGTCACATAATAAAAATATAATTACCTTCATCATATTAAAACCTTACTGAAATCAACAAGTACTGCAGTACAATCCTTATATATATATATCACATTATTCTAATAACCATAATATAATCCATGAGTCCAAAAGCACCAATACATTAGTTATTCTGCTTCAACTGTAGTAACAACATAAGATTGTCTTTGATCCCTTGGCCTTTTCTGAGGTAAGTTTCCCTGACGCTTAGGGCATTCATTTGCATAATGCCCCAATTATCTACAATTGTAGCATTCAACATTGATATCCTCTTTCTTTCCCTTACAATCACGAGCATGGTGACCTTATTCTCTACATTTGTAACAAACTCCCATTCCTTTTAGGCAAGTACCAGGGTGATTCTTCCCACAATTATCACATAATGGGAAATCCTTCTTTCCCTTCTTCCCCTTATTTGTCTCTTGTTCCACTGTTCTCTTCTTCTCTTGCTTTACTTTGTTGTTATAGGAATTAGAGAATTCCTTTTCTGTCTTGATAGCACATGAGACAATATCTTCGTATGTTGAGAAAGATTTTGATACTAAAGCTCGACGGAGAAATGGTTTTAACCCATCAATGAAATGATCAATCTTACCTCTTGGGTTACATATATAATCTGCAGCATACCTTGATAACCTTGTAAAGTTGGCCTCATACTTTGCGACATTCTCATCCTCCTTTTGTCTCAGACTCAGAAATTGTCTTTCCATATCTGCTCTATGGTCACGAGGAAAGTATTTTTCTATGAAAAGATCTTTGAACTCTATCCATTCCATATTTGATACTTCTTCATCTTCCTTTGTGTTTTGAATCAATGACCACCATTGATCGGCATCTCCAGTGAGTCAGTAAACTGCCATGATAACCTTCTCCCTTTCGCTACTCCCCAAGGCGTGGAATATTTTCTCTAAGGAGTTTATCCATTTCTCAGATACTAACGGATTTGTACCCCCATTAAATGTTGGTGGTTGTTGCCTCATGAAGCAGTCTAACATTGATCCTCCACGTTGCAAATCAGGGTGCTCCATACGAGTAAGGTTATTATTCATAACCTGAGTGAGTTGTCCCAGTTTGGTAATAAGTTGATCAGCACCAGTTGTATCTCCAGATCCACAATAATTATCTTGACCAGGAGGGAAATCCCTACATGGAGTGCGTTCATTGATATGGTTTCCATTCCTTCCACTAGGCGCCATTTCTAAGCAATGGCATAAACTAGATTAGTTTATGAATTAAAATACACAATTCCATACTTTTAAAACACTTTACATAAATTGAACTATTTATGGATATAATCCATAATCATAAAAAGAAATTTTTTCTTTGATAAATTATATACTCATAACCCTTCATAGTGGTTTGTAAAGAAAACAAGAATTATCCTAAGCATATCCCCCGGGAGTGTCGTAACCAAGAGTGCAGCAAGGCCCGTTGTCGTGCACATGTTCCTGTTCGAGTCTAGATCAAAGCGGTGTTTTCGGGTTTTACCCCTAGGTACATATGTGCCAGAGCCGCCTCTACCTGCTCGTATCCAGACAGGGATGTATTTCTTGGAAAACTCACAAAATCCCTATAATACCAAAATTCTAGGAAGTTCTTCTATACTAATCCTTAAAGTCTATCTTCAGGCTATGTTCTCTAATTAGAGTTTATCTAAATCTAGCTTCCACGGTTAGTACTAAACTGCCTCTGATACCAACTGTAACGCCCCGACCCCTGCTACCCAGAGTCAGTGCATTACTTCGTAACATTGGCATGACCACAATAGATCAAGTCTTGAAAGACCGATTAGTTTAGTAGCCTTGGAAACACTAGATACATTCGTAAACGTTACATTACATCATAAAGTGAAAAACTACAATAACAAAGTCTCCATAGTCCACACTCATATCCTCTTCTGAAAATCCCTGCAGGTCATTCATAAAATACTTCTTCATATCCGGGAAAATATTAAAACATTGAAAGGGGTGAGCTCAGATGCTCAGTAAGGATAACAATAATGCGGAAGCTTTCATAAATAAACATAAAAATTTAAGGCAATGTATAACTAAAACAAAAGCCTTTTAAACTTGAACATAAACATAATATGGAAAAAGTAAAATGAGATAATGCCATTCACTTCCTCACATGGATATTCTACTGGTCGAATAATCACATGCAATATCAATAGCCACTTTTATAATGAGGGAATGTATAATGCCAGACATTATGAAACATTTTGTCAAGGCCTCGGCCAAGACATCTAAAATGATTAAGGCCTCGGCCAAAACCATAAATCAAATTTGGAAAGGACCTCGGCCAATTCCACATCTAGTTGTCTCATGAGACCTACCGATGCATCGAGGAGCTATAACGGGCTCCACCCATCACTTATTAAGTCCAATACATTCCTCATATTAATAGGTTTAAACATATCATAAACCATAACATAATCGTATCACATAAAACATGCATAAAGGAAACATAACATTTCCACATTTCAATCACAAGATATCAATACAACACATTGATATAATAAAACCGCTTTCAAAACCATTTTCAATACCAAAATAAAAGAAAGTTAAAACTTTGTATTTATTTTTCATTAAAAAATGATGGCTTGTAGAGGAAGCTGAAACTCAAATAATGGTCACGGTGGCGGAGAAGTCATTTTCGCTGCATAAGTACGGAAAGAAAAACATTCCCTTTTGTCGTTTAGAAAAATGCTTCGTATAAAAAAGATTCCTTTTGAATAAACATAAAATTCAAAGGGGTTTATACACCGTATAAAAGAAAGTTGTGTATAAAACCAAATATGCCTCAATGAAAGGGGATTGAGACGAAGTCCTTAAAAAGATCATTTTTTTAAAATAAAGTACATATATAATGTGTATTCACTATAAGTACACATAAATAATGTAAAAATACAATATAGGACATAATAATATCATGACATAATTTGAAAGTAGGAGATTAACCCAAAGAATGGAAGTTGGGTTAAGAAATTCCCTTACCTTGCGTCTTGTCCTGACTCGACCATTCTTTAACCTCCTGAATAATAATCTAGAGTTAATTTCTATTTACTTAAGAACCTTTTTTATGTTCATTATTCCTTTTAAATCACTTATTACCATGTTATGAACATTATGTAATTATTTATGTTAATACCGGTCGTTTTGTCGATCATTGGTACTTGAGTCAACAATAAACTTCTTATAATTACAAGTTGTTTATGTGGTAGAATATCCATTATCTCCAGAATTATATTCATGATTTAGATGTCATATATATCATATATATCCAGTATATACACTCATTCATAATATTACGTAACATTTAGAGGTAAGAAATGAAATGCACCGTTCATGGAGACGGTAAGCCGTACGTACGCATGAACGCTACTTTCATTTCTATTTCATATTTAATGTAATGATGTTATAATTGTATAAAGTTATAATATAATTCCAGTATAATATAATGTATAATACCATTTACTCCATACTTTATACATCCCACTTATGGCATTAACGATTCAAATCCCTTTGAGGGGGCGGTAGTCCGCACTTCCTAAAATGAAATTATCGCATTTACCCATAATGGAAATCATAAAGTATGCCATAAATGAGAAATACAGAAGCATAAGGAAGACATAAAAATAATATATATATCATATATTAAAATAGTGTCATCAAAATGGCCACCATTAGAGGTGTTAAAGGAATATTGAACAATCATCGTTTCGTGAGGAAATATTTTTCCACCCACAGAAACAGTATGTTCTTTAACCATTAGACGAAGGTGTGTGTAAGTTTAAACCAAATCATAATCATAAAATCATCCTAGTATATTGTATATACTGGTGTTTTCACAAAATAATGGAATAAAAAGAATTTAAGGGGTTGGAGAAGCAAAATAAAACAAAACAACATTAGAGAAGACATTACCTTAAAATCGGGTAACTCTTTTTGATTTGAGACAAATGCTTCCTTGGGAAGAGTTCTGCCCAATGTGAGGCTTCTAGGAGTAAGGGAGGAATGTTGGGAGAGTATTTGGGCAGAGTTTGTCCGATCCAAATGGCTTGAATGTGTCAATAAGGTGGGAGTGGTGGGGGCCTTTTATAAGTGGAGAGGAGGGGCACTTTTGGAAAGTAATGAAATGTTATTCTATTATACAATTCTTTTCAGATTCTAAAGGTCCCAAACTTGTATAATTCGAAGATAAGGTGATAACGTTTTTAAATCGCCTCATCCAATAGGCTTTGGACAAGTGTAAGCCTTGTATTTTACATTATCTTCTCATTTTATTTAAATCGTTGAATAATGAGGTCATCGCTGCATCATCATGGTGTCATAAATAATTTAATTTATTTAATGTCTAAAAATTATAAAAAAATTATCATGATGTAGGAAATATTTTTAGCTTTACAATTACTATTTATAGTCAAAATTTGGACTTGTGTAACCCCACTTAAAAACTATTTTAGTAAAACAACTCATGTTTGTGTCAATTTAATTTTAACATTAAATAAATATATATTAATGTCATTTTCCAACTAAAGTGGCTCCATGGGGTCCCCAAGTTGACCCATGGGTTGTCTTGGTCGGCCATGACTCATCCAATAGGAGTAGGACAAGTTTCAAGGTCATCTCATATTATTAAAACATTATTTTTACCTTAAACTACACTAATTACCTCTAATCGCGATTAAGAACTTAAAAGTTACTATTCACCCAAAAATTATTTTAATCTCATTGAACCACATTTTACTTATTAATGACAACCATGTATGTCGTATTTTTTAAAATAAAATCACAGAAGTGGTAATATTTCATTTTAACGAAAAATCAGTTTTTAACAACCACTTAGTGGTTTCACTATTCATAAAAAATTGAAGTTTTTCAGAATAAGGCCAAAATTTCACCCTAAGCTATAATTGATATTCCGAATTCAAAAATGATGTCTATTTTAAAAAATTACAAACATATAAGTTGCATTAATTAATTTTATAATTAATTCCCGCTGTCACAACAATAGCGTGTTTTTAAGAAACAATTTATATCAAAAGATTGACAATTGTTTATGTCCAATTTCAATGTTAAATTAATTCTAATGACCACCATTGGATAAAATGGTAAAAATATATTCTAATTATACTTTAAAACCACTAAATATTATAATTTATCACTATAAATTATTTTGATTAAAAATGTTGTTTTTAAGTAATTTTCACTATTCATAAAAAATTGGAAGTTCTCAGAAAATTACAAAAAATTCAACTTTGGATAATTTCGATATTACGAATACAAAAATGAAGTCCATTTTGAAATATAAAATGTCTATTATTTTTAAAAGTGGTTATCACTATTCATAACGGCTACTTTGATTAGTCGCGGTGTTTTAGAACGTGAAGTTGCGTTCAATGCAAGCTATTGCATTATTGAATGAGAAGCGTATCATGGAAGCTCGGGGTGTTACACAATATATGATTTAACATTAAAATAATTTTATTTTCATGTTATTTTATTACTTTTATAAATCCCTTATAACTCCTCCAAAACCAATATTATATTTTATGGTTTTAAAATCATTTCCTTATAGTTAATGACTAATTTTCACATCATAAATGATAAAATTTTATTGCGTTCATAACTTGTACTTATAAAATAAATAAATAAAAATTCAGACTTGAACGAAACTATTGGAAAAATTGTGGGAAGGTATTTGGTTTTGAGAATCTTATTGCATTGAATCTAAAACCTATGTTAGGGAAATAAAATTGAGCTCCCCTCACTTTTCCTATATAAACCCACCCAAGATATCAATAACATTCACTCTAAAACCTTTTATAAAATTCTTAATCATCCATTATATCACTATAGTGCTACCAAGGTTCCCATAATATCTCATGAAGCTCCTCCCATGCTTTTAGAATCATTCTCTCATGGTATGTGACCTCTCTACCTCTTCTTTTCCATTCACTCACTATATTGATATTTAACATTTTGATTCAATATTTGATATTTTTTCATGAATTTATAAATTTCACATTATTATAAAATTTATTTCCTAATAATTAAATATAATTTATCTTGTATCATTAGGGAAATTATCGAAGCTGTTACTTTAGTGAAATTTAGTAACTGATCCTATGATTCTATTATTTATTCTAGCATCATCTCTATATTATATATTTTGATTTACATTTCCTAATGTAGGTATATTTTTTCCAAAACCCTATTAAATTATTTTTTAGGTCCAAAATATGAGATATAACTTTCAATCTCATTAAACCAATTTATAAATCTTTATGTACTATTGTTATGCTTCTGAAATTTCACTATGATTCTCTATTCCAAACAATTGTGTCGTGAACATCCATCCCAATTTACACTAAATATTTTTCACCTATATGTACATATAATTAATTTATTATATACTTACATATATTTAAAACAAACTCCATTACTTTTTAGTTAAAATTCTTGAATGGAATCCTTATGTTTTATGATATATGTGGCACACTTATGTATGTACATGATATTAAATCAACAAGTGTGCCCTGAATTATATAGTGATCCAACACATTCAGTATTGTTTTAGTGTCATGAGACGTCATGTATGTCATTATGTTGTGAACCAAATCCATTATGGGACGTTTTACACCATGTTATGATATCTCGGTAGTTATCCTCGACTTAGGTTTATGATTTCATGTTTAATGTTGTGGCCTCTTTATCATGTTATCATTATATTTCCATATTATATCATGCCTCATTGTTCATGTTAATAATTTTAACCCCTTTTATGTTCCATTGAAATGATTTTTGTCTAATATGTAATACATTCATCGTGTTATTATTATTTTTTATCCCCTTATTGGGATTTATATATCACCACCTTCTTATGTATGTCCCCAGTTTATCCCATGTTATTTTAAGAATGATGGGAAATTATGAGCATGTTAAGGAAGTTTTCAATAATGTCGATGTACCATCTGTTTCATTTGTAATGAAATGTAACTATTCACCCAAATAAACTATACATATAAATATTCAAGATTGTATTATGTGTATTCTAATCTAATAAATCATGAATTATTTTGTAAAAAAGAATTGGGTTTTCATAGTTGGTATCAAAGGAAAGTATAATTTTTTTGGGATTAATATTAGGAACTCTAATGAAATCATTAGGATAATACGAAACATTATATTACATAGCTAAAATTTGGTAAAATATATAATAAGTGGTTTCTAATAAAATACATCCTTGTTTAGATACTACAAGTGGATGTGGCTCTGGAACAGATGAACCTAGTGGTAACACATGAAAACACCGTATTGAGCTAGATACATTTAGGAATTGGAGTATGAAAATAGGCCTTGATGAAAGCATTGTTTAACACTCCCGGGGGATATGCATGTGTAAATTAAAAATCTCACTATGGACCATTATTAATGGAATAAAAAAACCCAAGATACTCGAAATTTGAAAATAGATTATGGATAACATAGATTAAATCCTAGATATTCATATGTTCTAGAAATACAAGTCATTTATAAGTTATTAGTTTATGTTATTGGATTAAAATTTATTTGGTTAACGTTTTAAAATTACACATCCCAAATTTTCCCTTTCATCTACCCAATGATATGAAATATGAGGAACTATGTAAACAACCAATCTAATTGGAAATGCGATGACATCCCAAAAAGGATTCCCAACTTGATTTGAGAAGGAATAATAAAATTTGTGACTGTACACTTTAAATTAACTCATGTTCGGATTAAATATTTCATAAGTTTAAATGACCAAATCCCCCTAAGAAAGAACAATATGTAATTGAGATCTTTATATGATAAAGGCCTCCAACATCTAATGGATCATTTGATATCTTAATTGTGGAATAATGGATCAACTCCATTGAAAAGATCATATCCATCATCCAATGTTCCAAGAAATAGATGTTTATACTAAATGTTTATTGTATGGTGGTATTAACTAATAAGTGGTTGAAATTGATAAAGAATACAAATCCTGAGGAAGATATCAAAGTGATGGGGTGAAAGGAATTTGAAAAAATGGTTTTTGATAAATATTTTCCTTGAACAATCCAACTTAAAATGGGACGGTATTTCCTTTCCCTTATGAAAAAAATATGATGAATCCATTATCGAGTACAAGGAAAAATTCACAAGACTTTCATGATAAGCCTCAAAATTTTTCGTTACCCCCAAATTAAAAGTTATCCACTTCTTTGGTGGAAAAAAATGAGTCTACTAAAAGCCTTGTTGATCAAAGACTTTGATATCTATGATGAAATTTTCTGATGTTCCATCAAATTCAAAATTGAGATTATCAAATATTAAGGGTCTCATGGGGATAAGAAGCATATGGAGTTCAATTTTTGTGGTGTGATGGAGAAATCTAATGGTGGTATGAAATTTAAACATCCTAATTGAAAAAAGTGTGCAAAGAATCACCCCATAAAATTTCTGATGGGGGATATGAAATGATTTTGGGGTGAGAGGGAATAGAACCTAGCTAGTGATTGCGGATGGGAGAAACCCACTACTTCAATGGAGAAATGGAATGCTTTATTCAATCCTCTATATATTTTCCAATTTTTTAACTACAAGGTAAAAGGAAATAATTTGAACCACTACCGTAAGAAAACAATTTCTAGATATAATCAATGCCAATAACCTCCAAGGGAGTAAGGATGAGCTTATTGAATCACAACCACTAAGGTGTCTCCCAAAAATAATATGGTGATAAGTACCTTGTTTATTCATTCAAGAATAGTGAACACACTTTTTTATTCGGTTTTTACACATTTTTTTCATATTACACACATTTAGAAGCACTATTCAAAACAAAACCACATATCATTGATGCAGATCATTCTATGAAAATGGAAAATGGGGCAATTCTTTTATATTATATATATAACTCTTCCCCTATCAAAATATGTGGGATGAACATTCTAGAAATACTTGTGATACTCTCTATAGTATAATTCAGTGAAATTTTAATTATGGATTGGGTTTACTTATGTTAATTCTTTATAAAATTCTTTGATAATGAAATATTTCTCTGTATCATGAATCATCCTATGATTTTGTACAAGTGCAAAGAATAGGATGAATCTTATTTACCACAAACATCTCATGTATAGATATTATTTCCCTCTGAAAAATTGTATCGATCCCAAATTATTTATTATAAGTATAATATCGTCCTTGAATACACACCCACTATTATGGAATAAACTAATCTGTTTCATAAATAATTGTGTGGTCTTCCTCTTAGTTGAGTGGTTGAATCTTTAATTGAGATTATAACTAGGACTTTTCCAGTATCTAAGACTCTATATAGAATGGTTTTGACAGAACATTATGAGATGATGAAGTAGCTACAACATATTATATATAAATGGTTCATATACCCAAGTGGTTCACATTATATTGCACTAGTTCTCTTCATCATGAAGGAGGATCAGTCAATGTGACTTTGCATTGATTATTATGACCTCAACAAGATCATGATAATGAACCACTATACTCTTACATGGATTGATGACTTGTTTGATCAGATTGGTGGATCCCAATAATTCTTAATGATGGATATTTAATTGGGATATTATCATATAAAGGTGAAGAAGGGGGATATCTCCAAGACTACATTCTATACAAGGTATGCGTACTATGAGTTGATAATAATGTCATTTAGACTCACTGATGCTCTAGAAATATGTATAGATTTGATGAATATAATCTTTAAATAATTCATTGAGCATTTTTATATAGTATTATTATAAGGTTTTAAAATATACTCCAAAATCAAGGAGGATAATTAGGATCATCTAGGAACTGTGTTGAATACCTTACAAAAATAGAAGACTTATTCAAAGTGATATAAATGTGAGTTCTATTTGGAGTAAGTCTCATTCTTGGGTAATGTTAACACCTATAAAGAATATATGTGGACCCTTCAAAAATAGATTTAATTTAAGGATGGTTTTGGAAATCATCGATGACATATATCCATATTTTCTTTATACTGGATGGATATTATCGATGATTTGTAAGAAATTTCTCATTGTTTTCAACCCTATAACCAAGATAAATTAGAAGGGGGCCACGTTTTTTTGGAATATTGAATGTGTTGATATTTTCATAGAGTTATAAAAGAGGTTTATCATTTCATGTATAATAATTGTACCTATATGTGGGAAACTTTTCTTTTTATATACGGGTGATTCCAAAAATGGATTCTGTTGTGTACTAATGTTGAATGAAAAAGTGATATCCTCCACCAGGAAATTGGAAGTTCAAGAATAGAGCTACAATATGTATGATTTTCAAATAGTTTTGGTAATATTCACATTGAAAATATTGAGGAATTATCTTTTTAGGGATAATTTTTAAATATATGTGAAACATAAGATCCTCAAGTTTATAATCATACAGAAAGGGAAGAATATGAACCAGTAAATATGTTTAGTGTTTAATAAATACCATGACTTCCCAATCCACTACCATCCTGAGAAATAAAATGAATTGGTTGGAGATCTAAATAAAAATGTTATAGAAAATTTTTAGTTGGAGAGAATTAATAAGGATCTGATCTGGTTAGACATGGAATGTATGTACATGTGAATCATTAAGGAAGGAAAATCTTCAATCATTTCACAAATTATTCTTCAACCACCCCTTATGGAGAAGGTAAACGATGATCAAAGAGAAACTAAAGAAGTTCATGATATGGTAAAATTTATAGGAAAAAGGAAATCCTTAGAGTTCAAAATTAATAGAGTGTAAGATTTGAGTCAGGAATCTATGTACCATCAAATCCTAAGCTATTGAATTAGTTTTTTGATGATCCATATAACTCCACATTCTCCATCCACAATGGGAGCATGAAGATGTATCGATATCTCCAAGAGAAATATTTTTGGGACAATAAGAATAATGAGATCATGGAACATACAAAAAGGTGTCTTGTATGTCTCCAAGTGAAGGCTAAAAGGAAAACTTTCTAGGGGATGATGAAACTATTATTCATACCTACATGGAAATGTTAAAAGATAACCATGGAAATTTTCACTAGTATTCAAATGAAATCAAGAGGAAATAATGCTATATGGGTTGTGGTGGATCATTTTTTAACGATTACTCACTTATTTATCATATGAGAGGAATTATCACGTGATGAACTTACGAGTATATACATTAGAGAAGTGGGGAGGCTATATGAAGAACCACTATCAATTGTATCTAATAAGGTTCTAAGATTTACCTCCTTGTTCTGGAAGAGTCTCCAACATGCTCTAAATACTATGTTTAAATTTAACACATATTATCACCCAAAAATTGATATCTAATCATATAAGACTATCTTGACACTCATGGACATGTTGAGAGCTTGCTCAATGAACATAAAAGGGGGATTGGATAAAATTTTTCGTCCGGTTCAGTTATTATACAATAATAATTTCAACACAAGAATCCAAATATATCCCTAAAAACAACTTTATCGGAAGAGATGAAAAAAAACATCATGTTGGGATAAAGTTGGTGAACACAAACTTATTAGTACTTAAATGGTCAAGCAAATGGTGGAAAATTTCATGACCACTTATCATCATATAATTTTTACATAGATTCAATAGAAGAATTATTCTAACAATCATCAATGAGACATGGATTTTTTGGTTAGAGATAGTGTATTCCTCTTCATATCTCCATGGAATAAATTAATGAGATTTGGGGATAAAGGAAATCTTAGTACTAGACACATCGGTCTCTTTGAGATATTTGATTGCATCTTAGTGGTAACCTGTCAACTAGGACTCCCACCTAACCTATCTAAAGTACATGATGTGTTCCCTGTATCCATATTGAGAGTGTAAGTATCAAACCCCTTACTTGTGTTGAATCTATAATTGGTACCATTGGAGATTTATCTTTCATATTAGGAGTATCTGGTGATGATATTAGATTGTAGTGAAAAATGTCTATGAAATAAGACAATTCACCATGTCAAAGTTTTATGGAGAAAAAAATTGAATAAGTGGCATGGGAGATGGAGGAGGCGATGAAAGAGAATTATTGTAATCTATTCTATTGTGTGAAATAAAATTTTTTAGGATGAAAATTCTGAAGGGTGGATGATTGGAATGGCCCTATGTTATATAAATAAAATTACCTTTGTGATTGAATTAAATTCCATATTATACTAATAGAAAACAAATAAAATTATTTGATTTTATTATATCATATATAATTTAAAATACCATTAATCATCATAATCATTGATATTATAGTCATTGAATAGTTATAATATGATTAGTATAAATATAGGGTTTTGATAAATCCAATTGAAATAGACAAAGGACGTGATGGACTCAATCAGTAGGATCGTACCCTATAAATCCCATATATCAGAGCGAATGAGGGAGATAGAATCACTAGGATTTTCCCTTGTCCAATCTTAAACTGAGAACCGAAAATCAAAGCATGAGTGAAATCATTTTTTGGATAAGTTCACACTCATCAAGATCATGGCCTAAACCATGTACGCTGAACCAACCCATAAAAATATCACCATCATTAACCATACCCTTTGGATTTTTTAATGTAATAAAGGGATATGTATCAAGACACAAGTAATAAAATTATGTAAATTTTATATAATAATGAATATATTTACTCCTTTTTTACCTTGTAAATAATTTTTATTTTGATATAATAAAACACAAATGGTATTTTTGTGTAATAAGAAACTTCAATAATGTTATTACTTTTTGATGAAATCATGAATTTTAAAATTAAATTATATATTAATAAAATATAATTAAATAATATTTTTCATAACCAAATTATAATATCATTTTTAGGTAGTCAAATGTAATTTGTATAAGGGTTTGAAAACTGTTATTGTCGGGAAGATCAACATTTCTCAATAAATTTTGATTATTTTTTTAAAAAGTGAAATTAACATATTTAGAAATTTATTTTGATAAAAATAAATATTATTTTGATAAAGATAAATATTATTTTTTTAATTAGCACTTTAAAATTTTATAATAGTGAATTTTCCAAAATTTTCTAAGATAATACAATTTTCAGATATAAATTAACTACAATATAAATATATATTGTGTATTATGACATCATAATGACCAAATATTGATTTATTTAAAGATATAATGGTTATAAATGACCATATATATGTTTTCCATTTAAAATAATTTGATTTTGTGGTTATTTAATTAATTTAATAATTTCATTATGAATCCTACAAAACATATATTATTTTTTTCTAGTATTTAAATCATTACCTTATTAACATTAGTCACTTCCATATCATTAAGGGTAGTATTTAATTGAGTTCGAAACATTGACTTATATAATAAATAAATCACACTTATATAGTTGAAATTAATGGAAAAACCAGGGTAAGGATTGTAGTTTTGATTTTATTATTGTATAGAGTCCCAAACCTGAGTCTAGGAAATAATAAATAGCTCCCCTTTCTTTTCCTATAAAAAACCCACCCAAGATCCCATTTGTCTTTACAAAAAAATAATAGAGAACATACATAATTTATCATTCAATATCTATAGTCCTCCCATGGTACCCCAATTACTAAATAAGCTCCTCCCATGATTTTGGAATCACTATCTCATACTTAGGGTCCTCTCTCTCTTATTTCCCATTCAAGAACCTTCTTTGTATTTGTCCTTTTGAATACCAATTGGTTATGATTCCATTAATTTATTAATGTAACCTTACTATCCAATTGACGTGTTAAAAATTAGATATCATTTATACCCTCTCATTATAGAATACACCAAATTCATTAGAATAACAAAATTTAGTAATGGGTCATGTTATTCTCCTCTTTCTTTCAGAATCTTATTTATTTTATATCTTTTAATTTGTAATTTATAATGTCTTTATATGTTTGTTTTCATAACTCATTATTTCCTCTTTAAATAAAAATTATTATAGATCCCTTTCACTATAGATAACCATTTTATTAATCATTATGTATCATCATTATTATGTTGAAACTTCTCTATAATTTTTCAACCCAAACAATTGTGTCATGAATATCTATCCCCATTTCCACTATAGGGTATCAAACAAGATGTATCTATACATAATTTATTGGGTAACTTAATTTATTTTACCCACACTCCATTATAGTGGTGTTAAATTTTATGAAATAAATCCTTATGTTTTATGATCTTGGTGGCACACTTTTTCATGTACATTATATGAATACAATGAGTTCACTCATAATTATATAGTACTCCAATGAATTGGGTGATCCTTTAATCTCATGAGACATCATGTATGGAATTAAGGAGTGAACCTAATCTATTATGGGAAATTTTCCACCGTGTTATAAGGTATTATAATTTATCCTCGACCGATGTTTACAATGTCATTTTTAATGTTTTTTCTACTTTCACAAGTTGTCTTTATGTTACCATGCTATATCATTAACCATTGTCCATGTTTTTTATTCTCAGCCCTTTTTTGTTCCATTGAATTTAATATTGTATAAAATGTAATAAATTCCTCATGTTATTCATTTTTATCCAATTAATATTTTTTATAGCTCACCCAATTCTAATGTATGTCTTCAGATTGTCCCATGATATTTTAAGAAATATGGAAAATTATGTGCATGTTGAGTTTTAAATAACGTTGATGTAACACTTGTTTAAGTATTTATTTAATGTTCCTAATTACCTATAGACACTATGATTATCAATATTATGGGACATATTATTTTTATTATTATGTAATAAATAGTGATATAATTTATAGAAAAGATAAGGGTTGTCATATTTTTTGATACCCAAAATTGATTTTACATAGGATTTTAAAAGAGATTATGAATTTTTTTGTGAAAAGTGAAAGTATAAATTATTTTATTCATGTTGTGTCTCTTGGAAATTTTATACAATGAATGCATCTAGATATCACTAAGTTATCCTATTATATAATATATGATTTGTGTTCACAAATAGAATTTCAATGAATTTGGTAATGATTATGTTATCGAAATAATTATATTGGAAGTTGGTTGTATGGTTATTCCATTTCATAGGGGTTCTGTAGGGGTTTTATGAGATTATATACAATGGTAAATAAATTAATTTTCTATTCTTACAAATGAGTTTTAATGGAAATAATTTTTTTTCAAAAGTTAATATAAATGATCTTTCAAAAATAAAGTTAATTCCCTTTTTGGGTAAAAATTTAGGTTTTGCAGAAATGTTTTTTCATGGGATTTCATGTTTTTCAAGGGACTAATATTTTATTTGTTTTTTATGTACTTTAATGGAATTTTTGTTCTTATGAAACATTTTAAAAGGTTTTTTCAAAATATTTATGGATAGGTAAGGGAAAGGAAGAGGACAAGTTGAAAGAAGTGAATACTTTTCATAAAAATAAATCATGTTTTGTTTTAAAATGATTTATATGGTGAAAAAAATGGATACCGACCATATGTGTCCAATTTTTATTATATGGTTTTCTATATATGAGTTATTAACTAATTCTCTAACACTGAAAACCTAGAAAAATACTCAAATATAGAAGAATTAATTCTTAACCTAAAAAACAAGATTATGTACTGTTTACAATCTGGTCCTCATGGTGATGCCCGTGATTATTTCTAATCCAAACTTTTTTTTTGGATTTTTATAGTGATGTATGATTCACATTTTTATAATTTCTTATTATTATATTTATTTCACATTTTTCTATTTTCCACATTTTTAAGATATTTTTTCTAGGGTTATTGGTAATGGGTTTTTTTATGACCATGACTCCTATTATGAAAAGGTCATGCCATGACCGTTATATTCTGATCTATATTCCTTTGGGCATGAATCTATTATGTTATTAAAATTATTATAATCTATTACACTTATTCAACTCTTATTCTCACTTAGTATTATATGTTTATATCTCCAATGTTTTCCCTTTTTGATAATCTCTTGTCACCCTTTCTTATGTTTCCGTTTCCTCTAATTATAAATATACATTTCAAGTAGTATATGTTAAATAATGGTTCTATATGAGAATATATTCATGGGAGATTTTTAAGATATTTCATGAAATAATTTTATTTTGTATCAAGTATCCAAATAAACTAAACCTTTATATCTGTTGGGGTATATTATTTTGAAAAGAAATGAATATTCAACTAAAATGATGTAATATGTATGTATGTTACACTCAGGTCACCTTAAAGATCCCATTTATATCATGGAGTTTTAGTTATAATCATTATTCAAATAAATTATCCATGGTATTATAGGTTTTGATGTGAAGTATTGAGTGCATTCTAATTAATCATACATTGGAGGTGTTACATCGTTATAATGAGTTCTCCATTTTGGCCTTCATTTTCACATTTCTATATAATCGAATGTAAGTGGTATTAAACTGTAACACCAATTTTGACACTGCATTAAGGGTCAATCCATTTAAAGATATGTTGCATCACCAATTTTTATTTTTCTTCATAATGTTATTGATTATTCCATGATTTTTGGATCTCAAATTGACCAAGAGACCTTGCGATGTGATAATACATATTCCACCATGATTCTTGTTTATTTTTCAAGATATTTTTCATAGCTATTTTCAATTTTCTAGGATATGACCAACCAAGGATTTCCTTATAAAAGGTAATTATACTCTGTCTCTCTTGATTTTTCATTTCCACACCTAAACCTCTCTAATTTTGGTGGTGTGGTTCAGGATCCCCAGTGGTCATAGAAGATTCTTCTACTAGCTTTTAATTTACAGTATTCCCTTGCACTTTTACTATGAGTATTCATATGGCATCAGTGAATAATATCTATGAAAGAAACCATTTATACTCTTATAACCCTCATCACAAGAATTTTATTGTCAATTGATCTTATGTTTTCTATTGATTTCCTTATGATATATTCACTATAAATCCTTATTTATTACAAAATAATTCCCATTTTATATTTACCCCTTGTGGTTCTATTTCCTATTTTTGATATTTAATTGTCAAATCCCTATCTTAAATACACTTATTTCCATGATTTGTAAAACACTATGATTTTATAATTTAATTTATTTAAACGTTCTTCTTGATATATTTTGATACATGCAACATTAAAATAAAATGAACCACGATACTTTTATTGAAATAAATTATTACAAATAATAATAAACACTAATACATTATGAGGCCACAATATGAATCAATATGATGAAAAGTGTGAGTGGGGTAAATTTAAAAATATATAAAAATACCAAAAACATAAAATCATTATCCTCATGGTAGTACATGAAGATTTTGACCCCCACTAAAATAATGGAAACAAGTAAAATAATTATGAATATTATATAAATGATGAGAGAAAAGTATATAAATAAAATTTAGAGAAGCATGTAAGGCTATGTATAAGAATGTAATATGAATGTCATATATATGGTTGTTAGATAAATAGCCACTATATATATATATATTAAATTTATCCTGTAGTTATACTAAAATTTTACTTTGTAATAAATTATTATAAAATCATTTAAAGGTAAAATAGAAATTTTCAATAATTTTTTTTATTTACACAATGTATTTTTAAATTAATAGTTTAAATTAATCACTACTTACAAATTAATTTACTTAAATAAGAATATTATATATTCAATTAAATAAATTTTAGTTCCATTCAAAAATGTTATTAGTAATTGAATGAGAATATAGTCATTTTGTGCTCCGAAAGTACATTTTTCAAAAACTAGTTTTTATTTCCTTTAATGAGATAATATTATAATTAATTTCTTTAAATTTTAGAAATTTTATTTCATAATATTGATATAATTTTTTAATTAAACATATCAAAATTATCTTAGGATTATTTTTTGATAATTTTCATATGTTTTTGATTTCTCAATGAATTGTGAAAAATAATGATTTTTATTGAAAAAAATCTTTTATTTTCGAGTACCTACAAAGTATCAATATATTTTAGATTAGTTTTATTGTTTAATTATTTATTTTTTTATTATAAATACTCAAATAAATTTTATTTTAATCAAAATTATTCTTGAATTTATTATATAGAAAAGTATACTTAAAAAGGCATTTTTTGTGGAAAGTCTATTTTTATCACGTTTTGTTGGTTTAATATTAAATTAAATTATTCTAATTATGGGAATTGAATTTGATAAAATTTATTAATGTTTTTAAATTATAATAAATTATACTTTTTAATAAGTTTGGCTTATTTTTTGTCAATATGAATAGTAATCGTTGAAATTTTTTTCCAGCTCAATATGGGTGAAATGGGTAAAATATGGGTTAAACTTTTGGACAAGGGTTTAAAATTTATATAAAAGTCACCATTATCCTATTTTAGAATTTTTTAGTCCATTTACACCTATTTTTAGAATATATGTCAACTTGGAGACATTTTTATTTGATTATGACATTTATATTATTTTTAATAAAATAATAAATATAAATGGTAATTCTCTTGAAATTAATATCTGTAAAAAGTTAAATAAGGATAAAAATAGGATTATTTAGGTTCTAAATGTTTATTTGATATATAAATTAATTTTTTAATCAAATAAATTTCTTTTTTATATTTAGTGATTGAATAATTAACTTAAATGATTGAAGAAATTTTAATATAGTATTTATTTAATTAATAGAAAAAATAAATGATTTTAAAAATATTAAATGTAACTATCTTTGGTTGTATTATTATGTTAAAAAAATTATTAGAAAAAATTAAAAAATTATGTATATTTTATAGTTTTATATTCAAATTTCATTACTATATTGATGACATTGAAGTCAATGTAAATGAATATTTCACGGAATGACATTAATGAAATTTTATAATAAGAAATATTTTATTAAATTATATAAAATTTATCAAAATCATATAATAATCCAAGTTAATCATATATGGTTTAAAATATCTAATGTGGTTCATTTATGGGTTACTAGTATTTTTATAGTTACATTATATACCCTCAATTAGTAAAAAATTGTGACAATGTGATAATCATCAAAAAGGTTAATAGGGAGTTAAAACAAAGATATAAGTGTAAAAAATTACCTAACCATGTACAATTTTTACTGTAGGAGACTATTTAAAGTAATAATAATCATATATTAAAAATCAATCAATTTTCCCACATGAAAATGAAATTAATTTATATTAATTTAATACTTTAAGTAATTCTAAGAATGCCCCACCCCTCAATTATAAAAGAACATTCCAATCTTTTAATTAAACAACATTGATCCATATAGATAATCAAAAATCTATAAAATTATCTTATCAAATTATCTATCATCTCATTATAGGTTTTGGTCTTCTTAAAATACCATTCTAAGGGTCCTCAAGAAGGATCTAAAGGAACCTTATCGAAGAATATATAATCGTCTTTACCGAAATTTAATGTTTATTTATTCTTATAATTATACTAAATATGTTGTAACCACAATAATATAATAACTCTAGTATCAAAAAAATACGGAGATATTGTTATGATTATGGTACAACAATTTTCTATTTTCTCATTCCTATGCAAAGCAAAAACACCATTTGTTTGTACACACAACTTACCATCTTGACATAGCAGTGTAATTAATTTTTATCACCACATTACGTGGGTGGTTATAAATTTGAAACTAATAAATATATATGATATTTGTGATATTACTTTTTATTTGTAATTAAAATATCAAACCATCTATTTTAAATTTTAATCTATTAGAAAATGATAACGTCGCTCGTGCATACGTGTGGATGACCCCCTCAATGAAGTGATGTCATTAAATATTCATTCCCATTTTCCATGGATGTAATAAGAATATATTTAATTAATTTTATATATATGATATAATAATAAATCTTTAATGTTGAATTATTATTTATCACTATTTCATTCCATCCATCGGAAAGTGAAAATAGCGTTCTTTCGTACGTACGACCTTCCGTCTCAATGAATGGTGGAATTAATTTTTATATCACTAAAATTCGTGGATGACTATAAATATTTATATAATTAATATATATGATATCATTAATATAATTCTAAATATGATGAAACGATGATAAAATTATAAAAAATTGAAAATCCGTTCTGAAACTTCCATGAAAAATGAAGCAGTTAACACCTAGAAATAACATATTTAAAAAATATTTATTAATTAATAGGTGATTAAATATTATAAGTGGATAATATATAATATTATAATTTTGTAAATTAATCTAGTATATAATTACAATAAACATAAATTTATTATAAATTAGTTCAGAGAACATTCAGTTTATGTTGAGGTTGGGGTAGGGGTTTTCTCATCTAACTTTTTTTTGTGTAACATATGTTATATTCCCAACTTTTTTCATCCATGTAGTGTATATAATATCCATTTTTTTGTTATATCATGAATATATTTTTATTCATGTTATTTAAATTTTCATTTGAATTTATTTTTTTGTGAGGATTATGATTCAAATGATACCACAATGGTAATTGATTTCATTTACAATCTCACTTTATTTTAGGATTGTGTATGTATGAATTTTCATTGAGGGAAATTATATGATAATTAGCAGATAAAACAATTTAATTTTCTTCTCCTTTTATTTTTTATGAAATTTTTAAGTAATATTATCATTTTCCTATTATACGTAATTTAAAAGATCGAAAAAATGTTTATAAAAAATCGTAATTTATTACTTCATTAGTTTAGAATATTTTTCTTCCATGTCCATGTTTTCTAAAAATGTTGTGAATATGGTTTTTAATATTACTAGGTGATTTTTAAGCAATTATTACCCATGATTGAATTTTAACAAAAAATTTTAAAAGGAATATTCATGTCATTTTCTGAATGATGTACTTTTTACTTTTTATAGAAAATGTAAAAGGGATTATTTTTAACATAAATAGAATTTACATAATTTCCCTCCATCATGAATTCCCAATGATTTGATTCTTCAATTATACTATTCCAAATTTACATTGAATGAAAATATTTTCATTAATATTATGGAAATTTTAATATTTTAATACATGATTTTAAAGTGAAAGGGGTATTTTCCTCATGAAATTTTCTATTGACCTTTTCAAGGAATTTTGAACTATGAAAACATCCATTGATGTAATCGGGGATATGATATAATGATACCATATTTATTATTTTCTATGTGATTTCTGCTTATGAATTATTGATGTTTTGAATTCCCAATTCAATACTGATAATATTTTACTTATAAATCATTTTGATAATGAATTTTATTAATCATTAAAAATATATTGAATGTATAGGAAATGCATGTAATGGGTGGGGAATGGTTATAGATAACCACTTAATGCATTGATGGGTCTCATGAGAAAAAACAACTAAGATTCCATATTATATGGGTTTTTGTTTTACGAAAATCCATTTATTACGAATGGTGTATTCCTTGAGAGACTATGATGGTAAGATTCAAGGTATCTTGGTTGAGATCATTAATGTCAGTAATTATGAATTTCCTATATTAAGAATTCAGTTTAATTTTCCATGTGTTTTTTAGGTTGATATTATAAATTGATTCTCATTGAAATAATGATTTTATTGAATAAAATTTGATTTTATTATCCACTCTTCCATGTTGATTATTCCTTACTAACTCATGATAACTTCCACTATAAGTGATCCTTGATGAGCATTTGAGCACTAACTTTATTTTATTTCCTTTCCAAAGGATGTGAATAAGGAATATTTGAATGATTATAAGGATGAATATTTTTTACTATTACAATTTTTTATATTTTATTATCAATGTAATGTCAGACTGAAGAATGTATCTATTTTTCCAATACTATTACACTATTCATTTATATGGGATGTGATCACTAGTATATAGTTCAAATGTAATAGAGTAACCAAAAAATCTAGGATACAAGTGTCGAGGTCTCTATATTTTTTATCAGATAAAGTTTAGAAGAAACAATGGGAACTAGTTTTAGAAAAAACACAGTTTTAGTAACATATCCAAATAAATACTTTGAGAATATTTCTATGTATAAAATAACATCCTAATGTTTCTAAAATATAGGGATCATGTGTTTTTCCTAGAAATGAATTCCTTTCTACATACAATAAGTTGATATGGTTTTTCCGCAGATGCATCTTGGGGTAATATCCCCAAAAAGAGTTTGTTGAATATATATCAGCTATAATTTTGGAGAACTATGAGTTTTGCCTTACTAAAAACCTCATTTGACACTCCCAGGGGATATGCATGGGTTACTTCACATTTTATCTGGGAACTATTATTTTGAATTAGAGAATAGAACCTATGGAAACCCATGAAATCCCATAGTGATATGGGATTAACCTAAAGTGTCTTTTGTTGATATTTATAAGGCTTATAAAATGTTTGAAGGAATAGATATACCTTTTATTGTTTTATTTTATGGTATTTTACCATGATTAAAGATATTTTTTGAGACATTTATGGGAATAAAACCCTTTAGTTTATTATAATTTTTATTTAAAAAAGTTATTTGAGGAAAAATACTTTAATATTTTGTGTACACGAGTATTAATTTATTGTTAACCTTTAATGTTAATAAAATAATTTATGTTGAGGTAATTAGGGCCTATTGTGACAAAAGAGTTAGTAAATTTTAGGAATATATATTATATATAACTATGGGATTAAAAAGATATTCCTTGAAAATGTTACTAATTTTATGTACACTATATTGGGAATATTATATAATTAAGTTAAATATAATTTGATAAATTAATATTTAGTCAATTTTTGGAAGCATATATTATTTTATATTGGCTTTATGGTGATTTATGATATTTCTGGAAATTATTATCCAATTTGGGGGAGTATATGGTTATGTTATATGCAATATTTGTATATAAAAACATTATATATTGATATTATTCGGAGATAATAATTAGGTTGAAATTAAAATTTTATATATGATCAAATATTTTAGTTTTTGCGAATTTTAATTTGGGTTGAAATATTTATGAGGATTCTTAATGTTATATTGATTTTTCTTTTAGAGATTAATTTATTATTTACTCACATGAAGATTTTCCCATTTAGGATAATTTGTTCGAACCATTTTAGTTCTGATGAAAACTAGTGAAACATGGAATGACTTATCATTCTTCAATGGACCTTATGATCAATTAAAAGATAATTTTAGTGCATGGGGTTCGAGAAACTCATATTCATTTTTATAGTAATTGATGGAAGTATCAATTAATAAATGCAAAACCAAATAATGAAATTATTCTAGTGAAATGGAAATAAATTATATATATACAATTTCCCATGTTCTCTATCTTAATAGAAAAAAATAACTTAATTTTTGGAAAAGTATATTAATATAAAAAAATTAATACTTTTAAATTTAATTATGGAGAATCAATGGACTTTTCCCCCATCACAAAATAATGGGGGTTTCTTTAACTTTCTAGTGGTTGTGTTCTCTATCACTCTCTTTTAGTCATTGAACATTATTTTTCTCCTCTATATCTAAATTCCAACTTATAACCAATGTTTACCTTATCTAGGAAGCTGGATACATTTTAATTCATGTAACCACTTTGTTTCCCACATCCCTTTTTCATAGGAAGTAATATTACCCCACAATATGATATGGGTTTATGCCAAAGTATATTCAAATATTGATCATTTTATGGTCGAGATAAAATTGTGGGAGAATAATTTACTTAAGGAGGTATAATATAAAAAAACCAACATTTTATAATTTATTTTTGTTAAATATTATGTTTATTAGATTTTTATACATGAATAATTAAAATAAAATTAATAATGATACATTGATTGAAATAAATTTTTATAAATGTTGATAATCACTAAAGCATTTAGAGGTTGAAATATGAAACTACATGAAAAAAAGTAAAACTGGATTAAATTAAAATAAAAATACATACCACAAATATAAAATATTTATCCTCATGGTTACCCATGAAGAGTACAACCATAAATGTAACTTTGATAAAAAGACAAGAATTAAGAATACAATAGACATGATGAGAGAAGTAAATGAATAAATTTTTGTGAATGATGTAATAATATATATATGAATATAATATGTCCATTAAATATATATAGTTATTATATATATATATATATACATTTAATACATATATATGTGAAATATTAATCCTCTGGGTAAATTTAAAATTTATTTTTTAAAAAATGATGATAAAATCACTTGAAGGTAAAATAAACATTTCTAACAAAACCGTTTTTATTTGTACAATGTATTTTTATCTAAATATATTAATTTAATCACTTTTGAAAAATTAATTTAATGAAATAATAATTATTTATATTAAATTTAATGTATTCAAATTCATTTATTTATAGTTATTATGAATGGAATGAGAATGAGGTGATTTTATGCTATAGAAGTATATTTTCTTAAAAAAAAGTTTTTATTTATTTTTATGTGATAATATTATAATTAATTTCTAGATTTTTTAGAAATTTTATTTTATAAAAATGATATTAATTTTTAATTCATAATTTTAAAATTATCTTAGGTAAACGTTTGGGAAATTTTTCAAAAAATAGATTTTTCAATGAGTAGTGAAAAATAATTTTTTTTACTCATTGTTTTTATTAAAAATTCTAATAAATGATATTAAATTAAAACATTTTACATTATTATATTATATACACATTTTTATAATTAAAATTTATTTTTTTTAGAAAATAACTTTTCACCGCGTTTCTTCGGTTTAATTTTAAATTTAATTCTAAAATATCCGTGAATTGAATTGGATAAAATCAATTAAAAATTTTAAATCATTAAAATTAATATTATTTTTTCATTTTGACATTATTTTTGTCAATATGAATTTTAACCATAGTAAATTTTTGTCACCTCGATAAGGGTAAAATAGGGAAAATGGGGTAAAAACTTTGGGATAATGATTTAAATATTCTCTAACACCGTAATTTATCCTTCTATATTGGTGAATTTAGGCAATTTACATACTTTCCTTGAACATATTTTTACGTGGTGTCATTTTTCATTAAGTGTAATCATTATATTATTTTACAAAAATAATAAATACAAACTGTCATTCTCTTTACACTAATATCTCTAAAATTTTTACACAAGGACAAGAAGTGGATTAGTTCAGTTATAAATGTATTTTTTGATATAAAAATAAATTAATTTATCAAGGTAATTTATTTTAATTTTTATGAATTGAATAATTGACTTAAATTCATACGCAACACTGCCTCAATATTTATTCAATTAATATCAAAATAAAATAAATTATTTTAAAAAAAATAAAACTAATACAATTTACATAAGTTATTAATTTCCAATAAAATAGTAGATAAATATAAATTATAAGGGATGTTTTAAATGTCTATATTCTCATTCCACAACTATCGTTATGACTATAATGTCAAAGTAATTGAATAGTTTTAGAAATTAAATTAATGATATTTTATATTAAAAAATATTTTATTAAAATATTTTAATTTCATAAAAATATTTTTCTTCTGCCAAGTGAATTATATATAATGTTACATATTAACTATGGTATATTTATGGGCCGATTTCGTTTTATGGTAACATTCCTAACCCTAAAAAATTAAAAAACCATGAAATTATGGTAATTGTCAAAAGGGCTAATGGGTTGTTAA
Organism: Viscum album; assembly: GCA_963277665.1. Lineage (NCBI taxonomy): Eukaryota > Viridiplantae > Streptophyta > Magnoliopsida > Santalales > Viscaceae > Viscum > Viscum album. Next base: position 1,945,259,303 of record OY728160.1, read on the forward strand.
CACAAAAAGATAAGGGTGAAAAAAATCACATAAATCTCCAAAGTATTATTATATTTTATAATTTCAAGCCATAATATTCTTATTTTTTAATTATATGAATTTTAATTTACTTTAATATGAAATTTTATTTATATTAATTTAATACATTATGTTATTCTAATAATTCCCCTCCCCTAATTTATAAAATGTCACCCATTTTCTATTTTATTTACACAATTTTGAGCCATATATATTGAATAAATTCTACCCAATTACCTTAAAAACATACCCATGGATGAATAATAATTAATTTCATTCTTAAAATACCATTCTAGGGGTCATTAATAGGTGACCAAAAGTAAGTAAATCGAAGAAGAGGTAATTGTATTCACCGAATCATTCATGTTTATTCCTACATCTACTTCCTATAAATTTACTCTACCAATATTAAAATAAAAAATCCATTATAATAAATATACTTATAAGTTACTATTATTAGATGACCAATTTCCATCTCTTTTCAATACTATGAAAAGTGAAAACATTGCTTGTGCGTACATATAACTTACCGTCTCCACATAGTTGTGTAATTAATTTTTATCACCACATTACATAGATTTTTATAAATGTGGAACTAATCAATATATATTATATTTATTACATTTTAAACTTTTTAATAATAATATCATTTGTACCTTCTTATCTTATAATCTGTTATAAAATGATAATGTCCCTCGTGCGTACGTGGGGGTAACTGCCTCCTCGAAGCTATGTGATTCATTTTTCATTTCCTCTTTACATGGATAAAAATAATGAAATATTTAATTAATATATATGATATATATGATATAATAATGATTCATGTAATTTGAATTAATATTTACCTTTCTTTTGTCACATCCATCGTTAAGTGAAAACAATTTTCATGTGTACATACGACATAACGTCTACATGAATGGCGTAATTAATTTTATATCTCTATATTTGAAGTATGATTATAAATAAATAAATAAATAAATAAATAAATAAATATATAATTAATATATTGGATACTATTATTATAATTCTGGACATTATAGAATTTATGATCATAGTATTAGGACCAGAACTACCGAAAGAAATCCTCTATGAAAACAAAACTGATTAACACCCAAAAAAGGAGATTTTAATTAATAATTATTAATTAATATGTGGTGAAATATTATAAGTAGATCATATAAGATATTATATGAATGCAATTTTTTTTCTATAAAATTATAATAAACATAAATTTATTATACAATATTTTATAGTTCTTTCTAAGTAATTCAATATTGAGGAAATGATTTTTTTCAACTCGCATTTGTTTTCATTATAGATATGTCATATTCCCCAATTTTGTATTTCATGTGGTGTATATACCATCAATTTTGATATTTTGTATCATGAATCCCTTTATATTAATCAAATTTACAATTTCATTTTAATTTATTTCATTCATAGGGGTTATTATTCAAATGATATAAAAGTAGAAACATATTTCTTTTATAGTCTATTTTTATTTTAGGATTCTTTATGCTTTAATTTCTATTGAGGAACACTTTATGAAAATTATTTTATAAAACCATTTAATTTTATTATCTTTTTACACATGAAAATTTCATCTAATAGTACAATTTTTCTCACTTGGGTAATTCAAAATATCATGATTTTGTTAAGAAAAATATACATTGTTCCCTCTATTTACTAAATATTTTTCATACATATCCATATTCTATAGAAATGTTTTCAAGATTATTTTTAATATTATCCTATGACTATTTAGAGTTTTATTTTCTCATGATTTATTATATCCATAATTTTTTAAATTGAATATTTTTTTTCCAACAAGGTAATTTTAATGTTTTTACCATTAATATAAAAGGAATATTTGTTTTAATATACGCGACACGAATAAAATTTCCTACTATCATAACCTCTCAAACATTTAACGATTCCTTTATAAGTTTCCAAATTTCTTTTCAAATAAGTTTTTTTTTTAATATTGTATAAAAAGTTTATATTTTTAGAATTTATTTGAATATGAAAATAGTATTTTCGTAAAAGATTTTATAGTAATATTTTATAGATCCTTTCTAATATGAAAAATTCATTGATGTTACTAAAGATATGATACAATAATTTCATCATTATTCTTTCTATGAATGGTTTATGATTATGTATTATTGATTTTATTTATTCATAATTCAATATAAGTACTATTTTACTTATAAAAATTTAGAGAATTAATTTTATTTATAATTAAAAAAATTAAGGATGCATAGGATGTGAATGTGATGAGTGGGGGAATGTTATAAATATCCCATCGATACATTGATAAGTATCACGATACAAAATAGTTGGAATTTATTAGATAGTTATTTATATTACACTTAACCAATTATTAAGAATGGAGTCTCAATTGAGTGTACATGTTGGTATGATTCATGATATATCTATTACGAGGCCTTGATCATGAATGTCTAAAATTATGTATTTCCCTTATTAAAAATTTATTTTTTATTACCATTGTGTTTTCTATGTTGATATTATCCATGGATACTGATTGAAATAAAGTGTTTAATTAGTGGAATGAGTTTTTATTCTCCACTCTACTATGTTTATTATGATTTATTTACTCCTAAATTTTTTTGATATATGTACCCCATACTGAGCATCTGAGCTCACACTTTTTTTTTAATTTCCCATTATATGTAGAAGGAATCATTGTATGAGTTCAAGGATGCATATCTTTTACTCTTACTGTATTTTATATTTTTTTTCCAATGTAATATTATATTTATGTATGTATCTAGTTTACCAATTATACTAAAATATTTTATCATTTAGGATCTTGTGCCAATATAATAAAGTAACCACATAATAAGGGCCACTAGGGGCAAGATCATTACGTGGTTCAATAGAGAAGAAGCTATCAGCAATTATAATTAATGGTTGTGGAATAGTTTTTTATGAGTGATGAGGAAACAAGGATGATTGTGCGTCATGGAAAAGAGGAGAGTACTGAGATAGTGTTTTGGGGTATCTCATTACACCCTAGAAAGTATTATCACACCCTAAAGGAATTGAGATAAAATATATTGACATTATTACCATATAGAAAATTATAGTATTATCTTTTAGAAGACACAAGGCTATTTACAACATGTTTTAAGTGAGTTTAGCCTCTAAATTTGTAGTTTGATGACTATGTTTGGAATGATGATTGGAGTAGACACAGTGTTAGGTACTGCTATTATATCATGTGAGTGATAAGGCATGGGTCCCCTTTTTTCATCTAAGAGTTTGATACTCCCCTATATATTTTGAACATAGTTCCTCCAAATTGGGAATGGGGTAGATACTTCTTTGATAATGATGAGGTACTAGTCCCCTACACACCATTGATACAATATAGTATACCGACTCATACTAGAGCCATGAATCCTTTATCCGTAGATTTATGTACTCACCCTCATACATAAGTTGTAAATCCTCAATCCATGGATTTTTATTGTACTCTGACTAATGTACACAAATCTATGACGTGTAGCTTTTATATTAAGGTTAAATACTCCCTTGACTGATACGACTACCATAAGAATGTCCAAGAGCCCAATTATGTACATAGAGAGCTGATTTGTGCATGGTTTAGTTGGTATTTTATATTCATGGGTTACTTAGGGTAAAGAAATTATTCATGGGGTTGGGATATTATTGAGTAGGACTCAGTGCCACAATATCTTTGACTTATAAGAATTTATGCATTTTTTGTGTCTTCATGTTCATATTTCTTGAGCTTCTTATCCGTCACCTTTGTGGTTTTGAGTGGATTTTCACATACTTTACTTATTATTTTTTTATTATGGGGTATCATTATGGGTTGGTATGTATACACCCCTATATGGTTATCTCCACCCCAAATATTATGCCTTTTACTGAAAAAAATAATTTTGTAGAGACTTTGGTGGATATAGTGTTTGTAGAACATGTGTATAGTTGTTTCAGGAGGTGACAATAGTATATGATGTTTGTATCAGCTGATAGTTCATGGAAGAGTTCCCTAGACATCCGTTAACTTAGGTTGGATTTTTATGGGGATGTTTGGAATGTGTTTTTTCCATTTTTAAATTATCTTTTATTCATTATTACATGTTTTGGATCTTATCATTTATCTTACGCATTTTATATTGCATTTGGTTCTTATTATCGATCATATATATATATATATATATCTTAGGTATACAGACACCCAATAATTACAAACTAATTATTTCATATTTTTCACATATATTACCAACAAATACAAACCATGAATAAAGAGGTCTAGTTTCATTGAAATATTTGACACATTAATACATCATCTTAAACATAAAACATCATCATTATTTAAAACAATAAATTTTTTTCTTAACTCCCCTAGAAACTCTTAAACTACATAGTGTACCCTGGGGAAAATATACAAGGAAAATTTTGAGATTTAAAGCATAATATGGGAATAAATATGGGAATAAATCATAACCTGATATTCAAGATGCATAACATGATATCATAATTATAATGATAATAATCATAGAAAAAAGTCATAAGGAAATGAAACGATATAATCCTAGAATCATGGAATATATAAAAGAAACATAATACATTGAATCATAAAAATAAGTTAAGGTTCACTCCTTAGACCATCATCATAAAGTGGAAAATGTCTTGTGGTGGGTTAAGTTCACTCTTTAGTTCCTTAAATATCAAATCATGGTATATAAAGATTTAACCAATGAATTGCATGTATAAATAATTCCAACCCCACCCATAAAATAATTAATATCTAACAAATTTATTCCACATGATTAAAATAAACAATAATAAAATCATAATCATAATAAAACACATAAGATTGAGGTTGGTTTAATAATTCTCATTCATGTCACAATGGAAGACTAAATAATAAGGCTTACCCAGATAATATGGAATTCAATTATGTTAAACTTTAATAATTTGAAAAAGGGACATTTCTCTTGGATATGGAGTTCCAATGTGTAAAATTTAAGAGAAGGATCTACGAGAGGAACGTATAAAAATGAACCACTTGGGTGATTCATATTGAAATAAGTTAATAATATTTTAAATATGGAATGAACTAACTATTTTCCATAAAACTAGAATAAATCAAAAGTTATTATTCATAAAATAATAATGGTTTTTTGGAATATATTCATTATTTAGAAAAAATTAGGGGGTTGATTCTTGACATGATACAAGAAATCGAAAAATTACATTAAATCAGGTTTACATTAATGTGTGAATTTCAAAGGTAACAAAAAAGTGTACAAACCATGAAATGAAAAAGGCTATTTAAAAAGGTATATATATGAGTGACATATATTCAAAAATATAATAAGTTCATTTGATGAAGATTACGTAAAAGGGAAAAAGGAAGACAATTTGTAACTGACATATAATGAGGATGGTATGGAAGATCCCTTACCTCATGTCTAAATTTTCTATGAGCATTTTCATAACATTATAAATAATTAAATTAATACCACCAAACTTATACCAAATAAAATTATTCATTATATTTAATTTTCTATGGTCTATTTATTATCTTTTGTTAGTTATTTTTTATATAGTTTCTACTTCCATCAGTTATTCAAGGTTATTTGGATAATTTCTTTATAAAACTTTTTGTTTTCTTACCATGGTCAAAGGTGTATAAAATCATTATATAGATAATTTTTTAGATTTATATCATTTTTTCAATCCATTTATCAACAAAGAATCTCAAAAAATGGACAATAATGGTTTGGGGAAATAGATAAGGACTGTTATCCCTTCAACATCAAATATCAAACCTCTTTTTGACATGTTTTAAACTTTTACACCATGTTAAACCACTTCTAACCCAATTTTCCATTACCGTGGTAACTCCAATTTCACCCATGGTAACTAATTCTAATAAAAAAATTGAAATTGAAATTATTTCATAATTTTTACATAATGATTTAATATATGGAAATAATTTTATAAAATAATAATTATACAATTTAGGAAGATTAATTTTAGTAATATTGTACATAATGCATAAAAACTATTTTTAGAAAAAGTTCATTTCAAGCTTAAAATTTAAGTGTGGGGAAAGATAATTAATGTATTTTGATTTCATGAAAATATTATTTATACTATCAATAAAATAATATTTTTGATTTTATAAAAACCAAATCAAAATTTTACAAAAACAAAATTTAATTTACCCGAATAAAAGAACATTTTTTTAAAACTAAATAACACTTACAACAAAAAATTATAAGAATATGATTTATAAGTTAAACAAATAATTTAAGAATAAATAAATTTTATTCGTTAAATAAATAATCAATTTTTATAAATTTAAAAGTCATTCATATCATTTAAAAATATAGAAAAATATAATTATGGTAAAAATGGTATTTTCACTTTTCACACAAAAAAATAAACCATTTAAAAAAATGCCAAAAATTAATCTTAAGGACATTTTCACATGATGAATCAAAAAACCGAATTATATTTATTATATTAAACATATATAAATTATATAAATGAATTTTAGATTTAATATTTTTAATAAAAATGCATTTTAAGGAATAAATATATCTATAATATTACTATATCACAAGTTATATTGTTATTAAAAAGGTAATATTATAAACATATTATGTTTTGAATTAATGATGTGGTGACCTTATTTATTATAATCTATATTAGATTATATTAAACATGTATATATTTAAAAGACATATATATATATATATATATATAATTAGGGGTCATTACATTGTGGAAATATGTTTTTGTATACAGGTGAATTAGGCGATGATATTCTATAATGTTTTTTATTCTTACTCAATGCTAGTCGTCAACCATTGGCTTAATGAAGATGGGATTTTTGTGGAACATGTGACTAAGTAATATCCTAACTACGGTCTTAGTGGGTCATGTTATGTAACTTTGAGTGTGTTTGTGTGTCTTTCTATGTGTGTGTGTGTTTAAATGTGTGTGTGTGTTAGGATTCCAAGGATGGAACAAAACTTGTTCAACAAGGTGAAAACAAATAGAAAACTGGAAAACTAGATATACAAATAATTTAAATTAAAACCATAAAAAACATTAAATGAATAAGAACATATGTACCTCACACATGGATAAGACTCTATGAAAAATTTAAATTAATATACTTGATGAATATATATTATTGGTAGCTAAAAGACTACCTCCTTAATAGTGTATTAGTGGTTTGAACCTAAATATTCCATCATATGGGTAAGTACCTCATTTATATCTATGATATCCTATTATCTAACATTTAAAATGATGAAGGAGGAATAGAGTGTGGAAAACCGAAATTATATAACACAAACAACCCATCTCTATCGGCTTGTCTAATTCATAAAATCCCTCATGGATTCTGTGCGATTCCATTTCATTTAATCATGTGTTTCAAAATTCAGAATTAAATGAAATTTTTTTATAATGGATTATAAACCTTAAACCATGAACACAACTATTAATTTCCTTGATTAATAATTTTTTTAATTATAGTTTATATAGAATAGTAACTGACTGTAAATATATATCATTATACTAATAGATGTATAAAATCCTTATAATTTAGAATATTTTATATGATAAAACATGTACAGTTGATTACATGATAACTTATTTCATGGATTATGATACACCCATGTCATAAAATATGATATATCCAAATACACATCTAATGTGTTAGGATTCAGAGTATATCTCCATCAATCTACCACTTGAACTAAATCCTTATAGAATTTGTGCGTTTTCAACTTATATATTATCATATAAAATAACTTATGTAATAAAATAAGAAACTTCTTATAGATATTTTACAAATACCCTTTGAATATATTTCATCAATTTCTTCTTGTATCACATCATATTAAATGAATTTTGAATGCACATTTAAAACTCATTTGGACATAGTTTAAAAACTTTTAGAGCCACTCTCTATGTAAAAATAAATCCCTATTCATACAACCACTATGTGTGACCCCATATGCCATGAAAAATTGAAAAAACTATGAATTACCAAATCTATAAATTTAATTAAATATTAGCCTCTAACAAGGAATCAATGTTACTAATTCTACAAATGTATTTGTCATGATCTCCATCAAGCACATGTATATCTATACATGTGTCCACAACCTTCATTTTATATAAGAGTTAGTTTTCATATGATCCATTTTTCTAGAACATCAACCATACATGGGATTCAATGTACTTCAATCTTATATAGCCTGCTCACATGTTCATGATTCTCCAAGGATAGACTAACCAGGTTGATGAATTCATCACATGTTATTCATCCTCATAGATGAGCACATCACAAGACCTTCATTATATATATTAACAAATCATATTTTTAGTCTATGTATGACCATAAACATACTTATTATATCTCAATCAATGGCCCATATATCATACTCATCATACAAGAGGACAAATTCCATCTTGGTTATGTTCCAGCTGACGATATTATAAAAAACATACTCAACTGATCATTGATTGGCTAAGCCAAAAGGATATCATAAGAAAGGTATGAATTTATGATGGATCTATTTAAAGGTATATTTCCCCCATCAGGTGTGAAGAAATCTAAATATGAAACACGAATCCCTAATATAACAATGATATAGGGTATCATACACCATGCGGTATACATTTGGGAGATTATAAAGCATACAAAACTTGTTTTGTGACTCATGAGCATATTTTATATCTCTATATTAAATCATACTCACACTAACAAAAATATTAAATCATATCCTATAATACCCGTTGATGTATATTAACTAAAAATAACATGAATTCAGACATTGAGAGGTTAACTATCTATTCAATTCAGGAAATATTCATAACCAATGTGAAGGGAGATAATATAGAGCCTAAATTTTTCATAAAAAGATACGGTTTTATATTCTAAAAATAATTTATGAATATTAATAAAATCATAAAGAAGTGCCTGTACAATCATATAACAAATGACGGATTGCAATATTAGCCTTATTTTTACTTTACTTTTTGGGTTTTTATAAATTCATTTCATTACTATGTAAATCTTTCCACATCTATATGTGACCACCTAACAAAACCCTCCCACTAAATATCTTTATTTAATAACATATATGACGTAAGATAGTTTAAATATTTAAAAGAATTAAGAATCACATTCTTAATTTTTACATCTATGAAAAAATTTCAAACTCATTTAATTCACAAAATTAAATGTTATGATGTAAGAAACTTCAGTATTATACTATGAACTCTTTCAAAGTTCATCAACATTATTATTACTGGAACTCTTTCAACAAAATAATTTTTTTTAAAATAATTATTTTAATAATATTTAACTCTTTTTTTTATTATCCAACACATCCTAAACTCTTTTGGGATATAAAGAATAATTCACTTTCTTATTGTAACTAAATTTAATTCTTTACATTTCACTTTACTGTTATACAGTAAACTCTTTTAAGTTATCATGTGAAAATCACTTTTAGTTTTGACTCATGAAACCTTTTAATTGATAACTTTTAAATTTACATAGTCCATACATACACTCATTAGCCTCTAATTCATTTTATTCTCTTCATAATATATTTTTAATATTTGAGAAATGCATTGTGTTTCGAAAATCACACTAATTTATTTTAGTGGTAATATTCAATAAATAAACCATTTTATCAATAAAATATACGTAATTATATTCACATGAATAATTTTAATTAATATAATTATATTATTGAAAATATTTCACTTGTAATGGTGAAATTATGTCGCTCATATTCTATCAAATATCTTGATAAACACATCTTTACTAATTAAAACAATTTTTATCCTATATATACTTCTAAATATTGTTTTATAATCCAATGAATCATACACCATGAGAATTGATTATATCATCTAATATTTTTTATAACAACTATTTTTAGTAAATATTTTATATTATCAAATAAGTCATGAAAGTTAAAAGCATAAACTGTTTATTTAGATCCATAAGAGTTTAATATATTCCATTGTGTTCAGATATTTGATGTAGATACTCTTTTCTCCACTGTATGAATGAAAACTACAAGTTTGATAAATTATACCCTTATATTTTCAAATCTTTTATATCATAAACACTTGTAAAACATACAATTCGCACAATATACCTTTTAAAACCAATGAGTTGATTTCCATAACACTAGTTCATACATAGAAATTCAATATAGTTTCTTAAAACAATTCAAATATTCTATAAAATTCCATTTTACAGATCTTGACCCTTCCTCTCAAATTACACCATTAGGATTAAATGACCTCAACTGGATACTGTAAGAAATATTTTTTAACTTTACACCACAATTTTCTTATTTCAGTTTGAACTTTTACCCTAGTTTACAATCAAAACATGGACATCACATATCCTCATTCAATTATCCTCAACAATTTTAGAAAATTGTCTAAAAATTTCATGAATTCATTCACATTTCCAATTTTTTTTGAAATGATACTAAAATGAATTCAATATCCAATAGAAGATTTAATGAAAATCTATATTCTCTCCAAGTCATTAATATATTAAATCATATTGAATATATGAGAGTATAATAATGTTCCTTTATACATAATGTCTCTAATTCCATTAAAACCATATGTGAAACATTTTTTACATATCATTGGAATCTAGATTCATGTGTTGAATACTTTCAATAGTTGGTTTCTCAAGAATGGTTTTCTATCACACCTATAAGTTTCTATTATAAATTAGTATCATTTGTTATGTTTTATACTAGAATAAAAATTTATATATATTAATCCCTTTTTTCTTAATGTTAACTTCAAACCCTTTTTTGATGATAATGATTCCATTATTTATGAAATAGTTATTTGTATCATATGAGTATCATGTTTTAATTTCATTTAATAATTTCATTATTAATGGATTCCCACTAAAACTATTTACACTTTTAAACAAATCATATAAATTTGTGGCCCATAAGCAATATTTCTCTAATAAATGTCCCTGATTTGGTGTAAACCTCACCACTTAGATATTCTGGTAGACCATTTTACCAATCATATCATATATTACTCTTGGATGGTTGATGATGCAACTCTTTATTCAATCCATCATATAGATAAAATAAACACCATTCCTATGGAATCCTTCTTTATAGATTTCCATTTAAGAGTAACCAATGGAAAACACTAATCAAAAGACACCCAAGTCTTAAGGTCACTACAATAATTTAGTTCTATACATAAAAAAACATGGGAACCTTGATTTTACATGAACCTACATGATTGGATGGTCATGGTTGTGAAAAGTGTTTGATTAGAAATGAATCTACCACTTAGTATTTTAAGGGGATTTAATCTCACCGCCTCATCTCATGTTATTAAAATTACTTGTATGTATACTTTTAATTATTTAGTTAGTAATCTTATTCATTTCACCATATAAAAATAATTAAACCATATTTATGTGTAACTCTCTACACAAAAAATATCTCATGTTCTAAACCCAAATTGAAAAAAACAATATTCATATATATCCTATTGCATCCTATGAATACAGTATATGAAAACCTTTCATGTGAATTATTAGAATCATGTAAAATCAAAAATACCCATATTATTAAGCTTAGAGTGATATATTTCTAACCCTTAATTTTCTTGAAAGTGTATAAACCTCAAGTCCAGTGAGTAGTCCATCCCCAATTCCCTCCACCCAAGGATACTTCACTCAAGAGAGACCAAAATACCAACAATATTATAAAACCTAATATTTATAAACTATAATTATATTTTTGTTAATTCAAGCTTATAACCTAACGCAACACAAATTCATAGTACAAGAAAACTAAATCAATTGTCATACATAGAATATACTTTCTTATATACCTGTATGATAATTTATAGAGTCATATTGATGCTTTAAACTAAAACATACATCTTGTAACGTCCCAGTCTAGCTTATCCTCAAACCGGTAGCCATTCCGGTTTCCACATGACCTCAAGTGCATCTACACATATTCCAGAGGATACCAAATAGTAGCAAGGGTCTTTGGATAGTTAGTGGGTATACTATACACTAATATTTAGAGTGCACGGCAGAAATAGATAAAAAACTCAAAAAACAAGAGAAGCATGTAAAACAATATTCAACAGGATAAATAAAATGGCCAATGCCAGTTTATACAATACATGTATGTCAAGGAGATATATATCAGAAAGCATTAAGAAAAACAACATTATTTACATTACAATACAAGAATAAATAAAGGACACAATCCATAAGGGTGATCTCCATGTGCTTCCTGAACTCCCTCTTGGTCCTTTGAACCTAACTCCCAAGTATACGTAGCATCCACTGGAAAAGGTCCACATTCCAAAAAACAAGAAAGTCTACATGGGTACCCCAGTGCAATATTTTCTTGAATGAGGTGTGAGATATACATCTCAGCAAGCTAGAACCACCGGTTTTCTAGTTCAATATAGACAATGCAATATAACAAATGATGTGCATATATAACAAGGTAATAAACTAACTGAATAAATAACCAGAAACCCATACAGGTTTCTAAGGGACACTTGACAACGATACCTGCTTCGTCCCATGGTCGAAATAAGAGTATGCTCAAGAATCAAATAATCATATTTATCATACATAAATACCTTTCAATACATTACCCTTTATTCTCCATTTAATCATTTATTATCTCAAAGGTTCCCATGGTATCTCGAACCTCAATACCAACATCAGCTCATTCTAGAACTATTAATCATTATCAATCATTCATTATTTAATCACATTCAACTTGATCATGATTCATATATGTCCTTGATAACATAATTCGTTCATTTAATATACTGTTAGTGTAGAACACAATGTCTATAACCTAAAACCCGATTAGTATATTTATAAAATTGGTTTTAGAACTCCATGTCTAAAACCTCTTTCTCTTTCAGTGTAGATCTTCATGTCTAACACCCTTACATATAAGCACCTAGACAACTTCTGGGGGGGAACATCAGTTACATGTTCCATCTTCTACATTGTTCTAGGATTTCATTCTAGGCACCACATTCTCATTCATTTACATTATTTTATAATTAATGCGGAGGAATGCCATGCCCAATTATCAACTTCTAAATTGGACTATGATTCCATACCTAGCACCACATTCCCATTCATTTACATAAATTGATAACTATTGGGGAGGAACAACATGTCCAATTACTAACGTCTACAATGGTCTAGGATTCCATATCTAGCACCACATTCTCATTAAATTACATAATTTGATAACTCAAAAGAATAATACAAATTATCCCATTACTAATCCAATTATTAGTAAAACATTTCAAAAGACATTAGTTAAATCAACAATTAAATAATCACATAAAAAATTAATTAATTCGTATATTAATTAATCAATCAACACTATTCTCATTCAATAATTAAATCTTCACAATTAATTATCTGAAATATTAATTCAAATAACATAATTAATACACGATTAATTATCTCGTTTTATTCAAAGATTTATATCACAATTAATCCATCGATTAATTATCTCAATTATCGAATTAAATATATTATAATTAATCCCCAGATTAATTATCTATATTTCAAGTTCAAGCACATAATTAATTGAAAACTAATTATTTCATTCTAAATATCATCTTCCTATAATTATGATTTTACAATTAATTATACAAATCAAATATCAACTTATCATAATTAATTCTCACAATTAATTATCTTTAATAAACATCATGGAACATAATTAATTCACCATTAATTATCTTACATAGTCAAACATCATCTCATAAATAATTTTCCCCAATTAATTATCTTAACATATCCAATTGAATATATTAATTACAATTCTCAAGGTTCATAATTAATTCACAGATTAATTATCTTAACATAATGAATTAAAAACTCATAATTAATTCCTCGATTAATTATCTCAATTTATCCCCCCCAATAATCATAATTTCCACTTAACCCAAGAGTGTCAACAAAAAAAAGAAGAAATAGTAATTCACATAACCGTAAGCTAAACAGACATGTCACTTTAAACATTATGTTTTTAGCATTAAGGTAGCACACCTCAGTTAGAGGGGTTTTTATTACAAAACAAGATTTTGTAATCTCAAAAATAATATGAAAATTTCTACAATATTGCAGTAAACATTTTCAAAAGTAGTAGATTAACAAAAACTACATTTTTACTAAATAAAATCAATGTTGAGGAGCCAACCTCAAGGAATTAGCTGAGCCAATGCTTTCTATCTTAAAGCACAAACTTCTCACATACACACACCTCCAAAAAAAGCATGTAGACACTCAGAATTCATCGTTGCACCCAAATCTGATGACAGTGAAACAAATCGAGACAAACCACCATGACTTCAACAATGGCTGTAAAACTATAGACCAACGGGTCCTGAGAAATGATCGGCACCACCTAGAATCCGAAGAAGGGAAGAAACCAAAATAACCCTGGGCCTTAGGTTTTTGGCCGAATGGAGATAGGGTGGAGAAAATATGAAATGGTCATTAAGAAGAATGAAACAGGTGGAGGAATTACCTCGAAGAGATAGACATCTCCGGTGGAGGACCCACCGTCATGCGACATGCAGAGAGGGAGTTGAGTTGGGGAGTGGTGCACCTCAACATGGGAGAATGAGGGGAGGGGGTCGTTCCTCACCCTCTCCCACTTATAACCCAAATTATTTTTATAATAATTAATACAATAATAATAATAATACCCATATTATTATTATCATTTTAATATAAACTATTATTTGATAAACCCCATAACTCCCCCATTACACCTCACTTAATTAAATTCCTCTCCAAAAAATTTAATTAAATAAAAATTCCTCCTTAAATAATTTAATTAAATTCCCTTCGGCAAATTTAATTAATACAACTCCAAATAATTTTTATTTAATTAATGTCTTCCATCCTCTAATTTAATTATATAATTTTCCCCAATTTTCATTAAATAATTAAATTCATCATATCCATGAATTTAATTACGTAAAACCCAAACTCCATATTTATTCCTCATTTAATTAAATTCCATTAACCTAGATATAATTAAATAAAACTCTAATTCATTATCATTTAATTAAATTCTCCCACATTAATTTTATTAAATGAAACCCTACTTTGTATCAATTAATTAAATTAATTTTTAACAATGAATTTAATTAATTAAAAATCCCTCTATCACAATATTTAGTTAAATCCCTCACAGATGGGAATTTAATTAAATAAATTAACCCAAAACTAGGTAAGATGCTTGGTTTGTCTCGCACGGTCTAGAAAACCAAGCAACAACAATGCGGTACCTTTGTTCTAAGGAACATACTTTGCACAATTTTCCCACATGTTATTCCTAACCATGCATAGACTGTGCAAGCACCTATGTCTCACCATTAGCAAGTTTCATGGTTTGACCCACATGGTTTGACCAACTATGGTCATCCCATGCGAATGCCACTACCAGGTTCGGTGCTCCGGAAACCCATGGAACCACCCACAAAACTCCTCAAAACATTACCCAATCCTATTGTAAACAGTTTTAAACGGTCCAAACTCACAAAACATCATCATGAATCTTGTATTTAAGACCTACCCATCCAAGAAATGATAAAGTTGAAAAAATTTAGTATTTTTACCCAGTACAAAAACACTTGACTTTAAAATTTACCCACCTTAATAACATGTCATCCCTTAGATGATAATGAGAACTAATACTAAATTAACCAACCCACCAAGGTAATAAAGTCTCATTTGAACAATTAAATTTTATTTTTAAACACCAAACACACCTTTAACCAAATCACAAGACCAATGAATTAAATTTTTTTAACCAGATCCAAAGCTTTGAATCCAAACCAAAACATCAAAACATCACATAACCAAGCCCACCAAAATAGATACATGATCCTACCATCGTCTCCCCAATTTATATTTCCAACAAAAAACCTACAGTGACCATTATCTCAGTGACAAGCCTTTAAAAGGATTCCATCACTAACCACCACTAACTAAAGTCCTCACTTGACTTTTAGTGACCTCTCCAAGTCAATCCATATCATGCTTACCTTAAAAATATTTTTTCCCCATGAAAAAAGTGTAACCCAAATAACCACACATACCACATACAACTCAATTAACAACCACTTATTTAGTCCAATAACTTCTAAAACATTTGAACTACATATAATCGGTGCTATCTCAGTGCCTCCAAGATGAGGTCAAGATAGGGGACTTTCTCATCTCATTAAAAAGGGAAAACCATGGGTTAACCCAGGTCACTAAAAGATCTGTTGAACTATCACCAATCTACTCTTTACAGAAAGTCTTGGCTTCTCCGGGTCACGTGTCACCATCCAAACCATAACACATGCATCCCCAAGGAATCCTTGTGCCCTCAAATATTACAACTATAATTATTTGAAAAACATGCTGATGTGACATTACCGACCTTAAGAGTTTCCAAGTCATAAAAGAAAACATCCGTCATTCACAAGTGCACATATTTAGAAACACCTTAAACCCATGTGTGATGTTCCATGAACCACGATCTCCACATCAACAAATCGTATGAAAGTTGCACCTTGAACCTATCGACATGTCAAAACACCCGAGTCCCAAAAGATATAGTAAGGGAAATGGAACTATAATGGCTCCAACATGAAAAGATCACAGTGGAACAAAGAATCTCAAGCTCTAAGGGTGCAGCCTAACATAGTCTAGTCCTTTACAATGAATACACGTCAACCTTATCTGTTTGTTACAGAAAATATAAATCACTAGGCTCAAAAGTACCCGTTTCATTTTAGGCATCTCATTGAATGCATTTCAACCTATAATCTTTGAAATAATTTTATCAAATCCAAAATTACTATTCAACAACAAAGAAATGGGTATTCAAACAACGCTCCTTGGAAAAAATAGTCAAGCCATAATAAAATTCTTCTTAAACATTTATCATTTTGTTTCATTTAATTTTTAAACAGAGAATTTTCTATTTAAATTATTTTTAATCAGAAGGAAGCCTCTGAGGGTCCCATTTAATTCAAAACATATAGGTTCTTCAAAAAGCAACACTATAATAGTCCTTTCCAATAAAAACTCAATGGTTGTACTTTTTTAACCATTTTAGAACACACTATGGTTATACTAGGCTCAATCACATGGGTGGACATCTACTAATCGATAAGGCACCCATACACCGTACCACAAGAATTTGGCTCCCATTTATCACAATTAATTTCTATTTAACATTTTGTAACATTAGAATCCACTTTTTCAATAATTTTAATACAGGGGTTACCCTTTTCCATGTTATAAAGAACCCATATAACTTACAACCGAAATTGGATCCTGTTGAAGATGTATTCAATCAAAATATTTTTATACTCATGAAACCATTTACACATCAATGATATTCTAGCATGTTATCATTGCCAATAATACAACAACATGTTATAACAAAAAAGCATTGAACTACATCAAAACATGATAATAACAAAGAAGGTATGGCATATAAACACCCAAACATATTATATCTATCACCTAAGCATGCTATCTAATGGGGCATTCTAATGAAAATCTAAACATATAATTCTACCCAAGGAACACGATCAAAATTAGATGGCACTCTAATAATGAAACTATATGGAATATGATATACATGGAATCTGAATCTATATGTGCCTAATATGATGCATGTAAAGCAATTTCCATTCCATATTAGGAAAAGGAAAATATTCAAAATTCTCAAAATCAATAAGCGGTGGAAAATAAATTAGCCACTCAAGGTGAAATCATATCAACTGTAACCTAAAATAGTATGAACATCAATTCCCATCCATGGCCACATGGTCATTCCCCATACATGGGGTTATTAGTCCCAATCATGGCTATTAACTGAGCACCAACACTTTTCGAGTCTCCTGTCTAACAACCCAAAACCAAAAGAAAAAGAAGAAAAAAAGAAATCAAGAACCTTTGATACCACTTTGTAACGTCTTGACCTAGCTTATTCATGAACAAGTAGCAGGACCAGTCCCCGCTTGATCTCAAGCACGTCTCCCCATACACTAGAGGCTGTTGACTAGAAGTGAGGGTCTATGGATAGTTAGTGGGGTGTCTATACCCTCATATTCAGAGTACACAGTGGAAATAGATAAGAAACTAAATAAAAAAGAGAAAGCATATAAAACAATACGCAACTTGATAATGAAAATGGCCAATGCCAATTTATAAAATTCATGCATGTCATGGTGATGCATATTGGAAAGCAGTGAAAAAAACAACATGCTTTACATTGCAATATAGAAATAAAGAAAGGACTAAAGCCCCAAGGGAGATATCCACAAGCATGCTAAACTCCTACTAAATCCTTTTCTCCTAACTCCCAAGTACACGTAACATCCATAGGAAAAGGTCCACAGTCCTGAAAACATGAAAGTCTACTCGGGTACCCCATGGTAATGGAGGCCTGAATAGAGTGTGAGATATACATCTCAGTAGGCCAAGACCACCAGGTTTCTAGCTCAATATATACTATTCATTATAATGAATGATGTGAATATATAACAATGTAATAACATAACTAAATAAATGACCAACAACATGTCCAGGTTCCAACGGGACACCTGACGGCAATACCTGCTTCTGCCCATGGCTGAAATAAGAGTCTGCTCAAGAATCATAGAAGTATATTTATCAAATATAAATAACTTTCAACACTTTACCATTTATTCTCTATTTAATAATTTATATTCTCTAAGGTTCTCATGGTATCTCATACCTCAATACCAACTTCGTCTCATGCCGAATCTATTAATCATTCTCAATCTTTCTTTATTTAATCACATTCAACTCGATCACGATTCATATCTCTCATTCATTACATAATTCATCCATTTAATATAATATTGGATTATAACTCCATGTCTAGAACCTAAAAAACCGATTCATATATTTATGCTATTGGTGTTAGAACTCCATGTCTAACACCTATTTCTCTTTCAGTGTAGATCTTCATGTCTAACACCATTACATCTAAGCACTAAGATAATTATTGTTGAGGAACATCATGTCCTAGTCCCAAAATCTACAATGGTCAAGGATTACATACCTAGCACAACATTTTCATTCAATTAAATTATTTGATAACACACAATAATAAGCCACATTATCCCATTACTAATCCAATAATTAGTTAAACATTTCTAAGGCCATTAGTTAACTCAACAATTAACTAATCTCAAAACCCATTAATTATTTCATAAATTTATTATTAAATAAATGCAATTTTTATTAGAAAATTAAATATTCATAATTAATTATCCAAAATATTACATCAAGAGCACATAATTAATACACCATTAATTATCTCATTTTATTCAAAGCCTAATATCATAATTAATCCACCAATTAATTATTTCAATTATCTAATTCAATATCTTATAATTAATCCCCTAATTAATTATCAATATTTCAAGGGCATGAAAATAATTAATTCAGAAATATTTATTCCTTTATAAATATCATATTTCCATAATTATTCATTCAAAATTAATTATCCAAATCAAATATCAACTTATCATAATTAATTATCACAATTAATTATCTTTAATCAACATCACGACACATAATTAATTCACCATTAATAATATGACATATACAAACATCATCTCATAGTTAATTTTCCCAATTAATTATCTTAACATAACCAATTCAATATCTCAATTACAAGTCTTGTGTTTCAAAATTAATTCATAAATTAATTATCTTAAATTATTAAATTAAAAATTCATAATTAACTTCCCGATTAATTATATGAACTTATACAACCCCATACTCCTAAATTCCACTAAATCCAAGTGTGTCAAATTTATAAGAAATAGTAATTCACATAACTGAAAGCTAAAAGAACATGTCACATTGAAAATTATGATTTTAGCATGAAGGCAGCACACCTCCATTAGAGGGGTCTTATTAAAAAATGTGATTTTTTAATCTAACAAATAATAATAAATTTTCTCCAATATTGTATTCAACTTTATCAAAAATAGTAGAATAAAAAAACTACATTTTTACCAATTAAAATCAATGTTGAGGATAGTTCCTCAAGGAATTGGAAGAACCAATGCATTCTAACATAAAATGCAAACTGCTCACACACATGCACCTCCATAAATGCATTCACACACTCGAAATTCACCGTTTCACCCAAATATTATGGAGGTGAACCAAATATAGACAAACTATCATGCCTTCAGGAATAGTTGTTGAAATATGGAGGAATGGGTCGTAAGACATAATCTGAACCACCTAGAATCGGAAGAAGGGATGAAACTGAATTAGACTTGGGCCTTAGGTTTACTGTCTGATGGATACTAGGCAAAGAAGAGCTGAAATGGCCTATGTGAAGAACAAAACATGGGGATCAGGACATACCTAGACGAGACAGATTGGTTTTATGAAAGAACCACCCCGATCTGGCTCACAGAGAGGGAGACGAGTTTAGGGGTGGTGTGCCACACCATGGGAGAACGAGGGAAGGGAGTCACGCCTCACCCAATTTTTTACCTCCCTCTTATAACCCCAATTAGTTTTATAATAATTAATATAATAATAATAATAATAATAACCACAATCATGTTATTATTATCAATTTAATTTAAATTTTTTTTTGATAAACCCCATAACACCCCCATAACACCTCATTTAATTAAATTCCTCTCCAATGAATGTATTTAAATAAAAACACCTCTTTTATTAATTTAATTATATTTACTTAAATGAATTTAATTAACACAACTCCTACTATTCGTTATCTAATTAAAGTCTTCAAACCTCAAATTTAATTGATTAATTTTCCCCAATTTTCCTTAAACAATTAAGTTCATCTTATACTTGAATTTAATTGGGCAAAACCCTACTCTATATTTATTCCCCATTTAATTAAATTATATTGACACAGATTTAATTAAACAAAACTCCAACTCATTATCATTTAATAAAATTCTCTCACATTAATTTAATTAAATGAAACACCATTTTTCATCAATTAATTAAATTAGTTTTTTAATAATGAATATAATTAATTAAAAACCCCTATATAATGACATTTAATTAAATCCCTCACAACCGGGAATTTAATTAAATAAATTAACCCAAAACCCAAAACTAGGTATGCTCCATGGTTTTTCTCACACGATCTTAAAAACTGTATGCCAAATATATGGGACCTTCTGTCTAAGGAACCTACTTCACACTGTTTGTCCCACACAGTTTTCATAACTGTGTATAGACCATGCGAGCGCCTCTGTCTCACCTTTAGCAAGTTGGATAGTTTTACCTATATTGTTTAACCAACTGTGCTTAACCCATTCCAGCACCACTACCAGGTTAGGTGCTCCGAAAACTCATTGAGCCACCAGTAAAACTCTTCGAACCTTTACCCAAGCCTATTATCAACACTTTAAAATGGTCCAAACTCATGAAACATCAACCCAAAGCGTAGTTTAAAGAGAAACTCATCCAACAAACAAAAAACCCCAAAAAGTTTGTATTTTAACCCAGTTCATAAGCATGGGACATTACACTTCCTTCGATATTATAAAAAATTTATATCTCTAAATAAAGAATAGAATATAACAAATAAATAATCGATTCATATATTTAAACCTGAGATTGACTATTTTTGATCAATTTATAAATCATATAATTGTAATCAATTTATAATTTATCTATTTTTTATATCCATTCAAAAACTAAATAAATATAATATTTTTATATTTTTTACAATAGTAACTCCTTTACATTCTTTATTATATGAAATCTTAATTAAAAACCTGATAGTAAATTAAATATAAAAATTTTATTTTAAAATTCAATTTTGAATAAACATTACCTAATTTAAATATCAGATATTTAATATTATTTAAACATAGATCACATCATTTATACAAAATTATTTTGATATGTTTGAAATATTAGCTCAAATAATATAATTTTAATTAAAAAATTTCATATTAAAAAATTTAAAACAACTTCATAATGATAAATTTGAACACTTATATATTTATTCTTTATTCTTGTAATTTATAAATGTTATATGAAAAACACTTATAATTTCCATATAAACATTAAATATTTGATATATAATTCATTTGAAATAGTTTTAATAATGTATTTACTATAAGAATTTGATATTCTAGATATTTTTTTATTAAATACTTTAAAAACACATTAAAAATATTAATAAAAAATTTATAATTACATAATTTTTATATATTTTATAAAATAAATAAATATCTCAAAAAACATTTTTATATGATTTATAAATAATTTATCAACCATATATTTGAATCCATAATTGATATTTATAAAAAAAAATTAACATATATCATTTTTATGATATTTCCATATCGTAAGAGGTGTATCTCTATGTGTAATATGGATCTACGAGTGATATGTGTAATATAATTCTTATACTTGTAAAATATACTCTATGAAATAAGTTAACACAACTTATGATATGTTCCATGTGATATTTATTTAGAAGAGGTGTCTCATGTAAGAGTAATATCATGAGTTTAGGATAAAAGGATTACAAAAGATTGTTGGATTTGGTGTCATGGGACCAACTATTTTTACTTTGATTAAATGTATATTTGATATATTTAATATTAATAAAACATGTTATTACATATTGTTAATTGTTCTAGATGACTCTAATTTAATAATATCCTGAAGTACAGGTCGCATTGATATGGTCATAACAGTTCTCTGGTATGATAAGAACCTTGAAGTGTTATGATGATATTCTTAAATAATTTTATATGGTTGGATAATATATTATGAAGGTACTCGTAGTGCATGGACTATAAGGAGTGAGTAATCATCAATGGATGAAGAATATTCTAAATAATTTCACAATTGGTAATCTCTAGGTTGAGAGATTATGAGAATAGACCCACCCGAATGAATTCTGCATGTTTTGGATTCATTAGGTATTCCTATATGTGAGCATATTTAATGGTACGTAGACATTAAGATTATCATTAATGCATTTCATGAAACACGACCCTAGATTTTCGAATGAAATTCATGATGACATATGTTCACTATGAGGTAGGGTATGTTGGGTGTGTCACAATTGACATGTCATTAAAGGATAAGTCAGGGAATGATTTTTCCATTTTGTATTTATGGAAGTTAATATTTCATCACTTTGATTTGAAAATAACTATCTCTCGAAATTCCATGCTCATGGTGTAACTACATATTTATTTTAGATAATCTAATAAAGATGTATCAAAAATATAGAATGGTGACCCTAATGTGTAGCCTTTTAGATGGGATATTTAGACAAATGTATTATTTTACACAATAATAATTCATATGTGGTTTTTTCCAAATTGATATTTACTTGTTTCTATTGCATACCCTATGTAGTTTCTATAGAATAATCTTGGAATTTAGGAAGTCCCACCTAATGCTGATAAGAACGAACCCTATAGGGTCACACGCTTATTATTTCCAGAGATCTTGATTATATTCTATATGAATTTAATTAATTGAATAAATATTATTCTGAAGATGAAGGGATAATTTATTCATGTTTTATAAATTTCAAATATTTATTGATTAATTAAATATTTCTTTGAGAATTAAACAAATTCTAGTGTAGTTTTAACAGACCAAAATATTGTTTGATAAAATATATTAATTAATAAGCCGGATATATAATATTTTTCATTTTACAAGTTGGGGAGCACCAAAAAATATTATTATTATTATTATTATTATTATTTTGTGATAAGAGGTTTATTAATAATTATAATATTATTTAATGGATGATGTGTAATTAAAAAATTATTTAAACCTAAACCTTATTTCTATAAATATATGGTTAAGTATATTTTTTGGATAATTTAAAATCAATCGGTGTAATTAAAATTGATAATTTTTACACACGAAGAATTATATATGGACTCCCCCTTATCTCTCCCTCTCAAATAAAATAAATACATAGATATTCCTTTAAGAGAAAAGGATGATCAATCAATACAAACAATGTAAGATAATTGATTCATTGTGCTACCACTAGAAAATTTATTTTAATTTTTTATAGATCAAAGGAGCACATTTGGATCACTGCTAAATGGATTCTATCCATAGATCCTCCCAAAAAAATGGAGGAAATCTGAAAGAGTGTTTTTTTATAATCAACATCATCAATGAAGAATGATCTTAATCCTAGGTATTCATTTTGTCTGTTATTAAATAAATTAATTATAATTTTTTTGTGAAATATCCTCACTAAAAGTTTTGGGAATAGAAATAATGAAATAAATTTTCATATATCTACCATCACCTAATGCTTCAACCATACCCAGAACCAAAAAAGTGGCATCAAAATGGTTACAGTTATATTTATAATTACATATATGATTTTTTATTCCTAGGAAATCATTATTAGAATTTTCATTTCATATAATTGATTCATTAATTAGTTTTAAATTAACATTTTATAGAAATATTAATCAAGATCATTTAGTGTTTAATTTTATTAACGGTTTAATAATAGATGAATAATGACTGGAGATTCCATCCAGAACTACCATGTTTTGGTAGGTAAGACATGGTTACAAAAAATGTACTCAGAAGTAGACACTATGTTCTGTAGTGCACTTCACTTGTCCATGTCACTGGATACATGGCATGCTACGTAGTTATTAAACACAGTTTACCCTGCATATTGATAGGAAAAGCTGGCACATGGTTATTAAATTACACAGTAGGTATTAAGGTACACATTGTGTAGTCTACATGGGGTAGTGTCCTAAATCACACAATTCATGTGGTAATTATACATGGATAAAGAAATTGAGAATGACAACCTAGATAATTTATGATATACACAATGTGTATGTGGTGTAAAAGATGTGTAGTTCATCGATTCCCACATCCACTATACACACCAAGTTATCCAAACACATGGAATTATTGATACATGGTGTGTATATGGACTCCACACGTCGTATAGTATCTCACTCGAGAACACATAGAGTCATTTGTAGAGATTCATGGGAATATATAATTTTGACAGCACATCATATAGCTGGAATTTAAATACTATGTTATGCGCTGAGATACACACTTAAGACCTAGAAAAGTATCTCGAGCACATGAAAAGTAGATACACAATGTGTAGCAAATATGTACATGTAGTGTAGTCTTATTGAGTCAACACACCAAAGCACCAAGTGTGCGAACAAAATACACACAACCAAGGTACACAGCGTAAATGGATAGTACAAACAGTGTAGTCTACAAATTAATGAAAAAATTAATCTATAATAAATTGAAAATTGAATCATTAAAAACTTTTTTATTTGATTGACACTTTCTGTTTTTCACAATTTAACAATGGTTTTAATGAATTTCAAATGCTCAATTAAATTTTTGTAATAAATCTAAAAATATTGGATCTACCATTTATTTTACATTAATACCCTTATGATGGTTTTATCCAAGAGTATTTTTATGGTCATTAAAATGAATGATAAT
Source organism: Viscum album (assembly GCA_963277665.1). Classification (NCBI taxonomy): domain Eukaryota; kingdom Viridiplantae; phylum Streptophyta; class Magnoliopsida; order Santalales; family Viscaceae; genus Viscum; species Viscum album. Next base: position 1,945,284,981 of record OY728160.1, read on the forward strand.
GAATTAATTGATCGAATAATTAATAAATGCAAGTGAATTTATCTTAATAATAAATAAATAATAATGAAATTAGTATATTCTATTTAATTTTTAATATTTGTTGTGCATATGACCATTCATGAATATGACCATGACCTGTGTATGAGTTGAATGTTTTAATTTAATTTATTTCACAGGTTTTCAATTATTTTTTATTTAATTAAATATGATGTTCTGTAAGTAATATCCACATCCGTTATTATGTTGGACCTGTGTGTCCAAGGATATTTATGCAATCCCCCTTTTAAAAAATTCCTTCCTTCCCCTCACCTATGTGTGAGTTATAAATATTTGTAATTAATGGAGTTTCTCAAGGTGGATGGATGTGTTTCAAGATGAAACCATAAGGATGCCAATCTAGGTGTTACACATGTGGATAGGTGGAATGTTGTAACTCAAGCCAATACAGGAAACAATAGTTTATTCCCCTTTGAAAAATGTTAATTTAATGTTTTATCATTAAATCAACCATAAGATAAATCTCATGAATGGTCTATTTAATTATTATTTTTAATTTTCTCTATAAAATAATTTATTTCCGGGAATCAAGGATGAAATAACATAAATAAATGAACTAATATGGAAAGATGAAATTTAAATAAATGGATTATGAATAAATGTTTACTTTCCATGGTTAGTTAATTAAGTAAGATAATCTTAATATTAATAGGACACATGAAGGAGAAAAAAGGTAAAATTTATGCATAATAAAATAATAAAATATCATAATTAATTAATAAAACACACATAGGCTTATATTACTTGAATTGGATTGAAAGCCTAAGAACTGAGTGTTCGAGCAACACTTATTGAGAAAATTACTTTTAACATGGTGTTATTATAATGTATAACTGTTGAATTAAATATCTTACATCAAGTGAAGTATCCCTCTCTAGAAAAGATGTAACTTGGTGGAATGTTTTGAGGAAATCCAAGATGGTATTTCATGATATGGGAATCAACTAACCAAATCAAAAAGTTGCAAGAACATATTTGAAATGTCTTCTCTACTTAAATACCTTAAAGTATCCTACAAAACTTTCATTGGGGTTATGTAAAGGGGAATATGGGTCCTTTTTACATGCATTTCTTGGCAAATAGAAATTATGAATTCAATGGGGGGGGGATTTTGGGAATTGATATATTAGTTGAAGATTTTAAAAAATAAAATAATTTATTATTTATCACTTAATTATTAATAACGATAATGTATTAATAATATTTTATTCGATTGTAGAATAAAATGGAAAGATAATCATCCACACAACCCTATAAGGAATATTATAGAAAGAGAACCTCCCAATTGGAAATAACATCCAAGAGTGGTATAGAAACCTTCAAGTGGTTCTATTCCATGAATAGAAATCATTTGTACTGAAATCCTCAGTGCCTGCTCCAACGTTTTATGGGGTGAGTGATAAATATTTCCTTGCCTATGAAAATTATATGAGTTATATGATCTACATTCATTATTTGTCGCTTTCATCAATGTCTATGGAAATCATGAAGTCTCAAAAAAAACACTGATGTGTATAGAATGATTGAGCACCTCTAAAGTCATTACTAGGAGATAGATAGACAGAAATAGTCTGAGATTTCAAAATATCTCATTTAGAGTAAGCTTTGATAGTGTGAACAAATTGTGAAACATGTAGTAAAACTAATTGGCTAGATTGGGTGCCTAGAGGGTCTAGAGTTTAAACTCCCTAAAGAAATGGGAACCGATATCTTTCTAAAATCCCTCCCCCAAATCTTCTCTATATTTGTTGAAAATTTTAATATAAACAACAAATAAAAGTCTCAGTATGATATTATTACTCTCCTTCACAAAGTAGATAAGGGTACAAAGCATGAAAATATTTCCCTTTTTATGGTGAGAAAAATAAAGAGAAAGTGAATATATTTAAGCCCAAATCTTCATCATGCCCTTCCATGAAGGGGAATATCATGGGGAATGAAATGAAATAGGATATTTTATACTTCACATATGGAAATAAGGGACACTTGAATGAAAAATTAACCCAGTCATGGAAGAAAGGGGAAGCTTTAAGAGCATTTGTTATCATGTGCTATTTATCTGTTTCTACAAATTGGGTATTAGATATAGTTTTTGTTTCTCATATATGAATTCATATATAGGAACCAAGTATATTTAGAATTATTTATTTATAGAAGGTATATCTACATGTATGCAATGAAGCCAAACTTGTTTTTATAGCTCTCAGGGACTACCACCTCACATTTTTGAATAGAATGATCATGGTTTTGAAAGGTTTTTATGGTGTTCCATCCATTAACAAAAACATTATTTTTGTATCTAGACATTATACAGATGGATTTATTTTAAAAAAATAAAATTAATGTTTCTTATTTTATAAAGATATCATTTTTTATTGTAAGGAACATTTAAATAATGGTTTTTGTGTACTGGATTACACAAACCAAGTAAGAATAATCAATAATGAAACTTCATCGCATGACTCATACCATCTCCAAATAAGGAATTGTCATATATGTCATGTAAATAAATTTTTTTCACTAAATTATACCAAGTTGGATATTTAGATTCTTTTAAAATAGAACAACTATTTCTATGTCACATGTGATTACAAGGAAAAATGATTGAATCCCCATTTAGTGGGATAGTTGAAAGTTATAAAGCGCATCATGAATTAGTTCATACCATTGTGTGTTGATTATTTTATATCGAAAAAAGGGGTGGGTACTGATATTTCATAAATTGTTCTGATGATTTTAGTAGATGATTTTAGTAGATAATTCTATGTAAACTTGATAAGTCGTAAATAAAATTATTTTGATGAATTCATATAATACAATAATGAAGTAAAGAAAAAGAATAGTAATATGATTAAGAAACTCCACTAAGACCATGAAAGAGATTATTTTAATGAAGAATTCATAGATTACTTAAGAGAGTTTGGGACCCTATATCAACTCACTCCTCTTTATACACCTCAGTTCAATGGTGTAAGTCAAAGGGGAACTACACCTTGTTGTACATGGTGAGATCATTGATGAGTCATGTGATTCATCCATTATTCATTTGGGGATTTTCATTACAAGTAAAAACCAAAATTCTAATCCAAGTGCCAACTAAAGTGACAGATCATATACCATGAAATTTATGGAATGTAAAGAAACTAATGTTTTCATACTTACATGTGTAGTGTTATAAAGTGTTTGTTAAGTACTCTTTAGGTAACGAATTTTCACCCCAAGGAACAAAGTTTTCCTTTATAATATACCCCCCAAAAAAGGATATATTACCTATATTACCCATTATAAAAAAATTTAATTGTGGATAGGAACTCCATATTTATTAACATAAGGCACATCTATAAAATATATATTAGGAGTGAGATAGAATTCTATGAAGTTAAGGATCAATGTACATACGAGTTGGAAACTAAAAAATTCCATTAATCCCCATGGAAGAATAAGTTGATCTTGAGAAACATGTACTACATAGAAGTACAAGAGAGGTTAGAGAACCTTAATGGTATGGTTTTCTAGTCACTGATGTTGGTGACTTATTATTAGATGCTATTAATGATCCTTTAACCCCCAAGGAGGCAGTAAGATGAACAAATTATTCCAAGTGACAAGAATCCATTAATTCTAAAATGGATTCCATGTACCAAAACCAAGTCAGGATTTTGGTATATCCTCTAGAAGATGTAAATCCTATTTGATAAAAGTGGTCATTCAAGAAGAAACTAGACATTGATGGACAAGTCAGTACCTATAAGGAATGGCTCATTGAAAACGTGTTTAAATAACATCAAGGAATTATCGGCAATTAATCCTTTCAACCTATTTCAATATTGAAATCCATCATAATTCTACATGACATTATATATTACTAAGAATCTAAGATTTGTAAAATAGATATAAAAATAGCCTCCCTTAATAGTATTCTTCAAAAAGATGTAAATATTACACAACATAAAGTATTTGTGACTCTGAAGGATGGAAAAAAGATATGAAAAATGAAAAAAAATATCCATTTAGGGATTAAAGAAATAATCTAAGTCATATAACATTTGTTTTGATGAAGGCATAATAGAATTTGGTTTCATAAAGAATGAATGCGATCCTTATATCTAAATTGTGTTTAATGGGAGTGAAATAATTTTCATAATAGTATATGTTGATGATATATTACTCATTAGGAATTAAATATATGTCCTAATGTATATTAATGAATTGTTGAATAAATGATTCTCTTTGAAGGACATGGGAGAGGCAGTATATACTCATGTGGTCAAGATACATTGTGATAGATCCAAGGGGTTTCTTGAACTAAGTTAATATACACACATTGATAAGATACTGAAGAGATTTAATATAGAATAATCCAAGATGGGATTATTTCCAGCATCATATGGAATTCATCTTTCTAGGAAATTATCGGTGTAACAAAAATTGAGAATTATTATGCACGATGAATTTTCTCTTGACTAATCCTTCTCTCTGCCTCTCAAGAATGAGAAACACATGATGGATTTAATTAATTCCAATGTATGAGCGATCAACACAAACAATGCATGATAATCAATTCACTGTTCTTGCACTTGGGGATCAATTGGTGTAGCTTTGAGATCAAAGAAGAATGTGTGGATCACAACTAGATGGATTATATCCTTGGATATTCATAGTGAAATGAAGAAAATATGAAGGGTTCATTTCAGATGATCAACATCATCAGTTAATAAATAACAAAATCATTAGTTTTCATTTTCTTAGATATTAAATAAATTAATTATAAATTTGATGTGCAAGATCCTCGCTCGGGTTTCCAAGTATATAAATCCTAAAAGAAATTTCAACATATCACTCACCACCAAACACTTATACTACATCATGAAACAACATATGTTATATGTAATATTAACCCCACGTGGAAATAACATGCATACTAATAACTCACACAACATAAGGAAGACACAACATATGACAATATGCTACATAACATTAACACGACATGTGGTCATGGTGGGGGGGGGGGCTATGTAATATTAACCTAGGACCTAGGGGTTTTTTCATTATGTCATGGAATTCATAACATGATCCCATGATTTCTAGAAATTTTATCTTACTACATGGTTTAATATCACTTTAGAAATATGATACTATTTTTTTCTCTTAAATCTGTTTCATCGTACCAAACGATTCATATTATCATACCATACAATATATTAAAACCATGTGAATTAAACTATATTTATGACTGTGATATTATATTAAATATTATCCTATTACATTATAGATAATGATATCATATATAATTTTTTCAATTGTAGTTAAAAAATAATCATATTTTGTAATATTTAATACGACTGTAAGGAAATATCATATAATCATTATTTTATAACATTATTTTATGGATCAAAGAATGTGGTAAATCTCTACCACAATTTTTAGGTTTCAAATGATTCATCAACACTTGTTCAGTATAATGAAAACTAGTAGAAACCCAAAAAAATATCTACCATGTATTGAAATTGAAATAATGTTATGAATAAAATTAATACCATGTTATGTACATTAAACTGAGGATGACTATAATATTTCATTTAATCAATATGATTTATAAGGAACCCTATCTATGGACTCCCTCCTTAATTTTATATCCTTGGTTTTATGTTGAATCACCAATGATATGAGGACCTACCTTTCCCTCTATGATATGGTAGTATCTCATATGGAAAAGGAGGATATAAGAAGAGAGCATAAAAAAATACAATCATATAATACTCAAATAACCCATCTATATGGGGTTTTTTAGTTTATATATGCTACTACAGAAACTCAATTTTTATAATGTATTTAATCATTCACCTCCTAACACATTATTATATGACATATGGTGACAATGAATTGTAACCCTATGTCTATTATCATATTTGTGATTTTATTTTGGAGGTATTGTTTTGTTTATTTTGGTCTTATAGTTTTCTGTTGGATTTATTAGGTACTTTTGCTGAAAAATGATTATGTTTAGACCAATTTCAGGTGAAACAAAGTTATAACATGGTTTTTAGAAACCATACTTTATCCCATAAGAGACCATGCAATCTAAACGATGCCACTATTCAGGTAGCATAATCTACCACACAAGAGTGTGGCTAACCATGCTCCAAGAGTAGTGGGCCTGTTTGAGGGCACAATCGACTACATGGGCATGCCGTGTCCCCCTAGAAACTGCGTGACTTCGCTCCACTTTGAAAAGAAGAGTATTATTGGTTGGCACAGGGTTTGGAAAACCATACATCCAAATCATTTGTCATTACCATAAAATTAAAAACACGAAATTTCTTAAACCACCATCCCCCTTTTTAACCCAAATCCACCCAAAATCACCGACATTCTAGATCCCTAATCCTAAGCACACATCCCCCTAACTCTTATCTCCCATAGACTCCATTTTCTTGTGGATATTTCCTTGGATATTCAAAGAATCCTCATGTAATCCCCTTCTCTCTTGTTTTCTTCTATCTTCGTGGTTTCTCCTTCCCTCTTTCTTGGTTTCTCCTATTTCAAGCAGATCAGTTACCCTAAAGTGGAATGAATCTCAGTTATATGAGTTTTATCATCATTTTTATGTCTTGTTGTTTCCATACTAGGGAATCATTGTGGTGAGGTAGTGTTTTTCACCAATTTATGGATGTTTTCAAGATTAAGGTATGTGATTCCATGATTTAACACTATTTAATGATTTTAGTGTGCTTTGTATGCTTTATAAATGGGTTCTATAGACTGTTTGAGTGGTAAAAACATGTTTTTAAATAGTTTTAGTATGTTTAAGGATTTTAAATTGGTTTTTCTGATATAAAATGGCGGTTTTCCATGTGTGAACATAATGTTCAGTGTGTTTTTTGTAAATGTGGTAGCATATGTTACATGGGAAATGGAATTGAGGACAAAGAGAATCCTAGGTTACTAGATGTGAGTACTAGGATTAGCTCTCTAGGTAGATTAGTGGGGTAGAGGCCCGGTCCCACCTGAAAGGATTGAAACTATAACACTAACTAAACTATGATAATTATTGGAGACCACTAGAACTTTGGATGGATTCATCTCTAGTGTATTGTTTATAAGGACACTATGGTTTATGGATTATATACCAAATCACCAAGGTATAAGGTTCATAAGGTCACAGTATTGCAGAATGAAATATATTTTTGTGGTACATACTGGGAATTTTCTCACACCCTATATACATCCCTGAGTGTATACAAGTCTTGTTATGTTTAAACCAGGTAAAAGAAAGTTTTTAAATAGTGGTAATGGTGGATCTGGTTTTCCATCCCTCCTCTTCTTTTAGGTGATGGTGGAGGTGTCATGAGGGGTTGTCCCTCTTGTTTCATCGACATGTGGTTATATATTTATATCCCCTCCCTATTTTGGTATTTTGGTTTTTGGTTTAAAGTGTAAAATGTTTAACTTGTGATAGTTGTATTTATTTTGGTTATATATTTTTTTCATGGTGTGATTTATCTTTTTGAGTTATTCTTGGTTGTTTCATATGGGAGAATTCATTCCCATATATAATGTTTTATGACCAGGAACTAGTTGTTAGCCCATGGGGATTTGGAATTCCCTTCGATCTATCCATGGGTTGAGTGGGTTTTTTGGCTGGATGGAATCTTAGCTTGGTACATGGAAAATGGTATCAGAGGACGGTTTCACCCATTTCTTGATTCATGTTTTTTGGGAGAGTCTAGATATATTGGAGCTAGGGCTGCTAGGGCATGAGGTTTTGGTTTTGAGTGTAGTGTCTAGCCAACACACCTAATGATATGACTAGGGTCACCATGGGATATTTGGGATTAGGTTTTATCTCCAATTCTAATTCAGATGTATCGACTATAGACTATACATGAAAACCAAAAAGGGGAGGAGTGGACAGACTTGTTATTTTTCTTTTCTTAGTTATTTTTTTGATTCACAATGTTGATTAAGATTTTTTGTTGATGAAATTTTTCTGATCATTGTGTTGAGGTTTTCTTTTCAAATGTTTTTTGAGGTTTTTATCAAGATTTATATTTATAGAATTCTTGTGAAATAATGGGAAGAGGTCAGGGAGATTTCTCACTTGCTAGTTGATCAGACACGAGTTTATGTCGCGATTTGGGTTTTCTGAACATTGGGTTATGGATTGTGATCTGGTCAATCTCTTGTCAGGGAATCCGAACCTGTTATTAAAAAGTAAAAGTCTTGCGATACCGTCAAGAACCAGCCTTCATCCATCTTGGGTAGGATGGATCCCCAACAAGTAGATGATTAATTTTAAAATATCGAAAGTATTTTTGGGATTCTTGACACACATGATGTTGTAATGGTGATTTGTTCTTAATTCATGATGGAATAACCCAGTTGGATGTGGTGGTATTCAGTAGTTTATGTCTGGAAGCAAGATAAAATGGGTTGTAAATACTTCAAGGTCATCTTCAATGAGCATTATTTCTCCAAGACCATGGCCTTTTCCAAGACTTAGGAGTTTATGGATATCCACCAAGGGGATTAGACTATGTTGGAGTATTCCAACCAATTCATTGAATTGGTTTGGCTCACACCTGATGTAGTATCCAATTGGTAGATAAAGTCTTAATAGCTTGAAATGGGGTTGCGATTGGACATCTAATCTTAGTTCGTCTGGTTTAAGTTGAAGACTTATACTTATGTGGTCGATAGATCTTTTATTGTGGAGATTGATCAGAGTAGAAATTATGGTTTTTATGGATAAATTATATTTTTTTATAAGATAAAGCTATTTAATCTATGGAAAAGATGAATTGATATGACCTATAATAGTGTGGAGGGGGAGGTTCAGACCATCATGATCGACCGTTTTCTTCAGTGGCTTCATATGCTGGTTCAGTCCTCTACCATCAGTGTGGAAAAGCGGGACATATGAATTCAATTTGTTCATATACACCAAGTAATTTCGATAAATGTGGAAATATGGGGAAATTTTAGTGGTTTTATTGAGTGACACACATGAATCAGGGTATTGCTGGTTTTAAGGCTTCCAGGGGAATTTCATCCCATTCAGATCCATTCAGGATAGTGGGTTCAAAGTTTTTAAGTCATAGAGTTTGAGATAGATCTTCATATGGTCAAAGTCAGCATATGTTAGATTTTTAGGTTAATAGTTTTCCCCAAGCCTATTAAGAGATGAGGTTCCATCATGTTATGGATCAAGCACCAGTGGAACCAGACAAATGACCTGCAATAGTTTGAGGTGCATTTCATATTACATCATCCATAGTTATTTCTTTTTTTGGCATGGGTGCATCCAATTATTTTATTTCCTCTCATATTGTGGATTACTTGAAATTAAAAATTGAGATCATTCCATATGAGATGGAGTTGGTAAAACCTCTTGGTAAGAAGTGAGACTAGGGTTTTTAGTGTCCATCTTGTTCTCTCACTCTATCTGGGTTTGAGATAGAATGAGATTTCTTAGTTCTAGAAATGCACCTCATTTTGGTGATCCTCAGTATGGATTGGATGGTGTGTTTCCATGTTCACGGAGATTGTTATCGATGGGGAGTGAGCTTTGTGACACCATATAGATGTTCTCATTTTTTTCAAGGTGAATGGGATCTTAGTAAGGGATGTAATAGACTACCAATTCTAATGTTTGGAAATCATGTTTTCTAGATATCATCCATCATGTTGGTGGATCATGATGGGGCTTCTAAGAGTGGATTTACTTCTAAGGTGGATGAGTTCCCATAGGTGTTTCCTGATGATTTGATAGGGTTTCCTACAGATTAAGATGTAGATTTCACAACTGACATGGTGCTGAAAACATAGATGATATATATTCTCACGTATCATATCGCCCCATTGATTTTAGGGAAATAAATATTCATATGGACGATTTGGATTCCAAAGGATTCATTTTTCCAAGCATATCACCTTGGGTCTCCCCATTTCTATTTTCAAAGCATGTGGATGGATCTCTTCATTAAGTAATGATTACCAAAATTTTAATGAGGTAATAATCATTAAAAATACCCCTTGACCCATATTGATTACCTTTTTTTATCATCTTAAGGCGAGGATTTGGTTATCTAAGATAAACATGCATTATGGGTATCAAAATGTTGGAGTCAGAGAGGCATATTTTCCCAAAACAGCCTTCTGAAGTAGGTATGACCACTTTTAGAATTTGGTCATTCCATTGGGGTTGAAAAAGTCTACAGTGGTCTTCTTAAAACTTATGGTCTAAGTGTTGCATTAGTACCTCAATTAATTTGTAATTGTGTTTGTGGATGATATCTTTGTCTATTCAAGAACTGATGAGGGATATTAATATTACATGAGTAATGTGTTGGGAACTCTTTAGGGTCACTATCTCTATACTAATATTTCCAAGTGTACCTTTTGGATTATGGTGGGGAATTTTCTTAATCCTAGGATCATGGAATCAGTGTTTTCTGTGGACCCTAAGAAGATCAATTTTGTGATGTTATGGGAGAATATGAAGATTGTTTTTAGGTCATAATATTTTTGGGCCTATCATAGTATTATTGGTCATTTGTTTGGGATTTATCTTGGCTTTACTTTCCCATGACTACACTTACTAAAAATGGGTAAAGTTCAAATGAATTTCAGATTGTCAGGATTGTTTTTAGGATCTTCAAAAGCATTTGACCATTACCCCTATTTTGATTGTACTCAATCCTAGGAAGGGATACATGGTCTTCTATGGTTCCTCATGTATTGGTATTGGGTTTGTGCTGATGCAGGATGACCATGTGGTGTTGTATTGTTCTCACCAACTATGACCACATGAAATGAACTACCCATCCCATGACATGGAATTAGTAGTATTATGGAATGAGTTAAGGTCATTGTGTCATTAAATATTTAGGGAGAAATTTGTAATTTGTTGATATCATAAGAGTTTATCCTACATTTTCTAATAAAAATATTTAAATTCGAGGTAGTTTTGTTTGGTCAAGTACGGTTAGGGGTTTGATTTTGATATCATTTACACCCTAGGTAAAGGTAATTTGGTAGTAGATTTATTGAGCAGGATAGTGATAGTGCATGATATAAATGATTATAGAGAGGAGTGGAATTTGATGGTTATTTTTGTCCAGATGCATCTGGAAGCCAAGGAGCATAGTGGAGGAGCTTTCTTGGATAGTATTCAGCTGACACCCTCCCTTATGGATAAAATTCAGTAAGAGAATCCGACTGATGAGCTATGATGGCGGTCTATGCAGTCTCTAAATGGTGGGGAGGTTCTAAATGAGTGGTTATTGACTCATGAGTAAGTTCTTTGTTTCTAAGGTCGTTTCATGGTGCTATCATCATTGCGAAAGGTGGTGATGTAGGATATCCCCCATTCTCTATGGATCATTCACTCAGAGACCACCAAGATGTTATATGATTTTTTAATACCCATGTATGGAGATGGATATAGCTGACTTTGTATATAGGAATTATACATGGAATAATTTTAACACACAACACCAAAGGACCTATAGTTTTCTTCAAATCCTACCCATTCCTAACTAGAAGTGCGATGAGTTTTCAATGGACTTCATTATTGGCTGAACTCATACACCTCGATGAAGGAATATGATTTGGGTGGTGATTGAACATCTGGCCAAATCATCTTATTTCATTCCGATCAAATACCTGTTTGAGGAGGATGATTTGGTTTAATTGTTTGTTCAGGAAATAGTGAGTCCTCATGGTGTGTTGTTGAATATTGTTTCAAACAGGGAACCTTGTTTTAACTCACAGCTCTAGGAAGGACTCTAGAAGAAAATAGGATCCCATGTTAAGTTGAGTATGGCATACCACCCTCAAACAGATGGTCATAAGGAGGTGGAAAATCAGATCTCGAAAGACATGCTCTGGGCATATGTGTAAGATTTTAGCAGCTCATGGGATAGCCTTTTGGGATTGGTTGGGTTTTCATAAAATAATACTTAACAATCCTTAATAAAAATGGCTCCCTTATAGGTGTTTTTTGATTGGCCTTATCAGTCTCCTTTGTTTTGTACAAAGGTTGGTGAGATCTCATGGTTGGGACTGAACCTTGTATAGAAGAAATCTGATACGATTCACTTGATTGGGAAACATTTGTTGATATCATAGAGAGTCCAAAATACTTATTCTAATTAGAAGTGTTGAGCCTTATAATTATCTGTAGGTGATAGGGTGTTTTTGATAGTGGCACCTTGCATGTGTCACCCCCACCTTTGTAAGTAGGGGAAGATAACATCGAGGTATGTCAGACCTTTTGAGATTAATGATAGAGTTGGAAAGGTGGAATGCTGGTTATCTTTCTCACATATTTTGACATCAATTCATGAAGTATTTTATTTCTCATAATTGAAGAATAATAATCCATACCCATATCAGTGATGAATTGGGAATAATTGGATATTATGTATGATTTGTATGTGATTGAGTGATAGGTATGTATTGTGGATTCCCTAGAGAAGGTGATTTGGGGGAAGTCCAAAGTATTAGTCTAGGTTCTTTCATAGCATGGGAATGATGAGCATGAGACATGGGAGTAGAATTCTTGGTTAGAGGAGTAGTATTCATTTCGGTACTATGATCAGGCTTTGGGTAGACTTTCTAAGGGAGGAATGTTTTCATGGTGGGGAGAATTTTCACATATGTGATTTTATTTTGTCGTATTCTTTTGATTATTTTTGGTCTTATAATTATTTCTTGTATTTCCTTGGTGTTTTTGGTGAAAAATGAGTTTTTTTAACAATATCACATGATGAATGGTTGGAGCATGGTTAGTAGAAACTATGGGACAGCCCAGAAGAGAATATGCGCCTTGGATAATGCCACTATCCTGGCCACACAACCTACTGCACGAGCGTACATCTAAAATTATGCCCAAAATAGTGGGTCTGTTTGTGGTTCACAGGTGTGCATACTCCTCCTAGAATCATTTTAAGCATTCTTATTTGGACATAGGGGGACATATGGTTGGCGCAAAGTTCGTAAAACCATGTGGCCAAACCATGAGGCCATCCAAAAATGTTAAAAATGTATAATTTCTTAAATTACCGTCCCAATTTTTTAATGAAAATACACCCTAACTCACCCCTATTTAGGATCTCTAACCCTAATTGCACCACCCTTTCCCTCTTGGGTCTCTTGGACTCCATTTACTTGGTGTATTTGGCCATGGATCTTCAAATAAACATTAATTAAGCCCCTCCTATTTTTTTTCTTCCTTATTCTTGGTTTCTTCATCCCTTTTATTTGGGTTATTATTTTTTTAGAATATTGGTTTCCCTAACGTGGTTTGAATCAAGGTTCTTTGATTTTGATCTTAGTGTTTATGGCTTTCCTTTTCCCTTCAAGGGACTCATTGTGGTGCAATTGTGGGTTTCCACAGTATTTTGAAAGATTCCAAGAGTAAGGTAGGTAATTCCATGCTTTAACACCATTGGATAATTTCAATATGATTTCTATGATTTCTAAATTGGTTCTATGTATTTTTTAGTGCTAAAAACATGTTTTCAAATGGTTTTGGTGTGTGATATTATTTGAAATAGATTTTTCCAATGTAAAATGGTGATTTTCCATGGGTGACCATATTTTTAGGTGTGTGATTGTGAAAGAGGTAGCATATGTGACATGTGAAATGGAATAGAGAACAAGAAGAATTCTAGGTGACTAGATAAGGGAACTAGGAATAGTGTGCTAGGCTAATCGGTGGGTCTGATGCCTAGTTCCCCCTTTCATGATTGACACTATGACACTAACTAAAAAATGATGATGATTGGAGACCACCATAACTTTTGATGGATTCCTCTCTAGTGTCTCATTCACAAGGACACTGTGGATCATGGTTTATATACCATACCAATGAGTTATAACGTTCTTAGCATTCCACTATTTCTAATACCTTTAGGTATTACACATTGTTCTCATGGGATGTTGAGATTACCATTGGTATACGATGGAAATTACCTTTTTTATAATTAAAATTATTCTTTCATTGAAATTTTTCTTTGATGGAATATCTTAAAATGTTTCCTTGAAATTTATTCCTTAAATTATTTTCCTTTATTTTTCATAAAACCATTCATGTTGATTGGTCTTATACTGATGTAGCATGAAATATCTTTTGATGGTATCCTGTTAGTAATTGGATCACACCCTACATACACACCTAGGTGTATACAGATCCTGTAATGTCTGATCTGGGTAAATGAAATTTTTTCTATATTGGTGATGGTGGATCTTTTTTTGGATCTCCTCTTCATACATGTGTTATTAGAGGTGGCCTAAGGGTGTTTTACCTCTTGTTTCGTGGATGTTTGTTTGTCTAGTTAGTTCCCCTCCCTGTTTTGGTATTTTGGTTTTTTTTAAAAAGTGTACAATTTTTAACATGTGATAGTTGTATTTATTTTTTTACATATTTAATGTTCATTCTATAATGTATCTTTTTGTGTTATTTTTTATTGTTTTAATTGGGATAATTCATTCGTAAATGTAATGTTTGATGCCTAGAAACTAGTTTCCAACCCATGGGGATCTAGAACTCCCTTTGGGACTTTCCATGTTCTGAGAAGGGTATCAGTTTAGATGGAATCCAAACATGGTTAATGAATACATGGGATCAGATGATGGTTTCACCCTAAATTTTGAGTCATGATTTTTGGGAGAGTCTGGATAGACATGAGTTAGGACTATCAGGGATAGAGTTTCTAGTCTTGAGTGAGGTGTCTCGAAAACGCACCTCATGACAGGTCATGGGTCACCACGGCATGTTTAGGATTTTGTTTGACTCCGCTTCTAGTTGAGATGGACATACTATATACTAGGCTTGGACAATTAGGAGGGTAGGAGTGGTCATATTTATTATTATTATTTTCTTAGTTTTTTTTATTCGTAATGGTGTTTAAGAGTAGTCGTTGATGATTTTTTTTAGTCGATGTGTTGATGGCCTCTTTTATCATTTTTTGAGTGTTATAGCAAGATTACTCCTTATAGAATTATTTTGCATCCATGGGAAGAGACCAAAGAGAGTTCTCCCTTACCAGTTGATCAAATAATAGTGGAACTCGTAGTTATTTCTATACGTACATTGGGTTAGGGATCAAGATCTAGTCATACACATGTTAGGGAAGTTGAACTAGGTCTTGAAAAGGACAAGGCTGATGAGTTCCTCAAGAAGAAGCCTCTTCCTTATTGGGTAGAATGGATCCCAAAGAAGAAGAGTATTAGATTGAAAATATCGAAAGGATGTTTGGGTTTCTTAATCCTCATGAGAGAGTAAAGGTGAAGTGTTCTTCATTTTTGTTGGAAGTCCCTAGTCAGATATCGAGGGATTTAACATTTCAGGCCATGAAACGTGAGCATATGGGTTTGAAATACTACAAGGTCATCTTCATTGTGTATTATTTCCATGATACCATGTCCATTTCCAAGAACTAGTTTTTTTGGATCTCTACCAAGGGGATCTGACAGTGTGGAAGTATGCCAACCACATTGCTAAATTAGTTCGGTTCTCACCCGATGTAGTCTCCAGTGTGTAGCTAATGGTTAAAAAGTTTGAAATGGGTATTTGATCAGATATTTGATCTTAGGTCTCACTGTTTAAGTTAAATACTTATGCTGAGGTGGATAATTGAGCATTGATGGTGGAGATTGATCATAGTGGAAAGTATAGCTTTTCTAGGGAAATTTTAGTACTAGACTAAGCCATTGGTTGTAAATATAAGAAAAAGTGAAAGCAATAAAAAATGGGGTGTAGGCAGTTCAGACCATCCAAGCATAATGATTTCGTCAATGGGATTAGATGATGGGTCAGTCTCGTGCCATCGGTGTGGAAAAGTGGAACATATGTTTTCAACGTGTTAATCTCCACGTAGGACTATCCATTAATGTGGAACTATGGGAAACTTGAAATGGGTTTATAAAGTGGCACAATTGTATCTGTGTGGAGAATAATTAAAGGACTCCATGGGATTTTCATCCTAGTAAGATTATTCTAGGACAATGGGTTCTTGGTTTAGTGTTCATGGAGGTTGGGTTGGATCTTATTCTATCAATGTCATCTTATTGTAGAGTCTTAGGTTATTAGTTGTCCTAAAACTCAGGAAAAGATGAGGTGTCTTCATGCCATGGATCAAGAACTAGTAGAACTAGACCCAGGACTTACAACGTTTTGAGGTACCATTCTTATTACAACATCAAAATCTATGTCCTAGTTTGACCCAAGTTCTTGAAATTATTTTATATCCTCTTTTATTGTGGATTTATTGACATTACAAAATGAGAACATTATAAATGTTATGAATTTGGAAAGGCCACATGGTAATAATCAAGAGTAGGGTTTCAAGTGTCCATCTTGTCCTATCACTCTGTCAGGGGTTGAGCTGGAATGGGATTTCCTTGTTCTAAAAATGGACCAATTTGATGTGACCCTTAATATAGATTTTATGGTGTGTGTCTAAGAACTCATATATTATTATCCCTGATGAGTGATCTTTGTGGCACCAAATAGAGGTTATCAAGTTTTTCAAGGTGAATTGGATCCTCACCCGGGACATACTGGACCTCTAATTTCCTAGTTGGTAAATCTTGTTTTTTAGATTTTTTCAATAATGTTGGAGGATTATTATGGGGGTTCTGAGAGTGGATTTCATTCTGTGGTGTTTGAGTTACCAAATATGTTTCCTGATTATTTTTTATGTTTGTATCACAAGAAATATGTAGATATTTTCATTGACTAGGAACCGAGGAAATAGTTGATATACCTTTCCTCATATCATATATCCCCTATAAAGTTGAGGGAACTAAAGATAAATTTGGATGATATGGATTCCAAAGGACTCATTTTCCCAAACATCTCACCTTGGGTTGCCCTAGTACTATTTATAATGAATTTTTTTGGATCTCTTTTGTTATGCAACAATTACCGAAATCTAAATAATGTAACAATAAAGAACAAATACCCCTTTCCCAAAATCAATGATCTTTTTGATTAGCATAAGGGGGATATGTGGTTCACTAAGATCGAATTATAATACATGTATCACCAAGTTAGGGATAGAGAGGAAGATGTTACCAAAACATCCTTCTAAAGTATATATGAAATCTTTGAGTATTTGGTCATGCAATTAGGGATGGGAAATGCTCCAGTGGTATTCATGAAACTTATGAATTGGTTTTTTCATTAGTACCTTGATTCCTTTGTTGTGGTGTTCATGGTTATCATCCTGGTATATTCATGAATCATTGATGAACATGAGAATAACATAAATATTGTGTTGGGAACACTTTGGGATCACTGTATCTATGTTAATCTTTCCAAGTGTACCTTTTGAATAAGGGAGTTGACGTTTCTTAATCATGAGATATCAGAACTTTGGGTTTTAGTGGACCCTATGAGATTAGTGTTGTGAAGCATGGGAGAATCTAATTTTTTTTCGAGATCAGAATATTTTGGGCCTGAAAGGGTATTATATGCGGTTTTTTTGGGATTTCTCTCAACTTGCTTTTCCCAAGACAATTTTTACCCTGTAAGGCGTAATGTTGAAATAGAGTTCTGAGTTCCATGATTATTTTGAGGAGCTTGAAAAGTGTTTGAACATGAACCCAATTTTGATCATTCCCGAGCCTTGAAAAGGATACATGGTCTTCTACAATGCCATAGATATGGCTGTTGGTTGTGTGCTGATGAAGGATGACCATGTGGTGGTGTATGGTTCTCACTAAATTTTACCACATGAAAAGAACTAATTAACCCCAAAATTGGAATTATCGTTGGTGCTTCATCCCTTGAAGTCATGGTTTCAATACCTCTTTGGGGAGATGTTTGTAGTATATTCAGATCATAAGAGTTTGGAATACATTTTATCAAAGAAAGATTTAAATTTTAGGCATTTTATTTTGGTCGAGTACCTTCAAGGATCTGATTTTGATATAATTTACACCTTCAGTAATGGTAATGTGGTATAAAATTTCTAGAGTTGGAAGGTTTTGGGTAAATTTCTAAAGGAGTCTAGTGAGGAGTGAAATTTCTTGTGGATTTTTGTCCAGAAGAATCTAGAAGCTAAGGAGCATAGTGGATGTTCATTCATGGCCAATGTTCAGCTAACACCCTCCCTTATGGAGTGAATTAGGCATGATCATACTAGTGATGAGTTGTTCCAGTGATCAATGGAGTCTCTATATGGTGGGGAGGTTCCTAGTGGGTGTTCATTAACTCTTGAGGGAGTTATTTGTTTTAAGGGTTGCTTTGTGGTGTTGTCATCATTGCGAAAGGTAGTGATGTATGATATCTACTAGTATTAGGAAACCATTCACCCCATGGCCACTATTATGTTCTATGATGTGCGTCATCAGTTCTGGTGGCCAGGTATCAAGTGGGATATTGCTGACTTTGTATCCCGGTGTTATACATGAATGTGGTTAAAACCATAGCACCAAAGACCCCCTGATTTACTATAGATGTTTCCCATTACAACCTGGAAGTGGAACAAGGTTTCCATGGACTTCATCAGTTTCATAACTCATACACCTCAGGGAGGGAATGCGATTTGGGTGGTGATTGACCATCTAAACAAATCATCTCATTTCATTCTGATCAATGACTCAGCCAAAGGGGGATGAGTGGGTTTAGCTATATATTCATCAAATATTGAGGCTTCACAGTGTTTCATCGGCTATTTTTTCAGACATGGACCATTGTTTTACCTCACGGTTATAGTAATGCCTCTATAAGGCAATGGGATCCCAGGTTAAGTTGAGTATGGCATACCACCCTCAAATAGATGTTCATAAAAAGCAGGTGAATCAGATCTCATAAGTCATGTTATGGAAATGTGTGTTATATTTCACTGGCTCATGGGATATACATTTGGGATTGGTCAAGTTTTCATATAATAGTTACAAATACTCAGTATAAATTATTCCCTTTGAAGTGATTTATGGTCGGTCATATCGGTCACCATTGGGTTGTATAGAGGTGGGTTAATCCTCATTGTTGGGACTAATCCTTGTACATGATACCTCAGATACGGTTCTCTTGATTGTGATGTGTTTTTGATGTCATAAATCCTCCAAAATCCTTATGATGATTAGCATCACCAATCCATAGAATTCTCAGTAGGTGACCAGATGTTTTTACAAGTGGCACCACACTCGGGTCAACGTCGCTTGGTAAGTATGTGAAGATGACACTAAGGTATGTCCTTCCATTTTAGATTTTTGGGAGTGTTAGAAATATGGAATACCAGTTAGATTTTTTATCTAATTAAACTTCAATTCATGATGTATTCCATGTTTCATTGTTGAAGAAGTATAATTCAGACCCCTCTTATGTGATAAATTTGGAAGAATTAGATCTGGAATCCAATTTGCCTTTGTTTAAGAGACCAGTACAGATTGAGGGTTCCCAAGAGAAATTTATATGGGGTATGTTCAAACTATTGGTCTTGGTTCATTCAATTTATGTGAATTATTAGCATGTTACATGGGAGTGGAATTAATGGATTGAGAAGCAATATTCGTTTCATTTCCCTAGTTAGATTTTGGGTAGACTTTTTTAGGGTGGAAATTTTTCATGGTTGGGAAAATTATCACATCTATGATTTTATTTTTATGTATTCAGTTGTTTATTTTTAGTCTTATAGTTATCTAATTGATATCTGGGGTGGTTCTGGAAAAAATGGTGATTTATGGACCAATAGCTGGTGACAACCCGATGGAGTATAGTTAGTAGAAACCATGCACTGTCCCAAAAGAGATTGTGTGTCTTGGACAGTGCCACTATCCAAGACACAGGGTCTACCTAATGAATGTGTGAATAACCATATGCCCATACTAGTTTGTCTGGTTGAGGCACACATGCATCAGCCTCCCACCCAAAAACGGTGCCACCTCATTCTTCTTTGCAAAAAGGGGGACAAACAGTTAGTGCATGGTTTGGAAAACCATGTAGCCAGACGAAAACATTAAAATGTTGAATTTCCGGAACTACTATCCCTTATTTTTAACCCATGTCTACCCTAACTCACCCCTCATTTGGGATCTCTAACCCTTGGCACGCCGCCCCTTCCTCTTAGAACCCATGGAATCCATTTTCTTGGGGGATTAGGCCATGACTCCTCAAATAATTGTTATGTAAGCCCCTCCTATTTTTGTTTTCTTCCTTCATCATGGTTTCTCCTTCCCTCATTCTAAGGTTATTATTTTTTATTAGATTGGTTTCCCCAAAGTGGGTTGAATCTTGGTTATTTGATTTTGATCTTGATGTTTATGGCTTGAATTTTCATTTCTAGGGTCTCCTAGTGGTGTGGTTGTGGTTTTCCATCGATTTTCTAAATGTTTCCTAGCTTGAGGTAGTTGATTACATGTTTTAACATTGTTGGGTGATTTTATTATGTTTTCTATTCTTTCTAAAAGGGTTTTATGGATTGTGAGAGTGGTGTGAAAGATGTTTTCAAATGGTGTTGGTGTGTATGAGGACTTGAAAGGGGTTTTTCCTATGGTAAATGGTGTTTTTTTATGTGCGAACATATTTTTGGGTGTGTGTTTGTGAAAGAGGTGGCTTATGTGACATGGGAAATGAAATTGAGCACAATGTGAATCCTAGGTGACTATATGGGTGGACTAGGACTAGTACACATGGAAAATTGGTGGGGCCAAAGCCCAATTCCCTCTACCAAGAATGATGCTACAACACTAACTAAACTATTATGCTAATTGGATACCATTAGAAATTTGGACGGATTCCCCTCCAGTGACTCATGCACAAGGATGTTGTGGGTCATGGTTTATATACTATATCACTAAGGTATGTGGTTCCCAAGGCCCCACAATTTCTTGTACCTTTAGGGATTACTGGTGGTGATCATGTGATGGTCTAATTATAATCATCATATGGTGAACTTTACCATTTATTTTTTACTTCAAATCATACA
This sequence comes from Viscum album, assembly GCA_963277665.1. Taxonomy (NCBI): domain Eukaryota; kingdom Viridiplantae; phylum Streptophyta; class Magnoliopsida; order Santalales; family Viscaceae; genus Viscum; species Viscum album. The sequence continues at coordinate 1,945,305,983 of OY728160.1, forward strand.
TTCCATGAAATGTTTCTTTGAATACTCATCTTAAGATGTTTCCTTTAAATGGTTTCCTTAAACTGTTTTCCTTTATTTTTTCATAAAAACATGCATGTTGAATTGGATTATAATTTTTTAGCATTGAATATCTTTGGGTATAATCCTACCAAGTATTGGATTGCACACTACATACATCGTCGGGTGTATGTAAATCTTGTTATGTTTGATCCAGGTAATGACAAGTAGTTCCGTAGTGGTGATGGTGGCTTTGGTTGTCAGCTCTCCTCTTTCTGTAGGTGTTCGTGGAGGTGGAATTAGTGTGTTGGTCCTCTTACTAGATGGATATGTGGTTTTCTAGTTAGTTATGTCCCCGTTTTGGTACTTTGGTTTTTGGTAAAAAGTGTAAAATGTTTAACTTGTGATAGCTATATTTTATTTTGGTAAAAGTTATTTTTCATGGTGTGATGTATCTATGATGAGTTATTTGGGGATTTTTAATATGGGAGAATTCATTCCCAAAATGTAATGTTTGATGCTCAAACACTAGTTTTTAGCTCGTGGGGATTGGGAATGCCCTTCGGGCCTTGCAATGAGCCGGAACCGGTGTCAGTTTGAATGAAATCCCGAATTGGTACATGACATATATACTCTTAACTCTTAAGTGAAGTGATTCTCCATCTGTTTGATGACCGTTTACAAAAAAAATTGTAATATTAACATATAACATTCTACTGTTAAATGGATACATGCCTTATGATTTTTCGTAAGTTGTACACTACAACTAGTATAGGCAATTACATGATATATTATTTCATGGCTTATAATACACCCATATAATACAATAGGAAAAAGCATGTACATACACGTATATTCATGTGTCTGGGTTTATACATACGTATGTACGTACATATGTGTGTATGAATGTATGTACGTACGTATGTATGTATATACGTACAAACCGGTGTAGTTATTTATGCATAAATGTATCGATGGATGGATGCATGCATGCATGTTTTGATGGATGGATATATGTTTTCATGTAAACATGTATGCATGTGTGAGTGTTCATGTAAGTTTTCAAGAGAATTTTGTTTTCATAGTGACCAACATAAATCCTCTTATATCACATAATAACACTCACACACACACACACATATATGTATATATATAGATTAATGAATATATTAACTGTATCATTATATAATTTATATAAATATATGAATATTAAATTTAAATAAATGGAATGTATATTTGTGTGTATAGTGTGTGGGCATGATTCAAAAATAAAATATAAATATAATATTATGATATGGGCACAAGCAAAGAGTGTTTTACGGCTGATTGAGATCCCCAAGCTTGTTTTCAAAACTAGGATCAATCTATTCTTCCTCATGTAAGTTGGCGTGTCTCTTACACCAATTTACTCAATGATGGGTTAAATTGAGCAATGCATGCTGATCCAAATTAGCTACTTCTAGAACCTCCATGTAGATCCACCACTTTCATTCCTTTTACTCCCCTTTTCGATTCAATGTAGATCTTACTATTGAATTCATAGAAGATGTGGTTAGGTTTCCTTCTGATTAATTTCAATTTACTCTGCTACCTCATTCTAGGAATCTGCAACTAGTATGACGACGATTCAACAATCGATTGAAACAATCTATTTTTTGAGGGTTTCTATTTGCAATCTAGTTTTCCGGAACATTACTATAAAACTTTAGGATGTTGAGTTATTTTTTCACTACTAGAATTGAGAATCATGTAAAATCATAGGATTTATAATGAATACTTCAATGTTGTCTCTTTATATTCTCGATGGATTTTAATCCTTGATGCTCCTGGTTTAGGTGGGATGAATTCGCCTCCCACTTAATTTTCTTCAGACGAGATGCTCTATTTGTGATTTCATAGATTCTTGGAAACTTTATCAAGATTGATTCCTTTACTCTGAATCTCTCTAGGATTTCGATCAATCGTATCGGTATCGAACATGATATTTCTTTTGGAATCCCTTCAAGAATTTGTATAGTGAATGGTTTTTATTTTTTTACAATTGTTTACAATGAGGATATTCCCCTTTAACGATCCACGTTCGACCACAGAGGTCACTTGGATTAAGTTTTCGGGAAATCTCCAACTTATTGGGTTCTGAAATATGTTTGGTTTAGTTGTCTGTGAATCCATGAAGTTAATTCTTGTTCAGTTAAAGGAGATTCAGAGGGGATATTTAATTCAAATGTTGAAAATGTGCATAATATAGAGGTCGCTTAAGCAGTTTCATGATCATCCTTTTCGGAATTTGTTTAGAGTGGAAAATAATTTAAATACTCCTTAAATATTTTAGGTGGTCAACACGTCACTGAAAGGCATCGTGGAATCCGAAAGTCGGATTTTCTCACACAGGTACAGATGGGATTAATCTCTAGTAAGGGAAATATGTCCTTAATTTACAGATGGATGATGCACATGGGAAATCCAATTTAGATGAAGTTCTTATTTATACCAAATATGAGTTGTAATCTTAAGTTATTGCGCATCTGGCTAGTCCAGATGATGTATTTGGGTTCGTTATCTCGTTAGAGTCTCAAGCACCTAGCGAGGTTTGTTTTGAGCTTTCTAGTTTCACTATAACTTTGTTGTCCATTCCTATAATTGAGATAACTTCTCCTAAGTATCATAAATCTATACATGGTAATTTGAAACCATCTAATGATAGAGAAGTTGGAAACTCATGTCTTAACTTCTGGCTCTAAGATGGTGAGGGATATGATGTTTCTGAGGGGATTATAAATCCAATGTTTTCTACACCATTGATTACAGAAGAGGCCACAATTTTTTTTTTCAATGGAATATTGTTAACAGTTGTTTGGGACAATTCCTCGTGAGGGTGCATCTGCCTCTCTAATTTCAATCATGGGGTTTCAATCTCAGTCTATATGCAAGGATTCATTATTTATTTTGCTTCAGGATTATGAAACCCCAGACCTTACTATGGTATGAACATAATTAAAATTTTATCAAACATTTTGTATTTTCCTAGTTTATAAATGTTTCAAGTGTTTGTTGGGAGTTCGGGAGATGATTCAAGAATGCTTGGGTCTGGGGCTTACGGAGTATTTCAGGTTTCTGCAATCTACAATAGAGGGGTCTTCACACCTTGATGTGTAGGGGTCATGCCATAATGGGTTTCTTATGGTTTATATTTTCATAAGGGGTCATGCTATAGCTGAGGATTCAAAGTGCGGTGAATGATTATGTAAGAGTAAAACCTCTATATGTAAGAGTAACTGCTTGTGTTTTTTTCTTTTGTGATAATTTCCATGAAATGTTGGTCATGACGTGACAAGGGTTGTCGTGTAGTGAAAATGACCCTTACGAAATGGGATACAACTCTTTCGAAGGAACATTACTACTTTGATAGAATGTATTAAACCTTATTATTTTTACTCGAAGAAATGTGAAGGTGAATGATATTTTTCCATGAACACTAGGGTCGTGCTATGGTGAGGACCACCATGAGTTGAGTGTGCCACAAGATTATGAGTCATGTCGTGATGCCTCGTCGTGGAGTTCACATCACGACCTAGGAATATGAGGCCGTGTCTCAACAAAAGAAGGTCACACCATCATGGATTTGGGTGTGGGGTTTGGTGGTTTTGTTTCGAAGGGTCGTCACCCCATGAGCAGTATGGTCATGCCATGACACAAGGCTCCCTTTACTTTTTTACTTAAGTGGTGCAGAATCTCCCCCAACACTCTTTGCTGAAGCTCTATCTTACAAGGTAGTAATTCTTTATTCCTAGATAGATTCTCACACCCCTCCATACATGCGATAACAAGAGGTGATTTTTATACTCTTCAATATATTCTCTCGGTATTTAGTAGTCTTACGTTTGATACAAATGTCAATTCCCTATATTACGGTTTTAATATTAATCATTCATTTCTACTCTCTATTCTTGAATCAGGGACCGATATTTTTTGATTGATTAATTTCAAAAATAAGGTAGGTGGTCCATAACATATTCATAAATTATCACTTTTTTATATGTGTGTTTGATGTGCGATCGCACTAACCAAACACACGCATAAACTGAAGCTTAAACAATTAACTTATATCTATATTCCTTGTGCGTAAATCCTCCTTCATGATGTGAGAAACCCATTGATAGAGGTGGGACTTTACTTTTGGCCACCATGTAAGTGCGCCTTATTTTTGAGAAAAATGTGAATATTAGAGGTGACCTGAGGGGTGCCTTATATCAAAATGCGATTCCACTAGAATGAAACTGGGATATTAGGTTAAAAAAGTAATCTTGTCATGTTATGTAAATAAATAATGAAATATAGATGGTAATTAATGAATAATTAATGTATAGGTTTTGGGGGCTTGACATGATTCCCCCTAAGTGATATTCTCATAGTTCCAAGGTAGGACACAGTACTCCCGGGGGGATATTATTATGGTTCTGGGGAAGGATGTAGCCCCCTGAATGATATTTTTATAGTATGGAGGCTAGATGTGGTTCCCCTTGGGTGATGTTCTCATGGTTATGGGGCGTGACATGGTTCCCCTGGGTGATGTTCTCATAACTCCAAGGTTGGATGTGGTCACCCCTGGGTGATGTTCTCATGGTTATGGGGAAGCATGTGGTTCCTCCATGGAGATTCTATCATGGTTCTCGGCATGGATGTGGTCCCCCTTGGGTGGTATTATATTGGTTCTGAGGCACGAAGTGGTTCTTCTAGGGTGGTTATGTAATTGGATCAAAGACATCTAGAACTGGCCGGAGTAGGTATGGTCGATCATAGGTGTCACCTTAGAACCCGAGGATCGATAGTAATTTATTTACTATTGTTTTAGTTACATTTATTATGAAACATCAAGATGAAATTTATTTTTTAATGAAGATATATATGGATGTAGTTTGTGGTGGCTAACTAAGTCATACTCACCCACAACTCGGGCCACTTTGGGTACCTGAACAAACATCATGGTTGTATGAAAGGATAAGGGGAATGGCCTATGATCGATGGTTGATTTGGAATGGCTTGAATAGAGCATGGGGGATGGAACAATTCTAGGACTCAAGATCAGTTTTAGGGACTTCTCCTATGGGGTTGTTTTTTCTAATTTTAGGATTTTGATTTATATGATTCACCCATAGGTGATCTGATTTTTATGTATTTTGTGTATTCCATTTATAAAATTCATGCTGATATGGCATGGGTTGAGTAAGCTGTTTTTACGAACATTCCATTATGTTTGTTATATTTTATTCGACTAGATATATGTTATTTCCATTGTTTCCACTATTATTAATTAGTCTGATATGTTGGTATAATATACCCAAGGTATCATAATAAGTCCTCACTACTATTTTGTAGTCTCTTGCATACGGGGAAGCATTCCTGAGCTAGGTTAGGGATCTTACAAAGTAGTATTAGAGAATATTTTATGTTTTCCTTTTAAAATAAAGGTAGAGAATGGATAAGAAATTTTCAGAACATGGTATGGATCTTGTTCTAGGGAGTAACTACCACACCAATGACAGATGTCCGAGTTACCTGGGGTTAGACTGTTGTTCTTAGTTTTTCCTTTTTTGGTTGAGATAATTTACCTAGTGTGATGTGCTTGGATTTTGGATTTAAGATTTATGGGGTTAATCTCTTGGATCAGAATAGAAATAGGTTTCCTTTTAATTCATTGTGTCAAGCATGTAGAATTCACATTTTATTTTTGTGTTTTTTATTGGTTACCTTGGTTACAATATCAACGTCAATTATCTAAAAGTCAACAATAATGTATATAGTTTTTTCCCATTAAACTTGATGGTTTCATCTTATCTAACTAGTCCATTGAATGATATAAATATTGATAAAGTTGATTAAAGAAAACTATTAATGAATGATCTCAATTAAATAATATTCCAAGACAAATTTATAAAAAAATTCCTCTATAACACGTGAATGATATTTCATTTAACTGAACAACAAACATGATAACCTTAATAAAGGAAGAAAAAGAATAAATGGAAAATTATAAAGTGGATCCTACGTATATAAGTTAATGAGCCCCAATATGTTTAATAGTGCATAGAACTAACCATATCAACTACATAACATAAAGAAAATATTTCATTACAATAAAATTCCATGATCTTTTATGTTTATCGTTTTAGAAAATTATTACCAAACAATAACTAAAAAAAACTCATGTATTTTTCAACTAATGGAAATTTTTTCACTATATAAAAAACTACTTAACCAATAAAACTTCATCAAATTTCACACAAAATCATGATACAAGATACTCTCCTAGACACATCATACTTATTATTTTTATTCATAACCTGGAAAAATTGAAACATAAGAAAGGGGTGAACTCAGATGCTCAATCCGGGTAGTCATAAGTGATAATAATCAAAGATCAAAAGTAAGAATAAGATGAGGATATTGTTAGGACTCCTAGTATGATAGTAGTGACTATATGGTAGGGGGTTAATATTCCTTTTTGAATTATTATTAAAAATAATAATATATCAGGGTTACAATAGTTCTAAAATATGATGTGGAAATAAAAAAATAGATAACACTAGGAGTTTTTATAGAGGTTCTTATCACCAAGACCTTAGACTTCTCAAAAATATTTTCTAATCCTAGAGGATATTGTTATGAAATAAATCCCCACTTTTGAATGTGAGTGATAACTCAATTACATTCAAATAAAAACGTATATTTTTTTACATCGAGTGGTATAACCCCAGACATTTGAAGGGGTCAAACCTACCTTCATTTTGTTTCAGAGGAATGACCCAACACTCCTTTTAGATGAGAGGAAAAACCCAATGAAAAAATATGGATAGGAAAATTAAAACAAAAACTCTTGAATATAAACTTGTGGTTGAATGTATTACAATTAATAAATAATAAAATCCATTAAAACAATAGTTGAGCAGATGATGTAGAAATTCGGTGCAGCTCGTGTTCTTTGATCACATCAGGGGTGGAAGATGAACGTGGTAAAGATTATCAATGATCAAAATAGAAAAAAAGGAGAAGCGTTTTATTGGGAAAATAAAGAACAAAAAAAATTGTATCATTGTATTTTTTCGAATGAATCATCTTTATTGGTTTATGTTTTATCCTTGAAGAGATCTCCCGAAATAGTAAAACTGAGATCTAGAAGAGCGTGTCCCTTTAGAATGTCTATAAAAAACATTTTACTGTATAAAAATAATATAATATGAACATTACATTAATTTTTTAGCCACATTAAAATACATTCAATAGATATTATGTTTATTCATGAAATATTAAATGGAACTGATCGTACCGCAATTCACTGTTTTATTTCACACTTATACTGATGTATTAAACTGGTTTTGTATTGAAAATTATAATTATAATATCAAATTGAACTTCATGATTGATTAAGTAAATTTTCAATTTTCACTATTAAAAAAGGAAATTTCACCTGTTTTGATGATTTCATTGAAGGTGGAGGTTATTCGGAGAGTCCCAATGATGTAGAAGGCAAATGTGCCAAACTGCATTGAATCCCCTGAACACATGTCAACTATTTTTTATGATATGAGAAATATATACATCAAAATGGGATGATCTTTTGTGAGGTTATCCGTAGCTCCGTGGGATATAGTGTTCAAGAAGGAACCCAATACCAATTGGTTCATTACGAAGCCTATACGAAGTAATATGTCCAATAAAATAAATCCTCACGATGTCCAAAATTTTCCTCTATATTGTGATAATATCTATTATTATATGACATATCTAGCTGCCAAAATTGACATGGAGTTATAAAAGGTGACGACCACAAACATTGTAGTTTTGTCTAAAGTGATTTAATACAATTTTACTAGACAAAACTATGGACTAAGAGGATTGTTAAAACCGCGGTTCCCAAAACCACTTCCCACTTGGCCTATAAATTGGTACCTTGGGTACCCCATTTTGGAGTTAGACCAGGGGGTATCGTTCTAACATTTTGGAGTCCCAAAGGACTCTTCTAACCATTTATAGACGTTCTGGGGGATATGGGAAGTTCTAATTCAACTTATTCTTCTTCCTCCCCTTCTATGGATTTCTAAACTCCTTGTGATCACCCGAGGAGGAACGTGATGTAATCTCGAGGTTAATGTTTTTATTATTTTGAATTTCCTTTTTAATTCCAAGATGTATGTTTTTTTATTTGTCCTATATTATTATTTTGTTGGGTTATATAATGTTATGATATTCTCAAACTCAAATGATCATGTTTGGGGGTACCATTTCATGTGATGTTTCACATACTATTCATCTCTTTCTATTTCCTCATTCAATCACAGTGTTTGTGTGGTTCATATTGGTAAGTTGAAATCACATAAAAAATGTCAATGTTATGTACATTTATTTCATGGTATCACAAAGAAATAACATAAAAACCTAGAGAGTACATCATGTTACTCACGTCTTTCCCTAGTGAGTTTTGGTTATGAAGTCTAACACAAATCACCCAATCATCAACTGTGTCCGGTGAATCAATGTGTGTTTTGACTGAACCGTAGGAGGTATCCTATAATAAAATTATAAAATAATGGTACTAGGTGTTAAAAAACAAAGATTAGAAAACATAACCCCTTTCACTTTAATTAATGATGGATGATCATCATAAGACTTCCGTGGGTCGATCACATTTAATTGATCTGATTTATTTCGACTTTGTTTTATCTCTTTTGTTTTATATTATCATATTTTATACTAAAACCCCCTATTTTTAGAAATCTCATTCACATTATATTTTTAAAATCAAAACACCATTTTTAAATTAATGATCTAAGTCTCCATCGAGAGATGACCTAGGGTTGCTTCTAATCTGTAGAAATTCTAGTCAAAATTAAACAACTAATTTGAAGTGCTCGACAAAACGATCAAATTTTGGCTCTGTTGTTGAAGATCCTAGATCATTTTTATTCTTTATTTTCTTTTATTTATTTATTATTCTTTTTAATTATTACTCCTTTCAATATCCCACCCCCATTTGATTTATTTTTTATTTTTTGGGTCATTGTCATTATTTTTATTTGTTTTTGGGTGTTCTTCCTCTATCTCTCTCTCTATCTCTCTTCTTCTTCTCTCACATTATCATTATGTAGTATAACAAAATATTTTATTATCTCCTTCTACCATTATTATTTTCTTTTATTTTAACTATCTTAAATCATAAAATGTAAAATAATACCAAAAAAACAAACTTCACAACTTATTTTCATGATGTAATTCGAAAAAGAAAAACTGCTCGAATATGAACTTGAAATTGAAAAGACACTTCACTAAAAAAATCATGGAATCTAGGGTAGGTAAATCAAGTAACAATGATGTACCCATTGTGGAACCTCAAGTGGTCCAAAAAAATAAATAATTGAACCTAATCAAACCCAAGAAAACATGGATGCGAATAATCAAACTTTAAAAGAACTGACCACCCTGAATGTGGAGTACCAACCTTCATACATCCAATATCCTGAGAAAGAATCCAACTTCGAGCAGAGATCGGGTCTCATCCACCTAATTTCCATGTTCCATGGTCTACCTAGTGGGAACCCTCACAAACATCTCAAATATTATCACATGGTATGCGCAATAATGAAACCCCAAAATGTATTTAAGGACCTAATAATGTTTAGGATCTTCCATTTCTCCCTTGATGGTGTAGCCAAATACTGACTATACTATCTGCCTACCATAATTGGGGGCTGGAACGATCTTAAAAGACACTTTCTAGATATTTTCTTCCCAGCCACTCAAACAACATCAACTAGAAAAGAAATATGTGGAATTAGGTAATCACAAGGAGAGACCCTTTATGTATACTGGGAGAGATTCAAAAGTCTTTTCTCAAGATACCCCCACCACCAAACTAGTGAAAAACTGTTAATACAATGCTTCTATGAGGGACTTATCCCCATGGATTTTAGAATGATTGATGCTGCAGTCGATGGTTCCCTTGTTGATAAAACTCCTTCGGCTGCACGTGACTTAATAGCCAACATGGATCAAAAATGAAGAAAATGTCATACATGAACAATTACACCAACCCGAGGAGTTCATGAGGCATGTCATTCATCCCTAGAAAAAAGGCAGATAATAAAATTAAAAAGATGAATACTCTTCTAAGGTAATTAGCTCATGCACAAGGTAACTCACACTGTTATTCTATTCCATTACATTGTGGTATTTGTTATGATAACACTCATTTTTATAACTATTTATCACAACATATGTATTCATATGAGTCCTGTGTTGATGTATTACCTGGACTTCCATTCCAATAAGAACCTCCCTTCAAACAAGACGCATTTAGAAAAAGTCCAAACCTTGGGTGGAAAACACAACCACAATACTGACAAGGTGGAATCTCTAGATACCACAAGAAGAAATACTATCAATAAGGAAAATTTATGAAACCATTTTATCCATCAATATCTCAAAACAATCCTCCTCCTCCCAAATCTAATCCTAGCCTAGAAGACATGGTGAAGAAAATGGAATTCCAAAACCAATAGTTCCAATAGACCAAAAAATCAGTTATTCAAGACCTACAAACTCATGGGTGAAAATTGGAAAACATTATAAGTGAGATCAAGATGCAATGTTTGGGAAAACTACCATCACAACGCATTGATAATCCAATGTATAAAGGTAATCTATTTCAAATTACACTTTATATAGGTAAATGAGTTTCTCCTTCAACGGATTCTACAACCAAGTATTTTCCCCTTTAAAACACTCTTTCTGCACTCATAAATGATTCCGTGAAGAAAAACAATAACAAAAGGGTAAAACAATTATAATTGACAATTCCCATAAACAATCCATTAATATTACTCTCTCCAAAATACTCTATAATCTAAGAAGAATTTTGAAAACGACATTGATAAATAAATAATGGATACATTTAAATAGGTGAAAGTCAAAATTCCTTTATTGGATGCAGTTAAAAAAATCCTTAGATGTGCCATATTTCTTAAAGATATTTTCTCCCATAGAAGGAGGCTAAATGGGAATGAGAGAGTCAACTTAGGAAGGACTATATCGGCCTAGATTCAATAATGAATTCCATCTAAGTGCAAGGATATGGGAACATTCACTATACCGTGAACCATAGGGGAGACATTATTTTCAGATTCTATGCTGGATTTAGGTTCTTCAATTAATATAATGCCCTACTCTGTGTACACTTCTCTATAGGTTGGAGAGCTTCAAATTAATAGAATCATAGTGAAACTTTCAAAACAGAGTATAACACACACTTTAGGAGTGGTCGAGGACATCCTTGTAAAAGGGAAGAATCTCATATTCCATGACAACTTCTATATTCTTCTGATGGAGGATACCAGAACCTAAGGATATACCCCTCTCATACATGGGAGGCCATTCCTCAAAACAAAAAAGACAATCATCAACATTCACAATGATATGATGTCCATGGAGTTCAGTGCAGAAAAGGTATGTTTTAACATCCACGAGGCTATGAAATACTATATTGAAGAGAACTCCCCTCTTCTTGTCTATTCGAAGGAATTTCTCTCAAATGACACACACAGAAAATTATATCCTTGAACCATACTCTACTTCATTTTCCTATTATTCACCTTTGGATGTTTTGATCTTTGATTCATGTTTTTGAGTGTTGTGTGGGTTCTGAAATGTGTAAATTTTGTGCTTTAATTGATTATTATGTTAATTATGAGGTACCCATGAACGTTGATGATTATGAAAATCTCATTTCAATATATTCGCTATCCTTAGAGAATAAACGTGAAGAGATTGACAGTTTCTTGGACCTCACTACCCCTAAATCCCCACTCTAAATCTGAAAACCACCAGTGTTGGAATTAAAACCACATCTATCTAATTTAAAATACCCTTATCTTGTGGGTATTGACCAATTTCCCGTCATTATTTCCAATAAACTCTCTCAAAAATAAAAATCCAATATGTATAATCTTTTAAGAGAGTGAAAAAATGATATAGTAGGAACATTGGATGATATTCCCTGGATTATACCATCTATTTGAATGCACCATATACTTTTTTATAATAAGGCTAATCCCATAAGGAAAGCTCAACGCCGATTAAATCCAACTCTCCTTGAAGTGGTAATATTGGATGTCAGTAAAATACTTATTGCTAGGATAATTTATCCTATATATGATAGTAAATGGGTTTTTCGAGAGCAAATTGTGATAAAAAAATAGAATAACAATAGTTTCTAATGAAAGGAATGAATTAGTTCTAACACATGTGAAAAATAGATGGCGAGTTTGTATTGACTACCATCGACTAAATCGATCCATGAGAAAGGACCATTTTCCTCTATATTTCATTGATGAGATGTTTTCAAGATTGGATAGTAATTACCATTATACTTTCATTAATATCTATTTGGGTTATTTTCAAATCCATATAGCCAATGAGGATAAAAAAATGACAACATTTACCTTTCCATTTGGAAAATTTTCATACACAAGGATGCATTTTGGTCTATGTAATGCTCCGGGTACTTTTAGGTGATGTACGTTCAATATTTTTTCTGACTACCTAGAGAATTGCGTGGATGTTTTTATGGATGATTTCAAATTTTATGGAAATTTTTTTGATGATTGTTTACCTCACCTAGGATTTATCCTCTGTTGTTGAATAGAAAAATATATTGTATTAAATTATGATAAATTGCATTTCTTGGTTGAGAGGGGGATAGTTCTTGGGAATGTTATTTTGAATGAGATAATTAATGTTGATGAATCAAAAATTAAATTAATTTCAACCCTTCCATATTCAAAATGTGTACTTGGTGTGCGATCTTTCTTGGTTCTTGATGGTTTTTACCACCGATTCATTAATCACTTTAATAGGATCGCACTTCCCCTATCTCGATTATTGCAAAATGATTCTGAATTTATTTTTGATAAAAATTGTGAGGATTCTTTTAATTAACTAAGAAGGAGTCTAAAATCACCACCAATAATCCAAACACAAAGGTGGGATCTCCCCTTAAAACTTATGTGTGATGCCTCTAACATTGCACTCGTGGTAGTTTTTTCACAAATGGTTGAGAAGGATCCTCATGTCATTTCATATACCTCACGTACCCTTGACCCTACCAAGGAAAACTACACAACCACTGAAAAAGAACATATTTCTATTGTGTTGTCCTAGGAAAAATTCCATTCATATCTTATTGGGTCAAAAATCATTGTTTTCTCTGATCATGTTACCCTTCATTTCCTCCAAAATGAACCTAAAGCCACGCCCTGACTCATTCAGTAGATGCTCCTCATCCATGAATTTGATCTTGAAATTTGTGATAAGAGAGGAGTGGAAAATGTTTTATCTGAACAAATTAGTAGGATTCACCCTTTATTGGACCACCGTTTAGACTCATCCCTACCCACTAGAGAATTTTTTTCCTCATGAGAATCTTTGTGATGTTGGGGACCTTACCCCTTGGTATGCGAACATTGTGAATTTTCTAGCAACATCCAGTGTCCCCACTGATTTTATCACTTCACAATACTAGAGAAAAAATCATGATTATCGATGGTACTTTTGGGATGACCCATATTTGTGGAGAATTTTTAGTGTCCTAGTTGTTCATCAGCATGTCCCTGACTATGAATTCATCTCTGTTTTGACCTTCTGCCACACTCTGGCTTGTGGGGATCACTTTGGCTCTCAAAATACAGCTCGAAAGGTCCTTGACAAAGGAATTTATAGTCCAACATTGTATAGGGATTCCCATCTATTTTCCAAGTCTTGTAGTCATTTTCAATTAGTAGGGAATATCTCCAAGTGGAGTGAAATGCCCCAAAATCCCTTGATATTATGATAAATCTTTGATTCATGGGGTATTGACTTCATGGGGAATTTTTTGAATTCATTTGGCTTTGTGTACATATTATTTGTTGTGAAATATGTATCTAAATGGGTGGATGAAAAGGCCACTCGGGCTACTAACTCTCAAGAAGTCGTTGATTTTGTGAGGCCCCAAATATTTAGTCAGTTTGGTTTTCCAAGATTCATTATTAGTGATCAGGGTTCACATTTTTAAAATCTCAACATGAATTTTTTTGTACGTATGGGGTTGTTAATAAAGTCTATACAACATATCAAACCAAAAATAATGGATAAATATAAATCACAAATCAGGATGTTAATAAAATCTTGGAAAAATGATACAACCCAATAGGAATGATTGGGGTTTTCACTTGGATGAGGCACTTTGGTCGCACCGTATAGTTTTTAGAACCCCAAAAGGAATTTCACCATATTGAATTGTTTTTGGAAATGATTTTCACCTCTCAGTGGAGGTATAACAACATGAATATGTGTTTGTTAAACAATGTAATATAAATCTTTCAGATTACTGTGAGCATAAGAAGTTATAGATTCAAGAGTTGAATGAAATTCGACATGATACATATGAAAACTCCCAGATCTATTAAAACATACAAATGCTATCCATGATAGCATGACTCATCAGTGGAAGTTTCATATTGGTGAGAAGGTTTTCATGTATAATTTATGGCAAATGCACCACCCTATTAAGCTTCTTTCTTGATGGCTCGGTCCTTATACCATTACTGATGTTTACCCTTTTATTGTAATATAGGTTTTTCATGAGAAGAGTGGACAAAGGATTACTGTCAATGGGAAGAGGCTAAAACACTTCTATAAGGATCATACAAAGTATCTTGTGGAAGAAATATAACTGATAGATGCCGCATATGACACCACCTATTAGGATATCCCTTCTCCCTACCATTATTTAGTTGTTTATTTATTTAAAATACTTTCATTGAGGACAATGTAACTTTTAGGTGTTGGGGAGGGTGACGTGTTATAGTCAGTGTATTGCCCCAAACATTTTGTGGTGTGTTCTTCTCAAATACCTTATATTCCTTAGAAAACCAATATTTCATGAAGCAATAAGTCTTTGTGAAACATAACATTATAGGATAATGTTATAACCTAGCCATTAAACTTAAATTTTCCTCTTCTGCGTTTTGAGTTTCAAAAAATGGTAATCTATGGTTATGATTAGTATGTTATTTGGAGTTTGATAGAACCAACGTGTTTTTTTGATGAGTAGTAACATACCCATATGAATAGTAATATGAATATCAATATGAAACTTAGGAATTGTAAACCATTTTATTATTTTATTTTCTTAAGGTCATAAGGTAATGAGATGTTGATTAATTTTTCAAGATGTTGAAAAATGAGTTATAGATTTAAAATTCTTATTTTTGAATAAATTATGATTTTATTTAAAAACTAAATTAAAAATATTTAGAAAATTATTTTCAAAAATATGGAGTTAATTTTTGTATTCAATAGGTCGATAAAAGGTTAGGGGTAATTTTTGGGATTTTTCTAAAATACTTAATTTTTTCATGAATAGCAAAAATACATTTATGAGTTTTCTATAGTTTAATTACTTTAACATGATGTAATAATTAATATAAAAGTATTGTTGACTTGTGTACAATAAAATATAACATGAGGTGTCCCATGATGCTAAAAACATTGGAATATACCACGGGAAATCCCATGGTTTTTCAAAAAAAAAACCACTAATGATGTGTCCCTTTAAATTAATTAAAATCTCTCTCTTATTTACTATAAATACCCACTCACCCATTCATTTTATTTAATTAAAAATCTATAATATTCTAATATCTGGTAGATTAACATCCCAAGGAATCCTCCCATTATGTCTCCAATCCCATAAGGTCCCAACCTTCTTGTTTTTTGAATTATTCTTCATGGTAAGGGAATCTACTACCCTTTCCTTTTTTAATGATTTCATTTTATGTTCTCACTTTTATTTTCAATTGGATTATGTTGGGATATTTCATTACATATTCCAATTTAAATCCATATTATGTAAGAGTTATGAGAGACCCAATTTCTCTAATCAAACTATTTTGGGAAATTTTATGTGACGTCTTTAGGCAGCAGAATTTTCGTGAGGGATTTCTCGATTTTTTCTTTTATTTTAAGTTCGTTTATTTTTTTACTCTTTACTCATGTCCCTTCATACAAATTCTATGATAATTACAAAACCATACATTAATTTTAATTAAATTATGCTATTGGAATATTTTATCATCATATCTCTTCCCCCCTCCTCTTATACTAAGAACAAAAAACACCATCTGAGATGTGTTAATTTATCACATTCAAGGATGACGGGTTCTAAATTTTCATTACCATATTCAATTCTGGTCATGAAACCATTTTTATGGGTGAAAAATATCATATTATATTTATCTAATCTTTTTAAATGTTCTATAATTTTTATACATTCTTAATATAAAATAATAATACAAAACATGTTTATAATACCCAAAACCGCCAAGTTATTCAAGAATTTATCATTTTATTTTATCAAATAATTCATCCTCATGGTATGTAAAAAAAATAATTATAATGTCATTTATATATCTTTATATGAAAATAATAATATATATTAACAGTTCTGGATGCCTAACGATATTACAAATGAACATCCATTCAAGAATACAAGTAAGCCGATCATGAAAACCAAGGATGAAAATGATTCCAAAATAATAAAATAGAACCACTTGAACCTATAAAAAATGCCATTAATGAACCTAAAATGGTTATAAAAAAACAAATTAAATGTTTATTACGATCTATAATTATTAATTAATGAGTCTAAATTTTATTATTCAGTTCATTAAGATCTGTCAAACAACACTTTCAGGCATAAGATAAGGGGTTTCTTATCTCAATTTTATTTCTGTGATATTTTCATTATGGGCCTCTTATTTATTTCGTGTTGTGTATTTTTACTAAAATTTGATATAAATTAACATTACTATATTTATTTTCATGGTATTATGTGATTCATTTGGTGGTTATTGTTTTCATACGAGTAAATAGATTACAATGTGGTAAGGGACTTTGTCTCAATTTATATTTCATTGAGACATAATTGGTATTGTGAAGCTTATCTTTTTTATGTGGTGTATCCACTATCCATTTGAGATAATTGTTCATTTTAAATCATAAATATAATATATATCCATATTCTAGTTTCATGGATATGATTATTTTCTTAAGGTGTATACCCTCTAACATAGGTTGTTTATTTGGAATATTGTTTTAACTATGGAAATATTGATGAATATGTATCCTATACTCTATATGGATATTGTTAAGGTAGATTTTACATGAATTTAAACTATTTATAAATAATTATTTGGGATTTTAATGTTGTATGATGCCCACTATAGCCCCTCGATGCATCAGCAGGTCTAATGAGACAAATTAGATGGTGAAAAACCCTTTGAGTTTGTTTCAAAAAATCAGATGGGTTTCTACAAACAGACATAAACTGTTTCGATGGTATAGTGGTATCATGTGCTAGACACATGACATAAAATTAATAAACATATCCCTTTTTTCATTTTCAGTTATAACTATCCATGATATTTTCACTACGAAAAAATCTATGGATGCAATTTCATACTCAGTTTATTAATGGTGTGTGTTTTTTGTTTATTCACCATGACATATTTATTATAACAAATTGTTTATGATTCAATTATTATTGATTCATGATTCTGATATATGTAAACCATACTGAGAATTTGAGCTCACCCCTTTCATTTGTTTACTTTCAACTGGTTATGAGGATGATACTATTTACTGAGTTCACGTGGTTTATGTTTATTGGTTTTTGTTATGTATTGTATTTTGTTACCTTTTACACTATAATTTGAGTTACATATATGTATCTAGTTTCTTAATGATTACTAAACTGATTGTTGCTTCAAGATTTTATTTCCTTTTTAACCATTCCAAAGTAACATGTAATGTATTGGCTCCGGACTAGAGGGGTCGGGGTGTTATAGTTGGTATCAATGGAAGTTTAGTAGAAAACTAAAAAAAGATTAGAAAATATTGATTATGGAACAATTACCTAAAGTATTATTTGAGTACAAACATACATGAAAATAATGGAATTTTGGTAAGAGATATTCTATGTGTATAATTCTATAAAATACATCTCTACTTAGATACAAAAATGAAGGGGTGGCTCTAGAAGAGATTTACCTAGGAGTGAAAACTCGGACAAGGAGTTTTGGGCTTGACTCAGGCTATCTTGGTACATAACCACTGTGAAATTCAACATAGTCAATGTTGGATTGGATCAAATCATGACCATATTGGGACAACTTATTCAGGTTGTGAAGAATAACCATGCTGCACCGGCGTTGGATCATTTCATGTGGAAAAATCACCCATCTTTTAGTGGGACTACTGATCGAGTGGTAGCTGAGTAGTGGATCAAGTCCCTTGAAAAGATATTCATGGTATTGAAATGAAATGAAAATGAAAAGGATGTCATAGAAGTGTATTTTCTCAAGGGTGATGATGATCGATGGTGCAACTTTATCCAAAATACCACTGATGAAGAAGAAATAGAAGTTATAGAATGGAATAATTTTAAGGAAATATTATTTTAAAAATATTTTACTTGTGAGAAACGAACCAAAATGAAGAGGAAATTACTTAGCTTAAAACAAAGGGAAGAAGTAAGTGTTACTGAGTATGAGGCAACCTTCAAAATACTGACTAGGTATTTCATAGATTACATATGAGACTCGGAAGACAAGATTGATCATTTCATTGAAGTTCTTAAGCCAATACTTCTAATGTCACATGCTTCTAAAACATTTTCATCATATGATGATATTGTATGATTTTCTGTCAAAAAAGAGAAGAAATTTTCAACATCAAATTTGTTCAAGGGAATCCAAGATAAGAAGTGATACTCTAATAACCAAGGTAATGGTGAAGCACCAAAGAATAACAAGGGAAAGAAGAAATTTACATTATGAAAGAACTGTGGAAAGAATCACCCTGAGAAATGCTTGAAAGGAATGTGAGTCTTCTATAAGTGTGGAGAAAAGGGTCATCGATCTAATGAATTCAAGGAGAAGAAACAAGATGATGATGTTTAGTGACACAATTTTAGAGATATAGGACACTATGAAAATGAATGTCCTTATCTCCAAGGAATATTTCCTCAGAAAAGGCCATGAGAGCATGGGAAAGCCTATGAAATTACAACCACAGAGGTTGAAGTTCCAAATGATGTGGTGACAGGTAATCTATTTTTTTCCTCAAACATAGCCACTGCATTATTTGATTCTGGATCATTCCATTCATTTATATCTTTCTAGTTTTCCAAGAAAATTAGACATATACAATTTGATTCAATAAAGAAGTTATCAATAAAAACTACTAGTGGATGTATCATTGAAACAAAGGCATGTCGATCATTCACCCTTATGACACATATGCTTGATTTTGTTTCTAACCATATCATCATACCAATTGTTGTCTTTGATATAATTCTTGGTATGAATTGGCTATCAAATTATGATGTGAAGTTCTATTACAAGAAGAAGAAAGTTACAATGTTTGAAAAAGTTATAGAATCCCATATCTTTAGAGTAGAAAACACACCATCTGATTCTTATCTAGATCCACCCCAGTAGCTCTACAGAATAAAATTATTATAGAGGAATAGAAACCAATATCTATGAGTGTGGAAAGAAATATTCAAATTGAAAAGGTTCATATAGTGAAATAATACATTGACGTATTTCTAGATGATTTAACTGGACATCCTCCAGAGCAGGAAGATGAGTTCTCTATTGATTTCATTCTTGGTGAAAGACCATTATCAGAGACTCCCTATAAAATATACACTATGGAATTAGTGGAGGTAAAGATACCACTAGAGGAATTTAGTGACAAAGGATTTATTTGACCTAGTGTTTCTCCATGGGATGCCCCTGCCCTATTTATCAAGAAAAAATATGGATCTATGAGTCAATGCATTGATTATATGGAAATAAATGCTATTACAATAAAGAATAAGTATCCTCTTCCCTAAATTGATGATTAATTTGATAAAATTCATGGAGAAAAATATTTTTCAAAGATTGAACTTAAATCTAAATATCATCATCCATGTGTGAGGAAGGAAGATATTCCAATGACAGTGTTTCGAACAAGGTATAATCCTTATGAGTTTACAGTGATGGCTTTTGGACTCACTAATGAACCCTTTGTTTTCAAGGATATAATTAATAGAGTTTTCAAGGATTATCTTGATGAATTTTTTGTAGTGTTTTTTGATGATATCATAGTACACTCCAAAAGATATTAAGAACATGAAAATAACATAAGGATTATTCTGAAAACAATTAGAATAAATGAATTATATGAGAATTTTAGCAAGCATGAATTTTGGATTCAATCAGTTTCCATCCATGGCCGCATTATCTCTCTGTATGGAATATATGTTGATCCGATGAAGACAAAGGCTGTTCGAGAATGTCCTACTCCAACGAACCTAACTAAGGTACATATTTTTATTTGTTTATAAGGTTATTATCTACATTTATTTCAGAACATTCCCATTTATCCAACCTAATGACCAAGATCCCATGAAAAGGGGTTAAATTCATATGGAAAAAGGAATGTGAAGAATGTTTTAATGAATTGAAGCGAATATTAGTGAATGATTCAGTCTTGACTCCACCATCAGGGAATGAAGGATTTGTGATTTATAGTGATGCAGCAAAAAATTGAATTGGAAGTTTCCTTATGCATAATGATAAAGTGATTGCCTATGCATCAAGGAAGCTAAAAATTGATGAAAAAACTATCAAACATTTGATCTTGAGTTAGTAGTGGTAATATATTCTATAAATATTTGAATAAATTACCGCTATGGAGAAAAATGTGAGATATATATAGATCATAGGAGTTCAAAATATATCTTCTAACAGAATGAACTCAACATGTGACAAAGGAGATGGATTAAGCTACTCAAGGATTATTATTTCACAATACACTACCACCTAGGGAAGGAAAATAATGTGGCATATGATTTGAGCAGAAAAGACCACAAAATTATGAACAAGATGAGAGTTGAAAGGGATCCTATGTTCAGGGATATAGGTAAGATGGATATCGGAATTTTCGTGGAAGGTAAAAAAACACAACCTTTCAAATGGTATCCAAAACATCTTTACGGGAAAGGATAAAAAGTTCTCATACTGATGATGAGTAGTTTCAAAAGAAAATTAAAGTTGTAAATGATGGTAAGTTTATTGACATCATATATGAAGGAGGAATTTTGAAATTTGGAAAGAGGATTTGTTTTCCCACTATTCCTGCGCTAAAGAGGGAACTATTGGATGATGGTCATAACTCTAATTTATATATACAACTTGGTATCACAAAGATGTATCGAGATATAAACGAACATTTTTTTGGGACATCATGAAGTGGGATATTTCTTATTATGTGCTGAGATGTTTGTTTTTTCAAAAGGTGAAAACTCAAAGGAATCATCCTGGGAGAGTCATGCAACTCATTCCTATACATATGTGGAAATGGGATGATATTATGATGGACTTTGTCATGGGGCTACCAAAGACTCCAAGAAATAATGATGTGATATGGGTCATTGTTGATCATCTTTCAAAATCAATACATTTTCTTTGCTATAAGAGAAAATTTACAACATGAACGTTTAACAAGACTCTATATCAATGAAGTAGTAATACTTCATGGTGTGAACATACAAATTGTTTCTTATTTTTATCCCCATTTTACAACACAATTCTGGAAAAGTCTTTAGAAGTCCCTCAATACTGATATTCGTTTGAGCACAGCCTACCACCCAAAAACAGATGGCCAATCAGAACAGACTATTCAAACATTGGATAACATGTTGAGGTCTTGTTCACATGACGTTGAAGGTATGTGGTATCAGTATTTACCTCTCGTAGAATTTTCTTATAACAATAGATTCTATTCAAGTATTCAGATGGCACTATATGAGGCGTTATATGGAATGAAATTTTGTACACCAATTTGCTGGGATGATGTTGGTGAAAGAAAGATTGTAGGCCCAAAACATATTGAGGAAATAATGGAAAAGATGAAGATTATCCAAACCCATGTCAAAATAGCCCAAAGTAGGAAAAAGAGATATGATGACAACCGAAGGAAGGATTTTGAATTTCAAGAAGGAGATCATGTTTTCTTAAAGGCATCATTATGAAGGGTATTATACGATTCGGTAAGAAGTGTAAATTAAGTCTTAAGTACATTGGACCTTTTGAAATTATAGATTGAATTGGAGGCATAACATACCATTTGGAAAAGTTTCCAAGTCTCTCTAAATTTCACAATGTGTTTCATGTATCAATGTTAAAGAAATGAATGATAAAACAAACACATGTACTCACCAATGAAGAAATAGACCTTGAACCCAATCTATCTTATTATAAAGATCCTATCAAGATTATTGATACGAGATAACATGTATTTCAAAATCGGATGACTCGTCTGGTAATGGATCTTTGGAGGGATAAAATATGAAGGAAGCAATGTGGGATCCTAAGGATTTTTTGAAGAAGAACGACCCATATATTTTTAGTGGGATTTATACATAAAATTTCGAGGAATAAATTTACGAAGGAGGGATCAATATAACCCCCCAAACATTTTAGGATTTTTTCTTCATAAATACATTTTATTCATTATATAACATATTTTTCATGAAGAAATAAATCTCTATGAAATAAAATATTATAGGATAATGTTATAACCTAAACATTAAACTTAAATTTTCCACTTCTGTGTTTTGAGTTTTGAAAAATAGTCATCTACGGTTGTGACCATTTAGTTATTTGGAGACGGATAGAACCAACATGTTTTTATGAATAGTAACATTCCATTTTGAATAATAATATGAATAGTAATATAAACCATTGTAATAATAAACAATATTATTATTTTGTTTTCTTAAGGATATAAGGTTTTGATATGTTGATTAATTTTTCAAGTTGTTGAAAAATTTGTTATAGATTTAAAATTTTTATTTTTCAATAAATAATTATTTTATTTAAAAATTAAATTAAATATATTCATAAAATAATTTTCATGAAATGGAGATCATTTTTTAATTCTTCATATCAAAAAATGGTTAGGGTGATGTTTTGGGATTTTTCTAAAATACTTGATTTTTTCTTGAATAGTAAAAATACAGTATTGAGTTTTCTAAAGTTTAATGAAATCATAATGATGTAATAATTATTATAAAAGGCTGGTAGAATTTTGTAGAGTAAAATATGACATTACATGTCCGGTGGCTAAAACCATGGGCAAATACCATGGGCAACCCCATGGTTTGGCAGAAAAAACATCTATTGAGGTGTCCCTTTAAATTAATTAAAAACTCCCTCTTATTTACTATAAATACCCAATAATCCCTTCATTTTATTTAATTAAAAATCCATAATAATCAAATCTATTGTATTTTCACCTCTCTAGGAATCCTCCCAAGGTGTCCTCAATCCCCCAAGGTCCCAACCATCATTTTTTGAATTACTCTTCAAGGTAAGACAATCAACCACCCTTCGCTTTTCTTAAAGATTTAATTTTATGATTTCTATTTTATTTTCAATTGTATTATGTTGAAATATGAAATTTTATATTCCCCTTTCTATCCATATTATTTATGTGTGATAAGATACCCCATTTCCCTCATCAAACTATTTTAGGAAATTTTACGTGACATTGTTAGGTTGCTGAATTTTCACAATGGATTTCTCAATTTTTTCTTTTATTTTGACATCCTTTATTTTTTTATTCATTCCTAATACCCCCTCATCCAAATGATACAATAATTCTAAAAAATACATGAACAGTAATTATATTATGATAGTGGAATATTTCAACATTATATCTCTTTACCCCTTCTCATATATTAAAAATGAAAACACCATCCGAGATGTGTTCATTTATAACATTCATGGAAGACGGGTTCTCCATATTCATTACATTATTCTAATATAGTCATGAAACCATTTTTATTGTTGAACCAGATCATAATATATGTATTTTATCTTATTTTTTAATCCTTACAGTCTCATAATATAAAATAATAATACAAAACAAGCTCATTTTGCACAAAACGACCATGTAAATCAAGCGTTTATGATTCTCTTTTATCATATAATTCATCCTCATGGAATGTAACCAAAATAATTATTAGGTCATTTATATATCATTAAATTTCACTAATAATATTTATTAACAATTAGGTTTTCTTAACCACATTACAAATGAACTTCCATTCATGAATAACAATAAGCCGATCATTAAAACCAAGGATAAAAATGCTTCCAAAATAATAATGTTGAATCTCTTGAACCAATCAAAAAGGACATGAAAGGACCTAATAATGATATACGATGTATATTAAATGTTTATTTGGTTCTTTAATTATTAATTAATGTGTTTAAATTTTATTATTCAATTCATTCAGATCTATCAATGAACACTTTCAGGAATATGGTATGGGGTTTTCATCTCACTTTTATTTCCTTGAGATTTCCATTGTTCGCCACTTAATTATTGAATGTGGTGTATTTTTTACTACCATATGTTATAAATTATCATTATTCACTTTATATTGATGTTATTATATGAATCATATGGTGTTTATTAATTTTTTCATACGACTCAATAAATTACAACATTGTAAGGGACTTTGTCTCAAATTCATTATCATTGAGACGCCCGTGTATTGTGCACCAAATCATTATATTGTGGTGTATCCAAAGAAAAATTGAGATAATTTTTATTTTTAAATTTTAAATATATTATATATCCATATTATAGTTTTATGGGGATGATGTTTGTCTTAATACCTATACCCTCTTACTTACGCGGTTTATTTTTAATGTTGTTTTAACTATGGAAATATTGATGAATCTGTATCATCTACTCTATAATAATAGTATCAAGTAAGATTTTACTAGTATTATATCTATGTATAAATATTTATTTTTACTTGAAGTAGTGGTTGGGTCCCACTATAGCACTTTTAGGCATCGATAGGTCTCATGAGACAAATCAATTGGCGACACACCCTTTGAGTTTGTTTCAAAAAATTAGATGGGTTTCAACCCACATATTTAAACCATTTCGATAGTATAGTTTTATAATGTGCCATATACATGAATTAAAATTAATAATCAAATCTATTTATTCAATTTTAGTTATTACTATCAATGAAGTTTTCACTATGACAAAATCTATGGATGCAGTTTCATAATCAGTTTATTAATGGCGTGTGTTTTCCATTTATTCACCATGCCATTTTGATTATGTAAAATGGTTTATGATTCACATATTAATTATTAATTATTCCTCTCTATGTAACCCTTAATGATAATTTTATCTCACCCATTTAATTTGTTTACCTTCAACAGGTTATTAACAAGAGACTACTTATTGAGTTCCCGTGGTAGTAGTTTATTAGTTTTTGTTATCTATTGTAATTTATTACATTTTCCAACATAATTTTAGTTACATCTATTTATCTAGTTTCTTAAAAACTAATAAACAGATATTTCCTTTTGTATTTTATTTCCTTTTAACCATGCCAATGTAATGAGTAATGCACATGATCTTATCTAGAGGAGTTGGGGTTTTACAATTAAAATTAAACAAAAAAAATCACAAAGAAAAAACAAAAATAAAAAAATAAAAAAAGTGTTTTCATTTATGACATATTTTTACTTATTTTGTGATTTCAGAAAAAATATTTATCTTAAAATGAATATTAGAAATAATTTTCATACTAGAGACAATTTTACTAAAAATTCCTTTATTTTTTGAAAAATGTTTTTCAATTGAATGTTAATATGAAATCTTTTTCAAAGATTAGTATTTTCAAATCAATCTTATGTGTTTAATGTATTTTTGAATCCCAGGCCTCATTATTGATGAATGATATTTTAATCTCTTAGATGAGATACATTATAATCCGTTTATTTCATATTCTTCCATTTAATCACTTTTTTGAGAGTCTAGGGTCATGTAGAGAAACTAGAACTTTCCTTGATTCTATTTGAAGCTAAATGATTCAAGTATGATACATTCATGATAGTGTTAGTCGTTCATTGAAAATCCCTTTGTAAAATTATCCTCTATTTATGTACAACTTTACATTTTATCCTTTCTAAGGCTTAGAGACCATGAAATTCCAAATAGGTAGTCACATTACAAGATAATTTATCCTTATCTACCCATGTTTTGTGTATATTCTTGTTTTATTATTAGTAAGTGATGGAGAGAGGGTGTTTCCTTGGGACTTCTAGGAAGATAATAATTTTTATGGGTTAATATAATGGGTGCCTACATTTTCCATGGTCAGTAGGTTCACAATCCGGATAACATCATTATTTTACACATTTTCCCCTATTTGTCTCCAAAAAACTATATATTAAAAAAATAGTTTTGTACACTAACAAAAATAGAACAAAAGAATAAAATTGATAAAAGAGGATGCTTACTCATTATTATTCACTACCTGGTTGTGACTCGCACAAATATACAATAGGGATAGTGAGTTGGGGGATACACTTTATAAGGGGCTGGGTGTGTAAAATCATTGTGAACAGTTTCTGAATTTTGACATGTTTTTTACATTAGATATTAAACACTCCTATTCACCCTCATATTTTTAACCATTAAATCCTACCAACCCTTGAACCTCATAGAAACATGTTGGAAGTCCTGTTGAGTAGTACACTAGTTTCTACTAGTATAGAACTAGGAATCTTTGTATGAAAATGGTAAGATCGCATGAACTCTATTAAAAATGTATAACTCCACATTCATATGTTCCATGAGTGAAGAGATAAAATTTATTTGTGAGGTAGGTTATGTCATGTTTCATGGGTGAAAAAAAGATGTTGAACAAATTCAAATTTGAGAGAAGAAAAAATATAGTAAAACTGATTCCATGAATGAGATATGATGAATTTCATTTCAAAAGAATCCTAGATGTTTTCAAACCTTTGATTTAGGAATGGGACATGATTAGGATAGTATACATTGCCCATGAGTGAATGTGTATAGTTGTGGGGGGTGTGATCATACCATGATTCACTATTTTATTTCACCATAATATCAATGGATTAAAATGGGTTTTTATTGAAAATTATTATAATTATAATAAATTTCACTTCATGATTGATTAAATAATTTTTATCTTTTCACTTATAAAATTGTAAATTTCACTTGTTTTTAGGATTTCATTTAAGGTGAAGGTGATTCAGAGAGCCCCCGATGATGCAGAAGGAAAATAGGCCAAACTTCATGGAATCCCATAAAAAAATGTACACTTTATTGCATGATATGAGAAATATGTAGATAAAATGGGTTTAAATTTTTTGAGACGATCCATAGCTCCGTAGGATACTACATTCATGAATAACCCCAGTACCAATTATTCTATTAAGATGCTCATACTAACTAATCTGTCCAAAAAAATGAATCTTCACAGGGTGAAAACCTTTCCTATGTAGTTTAAAAATATCTTCCATGAAGTGAAAACCTTTCCTAATCAAGAGGACTCTTGAAATCAAGGTGCCCAACACCACTTCCCACTTTTCCTATAAATTAGCACCTTGGGCACCCCATTTTGGAGTTTGACCTGGAGGAATGGTGCTGAAATTTTGGAGTTATAAATGATTCTTCTCATCATCCATAGAAATTATGGAGGCTATGGGAATTTCTACTTTGACATATCATTTTCCTCTCCTCCCATGGATTTCTATACTCCATGTGATCACTTGGGGGGAAAGTGATATAATCCCAAGAATTATGTTGGAATTATTTTGAATGATCTTTTTAATTCAAGGTTGTGTGCTATTTTTATTCAACCTCTATTCTTAATTAGTTGGGTTATAAACTGTTATGTTATACTCAAACTAAAATTATCATGTTTGGGCATACTATTTCATGTGATGTTTTTCACACCATTCATCTATTCCCCCCCCCCCCGCATTCAATTATGGTGTTTATGTGGTTTGTATTGGTTAATTGAACTCACATAATCACTTTAAAGGTTAGGTACATTTATGTAATGTTATCAAAAATAAATAATATACAATCCTAGATAGCACATTCAGTTCTTTGTGAGTTACCTTGGTGAGATTTGGTTATGAAGTCGAACACAAATCACCCAATCATTAATGGTGTCTGATGAATGATTGTGTGTTTTCTACTGAAACTTAAGAGGTATCTTAACATTTACTCAAAAACATTATGGTACTAGGTGTTACAACCATGGTATTAAGTGATATATACCCTTTCACTTGAAGCAATGAAGGATGAGCATCATGAGGCTTCCTTGGGTTGATCAAATTTAATTAATATTGTCCATTTTGATTTTTTTATCACTTTTGTTTTCTATTGTCATCTTTAATCATCAAACAACATATTTTAAAAAATCTCATTCCCCAT
Source organism: Viscum album (assembly GCA_963277665.1). Classification (NCBI taxonomy): domain Eukaryota; kingdom Viridiplantae; phylum Streptophyta; class Magnoliopsida; order Santalales; family Viscaceae; genus Viscum; species Viscum album. The sequence goes on from OY728160.1 coordinate 1,945,334,417, forward strand.
ATATTTTAAAAATAAAAAACCTATTTTTAAATTATTTATCTATGGCTCCATCGAGAGACGACTTAGGGTTGATTCTATATTGTAGAAATTCTAGTCAAAATTAAACAACTAATTTAATGTGCTCGACATGGTAATCAGGAAAATTTAATATATTAATAATAATATTTATTAAAAAAAATCACCAATTAAAAACAATTGAAATAATAATATAATTTTCTAATCTATACATACAACATAATGTGGTGAAAAATTGAGCATCATATGAAAAACAATATGCATGAACAAGAGTAAATAAAAATATTATAATATTATTTTTAAAAACTATTGAAATTTTATTTCAACATAAAATAGTAAAACATTTAAAAAATTAACTTATTTTCAAAACATTAATTAAAATTAAGAAATAAAAATTTGGGAAACAATTTCTAACTAACAGTGGGTCACAACTTACCATTGAAAATAGAGAGCAGTGGGTGATTAACTACCATAGGAAATTTTTAAAAGTGGGTTTACAAATTTTTACCTACCATTGAAATTTAAATAAAAAAGAAAAATAATTAAGCAAAAATCAAATGTAATTCCATGTATCTTAATATAAAATTCCTTCATATGAAAAATAAAAAATTAACTACTATTTAATGTCCAACAGTGGGTAAATTATGAATCATTAGGTTCTAGTGATGTCTCTTTGAAAAGTTATTATCTAAAATAACATTTAAGTTACAAATGGATAGAAAACAATATTTTTGTTCAATTATGAAAAAAATAATGAAAAGGAATGAAATAAATTAAAAGGAATCTACTCCAAGCATTGAAGGATATAAAAATACCTTGAATAAACTACTGATAAACGTGATAAAAAACTAATGAATATTTTACTGAAAAAAACAATAAAACATATTAAGATAACCCCAAACATTTAAGAAGAAAACATATCACTGAATATAATAAAAAGGATCTCCTGTGGTATATTAAAGATGCTACTACCAAGGTATTGTACGACTAATGGAAAAATGTTGGGTAAAAGCATAACCCACTATTGATGTTTAAAGATGGGTAAATCACCTCCCATTGAAGTCCAAAGGTGATTAAATTTACTCAAAATTAATTTCATGGTGGTGGGTCATTGACCCACTTTTAGGATCCAATGGTGACTCGTTACCCACCGTTGGAAAATATCTAACAGTTACTTTAAGGGACGCAATCAGATGAAATTATTGACCAAGAAGAGAGATGAGTCAAACCAATACAACAACATTAAAATAATTAGGAAACACAAGGGAAAGAAAAAAAATAAAATATGAGAGAAATATGGGTTGAAATAAAATATGATGTGATCAACACTATTTTATCTAGTTTGAGGGAAATACCAAAGAAGATGATGAATAAAAGAATCACATGATTTTAATAGTAGTGTGAGAGTTTAAATTAAAATGCATGGGATGTGAAGAAGATATGATTTATAAAATAAATCAGAGTATGTCAGATGGATATGTGTGCCACTTCCATTGTCCTAAAAATAAAAAATATGAACAATAATAATTATAAAACAAATCCCACATTGAATTGAACTTTCTGCAAGGAATCGATATAACATATGAGCTGTGCTGATGATTGGATTGATAAAAAACACACATATCATGTGGGCCATGTGGGAAACCTATGCCCAAACCTTTAAGGAACTCTCCTTGGGCCTTATACATAGTCCCACACAATTATAGCGTGCACTATGCTCGACCCATGCCTTATACGGGAAATGATGGCCGAACCTACCAAGGCGGTTAACTTCTAGGTTCCCCTAAATGTGGATGAGGTTGGGCCTAAGTAGCCCATGACATAGGCCGTATTTTTTACAACACATAACATAAAAATCAATGTGTATATAGAAAAAATACCAAATAAACATAAAGAAATATTAGAAAATTTAAATAAGAAGGATTATATTTAAACTAAATTGAATTTTATTAAAAGTGATGGGAGAGTAATTTATCAACACAAAGAGAGATATAATAATATTAATACCAAATTACCTATAATTTCCTCCTTTTCTTTTGTACATTAAAAAATATAACATTTATGAATTTTTCAACCAAATTTTCAAAACATTTATTAAATATTCCAAAACATTCTCCCCTTTTTGAAATTTATCAAAAAATAACTTTAGTAATCCATGATTAAACCGGTTTACATTTTTTAATTAAAAAATATCTGTTTAATAGTAAACATATAAAAGAATTATTTTAAGATTTACAAAAAATTATATTATTCAAGTAGACATTAATATACAATTAAAAAAATAATCCAAGTAAAATAATTAATTTTTAATTATAGAAAAAATTCAAAAAATTGAATATTTATAATAAAAAAATTCTTTCAATAAAAAATTTAATGAAATAACAGGAAAATGTAATATTTTAATATGGAAGAATTGAGGAAATGTTATTTTAGGGTTGAATTTTTGAACAGAATGATCTAATTATGAATTTAAGAATAGTAGAAAATATCAGTGAGATACATAACTCATGTAAAAATATTTAATAGATTTAACAAAACAAAAAAATTTGTAACCAAGTATTATTCTTCAATCATAACCATTTCAAACTAAAATTTCTCAAATTTAACAGAATTCAAGGGTTTGGTAAAAATATCATCTAATTGTTTCTCAGGTGGATCAAATTATAAAAATATATCACCTTTATTTATGTGATCTCAAAGTAAATGAAAACTAACATCAATATGTTTAGTTCATGAGTGCTGAAGATGGATTTTAGATATTTAAATACCACTAGTGTTATCATAGTAAATAGACATTTTATTAAAATTAATAATAAAATCATAAAATGTTTTCTATATCCAAATACTATGATAAAAACTAGAAGAAGAAAAATACTCAGCCACTATTGTTGATAATACTTATGAAATTTTTTTCATAGATATCCTGGAAATTGAACTTTTTCCTAGAAAGAGACAAATACAGGAAGTGATTTTATAGTCAAGTATCGAACCTCCAAAGTCTGAATCCAATTAAGACAGTAAATCAATGAAATTTTCATTAGGATATAACTTTATAGTTCAAATAGTACCTTTTATATAACTTATTACTCTTCTAACAGCATTAAGGTGACATTATTTTGGGTTTCACTGATATCGAGTGCACAAACAGACATCAAATACAATGTATGGTCTAGAATTAGTAAGATATAGAAGGATTCCTATCAATCCTCTATAAAACATTTCAAAAATAGACTTTTTAGATTTATTAGTATCTAGTTTACATTTTATACTCATAGTGGTTCTCATAGTTTTACATGAATCTAGTCTGAACATTTCAACAAGTTCATTGGCATATTTATATTGATTTAATAAAATATCACATTTATTTGAATAATTTGTAAACCATGATTTTTTTAATACCCCCATAAGCTCATATCAAATTCATCTACCAATAATTTTGAAAATTAATTTTTACGTTTATCATTTATAGAATCCAAAATAACATCTTCAATATAAATATATATAATCAAAATATCATTTGACACTATTTTTAGAAATAAGTTTTGATCAACCTTACTTTTAAAAAAATCAGTTTGTATTAAAATCATTTATTTATTCATACTAAGATTTAAGAGAATTATTAATACTATAAATAGATTTATAAATTTGGAAAACAATATTTAGAAATTCATTATTTTAAAAACCAAGAGGATGTTTATGATAAACCACTTTTAATATTAAAACATTTAAACATTTACATTTTACATCCATTTGAAAAATTTTAAATTTTTTAAAACGTGAAAAAGATAATAAAATACAAGTAGATTATAATCTAGCAACTGGTTCATATGAATCATAAAAATCAATTCCTTCTTCTTGATAATAACCTTTGACAACTAATTTTTTCTTATTTAAAATTATATTAAGAGATTCATCCAATTTATTTCGAAAAATCCATTTGGTTCTTGTAGATATTGTATCTTTAGGTAATATAACTAGATTCAATACTTTTATTTTACTAAACTGGTCAATTTCATCATGCATGTTATTTACCGAGTTAAAAATTTTTCAAATCATATTCAATATTAACAGGAACAAAATCATCTACATTGGTATAATTGACATAGAAATGTAAAATATAAATTTTATTTCTAATTAAAGATTAAAATTTTTTTATAACATTTTCCAAAGAGTGATCACTGTGAGTTTTCAATATTAAAGGATCAGATTGAGATGAGATATTCTCCCCCTCAACTGATGTGTCATTATTATTAGTTTTATCTTCATAAAAGTTGAATTCTTTAAAATATTCAAAATTATCAATTTAATCAGTACATTGTTTATCATTATTTTAAATGAATTTAAAATGCGTACATTCTTCAATTATCATAGTTCATTAATTGTATTCCCTACAAGTACTACTATTATTAGAGTATCCCAAAAGGATACCTTCATCACTTTTTAACTCAAAATTTTCATGATTATCTTAAGAATTTAAAATATAGACAGTAAATCCAAAAAAATTAAAATAACCTATTTTGGGTGTATTATTCATAAAAATTCATAATGATTTTTCTTTAACAAAGATCTAATGAAAACTCTATTTATGACATAACAATTAGTGTTAACAAATATATACCAAATATATTTTAGAAGGCTGAGTTCAATAAGATTTTTTCATAACATTTCATAAATAGTTCCATTTTTTCTCTCTACAATACCATTATATTGTATCGTTTTAAGGGTAAAAAATTATTAAATTATCCAATAGTTTAAAAAAAATAAAATTCAAAGTTTACAAACTCTAAATCTTTATCACTTATAATAGAAGAAATCAAATGAACATTATGATTTTGAATTTTCATAAATAATGTAAAAAAACATGTTTAAGGTTTCAATTAAGGGATATAATTAATTAGTCATGTAAATATACTGATATCATAAAAAATCAAAAAAACATAACTTTCAGAACCTAAACTAATAGTTCCAATGGGTTGAAAATATCTAGATATAGTTGTTATAAGAATCTAAAAATATTAAAAACATTAGTATATCTAAAAGAATCTTTGTTCCACTTACCTTTTAGACAAGAATCACAAACATAATACTAACATGTACTGAAATTTGGATGTTCTATAAACAATTCATGTGTATTCAGCTTGTATAACTATCGAAGATGAACATTCCCTAAACTTCAATGTCTTATAACATGATATGTCTCTATAAAATTTATGTATTTTACATTCTATTGGGTTAGTTCTGAAAAATCAAAAGAATACATATTTTCTTTTCTATTAGCATAAAAACAAAACATTATTATCTTTATAAACAAGAAATATATTATCTTTAAATTTTACAATCATACTATCATCACAAAGTTGTGATATTAAAATTAAATTATGTTTTAATATCTCTACAAAAATTACTTTAGAAATTATAACATATGTTAATATAAATAATTTTCAAAATCCATAACCATACATTTAGTGGTTCACTAAAATTAAATGTACCTCCATCACATGAGTTAAAAGATAAGAAGTTAGTGATTTCACCCATCATGTTCCTTGAGAACCCACTATCAAAATACTATGTGACATTGGAACTCTTCTGGTAGGTTTCATAGAAAATCAAGAAAATGGTAGTTTTGGTACCCAGAAAAGTTTGTATCCAACTGGATTATTAGAAAAACATTTAGGTAACCATATAGATTTGATACATTTATTTTATGGTAATCTAGAATATTGATAATTATAAATTAAAGTATTTTTATATCATAAAGACTATGTAACCATTAAAGAAAATTTGTCTTCATAATTCCCTTTCATGTTACTCTTAATGAAAGTAAAATTTGATATATTTACATGTATTAATTTAAAAAAATATAATTTTATATCTTATCAACCTGATTGTTATAACCAAAACCTATTTTATAATATTATGATTTTTTATTGGCATTATATAATTAAATTTCTCTTAGTATCAATCAAAAATATATAAGGATTACTTTAAAATAGTAATTTAATTTCTAAGGTTTTAATTATCTTTATGAATAACTTCAAGGAAATCACCTACTTTCACATTTGAACATAATCAATAATTTTTCAATTTCATATTTTCATGATTAAGATGCTTTCATTTCGTTTCAATTTTATGTAAATAAATATAGACTAATGTAAATCTTATATGTTTATCTTCATCATTTTTTGGGAAAAAATATTTTAATATTATATTATCATATTTTAAATTAAGAAGTTTGGAATCTAAAACACTTTTCTATTATATATTATATAAAATAGAATCATTCATTTATTTATTTTCTTTTTAGTTTTCTTATTTTCTATTTTTAGTTAACTATTTAGTTCAACCATTCTTAAGATATCACATTGAAAATTTTCATTTTGTACAGTTAATTCATTAACTTCATTTTCAATAATAGTTTCATATGAAGAACTGTAATTATAGTCAGAGTGGACTTCATTTACATTAGTATCCATCAATTTTTTTTGAGAAATTATTTTTCAGATTCAGAACGGATATCACTTCAGTCTGACTCTTATATATAATTCCATCTTACTTGAGGATAATTTCTCTTCTCTTTCTTTTATTGATTTTATTTTTCATTATGTTATAATTTGGGATAGTCTAATTTTATATTCCCCTTTTTTCTTACTCTCATAGAATATTAAAAAAACACACAATATTTACTACTTTTACCTCTTTTAATACCGTTTCATTCATCCTTTTTATGATATCTTATTGGGTCACTTCTTAAAGACTCCCTTACCATTCATGTTATTTTAAACTCCTTTGGTGAGAATTTTAATTTTATCCTTTTCATTTTACTATAACTCAAAATCAAAAAAATTATTTGTGAAATTTCTATTCGATTTGAATTCTATACATTTTGTTTTATCATGGTCATCAATATTTTCATTATTCATTTCCAGATCATCTTGGAGAAGTGATCATATCGACTAATCCATAACATATTAAGTGAAACACTTAATTTCTTTAATAGAAACGTTCCTTGAATTTGATCTCCTAGGTATAGATCGAAGTAATATTTCATTCAGAGATTATTTATTCATGGTCTCTCTGAGTAAAACCATGTTTCTGAAAATTTTGGTGAATCTATTATACATCTCATTTATTCTTTCATGAACAGTCATCCAAATTATTGAAACTCAGCTCAATGTATAATTAACATGGTTATGTGAAACTTATCATTTCCTTGACGCGTGTCTCTTAAAGTCCTCCAAAGGTTAGAATAATTTTTACTAGATGAAATATGGCAATATATATTTCTACATATAGAGAAATATATGTAAGTCAAAACATTATAATTAAAATCAATTTTGTAGCACCATTACAAGTGAGAGTTTCTAAATCAACTCCAAATAGTTTATATGGTTTTGACATTATATCCTAATAATCAATACATATAGTTTTATGAAATAACTCCATTTTTTCCTTCCAGTAGACATAGTCACCTCTATGGAAGAAATGTTGTCTGATTGGATTTAATATCTCAAAATCATGATTAGCCACAACAAGTATTGGATCTTTTCCATACACTATTACGTCAAGGATAACAGTTAGTTTAGAAATAAATAATGGAACAACTGAACCCAAATCCTTAAATAGGAACCACTATATGATACCATTTTCTATTTCCCTTCGTATAAAAGTAGTGACTAGAGGGGGGGATGTGAATAGTTCTTTTTGACTTATTATTACAAATACTATTTTATCAGAGTGATAAAAATGCAAATAATTTGCGGAAAAAATAAAAACAGATAACACGGGATGTTTTTAAAGAGGTATTAAGATCCTAATCTTTTCATCGATTTCCAATACACCTTGAGGAGACTGGTATGCAAAAAATCCCCACTTTTTAATTGGATTGATAACCAGACTACATAAAAATTTAAATGTAAAATTTTCACACATGGTGGTATAACCCTTAAATTTTGAAGGAGTCATAACCTAACATCCTTTTGTCTAGGAGGAATAATTTAAACTTTATTTCAGATGGGAGGAATGAACCAATGATAGATTTTGGGAGGGAAAATATTATTCTAAAACCCTAGAGGATACATAGGTGGTATAAATTATTATAACCAAGATATAATAAAAACAATTAAAATAGAATTTGGTTAGATGATTTAGAAATTTAGTGAAGCACATGTTCTTTGATCACATAAGTGGTGGAAGATGAAATCAATTAAGATTCTAAGAGATCATAGAGGAACAACAGAAGTCAAAGAAGTTTCTTTATCCATTTAATAGTAGTAGAAAATGTATCATCATCTTCTTTCTAAATGAGTCATATTAACTGGATCACATTTTCTCCATAGAGAGATCTCCCAAAACATTTAAATTGATAACTATAGGAGAGTGTCTTTTTTCCAATGTTTTCACATCACTTGTTAGTGTATAACAGTAATATAATATTACAGTTACATTTTTTTTAAATTTATTCAAAAAATAAAACACAATCGGTCTTATATTTATTCATGAAATATTAAAAAAAAGATTTAATATCTTAATAATAAGAAATCTTAACTAAATAAAAATTTAATAACAATATAAATAATGATATAATTATTAAAATTATACATACAACCAAATGTTGTAAAAAATTGAGCATCTTTTGAAAAAAATGAAAGAGGAAGAGTAACTAGAATATTATACAATTATTTTAAAACATTGTTTCAACAACATTTTAACATATAATAATAAAACATATAAAAAATTAAATTATTTTAACAACATTACTTAAAATTAAGAAATAAACTTTTTGGAAATAATTTTTAACTAAGAGTGGGTCATAACCTAGCATTGAAAATAGAGAGTGGTGGGTCATCTCTTACCATTGTAAATTCTGAATGGTGGAAAGAATAGTGTATTACCTACCGTTGAAAATTTAATAAAAATCTAAATATAATTAAATAAAACTAAAATTAATTCTTTTTATCTTAATAAAAAATGGCTTCATGAGAAGTATAAAACATTTCCCACTATTGGATTCCCAATGGTGGGTAAATTACCTATAGTTGGGTTCGAATGATGTCTCTTTGAAAAGATATTATCAAATACCAATTGAAGTTACATATATATAAAACAATGTTATTACTATTAAATTATGAATAAAATAATAAAAACACATTGAGAGAAATTAAAAGGATGATACTTCTATACTTTTAAAGAAAAAATAACATGAATAAATTTATGATAAATATGATGAAAAATGGAAGAATATTTTTCTGATAAAAATAATAAAATAGATTAAGACAACCCCAAAAATTTAAGAATAGAACTTTTCACTTGATAGAATAGGCAAGAGATCCCATGGGAGCTTAAATAAGATATTTCCAAGACAATGTGCAACAAACATAAAAATAAATGATGGGTGAAAACATAAACCACCTTTTATGTTCAGTGGTGGGTAAATTACCTACCACTGAAGCCCAGTGGTGAGTAAATTCACTCACCATTGATGTATTGGTGGTGGTTCATTAACCCATCGTTGGGTTCCAACAGTGCCTCGTTACCTACAATAAGAAATTTTCCAGTGGATAATTTATGTGAAACCATAAAAGGGTCTAATATATTGACTTGAAGAATAAAGGGAAGACTAAAGGGGAATTATATTTCCTTACTAAGAAGAAAAAATCATGATAAAACAATTTTTCATGAAGAGATATCAGTTGAACCAGTGCAAAAGCCTTCAAAGAAATGAGATGCGCATGATCTATAAGTAAACTAAAATTTGAGAGAAATATAGGTTGAAAGTTAAGATGAGATAATCAACAATGGTTTTCTGGAGTTCGAGGGAATGCATGAATATGAAGAAGAAAAACAGATCCAAAGATTTTCAAGATTAGTGTGGGAGTTTAAATTAAATCACGTGGGATGATTAAGAGATATGACGAATGAAATAAATCAATGGAGATCATATGGTTACACGTCTCACCTACACTATTTTAGAATTAAAATTGATTAATAGTAATACATATAAAATGAATCCCATATCGAATTGAACTCGTGGAGAGTAACCAATATTACATTTAAGGTGCATTTATGGCCATCTAGAATAAAAACAGGACACACACGAACTACGGGCCATGCAAGTGACCTGTGTGCATACCCTGTAGGCATGCTCCTCGAGCCTGAAACATTGGCCCACATGCTTATTAAATGCACTATGCTCAACACATGCCTTGTGTAGGTCATGATGGTTGGACTTCCCAATAGGGTTGACCTCCATGTTCCCCTAAATGTGGTTGAATGTTCATCCTATGTGACCTGTGCTGTATGCCTTATTTTTTAAACACATAACAGAAAAAAATAAATAGCATAGAGATAAAATAACAAATGAATATAAAGAAACATTAGAAAATGTAAATAATAATGATTATGTTTAAAGTATATTTAATTTCATTAAATGTGATGTAAGACTAATTTATAAAAAAAAATAGAGACATAAAATTTTTAATACCGAATTACAAACACATATTGGTATAATCTATATATATAATAAAATCATCCTCAATAATTCATAGATCATAAAACCAAAGTCATGGCATAGAAAATTTCATAACATAAGAAATTAATCAAGAGAGTTTGGAAAAACGAGTCAACAAACACAACTCATGAGAGCTTGATAGAGTCATAAGAATAAGAATAAAATTGTGGCACAAACAAAAACATAGTTTATCATCATACTATTAGAATATATAATAAGGAATATGCTTTAGTTTGTGAGTATATCCAAGAAGGATAAAACTTTACTTTTTGATCTTATCCAAGAAGGATCGCCCTTTAATTTGTAATCATATTCAAGAAGGATTACCCTTTTTTTCTACCACATCCAAGAAGGACCACCCTTTAGTTTGTGAGAATATCCAATAATGATCATGATACATTATCTCATGATATATAAAATAATATCCAATGCCTTGAAGGGTGATATATGTAATGAATATTTTTTCCCATGTAAGATTTTATAATATTTTAGAGAATATTTTTGGAGCTATGTGTTGAGTCCTCATGACATTACAGGGTCTAGAAAGGATCAATATTGATATAACAAAAATATTAAATATATTATATCACCAGTATATTGTTTAAATAAAATAATAAAATAAATACTATACTATGTCATGAAAGGTAAAACTAAGAGTGAAATTGAATCTGAAACATGGGTTTCACCTACGGTGTGACATAATCTTTGTCGGCAATAGATTTTTTTAAAGAGTTGTCATGGGTGAAAATAATAAAATAATAAAATATATATATTTATTTATAACTGAATAAAAACGACATAATATCTCTTTATTAAATACTACTTATGGAAAATCACATGTACTAGCTACATAACTGTAGAGATTGTGAGAGGGTCTGTTGGAGAAGTGTTTGGGGATGACAACAGGATCCAAGATAATAGATCAATTTTCTAAGGACTGTCTACGCTAAATGAGTTCATAGATCTCACCAATGAAAAATTTAACCATTCTTCATTAGTGATCGATCCAAAATTGAGGTAGGATGTTTGTTTTATATTAGTTTAATAACTTTTTTATCCCATGATTAATGGAAAACAATTCCACTAACATATTTACTCGCAGATCGATCCTAATTTTCAGGTATAGATTTATCTTACATGATTTATGAATTAATATTATTTGATGATTTGTTATTTTTTCATCATTCTAATGGAAATAGTTTGAGGTTAGCAAGATAAATATATGATTTTTGTTCCTAATTTTTGTTTTTTTACATTTCATCCCCTATTCTCTGCACTTTCATCATCAGTATTCCATTTGGATTGTGATTCAACAAATACTAGATGAAATATCATTGAAAAATCATTATTCCGTGCAATAGATCATTATTACTGGTTCAAGATTGAGATTGGGGGCAAAATCTGGGTCATGTATTAATGATGGAGGAACAAGATTGGTGGATTTCATATTGGATTTACGATAGTGGTGTTAGGTGATGACCGATGCATCCCGAGCAGATGGGATGTTTAAAAGTTGGCCACCGGTGATGATAATGTTCGGCCTACCGAGATCCTTGATTTTGAGTGATAATTGAGGTGGATCCAATAGTGGTAGAGGTGTGAGTGGGACTACATGATGAACCAGAGTTATCATAAATTACAGCATTATATAGAATGTACTTATAGGTACACACATCATGGGGATCCTATATGAAACAACTAGGTTTTATGATTAAATAAAACTATCACACACCATAAGGGACACACCAAATTCTGTTTTAACTGTTACAACTGTCTCAGAGTGTACCCTCAAGTTACATGACCACATACATGACCATAAACACCAACACGACTAGAGTACATGGGCACAACCTGGTACTTGGACATGACAAGGGTACTCAAGAATGACTAAGAACATGACTAAGACCATTGTACATGGGTATGAACGAAGTACACAAACTCATGTAAATTGAAAAAATGAGTGTCAGCCTATCCTCTAATTGAATTTTATCACAAAATTATAATCCATATATAGAGATAAAGACATTCCATGTGAGGTAGATATACATTGGGAGACCTGGGACATACAAGACATGATTTGTATTCCCTATTCATTCAATGTTCTTTCTTCTTAGAAGATTGAGTCCCTCATTCTCTTTAGTGTGGACTAGTATCTTTAGGGTGTGTTACAATTATCCATCTCCATGAGGGAATAGTGAGGCATACTTTACTAAGAATAGGATGTGATCTTTTATGTGAGATTAGTCTCAGATAGAGTCTCTGGAATCCCTCCACATGGTTTCTGGTGAGATCCTCTATCATTTCTTCATCTTCTTCTCTATTTAGGGTTTGAGGAATCTCCATGACCAACATACACAGTCCTATGATACCCTACATAGCATGTTATTAATGGTAGTGTCTGTTACACATAAAATTCCATGGTTAAGATCCCTTGACTGTTATGTGAGATCTTTTGAGTTTCAATGAGTACTTTTTCATGGAAAGAACCTTTGAGAATAGATTCTTGGATGAGCGCCATTAGGGTTATTAGGCTCATGGAGTGAGTTATCCCAGACAAGTCTAACCTTAAAAACTCATGTAAAATCTTGTGGATATATGTATGGTTATGAACTATTTGAGTCTTTATGTACATCTTGAGTATATATGGGATATTATTTTGGTTAGGTTTTATATCTTGATTGACATGTCTTCATGATGATGAGATGAGTAATCTCTAAATACTTAATGTTTGGTGATTTTGGGGTGCCCTATTGGGTATTTTTATACTCACCCATTCATGGGATCTTCCCACACATGTTGTGTCGTATGAAGATGACATGTCATTCATTAGAGTCCTAAGTTGATCAGGTGAAAATGGATCAAAGGGATCTAGAAAACCCATGGATAATACCAAAAGTAGTATTTGACCGAAATCCCCTATTTTTGAGTAGGTAAAACACTTTTATAGTTATGATGAACTTATATTTTTCCTTTATGATACTATGTTGTACTACTATGGGGGTATTTGGATTTATCCATGAATTTTGAAATTAGTTGTATTTTATCATTCAACATGGTGTTGGTAAATTGGAGATGTGTGTGTGTACCAATACACCTTGAGATATGGACAATAATGAGTCATTGTACCTACTAGATGAATGTTGTAAGCCCCTAACCTATTCTAGGAAGACATGGGGTGTCAAAATTTTCTTATTTCCATCCAAGAGGGCCCCATTCGGTTGGGTCATGAAAGAGTGGTAGAAGATAGGTTTCATCTTAAGATATGAGTTTATAGATTATCCTGATACAAGGATTGGTTTGGAAATAAGGAGAACAATGTTAAAGTATTTTGACTTCAACTATCTGGCCATGGAATCTATTGTTGGTGTGATGTCTGATGCATCCATTCACTATTTCTCTAATAACTTTCTTGTTGACATGGTACATGTATGTTCTAGTTGAAAGGAAAACATTGGTATATGCATCATATATGAATTTGGAGTGGTTTCCATGTCCTTCATGATATAGATACCCACTTATACACTTAGACAATGGTACATATCAATTATTTTAGGATGATCCAAAATTAAAACCATCGTTATTCCATAGTGGGATCATGATTATGATCTTCCTAGTGACGAGTCTTTAGTGTAGGGATCTATGTATGTGGTGATGCCTTGGGGCTGGTTTTGTAGTCTTACTACCACCTTTTGAGAAGCACGTTACACCAGAAAAACTGGATGAGGATGTGCGTAGGATAATAATCCACCATCTGTTTCAGAGGAAGTGAACCCTTAGGTTTCTGGGTGAGCCAACCCACCAGGAAGTTGCGGATTGGCATGAGATAGTTACATGAGTTTTCTACCTTTTGAGGAAACCCCCATATGAGATGGTGGTTATAGAGGTGGGTCATATCAATGGATCCACTAGGAGATGGTAGATTCTAGTGACTCAGACACATGATGAGACAACCTCTATTAAAAAGAGTTTGACCATCTCTTTAGGGATGTGTTTTATCCAACCACATTGTGATCAATGTGCATCCATGATCCATTACAGCTTCATTAGGGTAGCATAACTCCGGTAAAGTATTCATCGATGATCATTAACCTCTCATGATACTACAGTGATATGTTTTGTGATCTGTTAATTTGAGAATTGATTGTTGATAATGGCCTACACTGAGATATCAATGTTTTTGTGACATGTTTTTTCATTGCCACCATTATTGGGGTTCTTGAGTGAGATTTAGTGGTGGAGATACTTATGGACAAGAAGATCCCAATAGTTGGTGCCAGTAATTGGAACATAATAGTTAGGAATTTCGATGTAGGTATATGATGAAATACATAAGAACCATAGAATATTAGACCCTTGAGGAGATAGTCTCGAGATAGGGGTATATAGTTTAGGTCACTCATTGTGGATTGAGTCATCTGGGGGAGATTTGGTGTTTCTCATATGATGGTCGGGGACATATCACATGATATTTTCTAACACATCATTTATCTAATAGATAGACAGTCGATAGAACATCTATAAAAAGAAAATGGTTATAGTAGTGAGATATATAGAGTGAAAATTGTGATAGAGGATTAGGGAGTGCAGTTGGTGTTGGTAGATGGTTTGAACCATTTCTATCACCACCTCTCGGTGGTTTACACTAGGATCATGAAGTTGGTGGTAAAAATGAGGAAAAATACAAGTAGTGTAGGACTATGAACCATAGGATCTAGGGATTATTAGAGGTATGATATGTATCTTCTCTACCTTAGCTTCATTTGTTTAGACATGGAAAATAGCCACCGTTTTTTCCACATCTCTTGTTTGAGATCTAGATATTATGGAAGATCCATTGGACCAAAAATTGTAGCTTAATACTCCTACTATATGGGATTCAGTTATCACACAATTATTTATATAGTGTAAATTCAATCTCGGAGTAGGTAGATTACTTTGGGATCTATTTGTATTAACTATGAGGCATTGTGATGTCATTTTAGGAATGGATTAGATTTATATAGTTCATGCATAGACTGACTATATTAGGTGGAAGATGCGATGTTTTGCAGTAATGGGACAATGTTTTTATTCATTGGTGAGAAGGAAACCATTTTAGATAAGGATGAGATAATTCATAGGAGGATACAATCAATTAATCACTAGTTAGACAATATTACATTTGAAGTAGCAGATAATATGAGATATCATTTTCCTATAGTATTGGAATAGTTTAAGGATGTATTCCATGTGGATGTGTTAGTATTACCTCCTCACTGAGAGATATACATTTTTATAGACTTGTATCCATAGAATGCCTCAATATTTTCTTCATCATATCAAATGGATCTCATAGAGAATCCTGAGTAGAAGGTGAAGTTAGAGGATTTTTAGAGGAATGACTTTGTTATACCTAGTTTGTCAACTTGGGAACCCCAATTCTATTCAACAAGAAGGTGGATGGGATATTGGGTTTGTGTGTGAATTATCTTCTCTTGAACCAGGTGACTGTGAAGAATAAGTATCCACTATTTAAGATCGATGACCACTTCAATCTATTGATATGGGTGGGATGGATCTCAATGATTAACCTCATATAAGACTATCACCAACTATGAGTTTTGGATAATAATATATCAAACAATACATTTAGATGTTTCTATGGCCATTACAAGAACATGGTGAGGTATTTATCCATATATAAAATTCCAACAGTGTTCATGGGGTTCATGAATAAGATCTTTTATCCTTTCTTAGACTGGTTTGTTGTGGTCTTCATTAAAGATATCATGGGGTACTCAACATCAGATGGGGATCACATAAGACACTTGAGGATGGTTTTGGGAATAAATCAAGAGCATATGATTTATGTGAGTTTCTAGAAGCTTCAGTTCTGGATTTGATAGGCCTAATTAATGGGACATCTCATCTCAATAGAGGGTGTAGTAGTGAACCCAAGCATGGTTGAGGTAGTGTTGTCTTGAGATCCACATAAGAGTGTGAGTGAGGTACAAAGATTCCTTGTATTGGAAAGATACTATCTAATATTTGTGACTTATTTCTCTAGGATATTTTCAGCCTTGAGTACTTTGACCCGAAGGAGGAATCATTTTATTTGGACTGAGAGGTACGATCGATATTTTCTGGATTTATGGTAGATATTGTTGAGTTACCTCATCTAGAGACTACTAAAGGAGGGTGTTGAATACATAGTGTTTTTCAATTACGTAGGAACTAGACATGGTTTTTTTTATGATGAAGAGGAAAATAATGATTTACTATGGGTCTTGAAATCTTTGACCACATAATAAAAACTACATATCCCTTTATCTAGGGATGAAAGTAGTGGTCTTCAACCTGAAGATGTGGTGAAACTACAAATAAGTCTATTCTAAACAATAGTTTCGTAAGTATATCTTTTCATAGAATGAATTTAACTTTAGACTAAGGTGATGACTAGATTTCCTCTAGGATTATGATTTTGTGATAGCCCATAATTTTGTTAATGGGATCTTGGTGGAAGATTCTTTTAGTAGGAGATCTAGTTTGTAGTTTTTGTCTAAGGTGTCAGAGTAGGTATCTTCATTACAGTTATCATTAGTGGATGAGGATGGTGAATCTTACGTATAGTTAATGGTTGTTACACCACCACTTATTTATCATGTTAGGGAGGTGCATATTGGAGATATAGACTATGAGACATTATGTGCAATATAACCACTAGATGTACTCTTGATGGAATTTATGATAGTGGGGAGAATTTCACCATTTTCATAGGGATTATGATGGAATTGGTGACATTGTGTGAGGAGGTGATGAAGGATTTTCACAGACCACCATAAAAATATATCCATTTGTGGAAAATATGTACTTAGAACATTTGTGTCAGTTCTGGTGTCCAGTGATGAGGAGGTGAATATCATAGTTTGTATCTTGATAGCTTACTTGTCAGTAAGTGAAAGTTGATCAAAAGATTCCAATGGGTTTGTCTTAACACATTATGGTTATAGAGTGGAAGTGGTATGAGATATCTGTAACACCCCAAGAATCCATCGTACACTTCTCTTTGAATAATACAATAGCGTGTGTTGTACAAAACATCATGTTCTAACACACAACAACCAATCAAACTGGCCGTTATGAATAGTAATACCAACCTTTAGAATTTTTATAAATTTTATCTTTCAAAATGGACTTAATTTTTGGATTTGGAATATCGAAATTAGCTTATGGTGAATTTTTGGTATTTTTCTATAAACGTTCAATTTTTGGTGAATACTGAAAAACAATGAATTATAGTTTAAAACCAAAATAATATTTAAATAAATATTTATTTTATTTAAATTTATTTTAGGTCAAAATAGATACATAATACCTATATAATTTCAATGTAACTAATTAGAGTCAGTTTATAATAATTTTATATATATAAAAATTTTATTTGACTTTTTACCATCTTTTACCCACCGACTAGGAGCATTTGCAAATTAACATAAAACGTAATTTTACAGCTTTTGTGAGATGAATTTCAAAAATCAGGAGACATGGTTGATATCTGTAAGTAAAATTTTGTTCAATAAGATGAAAATAATTTTTGGTGAATAGTAACTTTTTATTTTTCTTTACCACGATTAAAAGTAAATAGGGTAATTAAGTGTAAAGATGATATTATTATTACCCTAACACATGTCTTAATTTAATTGGATACGTGTAATTCGACCAAAAAAACCACCGGAATAAAATATGATCCTTTAGGTCCACTTGGATTAAATTAGGACATTTATTATTATTTAATTCAAAGAGGAGTTAAAAGTGTTAAATTCAATGTTTAATAACGAAATCATTTTTAATATAGGGTTAAACATAAGAAAAATTCTACTATAAATATTCGTTATAAAGATAATACGATTTTATAAATAATGGTATTTTATTTATAATTTTTATAAATAAAATAATTTAATTTCTTTACGACATAATGATGATGCTGTAATTACCGTATTAATGACAGATTATAATAATTGATATTTTAAATATCCAAATAAAATTAAATTGAGACTTTTTATGAATTAAACTAATTTAATTGGTTAATATGACATGTTAGGGTTGGTTAGATTAATTGTTTTAGAATTAATAATGCTTTTATGAATTTATCAAAAACAAAATTCCAATTAGTGTAAAAATTGACATTAAAGAGTTTTTAAAACAAATATTATATTATTAATTGATATTAATTTCCTAAAAATATAAGGTTCGGAAAAAATACTTATATAATGATATATGTATCATTAATGAACAACATGAGGTTCTATGGAATGTATATATTATGTTTATTGACCATATATTATAAAAATACACACAGACATGGTAAATGTCAAACTATTTAACTAAGAGTTAAATCTAAATGATAAAGTTAATATAGTAACCCAAACCTATCTAAAGCCTATTGGATGAGTAGTTTTCTACCCATACCCACCTTAGACGTTATATAATTCATTTTGGAGCCTTTAGAAATAGAAAATGATTTTATTATAAAATATTCTTTCTAGATTTTCTTAAGGTCCCCTCACCTCTCTCATAAAAGGGCACTCCACCTTCTCACTAATTCACACCTTCATAGCAATTGGACTCAGAGAAACCCTTCCTATATATGCTCTCAACTATCCTTAATTAATCTGAGAGGCATTAATTTTTTCATAAAGCCACCCTATGGAGCCCTTTTGATCATGTCAAAATGAAGAAACCGAAAAAGAAGTAAATATTTCCTCACCTCTTTCAAGTTCATTTGTTCTTCCACTTTCTATTTCTTTGTTGTTTCCATTCTAAAAAAATTAAATTCAGTATCTTTTATATAATACGATAGAATTATAAATAATTTACAACCATATTCTTTATTCTATCTATCCTTTGAATGACATGTCACCATACATGCGTACGTACGGCTTACCGTCTCCACATCCTGGTGTAATTGTTATTCAATACATAATTATTTTGATGGGTCTAATAATGATGTGTAATTGATGAAAATAATAAATATTACATGACAATGATTTATTATATATGATATAACATCCAATTATATGTTATTTTAATATCATAAGAATGATATTTTTGGTCATGCGTACATACAGATTACCGTCTCCATGAAAGCGATGAGATTCATTCACAATCGAATCCATTCTAGACTAATTTTCATTAGATGATTAAAAATAAATTTTAAAGACTTATTATGATTCTGAATATGAATAAGATACATCCTATCCATAATAGTCATCTCTTATGAAACCAAGCATATAAAGGAAAACGAATCAGTTAACACCCGAAATGACGATAATACAAAAATATTATAAACAAATAAATGTTAAAAAAATCATATATGATATCATATTAATGTATATAATTCTTGTATAATTTAATAACAATTATTTAACCATTATATAGGAGGTTAACCTACCCTAGACCAGTGAAATGTACAAGGTAAGTGTCAATTTCACAATTTCATTGTTATCTGAGGTTGTTTATACATAATTATCTACTGGGACATCTTTATCATCCACATACATGATTTTAAAAAATGTATGTCAAAACAATTTTACTATTTACTAGACAATGGGCTAAAGTAATTTATACCCTTATTTGACCTTATATGTTTTGAAAGGAATCATTCTGGAATTATCAAAACAAGGTAATTTATGACCTATTCGACAAAATTAAGGTTAGAATGTTTTTTATCTTATACGGTGGGTGCAGATATTTTCCACCATTATAACATTGTCGAATCTTCCCTTATAAGCTTATAATAATACTTTAAAAATAAATATTTTCTTAAATGATTTCAAAATAGAAAGAGATATTTCTCTAAAAAAGGTTTTGATTTCATCTATGTCAACATCCTTTGAAGGATTTTAAGCTTATTTGATGTTGATTTATTATGATACAGAACTTCCATATTTTATTGATAGTTTTGTGATATGTTTGACTATGGATGTGTTATTTTTACTACATTCATGGTATATGGATAAATTATTTACATTTCGTATGCTAGTTTTAATATGAATATTTCTATTTTGTTTAAACCTTTCCATATGAGGAATGCATTGGACATAGTATGTGATGGGTGGAGCCCGCTATATCTCCTCAATGCATTAGTAGGTCTCATGAGACAAACTAGTGTCTTGGCACAAGGCCTTGAAAAAAAATATTATTTGTAGTCATGGAACAAGGCCTTGACTATGTGGTTATGAAGTCTGTCATTATGTATTCCATCATTATGAAAGTGTCTATTGATATTTAATGTGATTATTCAACTAGTAGAATATCCACATGAATAATTAAATGGAATTATTTGATTTTTATCTCACCCATATTATTCTGAAGATCAATTTTAAAAGGCCTATTTTTATAGTTTTATACATTTCCTTAAACTTTTATGCTTATTTAAGAATGATTCCTCTATATTGTTATCCATACTAAGCATTAGAGCTCGCCCCTTTCTATGTTCTATTTTCCCCAGGATGTGAAGAAGTATATTAGGACTAACCTTCAGGGATAGTCTACACGATCTCAGTGTTGTATATGGAAACAATGTGGTTGTAGGTTTCCATTTTATGATGTAATGTAAACCTTGTGAATGTGTATATTACTTACAAGGATACTAAACTAGTTAGTCATTCGAGACTAGATCTTTTGTGATCATTCCAATGTTATGTAATAATTTCCCCGACTCTGGGATTCTGGGGTCAGGGTGTTATAGTTGGTATCAGAGGAAGTTTAGTACAATCCTTGGATACTATATTTAGATAAACTATTATTAGATCACGTAGCCCTAAGATATAATTTGAGGATTAGTATTAGAGAAATTCCTAGAATTTTGGTATTGTAGTGATTTTATGAGTTTTCCAAGCAATACATACCTATCTGGATACGAGCAGGTAGAGGCGGCTATGTCATAGACGTACCTAGGTGTAAAACCCAAAAACATCACATTGAACTAGACTCTAACAGGAACTGGTGCACGACAACAGGCCTTGCTACACTTTTGGTTATGACCCTCCTAGGGGATATGCTTTGGATAATTCTCATTTTCTTTACAAACCATTCTGAAGGGTTTATGAGTATATACTTCCTCAATGATTTTTTTTATGATTATGGATTATATCCATAAACTGTCCAATTTATGTTAAGTGTTTCACAAGTTTGGAATTATGTCTTTCGATTCATAAACTAATATAGTTTATGAAATTGTTTAGAAATGGCGCTTAGTGGAAGGAATGGAAACTATATCAATGCATGTAATCCATGTAGGGATTGAACTCCTACTCATGATAATTATTGTGGATCTGGTGATGAAAATGGCGGTGATCAGCTAATCGCCATACTGGGACAACTCACTCAGGTTACGAATAATAGTCTTACCCGCATGGAGCAACCTGATCCGTAGCATGGGGGATAAATGTTAGATCTCTTCATGAAGAAACAACCACTAACATTCAATGTGGGTACAAATACACTAGTAGTTGAGCAATGGATAAATTCCTTAGAGAAAATATTCCACCCCTTGGGGAGTAGCAAAATGGAACAAGTTTTCATGGTAGTTTACCTCCGCACTGGAGAGGTTGATCAATGGTGTTCATGGATTCAAAACACAAGGTAAGATAATGAAGTTGCAAATATGTAATGGAGGGAGTTTAAAGAAATTTTCTTAGAAAAATAATTTCTTTATGACCATCAAGAATTTATGGAAAGACAATTTCTGAGTTTGAGGAAAAAGGAGGACGAGAATGTTATTATTTATGAATCTAACTTTACAAGGCTAGCGAGGAATGCTATAGAATATATACATAACCCAAGAAGTTTTTTTGATCATTTATTTTATGGGATAAATCCATTTCTCCATTTAGAATTAGTCTCAAAATCCTTCTAGTCATACGAATATATTGTCTCATGTGCTATCAAGACAGAAAAAGATTCTCTAAGTCTAATGACTTTAAAGCAAAGCAAGAGAAGAAGAGATCTGCTGAACACTATGGAAATGGAAATAAGGAGAATAAGGGAAAAGTTTAATATCCATCCTATAGTAAATCTAGGAAGAAGAACCCTGTTACTTTCCTGAAAGGAACATGAGTTTGTTACAAGTGTGGTGAAAAAGGCCACCAAGCTCATGATTGTAAGGGGAAGATAGAAGCTGTCAATGTTGAATGCTAAAATTGTAGAGAAAGGGGGAATTATGAGAATGAATGTCCCAAGTGTCAGGGGAACTTACCTCAGAAAAGGAATGGGGATCATGGCCAAAATTATTCTATCACTACAGCTGAGGTTGAATCTCCGAAATACATAGTGGCAGGTAATTTAATGGTTTCCTAATGTTTAGAAAATGATTTATTTGATTCTAGATCATCGCATTGTTTCATATCTTCCTAGTTTCCTAAAAAACTAGATATTTCCAATTTAATTTAACAAGGGAGTTGTAGGTAAAAACTCTTAAGGTAAGTATCATTGCATCAATGTTTTGTGAATCTATAACAACCCATGTTTCCACGGTACGCTTCTCTTTGAATAATACAGTAGCGTGTGATGTACGCAACTTCGAGTTCTAACACACACCACAACCAATCAAAGAAGCCATTATGAATAGTAATACCTAATTTTTGAAATTTTATAAATTTTATCTTTCAAAATGGACTTCTTTTTTGGATTCGGAATATCGAATTTAGCCTAGGGTGTAATTTTGGAACTTTTTGGATAACTATTATATTTTGATGAATAGTGAAAATTACTAAATTTTAATTAAAAACAACTTTTTAAATAAAAATAATTATTAGTGGTAAATTATACTATTTATTGGTTTTAAAGTATAATTAGAATATAATTTTACCATTTTATCCAATGGTGGTCATTAGAATTAATTTCACTTAGAAATTAGACATAAACAATTGTCAATCTTTTGATTGATATTGTTTCTTAAAAACAAGATATTTATTTTTACAAAGGGAAATAATTATAAAATTAATTAATGAAACTTATATTCTGGTAATTTTTTAAAATAGACACCATTTTTGAATTCATAATATCAATTATAGCTTAGGGTGAATTTTTGTATTTTTCTGAAAAACATCAATTTTTGATGAATAGTGAAGCCACTAAGTGGTAGTTTAAAAACTAATTTTTCATGTAAATGAAACATTACCACTTTTGTGATTTTATTTTCAAAAATATAAAATACATGTTTTTCATTAAGAAGAAAAATTTGGTTTAATGAGATTAAAATAATATTTTGGTGAATAGTAACTTTTATGTTTTAATAATCGCAATTAAAGGTAATTTGTGAAATATAAGGTAAAAATGATATTATAAAAATATGAAAATATCTGTACACTTGTCCTACCATTATTTTATGATTCATGTACTACCAAGACAATCCATTATTCAACTTGGGGACCCCATGAAGCCACTCGTGTAAGAAAATGTCATTAATAACTATTTATTTAAAGTAAAAATAAAATTGTCACAAACATGTGTTGTTTTACAAAAACAATTATTACATGGGGTTATATAAGTTAACATTTCGACTATAAATATTCATTGGAAATATAAAAATATTTCCTACATGATAATTTTTTATAATTTTTAGACATTAAATAAATTAAATTTTTTATGACACCATGATGATGCAGCGATAACCTCATTAATTAATGATTTAAATAAAATGAAAAGATAATGTAAAATATAAGACTTACACTTGTCAAAAACCTATTGGATGAGTAGCTTTATAACCCTTATCACTTTATATTATAAATATATAATTTTTCTACCTTTCAAATCATAAAAGCATTTAATAATAATGTAAGATTTCATGACTTTCCAAGAGTTCCCCTCCTCTCCTCTTATAAAAGGACCCCACCTCTACCAAATTATTCACACCATAAAAGCCATTTGGCTCGGACAAAATCTGCCCAAAATACTCTCTCAACATTGCTCTCTTACTCCTATGAGCCTCACTTTCTGCAGAAGTCTTCCCAATGAAGCCTTTGGCACAAATCAAAAAGAGTTACCCGATTTTAATGTAATGTCTTCTCTTATGTTCTTTTGTTTTATTTTTCTTCTACAACCCCTTAAACTCTTTTTATTCCCTTATTTTCTAACAACACAAGTATCTTCAATATACGAGGTTTTTCTTTTGAGAACTATTTGATTTACAATTACACACTCCTTCATCTAATGGTTAAAGAACATACTGTTTCTGTGGGTGGCGAATTACTGCCTCACGAAACGATGATGGTTCAATCTTATTTTAACACCTCTAATGGTGGCCATTATGATGAAAGTATTTTCATATTATATATATATATATATATTATGTTTATGATTTCTTTATTCTTATTTATTTCTCATTTAGGGCATACCTTTATGATTTCCATTATGGGTAAACATGATAATTTCATTTTAGGAAGTGCGGACTACCGCCGTCTCAAAGTGATTTGAATCATTAATGCCATATATGGGACATATAAAGAATGGAGTAAATGATATTATATATGATATTATACTTGAATTATAATACACCTTTATATAATTATGATTTCATTCCATTAAATACGAAATAGAAATGAAAGTAGCGTTCATGCGTACGTACAGCTTACCGTCTCCATGAACGATGCATTTCATTTCTTACCTCTAAATGTTATGTAATATTATGAATGAATGTATACACTGGATATATATGATATATATGATATCTACATCATGAATATAATTATGGATATAATGGATATTTTACCAAATGAACAGCTTGTAATTATAAGAAGTTTATTTTTGACTCAAGTAGCAAAGATCGACAAAACGACCGTTATTAACATAAATAATTTCATAATGTTCATAACATGTTAATAAGTGATATAAAATGATTAATAAACATTAAAAAGGTTCTTATGAATTTATAAATTAACTCTAGTTTATTATTCAAGAGGTTAAATAACGGTTGATTCAAGTCGGAGATGAGGTAAGGGGCATCGTCTCAATCTCCCTTACTTGAGGCATATTTTGTTTTATACACAACTTTCTTTTATACAGTGTATAAAACCGATTGACTTTTTCATTTATTCAAAAGTAAACATTTTATATGAATAATCTTACTAAATGATAAAAAGGAATGTATTTTTTGTCGTCCGTATGCGGCGACAACGACTTCTCCGTCACCGTGACCATTATTTGAGTTTCGACTTCCTCTACAAGCCATAACTTTTTTTAAAATGAAAAATAAATACCATGTTTTAATTTTCTTTTATTTTGATATTGAAAATGGTTTTGATAATGTAATTTATTATATCTATGTGTAGTTTTGATATCTTGTGATTGAAATGTGGAAATGTTATGTTTCCTTTATGCATGTTTTATGTGATACGATTATGTTATGGTTTATGATATGTTTAAATCTTTTCATATAAGGAATGAATTGGAATTAATAAGTGATGGGTGGAGTCCGCTATAGCTCCTAGATGCATCGGTAGGTCTAATGAGACAAACTAGTGTATTGGCATGAGGCCTTGACAAAATCTTATTTGTAGTCTTGGCACGAGGCCTTGGCTCCGTGGTTGTGATAGTCTGGGATTATGCATTCCATCATTATGACAGTGGTTATGGATATTGTATGTGATTATTCAACTATTAGTATATACATGTGAATATGTAAAAGGCATTATTTAATTTTATTTTTTCCATATTATGATAAAGTTCATGTTTAAAAGGCTTTTTTTTAGTTATACATTGCCTTAAATGTTTATGTTTATTTATGAAAGTTTCCACTGTATTGTTATCCTTACTGAACATTTGAGCTCACCCCTTTCAATGTTTTAATTTTTTCAGGATGTGATGAAGTATATTATGATTGACCTTCAGGGATAGTATGAGGGGATATGAAGACATGATTTTTTTAGTTTTGTTTTACTTTATGATGTAATGTAAGACTTATGAATGTATCTAGTGTTTCCAATGCTACTAAACTAATCGGTATTTCAAGACTTGATATTTTTTTATCATTCCAATGTTACGCAATAATGCACCAACTCTGGGTAACTAGGTTCGGGGCATTACAGTTGGTATTATAGGCAGTTTAGTACTAACCTTGGAAGACATATTTAGAGAAACTCTGATTAGAGCACATATCCCAAAGCATGACTTTGAGGATTTGTATAGAAGGACTTCCTAGAATTTTGGTATTATAGAGATTTTGTGAGTTTTCCGAGCAATACATCCATGTCTGGTTACAAGTAGGTAGAGGTGGCTCTGGCACATATGTTCCTAGGGGTAAAACCTGAAAACACTGCTTTGAGTTAGACTCGAACGGGAACTGGTTCATGACAATGGGCATTGCTGTACTCTTGGTTACGACACTCCTGGGGGATATACTTAGGATAATTCTAATTTTCTTTACAAACCATTATGAAGGGTTTATGAGTATATACTTCCTCAAAGAAAACATTTTTATGATTATAGTTCAATTTATGTTAAGTGTTTTACAAGTATGGAACTATGTATTTTGATTCATAAACTAATCTAGTTTATTCCATTGTTTAGAAATGGAGCCTAGTGGGAGGAATGGAAACCGTATCAATGCACACACTCCATGTAGGGATTTCCCTCCAGCTCAAGATAATTATACTGGAGCTGGAGATACAACTGGTGCTGATCAACTTATCAACAGACCGAGACAACTCACTCAGGTTATGAATAACAACCTTACTCGTATGGAGCACCCTGATCCGCAATGTGGAGGATCAATGTTAGACCGCTACATGAGGCAAAAACAACAAACATTTAATGGGGGTACAAATCCATTAGTAGCTGAGCAATGGATAAACTCCTTATAGAAAATATTTCATGCCTTGGGGAGTAGCGAAAGGGAGAAGGTTGTCATGGAAGTTTACCACCTCATTGGAGATGCCGATCAATGGTGGTCGCTGATTCAAAATACAAACGACAATGAAGAAGTACAAGTATGGAATGGAGGGAGTTTAAGGAAATTTTCTTAGAAAAATACTTTCCACATGACCATCGAGCAGATATGGAAGGGAAATTTCTGAGTCTGAGGCAGAAGGAGGATGAGAATGTCGCAAAGTATGAGGCTAACTTTACAAGGTTACCGAGGCATGCTATAGATTATATACGTAACCCACGAAGTAAGCATGATCATTTCTTTGATGGGTTAAAACCATTTCTCCACCGAGCATTAGTCTCACAATCCTTCTCATCATACGAAGATATTGTTTCGTGTGATATCAAGACGGAAAAGGAATTCTCTAAGTTTTATGACTTTAAAGAAAAGCAAGAGAAGAAGAGATCTTCTGATCAATCTGGAAATGGAAATAAGGGGAAGAAGGGAAATGTTTAATATCAGTCCTGGAGTAAATGTGGAAAGAAACACCCCGATACTTGCTTGAAGGGAATGGGAGTCTGTTATAAGTGTGGTTAAAAAGGCCACCAAGCTCATGATTGCAAGGGAAAGAGAGTTGTTATCAATGTGGAATGCTATAATTGTAGAGAGATGGGACATTATGCAAATTAATGTTCTAAGCGCCAGGGGTACTTACCTCAGAACAGGCCAAGGGATCAAGGCCAAGCATATGCTATCACTACTTCTGAGGTTGATGCTTCGAAAGACGTGGTGGAAGGTAATTTAATGGTTTCCTCAAGTTTAGGAAATGCATTATTTGATGCTGGATCATAACATTGTTTTATATCTTCCCAGTTTTCTATGAAAATTAGATATTTACAATTTAATTTAACAAGAGAATTGTCAGTCAAAACTCCCAATGGAAGTATCATTGCAACAATGTTTTGCGAATCAGTCCCCATTAGAGCACATTAATGTTTTTTGTTCGCTAATCTCATTTTCATACCTATGACTGAGTTTGATATAATCCTCGGTATGGATTGTATTTTGGACTATGATTCAAATATTTATTGTAAGAAGAAGGATGTTACGATTTTTGATGATGATGATAAGAAACACCTTATCTTTAGAGAAGAATCGTCACCACCTAATTCTTATTTATATCCACCCCCAGTAGCTCAAATAAATTCAATTATTGTGGAGGAAGAGAATGAAATGACTGAGGGCAAGGAAAGGAATGTTCAAATAGAGGATGTAACTATTGTGAAAGAATATGTAGATGTGTTTTTGGAAGATTTACCTGGACATCTTCCAGAACGAGTAGTTGAGTTTTCCATTGATTTAATTCCTGGATCAAGGCCTATATCGAAGAACCCTTACAGAATGGCCACCATGGAGTTAGTTAAACTAAAGAAACAACTAGAGGAATTGAGTATTAAGGGATTTATTCTCCCTAGTGTTTCTCCATGGGGATACCCTGTCCTTTTTTTATGAATAAATATAGATCTATGAGGTTGTGTGTTGACTACATGGAGATCAATGATATAAAAATAAAGAACAAGTATCCCCTACCTCACATTGATGATTTATTTGACCAACTGCATGGAGATCAATACTTTTCAAAGATTGACCTTCGATCTGGATACCATTAGTTGTGTGTGAAGATGGAAGACATTCTGAAGACAGCATTTCGAACAAGGTATGGGCATTACGAGTTTACAGTAATGCCTTTTGGATTGACTAATGCACCCTCTATATTCATGGATCCAATGAATAGAGTTTTCAAGGAATATCTTGATGATTTCATGGTGGTATTTATTTATGATATCTTGGAATACTCCAAAATCTACGAAGATCAGGAAAATCACTTGCCCATTATCTTGAAGACTCTTAGAAGGCATGAATTATATGGGAAGTTTAGAAAGTGTGAATTATGGCTTAAATCGATTTCTTTTCATGGTCATATTGTCTCTAAGGATGGAATTTCCGTTGAGACTTCTAAGACTAAGGAAATCCAAGAATGTCCAGAACCGACAAGTATAACTGAGGTACGCAGTTTTTTTGGATAGGCAGGTTATTATCGACATTTTCTCTAGAATTTTGCCTTATTGGCTAACCCATTAATGAAGCTCACTCGTAAAGGGGTTAAGTTTGTCTGGAAAAAAGAGTGTGAAGAATGTTTTGAATAACTGAATAGAGGATTAGTCTATGATCCTATATTGACTCTACCATCAGGGAATGATGAGTTCGTTATTTATAGTGATGCATCAATGAAAGGACTTGGTTGTGTCCTTATGCAGAATGATAGGGTTATTTCCTATGCATCACGATAGCTAAAAATTCATGAGCAGAAATATCCTACTCATGATCTCGAGTTAGCTGCTGTAATCTTTTCCTTGATGATATGGATACATTATCTCTATGATGAAAAATGTGAGTTATATACCGATCAGAAGAGTTTGAAATATAATTTCTCACAAAAAGAACTTAACATGAGGCAAAGGCGATGGCTTGAACTACACAAGGATTATGATTGCACGATACACTACCACCAGGGGAAGGAAAATAAGTTTACAGATTCTTTGAGTAGAAAAGATCATGGAGTTTTGATCATAATGAGAGTAGAAAGGGATCCTATTTTCATGAATCTAGGAAAGGTAGATATGGGAATCACCATGGAGGGTGATACATCAAAACTTTTTCCAATGGTTACTAAACCATCTTTACTAGAAAATAAAAAAGGGTTATCAGGCCGATGATGAAGGGTTGAAAAAGAAGATTAAAGCTGTGGATGATGGGCGATTGAGTGACTTTGAGTATGTAGATGGAATTTTGAAATTTGGTAGGAGACTTTGTGTTCCCGATATACCTGATTTAAAGAGGGAATTGTTGGATGATTCTCATAGTTCCAATTTCTCTATACACTCTGGGAGCACCAAAATGTATAGATATTTAAAGGGACATTTTTGGTGGGACAACATGATGAAGGATATTTCTTATTTTGTGTCAAGATGTATGGTTTATCAACAAGTGAAATCTAGAAGGCAACTGCCTGGTGGAGTATTGAAACTCATTCCCATACCTGAGTGGAAATGGGATAATATTATGATGGACTTTGTCATGGGACTACCAAAGACTCCAAGAAGGAATGAAGAAATACGAGTAATTGTTGATCATCTAACAAAGTCAGAACATTTTCTTGCTATAAGAGAAGATCTACAACTTGAACATCTAGTAAGAATATATATTAATGAAGTTGTGAGACTTCATGGAGTACCCCTGTCGATTGTCTTGGATCGTGATCCCCATTTTACATCAACATTCTGGAAAAGTCTTCAGAAGGCCATGGATACAGAACTTTGTTTGAGAAATTATTACCACCCTCAAACAGATGTACAATCAGAACGAACTATTCAAACCTTAGAAGACATGTTGATATCATGCTCACTTGACTTTTAGTGTATATGGGATCAATATTTACCTCTGGTAGAATTTTCCTATAACAGTAGCTTCCATTCAAGTATTCGGATGGCACCATATGAAGCGTTTTACAGAAAGAGATGTCTCACACCAATCTGTTGGGATGACATTGGTGAAAGAAAACTTGTAGGCCCAGAACTGGTGGAGGAAACGATGGAAAAGTTGATGTTAATCCAAAACCACATCAAGGAATCTCAAAGTAGGCAGAAGATCTATGCGGACAACCGACAGAAGGAATTTGAATTTCAGGTAGGAGATCATGTTTTTTTGAAGGTATCTCCATGGAAGGGAGTTATAAGTTTTGGTAAGAAGGGTAAATTGAGTCCCAGGTACATCAGACCCTTTGAAATTATAGAACGAATTGGGGTTGTAGCTTACCATTTGGAAATACCTCCATGTCTCTCCAAAGTTCACGATGTATTCCACGTGTCACTATTAAGAACATACATGCCTGACCCAACGCATGAACTCACCTATGAGGAATTAGAATTGGAACCCGATATGTCGTATTGTGAAGAGCTCGTTAGGATTCTTGATACAAGAGAACAAGTGCTGAGAAACTGAATGACTCGTCTGGTAAAAGTTCTATGGAGAAACCATAAGATGGAGGAGGCAACGTGGGAACCCGAGGAACTTATGATGAAGAATCACCCTAGTCTTTTTATACAGTGATATTATATGAATTTTCGAGGATGAAATTATTTGAAGGAGGGTATAATTTAACACCCCATGCTTCCATGGTACGCTTCTCTTTGAATAATATAGTAGCGTGTGTTGTACGCAACTTCGAGTTCTAACACACACCAAAACCAATCAAAGTAGCCGTTATGAATAGTAATACCTACATTTTTAAATTTTATAAATTTTATCTTTCAAAATGGGCTTCATTTTAGTATTTGGAATATCGAATTTATCCTAGGGTGAAATTTTGGAACTTTTCGGATAACTGCTATATTTTGATGAATAGTGAAAATTACTAAATTTTAATTAAAAACGTCTTTTTTAATCAAAATAATTACTAGTGATAAATTATAATATTTAGTGGTTTTAAAGTATAATTAGAATATAATTTTACCATTTTATCCAATGGTGGTCATTAGAATTAATATCACTTTGAAGTTGGACATAAACAATTGTCAATCTTTTGATTGATATTGTTTCTTAAAAACTCGCTATTTGTTTTGACAACAGGAATTAATTATAAATTTAATTAATGCAACTTATATGTTTTGAATTTTGTAAAATAGACACCATTTTTGAATTCAGAAAATCAATTATATCTTAGGGTGAATTTTTGGTATTTTTTTGAAAAACATCAATTTTTGATGAATAGTGAAACCACTAAGTGGTTGTTTAAAACCTAATTTTTCGTGTAAATGAAATATTACCACTTCTGTGATTTGATTTTCAAACATCTGACATACATGGTTATCATTAGGAAGAAAAATTTGGTTTAATGGGATTAAAATAATTTTTTGGTGAATAGTAACTTTTATGTTTTATTAATCACGATTAAAGGTAATTAGTGAAATTTGAGGTAAAAATGATGTTATAAAAATATGAAAGTATCTTTACACTTGTCCTACCCTTATTGGATGAGTCATGGCCGAACAAGACCATCCATGGGTCAACTTGGGGACCCCATGGATCCACTTTTGTAAGAAAATGACATTAATAACTATTTATTTAAAGTAAAAATAAAATTCTCACAAACATGTGTTGTTTTACTTAAACAATTATTACATGGGGTTATATAAGATATATTTTAGACTATAAATATTAATTGGAAAGATAAAAATATTTCCTACATCATGATATTTTTTTATAATTTTTAAACATTAAATAAATTAAATTTTTTATGACACCGTGATGATGCAGCAATAACCTCATTAATTAACGATTTAAATAAAATGAAAAGATAATGTAAAATATAAGACATAAAATTTACAAAAACCTTTTGGATGAGTATATTTCTAACCCTTATCACCTTATCTTCTAAATATATAATTTTTGGACCTTTGAAATCTGAAACTAATTTCATAATAAGGTAATATTTCATGACTTTCCAAGAGTGCCCCTCCTATCCCCTTATAAAAGGCCCCCACCTCTACCATCTTATTAACACCAAAAAAGCCATTTGTCTCAGCCAAACTCTACCCAAATACTCTCTAAACTTCCCTCTCTTACTCCTAGAAGCCTCAATTTTGGGAGAAGTCTTCCCAAGGAAGCCTTTGGCTCAAATCAAAAAGAGTTACCCGATTTTAAGGTAATGTCTTCTCTTATGTTCTTTTGTTTTATTTTGCTTCCCCAACCCCTTAAAATATTTTTATTACTTTATTTTGTAACAACACCAGTATCTTAAATATACAAAGATGTTTTTATGAGATGTATTTGATTTAAAATTATACACACCTTCGTCTAATGGTTAAAGAACATACTGTTTCTGTGGGTGGTGAATTACTGCTTCACGAAACGATGATTGTTCAATATTTTTTAAACACCTCTCATGGTGGCCATTATGATGAAAATATTTTCATATATGATATATATATTATCTTAATGTTTTCCTTATGCTTCTTTATTTCTCATTTATGGCATACCTTTATGATTTCTATTATGGGTAAACGCAATAATTTCATTTTAGGAAGTGCGGACTACCGCCCCCTCAATGTGATTTGAATCATTAATGCCATATATGGGATGTATAAAGGATGGAGTAAATGATATTATATATGATATTATACTGGAATTATAATACATCTTTATATCATTATGATTTCATTCCATTAAATACGAAATAGAAATGAAAGTAGCGTTTATGCGTACGTACAACTTACCGTCTCCATGAACGGTGCATTTCATTTCTTACCTCTAAATGTTATGTAATATTATGAATGAATGTAAATACTGTATATATATGATATATATGATATCTACATCATGAATATAATTTTGGATATAATGGATATTTTACCACATGAACAACTTGTAATTATAAGGGGATTATTTTTGACTCAAGTAGCAAAGATCAACAAAACGACGGTTATTAACATAAATAATTACATAATGTTCATAACAGGGTAATAAGTGATATATAAGGAATAATAAACTTGAAAAATGTTCTTAAGAAATTATAAATTAACTCTAGTTTATTATTAAGGAGCTTAATTAACGGTCAAGTCATGTCGGACATGAGGTAAGGGACTTCGTCTCAATCTCCTTTCATTGAGGCATATTTTGTTTTATACACAAAGTTATTTTATATGGTCTATAAACCCCTTTGACTTTTACGTTTATTCAAAAGGAATATTTTTATTCAATGAATTTTACTAAACAAAAAAAAAAGAAATGTTTTTTCTGTGTCGTACGTATGCGGCAACAACGACTTCTTAGCCGCCGTGACCATTTTTTGTGATTCGGCTTCCTCTAGAAGCCATAACTTTTTTTAAATGAAAAATAAATACCATGTTCTACTTTTCTTTTATTTTGGTATTGAAAATGTTTTTGATAATGTTTTTTATTATATCAATGTGTTGTGTTGATATCTTGTGATTGAAATGTGGAAATGTTATGTTTCCTTTATGTATGTTTTATGTTCTACGATTATGTTATGGTTTATGATATGTTTAAACCTTTTCATATAAGGAATGAATTGGACATAATAAGTTACGGGTGGAGCCCACTATAGTTCCTAGATGCATCTGTAGGTCTCAAGAGACAAACTAGTGTCTTCGCACGAGGCCTTGACAAAATCTTATTTAAAGTCTTGGCATGAGGCTTTGGCTACGTGGTTATGATAGTCTGTTATTATGAATTCCATCATTATGAACGTGGTTATTGATATTTCATGTGATTATTCGACTAGTAGAATATCCATGTGAATAAGTAAATGGCACTATTTCATTTTATTTTTTCCATATTATGATAAATTTCAAGTTTAAAAGGCTTTTGTTTTTGTTATACATTGCCTTAAATGTTTATGTTTATTTATGAAAGTTTTCACTGTATTGATATCCTTACTGAGCATCTGAGCTCACCCCTTTCAATGTTTTAATTTTTCTAGGATGTGATGAAGTATATTATGAATGACCTACAGGGATAGTATGAGGGGATATGAAATCATGATGTTTTTTTAGTTTTGTTTTACTTTATTATGTAATGTAAGACTTATGATTGTATCTATAGTTTCCAAGGCTACTAAACTAATCAGTCTTTCAAGACTTGATCTTCTGTTATCATGCCAATGTTACGCAATAATGAAACGACTCTGGGTAACTGGGTTCAGGGCGTTAGAGAATCAGTCCCAATTACGGCATATAAATGCTCATTATCTGGTGATATTATCGTCATACCCATGATACAATTTGATATAATCCTCAGTATGGATTGGATTTCAGACTATGAAGCAAAAATTTATTGTAAAAAGAATGAGGTTGCAATTTTTGATGATGATAAGGAGTACCTTATCTTTAGAACAGAAACGTCACCACATAATTATTATCTAGATCCACCCCCTGTAGCTTAACTAAATTTTTTTATTGGGGAGGAAGAGAATTAAATATATGTGGGTGGGGAAAGGAATGTTCAAATAGGGGATGTACCTATTGTGAAAGAATATGTTTATATGTTTCTATAAGATTTACCTGGACATCCTCTAGAATGAGAAATTGAGATTTCCTATTGATTTAATTCCAGGATCAAGGCCCATATCGAAGACCCCTTAAAGAATGACCACTTTGGAACTAGTGAAACTAAAGTCACAACTAGGGGAATTGAGTAATAAAGGATTTATTCACCCTAGTGTTCCTCCTTAGGGATCCCTAGTCCTTTTTATTATGAAGAAAGATGGATCTATGAGGTTGTGCATTGACTACAGGGAGATCAATGCTATAACAATTAAGAACATGTATCCCCTAACTCGCATTGATGGTTTATTTGACCAAATTCATGGAGATCAATAATTTTCCAAGATTTACCTTCGATATAGATATCATCAGTTGTGTGTGAATAAGGAATACATTCTGAAAATATTATTTTGAACCAGGTACGGGCATTACGAGTTTACAATAATGCCTTTTGGATTGAATAATGCACCCTCTGTCTTCGTGGATACAATTAATGGAGTTCTCAAGGAATATATTTATGACTCTATAGTGGTATTTATTGATTATATCTTGGTATACTACAAAATCTAAGAAGATTATGAAAATAACTTGCACGTTATCCTCAAGACTCTTAAAAGACCCGAATTATATGGGATGTTTAGCCGGTGTGAATTCTAGCTTCAGGAGATTTCTTTTCTTGGCCATATTGTCTCTAAAGATGGACTCTATGTTGATCCTTTTATGACCAAGGCATTTCAAGAATGGCCAGCACCGACGAGTATAACTGAGGTATGAAATTTTATTTTTTTAGCTGGTTACTATCGATGTTTCATCATGAATTTTGACTGGTTGGCTAACCCATTAACAGAGATCACACGAAAAGGGGCTTATTTTTTTTGGACAAAAGAGTTTAATTTTTTTTAAGAACAAAAGAGAAGAATACTCAATGTTTTTATATTGAATATACCATCATATAATGACGGGTTTTTCATTTATAGTGATGCATAAAATAAAGGACTTGGTTGTGTCCTTAAGCAGAATGATAGGGTTATTGCCTACGCATCACGACAGCAAAAGTTTTTTGAGAAAAACTATCATACTCATCCATCCAACATCATATGTTTATTAAATAGTAATATGGAAAAATAGAAAAAAAGGGGTCATAGAAACATGGCAACCCCATATTATGGGGGCCTAATGTAGTGCAAGCTGAGGGCATCACCTCTAATCGAATTATCGGTCTAGGCTTCAAAAAATGTGTGTTGAGAAGACATGTGTCGATAGGACCCCAAACAGCCGACGAAGCAAGGTGATCATCTACCTTGTTACCCTCTAGTCTTGTGTGGGTTACATGAATACATCTGTTAAGAATACCTCTACAGTTTTTGGTGGTATACAAAACAAACCAGGGGGTGGCCCCTTTGCTAAGAAAGGAGTCATGTAGGATCCGAGAATCAATCTCAGCATGAGAAATGCCCAGCCTCGCCTATCTACACAATGTGATCCCGATGAATAAAGCTTTGGCCTCATCTTGAAGAGTCGACCCCTTACTAATGAATGTAGTGAACTCCATAACCGCCCTCCCCCCAGAATCATGAACAACTCCTCCTCTACACATATCCCTCCCAAGGAATGACCCAAACGTATTTAGCTTGTAACCTGTCTCCGGTGGGCACCGAAAACACTTTCATAATCAAGATCTTGAATTATCAGCTGTAATAATTACTATGAAGATATGGAGACATTATCTCTATGGTGAAAATTGTGAGACATATACCAATCAATAGAGTTTGAAGTATATTTTTCTCACAGAAATAACTCAACATGAGGCAAATTAGATGGCTTCATATACTCATGGATTATGATTGAACGATACACTACCACCCAGGGATGGAAAATAAGGTGGCAGATGCTTTGAGAAGAAAAGATCATAGAGTTTTGAACAATATGAGTGTTAAAAGGGATCCAATTTTCATGGATCTAGTAATGATGGATATTGGAATAAACATGGAAGCTGAAAAATCAATACTTTTTCAAATGGTGGCCAAACCATATTTAATAGAATGGATAAAAAGTTATCATGTCGGTGATGATGAGTTTCAAAAGAAGATTAAAGCTATGAATGAAGGGAGATTGAGTGACTTTTCATATGAAGATGGTATTTTGAAATTTGGTAAGAGATTTTGTGTTCTCGATATACTTGATCTAAAAAAGGAATTATGGGATGATCCTCATAGTTCCAATTTATCTATACACCCTAGTAGCACTATGATGTATAGTGATTTGAAAGAACATTTTTGGAGGGACAACATGAAGAGGGAGATTGCTGATTTTGTGTCAAGAATTATGATTTGTCAACAAGTGAAAGCTAGAAGGCAACATCCTGGAGGAGTGATGAAACCTCTTCCCATACCTAAGTGGAAATGGAATGATATCATGACAAACTCTGTCAAGGGGCTACAAAAGACTCATAGAAGGAACGATGGAATATGGATCATTGTTAATCATCTTACCTAGTCATCACATTTTCTTACTATAAGAGAAGATCTACCACATTAACCTTTAACAAGACTATATTTTAATGAAGTTTTAAGACTTCATGGAGTACCACTATTGATTGTTTCTGATCATGATCCCCATTTTACATTAGGATTTTCGAAAAGTCTTCATAAAGCCCTGCATACTGAACATCATTTTAGCACTTCCTACCACCCCAAAACTGATGGAAAATCATAAAAGACTATTAAAACCATAGAAGGCATGTTGAGATCATGATCACTTGAATTTCAAGGTATTTGGGGTCAATATTTACCTCTGGTAGAATTTTCCATTAACAATATATTTCATTAAAGTATTCAGATGGAACCATATGAAGCGTTATACAGAAAGAGATGTTGCACACCAACCTGTTTGGATGATGTTGGTGAAAGAAAACTCATGGTCCTAGAACTTGTGGAGGAAACGATGGGAAAGGTGAAGGTAATCCAAAACAACATCAAATCAGCTCAAAGTAGGCAGGAGAGATATACCGATAACCAATGGAAGGATTTGGAATTTCTGGTAGGAGATTATGTTTTCTTGAAGGTATCTCCATGGAAGGGTGTTATACATTTCAGTAAGAAGGGTAAATTGAGTCACAGGTACATCATACCTTTCGAAATTATAGAAGGAATTGGGGCTGTAGCATACCATTTGGAAATGCCGTCAAGTCTCTCCAAAGTTCACAATGTGTTCCATGTATCACAGTTGAGAAAATACATGCCCGATCCAATGCATGTACTCATCTATGAGGAATTAGAACTAGAACCTGATCTATATTATTGGGAAGAGCCTTTCATGATTCTTGATACAAGAGAACAAGTGCTGAGAAACCAGACTACTCATCTGGTAAATGTTCTATGGAGAAACCATAAGATGGAAGAGGTAACGTTGGAACCCGAGAAACTTATGATGAAGAACCACCCAAGCCTTTTTATGCAGTAATATTCTAGAAATTTCTAGGATGAAGTTATTTGAAGGAAGGGAGAATGTAACACCCCAATCTTCCATAGTATGTTTCTCATTGAATAATACATTAGTCGGTGTTGTACGCAACTTCTAGTTCTAACACACCACAACAAATCAAGCTAGCCATTATGAATAGTAATACCCACTTTTTGAAATTTTATAAATTTTATCATTCAAAATGGACTTCATTTTTGGATTCAGAATATCGAAATTAGCATAGGGCGATTTTTTGGTATTTTTCTGAAAACATTCAATTTTTGATGAATATTGAAAAACACTAATTTATAGTTAAAAAACGAATTTTTATTTAAAAAATTATTTATTTTATTTAAATTTATTTTAGTTCAAAATATATACATAATACCTATATAATTTCAATGTAATTCATTGGAGTCAGTTTATAAAATTTTTAGATATATAAAAACATTATTGACCATTTTAACTTCTTTTACACACCTCCTAGGAGCATTTGAAAATTTACATAAAATGTAATTTTACCACTTCTATGAGTTGAATTTCAAAAATCTGAGAGACATGGTTGATATCTTTAAGTAAAATCTGATTCAATAAGATGAATCTAATTTTTGGGGAATAGTTATTTTTAACTTTTATTTACCATGGTTAAAAGTAAATAGGGTAATTAAGGGTAAAAATTATATTATTAATACCCAAACACATGTCCAAATTCAATTGGATAAGTGTAATTCGACCAAAAACAACCTTAGGAATAAAATATTATCCTTTAGGTCCAATTGGATTAGATTAGGACATTTATTATTATTTAATTCAAAGAAGAGTTACAAGTGTTAAATTCGATGTTTAATAACTAAACCAATTTTAATATATGGTTAGAAATAAGATAAATTAGATTATAAATATTAATTAGAATGATAAAAATATTTCCAACAAAATGGCATTTTATTTATATTTTTTTGACATTAAATAATTTAATTTCATTATGAAACAATGATGATGCATTAATTACCGTATTAATGAAAGATTAAAATAATTGATATTATAAATATCCAAATAAATGTAATTTGAGATATTTTATGAATTAAACTCATTTTATAGTTTAATATGACCTGTTAGGGCATGTTAGATGAATTTTATTTCAAAGTAATACTTTTTTTTATGAATTTATCAAAAAAAATACCAAATTGTGTCAAAATTGACATAAAAGAGTTTTTTTAAAAAATAGTATATTATTAATTGATATTCTATTCATAAAAATCTATGGTTCGGCCAAAAGACTTATATAATAATAGTTGTATCATTAATGAACCACTTGGTGTTATCTTGTAAGTATATAGTATGTTTGATAACCCTACAATATAAAAATAGAAAGAGAAAAGTTAAATGTCAAACTATTTAACTAAGAGGTAAATATAAAAGATATGGTTACTATTATGACCCAAACCTGTCTAAAACATATTTTTTGAGTTGTGTTAGACCCATCCAAACCTTATCCTTTAAATAATTAATTTCTGAGCCATTAGAATCCGAAAATTATTTTATTATAAAATAATCTTTCTAGATTTTCCTAAGGGGTCCCTCACCCCTCTTATAAAAGTGCACTCTCCCTTCTCTCTATTTCACACCATCAATGCCATTTGGATCGGAAAACCCCGGCCCAAATACCTTTTAACTACCCTCCCTTCATCCTAGATTCCTTACATTAGTCATAAAGATAACCTAAGGAGGCCTTTTGATCAAATCAAAAGGAAGAACCTGAAGAAGAGGTAAATATTTCAT
Organism: Viscum album; assembly: GCA_963277665.1. Taxonomy (NCBI): domain Eukaryota; kingdom Viridiplantae; phylum Streptophyta; class Magnoliopsida; order Santalales; family Viscaceae; genus Viscum; species Viscum album. The sequence goes on from OY728160.1 coordinate 1,945,375,149, forward strand.
CACCTCATTCAAGTTCCTTTCTTCTTCCAATTTTATCTTTCTTTGTTGTATCCATTATAAAATAATAACTCCAGTATATTCTATATACTGTGATGTTTTTATAAATATGGTAAAACCATATTCAATATTTAATCCATTTTTTGAATTACATGTCACCATACATGCGTACGTACGGCTTACTACCTCCACATCATGGTGTAATTTTTATTTGATACAGTATTATTTTGATGGGTATAAAAATGATTTGTAATTGATGTAAATAATAAATATAAAATTATAATGATTCTTTATATATGATATACCATCCAATTATATATTATTTTAATTTTAATAGAATGATATTGTCGCTCGTGCTTACGTACGGATTACCATCTCGACGAACGTGATGAGATTCATTCCCCATCATATCCATTCAAGAATAATTTTCATTATATGATTATAAATAATGATTAATGACTTAATATCATTATTAATATGAATAAGATACATCCTATCGATAACAAAAAATAATTATGAAACAAAGCATATAAAGGAAAATGAATCAGTTAACACCCAAAATGATGATAATACTAAGATATTATTAACAATGAAATGTTTAAAGATCATATATGATATCATATTAATGTATGTGATTTTTTTATAATTTAATAACAATTATTTCACCATTATACAGGAGATTAACCTACCCATGACCATGGAAAAGTTCAAGGTAAGGGTTAATTTCATAATCTCTATATTATGTGAGGTTGTTTATACGTAATTATCTACTGGGACCACTTTATCATCCACATCAATGTTTCTTAAAAATGTTTTTCACAACATTTTTAATATTTACTAGACAATGGGGTGAAGACATTTATAACTTTATTTGAACTTATATGTTTCTAAAGGAATCTTTTCATTATTTTCCAAACAAGGTACTTTATGTTCTTTTCGACAAAATTAAGATAAGAATGTTTTTTAACTTATATTGTGGGTGAGGCTATTTTCTGCCATTATAACATCATCAAAGCTTACCTTACAAGCTTATAATAATATTTGAAAATAAATTTTTTCTCAAATGATTTTAAAATAGAAAGAGATATATCTCTAAAAAAGGTTTTGATTTCATCTATGTCAACATCCTTTGATGGATTTAAGCTTATTTGAAGTTTATTTATTATGATAAAAAACATCCATATTATATTAAAGGTTTTGTGATATGTTTAACATTTGATGTGTTATTTTTACAGCATTCATTGTTTATGGATATAGTATTGACATTTCATATTCTAGTTTTAATATGAATTTTTATGTTATGTTTAAACCTTTCCATATGAGGAATGCATTAGACTTAGTATGTGATAGGTGGAGCCCAATATAGATCCTCGATGAATCGGTAGGTCTAATGAGACAAATAGTGTCCTGGAATATGGCCTTGACAAAATCATATTTTTAGTCCTGGCACAAGGCCTTGACTATGTGGCTATGAAGTCTGGAATTATGCATTACATCATTATAAAAGTGGATATTCATATTGCATGTGATTATTGGACTAGTAGAATATCCATGTGAATAAGTAAATGGAATTATTTGATTGTATCATTTCCATATTAATCTTGAGTTCATGTTTAAAAGGCTTTTGTTTTAGTTTTATACATTTCTTTAAATGTTGATTATTATTTAGGAATTTTTCCACAATATATTTATCCTCACTGAGCATCTGATCTCACCCCTTTATATGTTTTATTTTCCCCAGGATGCGATGAAGTTTATTATGACTGACCTGTAAGGATAGTCTATGGGATCTTAGTGTTTTCTATGGAAACAATGTTGTTGTAGTATTCCATTTTATTATGTAATGTAAACCTTATGAAAGTAACTTGTACTTCCAAGGCTACTTAACTAATTGGTCTTTCAAGACTTTATCTTTTGTGATCTTTCCAATGTTTTGTAACAATGCACTGACTCTGGACTTCTGGGGTCGGGGCATTTCAATATCTAGGTACTTCATTATAGTTTTTACATGATCTTCTAGAGGACACTATTCTCTCTATGTGATCATAGACTAACCCAAAAAGACATCACAATTCCTAGAAATCTGAGAGTAGTGTCAATTGGAGTACTTATGATGTCTTCATATATAGAAGATATTTTGGATTTACAATGTTCCATAAATGATTGTTTTATACCAAGATTATTGATTCACATCATGATTATAAAGATGATTTTATGAGGACTATAGGAATACATTGTGTTTGACCATAATATTTCACCCCTAGAAAGCTGTACAGACTTAGTGGACCATTTAGGTTCTCAAGGATAAGATTTGATCTTTCATGTTAAACTTTGGTCATACCAAGAAGGATCACCTACATTTGGTGGAGTTTTCAGACAATAACAAACATTCCAACATTGTAATGACACCATATGTGACCTTTTGGGTCACCAATATGTTTTATTTATATATGATTTTATATATTCATAGTTCCAAAGACAGTTTGATTGATGATAGAGAAAGGAAATATAATCCAAGAGAATATGAGGACTTCTCAGAGCCCTCATATGTCTTATATGGATCGATGATGGGGGCCTTTGGAGTTTGATTAGGGTGACCATGTGTTCGTAAAGGTATAACCTCAATAAGGATTTTAGATATTTTTCTAGGGTAACGAGGTATCACAGAGATTAATTGTCCCTTTCTTGATACTCCACAGGGTCCGTGAAGGGGTGTATGACTTGGACCACCACCACAGTTAGATCGGGTATACAATGTCTTTCATGAGTTGCAGTTGAGTTGGTATATGAAGGACATGTCATATGTTATTTATTGGTGTGATATAAATATAAAGTATGGTGTTACATTTATATATTTCCCCATAGATATTGAGGATTGGCTGGAGAATATCCCCCATGGGTGAGCTACCCCCTGGTGCATGTCTAGTGGTAACATACGAATCATTATGAGAACACATATGTGAGGGAGAGCCGTATGCCAAATTTGTTCCATCATCATTTCAAGTACAATTTTTTTCTTTTTGGGATGAATACCCTCCAGGTGAGTAGAATGTAACCATTATGTATTTTACTTCTATGAGTTTACAATAATTTTAGGAATGTTTTTGGAGCTACACATCAAGTCGTTATGAAATTACAGGTCTAGGGAAGGATCAATATTGATATAAAAAATGATAAATATATTATATTAGGAACCCAAAATTTTCTAAAATAATTTAAAAACTACCAAATATAATCTCAGATGGGAAATATAAGACTGCTTTTTAATCTAGAACACATGTTTTACCCTAGGTGAGACAAAATCAATGATGGTGTCATATGTTTTGTGAAAGTGCAGTCATGGGAACAAACCAGAAAATAAATAAATGAATTTATTTATGTTTTATTAAATCAATGTGATATAATCTCATAATAAAATATATTCCTAATGGAAAATCCCTAGGGTAAGCTATATAACCCTAGATATTGAGAGTGGGGACATTTGAGGATATTTTGGTGGAAAAAATGAGATTTAGGATCATAGATCGATTTTACAAGGATCTTCTATTCCAGTGGAGTTCATATATATCTCCAATGATAATAAAAACCATTATCTCTATGTGATTTATCAAAACTCAAGGCAGGGATGATTTTTAATTTTTATTAATCTTGGTTTGTTTATCCCATCATGAACATGAATCAATTCCACCAACAGATTGATTTGGGGCTCGATCATGCATTGAAGGTATGGATTTATCATCCTAATATTTGGGAATTAATTTTATTTTATAATATTTTATTCATTCATAGTTCTAAAATCAATATATTGAGGACAACTTGAACAAATGTTGAGTTTCATTCCTCATGCATGTGATTTTTGAATTTTTTCACTCGTTATTCGCACGTTCATCACCTATATTGCAGTTAACAAGCAGTTCAAAAAATAACTAGTGAAGAATCAATGTATAATCATTCATTGGAACAACATATCATTTTCAGGGGTTTTGGTTTTAGATTGATGTCATAATTGGGGAGATATGTCTATGATAGTGGAATGGGAATGGATTAAGATCAGTGGAATTTTTTATTGGCATTGTAGTGGTTGTATGTGGTGATGGAAAACAAATCCTAATAGGATTGGATAGTTGGAAACTAGAAACAAGTTATAGTATGGTTCAGTTAACCACGATTCATGATTCTGGGAAATAATCAAGAAAAATATAGTGACAGAGGAGGTCTAAGTGGAATAATAGGAAGAACCAGATGTTCTAGAAAATATTGTGTTACATAGAGTGTGCTCCAAAGAACAGACCTCATATAGACCGTAGATGCAGCAGATAGGGTTTATGTGTGATGGAATATATCATAGGACATGTGGGACCCAACAAAAACTATGTGATCTGATGATATTAGTTTAGAATGTACCCAATGGGTATACAATAATAGAAATGAACATGAAAAAATGCATGAATAGAGTACATGAACATGGCCTGGTACTCAAATATGGACAGGGTGCTTAGACACGACCAGGTACATGGGCATGACCTGTGTGCATATGCATCATCATAGTATATAAAATTGGGAAGAAGACACACAATGAGTGTTGTTCTATCCTCTATACATTGTGTATCCCAAAAGTACCCACCATGCATATGGATAAAGACATTCTATGTGAGATAGAGAGACATGGGTAGACCCGGGGTAAACAAGACACATCATGTACTCACAATACACACTATGTAATTTTACAAGGGTAGTTTGAGGACCTTTTTATCTTCATGCTAGACTAATATATTTCAGGTGTAATCCCTTGGTCTATCCCCTTGACGGTACATTGAGGAAGCATGCTCTGAGAATTGGATGTGATCCCCTCTATGAGAATAGTCTTTGATAATGTTTCATAAATCCCTTAGTGTGTCCTGATATGGGATCCTATATCATTTTTTTCGCCCCTATGTGGGGATTGAGGAATCGTAATAACTGGAATACATGGGCATTCAATCACTACTTAATGGGGTTTTTCATGTAGGCTCTGATACACACCTGATGCCTTTGGTGAGATCATCCATTTGTGCAGTGAGATCATTTAAGTTCCAGTGAGAACTTCTTCATGGAACGGACCAATTAGAATGCCATTTTGGATGAGTGACCCCAATTTTATCATGCTAATGGTGTGAATTCTCCTAGATGTGTGTTACCTTGAATCCTCAAATAAAATCCAACGGCTGGCTATATGGTTGTGAATAGTTTTACATTTTTTTATCTTTATTGAGTATATCTAGGTTTTTATTAGGGTTATGCCTCATATTTTGATTGAAACTATTTTTTGATGATGAGATGAATATTCTCTTTATGATTAAAGATTGGTGATTTTGAGGTGTCTTATTGGGTATTCTTATACCCACCCCTCTATGGGCCCTGCGTGTACATGTCATGTCTTATGAAGAAAACATTCCATTCGACATAATCCATAATAGAATAATAGAAATCAGATCATAATGATCTTGATAGACTATGGTTATTACCCAGAATTTTATTTTACCATAGTCCCCTCTTTTGGATCAGGGTAGACTCTTTTATAGTTTTGATGGGTTTGTATTTTTTCCTTTTTTTATTTTCATAATATGTTGTACTCTAATGGTGGAAATTAGATGTATTCACACATTTTGGTATTATTTGTATTTTATCTTTCCTCATGGTTTTGGTGTATTGGAGACGTGTTCAAGGGTACATGTACCTTAGGATAATGCCTCCCATGTCTCTGAATGGAAATTCGATGCCTTTCATCAGCCATTGACCTATTGGAGGCAGTCTTGGTTTATAACCCTTAGCTTATCACTAGCCAGGAGGGCCATTATGGGCCAAGTTGTGATCCTATAGGACCCCACATATGAATAATCAATACATATGTGTTCCATAAGATATCAATCATTCATTTTATAATAAATAACCAATGAAAAGAAAATAGGTTTCACATCATTTTAAAAATTTATTCACACATGAAATCATTCATAAATCCATCAATAATCATTAATGAATGTACCATAGAAAAGAAATTGGTATATAAATCCATCTTGTAAGTTTCTAGTTAATTACTATTTAGTTTGGATAAAATATATAGTATTTACATCATATAGATAAAGGGTATATGGGTAGGATAATAATTTCCTCAATCAATAAATGTATGTAATCTGGGTGAACACACATTAATCAATTAAATAGAAAATAGGGTATTCGCAAAGGAAATATTTTGGAAGAAAAATTGGGCTTATAAATCTTTAATGAATAGGAAAGACAAAGAAATTGGTGGATCATTTAAATGGTAAAAAGGAACATTTACTAAGACATGTAGAGAAAGAATGTTAATGGAATCATTTAATAGAATATACATGATTAAGAATGAGACATATAAAATGAAAATGATTCAGATAAAGAACACTTTTTAGGATTTTTAGAAAATGTAATTTTGAAATTACAAATAGTATTGAACTTTTGATAACATTTTAAAAGAAATATTTTATAAAATTAAGAGAAAAATACATTCTATTAGAAAAAATGAAAATGAAGAGAGAAATATTTATATAAAATGATGTGGTGAAAAAATATGTGTTCACATGGAAAATATTGAAAAAATTTTATTAGAATAAATTTTCAACATACTCATAAAATGATAAAGTTATGGGTCACTTTCAAAACCAATTTTAAAAAAGTTATAAAAAAATTAGAAAACATTGACATTTGAAATATTATCATCAAAAAATGATTCCTTGACAATTCATAAATATAATGAACATAAATATGGGGTTGATGATAAAACATTTTATAATGAAAGGATGGAAAACCTTTGTTCAATATTTTGAAAAACGATTATCTGAAAATGAAATATTAAAAATATTATCATATATACCTTTTGAAAAATGGTATATATAATTATGATAATAATATAAAATTATACATATTATATTTCCCAAAAAATAGAGGTGAAATTTTTTATTAAAGAAAATATGGACATGGTGGAAAATATTCGTTGGTAAGAATGAGCGTTAGTATTACCAATGTTATAATTTTATTTTAGAAAACGAAATTTCAAATAGTTTATAATTAATTATTGTAACTAATTTCAATGGAGAAAAAATTAAATAACTTATAAAATAAGGGATTGTTTGACCCAATGTATTGGAATTTGAGTTGATGAAACCCTTACAACATTAGAAACGTTCAAGACAAAACCCCTTGAAGTATATGATTTCAAAAGAAATATTAAATTCCATGAATAATGATAATAACAAGATATATAAATATTATAGTGGTTTCAGATAGACTATTCCAAATAAAATATGGTGTGTAATAAAAAATATGTCTTTGTAAATTAAATTTGAGATAAGAAAACCATACCTATTATTCTCACATACTCACCATGCTATATCCCTCCAAATAATAAAAATAATTTTCTTAATCACCCACATTAGAACCTTATTCATACATATAATCCTTTAAAAAAATAATTTATAATTACCCTAAACATGAATATTAGTTATTTATTATCTGTTATCAATATTAGATGTGAGTTATCCTAATCATTTTGAACATGTTTCGTAATTGCGGAGTTATTATTTATTATGATACCAAACTTCATCATTCCCATATAATACAAGGATCTATAAATTATGTTATATTAATTCTTTTTATTGTTATAATTTCATTTTATGTTATATTTGGTCATAGTTTTTAAAGATGAAATTCACAATAAGCATGTTTCAGTGTTTTTTAATGATTAAATGATTGTATTTTAATTAATGAGTTTGATATAAAATTTTACACTAAAAACCCAAACTAATATCATTATTCGATTATTTATATCACTTATAATTGGAAATTATGTTCTCCTAGTAATCCATGTTGTTAATTTATATCATTTTTCGAGAAGGTGGGTTGATCAATCCAAACATGACCATACCATATTTAATGGATGGTTATGATTATGAAAGTAGTTTATTTAGGAATAATATCTTTATTATAGAAGAATAATTTTATTAATTAGATATATTTATTGTATTGAATAGTATTTTAAGATATTTTAATAAATAAAAGATAAACTATATGGAAAACAGGATACAATACTTTGTGGATGATGTATTCCACACAACACATGATTAACATTTTTATTTCTTGACAAATGAGAGGGAAACATACTTAATAAAAATTTCCATTTTCATAACCATATTTATATTATAAATCTAAAATTTATTCTTTAATTCATCTTTAATAATTAGTTATTATGGGTGGGTTTGAAAAAACACATTTCGTCGCTTTGGGAGGCGGTAGTCCACACAACACATGAATACGAGATTCATTTTTATAATATAAAATGGGAAAAAGTTTTACAATATTTAACATATAATGATAACATTTATTGTAAAATAAATAATGATTTAATTTTATTGGAATTAGAAAATTATATTTGGGATGGTAATATAGAATGGAAAAGAATTTAAGAAAAACGTGTACTCACATTGAGAACTTCGACTTTCCCTTGGAAGCCTCCATGGAAATAGAGGTATTATGCCAATATATTATGACTAGAGGCTAAAGGAGAGTTAATATGGTGATAAATAAAGGATAGTTGGATGATTTTTGGGTGGATTCCAAATTGTAGGAGTGGACTTGAAGGATTAGAGATATGCCCTTTTATTTATTTCGAGAATGACATTATTATAAATATAACAACTTTATATAAAGAGAGAACCTATTAATAATGTGAAGAAACTCAAAAAATAAATATTAATTGATTGGGTAATGAGATATGGTGCATAATATCTCATTAAATGAATTATTAACATATATTTTACATGCTTCAAGACATTTACCCCTAGATTTGTTACATTTACTATTTTAGATTCAACCGCGATAACTGGTTTTAACCTACCAAATTTACATTTAAATTTTTAAAAAATAAAAACAAAATAACTAAATAATTTTATACATCTAAATCAAAATATTAAATCTATTTTATCATAAAATATTTCTATGTTTAAGAAAAATTATTTTTAACATTAGCGCATGTAATGCGTAAAAATGTTTTTTTAGAAAAAGTGTATTATCAATATTAAAATTTATGTGTAGTATAAAATTATTATTTTATTTTGTTTTAATGAATTTAATTCTTTTATTATAAAATAAATAAATTTTATTCCTATTTCATATAAGGTAAAAATATAATTTTTCAAGAAATAATATTTTATTAAAAGAGATGACAAAAATATTTTTTATTGAAAAATATTTCATATTTTTTAAAAAATAGATTTTATAAATTCATAAAATTCATTTGAAATTTATAGTTATATTCCTTAAATACATATTTTTTGATGAAAAATGCCTTATTGATTTTTATGTTACAGTCAACTGTTGTTATATTTATAAAGGCTACAGTTTTATTAAAAACCACATTTTAAACTATTTATCTAAAAATAAATTAATTTGTGAAAATATCAGAAATTGACCCTATGATAATTTTTATATTATAACATAAAAAATTACGTTTGTTTTTATCAACTTACAATTATGAAAATTATTTTACTAGTTATTTAAATGATAATAAAAATTATAAAAAAATATTTTAATTGAAAAATGAGTTTTTAATCATTATTTTTTATTAATTTTATTTAATATAAACTTATAAAAAATTGATTTTTGAAATATTTTTTTATAAATATAAATATTATTTATTATAATAAAATTTTAATTATGATCAATAAAATTAATGTAGAATATAAAACCATTTATTACAGTGCTTTGAAAAGCATTATTTTTAAAATATTTATCCAAGAAAAAAATTATAAAATTATTTTAATGGATCAATATATTTTATATATAAATTTTTATATTCATAATTTAATTTCAATTTGTCATGGTGTTTTTTAGTTGGTTGTAACATTAGTTTTATATTGTGTGTGACAAAATCCATTGATGATTGTTTTATTTTAAAGAGTCCAAAATCTCAAGTCATTTCATTTACCCCCCTTAAATAAATTGTATCCTCATAATTTCAATTATTAATCTATGATTAGTGTTAGATAGGGTACTCATGAAATATTTTTCATTTGTGATATAAATTCTAATATGAAATCAAATTTCATCTCCTATTGTATATTAAGTTATTTATCTATCCCAAAAAAAATTAATTGTTTGTTTTGTCATATACCTAATTATGTATATATAAGAATCATAAATTCTTAATAGCATACTTTTACCATAACCATTTGAATTTATAACACATTAAATCACAACATAATCATATATTATTTAAAAAATTAACTCTATCTTTAACCCTCAAATGAAATAACCACTTCTTAACAAATAAACACATTAACATAATGACACAATCTTTCAAGTATGAACCTTGGTTTCTTTTAGATGTCCATGACTTTTAAATTAACCTCACAATGTTCCTATTGAATCATGGTTGTTACTCCTTGGTTGATCCTTTGGTGGGGTCATGTAAAGTGGTTTTAATAAATTCTAGAGGGGAGGAGTGGTGTTTGTGGGTTATAAATTGAGGGTGGAAAATGTATTGTTGTAAAAATTTCCATAGTGGGTCCACCAACTCTCTAGTGAGGGACATTAGTCAACCATTGGAGTGTCCAAGGGCCATTGGAATTCATTTAGGCACAACTAAATTGATGGTGGGTGTTAATGGATATTTGATTACACTGATTGGGTTAAAAAGTGGAAAGTAAATATAATATTTTTATTTCATTTAATATCCATCTTAAATATAATCCCTCTCGCTCGAACACCATTAAACCCTAAAAAACATGGTGGCCCATTAAAGGATAATTTGGTCCTTCTAGCCATGATTCTTCATAGATATAAGGGAAAATATATTCATTGTATCTCTCCAAGAAAGTTTAGTATCAATTTGATCATTAATTATAATTTCCCCATCTCCCTCCCATTTTGATAGTAGTGGATCATCATGTTGTTGGTGGATCGTGATCTTAAATTAATGAATTGTGATTATATGATTCTCCCTAGATCATTATATCACTCTAATCTCTATTTGTGGACCACATGTTGGGTAAATGTTAATATCATGTTTTGGGAGGGTATTTTCTTAATGGAATTACTATAATTAGAAACCATTGTTTATTTCAAAATTTGAAATGGATTCCTGACTGTTTTATATAGCTTCATTTTAGTCTTAGATAAGTGATTTTCAAATGAAATTATGTGTGTGATGAAATTCCATTCTAAGTGGATTTCAAAATAAGGTGTTTATTTTTGGAAAATGATAATGAGTTGAAAGGAACGATTTAAATCATGAATTTATTGATTAATTTTGAGAAGAATGGATAGAAATTTTTTCTGATCAGAAATAAAATATATTGATTTTTAAGGAATGATTTAAAAAACATTTGATGATTGGTTTTTGAAATGAGATGGAATATTTGGAAACATATTGTTGGGGATGAATGAAATGATTGATTAAAATGATTTGGGATTGATTGAAGTGAAAGATAACCAAATCTATAATTGATTACCCTATAGAAATTGGGAACCTAGGTAGTTTTCTAGAAGGATATATGTGATATGAAAACTATTATATAGAAATGGGTTGATGATGAAAAAATTATTAACTATATTTATGGAAGGAATTTTATTCTATTGGATTATCTCATATCCCCCTAGGATTATGATTTAAGGAGGGTTTTTAATGTAATGCCCCAACCCCAGTTACCTAGAGTCAGTGCATTATTTTAATAAATTGGAATGACTATAAGGAATCATGTTCCAAAAGAACGATTAGTTTAGCATTCTTTAAAAATAGATTACATACATGAAATTTACATTACATTACAAAATGATAAAGAACAACAACATTGTTTCCATTGACCATATACATATCCCTTAGACTATCTCTACAGGTCAGTCATAATATACTTCTTCGCATCCTGGGAAAAATAAAATAGAGAAAGGTGTGAGCTCATATTCTTTAAGGATAAAAATATTGTAGAAACATTCATAAATAAGAATAAACATTTAATGAAATATATAAGACTAAAACATAACACTTTAAATGTAATATTCGGCATAATATGGCCAATATAAATCCAATAATTCCATCTACTTACTCATAATGGCATTCTACTAGTCAAAAATCACATGTAATATCGAATAGCTGATTTCATAATGATGGAATTCATAATTCTAGAATTCATAACCACATATTCAAGGCCTTGTTCCAAGACTACAAATAAGATTTTTCCAAGGCCTTGTTCCAAGATAGTAGTTTGTCTTATGAGACCTACTGATGCATCGAGGATCTATATCGGGCTCCACCAATCACATACAATGTCCAATACATTCCTCATATGAAAAGGGTTAAACATAAAATAAACGTTCATATTAAAAATAGAGTACAAAATTTAAATACTTTATCCATAAACCATGAATGGTATAAAAATAACACATCCCCAGTCAATCATATCACAAAACCTTCTATGCATTATGAAATATTTGTAGAATAAATCATCCTTGATCAATAATAATATCCTATAAAGGATTTTGACGTTGTGGAAAAGGATCAGTAAAAATATTTGAGAGAAATATCAATTTTTCATTAAATCAATTAAAAGTCACATAATTTATAAAGGAAGTCATTTAAAATATAGTTTTGAATCGAAGTGTCCCATTCCACTTTGAAACCTTTTAAAGGAATTCACATTTGAAAAACATCGTGCCCATTTAAATAAATTCATAACATCATTTTTAAAACATGGAATTTAATGAGAAATGCTTAGAAGAATAAATATTTAAAACACTTAAAATGATATTTTTGTAAAAATTCCATAATAACTAATCCCTTTGAATACTCTTTTATGAAAGATTTATATGGATAGTAAATATGTTTCAATTGATACTTACATAAAAACAACCTCGGATAATAAAGAGATTGTGAAATTGACACTTACCTTGGACTTTTCATTGGTTGAGGGTAAATTATCCTTTTTTATAATAGTAAGATCATTGTTATTAAATTGTATAAGTACCACATATAGAAATATGATATCATATAATATATTCTAATATTTCTCTGTTAATAATATTTTAGTAGTGTCATCATTTTGGGTGTTAACTGATATGTATTCCATTATATGGTTGGTTATGTAAGCCATGTTTGTTATGGATATGACGTATTTAATTTATATCAAGAATTATATTATGTTCATAATCATTATTTTTAATCATAAAATGAAAATTATTCAAGAATTATTACGATGGGGAATTAATCTCATCGCATTCGTGGAGACGATAATCCGTACGTACGTACGGGCGACCGTATCATTATATTTATGGTGAAATCATATGTAAATGTATGATATATCATATATACATAATCATTAACTTGTTATATTTATTATTTACAATAGTTACATTCATTATTATACCCATCCAAATAATGAAGTGTTTGAATAACAAACTACACCACGATGTGGAGACGATAAGCCATACGTACACATGTATGGTGACTTTGTCATTTGTATGATGGATAGAATAAAGAATATTAATGTACCATATTTATAATAACATCAAAGTATATAGGAGGTACTAGAGTTATTATTTTTTTGTAAAAACAACAAAGAAAGAGGAAGTGGAAGAAGAAAATAACTTGAAAGAAGGTGGTTAACGTTTTACCTATTCTTCAGGTGTTTACTTTTGAGTTAGTCAAATGGGATCCTTAGGGTGGATTTCGGATCAATGTTAGGACTCTACGTAGATTTGAATGATATTGGCAGGATATTTGGGTAGGGGTTGGCTGAGCCAAATTGCTATGGAGTGTGATTTTGAGAGAAGAGGAAGTGCCCTTTTAAAGAGGGGTAAGGGTCACTTTAGAAAGATCAAAATATTAATTTATTATACAATAATATTCGGTTTATAGTTAGTCCAAATGAACTTATTTCGAGACTTAGGTTGTTATGGGTCTAAATAATTTCAACCAATAGGTTTTAGACATGTTTAGGTTACCATTTTACCATTATCATTAAGATTTAACTGTTAGTTAAATAGTTTTACTTTTACAGTGTCTTCTTGTATTCTTACACTATATGAATAATAAACATACAATAAACTTATATGAGAAACTAAATTGGTTCATTAATGACATATATAATATTATTCAAGGCCTTTGGTCGAACTACATATTTTTAGGAATATTATATCAACAAATAATATAGTATTTGTTTTAAAAATTAATTTATGTCAATTTTGACACTATTTGGTATTTTGTTTTCATGAAAGTCATAAAAAACTTTTCACATAGAAAAAAAAATATCTAATAAACCCTAAAATTCCATATTGACCTAGAAAATTCATGTAATTTGTCATAAATCTCAATTTACATTTATTTGGATATTTATAATACCAATTATTTTAATATTTCATTAATAAGGTAATTACTGCATCATCATTATGTCATAAATAAATTAAATTATATAATGTCTAAAAATTATAAATAAAATAAAATAATGTAGGGAAAATTTTATATTTTTGATTAATATTTATTTTCGAATTTATCTAATTTATGACCCTATATTAAAAATGGTTTAGTTTATAAACATTGAATTTAACACTTTTGACTCTTCTTTAAATAAAATAATAATAAATGTCCAAATTTAATCCAAATAGACCTATAGGATTATATGATTTTCATAATGTTGTTTTGGGTCGAATTAAACTTATCCAATATAATTAGGTCATGTTTTAGGGTAAATATAATATCATTTTACACTTAATTGCCCTATTTACTTTTAATCGTGGTAAATAAAAGTCAAAAGATAACATTCACCAAAAAATATTATTTTATTATTGAACAAAATTTTGCATACTTATGTTAACCATGTCTCTTTAATATTTGAAATTCAACTCACAGAATTGGTAAAATTATGTTTTATGCAAATTTTCAAATGCTCTAGAAGGTTGGTAAAAGACTGCAAAAAGATAAATAAAATTTTATATAATTAAAAATATTATAAAATGACTTCAATGAATTAAATTGAACATATATAGATATTATGTATCTATTTTGACCTAAAATATATTATAATAACATAAAAAATTACTTAAATAAAAAGTCATTTTTAAAAAATAATGCAATGTTTTTCACTATTCATAAAAAATTGATAGTTTTCAGAAAAATACGAAAAATTAACCCGAAACTAATTTTTATATTATGAATTAAAAAATTATGTCTGTTATTCTAGATTCAAAACATAGAAGTGTCATTTTTAAATTTAAAATTATTTCTCGTTGTCAAAACCAAAAAGCGGGTTTTTAAAATGTAAAAACTATCAAAGGATTAACATATGTTTATGTCAAATTTATATGTAAAATTAATTATAATGACCTATACTGTGTTAAATGATAAAAATATAATCTAATTATACCTCCAAACCATTCAAATATATAATTTAACACTATTAATTATTTTTATTAAAAAAGTTTTTTTTCAATTAAAATTTAGTATTGTTTACTATTCATCAAAATATGAAATTTATCGGAAAAATTCCTAATATTTATCGAAACTAAATTTTTTACATCACTATTCTAAATAAGAAGTTTATTTTTTCATATTAAATTTATAAAAGGTTCATATATTGGATTTGAAAAGGGTTCACCATTAATTGGCTGTAAAAATGCATTTTTTTAAAAATCCTTCTTTTATCTGAAAAATTGAAATTATTATTATATTAAGTCTATGAAACACATAATATGGATGTTAAAATTATATGGATTATATAATATTTAATATGAAGTTAATACTATTCAAAACCACTTTTAGAATGGCTAGTTTGGTAAGTTGTGGTGTGCTCGAACTCGGTGTTGCTTATAACGCAAGCTATTTAAGTATTTTAATGAGATAGAATGCTATGATATGTTGTGGTGTTAGATGCAAACATGGAGTCAAATTTTACTAAGATGATGCAGAACCTTATGCTCAGAACTAACTAACCCCGAGTGTTATTACCACTGATCTATGATTGAAAATGATTATTCATGTCCATCTTTAATTGAAATACCATTATCATGCATGCTTTGATAGAAATGATTATTCATATTAGTTTGAAAAAGATTCTTATATTTACATTTTTTGAAGGAAAAGAAATTTTTTAAATGTTTTATATTATTCATTGAAGTGTTTTGTAAAACATGTTTTTTTGTGGTTTATGAAAGATATCCAATCCATATATTATTTAAAATTTATTATATTTGGTTTACTTAATATGTATTTCCTAGGGAATACTTGGTGAGATCCGACTAAGAATTGTTTCTCCTACCCCACCTATTCCATTGATAATTTTAAGAATTTTTATGCTATGTATATGGAATAGAAATGCACAACTTGATATTGGTGGTTGTTTTTTTATTAGAGAGTCCATGAGAGTTAGCAGTGACTGATGTAGCATGTGATTTACTTATTACGTGGAGTTCTCAGGAAATTGTATATATTGGTTTAATGTGATGACTTTAGTTGACATACCATTTTGATACTTGTATCCTTTTACGCATGGTAGTTTCACCTTGATGAGTGTTTGACATACTCACTATTTGTTGTTCTATTTTCAGTACTTTCCTTGATGAGATATTCCTATGACGAAATCATTTCCTTTGGTTTGTTTTGATGCCCATGTGTGGGTCTACAACTAGGGGGAGTGGGAACACCCTTTTGGTCATGTATGAATTGTTCCTAATATTACTTATATGGGATATCTGGGTGTTTTAGTGATAAATTAATATTAATGGGCGGTCATGTCCTTTAATGTATGTCAATATGCAATTTTTGATGTCTTGTTAGACATGTGACATGATTAATACGAACTAAGAGGTAGGTTAGGAGTGGGTGTCAAGCCAAATATCATCATAATGATCTGTAAGTAACCATGTGATATTATTAAAAGGTGTCTTTGAGGAGTTTTTTGATCTAATTATAAACTTTTTCGAAATCATTGACTTGAAATTTATGTTTCACAATTGAATTATGATTGATAAAGTTGATTATCTCGTGTCTCCGGATTAACGTTTCCCTTGTTATTTATTGATGTTTTTCTACCTTTCCCACATGAATCCATTTGAACAGATCTTAGAAGTGAGCTATCGAGGAACCCAAAAAATTGAATCATGAAGTTAATAAAAACCTTATTGAGGTTTCTATGCATGTGGTCCAAGACCCGGGAAAAGTAACTACACCTATTATCATTTAACATGTAGAGGTTGAACCTCAAAAGTATGACAGTACAGATCATTCCCAAGAGTCTCTAAATTTTAAACCACCATCTTTCTAGGGTATCAATGATCCTAAGGAGGTAGAGGATGGGTTGAAAATGGTGGAACAACTCTTGGATTTTTTCATTACACCAGATTCCACTAAGGTTAAATGATACGTATTGAAAAATAAAGGACCCAAAAGAAGGTTATTGGATTCTATAGAATCCAAGGTCTTTTTACTGTACAATTATATCCATAATTTATGGTTTTGAATAAATCCATAGTGTTTCTTAACCTTTAGAAAGGTTAGTGGACATTGAAACATTATGCCGATCACATTTACAAACTTTTTCATTTCTCAAATGAGTTAGTATTAAAAAATAAGTTGAAATCACATAGGTTTGAGATGGGTCTTCAAGAAGATATCAGATTTCATGCTATAATGTTGAAGATCACCTTATAAAATGATGTTCTATATATTACTTTGACGGTGAAAAATGACATTGTCAGTATTTCATGGTTAATTATAGTTACATAAAATCCCATTTATAACATTAGTGATCCCTTTTAGGGTATGAGGAATTATATTGAGTCTCATGATGGAAGATGTAGCGGCGGTTCTCAACATCAGAAATATTTTAAATATTTTGTAATATCTTGTAAAGGACAACTACCTTGTTTCCAATGTTGAAAAGTTGGTAACTCAAAATATAATTATACAGTGGAACAAAATATTTATATATATTGTGGATGTTTTGGTCACTTTTAGATATTTTTCAATATTTTTACCACTCCACAAAGTGGTATTGGCTCGACTATATTGTTAAGATTGGTGTCACATTCATATGCTTCATGAAAAAATGGGTTCTATGAATTCACATCAGGAATGAGGTTACTTCATGTAGTGGATGAGTGTCCAGTGGTAGCTGATATGACACCAACAATAGTGATCATTACCATTACCATATCTTCACCTTTGTTGAATAATTTATTTGATTATAACACCTTTTATTCTTTGTTATTTACATGTACTATGGAACTATTGAATAATTATACAGATCTCATCACTTATCTAATATAGGTTTATGCACCTCTCAGGATGAATAGAGAGCAATTTTTTTATTAAATTTCCATACTTTCTATATAATAAATGTTGATATCGTCTGGAATTTTTGGATCTGGATATAAAGACCTTGGATCTCATTCTTGGGATGGATGGTCTAATTGCCTATAAATATTGTATGAACTGTTATTTTCAGTGGGTCTACTTTACTTGCCCTTATGTGGAGTTTTGTGAATTTCATTGTATAATGGAACTCAAGGTCGAGTCCATATTGACTTCATCTTTTAGATTTTAGTAGTATGATATCCCTTGTTTCTATTTAATTAGTGTAAGAATATTAATCTGTAGATATTCCTCTAGTAGAAAATGAGTTTTGAAAATTTCATTCCACTTGAATTTTATAGTTTACCACTTGTAAGGAAGGTGGAGTTCTCTATCATATTGGTACTAGGTACTCGACCTAATTCTATTATTTATTACCAAATGGAACCAACTGAAATATGAGAGATAAATACCCAGTTGGATGAATTGATTTTCAAGGTATTCATTTTAACTAGTGGTTCACATTGAAAAGAATTATGATTTTTTACAAGAAGGTTGAATGATCCCTTACCCTATGTTTTGAAAACCAAAATCACAATTGTTTTATGGTAAAAAAAGTATTTTTAGCCCTATGTTAATGATTTATTTGACCATATTAAAGGGGAGAAGTGGTTCTCAAAGATTTTTCTTCGGTCTATTTATCATAATCTTGGGATCAATCAATACGAAATCCAAAAGAACTATTTTAGGACCAGTTATGGCCACTATGAGTACATTGTTATACTATTTTGTTTAAACTATGATCTGAATATGTTTATGTTTTAAATAAGAATAGGTTTCCAGAATTACCTCGATTATTTTTTAGTGTATTTTATAATGAAGTTATCATTTACACTAAAACCGAGGAGGACCATGTGTTTCATTTTAGAGTAGTTCTGGTCTTAATTGATGAATCATCCACTTTCCCAAATATCTAAATGAAATTTATGGATTTGGAATGTAATATTTTTTGGGACACCTTGTTTCTAAACAAGATATTTTAGTTCATAAGGATATGATGAAAGCTATTATGACATGGAAGAAACTATAAAACTCCTTTAAGATTCAAAGAATCTTAGGCCTAAAAGGGTATTATCTTTGGTTAGGGAATGGATTTTGTTTGTTGGATTCTCTATTGACCACTTTCATTTGAAAGGAAGAAAATTTCTTATGGGATGAAAAATTCAAGGATTATTTCAAAGAGTTGATGTGTTGTTTTAATTTAGATCCAATGTTGAATCTTCTAGGGGATGGGTAGGGATATCTGTTTTTTCTCATGCATCATGATTGGGTTTGGGAAGCATTATCCATTATGTTGATAATGTGGTGGCTTAGTATTCTCATCAAATTTGACCTCATGATAAGAACTATCCCATATATTATTATAAACATATAACTATGATTCATATTCTTAATAGTTTGAAACATTACCTTTTTAGATAGATGTTTACTATCTACTACAATCAAAAACATTTGAGTTATATCTTGTTGAAAAAATATCTACAACTACAGTAGAGTCAATGATTAAATTACCTGTAGTATTTTTATTTTGACAGTTCATATACCCTTGTTAATGGAAAAGTTGTTTTGATGTTTTAAGAAGGAAAATTCCTTCCCATGGTATGGAGGAATCTTATAAAGAATGGAATATGATTGCTCTATTTGATCATATGAATTTGGGATTCTGAGAGGATGATAATGAGGTTATTTAGAAAAGTTTTAAGTTGACATCATCCCTCATAAAGATGAATCTAGAGTAAAAATAGTTGTATGAAAAGTTCTAAGGCATTATGGATTGTTTATATTGTGGGGAGACCATTTTGGAATGGTCTCTATTTTTTAAGGGAATCCATATATTCTGAAAGAGGTTTGTTTTTCCTTTACCTATAAGGAATGATATAATTGGTGATTTTCATCTTTTATAGTGGTTGTTACTACTGGGGATGATGGAAATATTTTATTATATAAGGCATGATTTCTAGTGTCCAGGTATGAAATGAGATGTTCCAGATTTTGATTATCATTTCTATTCTTGTTAGCTGATTAAGGGTGAGAATGATAAGTCTTTTGTTTCACTTCAACCACTTCCTATGTTGACTTATATGAGGTATGTGATATTAATTATTACTTTTTGTTATATTTAACCATTAACAAAAAAGGAAATAATGTAATTTTCGTGGAAACTAATTGATTTGACATTTAAGATAAATTTATTTTCATTTTTTAATCCACTAAAGTCTAGGACATAGGGAATTTTTTATGTGCAAGTGATTGTGAAATTTCATGGATTTGGTTCCTCCATAGTTCTTAATAGGGATCCCAAGTTCCTTTCACATTTTTAAAGAGGCCTCCAAGTGGTGTTAGTATACCTTGTATATTTGAGCCTAATGTACCATACTTAGATATATGGTAAAATAGAATGGGATATATAGATTCTAGAGGACATAGTTTATGCGTGTGTCCTTGACATTAGAGGAGGTTGTAATTACCACTCAGGACTAGTTGAGTTATCCTATAAAAATTGTTAACAGTTATCCACTAGGATAATATCATTTATGGAATTTTATGGTTGGTTGTTTAAATATACACATTG
Organism: Viscum album; assembly: GCA_963277665.1. Lineage (NCBI taxonomy): Eukaryota > Viridiplantae > Streptophyta > Magnoliopsida > Santalales > Viscaceae > Viscum > Viscum album. The sequence goes on from OY728160.1 coordinate 1,945,396,124, forward strand.
TTGGTCATATATTGGTGAAGCTTCACTTGTGGGATCTAGTTTGGTCACAGATATGAGGAAAATATTCATTTGATTCATCCAAGAATATTAATGACACATTGCTGATATAAGTCATTTACTGGTTCTCACTAATACCCTTTAGATTGATTGATTTTGACCTAGCATATTTTAGATTCTCATATAATTTTCTTCATCAAGGTTTTGGAAGATAGGGTATGGTTTCACCAAGATATTTGAGACCATTTTTGAGTCAAGAGTGGATTGGAATGGTGGAATACCATTTTTATTTTCCACCACAAAAGAAATTGATCTATGATTCAATTCAGGTATCACACCTCAATATGAATCTTTATGTCTTGTCTCATGTCTAGGGTTAGCAGGACCATGATGTGAAACATGATATTACCAAGATTGAGTAGCCGATTCTGATTATTGTTTACTGGATAATGGTTTTGTCAAGGAAAGTCCTGGCCCTTGGTTCAGGCGATATAGAAACATGATTCTGATTATCATGAAATTTGGGAGGGTGAACTATTTATGAGATAAAAATGGACTCATAAATTTTCATTAGTGTCTTAATGATATGATTTCTAAGGAAATAATGATTTGTGGTGGGGAGAATTGCAACGTCATTAAATTAGATTTTAGGTAGAAACATTGGGGTTTTTGTATTTCCTTTTCCATAACAATGACCTCTCATTGTTCACATTTATTTTTGGTTGTCATGCATTGGTTGGGAATTGAGAGTGGTTGGGGAAAGTGGAATTTAACCATTCATGAGATGCTAAGAGGTGTCTGATTATTATATCCTGACAGTGGACAAGTTCCAGCAGCCAAAATGGTTACATTTGGTCCACTAACACAAGGGTTAGGGCCATTTCTATCCGTCTGGGGGGATGGAAGTAGGGAGTTTATGACAACCCTGCTTTTATTACAACTTAAACATGCTTTATTACATAAAACTTCACTTGATACAACAAAGAAGATCGAGAGGTTTAGTGTCTTTGGGGCTTAGGATCATTACATAAAAACTTTAAACTTGAAATACAACATCCTTATTGAAAACTTCCTTTACATGACCACTACATTCCTTCGTACTTAGCATTGCATGGGATAACCTGAGGACATGCATAAGAAAAGGGTGAGCTATAAAGCCCAGTAAGGGAGTACATAATGAATAACATGAGGAGTACAATACATGTTAGGAAATAGGCATATCAATAGAGCATAATAGATACATGAACATAAAGGCATGATAAAGCATGATAATCATAACATGGAAATGTGGCAACAACACTTAACATTGAATTAGCATGAGCCAAGGCTCATTGCACATGGAGCATGAGTAAACCCTAATTTCACTTGAAGCACGAGTAAAACCTCGTTTCACTTGAATTAGCATGAGTTAACACACATTGCACATGACGTATCATGATACTTTACTTTACCCAATGCATTGGAGCGCTATAAAGGGCGCACCTTTCTTAAACATTTCATTTCATGCATAAGTGTGCCACATGGATCATAAAACATGGATTCATAAAACATAGTCATTTCTTCCACGATAAAGGAATGTGGAATTCATACATGAAACTTTACAATCAATATGTAAATGTGCATAAAGGTGAATACCCTTGATGGAGAAATGGGCATGGTATTCACTACACAATGATATTGGCTTAGAAAATCGGTGTGATTTCGGCAGCGTAACGGCGTGACATAAGAATTCATAAAAAGGGATGATGAGAGAGAAAGGGGTTCCTCATCATATTTACATGTAATGGAAAGTAAGAAGGTCATATATATATACATGTCCCAACAATTGAAAAGGAATTTAGATTCATGATACAAAAGTACTGCTTGAATATAAAAGAGGAGAAAAAGGTTCCTTTCAGAATTTCGGCATAGTAACGGGTGTACTTGGGAGGTATTTAATGAGAGAGAAAGGGGTCTCCCATCATTCAAACAATAAGAGGGAAGTATGGGAGAGGTGAGAAACCATACCCCAACATTCATAAATGAAATTAAAAGGGCAATACAACTTAAAGAAAACTGACAAAAATGAGAAAGGAAGAAAAACCCTTACTTGGAAGTGTGCTTCCAAAGGCTAGAGAGAGGCTTGTGAGAGGATTCTTGGGAGCTTGGGGCACCTTGAGAGGATTCTAGAGAGAGTAGGGCAGAGTTTGGACGAACTTTCAGGGCTTTGGGTGAGGAGGAAGTGGGAGCTTGGGTGGGTTTATATAGGAAAGGTGAGAGAATTCGTTATTATTTAGGTTTGGGACCCCTTATATTAAAATAATCCAAACCAAAAACCATCCCATGGTATTTGCCCATGGTTTCTGGAAAAGTGAAGAGGAAAACAATATTTTACAAGGCCAAGGTCCGAACTTATTAAAAAATTAGGGTTGCTTATGTGGAGGTGAGTCACACTCCCATGGAAATTAATTTAAAAAGGCAAAGTGTTGAATAAGTCTTGAGGGCTCCATTAATGCTTTGAAAAGTGAGTCAAAAAAACCCAAAACCTCATTATTTTAATGATAAAATACATATTGGCCGAACATAAGGATTATGGTATTTTATTACATCACCATTGGGTCATTATGATGTCATAAAACACATTATATATTTAAATGGTATTTAATTTTTACCCAAAAATTTGACTGTCTCAGAAAATTATGCAAAATTCACCGTTGGATAATTTCGACGTCCTGATTCCAAAAATAATATTTATTTTATCTAAATAATTTTCTAAATATGTGAATTTTCACTTTTAAAATAAAAACCGACATTTATAAAAAAATTCACGGGTTTTGACAGAAATGGCTTTCAAACCTTAATAAAAAATTTAATTGCATTCATAAAATTATAAGATCATCTATATTTAATAAAAATTAATTTAATATTAATAATAATATTTTATTAAAATATTATTTAATTCAAAAATCCTTTAATTTAATAAAATATAATTCTTAATTAAATAATAACTAAAAACATCATTTGTACTTTAAAAACTAATTACAATGCATCAAAAATGACAAGAAATTATATTTATTATTATATACAAAAAATAATGTACATGAACATGGTGCTACTTATTTGTTACATAACCCCTTAAAATAGCCGCATAAGACCTAAGGGTAAGGTGTGCGATGGTGACAGACTCTTGGGGTTGCTCGGATAACATTGCTCGAGTGGTAATCTCTATCAACTTCCATTTTTCCCGTAGACGATCACGTTCGAGCTTGACTTGATGAAGCTCAGCTTGGGCTTGGTCAAGGGCAAAGCCCAAAGACGCCACCTCCTTTCCGAGCTCCGAAAAATGGGCTTCGTAAGGGGAAATTCTACTGGATGAGGCCATCGCTTCCTTTGTCTGAGTAAAAATTGTTTCGTTAAAGCCTTATATTTAAACTACCCAGATGATCACTGTTCAACAGCTATAAAAGTAACGGTCACAAATCTTAACGTTAAACTAAAGAAGTTGACATCATATAAAAACATAAAGAAACATTTAACTGGATCAAGAGGGATTTTCCATTAATGAAATTTTGGGTCGTTACAACATTCCCCCCTTAAGAAATTTCGCCCTCGAAATTTTCCTTTTCCCACACTAAAACAAATGTGGGTAACTTAGCTTCATCATATCCTCCGACTCCCAAGTTGCTTCTTTAAACTTGTGGTTTCTCCACAACACCTTGACGAGGGGCATTGTCTTATTTCATAGAACTTTTTCTCTACGATCCAAGATCTTCATTGGTTTCTCCTCATAAGAAAGATCGTCTTCTAATTGTACCACCTCAGAAGAGAGTAAATGTGAAGGGTCTGGTATGTACTTCCTTAAGAGGGATACATGGAAGACATCATGCACCTTGGCCACAGTAGGTGGAAGTGCTAGTCGATAGGCCACATCCCCAACACGATCAAGAATCTCGAAGGGGCCGATGTACCTTGGACTTAACTTCCCTTTCTTTCCAAACCTCATGACCTTCTTCCACGGAGATATGCGTAAAAACACCATGTCTCCGACTTTAAACTCAAGGTCTCGTCGACGATTATCTGCATAACTCTTCTGTCGACTTTGGGCTGCCTTGATATGCTGCTGAATGGTTTTCACCTTCTCTACCATTTCTTCGACCATTTCTGGTCCAAGCAGCTTACGTTCACCGACCTCATCCCAACATGCCGGTGTTCTGCACCTTTTCCCATATAGGGCTTCATATGGTGCCATTTGGATGCTCGAGTGGAAACTATTATTATAAGAGAACTCAACTAGAGGAAGATGTTGATCCCATCCTCCTTTAAAGTCCATTGAGCACGCTCTCAACATATCCTCAAGTGTTTGGATAGTCCGCTCGGATTGGCCATCAGTTTGAGGATGATAGGCCGTACTGAAGTTCAGTTTAGTATTCAGAGCATGTTGAAGACTCTTCCAAAACTTAGAGGTAAATCTTGGATCTCGGTCCGACACAATAGATAGTGGTACTCCATGCAACCGTACCACTTCCCTGATATATATCTGTGCCAGTTGATCCAAAGAGAAATTCTCTCGAATAGCAATGAAGTGTGCAGTCTTTGTAAGACGATCCACAATAACCCAGATTGCATTGTTGCTTTTGGATGTCCTTGGAAGTCCAGTGACGAAGTCCATGGTGATGTTCTCCCATTTCCATTCTGGTATGGGCAATGGTTGCATCATCCCCTTAGACTTCTGCCTCTCTGCCTTCACTTGCTGACACACCAGGCACTTTGATGTATATTCGGCGATCTCCTTCTTCATATTATCCCACCAAAAGTTTTCTCGGAGATCTCGATACATCTTTGTGCTCCCTAGGTGAATAGAGAAATTTGAACTATGTGCATCATCCAAAAGTTCCTTCTTCAGCTCCGAACTTGATGGGACACATAGTCTTTTCCCAAACCACACAATTCCTTCTTCATTAACATTAAACTCTGAGGATTTTCCCTTTTTAATAGCTTCCACTTTTTCTTGGATTCTCGCATCATCCTTTTGAGCATCCTTTATCCTTTCCAAAAGAGATGGTTGAGCAATCATTTGTGAAAGGATTGATGATGTTCCCTTCTTTATGATTCCCACGTCCATCTTCATCAAGTCTAAGAAGATTGGATCCTTCTCAATTCTCATCATTGATAGAATTGCTGGATCCTTTCTACTTAGGGCATCCGCCACCTTGTTCGCCTTCCCAGGGTGGTAATGTATTGAACAGTCATAATCCTTTATGAGCTCTATCCATCTTCTCTGGCGCATATTAAGCTCTTTCTGTGTGAATATATATTTAAGACTCTTGTGGTCAGTATATATCTCACATTTCTCTCCATAGAGATAATGCCGCCAGATTTTCAAGGAAAAGATCACCGCCGCCAACTCCAGATCATGCGTTGGATAGTTTCGCTCATGGATTTTCAACTGTCTTGAGGCATAGGATATCACTTTATCATTCTGCATCAGCACACATCCTAAGCCCTTCTTCGAAGCGTCACTGAATACCACAAAAATCTCCCCAGTTGTGGGTAAAGTGAGCACAGGTGCAGTGATAAGCCTCCTTTTCAACTCCTTGAAGCTTTCTTCGCATTCATCACTCCAAGCAAACTTTACTCCCTTTCGAGTTATCTTGGTAAGAGGTTGGACAATCGTGAGAAGTTTCTCACAAATCATCGATAATATCCAGCTAACCCCAAGAAGCTACGGATATCAGTTACCGATGTTGGCCTCAGCCATCCCTCAATTGCATCTGTTTTGGAGGGGTCCACAGATATCCCATTGCTTGTGATGATATGGCCCAAGAATGAGACCTCCTTCAACCAGAACTCACACTTGTTGTACTTGGCATATAGCTTCTCCTTGCGCAAAGTCTCCAGTACAGTTCTTAAATGCTCCTCATGGTCCTCCTTGGTTTTGGAGTATATTAGAATATCATCTATAAAGACTACCACAAATTTATCTAGGTAATCTCTAAAGACTCTATTCATCAAGTCCATGAATATTGCTGGAGCATTGGTGAGTCCAAAAGGCATTACTATGAATTCATAGTGCCCGTACCTTGTACGAAAAGCAGTCTTGGGGATATCTTCCTTTTTCACCCATACTTGATAATATCCCGACCGCAAGTCGACCTTGGAGAAGTATTGTGCTCCACGCAGCTGATCAAAAAAGTCATCGATTCTTGGGAGAGGATACTTGTTCTTTATCGTGATTTTGTTAAGTTCACGATAATCGATGAAAAGCCGCACTGACCCATCCTTCTTCTTGACGAAGAGGACTGGTGCACCCCATGGTGATGCACTTGGGCATATAAACCCTTTATCCAGATTCTCCTGTAGTTGTTTCTTCAGTTCTTCAAGCTCAACCACAGCCATCCTATATGGAGTCTTGGATATTGGTAGCGCCCCAGGTATAAGTTCAATTGAGAACTCAACATCTCTTCTTGGAGGAAGACCAGGAAGTTCCTCGGGAAATACTTCAGCGAATTCCCTCACAATAGGCATATTTTCAAGGATGGTTTCTTCCTTGGACTCAATCATCTGAGCCAGATATGTGTGCTCATAAGGCAGTAATATCCATGCTTGAGATGATGGAGCTAAAGGAGATTCATCTTCCTCCTGACACTTGTAAAGAATCGGGGGTCGATTCTCCATATGGAGTGTGATTTCCCTCTCCCGACAATTTATGTTGGCTCTATATAAGGAAAGCCAATCCATGCCAAGAATTGCATCAAATTCCACCAAAGGGAGTATGACGAGGTTCGCCGGGAAATTCAATCCACAGATTATAACAGGGGAGGATTTATACTCATGGGATGCAATGATTGCCCCATTTTCCGTACTCACCGACATCTTTACTTCCATGATTTGTGGTGGTGCAGGGATTGTTCTACTAAACATTTGAGATATAAAAGAATGTGTAGAACCTGAATCAAAAAGTACGTTCGCTATTCTTGAATGAATAACTAGCGTACCTGTCACCACTTCGTTGTCGGGGTTCACTTCGGCAGAAGTGATGGAAAAAGCTCTTCCTTGCTGTCTTGGAGGTTGTTGATTGCCTCCGATAACCCTTGGATTAGGGCACTGATTCGCAAAATGACCCGGTTCTTTGCATTTGAAGCATTGAACAACGCGTTGAGGTTCGAACGGAGTGTTCCTCCCCTCCGTTGCAGCCGCGGGTCCTTCTTGCTGACAGTTAACAGCTAGGTGCCCTTCTCTTCCACACTTGAAGCATTTTCTTGTCCCCCTAAGGCAATTTCCAGGGTGCTTCTTTCCACACTTTTGGCAAGTGGGGTGCTGGAATTTCATAGCGCCGTTGGATTTATCCATCGGACCACCAGCATTGAAGTCCACCTTCCGCTTCTTGTCCCCATGATACCCCTGTGATTCTACGATCTCCATTTCAACCTTGAGGGCACATCGGACAATTTCCTCATAGCTGTTGAAGTCACGGATCGCTAATGCTTTCCGCAAGCTAGGCTTCAGCCCACCAAAGAAGCGGTCAACCTTGCATTCGGGGGTAACGACAAAGCCGGAAGCGTATCGTGCAAGCCTTGTGAAGTTTGCCTCGTACGCTCCCACAGATTCCTCATCTTTCTGCTTGAGGGAAAGGAAGTCCCTTTCCATCTTAAGACGGAGGGTGCGTGGAAAATATTTATCGAAAAACATCTTCCGGAATACCTTCCATTCCAAAGCCTCGATCTCCTCCTCAGGCTTCGTATTTTTGATCAACGTCCACCATTGATCAGCTTCACCCTCCATACGATAAGCCACCAAGAGAACATTCTCTTTTTCAGAGCATTGGAGGATAGAGAATATCTTTTCAATGGAGTTGATCCATTGTTCCGCAATCGTGGGATCAGATGATCCACTAAAAGTAGGAGGCCTTTGTCTCATGAAGCTTTCAATGGCGACTTGTTCTTTCTTAGGGGGGGTTGAACGTTCCTCTTGACCAGTGTTTCTATTCAAAACTTGAGTTAGCTGAGAGAGAAGCGTGACAAAGTTCGCGATTCCCACTCCCATTGGATTGGGCATCTCATAAGTACAGTCATCAAACTGATCTTCACAACGGTTGTTAGCCCGAGTTCTCCTATTACCGGCCATTGGCTGGAATAAAAGGAAAGTTAGGGGTAACACATAAAGGGTAATCCAAAGACAAAAGATGATGACTTATAAATAAACCTTAATCTCTTTAACTCATGAGTCTATAGGATTCAATCCAGGCTTTTCTTGATCTTCCTTCTAACATATATTCTTAGGGGCATTTTTCCCTTAATAAGGGTTCATACTAAGATTGTGAATTTATCAAAACATATCCCCCGGGAGTGTCGTAACCAAGAGTGTAGCAAGGCCCGTTGTCGTGCACCAGTTCCCGTTCGAGTCTAGCTCAAAGCGGTGTTTTCGGGTTTTACCCCTAGGATACATCTGTGCCAGAGCCGCCTCTACCTGCTCGTATCCAGACAGGGATGTATTTGTTTGATAAAACACTTACTTAGTATTTACCAAAACTTAGGGATGTTTTTATTATGCTTAGTCTTGTATCTAAGGCTTTACTAGGGTTTCCTAATCCCAAAAATAACTAAACCTATCCTCTGATACCAACTATGACAACCCTGCATTTATTACAACTTAAACATGCTTTATTACATAAAACTTCACTTGATACAACAAAGACGATCGAGAGGTTTAGTGTCTTTGGGGCTTAGGATCATTACATAAAAACTTTAAACTTGAAATACATCATCCTTATTGAAAACTTCCTTTACATGACCACTACATTCCTTCGTACTTAGCATTGCATGGGATAACCTGAGGACATGCATAAGAAAAGGGTGAGCTATAAAGCCCAGTAAGGGAGTACATAATGAATAACATGAGGAGTACAATACATGTTAGGCAATAGGCATATAAATAGAGCATAATAGAGACATGAACATAAAGGCATGATAAAGCATGATAATCATAACATGGAAATGTGGCAACAACACTTAAAATTGAATTAGCATGAGCCAAGGCTCATTGCACATGGAGCATGAGTAAACCCTCATTTCACTTGAAGCACGAGTAAACCCTCATTGCACTTGAATTAGCATGAGTCAACACTCATTGCACATGACGTATCATGATACCTTACTTTACCCAATGCATTGGAGCGCTATAAAGGGCGCACCCTTCTTAAACATTTCATTTCATGCATAAGTGTGCCACATGGATCATAAAACATGGATTCATAAAACATAGTCATTTCTTCCACGATAAAGGAATGTGGAATTCATACATGAAACTTTACAATCAATATGTAAATGTGCATAAAGGTGAATACCCTTGATGGAGAAATGGGCATGGTATTCACTACACAATGATATTGGCTTAGAAAATCGGTGTGATTTCGGCAGCGTAACGGCGTGACATAAGAATTCATAAAAAGGGCTGATGAGAGAGAAAGGGGTTACTCATCATATTTACATGTAATGGAATGTAAGAAGGTCATATATATATACATGTCCCAACAATTTAAAAGGAATTTAGATTCATGATACAAAAGTACTGCTTGAATATAAAAGAGGAGAAAAAGGTTCCTTTCAGAATTTCGGCATAGTAACGGGTGTACATGGGAGGTATTTAATGAGAGAGAAAGGGGTCTCCCATCATTAAAAAAATAAGAGGGAGGTATGGGAGAGGTGCGAAACCATACCCCAACATTCATAAATGAAATTAAAAGGGCAATACAACTTAAAGAAAATTGACAAAAATGAGAAAGGAAGAAAAACCCTTACTTGGAAGTGTGCTTCCAAAGGCTAGAGAGAGGCTTGTGAGAGGCTTATTGGGAGCTTGGGGCACCTTGAGAGGATTCTAGAGAGAGTAGGGCAGAGTTTGGACGAACTTCAAGGGCTTTGGGTGAGGAGGAAGTGGGAGCTTGGGTGGGTTTATATAGGAAAGGTGAGAGAATTCTTTATTATTTAGGTTTGGGACCCCTTATATTAAAATAATCCAAACCACAAACCATCCCATGGTATTTGCCCATGGTTTCTGGAAAAGGGAATAGGAAAACAATATTTTACAAGGCCAAGGTCCGAACTTATTAAAAAATTAGGGTTGCTTATGTGGAGGTGAGTCACACTCCCATGGAAATTAATTTAAAAAGGCAAAGTGTTGAATAAGTCTTGAGGGCTCCATTAATGCTTTGAAAAGTGAGTCAAACAAACCCAAAACCTCATATTTTTAATGATAAAATACATATTGGCCGAACATAAGGATTATGGTATTTTATTACATCACCATTGGGTCATTATGAAGTCATAAAACACATTATATATTTAAATGGTATTTAATTTTTACCCAAAAATTTGACTGTCTCAGAAAATTATGAAAAATTCACCGTTGGATAATTTCAACGTCCTGATTCCAAAAATAATATTTATTTTATCTAAATAATTTTCTAAATATGTTAATTTTCACTTTTAAAATAAAAACCGACATTTATAAAAAAATTCACGGGTTTTGACAGAAATGGCTTTCAAACCTTAATAAAAATTTTAATTGCATTCATAAAATTATAAGATCATTTATATTTAATAAAAATTAATTTAATAATAATAATAATATTTTATTAAAATATTATTTAATTCAAAAATCCTTTAATTTAATAAAATATAATTCTTAATTAAATAATAACTAAAAACATCATTTGTACTTTAAAAACTAATTACAATGCATAAAAAATGACTAGAAATTATATTTATTATTATATACAAAAAATAATGTACATGAACATGGTGCTACTTATTTGTTACATAACCCCTTAAAATAGCCGCATAAGACCCAAGGGTAAGGTGTGCGATGGTGACAGACTCTTGGGGTTGCTCGGATAACATTGCTCGAGTGGTAATCTCTATCAACTTCCATTTTTCCCGTAGACGATCACGTTCGAGCTTGACTTGATGAAGCTCAGATTGGGCTTTGTCAAGGGCAAAGCCCAAAGACGCCACCTCCTTTCCGAGCTCCGACAAATGGGCTTCGTAAGGGGAAATTCTACTGGATGAGACCATTGCTTCCTTTGTCTGAGTAAAAATGGTTTCGTTAAAGCCTTATATTTAAACTACCCAGATGATCACTGTTCAACGGCTATAAAAGTAACGGTCACAAATCTTAACGTTAAACTAAAGAAGTTTAAATCATATAAAAACATAAAGAAACATTTAACTGGATCAAGAGGGATTTTCCATTAATGAAATTTTGGGTCGTTACAGAGTTCTTATAGAAACTACACCATCTAAACAGTGGGACATCTAGTGGAGTTTGAATTGTTCAATGCACCATTAAATAGATGGTTGTATCCATTGGCTAGTTGATGATGTTTATCAGGCTAAGAAACACTAGGGAAGTATTAACTTTTCATTTATTATAATATATGTTTTAAATATAATAATTATATATCAAACTCCAATTGAACCAAAACACCTTAGGGGATCTCTAGATTTTAATTTTTCACTCACAACCTTGATTCTACATAGATAAATGTGATAGTTGTTGCATTGGTTATCTTTTGATATGTGAAATCCTTATCTGATCAAGAATTTACCGTTCCTTAAGTCTCTCCCACTTTGAGAGTGGCCGATCATCATTTAATTAATGGATCTATATCCTAACTTGATGAATTTTGGTTCTAGGACTGTTCCTTGTTAATTATATCCTTCAAACCCCTATTGGTGGATCCTAGGTTGGATGATTGTTGATCTTATGTATGAGAATGGTTGTTTTGAAAGGAAATTCATATCATTTGAAACTGCTCTTTAATTATTAAATTCAAATAGATTTTTCTATTTATTTCCAAGTAATGATTTGATTCCTTGATAAATAATTTTGAAATTGATCGATGTTTATGATGAAATATTTTTGAAAATTTATTTTGAAATAATTTATATATTTCCAAAAAAATGATCTTGAATTGAAATTAATGGTTTCAATAATTTACATTATGATTTATTTTTAAAAGAATGTCCTGAAATTATTTATTATTTAAAATAAAATTTATTGATTTTAATGGAATTATTTTTTGATAACAAACCAATTAATTATTGGTTTTTGAAATGAAATGGAATGTTTTGAATCATGAACATATAGACAAATTTAATTATGGATTGAAATGATTCGTGATTAATTGAATTGAATGATATCCCCATGTATGATTTATTAACTTGAATTACATGAGATCCTAGGTAGTCAGGGGGACGAATATACATTCTAGGTAAACTAATGTTTAGAGATGGATTGATGATGTAATGAACCTATCCTTAGTATATCATAGAAAATGTATAATTTATTACATTTTTGATGTATATAAGAGATTAAATCCCAAAGGACTGATCATTTTAGTATTATTGTTAAACTATATGCATACTTGACTCTTTCATTGAATTTGAAAACATAAAATAGAACATAGTGAAATAAATATTATTTCTACTTAAATTCAAATATTCCACCGTCATATCTTGGGAAAAGGAACAAAAATAAGGTTGATCTCATATGGTCGATAAGAGTTACATAAATCATAATCTATAATCAATAAATAAATCATAATTAATAATAAATAATAAAAATTTAAATGCAAATTTCTGAACACACATTCCAATTAATCAATAACTTGATAAAAAAGGAATCCATGGATAATATTAGTTCAAAAATATCATGGATAGTAATAAATTAATTTTTTATGAAGGAAATGTTTAATATTGGATATAATGATATCAACCATCATGATATCTATACCATAAAAACAATTTATAAGATGACATAAACTATAGGGAGAAACCTATTTTATGCTAGCTTGTTCATTTTCCTCATGAGACTATCGATGAATCAAGGGGATATATAATTATAATCTATACTCATCACTACATTTATAATACATTCCTCACATATTGAATGATTTATTTAATTCATTAATAATAGAACTTATTATTTATTGTATTTTTTGAATAAAGAATAAAGAATATCAATATTTCTCCAATCAATCATAAAACATTAAATGTAAAACCATGTATATAAAAATGATATATAGTATATGTAAAAAAGTATATCCATGTAAAATAATATAGATATTTAGGGGAAATATTATATCTAATGATTGAAATAAAGTGAATATTCAAGGTAAAGTAAATTATTACAAAAATTAATCAATAAAGAGAATGAAAATAATGTCCCTGTTCAAACTAATAATATAATATTCATAAGAATAAATAAGTATGGTATAATTATAACATATCCTGAGTAGATTATATATAATATAAAGGAGTTTTCCATTGAATAATATAAATACCATAAAAATATCTTTAAAATTTTATTTGTGGAAAATACGCTTTTAACATTGAAAATCAATTTTAGAAATTATAAATTTCCAAAATATTAGGGAAAGTATTCTTTTATAATAACCTTGTTATAATGTAAAGTAATCATTAAATCTATGAATGTTTTTGATGGAGGAAAGGTTTCATTCATATACAGTATGTTAAAATAATTATTTCATCCAAATATTTATAAGAAATGTAAAAGGTACTTTGATTGGAAAACGACAGGAATATTCCTTTTTTTGTAAAAATATAATAATGGGTAAAAATGAATTTAAATAATAATTCTAAACTATTTTCTGAAAACATTTTTTGAAAAGATGAATTTGGAAGAAAATTGATTTTTGATTGGAGAGAGAAATGAAGTCACATTTTATTAAAAACACTTCCTCAAAATTATTAATTACTAAAGAGAGGAAAATGTAACTATTACATTAAAACATAATGAATAAACATAAGACAATAAAAAGAAATGGGTTATTTATATTATAATTAAAAAATTCCCTTCAATGAAAATTTACGCATAATCAATCCCTATTAAAACGATATTGAAACATAAATGACTTACCACATTGGTAAATTTTAAATCATAAGACCCATCAAAGAATTGAATTCTTGTAAAACATTAAATACCATGAATATTAATATATTTATGATATAAAATATCAAATTGATAGTAGATATTACTCATAATATGATATAGGTTAATGACTTAACATATGTCCCAATGATGACAATTTGAGATGATAAACCCTTACAACCCTTACAATGATCTCAATGATGATGTGATAAATAATAAATGAAAAAATTATATTCATCAAATGTAAATTAAAATATAATAATTGGAAGCAAAACATAATATAATCACAATATATTACAGAAATAATATTATAATATCACATTCAATGAATATGTAACATAACCCAATGTATTTAAATTGAGTTATGAAAGTCCTTACAACTCGGTAAATATCAATTCAATTCCATTTTAATGAAATAACTCAAATTAAAACATAAAATACCATTAATTATTAATAATTAATTATATTACATGTAAAAGGGGAATTATATATATCATATAAAATAAATTAGGGGTTTAACATTATAATATGCTTCATTGAAAATATATTGAGAAAACAATACCTTACCTCAGGCTTCCTTTTGGATGAATATTATTCAGCCTCATATATAATGGTTTTAAGAATGATATCAATTTATTATAGAACCATATTAATGTTTATAATATCATATATGATCCCCTTAAAACATCTTACCACCCATTCATTAAAAATCATTTATTATTATTATTATTATTATTGTTGTTGTTGTTGTTGTTGTTTTGGGTGTTATTTGCCTTGTTTTCTCATGAATTTTTTGTCACGAATGATCATGTTCTTGTATATATGATATAGGTCCTATATCTCTATAATGATATTAATTTTATTAATATAATATTTACTTATTGGAGTAATTTTTAATAACATCCATGAATTTTGGACATGGAAAATGAGTCAAATTTATTTGTTGAGATGGTAGGCTGCACATATGCCCAAGAGATCATATAAGTTTATTAATGGGATAAAGGGTAAGGAAGTGGATGGTATATTAATTTTACAAAATTAATATAATGTCATATTTATTATATAATTTTATTATTTCCATCACTATGACTCTCTATATGAGTTAGTGATGGAAACAATTACACCGGTTAATGAGGTGGTAGTCTTCAAAACACATGAGTGAGGAATATGTTTCCTATTTGGTTGATAAATAATACACCATTAGAACAAGTATATCAGAGATAATAGTATTATTAAACTTTAAATGTTAATACATAATTTAATGTAGAAAAAAATAATTAAAAAGAAAGATCTTATTGAGGTCAATTACCTTCTCTTAGATGAACCTCCTTTGTATCTCTTATTAAAGACACTAGGGATTGTGTTTTTGGGACTAATAGAAAATATAGAATGTGGATAAAAAAAATTTAGAGAGTAGTTTTCAGGGATTTTCCAAAAAAAATGTCTGTTTTAGTGTGGAAAGGAGAGAAGAGGGAAAACCCATTTATAAGGTAGTTGGAGTGGCATTCCTGTAAACACCCAATGTTATTCTATAGCGGGAAGTCAATCACAATAAAAGTGCCTCAAAAATCTAAATGTAATGAAATTTCAGAGAGATAAGTATAATAAATATACCAAATCCACCGCTTTGGGTGTTCCATTATTTAAATTCCTAATTTCCCTTACCATGAATTGCTTAAACACCTCTTGATATGTGGTTCCCCATGTTGTATATGGTTTTGAATTAAAAAATTTAATTAAGAGAATTGATAGGCGATGAATTAGGACTATAAAAATCATTCCATAATTCAAATGCCTGACTAAGTGATTGGGATAATTTGACTAAAGTATAATAAATTACATGTCTTGCTAAATGAAAATAATCATGGTTGAGTATTAATTTAATACATAGCTGAGTAAGACACAAGGTATTCCATTTATGGATCACCTTGTATCGGATATTCATTCTCTATAATTAGAAAAATTAAATTAATATCATATATGCTGGGAGTGATACATGATATTCCATGTAAGGGGTCACCGTGTATTTTCCTTACCTACATGTGAATGATACCAATTCCCTAGGGGAGACACTGTGGATGAGATCAATGGATAAATGGTCATACTAGGCTATGAGTGATACTCAATCCCCTAGGTGAGATACCAACGACATACTCAAAGGGTCTTGTATTTATACATTTTGAGTGTGATACTGGGGATTCCATTTATGGATTTCCTTGGACGAAATCCTACAAAATTTATAATTTATTTTTCTCCTTGTGTGATACTTGGGTTATATGATATTTTTTACCTAAGACATGACTAAGATGCCACTTTTTTAGATTCAAGAGCTACCTTTTTATATAAATTTAATATATTTAATTCATTAAATTAATGTATTAATCCACAAAGACAAATAAAATGATTGGAAATAGTCTATATCTTGATCCATTTATTTATTTACAGTCTATTGGGTATCACATGTGGAACCCAGTCTGATGCATTTATTTATTGCCTTGAATTTATTTTTATTTGCACACTTCTCATTTTATATGCATAGACTGGGTTGATCTAGACACCTTTGGTGGCAGATTACTGAGTATATCTCACACCTTGTTCGGGCCACCCATGGTACCCAAGAAGAATTCATGGTTGTAGGTGTTGATAAAGGGAAGCATCCAACTTATGATACATGATTTTCACTATTACGATAGAGTATGAGAGTAGAGGTCTCATCCTATTTTCATGATTCTAGTTATTGAATATTTAAGAATTTTTTATTATTGTTTAACATGTGGTATATACCTACTCCCCTTTATAACATCTTCTCATTTTTGTATAGCTACATAAAATGATTATCCATATTTTTATCTATTTATTATTCAGATTCCTATTATTTATTTATTTATCTTTCATGAATTATCAATATTATTCCACTATTTCTTGGTTATTACTAATTCCTTTGTCATCTTATATTATTTACCACTATGTTACAATCTCACTCATGAGGAAATATTATACCAATGGACACACCCAATGCCCTTGATACTAGGTAGACACCTCTAGATTTTGGGGATGTGTGATGGAGGCCATGTGTCTAACCTTCTTAGGGAACCATTTTGTGGTATGTGATGTGAGACAATACAATGTGATGTCAAATCAATTTTCATTTTTTCATACTATTTGGGTGTTAGAAAAGAGATTAGGGTGTATCCGAATTTGGTAATGAGCCTATGCATAGTAGTAGCTAAACCATATATAGGGGAAATCAAAATTACCATTGATGGGTTATTGTTGATATAGTTTTTTCCTGTTACAGTTGTTTTTATTCCACCGTTGGGTGACACAAATGTTTCTAGATTTTATTATTATCGTTATATTCTTAATAATGTTTTATTTTCCCTGTCCAAGTATGACAAGTAGGTATAAACTCTTGCATCATTCTAGGAACCTTAGGACTAAAATGTCATGAATTATTTCATGCCATATTTATATATTTGCATGAATTTTCTGTATTGCATGTTCTTTTTTCTAGGCCTATATTGCTATTTATAAATTCAAATGTGTTAATTTTTCATTTAGGGATAAAATAATTGGATTAATTAAAGTACCTACATCAATATAAATAGTGTGTTCCCCCATAGATTGATAATGAAACCTTAATTAACCAAATTATTCCATGGTTGATCAAAAAATTACTAGTTCTATAGGATTACATATTGATTGATTTTATTGATTAATGAAAAATATAATTTATTATGTGAGTGTTTCCATAAATTTTGAATATTATTTCATTCAATAAAATCACTATACACAACATATTATATCCTTATACCAAATGTAAAGGTTATGCCACAGTTACTTGACACACTAATTTTGATTTATAATTAGTATGTGACATTATAGTTTTGGACTGGTGACACATTTAACAAGATAGATATATATATATAATAATAATTTAATTAAAAAAATTAATGTTTTAAAATGAAATAGTTAAACCTAAATGGGAATTTCAATTTTAAACTAAAAGGTTTTTTCCACTATACCGTGTTGTTGACACTGTATATATTATAAAATTTACTCTGTTATATGAGACCATAAACCTACATGAACTTAATAGTGGTTATTATTTTGTGTCTATTATAGAAAATCATAAAATATTTTATCACCTAGAACTATATTTAGGAGGTGAGACCTGGTTTTATGAATCCTTTTTACCAATATTTTTCTACTTTTATTATTTTACTATGTGATAATAAATCATATTTGAGGTGTGAAATTGGTAATTATAGACATATGCATCCTCAATATCCTGACATCACACACCAGGAGGGTGGATATGAATATTATTTAGAGGTGGAGGGCCCTGATCCACGTGTATGACCTCATGTAGTGACATAGGTGGCACCAACTTTTGATATTCCACTAGGCACATATGCCTAGTTATGAGATAGATTCTTCAATTTTATGTAGCCTATACAGGGTTCTCTCTAACCTGGACCTACTATGGAATAATTGTCATTGAAATTATATCAGCAACATCCTCCCACCTTTTTTGGGGATGAATGTCCTTAGGCCTCTAAATCTTTGATAGAGCCAATGTTATCTATCTTTGAGTATCTGGAGATGCCTCTATAGAGGATGATCAATCATGATTCCAACAAGATTTTCTATTTTTCTAAACATTGGACGTATGTCATTACCTAGGACAAAAATAATTAGGGGATGGTCTAGGAAGGATTCTAGATAGCCTTCTATGATTAATTCCTACCCCTAACATTGTGAGAAGACTGTGCTCAAGAGTTTATGAAATAAATTACGGAGCCACTTTAGTGATGGAGTATTTGAATCATTTCACAATGATCCAGTGTTTCGCATCAACTCTAATCGGTTATGAGCTATCAACTTTGAGAAGTTTTAAGGATGGGATTGGGTATTCTAGATGATCATAGGTGAAAATTTTCATGATTAATACCATTTCCGATATTGAGATTAATGTCCTAATCATAGAGTATAACCTGAGGAAAGGTGGTAATGCTAGCCAAGGTGGCTTAGCTTCTAATTGTAGAGATGGTTTATGCAGTGGAAAGAAGCATCATTTCTAGGGATCAGTTGGTGGATGTTCTACCCAGATGAAACACAATGACAACAATGTGGTGTGTCAAAAATATTGGAGGGTAGCCCACAAGTATCCCTAGTGTACATGGAACCTGATCGAGTGATGAGTTTTCAGCAGGATGAGTCACCATTAGCGTTTCTGCCAAACTTTCCCCTTTGTATCCTATTAGAAGGGATCTATGCGAATAAGGCTTTTAGGTAAAGGATATATAGATCCACATTTGGATGTGATTCATACTAATAAAGGATGATGAATCCCAAGGGGTGGATGTGGATTAAGTAGTCTGACATATGAGGTTTAACACCACTAGAGTGGAAATTCCTAGGTTAGTCAGGATGCATCTCAGGGTCACAGTTTAAGCCATATCTATGTTGTATATCCTACACCTGAGGAGAAGATTAAAATTCATTATAATGGATGAGGCACTATACTAGTAGCATTATCTTTAGACTCTACCCTATTTTATATAGGTGAATCAAAATCCTTAAAATATAATGCAATTCTAGAAAATATGGGACTCGAAATGGGTTACTTTGTTGTGTGATAAATCTCAACACACCATTAGGATTCCAATTAGATAGTATAAGCTAGTTCAAGGAGATCCCCCTTGGGATAGGTTGGTACCATTTATTATGGAATTTATTTTTTCTCGAGATGAACGATTTTGACATCATTCTAGTTATATATTGGTAAGTGTCTTATCTTGCCCATGTGGATTTCTATTTCTAGAGTCTGACTTTTACCTCACAAGAGGGTAGTTAATTTATTCATAATTGTGAATGGGATATCTAGGTGAGTCATTCTAGACCCGTGAATATTGGGCTAGGTAGGGTGACTACCCATATGGGTAGTCTCTTTATGAGTGATCAGTAAATGTTTCTTATAGTATTCCATATCATGGTGTATCATTGTTGGGAAATATTCCCTGATGATTTCTTTTGTTTACCTCTATTTAGAAAGGTCTATTTCACCATTGATCTATTTCCAAGTGTGGAACAAGTGCCCATTTTTCACTATAGGATGACAGTAACTCAACTTTAGGAACTCATGAAGTAGTATAATACATAGAGACAAAGGGTTTTATATGATCCATTACATCACTATGGGGTTTACCTATCCTTTTCCCCAAGAAGGCAGATGATACCCTTAGGATGTGAATGGATTGATAATGATTGAAATAGATTACAGTAAATACCCTATGTCCACTACCACATATATACAAACTCTTCAAAAATCTCTATAGAGTGATAATTTTCTTTAATATCGATTTGAGGTTGAGGTACCATCAGGTTCATGTTAGGCCATTAGAGATACCATGTACATCATTTAAGAATAGATATGACTTATATAAGTCCCTATTCATGTCACTAGGTCTTATGACCATTCTTTCTACTTTTATGGATTTTATGAATCAGGTTTTCCTCCCATACCTAGATTCATTTGTGGTAGTCTTCATGAAAGACAATTTGGTGTAATCTCACTCCTAAAATAAACATAAAAATTATATTGAGATTGTTCTAAATACGATTATAGAGAACTGTATATCTGTGAATATGAACACATGACAAATTATGATTGACACATTTCACTTATTTGGTCATATCATTTCAGAGGTAGACATATTTATTAACCTAGAGAAGGTGAGCACTTTAGTTTCCTAGGAGAAGCACAAAAATGTCTTTGATAGATGCAGTTTCTTAGTGATGGATAAATTTTACAAGTGATTCATTCATGACTTATCATGACGAGTAGTGCATCTAAAATTATTTAACAAGAATGGTGTAAAAATTTAATGGTCAAAATCTACTGAGAAAACCTTTCAGTAGTTTAAGGGGACACTGAATTCAACACCAATCACGATTCTTCTAGAGTTGGGTAGAAGATATATTATTTAATTTATGGATTTAAGAAGTGGTATTGGAGAAGTTATAATGTAGGGATTTTGGGTTGAATTATATGGGTCCCAATAATGGATACATCATATGAAAAATTTCCCTACACATGACCTTGATCTAGTAGATGTGGTTCGTGATTTATATTTTTGGAGGCATTATCTATTGGGTTCGTAGTTCATTTTTGTCATGGATAAAAAAATTCTCAAATACATCTCCAAACATCATGAAATGAATTTGAGGAATATTGGTTGGTAAAATACCAATAGTCATTTGAATTTGAAATTTCAAATACACCCCAAAAGGGAAATTATGTAAATGATACCATAAGTAGGAAGACTAAGAATTAGGAAATCCAGGAGGCCAGTAGTGAGTGGTGGTTGATGGATCTATTTTATGGGATGCACCTGAAGGATCAAGAATGTCATGGGAAACCTATTTTGGTACTATAGTAATGAAATCCACTGTTCTAAAATTGGTGAAAATGATATTCCTTTTAGATCTTATGGGACACATCCTGAGGGATATTATCTCAGGTGAGAACCCACCTCTGGGATGGGTTATCATTGATAATGAAACTTCAGGCATACTGGGGGTGTTGATGTTTGAGTCTCATACCTATGTTTGGGATGTTAGGATTGGGGTTAACAAGTTGTACCAATTTATACGTTGTTATTATAGGTGCCCATGTATGAAGATATAGATTTCAGGTTTCATCATGAGGTGTTACACTTGTTTGTAGGTGAAGGTAGAGAACCGGTGACTTTCTAGAATATACAACATCTATCAATTCATAAGTGGAAATGGACTGACATCACGATAGATTTAATGATTGGTTTAATGATATCCCATAATGGTAGTGATGTAGAATTGATGATCATCGATAAGATGACCAATTCTGCACACCTCTTACTAATATGTGAGACCTTCTCAATTGATGATCTTGAGAGGCTTTATATCTAGGATATTGTTTTCCTTCATGGTGTTCCTTGCTCTATTGTATCAGACTAAGACACTCGGTTTACATTTTGGTTTTGGATGGGGTTTTATAATTCTGTAGTTTCTAATTTTCTCTTTAGTAATTAATATCAGCCTAGGACAACGGGAAGATTGAGCATATGATACAGGTGTTAGAGGACATGCTATGGGCATGACACCTTAATATCAATGGTTCCTGAGGAAAAAATATAACTATCATTGAGTTTTCCAACAATAATAGCTTTTATGATGTGATTCGGATGGATCTTTATGAGGAACTCAACGATTGGACATTTCATTCACCCCTATGCTATTTAGAGGTGGGAGATACGTCTCTATTGGGTCCCCAACTATTTCAGGAGATTATAGAGTAAGTAAATTTGATTTAGAATCATATGTATATAGATCAGTTTAGAAAGTTTTAATATACTGATCATCACCATTAACCTATGGAATTCGAGGTTGGACATCAGATATTTTTTTGACTTTCTACTTGATTGGGTCATATATGGATTTACAGATAGGGCAAGATATCAACTTGTTATATTGGGCCATTCAAGATAGTGGAAAGGGTTCGACCAGTAACCTATCGATTTCACTTACATCGGAGGTACCATGCCATGCACAATGTCTTCCATGTATCATAGTTACACATGTCTCATTCTATCCCATATCATTCAACTGACCCTTAGGATATTGAGTTGGAGGGAAATACATCTGTTTAAGAGAATCCGATACGTATTTTTGATCATAGCATAAAGGTTCTCTTAGGAAGGTCAGTTCATTTAGTTTGGGTACAATGACAGCATGCCTGGGTGCATGATGAGACATGAAAGAAGAAGGATGAAGTACACACCCAGTGGAAAAAATTTATCTTAGATGATTCTTTATTACCCTTGTAAGGGAAAACCAAGGATGATTTATTTTAATTATGGTAGGTTTTCATGTCCTAAATTTTCTATGATGTATATTTTTTGTAGATTTAGTTATACCTAGAAACTTTTCCAAAAGGTCGGTTGGTTTATTTTAGAGAAGAAGGTAGTATTTGGGTTTGGAACTAGTTGCAGACCAAATTCATTGGGTTTAGTAAAATTAACAATATGTATTTGGTGGCCAGATCCCCTTTTTGGATTTGTGAAGGGCTTTCCCTAATAGTGATGTCCTAAGAATTACATGAAGTGTAATAAACTTAAACACCATGTTAATTCCCAAGGGTGTTTTTTTAAAATGTATAGGTGATTATTTTAATAGATCCCTCCTTTTCTCTTTCATAGAAGAGGAGACATGCAAGAGACCCCCTACACACCCAATCTAGGGATCCCTCATCCTCCTTCATCCGAGCTCCATTTCCTTCGACGTCAGTCACATTGGATCTGAAACGACAATACCTCAACTCAACCTCATTCCTTCATTCATTTATCTTTTTGATTTTTTTTCTATTTTTCTGTGAGATAATATCTCATATTATTAGGGGTTTTTTTACTTTTTCATTTCTCCCATTCTAGCTTGAATAAAATGCCGAAAATAGACATGTGGTTTTCTAAAAACCTATGGTAGGTGGTCTAGTTATTTCCCACAAGTTTGGTTGAATTTTTAACATTTTTCATTGCAATAAATACCAAATCATTCCAGAAACACCTCATAAATTTTTACTAAATTAAATTGAATGGTTCTACATGCCCTATAAAGTCCTATAAAATAGAAAATATACACCCTAGTTCAATTACATGATGTGAGCCACCCATATGGGTGTTTCTTTCTTTAAAGGACTAATTTACATTATATTGATTTTTTTAGAAACCTCTTGAGGAATAAGATCCATTGTATTGTATGTTTTTTAAATAATTAATTTAATTATGAGAATTGATAGGCCAAGAGTTTGGCCCATACACTTCATTCTATAATTAAAATGCTTGACTATGTGATTTGGATAATTTGATTAAAGTATAATAAATGGATTACCTTGATAAATGAAATGAATCATGGTTTTTAAGTCATATTTCATACTTATGTGAGAGTGAAACAAGGGATTCAATTTATGGATCACCTTGAATAGCCTCTTCGTACTTTATAATTAGAAATTGAAAATGAATTTCATATATGATGAGAGTGATACTTGGTATTCCATGGATGGGCTCACCGTGCATTTTCTATAACACCATGGGGTGATACTGGATCCTAGGGGATTCATCATGGATGGGATCATTGGATAGATGGTCATACTAGACCATGATTGATACTCGAACCCCTATATGAGATACATGGGACATACTTTGAGGGTATTTTATTTACACCACATCAATAGTGATACATGGGATTCCATTTATGGATCGCCTTGGATAGAAACCTACATTTTTGATCATTTATTGCACTCATGATGTGGTACTTGGATTCATTGATAAGTTTCTCCTTGGATAGGCCCATGATGCCTCTTATTTTAATTCAAGATATGAATTTTTATATAAATCTAACAAATTTAATTCATTCAATTAAAGGAAATTTCCGCCAATCCAAATCACATTATTGGGAATGGTATATTCCATGATACTTTATTTATAAATTCCCATTATACATTATATCATATGTACATAGGTCACCTTGGTTCAGATACATCAAACTTAGGCCAAAGAAGGTAGTTCTAGTCGATTGTCCCTTGAGGAACCTAGTCTGATGTATTGATTTATTTGTTTAATTCATTTAAATGATTATTATTGGATCATTTTTCTTTTAATATGCATGGAATGGATTGTTCCAGACACCATAGGTGGTTTAAATCTAAGTATATCTCAAACCTCTCTTGGTCTGACTAGGGTACCAAATAATATTTCATGGTTTCATGTTTTCATTAAGGGAAGAATTCAAATTTTGATGCTTGATTTTCAGTACTAGGATGCAGTATGAGAGCAGATGAGATATCCTATAGCCATTATGGTAGTTTTAGAAGTTTTGGTATTTTGTATTTTTTTGTTATAGCATGTTTGTCTACTTCACTATATCCTGTGTTCAAATTTTTGTATTGCTACACTACATGATCATCATTATTTTTATATACTTATTATTTATCTTCCACCTATTTATTTATTTATCATTCATGATTTATCATTATTATTCCACCGTTTCAAGGTTATTACTAAATACACTACTATAATTTATTATTTTCATCTTTGTTTCTCTCTGAATCATGAGGGAATAGTCTCCCCACATACACAACCAATTATCTCACTACTGGATGGTAGAAACTAGCATAGGGGGATGCATGCTTGAGGCCATGTTTCCAATTGCCTCAGGGCAATGTTCAATTGCATTCGGGGTTGAACACAATAAAAACAATGTTGGGAATGGAAAATATCGATATGGAAGAATGATATAAATAATTATGGAAAGTTATAGATATAATTGATCATAATAATGTGAATGATCCAGATAGAGTTAACAACAACAAAATAATAAATCTACGACGAGTTAAAAGATAATTTGATTCATTGGATATGATGGTAATATGAAACCAATTTGTTTTAAGATCACTTTTCAAAAGTTTAGGAATTCTATTATTGAAAATGAATATAAAGAAATAAAGTTACTTGATATATATCTATTTTATAATCATAATCTCATCCTTTGGTTTTACAACAATCAATTTCCAAATTATCTCTTACTCCGTAAAATTAATATTTGAAATGAATTATTATTCCTAAAGCATAATAATTATCAACAAATGGACCACCAGATATATAAAGGATAACTAGTCTCTATAAATATGTATAAATATTTACCAAAACCAAAATGGTAATCATATGTTAATAAAATAAATTATTCTCTAAACATCAATAGTAAAACCAAATGATTATCTTAATAACTATATATCAAATTATTTAAATAAAAAATATCATATTATCTAGTACGTAGTGTAAGAAAGTGGTAATTGATGCACCTTTATCACCCTTCGATTGTGACTATAAGACTTTCATCCTCACCAGATGTGAAAGGTTATCACTTGGTATACAAGTTGTCCCTAGTTCCAAAACTATATTAATATAATTCCTATAATGTTCCCAAATTTTGATGAACCATAATTAATATTACATAAAAAATAAGACAAACCTTAATGGTTACTAATACCTTTTCACTTATGTCCAAAAAATTTAAAGTCATCATTCCTTAAATAAATCATTTATATACTAAACCAATGGGTTTTATTTCGATAAATGTCTTTGAAAATATAATTATTCTTGACAAACTCCCATCACATAAAACCTATAAAAGGGTGGTTAATAAATTAAAAATTTTATCAACCATAAACTCATAAACCCATGATGGTATCCATAAAACATAAGTAAATCATACATTTAGACATATGATCTTCCAAAACTAACATGATCCTAATATGTTTCAGGATTATTATAACAAAAATACCATCGGTAAAAATAATTCTTTGACATAGTTATTTAATAATAATAAATAAATACATAAACCATTTTACTTGATCATAGTTTATTCCTTGTTATAGAAGATAACATTTAAAAGAGAGTATTATATTTGATAATTCTTAGCTTTCCCACATTTGTGACAATGAACTGTAAATGGATTCCTAGGATGAAATTTATTTCTCTCCATTAAACTACACACTTTTCCTTAGCAATTTGATACACTATTCAATTATTTTATACATATAAAAAATAAACCCAGTATGTTTAGACATTATCTTGGGTTTATCGTTCTATATTTCTATCATGAATGAAAAAAGTCAATTTTCGTTTATAGTCACCACTACTTGAGCTCTTAGCGGGCTCTATCCTTCTAATATTCGGTGATTTTTAGAGTTGTTTATGGTATATATTTTTAATAATTTATCATGAAAATTGATTAGGAATGATAGTGAAATATTTCACTCCAGTAATCATCTCATCCGGTTGCTCATAATCACAATATTTTCCATTACATTTCATGTATAAACGATTACTTCTCAATTTTTACATTGACTAAAACCAAAAATAATAATGTATGCAATAATAACAGTAGTGGGAATACCATATAATAATTTATAGGATATCTAAATCATGTTACCTTCCTTTATATCCATGTATTATTATATTCAATTTAGGATATTCATTTTCACCATCTATTAAAATCCTTCATAATGGTTTGTTAATAAAATTTGAATTATCCAAATTGTATCCCCTCAGAGTGACAAAATAGGTGCATAGTAATGTCTATTCTCAAGAATTAGGTCACTATAATGTAAAATTCCAATATACCATTTTAAGATTTATTACACCTAGCCTTGGTACAACTACAATAGAACCATGTTCAAATTTAGTTTCCAAAAAGGGATTTATTTCAAAAAAAATAATTACTTCATCACCAAAATTTTAGGATTTAGTTCTATGATTTTTCTCAATGTCTAACATTGGGATATGTTCCATAATTTATATTTTCTAAAACATAGTCCCTATGGTTTCAACTAATGTTTATTTGATTCCAACTATAAATACCATGACCCCAGAAGTATCGAGCCAGTGTTCACATTATTAAGTTGGTTCTAGAAACAAGCAATCATATCCCAAAGGAATAAATAGTTTATTAGTAATGGTAAAATATATACATAGTTTAATGTTTTATATAATTTGAAATAATGAAACAAAACCTATTGAATGTAAACATTCATCATCCATTAACTAATTCAAATATTACTTCTTATCTTTGGGAAAGGAAACAATATAAGGATGAGCTAAGATGCTCAGTAATAGTTACTAATGCAGAACCTATCAGGTATAAATAAATAATAATAAATAAGGTATAATTAATATGGAAATGTAAATATAAAAACAAACATTCCATTTAATCAATAACTTGACTATTATGATAAGATAAGGAATAATCAATATGGAATGTAAAATCATTGAACAAACATGAAATTTAATCAATAACTTTAGCACAAAATGAATATATGTAAAATATTAATGGATTAATAACATGGATAATAATATTTTAATTTCTAATTATGAAAATTCCTAATATTGGACATCATGTTCTCAAATATCATGGTATTTATACCATCCAGACCTTACACAAGATGGTTTAAAACTGAAGTTGAAAACCCATTTATCATAGCTTATTAGATTGCACCATGTGACTAATGATGATTAAATGGTTTATATAACTCTGGGCCCCAATTTTAACTACATCTCTAAAAAAATCCACACATATTGAATGATCCCAATAATTCATGTCAAATAAGACATATCGATAAATGTTTGTATTTAATAAATAATATGCAGTATCAGTATTTTCCTAGTCAATCATATAAATTTTAAAGTAAAACTTTGTATGTAGAAATGAAATAATATTTAATAAATGATCATATCCATGATAAATAATAAATATATTTAGGGTAAATATGATGAAAAATGATAACAATAAAGTTAAAATTTCAAGGGACTATTAATGATTACAAAAATTAATCGAGAAAGGGGGTGCCAATAAATTCCCATCTCAAAGAGATCATAAACCATTCAGAGAAAGAATAAGGATGAAATCATTACAAAAAATACATAGTGGAGTTTATGTAAAATAATAATTTTTAATCAATTATTAACATAAATAAAATAAAAATATCTTTAAAAAATTATTGAAAAAAATACATTTTTCACTTTGGAAATCACTTTTGAAAATATAAAATTACCATAATATTCAGAAAAATAGTTTATTTGTAATGAAATTGGTAAACATGTAAGGAAATATTCAAATTAATGAGTTTTCATGATTGATGAATGGTTCTATTCATGTTGAGTCCATTAAAACGAATATTACTTTCACATTTTTTATGGAAATCCAAAAGTACATTGTTTGGAAAATGACATGAAGATTCCTTTTTATTTTTTGTTCTAAAATAATATTTAAGTGTAAAAATTAAAATAAAAAATCATAGTAAAATATTTTTTTAATTTTTTTTTATAAAACATGGATTTGGAAGAAAACGTATTTTCTACTAAAGAGAGAAGGTACGTTATATATTACTAAAAAATTCACAATAATTTTACGCACCAAAGAGTGGAAAATAGTACTATATATTTTCAAATTCATTAATAAATAGAGGATAAATAAATTAAATGTTTTTATTATATGATGATATAATATTTTCCTTCAATCAAAAATCCATTCTAAACATCTCAATAAAAATGAGATTGAAACCTAAATCTTTTACCAATTTGATAATTTTTTAGTCATAACCCCCCTAAAATAAATGTATTAAAATGAAACATTAAATAACATGAAGATAAATAGAATAATGAAGTAACAAATCATAGGTTATTAGATACACTTCATAAATGGATATATGTGTATAACATAATAGATGTCAAAGAGAAGACAATTTGAGACAAGAATCCCTTACAATGATAATAACGTCAAAGTGAGAATTAATAAATGAATCTTTTATGTTTATTGGATGTAAATTAATATAAAACAAGTGGAAATAAAACCTATTATAATAAAAATAAATCAAAAACATATTCATAGAATATAAAATACAATTACTAAGTAATATAATCCAATGAGAAGATATTTAGTTATGAAATTACTTACCACTTGGTTACTTCAAATTAAAATCCCATTAGATGAAAAAAATTAAAATTGAAATGTAAATTAACATAACTTATGAATTATTCTTGATATTAATTGTAAAATGGTTATTATATACCCCTTGTAACTTTAAATAGGTGTATAACACTAAAATATTCCATAATGAAAGGAAATTGAGACAAAAACCATTACTTCACATTTTATTTTGGTTAAATGCACATTAAGCCCCGTTATAATGGTTTTAATAATGTTATTAATTTAAAAAATAAAAAAATTAGTGTTTATAATATCATATATTATCCTATTAGAACATATTATGACTTTTTTATTAACAAATTTTTATTATTATATATTTGGATGTCAGTTTCCTTGTTTTCTCATAAGTGATTTGTTTTGAATGTTCTTGTTATTATGTATAAGATATAATTCCATAATCTAAAAATTAATTTTATTGTTAAAAATATCATATTTTATTATTTTATGGATTTATAAAACAATCCTTTAAATTTGAATGTGGAAAATGAGTCGCATTGCGATGTAGAGACATTAGGTCGAAAGTACGCACAAGCAATGATATAATTCCCTTAATGGGTGAAAGGGTAAGTAAGTTGATGTTATATTTTTAGAGACACAAGATTTATGTACTTGGATATTACATTTTGTTTTAATAATACTTAAAACAAGACAAAAAAAGATGGTTAGACACCATATTAGTTTAGTGTATTTGAAAACTAGGAACATAATCTTCTAATCATGGTGAATGATCCTCAACATCTCCCATAAAGATCTTCCCCTTTTTTCCAACCTAAACATTTCTTTATATCGTGGGGAAATGAAATCATATAAATGGTGAGAAAAAATGGTCAGTAAGGGTAAAAGTGGATAATATAAAACAAACCATTGACATTTGTTCTTAAATACAAGAACATATTGTTTAAACTTCAAAATCGTGCATAATGACATAAATCATGGCAGTATGTAAGGAATGGATCATAATAGAACATTAACCATTATATCATACCATTGGAATAAAACATGTAAATATGGAGAAAAAATTAATCCTGTAAAATATTTTCCACAGTATCCAAGATATTGCTTCCATGGCCATCATAGTGGAAAAAGTCCATTACTGAACTAGGTTTAATTATCGTTCCAGCCATGTATTAGTAAACCGAATTCACTTGTTGTTCCAGGCCTATATCACTGAACCAGATTTACATGTCATTCCATCCATGTCTATATCATGATATATAAATCATTACACAATGCTTTGGAGGGAGATATAGGTCCCACAAATCTCACAATGAAATCATTCTTACTTGTGCCTCAAAAAAAGAAATCAGTCATCATTGCATAACCCAAGAAATAAAATGGGTTTCTTACATATCATTCCACAATAACACAGTCCATAAAAGACTATTCCATTATTAATTCAATAATATCATAGTAATAATAGGTATAGAAACATAACCCTATTTTAACAGTGTCATTTTTATGGAAAATAATTTTGGTAAAACACTTGATCTTAGTTCTTGAGTAAAATATCCTTTCTTCTTCAAAAACGTTTTCTCAAAATGCCACAAAAATTAAAAAAAAATAAATTGAGATTAAACATGAAATATTGTAGTGGAATTTTCATGGAAATAAGGAGTTGTGAAACCATTAAAATTCATTCATGTTGTATAAGTAAAACAAAAACATTCTCCTCAAAGGTTTTCCAGAAAAGTCAAAAAAGTACCTCGTATGTTATACAAAAGAATGATTCCTTCCATACCATATAGTAAATGTAAAAAAGGGATGAAATGTCTTTAATAATAAATATAATAATAGTAAAAATTTTATTAAATATTTTTTCTAAATTATGGACATGTATGATAAATATAACTCCAGTAGACACTTACGTATAAACTATATTACATAAAAATGAGATTGCAAAATTGTCTCTTAACTTAGGTATAATTTTTTCTAAATGTGTCTGAAACTCTTTTATAGTGGGTTTAAACATATTATTATCTTTTAATAGAATCATAATAATATTTATGATATCATATATGATTCACATATGAATTTATATTACCATTTATTTATCAATTCCATCTTAAAAAATCGTTTTGGGTAATAATTATTTTATTTATCGTACGTGTTTGGACTTCTAATTCTAGATATTGTTACATAGATAATGATTTAATTACTTCAAAAATGTAAAAAATGATTTATATCTAATGTATATTCAGTATATAAATATATAAAATAGATCGATAAATGGAATGGAATACAACATTCATTGATACGGTAGGTCGTACGTACGCATGAATGCAGTTTTCGTTTCCTTATTAAATTGAATGAAAGTAAGTAAATGAAATATATATACATAAATAAAGTAGCATTATTATGTCATATATTTCATGTTTATTTATTATATATACTTTATAATCATTCTGTAATGGTTAACAAGGAGAATGCATATCATCGCGTCGTGGAGACGGTAAGACATACGTACGCACGAGCGACAATATCGTTCCCATAGTTGATGAACAGTATTGAAGTGGATGGTGTATAATAACACATAATTAGTATAATGATATTATAATCATATTTATTTATTATTTTCACCATTATTCCCGTCCAAGTAAGGTGGTTGTGAAAAACATATTACACTATGGGGTGGAGATGGTAATCCGTACGTACACACACATGGTGATTTTGTTTTCCACAGGATGGATATAAGGTGAAATTGGATTGTTTCATATTTATAACACAATATCAGTATATGAGTAATATTTATGATATTAAATTATAATAAAAAACTAAAGAAGATGATTTAAAAGAAGAAATAAATTTGAACGAATTGGTAGAAGAGATTACCTCTTCCTCGACATTCCTCTAAATTATTCTCTTAGGGAACTAGAGTTGGTTTATTGAGGAGACAAGTTCCTCTTGAATGTATCTTGGGAATTTTAGAAGACAAATGATCGGTGGTTGGGGGATCATTAGGGATCAAAATGGAGTGAATGTGAGAGGAAGTAGGTTCCCTTTTATAAGATAGGATAGGGACACATTATGAAAGTTCCAAAATATTAATTTATTATAAATTAAAATTTTGTTTAAAAATTGTCCAAAATTTCTTTAATTCTAAGATAAGATGATTTTGGTTTCAATACCCATCATTCAATGTTTTTTTTGACATGTTTTGAATATTTATTTATCTTTGTCTTTTTGTTTTTACACATATTTTACTCATTTTGATCTTACTGTGATGTCATGTTATTACACATTATGGGCGAATGTAATTACCATATCATGTAAAAAGACCCAAAAAGTTTTTTATGACATATTTGAACTTATATAAATTATTTCAACAAATATAGTATTTTTATGAATTTGAAATCATTTAATAAACTGTTTTATGTTTTAGGTTCTGAATTGTGTCAATTTTGAACACTATTCATACATGACTTTTTTTAAAAAAAATCATGACAATCTGATTACATTGAAAATAAAGAATTAAATCAAAGATAATATCTCAATATAATCCAGAAAATTCTTTGATGACATCAAAATAAACAAATTAATTTTTTTAAATATTTATAAATTCATTTATTTGAATCATTCATTAATATAGTAATCAGTACATCATAATTGTGTCATAAATAAATATATTTATGTGAGGTATAAAAATTATAAATAATGTATCATTATGTAAGATATATTTTTAGTTTTCCAATGAAAATTTATAGACATAGTGATCATTTACATAACCCTAATATTAAAATCTATTTATTAAAAGATATATGTTTAGGTTATAATTATCTTTACTTAAATTAATTCTTATAAAATGTCATTTTTACGTCCATTTGAATCCATGGTGTCCCAAAATCGACCCGAGGATGGACACGGTCAGTGATATCTCATCCAATAGTATTATGACATTTTTTAGAGTATTGTAATATTATTATAATATTATTCTGTCACCCTTATTTTCCAGATTTACCCTGTAACCATGGTAAATAAAATAATTACTAAAGTTACTATTCATAATGTCTAAAAATCAGAGGTACCTTTCTACACAATTTGAACATTATGATTCCCAATATTGAATCTATTTTTACAAATTTAAAACAAAGAAGTTACATTAATTAATTTTAAATTAATTTTCGTATTCAAAACCATAAAGAAGGATTTTAAGAAGTAATAACTACCAAAAGATTCAAATCAGTTTATGTCCAATTTAAAAGTGAAATTTTGTCCAATGAAAAAAATTGGATTAAATAACCAAAATATAAGCCAATTATACTTTAAAACTGATAAAATGAATATTCTAACTATACAAATAAATTATATAAAAATGCAGTTTTGAATTCAAATGCAGTATTTTTTAAATATTCATTAAAATTTCTTTTTTATCAGAAAAATATAAAAAATTAAAATAATATAAATTTTTATGTACCGATTCTAAAGAAAAAGTTTATTTTGTTATATTTAACTTATAAAATTGTCCAAAACTAGATTTAAAATGGGTGAGCCATTAAAAGGTGGTAAAAACTAATTTTATAATAAATACTTCTTTTATTCAAAAAATAGATATTTGTTCTCATACCATGTTCTAGAAAATGTGTAAGAAGAATTATAATGTTATATAAAATTCTAAATGTGGTTAACAATATTCATAATGGCTAGTTTATATCCCATTAAATAATAATATTTTAATAATATATCGTTGTTTAGTGATACTCAGGATCGCATACAACGCAAGCTATCAGGGATAGTCTCTCATCCATGTAACACAAGCCAAATTATTGTTTCATGTAGTGTATGTTTCCTTTGGTGATTTGTATAACATAATCCAAACATAGTTCATTTATACATTGAAAAAAATCTATACTCAGTGTTGCATGAATTGAATTCTTTCAAAAGAACATGAAATTGTGTCCAACACCAGACAAGATTTGTGTTCCATATATTGAAAGCTAATATGGTGTTGCATATGGTTCAAGCTAATATTGGTGTATCATAAAACAAAATACATCCAATATTCTATATCATAAAATCTCAGGGTGTCACATTCTTCCCCACTTTAAATAAATTTCTCCCTTGAAATTTGTCGAGGTTGTAAATAGTTTTCTACACGAATGTTTCTCTCATAGAAACTCACAATGTAAAAAGGTATACTAAAACATAATTTTAAAAAATTAATGTTAGAGAAATAATGGTTTACCAAAGAAACTCTTCACTGGTATTCCTCTTAGGATAATATAGGTGGGAAGTGAAAACATGGAAATAGAAGAGAAATCTATCCATCATGTTCTGATGGATAGTGATAGAGAATAAAGTTTGGAGAATGTTAACTATAAGATTTCCATAAAGATGCGATGATTTAAGGGACCATCTGATGCATTGAATAAGAAATTACTAGGAATTTTTTTTTTGTTTTCATTATCCCTTTCCTACTGATGAAGAACATGGAAAGCAATAATTACTTGATTTTAGAATAATCTCATCATTGGTCATGCCATGAACAATTTTTTACTCCGTCACTAATTTAAAGAAATGAAGTTGAATCTATCATTCATAAAGTGTTAATAGATCATGAAATAGAATGATAGGTAATTCCATCTATCTCAATAAAAATGTTAGCGCTAAATATAAAATATAAATAATTCCACCTATAGTGAGATAATATATTAATCTAACAAACTTAAAATAGAAAATAACTTATACTATCCATAAATGGATATCTTTACCATCCTTCGAAAAACAAAAGAAATGTTTTGAAATAGGTGAACAAAATTTATATAAAATTTGAATCCCATATCTTATTTGGTATTTCTTTGTTGTCACATTAAAAAAATGTGAATACCTTAATAATGTATTATCTTGAAACCGGAATTACCATAGATCCTTAGTGAAAACATGAATTCTGTCAAAAGTTAACTCTATCCACCTACCAAAATCCGAAAAATTCTATATACTCAAACCATGATAACACTTGTTCCTTATTATATTCTTGAGCTCATTAATACTATCAAACATATAATTATTTCTTTATCCCCTCATTATGCGCATATCAGGTGCTTTCAAAAAATATCTGAAAAACCTTTCCTGGTTATCGGTACCATTCAATATATACTATCAAATACTTAAGGAAGAACAATAGTGTAACAATACATAGATGTTTCTTTATTACATAGAAGTATTAAATTACTTATACAAAATTAATATTGATAAACATGTAATAATTCCACTACCTTCATTAACCATCGACCGAGCTTCATAATTTTATTCCCTAACACTTATTTTATCTCACATATCATTTGTAGTATCTTCATCATCAGCAACATAAATTATACCCATAGAACCATGTTGATTCTCTTTATGAGATCATCCCTTAGGACATCGATCTATATAATTCTCATACGTTCCACATTTAAAACATTTAACCGTGGTTTATATCTTAGCAATACCATAATCTTTGTCCATAATGTAAAAAAACCTTTTACTTTGAAATTAATAGCTTTGTGTCATTCTTTTCTACAACCAAAGAATATTCTAGTTCCTTTGAAACATTCTCCTGGATGACACTTCCAATATGATTTACATGAGGATAATTGAACTTTCATTCTTATATGATCATTATGAAACTTCATCTTTCTATTATTAGTTGGGTTAGGAAACTTACCAAAGTTGTGTAGTTGGGGTTGGGCTTAGTGGTAAGCACCCCATAATACTACATGGAAAATGGGGGTTCAAAACCCATGGGGCGCAGGTTACTGGAGCCGTACTATAGCAGTACTATAGCATCGGCGACACTGTTCATCAGCGAGTACTGTAGCGGCGCCAGGGCACTGTAGCGGCGGCGATACTGTAACAACATGTTACTATTCACAGAATGTGAATTGGCCTTATAATTTGGGAATACGGGCTATGTAATGGGCTACAAGCCCACTGGGCCTTCGGGCTATGTAATGGGTTTCCCTCTACCCAGTTAAAAAGAGGTCTTTGCTTTGGTTTAATAATAGAAATGAGGCTTCAACCCCAACCTTTAAAAAAAACTTACCAAAGTTGATATTATTAATCATATTATAAGATTGATGATTTGGCATAATAATGATGTATTTACTTCAAAATTATATTTTATTTTGTGGCTCATGAAGAATATCATTTCATTGTCCATCATATTCTATATTAAGATGAGTCCACCTATTTTCATCCATTCTCTAAAACCCAAAAAGAATAGTGTGAGATGCAAAAATAAAACTAGGAAAAATAATAATCAAGGGGGATTACTTTAAATCACTAACATATTAGTTTTAATCTAAGGTTATTCATGATCTTCATCATAATTCTAGGACTATAAACTATACATATAATTAACCTTAGGGATATCCTTGTGCATACTATAGAAATATCTCTAGGTATATGACTAATTTTTTTGAATCATAGTTTCCAAATAGTGACTAAACCTTTGCTCTGATACCAAATTTATAGACCCAAGCTTGACATACATGGAAATTAAATCTCTTGTGAAGAATACTTAATAAACGACACGAAAGATGTATAAATTCCGTATTAGTATAGTGTCTTTTTAAACTCGGAGCATAATCTTCTAATCATGGTAAAAAATCTTCAACATCTCCCATAATGATCTTCCCCTTTTTTTCTACCTAATATTTTTTTTATATCCTAGGGAAAAGAAAATGGATAATGGGTGAGCACAAATTCTCAATAAGTTTAAACATGGAAAATATAAAACAAACCATAAACATTTGAATTTAAAAACATGAACATAATGTGTAATCATCAAAATCATGAGCAATGACATAAATCATGGCAGTACGTAAGGCATGTATCAAAATGGAACATTAAGAAGAATGAATAATATTTTCATAAAACATGAAATTATGGAAAAAAATTATGCAAATAAAATTACTTCCATAGTAGCCAAGGAGTTCCTTCCATGACCATCATCGTGGAAAAAGTCCATTATTGATCCATGTTTACTTGTCATTCCAGCCATGTATTACTTAACCAGATTCAGATTCTGGTCCATCCCTGTATAACTAAATTGAATATACTTGATGTTACATCTATGTAAATGTCTTCAGATATAAATCATTACTCAATGAATTAGAGTGAGATATAGGTCCCACCCATTTCACAAAGAACTCATTCGTACATATTGTACAAAAACATATATCATTTATCATTGCATAACCCAAGAAATAAAATGTGTTTCCGACAAATAATTCCATCATAACAAAATCCATAAATAGATCATTCCATCATTAAGATCATCATATCATAGTAATAATAGGTATTGAAATGGAACCGAATTTTAATAGTGTCACCTTAGATGGAAATTAATATTAGTAAAACACATGAACATATTTTTGAGGAAAACATCTTTTCTTCGTCAAAAATGTTTAATTTTCACAAAATGATGAGAATATTTTAAAGAAAATAATTTAGTTGAAAATAATCTTGAAATTTTATAAAGGAAGTTATGTGGAAATAAGACCTTTTGAAACCATAAAAATCCATTCATACTATATAAGTTAAACAAAAACATTTTCATCGTACTTTTTCCAAACAATTTAAAAAAATACCTCATATGGTAATCAAAAGAATGATTACTTCCACACCATGTAGTAAAAATAAAAAAGTGGTAAAAATGAATTTAAACATACATAGAATAATAGTACACATTTCATGAAATCATTTTTAGAAAACATGAACATCTATTATAAATATAACCACATTGGGTACTTACGTATAAACAATCTCAGATAAAATATGAGATTGCAAAATTATCCATTACCTTAGGTCTGATTTCTTTCACATGTGTCCGAAACTCTGGTATAGTGGGATTAAACATATTATTAAGTTGTAACATAACCATAATAATATTTATGAAATCATATATGATTCACTTACTAATTTATATTAACTTTTCATTTATCTATTCCGCGTTAAATAAACATTTTGGGTAATAATCGTTTTATTTATCATGCATGTTTGGAATTGTTATTCTGGATATTGTTACATGTATTATGATTTAAATACTTACATAATGTAAAACATGATTTATATAACATATATATTCATTATATAAATATAAATAACAGATAGATAAATGGAATGAAATACACCGTTCCTTGAGACGGTTGGTCGTACTTACTTCTAAACTCTGTTTTTGTTTCCTTATTAAATTGAATGGAAGTAAGTAAA
Source organism: Viscum album (assembly GCA_963277665.1). Lineage (NCBI taxonomy): Eukaryota > Viridiplantae > Streptophyta > Magnoliopsida > Santalales > Viscaceae > Viscum > Viscum album. The sequence continues at coordinate 1,945,434,821 of OY728160.1, forward strand.
TGAAATATATATATATATATATATATAAATACATTATAATTATTATATCATATATTTTCAGATTATTTATTATATATATTTATAATCGTTCTTGAATGACTAACTTGGAGAATGAATCTCATCGCGTCGTGGAGATGCTAAGTCGTACGTATGCACGAGCGACGATATTGTTCACATAGTTGTTGAACAGTATTGAAGTGGATGGTGTATAATATATTAGAATTAATATAATGTTATAATAATCATATATAGTTATTATTTCCACCATTATACCCATCCATGTTATCTGGTGGGGAAAACATATTACACCACAGTGTGGAGTTGTCAATCCGTACGTACGCACGCACGGTGATTGCATTTTCCGTAGGATGGATAAAGGTGAAATAGGTTTGTTCCATATTTATAGTAACATATAAGTATATGAGTGAAACATATGTTATTAATTTATAATTTATCAATTAAATAAGTGGAATTAGATGATGAAATAAATTTGAATGAATCTGTAGAAGAGATTACCTCTTCCTCAACGTTCAACCTTTAAATTTCATCTTAGGGAACTAGAGTTGATTTTTTGAGAATACCAGAACCTCTAGAATGTAACTAGGGTATTTTAGAAGAAAATGTGCAGGGGTTGGATGAGCTTTAAGGATCAAAATGGAGAGAAGAGGGGAGGGAGTGGGTTTTCATTTATAAGAGAGGAGAGGGGCACTTTAGGAATGTTCCAAAATATTAATTTATTATAAATTCTATTTCAATTTAAAATGTCTTGAATTTTTTTTTATTATAAGATAAGATGATTTTTTTTCGAATAATATTCATCCAATATTTTTTTGACACGTTTTGAATATTTTTTTATCCTTATCCTTTTGGTTTTACCCTTATTTTACCATTTTAATCTTACCGTGATATCATGTTATTTACACATTGTGGATTAATTTTATTATCATATCCAATAAAACTATCAAAAAACGTTATTTATCACATATTTTTACTTATATTAACCATTTTTACAAATATAATATTTTTTAGAAATTTAAATTCATTTACTAAAATATTTTATTATTTATGTTATTTATTGTGCCAATTTTGGGCACAATTCATACTTGACTTGATTAAAAAATCATAACAACCTTATTACTTAGAAAATAAGGCATTAACTCAAAAATAATATGTCAATATCCTCCAAAAAAGTTTTTGATGACATAAAAATAACCAAATTACTTTTTTTAATATTTATAAATTCATTTGTTTGAATCTTTTATTAATGAGGTAATCACTACCTCATAATTGTATCCTAAATTAATATATTTATCTAAAAAATAAAAATTATAAATAAAATACCATGATGTATTAAATCTATTTATATTTATAGTAAATATTTTTATACATAGTTATTAGTTATATAACACAATATTAAAATCGAGTTAGTAAAAGATATATGTTTATGTTATAATTATTTGTACTTAAAATTAATTATTATAAAATGTAATTTTCACTACCAAGTGAATCCATGGGGTGAGAAAATCGAACCAAGGATGCCCATAGTTGGAGATATCTCATACAATAGGATTACGACATGTGTAAGGGTAGTTTAATATTATTATTATATTATTTTTTACCCTTATTTACCAGAGTTAACCTTTAACCAGGAAAAATAATATTATTACGGATGTTGTATTTTATAATTTCTAAAAATAAAAGGTTCCTTATTACACAAAATGATCCATATCCTTCCAAATATGGAATCCATATTTCAAATTCAAAACACATAATTTTCTGCAATTTATTTAAAATTAATTCTCGTTGTTAAAACCAAACAGCGGGTTTTTAAGAAGTAAAATTTATTTAAAGATTGATATTTGTTTAGGTCCAATTTAACGTAAAATTTCATCCAATGACCAAAATTGTATTAATTGGTAAAAATACAATCCAATGATACTTTCAAACTGGTTAAAAATATTATCTAACTATATAAATAAATCAGATGAAAATATAGTTTTGAGTTAAATATAGTATTTTTACTATTCATTAAAATAAGAATTTTATTATAAAAATACAAAAAATTCAACAAAAGTAAATTTTTATGTCCTGATTACAAATAATATGTAAATTCTGTTAAATTTAATTTATAAAATGTCCATTACTTTATTTCAAATGGGTTCGCTGTTAAAAGGCGGTAAAACTACATTTTTTGAAAAATACTTCTTTTATCCGAAAAATTTAATTTTGTTCTCATAAAATGTTCTATAAAATGAGTAATATGAATTATAATGTTATATAAAATTCAAAATGTGGTTAATTATATTCATAACAGCTAGTTTATATCCCATTAAATAATAATATTTTAATAATATATCATTGTCCAATGAAACTCAATATCGCATACAACGCAAGCTGTCGGGGAAGGTTGATCAAGCATTTAACATAAGTCAAGTCAGTGTTGCATGTAGTGTAAGCTTTCTTTTTTTTGAGTATAACATAATCCCATCAGTGTTCATTTGTAAATGGAACCAAATCTATACTCAGTGTTGCATGAAATTAATTCATTCAAATGAACTTGAAATTGTGTTCAACACAAGACAAGAATAGTGTTGTATATAATGCAAGCTAATACAGTGTTGCATAGAGCAGAACATAATCTTGGTGTATTGTAGAACAAAATACATTAAATAATATATCTCATAAAATCTCAGGGTGATAAAATATTAATTTTTCAAAATTAATATAATTTCATCTTTATTATATAGATCATCAATATTTCCATAATTATGACTATCTACATGAGTCGGTGATGGAAACAAATTACACCAGTTCATGAGGTGTCAGTCTACCATACACGTAAGCGATAGATTTGTTTTCCATTTCATAGATAGGATATAGATAAATATTTTTCCGTTAATATAATAAAATGATATAATATTGGATACATTGGTGTTATTATATTTTAAGAGTTAATACATAATTTTATATAGAAAAATAAGAATAAAAAAAGTTCATATTGAAGATAATTATCTTCTCTTAGAAAAAACAACTTTCGATTTCGTATGGACCTTAGAGTTGATTTTTTTGGACTGAAAAACACCTTTAGAATGTGAATAAGAATTAATGGGAGGTATTCTGGAAGTTCTTTTCCAAACTGATGGGTTTTTAAAGTCTATAAAGGAGAGGAAAGTCAGTTCCTATTTTTATAAGGGATATGGAGTGGAATTCTTGTAAATACAAAGATCTATTCAATAATGGGATGTAAATCTCAAGCCATGATCCTAAAAAATTGAAAAATAAATTATTATAGGAGAGTTAATTTCAAGGCACATAAAAAAACATAAAAATAAAAATGTTTTAAACATGTTATTCATTATACACTATGTTTTCTTACTTTTACCATTTTAATTTTTTCCACTGTAATTATTTTTTTTAACCTAGAAAATCATATATATATGACTAAAATAAAATGAGACTTAATAGATAATGGTGAAAAAAAATTCCTAATTAATAAAACCAATTTATAAAATTAAAATTATACTTGTTTGGAATATTAATTTTAACACAAGTCCATGTAACACACACCATCATTTTATCCTTAACCATAATAAAAAAATTACCATATTTAATAATCATTATAAAAAAAATTATGCTGATAGTATTATAAAATATTAATTATTATGATTAAAAACATGGAATAAATTTTTAAAAATTCAAATATTATAAGTGGAAAAGGTTAATTTAAAATACCCTCACAAATAATGTTCAAAAACTATTCTTCATGAATAGAATTTTTCAATCCTAATATGATATTATATCAATTATATGACTAGTGATAATCATTATAACGTTTTAAAATCATATATTTATATATATATTCAATAAAATTAATTCAAACTTTTTCTTTGTTTTTTGATTTTTTAATTAACTGAATTGAAGGAACATTATGAATTTTAAAACAGTTTTCAGAAAAATGAATTTAAGCCTAAACATAAACTTATACAAAAATAGGATATAAGTATTATTAATATTTAATTATTTATTTTAAATCAGACTAAATAATAGTTCTGTTACTTTTAAATCAAATTCAAATCATATCGGTACCTTTAAATTACTTAATTTTTTTAAAATAAATGACAGGTTTAAAGAAAACAGTATTTTTCACCATTCACTAAAAAATCAATCTTTTTAGGAAAATATCAAATATTCACCCTAATAGAAATTTGATATTTTGATTTATAAAATAAATTTTGTTTAAAAAAATTCAATTTCTAGTAGTGTTAGAAATTCATTATATTCCAAACATAAAATGAAAATTTAAACCATTGTTGAAGATTATGTATTTTGAAGCATAAAATTAATTTATTAAATATTTTAGTGATTATTTACTAATTTTTTTTAATAAATCTGAATTTATTATGATATATATATTTATATTTCATAATTCGGTTAATATAATTTATCAACTCCAATTCAATAGTCGAGTTATAATGGTCATATTTAAATAATATATTCCACAGGTTGGTTAAGCTCAGTGTTGTGTGTCATATACACTATTGAGCACGATGTACTTATTTTAATGTATCAAGGTTGTGTATACCATAAGATATCAAATTTATTAATTTTTTTAATTAAATATACTTCAAAATATTATGGTATTATAGTGGAAGAATATGAAACAAGGCTAACATTTGGGCATGGAGTTTATTCTTTTGGATTCTCTCATATTCCCCCTAGGATTGGGACCTAGAGAGTTTATACAAAAAATGGAGGCATATTTCACCAATATTATGTGGATACTTGTGACCGAAAGTAAATACACTTATGGTTTCTTACTATGGTGCTGGTATTGAGAATAATTATATATGACAATGTGTGATTGAAATTATTATTCATGTCAATTTTATTAGATAAGATTATTCATGCATGTTTGAAAAATATGCTTATACTTACATATTTCAAAGGTAATATATTTTTAAACAATTTTATATTATCTTTCAAAATGATTTTTAAATAATTTTTTAATATTAATTATCAAATATTTCAATGCCATGTGTTTTTTAAATTGAAAATATTTGGATTACATAATATTAAATTCTTATAGAATACATGGTGAGATAAATTTTTTTTTTCTCAAAACCAAACTTTTCCTTCATAATTTTAGAAAATTATCATATCCATTATATCGAAATTAAATAATCCTCTTAGTGGAGGTGTATGTTTTTTATTAATCAAACCTCAGGACTGTTTGGTGATTGGTGAAGCATATGATCCATTTTTTATGTGGATATATTCTGACATGGTTTATTTTGGTTTGATATGATTACATTGGTTGTAGTAACGTTGTTTATACATGTATCTATCAACCTATGGTAATTTTATCTTTAATAGTGTTTAACATATCAATTACATATTGATTTATTTCTACTTCATGTATAGATGATTTATTCTTATGGTGAAATCATCCCCTCTTGTTTTTTATGTCCAGAAACTAGTATCTAGACCATGGGGACTAAGAGAACCCTTCAATACATTTCATAATTGATCCATGTACCATTTATGTCCATTATCTAAGTCAGTTTGTAACTGGAACACACATTAATATATATAATAATCCAAAAATTTGAGATAAAATTCACCCAATATTTCATGAAGGAATCATCAATCCCATGGTAACTAATATCATCTAACACTTTTTTTCAAAACATATCAAAAATTTATTATATAAATATCCTGTATATATTAAATATAATATTTATCCATTATTCAATCATATTTTCTTCAATAATTATACCAAAAAATCCATATTTTTCATAAAATATATTTTTGAGAATATTTATACTATTTAATATTTACTTAAAACAATTAATGAAGAACTAATAACTAAAAATCATTAGATGTTTCACATAATCACCATAAATATTAAAAAATATAAAAATTTAATTGATTAATATAACATAATAATGAGAATATCTAAGAGTGTCGTGATTTAATTACTATTATGATATCAACCTCAGTAACTTAGGTATGACTAATAAGCATTATTTTTCAATAATTGCATACAAAAACTAATATTATAAAATATTTAATTAAGATATATTATCTAGAAGTAATACATTGTTTTTACCTATATACATAACTTTCTCAGATTCATTTATGTGATTGTGTTTCAATAAAATACTAAAATCCCAAAATGGTTATCTACAAAATTAGAGTAAATGATCATAAAAATATGAGAACACAGACTTAAGATGCATTCTCTAATTTTTTTTATTATTTGATTCATTTGATTAAACATAAATTTCATAAATTTAGGTTCTCTTGGAACTTTTATCCAAATCCATCAACATAATAAATTATTTTTAATGGTTTGTAATGTAAGTGTGTTTTACTATAGTATATCAAATGGGAGTATCAAACTAGTTGCACAGTTAGGCCACTATCTATACTAGGTGATGATTGATTTAATATGCAATACAACATTTTATGGTTATTAAAACTAGGTACATATGTTCCAAATCATACAACCAATTTTACTATGGATATAAGGATATAAATTATTTGAAAACAACATACTCAAAACATCACCAAAATTTTAGGATGTTAACCTACACATAGACATATCTCTTATAATTACTATTATTATGTTATCCTAATAACTAATATATTTAAAATTACCTCAACCATTGTAAGGGGTTATATATACCTTTGAAATACGGAAAACCTTAACTTATTAGACTTTGATGACATTTATAACTCTTAAATTCCACTCAATTATTAACATCCAAATCTATAAAGATAAATAACCTAGATCTGATAAAAATAATAATAGCCCTAAAACATGACCATATCAACTAAATAATGTAAAAAAATATCTCATTAAAATTCATTCCCATTATATTTTAGGAAAAAAGTTGTATAAAATTAAGAAATAGAACATTGGATAACAAAACACATGTCTTTTTCAAGTATTATACATTTTACCATTATATAACAATTATCATAAGCTATAACAAGTCATAAAAATTTCAACATAATTTAAACACAATATAATTTTCTAGACCCATCATATGTATTAAATTTCATCATAACCTTGGGAAATTGAAACATAATATTGGGTTGAGAACAAATGATCATTAAGGGTAAACATAAGTAATAATAATCAAAGATCATAAGTGATAAAAATATGAACAAATGGGAATAATAAAAATACATTAGAAAACCATACCAAAAAACGATAGAACGTAAAACACGAGTTATAGAATATGACATGGTATCACATAATAAATGAATAAATATAGTGTAGAAACATGATTCAATAAACATGATACATGAAAGCATGATATAATAATAATAATAAGGAAAAACAATGGCAGAAACATAAGAATATGGAATAATAAAATTGTGACTATATCTAAGAAGGAACACTCTATATTTTGTGATAATATCTAAGAAGGATCACCCTTTAGTTTGTGAGCATACCGAAGAATGATCTACATTTAATTTGAGAGAATAAATATGAAGGATAACCCTTTAATTTGTAATCATATCCAAGAAGGATTAAACATTATTTTTTAATCATATCAAAGAATACACATAATATATTATCTCATGAGATATAAAACATTAAACAATGAATTTAAGGGAAATATATGACCCCACCCATAAATCATCTATATATATGTGTCATTAGATATTAATATTTCATTTAATTAAAAATAATCCAGAAAAAGAAAATGGATTTTATATCATTTATAAAAATATATTCACATAAGGAATTGTTCATAAATACAACAATTATCATAACATAATAAACCCATATAAAATTAATGGGTATCCAATTACATCATGAAAGGTTCTGTATAAATACGATTCAATCAAGATAAATCATATTCTATTTATACAATATAGATAAATGCTATGGGGTTAAGTTAATAATTTACATAATCAATCGATACATGGAATCTATATGAACAAACATTATTAAAATAAATGGATAATAAGGTTTTCAAAAAGGAAAGACATTATAAGAAATATTAGGATTATAAACGTTCATTAGAAAGGATAGACAAAGGTAGAGATGAATCCCTTATATAGTAGAAAATAACATATTTAAATTCACATGAAGAAAGAATGTGGATCCTAACATTTGAAAAAAAATACACGATCAAGAATGATATTTATTATAGGTCAAAGAATGAGATGATGAATTTTTTTTATGATTTATAGAAAATCCACATTGAAAATAATAAATATACTTGATATTTAGATGGATTTTTAAAATAAATATTTTATAGAACTAGGAGAAAAATAATTTCTTTTGAGATTAATTAATATATAGATAGAAATATTTATATAAAATTAAAAGGTAATGTAAATATTTTTTCACATGTAAATGTTAAAAATAAATTTCTATAAGACATTTTCAATATATTTGAAAATGACAGAGTTATAGGTTACATACAAAAGTTATTTTACAAATGTTGATGTAAAAACATTATGAAAAATATTCCTTTGAAAAATAAATGTCATTAAATTATTGAATGAAAATTCATAACTATTATCAAAAGAAATAATGGGTGGAAGAAAAAATGTATTATTTTGAACGGATGGAAACCCGTATTTTACATATTTTGAAATAAAGTTTTGGAATCCATACACGATAGAAAGAGTTTTATATTTTAATTTGGAAAATTGATAAATATAATTATTGGTATAATTTAAAATAACACATATTATATTTCCCAAAAAGGTATTAAAATATTGGTGTGTATGAAAATATAGTCATGGATGAAAAGACACATAGGTAAGAATGTGAGTTATTATAAACAATGTTATACTATTATATCAGAATATATTTTATTAAAAAGTTTTTATTGATGATGATAAGTAATTCACATAGAAAAAAACTAAATAAAATACAATATAGGTGAAATAAAGATACAAAGACATCATGAAAATTATATTCATGTAATAAAGAGTATGACACAATGCATTGGAAATTAAGCTGATGAAACCCTTACAACATTAGAAACATTAAAATGAAAACTAAATAATGTATATGATTTAAAAAAAACATTAAAAACGATGAATAATTAGCGGATCATGGTACAAAATATTAAAGAAGAATTAGATACACCATTCGAAAGAGTAAATAGCGTAGAATAAGAAATATTTCTTAAGAAATTAAATTTTAGATAAGAAATAATTACCTTGTATTCCCACTTACATGACCACACTCCATCCTCATGTATAATAAATATGACTATCTTGATCACATATATCATAAAACTATTCATATATATATATCCTTTTATAACTATAATTTATAATTACACTCTATGAGTATATTAGTTAGTTATTATTAATTTTCCATATCAGGTGTGAGTTATCTTGATCATTTCAAAATAGTTTCGTAATATTAGTGTTTCTTTTTTATTCTAAAAAATAGAACCATTTCAAGATAACAAAATGTACTATAAATGATGTTTTATAATTATTTTTAATGTTATATTTTTATTATATGATAGTTTTGGTTACAATCTTAAATTATGAAATCAATGATAAACACGTTTCAATGTTTTTTAATAAATAAACATTGGTATCAAAATTAATGTGTTTAATGTTAAATCTACCACTATAGAAATAATATTAAATATTTATTTTATTATTTATATCATATATTATAATTAAATATTTTGTCACTGTCATCCATGATATTATATTATATCAATTTTCAAGTAGGTGGTTAGACCGACCCCAATATAAACATAACATAATTAATGGATGATTATGATTGCGAGAGTGATTTAATTTTTTTCAAAAATATTATTTTAATAGTATAATAATGAAATTATTTATATAATTTTTAGTTTTTTAATCATATTTTGAACCATTTTTATAAATAAAAAAATAAATTAGATGAAAAACGAGATATATTACTTTGTGGAGGTGAAAACCCAAACAATACACAAGTAATGATTTATTTTCCCAAAGAATTAGAGGGAATGAAGTTGGATTATAATATTACTATTAATTATAATAATTATATTATTTATTTCACCTTTATTACTCAATTACACTTTTATATTAAATTTGTTGTGGCGGGGTATGAAAAACAAAATTCATCACTTAATGCAGGCAGTAGTCTACACAACCCATGAATGAAATTTTTTATTAATAGAAAAAGACAAATGTGGTTAATTAATATTAAAAATAATAATAATATTAAGTATAAAATCAATACTATTAGCATTGTATCAGAATTATAAAATTATATTAGTAAAGGTAAGATAGATAGGAAATGATATTTGTTAAAATAAGTACCCACATTGTGAATAGTAGCTTTCTCTTAGAATAGTCCTTGTAAATGGAGGTATTAATACAATATATTGTAACCATAGGATCAATAATATTTAATATTGTTATAAAATTTGGATTTGGGTTATATTTTTGGGTGGGAAATAATTTTTTGAGTGTTTTTTATGTCATGGTGAGATTCCCCTTTTATATGAGGTGAGAATGAATATTTTATAAATATAGCCACATTATTTAAAGAGAGAAATAATAAACATGTGAAGTGGCTAAAAAATGGTTGAAAATATATAAATATAACAAGAATAATTTTTAACATGTTCTAATCCCTCTACCCCAAGATTTATTACTTCAAAAAATTTAGATTTTATCTTGGAAACATATTTTTACCTAAGTAATTTACATTTAATACCTAAAAATAAAATTTAAATTTTTAAATAATTTCAACCTCCAAGTTCCAAATATGAGATCCATTTTTTAAAATAACTTTCCAACACTTAAAAATAATAATTTTATCATTATCACATATTACCCATAAAACCACATTTTTTGGAAGAAATAATATTTTTTTTAAAAAAAATTATGTGTAGGATAAAATTTTAAATTTCATTTATTTTCATGATATAAATTTTTTCCTTATAAAAAATAAATGCTATTTATTTTTCAATGAAATCAAAAACTAAATTTTATCAAATTTAAATTTAATTAAAAATACCCAAGTTTTTTTATTGGAAAATATTACATAATTTTTTAAATATATGTTTTCTAAATTCATTAGAGTATTTTGAAATGTATATATTTAATATATAAATACATCTTTGACCATGAAAATAATTTTTTAAAATTTTATGTTATACATACATCTTGATATATTAAAAACCACAATGATTTTGAAAAAATTATAATTTTGAATATTAAATTAAAAATAAATTATTTTAGAAGGAATATATAAATTTTACCTAAGATAATTCTGATATTATAAATAAAAGAGTTTTTTATATCAAAATAAAATAATAAAATTGATATATTTATTTATAAAAAAAATAAATTGTAAAAGTAGTTTTTATTGAAAAATTTGTTTTTACATTGAGGTGTCTTTAATCACATTTTTATATAAATTGATACATAATTGAATATTGAAATATTATTTAATAAATCTAATTGTTACGTATTAAAATTTTTATTATTATAAATAAAATTAAGGTACAATATAAATCATTTTTATGGTTTTCAAAAAGAAACCCTTTTAAAATATTAATCAATGAGAAAAATAATATACAATTATTTTAATTGAATATTATATTTTTCTCTACAGAATGAATATATTATTCATGTGATGATAATATTCCTTGGTTTGTCTTATTTTTTATATTTGTTAGTTCAGTGTTGTGTGTGAAAAAATCTATTGAAGATAATTTTCTTTTAAAGGGTGTAAAATCTAGGGTGGTTACAATATGAGTATACAGGTCTCGATAAAGTGTTATAGTAGTGATATTTTTACGATAATGTATTTATATGGTAATAGAATGATTTTTTGGTTACTATTATCCCTAAATTGGGGCATAGTTTTTTGGATATGTTACTGAAGGTGTATGTTTGTAATTTCATTGAATTCCATCATGATGAATTCTAATAGGGAACCTAAAGGGAATGGATAAGAATGATCTATCAACGGTTAGACTAGATCCTCCAGTTTTACCAGGGATGACTAAGTATGTTCATGTCTAATAGAGTTTTTGTTGCTTATCATGTTTAAAGAGAGGAAGTCTCTATGAGATACAACTTTCATATCTAAAAGAACTATAGAGTTTTAGATGTTGAACCCAATATTATTTACAAATGAGGAAGATCCATTGGTAGTGGAGATATTGGTGGAATCCATTTAGAATATTTTTTGGAAATTATGATACACTTCATAATATGAGGGTGTTGTTATTAGACTATAATATTTTAGGCATAGTGAAGCACTCGTGGGATGTTCAAGTCCAAACTGACAAATATTTTTGGTTATCATGGATGGAATTCTGAACCATTTATTCAATCACATAATTCTAATGATATTTAGTGAATAAAAAGATTTTTATTCCTCATATCTGACATAGTGAGAGATGTCAGTCATGTATTATGAAATATACAATATATTGTTTTTGGGATTTTACCTGATGGAAGCTTTTGATGAGATAACTAAGGCTAGGAATTTTGAATATGAATTGGGATATAAGAGTTTGGATCATGTAAGAATTTTTCTCCATTCATGTTTATCATAGATACAAAATTTGGCCCTCATTATAGAGAGGATCCTAAATTATAGGATAGTATTATGGTAGATATCTTCTTTTGGAGGGATCGGTAGTGGGTCTTTGGGAAGTAGAAAACATATTTTAAAGATTCATGCTAATGTGGTTGTAGATAGAGAACTAAGAGTAGCTGAAATCTCTTCATATATTAAAGTAAACTCTATAGGGGTGTTATTAGTGTTGTGAATGATGGAATATTCATCTTTAGTGCACCTGAACATTGGTTGAGTGTCAATTTTATGGGATAATGGGGTTCATATTGTGGTTGTGAAGAAGAGATCAATAGGGATTTACAAGTATGGGATCTTGATAGATATAAGGTTCATGAGATGGACTAGGGACCCCACAAAAAGTAGGCAACTAAATTTAAATAATCCATTTAGTTCAAGGTGGGAGACATGGTTCATAGGGGTAGGTCCAGTAGAGATAACAAGGGAGTGTTTCCCATTGAATTCAGATAGCCATACAAGGTTGAGGTTCAATCTAGATGCATGTTGTTGTTCTTTCCTACACGCGTTGGTATTATAGACCATCTTTCATCCAAGGTATGACTGTATTTTCCTCTATATTATCATCTGTATTGTTCAACATAGAATTTTCACCTTTATTTATATTTAATTAATTCATTTATGGGATAGGGTAATCGATAAAGTAAATATATGTAGCGATGTCCATCAACATGACTTTTAGGGGTATGATCTAACAATATTTCTTGATACATTGGATGTATCAAGGATATTTGAGGTAATATATTCCACTATGATTTATATGTGATAGATGTGACTTGATTTGAAATAATCATTAGGATGAAATTCCTTGTTTAATACTAATCCCATATCATCTTTTATCACCAACAACTATTGCTTACATCTATTGAGGGTGATAGATCCACTAACTTTATAGAGTGGAACATGAATTTAGGTCAATCATGACCTTGCCTTTCGAATCTAGGTGGGATCACCACTTGGGTTTCTATCCTCGCTTTAAATGATGGGGGGAAACATACTAAATTTTTTCCTCTAAGAATTTTCTAGTTATATGCTATATTTATTAAATATTTATTAGGGTTTCCACCCAAGCATGAGGTTGAGTTCCTAATCAATATCTTACCATGTGAGGAGCCTATGTCTGTCCTAACTAATAAGATAAATCCTAAAACAATTATATAATTAATTTAATAATTATAAGAGATGGAGCAGAAGGTGTTTATATGACCATATATGCCTCACTTTGTTTCCTCAGTCCTATCTGTCAATATTAACAATGGTTCCTTGAAATTATGTATAGATTATCAAAGGTTTAAGAAAGTGATGGTCAATAATTTATTTTCAATCCCCCGTAATGATGATACTTTTGACCACCTTAGAGGAGCTTAATTTTTTATAATATTAAATTGAAACTCGGATATCATCAACTGAGGTTAAGAACATCTGACAAACCGATCATAGAATTTAGGAGTATGTATGATATATATGATTATTTCATGACACCATTTGGTTTAAAAAATATGGAAATAATATTTATGTCCCTAATGAATTAGGAATTCCATCCATTTTTATATTCTTTTCTAGTCATTATTTTTGAAGATAACCTAATATACTCTAGGTCAATGGAGGAGCATTCATAACATTTAGATATTTCTATGAGCAGACCTTAGGAAAACTAGATATAAGACATGTTATCAATGCGTAACATTTAAATTTACAAGGTTTACTTCTTGGGATGTGTTTTATTATAGTACATAGTATTATTGAACCCTGTGAAGGTAATGGTAGTGGTTTATTAGGAGAGTCTCATGAAATTATTTTTATTCACAACCATTTGTATTTGGATATTTATTTCTGGATATTCATTCAGAACTTCTCCCGTAGTGAATGACGATGATAGACCTAGCTAAGATGGGGGTGATGTTTGTTTAGTGAGAAAATTATGATAAATCCTTTCATAAATAGGAAGAGATACCGGTGAAAACCCTGATCCCAACCTTATCTGATTGAGAAAAGGAGTATACCTTATATTATACTGCATCCGGGGATGGGATGGATGTAGTTATGATTTAGGATGGTCATATGTCTTATTGTGGGTCTAGGTATCTGAGTCCACATGAGAAAAATTACATGACGCATGTTCTTGAGCTAGTATTAGTGGTTCATTAAATGATGTGTTTTTGGGTTTCCTTTTTGGTTAGAGGGTTGTTGTGTGTACTGAAAACAAAGGACTGAGGTATATTTTCTAAAAATGAGACCTGAACCTCTGGTAGTAATGGTTGTTCAAGTATCCCCCATATTTTTAATTTAAGCTTAAATATACCATAATATTGGGTAATGCCATTATAGATTCCCCAATTCAAGATACTGAAACTGAGATAATACTTTAATTAAGCTGTGTGTGATATATGATGACCCTATTTGTCAATAAAATACTTGACCTAAAGTTATACCAAGGTTGAACGACCCAGATTCCATCATCAATCACTTATTCACTCCTCAATATGGTTAAGATGAGTCATCTTTCATATTTATACAATCAGGTAATGTGGGACAACTTATATGGTGTGGATTCACCACCAGATAGGTCTCCTGATGATGATTTTGACCTTTATTTTAAATTTAATTTCACAGTACCCATGATTATGGTTCATGAGTTGAAAAATAACTCACACACTAAAAGATGGTACATGAATTTAGGTAAGACCAAGACGTATTTTGACATACACATGCAGTATGGGTGGACAGAGATGATGAGGGATACTATGGATTTTGGTACACAGTGCACCATTTTTAGTAGGTTATGGTATACAACCAATTACACCCATGTATCCTTCATTAACATTCCATCCCATTGTGGAAATGAGATGATGTGAGCACGAACATATTGATGAGGTTTCCAAGATTACATCAGGGTTGTGATGAAGTGTGAGTTATCATTTACCGAATAATGAAAATTTCCCATTTTCTATAGAATGAGAGAGTTTATCCTTTGATTTTCTAAGTAATATCCATGTTTTAGTGATATTATGATTTCATGGGATACCAAAATGTATCATCTTAAATTGTAATCCCCATTTCACAACATGATATTTTTGTAGGACTGATGAAGGCACGTGGTAAATAGATGTGTCTAAGCAATACTAAACACTTATAGATAAATGATAAATCTGAGTACACTATTCAGAAATCAGAGGGCATGATGAGTTCTTTTTTACTAGAAAGTATTAGATCATGGGATAAACATATGTAACTAGTCCAGTTCTCCATAAAAAAATTATAATGCATCAATACAAATAGATTATTTATCAGTTTTCTATAGTACGACATGTTGATACTTATTATACTAGTTAGAAAATAAAGAGTTAATAATTAGAGAGTTGATTCATGTTCTGGAGACAATGATGAATTATCAGTTGATTATAAACTATCTAAAGAAAAAAAAGAGAAGGTAGTTGTTATATGAAATCTAGTATTATTGTACTATAGAGTTTGAGGTTGTAGAATTAGTATTATTGTGGGTGTCACCATGATTTGTACATCTATATATTAAGTGGAAAGGGAATTTGGTGCCTATGTATATTGGTCTCCTTGATATTTGGGATTATATTAGTACAATGGTATATCAGTTGGACCACCCATATAATTTCAGGGTCATGCATGATTTATTCCACACATCACAACATTGGTGATAATATTATGACACTAGAAATGAAATAAACATTTAAAACATAAATCTTGAGTCTTACACATCATTTGAATAGGGTTTATTTTAAATAAGGGATCAGAGAAAGATGATTATTTACAAAATATGGGTTCCATTATTATAAGTGTAGTGGAAACAGAAGTGTATATTGGAAGAGACACCACTATATTTCTGATATGTAGGACCAATGGTAGGAGTTATTCATCAATGAGTCCTGATAATTTATTGGAAAATACATTGAAGACAAAAAACTATATATTGGAAAGGTTGTAAAACTGTAAACCATATTAATGTATATTTTTTTTTCTAAACCTCATGTATTATCCTTGGTTATAATTTTTTGAGGAGTTGGTGGAGAGGTTGAGAGATGAAATAGTATCATAGCCTTTGAGAGGGGGAAATTATGGTTGTAGGATAATTAAATCCACTATGGAGGGGCTATAAAAATATAATAGGTAGGGGTCACATAATGATGTGTGTTTGATATTTTATATTTTCTTATGTCTGGAAGGATTGCACCATGATATAGGATATGTGGAATAATGAAGTAATGTGTAGGAGAAAAACCCCTATGAATACAAGTAACTCTTAGTATTTTGTCTTTTTTATATTTCAATGAATTGATGGTCATGTTATGATAACGGGAGTCACACCATGACCATTACCCTCACAAAAAATGAGATGCATAAAACAAAGGGAACTTTTTTTGAACTATTAATGTTATAATGCTTTTGAGTTTTCCTTAAAGAAATTAAAAGGTTGATTTTGGTCACATAGTGACCAATAGGGTCATGATTTGATGAGTTTGGTGGTGATTTGAGTATTCAATGGGATTAAGAGACAATTAATTTGGCTTGGACATGGAGATTGGGTTTTTCCCTATAGAGGAGGCTCTGCTGTGACAATAGGAGGCCACACCATAATGACCGTAGTGGGGGATTGAAATTTTAGTCTTAAAGGGATGTCACATCCTAACCAATATTCTCTTGTTATGATGCATGACATAAACAGTTTTTAAAACAATTAATATAAAAATAGGATTTTAGTTTAATTAAAAGGGATAAACACCCCCAATTTTTTTTACTAAATTTGTGCATGATCTCCCTCTACTCTCAACCCAATATCACTCTTCCAAGTGAGATAATCATCATTATCAGACTAAGTTACACACTTTTTGATATATTATATATCTATAGATGAATTTAATATCCCAATTTTATTCTCATTTAGTATCTCTATCTATTTAGTAGTCTTATAACTACAATGGATTTTTATGCCCTATTTATGGGATTTCATCCAATTATTTGATTTTCACTCTATAAACTCAGATTAATTCCTGATATTAAATGATTTACAACATTCTATAATATAGTAAGTGGTCTATAAGATATTTTTAAAGAGTTACGTACATTGCTTGTACATTTGATGTATGATCACATAGAACTAAAACAAACATGAAATATAAATTAAATAAATGCATAATATCTCTTTTGTCAATAAATAACCCCAATTTCAGGACATGTGTACCCAATTGATATATATTAGAATACTAGTTTATCCACCAATTATGGTGAGCCTTATGTTATTGAAAATGGTAATTTGATAGGTGACATGAGGGGTTCACTAAATTATATTTTAATTCCTATAGAAATAAAGTTGAGGTGTCAGGATCCAACAATTGGGTTGTCATGTTATTTAAATAAATGATGAAATTCATATGATGTAGTAATTAATTAATAATTAATGTAATTTATTGATGGAATGGACCTGGTTCCCATTGGGTGATATTTTTATTGTTATGGGGAATGATGTGGTTACCATTTGGACCTAGGTGATATTGTTATAATCTCGGGGATAGACTTAGTTACCCTTAGGTGATGTTATCATGTTTTTGTCACATAAAGTGGTTCCCCCTAGTTGATATTATAATGGTTCTAAGTAGGATGTTATTTTACACTGGCGAATTTATCATGATTTAGGGGTAGGCCACGGTTCCCCCTGGGTGATGATTTCATGGTTCTTGGGTTGGACATGGTTCCCCATGGGAGGTACTCCTATGGGTTTGAGGTTAATAGTAGTTATAATTCAGTGGTTATGAAACTTGTTCGAAGACACAAGAATGTTATTGAAGTGGGTATATTCAATCCCATGTGTAACATTACAACCCAGGGATCAACAATGGTTTTTTTAAAATATATAATTATGTTAATTATTATTTCACAAATGTGTACTTTATTTTAGACTAAATATTTTTATGGTCATAATTAGTGGTTGTTGAATGATTATTACTCACACCTTACTCAGACTACCATGTGTACCAAGGAATAAATCATAGTTACATTATTGGATAATGGAAAAGGCCTTATTAATGATGGTTGTTCTAAAATGGCAAGGATAGATAATGAGAAATGGGACTAAAAAGGGAAACAAGACCGAGTTTGGGGAATCCTATTGCAATGTTATTTTTGGATTTTAATCTGTTTGATCTACTCATAGGGGATATAATTTATATTTATGAAGTTTATTCCATATATAACATTCATTTTAATATAACATGGGCTGGTGTATTCTTTATTGTAACTTTCTGTGATGTATGTTATCTATTATTTATCTAGATTTATATGAATACCATTATTTACCTTGGTATTCCAAACTCTAAAATAAGTGTATAGTCTCACCAAAAAATCAACATAGACCCTTGAAACAATCCAAAAACCTATGATATACTAGGAGGTGCATCAAAAGTCTGATGAACACCTGGTGTGGTAATTATGGAGTGAGCTGGGCTAGAGATATTTCATTGTTGATAATTTCCAAACTCATTTTAGTAATGAAAAGGATCTAAAAACCATTTTCTTAGGGTAAATTTTGTTGTTCATCCATATTCTAATTTTTAGTATGCCCATGATGATTCATAAACTATAGGGAATTTGGATACCATAGATAAACATTTGGATTTACCTTTTTTCCCACTAAATTCAAGGGGAGTATATTATATCATTCAAATAATCCCAAGGGGGACAATCTTATAGTTGACTCGAAGGGATTTAAATTGAATAATGAGCTCAAAACAATTACTCACCGATACAACACTATATGATTACAAGAGCCACCAGTAATGAACTCTACAAAAAATGCTTTAATAAGTTGTATATAATGAGATATATGGATATTTTTTAACTCAAATAGGCTTTATTGTGCTGTTAAATGTGGGAATTAAACATAATGGTCCGATTATTTTATATGGAACAATTGATGAGAAGGAATAATGGGATAACATTAAAATACTTGTAAAAATGTTCTAAAATAATCATAAGTATTGGTTCTAGATTAAAATTCGCCTTCTAATAAGATGTATTAATGTTAATTAGATTATATTAGATCAAGTATATTGTGTACGTGGATACATTATGTACCCTCATTTGACAAACACAAACATGGATATCGAATATTAATATTGGGTGATTGAATTGTATTTTAAAATTAATCAATTTTCATTTGAATATTAAATGTATTTGGTGTATTTTTGTATCCCTTTAACATTTATTAAACCACTTTTCACTAAGGTATTCCACTTCAACAAGTAAATATTTAATTAATCATTTTTTTCTACCTGAAATATACACAAACAATTATTTTATTAATATTATTATTTAATTTATAAATAATTATATAATATTATTAAAAAATAAATAAAACTATTATATATATAATTAGTAATTTCTAAATAATATAAATAATACTGTAAATATAACTTATAATTAATAAAAAAAATTATAAAAAAATTGATAATAATAATATATATATTATATTTATTTCTAAATTTTATAGTATAAATAATAATTTTTATTATTATATTTAATAATTAAATTTTTTAACATATATTAATCAATTTTTTATTTACAATATAAATGATATTTTAATTATAAATATTAATTAATAAAATATTATTAAATATAAATGATATTAATTTTATTATATCTTTATAATTAGAAATTTATTCTATAATTAATTATATTTATGTATTACTAATAATAATTTTCAATATAATTATAACTTTATATAATTAATATTAATATATATATATATTGAGTTTTTTTAAGAATATTTAAACAGTATATACATGATTATATTTCAATATATTTACAGGTAAATAAATATTAAAATATATATCTAATATATATTAATAATTTAAAATTTATTTAAAACCCCAATGTACTCCTCAGCTCGAGTGGTTTCCCACATTACTCCCTACACTGAGTGTGTGTTTGAATCCCACTAGTCTCTGAAGGCTATTTTATTTTCTATACATATGGTAGCATTTATCAATTCTAAAATAAGATTTGATAAACGGTTTCCATTATTAGTGAAAAAAGCACTAAAAAGAAATTATATATCAATGATAATAGATTTAGCATTGATAAAAGGCCATATTATCAATGATTTTACTAAAGCATTGAAAAATGTCTCACCTTATTTAAATTAATTTAGTTGATATGCATTATTCTATCTTCACCTTCAAGACCTTAATGAAGACAATAATTATAGGATCTAGTCTCAACAATTTAGAATAATATAATTCTAATACTATAATATGTACTACAAAATATTTATGTATTACTCGTTTAACAGATCTAATACATGTTTATGTTAATGTTTGTGGCCTAAAGTTATACAAGTATTAATTTTTTGTGATTTTTATTTTCATGTAATGTATAATAACAGAAATGTATGGTCATTTAATTATTATTTTGGCATGGAATATGAGAGATGATATGATAAGAACCCCTAGAATATATGTATTAAAAGGTTATCCCTTATTTTTGACCATCATATTGGGTTGTAATGATATGTTAAGATCAACATGAGTCAGATAACATGTATAAATATACAATTGATCACACATCAGATATAAGTTGGTGAAATTGTTGCTAGATTAACACGCTTAAAGTATATATCATGTATATTCTTATATGTATTATTGGTGTTACTAAAGTGGACACTATCTATGAATCATTCAACTTGAGGTCGTAAAATAGGTTTACTATATTTGATGTTTCATATTTTGATACCCATCTAAGGATATTTTAGAATTTTAATTATTATAATGCAATTTTGTATAATAATCATCAAGTAGAGTGATTTAATATACTATAATAGGATTCATCCAACCCTATATATGATCATGAAATCATTGCTCAAAATTGAGTTATTTTTATATATATACATGACTATGCTAAGATAATGACATGTTTTTTCATAATATTTTACCACCATTGGAATTAATTGAATGAGATAAGCTATATGTTATTGAAATTATCCATCTCCAGTGGTTAATATTGATGTGAAGGACAAAGTAACAAAACTAATTTACATATGGTGGATTAGATCACACCAAACCCCTTTTCAATTTAGGTTGTTTTTATATTTTTATGAATACCACTATTAGTTTATAATTATGGATGAGATCCATTATTATTACCAATATTACAAATGGCCCTTATGGATCCATATAAAATAATTTTGACTGGGATTGTCAGAATAATTTTTTTTACATGTTTAAAAATAATTATTCTTATTGTAAATAAAAATAGGTTTTTTTTCACATTTTAAATATTCAATTAAATAATATAGATATAATTATATATTTAATTTGTTGTTATAATATAAAAAATGAGTTATTGATATTGTTAAAAAATAAACATTAGGAGATGAAAAATCCCAAAAGTGATTTGGGCTTGGGCTTTGAGTAATGAGTTTACGAGTCCTATTACATGATAGAAAATTTAAATCCCACCATTATAGGTTATTTAAGAACCTCCTTTTATAGATTTAACCAATTTCAATGCCCATTAACACATATCTTAAGGTGGTTCAGGACTTAATCATCATTTGTAGGCTATTTAATGCTTTAAATTACCATTGGAGGCTATTTATTGCACCTCCTTTGGTTTTCTATGAATTTATATTTCTCTGAGGCTATTGAATTCCCCTATTTATTTAAATAAAAAGAAGTGGTGTCATCTTCATTTCATTTAGAGAAAAAAGGCCATGTTATTTTTTGTATGGTATTACATGAGAGAGTTACCTAGTTTTCCTCATCTAACAGGTTCTATAGTGCCTTTATCATTCCTTCTCAGATTCATTATGATAAAAGAGTGGCTAGAAAGACGTTTATTGTATGAAATTCTCACCAAGACGTTGGTGATTAGTGTTTTTGGTAGATGTTGAAGGAGGATTGAATTTTAAAATTCGAGATTGATCAAAATACATTAAACTTATTTAAATATATTTTTTATATCATTATTATTTTTTATTTTTTCTGTCATTATCTTTTTATGATCATGGATATATTTCATAACTGCTTCTACTATATATTGAAGGTCTGTATGTTATTAAAACTATACAACTTTTTCTTATTCACAGTCAACGAATTGAAAATGTGCAAGATAAATGTTATATGGTTGTAATGTCTTATGATACATTCAATCCATATAAATTTTCATTTAAGTCTCACATTAAACATTAAGGTAATGTTTGATTATTTGATTATTCATCTTAAGAAAAATTATTGATATTCGGTTTTTTCTTATCCCTTGTGGAAAATTTCAAATTTCCTATGATCTAGTCCACCAACCCCCTTAATCATGTTGAATCTAACATAATACTATAATAAATGTGGATACATATAATTATTTTATATAATTTTATTAATATTTCTACCAGTGTATGAGATTCCAAGGGAAACTTGTTAAGAATATGAATATTGTTCATGTTCTAACTTAGTTCTACATGAAATAGAATCTCCAGAAGATGGGTCAGACAAATGGTTTAGTTAATAAAATGAAAAAACCATTAGCATTTTATGAATATTGATAAAAATATCATATATTTAAATAGTGTATTAGATGTTTATTGTTAGATAGTGACCATAAGTTATAAATTTGGTCCTCACAGTTTAACAAAAAAGGTATATGGATTAGGAAACATTTCAGTGTTCATTCACTATAATTTTATGTTGTCAATTTCTATTAGGGATCGATTATTACCATGTTCAATGGAGGAAATTCTATATTTTTTAGAATTCATTAAAACTAGATGACTTGTTGGTATGTACTATAAAAGTTTAGTGGTACCACTGGTACATTTTTTTGTTTTAAACCAACATAGGTTAACACAGAACATGATGTGACATGACCCATCTCTGTGCTAAAAGTCTATTCCCATTCCTCATATCCTAGAAACTACTTCATGGGAATCATATAATACACTCGTGGATACAATTTATTCCTCAAATAATAAATAAAAAAACCTTATAAATGTTCCAAGAATTTGGAATGTTAATTCCATATATTAGACGACCATACATAAAAAATAATAAATTTGAGATTATGAACTAAATCAAACATTGATAAACCAAAATAAACATCAATAATAATTTAATAAATTCAATGATATAGAGTATACAAAAAACGATACAAGAGGAGTCAAAAGAAATAGAAATTAAGTGGGCTTAAATGGACGACACAGAAGCATCCTGAAATAAATGAACACTACCCTGAATACTAGAAAAAATAATTATATGGGCCCCATGACAACTGATAACCTCCTGATACAACCTACCACTATGAAAACCAATAATAATAAACTAAGGTCATAATATGGGAACATTAAAGGAATCAATAGAGTTATATACAAATGGTGTGATCTAGATATTCCTAGTATAATATCACCAATATTAATTTTAAATCAATATAGATCATATTTCAAAAATTTTGGTTGGAACTATATTTAGAAAATATGTCAGAAAAAAAGAATATGTGAAAATAGGAGAAATTATTTTTCTCTAAAACACCTCTCTAAAAAACCATTTCAATTTTTTATTAAAATAAATCATAACATCAAAAAAATTGATCCAAAAAATAATAAACAAAAATTAAAAATTAAAAAAAATCATATATTTACATCATTTATTATCCCCTTTGTCAATCCATCTCCATAAAAATCCCACTTTTTTAAGAAATTTTTTTTAATGAAAACCATACCATAAATAGGGGATATCGGTCAAAATGGAACAAAACAATATAATAAAAAATTTAATCAATAGAATAGTACCATTTTGTGATATCCCTAGCCATATTCTACGACATTTGACTGAGACAGGTCACCATGAGACGTCAAGCGAGTATCCACATACACTAAATGTTTCTAAGTAATAGATAGAGTATAATAAATATTATGGGGAGACTATACCCTCTTATATATAATAAGAATAAAAATGGAAACATGATACATAAATCAATACAATCAACTCTATTATGTAATAATGTAATTTTCCGAACATAATAATAAAATCAATATCTGAAATGTCATACAGAATGTTGTACTAAATTCATACAAGCAACCAACTTAACAGAAGACTCAAAAAATAAAGTATCTAAAAACCAATATGGAATCATATGCATGGTACCACATCCTAGATACAATACCATCATGAAATGGTATCAAATTAATGACTTAAACACTATAATGACTCGAAATTTCCATGCAATTTTTATAAAAAATATAAGGTATTATTTCGAGACCGCATGGTTTGACGAAACGTTATTCCAAGGCCTTGACTTCCCAGAATGTAATTTTGAACTTATTTTAACTTACTTTAAGTAATCGTGTGAGTGGGTTTTTATAAAATTTGAACCGGTGTTCAGAGAAAAAATATGAGGGCACCGTTGAACTCAAAAATGCCTAGCTTCTCATTGAAAATTCTTAACATTGATTGGTAAAGGTTCGACAAAAAAGTTATTTTTCAGAATTTTTAGAAAATAATATAATATCTTAAAAAGATGTCTTATTTTATTCTTCTCACAGATGAGTGGTGGACGGCGACACTACTATGAGATGATAGGGAAATGAACAGACACATTAAATGAAGATCATTAAGGGATCGTGGTCCAAGAGTAACTGCTATGCTGTTTCATAAATGAAACATTGTAACAGAAATGTAGCAACATGTTTATTGTTATTAAAAAAATGCATTGGAGATTTGATAATTAAACCATGGGAAATTCTCTAATGAACCTCTAATGAGATTCCTCTGTAATGAATAAGGAATAATTATGAAAGAATGTCAACGACTTTAGCGTACACCAAAGAATGATGCTAGAAAGTGATGAATAATGCTGACCTCATGTACCCTCAAGGACAGAACACTATATAAATAGACATAAAATCAAGGCAGGGGGTTAGTTTTGGTTCTTGTTTTCTCTGTTATTATTCTAAATGAAGAACACAGATTATCCCACGAATAGGTTAATCCCTGTATTATGTATTCTTGCGGGATGATGTCATTCATGGGTTTTGTTTTTGTGACTGGATTATTGTTGATTGAACTAAAATCCCTGAACCTCACCAAGTTTTTAAACTTATAACGTGGAGGACATGGGATGACATGAACAAGTCATGATCCCATATTCATGTGCATTATTCATGGATGAATTATTTAAATGGAGGAAAGGTGAGTCTGAGTCTGTCATAGTGAAGGTGGTAACCTTACGATCTTGTAGACGCAGATGGATTAAGAAGAAGACCAATAGAGAAACTCTGGTGGCCTCTAAAAGAAATTGTCAGCGGCGGCGACCGCATGTGGAAGGAGGAGGTGCGCCCGTCAGGGTGCCGTGACACCCACGATGGCATGAAGGTTTGGTGCCATCCGACGCCGTGTGGAGGTGGAGGCCTGCGTTCGAGCCACCTGGGCGAGTGACAAATGACATGGATGCTCGGCCGCGTTGAAGGTCACATGCGGCCCGATACGCGGTGGGCCACTGTTTCTCGACTGCGATTGAAGGGAGGCATTTTGTATGTTGGGAAGTAGAGGAGCCTAAAGTTGCTGTCAAACAAGTCCCATCTTGGACAAAGATCGATATTCCTATTGTAGGACGAACTTGTGTCCCAACGGCCCCGTGACTCAACGGTCCAGACCCATGCCGGGTCGGGTCGGTCCGACCGGGTCAGATAAGACCCAAACCACGTCATCCCCTTTTGGGAAAAACATCTCTAACTTACAGACCAGGAATTTGATATACGATGCATCTATGTTAATAGGATACTTGCGACAAGGCGGTCATTTCCAGATACTCTATGTGAATTTTGGCAGAGATTGGCATATGACCTGGTTGGATCAGACTCAAATCCAACCAGGCCCTTTTAAAAAAAATGCTCATATCATACAGACCGGGCATCCGTTCGACATGTCGTCTATTGGGTTTGGTACCCTACAACAAGATTCTATTTTAGGTCACTCTATTTGGGGCTTCATGTCAATTGAGGTATGACCAATGGCATGAGGATAAGATCCTTTGAAAATAATGTGTGCTAACTGCGAGAGTCCAGTGATTGATTGTGACCTAATGAATTAATATAATCCCTATGTGGATCAGAATACTAGTGACCCATCATGGATTAGCAAGCTAGAGACCCTTCGTGGACCAACATACTAGGGTCCCCATGTATATCAACACTTAGCGACTCTTCAGGGATCAACATACTACCGACCCTATGTAGATCATCACCGAGAAACCTTATGTGGATCAACACCCATTAACCCTATGTGGATCAGCACCTAGAGACACCCTGTTGATCAAAACCCAACGATCCTCAACAGAATAAGATGATCTAGATTTATGACTAACCATATTTACATATGTAATTATGTTTTTACCTTGTGTGAGCTATGTAATTTACTTTGTGCCTTACCATGAGATCTTACTCTCTTGGGTTTTAGTTTGTGGATTACTGTGAGACCGGAGTTGGTGACGGAGTCCCTACTGTGTATTGTTCTTCTCACCCCAACACATGCTTCACCCTCACATGTTGTGTCTTGTGAAGACAACGAACCTGATTGACTGGGATTTGGGGATCCAGGTATAGATGGTTCTCCGAGGTGGACCGATAAATGTGGCGTGCTACAGTGGAATCCAATAAAGAGTTATACCTACCTTTCAGGTAGGATTCTTGGAAAATGACCTCCGAATATTGTAATTCCTTTTCTATACATCCCATTCGGTTGGGATTAATTTGTGGTCCCTTTACTCTTAGTTTACATAGTTTACACTCAGTAGTGGTACATAGTGGGGGTCGTACTATTTTTCATTCTTTTGTAGTTTTCTTTGTGTATTGTACCCTGTGATTGTGTGTACAGGTTTAAAGAAAATGACTTCCATTTTTGTGATATGCATTTCTGGTGCTAGTCATCATCCCATGCCCTATGGAAGGATGTATGGGGTCGTCACAAAATAGGCCCCCGGGGACGGGTAATGAAAAAGTGGTATCAAAGGGAGTTCAGTTCTACTAGAAGAACTAAGAGTATGTGACTTCAATGGGGTTAATAGTGTTAAGTTTCGTGAGTTCAAATTTTAGTCCAAGGAGTCCAATGTTGGTGTGGTGGCCAACATATCCATACACCAAGACCCTGGATTCTGTTTTCTGACTCAATACACAAAATCACTAGTTTCTTGTGTTTTGGAAATGTTTTTCATTGATCTCTTTTATATCAGATCACATGGAATAACTTATTGACTATTGCACATCTGTTTTCCAATGGGATTCCTCCAAAATGACTGTCATCTAGGTTTCCAGTGGGACATCATGATGATGGTCCACCGAGTAATGAGGAGTCAGTATATGGACCACTTATAGTGATAACACCTTCAGGTGGTGTACCACAAGCACCTCCACCCATAGAGCAGAAGTTGGTTCCTGCTCTACTAGTGGACAATGCACACAGAATGAGTGTGCTACATAAGTTCCAAAGACAGTGGCCAATGAGGGTTCGAGTCAAGACATATCCTTAGGTAGCTAGGGATTTGTCAGAGGTTGTTACGTGGGTTATTTTCTTGTTAGAGACAC
The DNA here is from genome assembly GCA_963277665.1 of Viscum album. NCBI lineage: Eukaryota > Viridiplantae > Streptophyta > Magnoliopsida > Santalales > Viscaceae > Viscum > Viscum album. The sequence goes on from OY728160.1 coordinate 1,945,463,011, forward strand.
CTATAGATGATATGGTGGTCTTAGACACTATCCTTTTTCTGGGATCAATAGAGATATGGTGGATCATGAAGCTCCAAACACATGATGAGGAAACCCATTCCTAGTTGGACTTCATGAGACGCTTCATGGAAGAGTTCGTACTTGTGACTCTATGATTAGTGCGTCTTTAGGAGCTACTACACCTACAGCAGGGAAGCCTAACTGTGGCCCAATACGCGGTGAGATTTACCGACCTCTTCCACTACTCCAACGACCTAATACAATACCCATTATTTAGGCCCCAATAATTTTGAGTAGGGTCATCGACAATAGATTTGGGTTTTTATGATTTCTCTCTGCATCCCAACATAGGCTGGAGTGATTGAGGGAGCTCTACTGGTGGAGATAATCCTAGATGAGTAGGAACTGACGGTGAGAGACAGAACCAGAAGACAGGTGGATGAGTCATCTGTATCAAGCAGCAGGTAGAAAACATATAGGCCCAAGTGAGCCAAACCTTCCAGAGGACGACTTCATGACATAAGGTCGAAGGTGCAGAGTTTGTGAGGTAGAGGAGGTCATCTAAGGAATAGATTCTGTTACTCCTGCAGTGGACAAGGGAACATGGCTCATGATGGTCTGACTCCCCACACGGATGACCTGCAGAACGTCAAGGGACTGTTGATGCAGTGATAGAGGATCGAGCGAGGAGGTCCACATAGAGGCAGATATGGTAGGGGAGCTGGCTGAGTGGTTGGTGGTGGTCAATGGTTTGAGGTACTACCAGCACCACCTCCACGTGGTCCACAAAGAGCTCCAGGAGAATATGGATAGGGGCGGGGGAAACTATAGGCGATGGAGGCCTATGAACATGGTTCTCCAGAGATGATTAGAGGTAGGATCTATTTCTAAAACACCTTATCTTCATTTCTTGTAGACACATGTTCCAGTCACTCTATCATTTTCATGGACCTCGCTCGAGGCTCAGAGATTCCGGTGGAGCTACTTACTCGATCCTTATGATTAGAGACTCCTACAGGAAGGGATTCTATTATTACACACGGGTGTAGGTATTGTGACATTACTCTATGAGGTGAGACCTTCAGCTGGGATCTCCTAGTAGTAGTGTCGAGGCCTTACGACGTCCTCTTGGGTATGAACTGGTTATCCACCGTCCATGGTTAGATCGAGTATTTCAGGAACATAGTGATTTTTTCCCTAAGGATGGGACTAGGTTTTCCTTCACTGGTGTGAAGGGAACCTTTGTAGCACACACTGGACTTTCCTATATGAGGGTGAAATCAATAACTCACCAGCTGGCTAGAGACACCCTCAATGCAGTGGATGAGTGGAGTTTGAGCTTTCCTGTAGTGGTGGATGAGTATGAGGATGTGTTTTAATGAGATGTTCCCAGACTACCACCTTGTAGAAAGTTATGCATCTACATTTACTTGTACCCAGGGAAGACACTGATACTTACCCCTAAATATCATATGGCTCCCACGGAGCTCCGTGAGTTGAGGGTATAGTTGGAGGACTTGAAAAAGAAGGGGATTGTAAAACCCAATGTTTCTCCATGGTAAACCCCAGTGTTTTTTTCCAAGAAGGCAGATGGGACCATTAATCTATGCATGGACTTCTGGTGCCTGATCCAGGTGACCATGAAGAACAAGTATCCACTGTGGAGAATTTATGACCTCTTCGATCAGCTGAAAGTAGAGATGTGGTTCTCTAAAATCATCATTAGATTAGGCCATCATCATCTTCATGTTGGATATGAGGATATATTTAAGACAACCATTTGATGCTGGAATAATCACTATGAGTTTTTGGTGATGCCTTTCGGCATGAACAATTCCCCAGTAGTGTTTATGGTACTCATGAACAAGAACTTCCACTCCTACCTCGATCGTTTCATTGTAGTCTTCATTGTTGAAAACTTGGTGGACTCATCGTTGGAGGAGGAACACACTACACATCCATGGATAGTCCTAGATGCACTATTAGAGCACCGACATCATGGTAAGATCTCGAAGTGCGAGTTCTAGATTCAGGAGGTCCAATTTCTAGGACATGTCATCTCAGAGGATGGAGTTGCAATGGATCCAGTGAATATAAAGGTAGTTCTTTCATGGGAGCCACCCAGAAGCGTGACATAGGTGCAGAGTTTCTTGGGGATGGACGGATACTACCAGAGGATCATGCTAGAATTCTCCAGAGTAGAATAACCTTTGACAGCTTTTATGAAGAAAGGGAAAACCTTCATGTGGATAGATAAATGCTAGCAGATCTTCCAACAACAGAGGTATATCTTGACTAGTGCTCCCATATTGAGGTTTCCAAAGGATCGCATTGACTATGTAGTATACTGTGATACATCAAGGACCGGACATGGTTGTGTCTTGATGCAGGAGTGAACAACGATTGCCTAAAGATCATGGTATTTTAGGCATCATGAGCAGAACTGCGCAACCCATGAATTGGAATTAGTAGTTGTGGTCTTTTCCTCGAATATTTGGAGAAATTACTTGATGGGTGAATGGTTTACTATCTACTCCAAACACAAGAGTCTCATGTAAATAATCTCACTAAAGTTCCTGAATTTGAGACAACAATGATAGCTAGAGTTCCACGAGGTGTATGAGTTTTAGATAGTAAATTATCCTTGGAAGGGAATGTGGGGACATATGCACTCTGCAGGAGGTCTGGTTTCCATATAATGAGTGAGGTGACGGAGCAGCTAGCCGCGATGTAGATATCCTTCAGTGATGATAATGGAGCATCTTACCTGTAGACTATGACTATCACTCCCCACTCCTTTAGCAATTTAGGGAGGCACAACTTGTGGATGTTGACTATGAGGCTCGAAATTCTCAGATAGGATCAGGATATGCACCAGATGGATTTTCAATAGGTGGGGAAATTTCATCCCTTTCATAAGAGGCACCATAGTACCGGTGACATTGTAGGAGGAGGTGTTTAGGGAGTTCTATACATCCCATTTGGTGGTACACCTTGTTGTGGTGAAAATGTACTAGGAACTCCGACGTTAGTACTGGTGGTCAGGGATTCAGAAAATGGTGGAAAATTTCATTTCATGATGCCTCACTTGTCCACAAGTGAAGGTCATTCATCATGTCCTAGTGTGCTTGGCACACCTACTCAAGGTGTTAGAGTTGAAGTGATATGGTATCTCTATGTAATTCATGATGGGGTTACCACACTTTTATAGTGTCCACAAATCTATATGGGGGATTGTTGACTGACTCACCTTGTCGGTCGACTTTCTACCAATCTATGAGCAGGGATTAGTTGTGGGATTGGGATGTCTCTACATCCATGAGATAGTGCAGATTCACAGGTTTCCTTCAATGATCATGTCATACCATGATGCATGATTTACATCCTGATTATGGAAGGGGATGTAGGGGCATTACATACGGGGCTATGCTTGAGTACAACTTTTCACCCCCAAACAGATGGTCAAACAGAGCTGACCATACTACCCTAGAAGACATGCTTCGTGCTTGCATCCTTGATTTTGGATGCAGTTGGGAGGAAAACATGTCAATAGTGGAGTTCTCATACAACAAAAAATATAACTCCACCATTTTCATGGTACAATTTGAGGATTTGTATGAGTTTCCATGAAAATCAACTCTATATTGGATAGACCTAGGGGAGTCCGCAGTAATGGGTCTAGAGTTGGTACGGGATACCACTGAGAATGTACAGATCATCCAGGAGTGGATGACGATTTCACAGAGTAGGTAGAATTCGAATAAATACATCAGACAGAGACCCTTGGAGTTTGATGATAGAGACCATGACTTCCTTCGGTTCTCACCCTGACAGGGATTATAGAGATTTGGCTGGGGTGGAAAACTATCAATGATGTTCATTAGAGAATTCTAGATTCTAGTTAGAGTTGGATAGGTGGCATACCACCTATCTCTTCCACTGCAAATTCATCGGGTGAATGATGTTTTTTAGGTGTCGTAGTAGAGGAGGTACACACATGACCCATCACATGTAATCAACTTGGGAGATCTGGACATTGATGATGAGGCAATGTTTGCAGAGTTCTCAGTGGAGATAGAGGATAGATAGGAGCATATCCTTTGTGGATGGTCAATTCCTCTGGTGAATGTTCGGTGGCAACAAAAGAATCTCCAAGAGAGAACATCAGATAGGGTGGCTTAGATTCTTGTTTAGTACCCCCATTTGTTTGATTAACCTTTGTTTTGGCTTTCAGGGATGTAAATACCTATGGTGGGGAGAATGTAATCTCCTAAAATTTCCATGTATTTTTTTAAATTATATGAAATTATTTTGTGACTTCACGCTTTGAAATAATGTGATTCCAATGCCTAGAGTGCCCGGAATGTAATTTCGAACTTATATTAAATACGTTCAATAAATGTGCAAGGATGTTTTTCTATCTTTTGAACCGGTGCTCAGATCGAAAATATAAGGGCGCTGTTGAACTCAAAATGCCGATATTCGCATAGAAAGGACTAAACATTAACTAGAAAGGGTCAGAAACAAAAGTTATTTTTCAGACATTTCATAAAATAATAAAATAGATTAAAAAGTTATTTTATTTTATTTTTCTCACCTTTGAGCAGTAGAAGATGGCGCTGCGGTGCAAAGATGAGGCGATGACGAGGAACATTAAATGAGGATCCTTAATGGATCATTTAGAAAGCATCACTGCTATGCTATTTCATAAATGAAATAGAGTAACAACCAACGTTGCAACATAACAGAAGTGTTGCGAATTTTTTCTTTTTATTAAAAAACATGTTTGAGAGTTGAGAATTAAACAACGTGCAATTCTATAATGATCCTCCAGGTAGATTCCTCTCCAATAAAGAACGATGGATGCTACTATAATTTCAACGACTTTGATGTTGCCCGATGAACGAAGCCGGGAAGCGACGAATGACTTCAACCTCTTGAACCCTCAAGGACAGAACACTATAACAAAAGATTTCAAATTACGGTAGGAGGTGTGTTTTGATTCAAGTTTTCCATGTTTTTATTCTAAACAATGATCGTGGATTAACCCATGAACATGTTAATCTATGGATCATGAATTCTTGCAGGAGGGTGTAGTTCTTGGGTATTATTTTTAGGATTGATGTTTTGTTGATTGAACTACAATCCCCAGACCTCCCCATGTTTTTAAACATCTTACATAGTGGGTTCAGGATGGCACAAGCAAGTCCTGAGCCCTTCCTCAAGTGTGTTATTTGTAGATGAATTGTCAAAATGGCGGCATGGAGTGTTTGAGGCTGTCAAAATGAAAGTAGTATCCTTATGACCCCGTAGGCATAGACGGATTGAGAAACGGACCACCGGAGAAACTCTGGTGGCCCACAAAAGAAACCACAGATGCACAATAGCTGGTGGTGGCTATAGAAGGAGGGAGGAGGCATGGAAGAATGGCTCCAACTGGCGCTGCTTAGAGGTGGAAGCCCGCGTCCAGGCAAGCGACGGAGGACGTGGCTGCATGGAATCGTCGGTGCCATGTGCGGCATGGCACGCAGTGAGCCACGATCACTCCACCATGGGGGAAGGGAGGCCCCACATATGCGGGTCAGTAGAGGAGGTGATCGTGGCTCCCAACCGCGTGCCAGTGAGGCCGAAGGATGGTCCTCCTCTGGTTGACAGAGCGGACTTCTGGGCCGGGCCGGACCCGTGACCCGGCGAGCCCACCTCCCAACAACCCAGACCCATGTTGGGCCGAGTTCCGGTCGAGTTGGAAGACCCGGGTCGGGTTGGTGGTCCCCGAGCCGGGTCAGGTCGGCCCAACATGGTCAAATAGGACCCAGACCCAACCGCCCCATTTTTGGGAAAATGAAAATAACTTGCAGACCGAGCATCTGATTAACATGTTGTCTATGGGATAAGGACCCTCGAAAAGAGGTGACCCTTATGAAATAATCTAAGTGAGTTTTTGAGGAGATTGGAATATGGCTGGGTTGGATTAGACTCGAATCCAATAAAACCATTTTTATAAAAATTACCATATATTATAGATTAGGCGTCCGTTCAACGCACCATCTGTTGCACCGGGACCCTTACGATGAGATGATCCTTTGGGTTCCCTTATGTGGGACCTTGTGGATGATGATGTATGACTGATGGATTTAGGATATGAACCTCCAGAAATCTAGTGTGTTAAATGTGGGAATCCAGTGTTTGGCTGTGAAATGAAGAATGAATAGAGACCCTTCATGAATCAAAATAATAGTAACCTTTTTGGAACAGAAAACTAGATACCTTGTGTGGATCAAAACATAGAGAACCATTTTGGATCATCAAAGTAGACACCATATGTGGATCATCACCGAGTGACCCTGTGTGGATCATCACCTACTAACCCTACATGGATCAGCACCTAGAGACCCTGTGTGGATCAAAAGTAGAGCCTCTCAACAGAATAAGATGTTCTAGCTTTATGAATAACCATATTTACTAATGTACTAACGTTTTTAAATATTTTTATTTGTGTCTTTGTATTTGTGATTAACCTTGAGAACTTGCTCTATGGTGTTTCCATTGTGGATTACTGTGAGACCTGAGTTAGTCTCGGGGTTCCCTCTTGAGTATTGTTGTACTCACCCCTGCACGGTCTTCACCCACACATATTTTTTCATGTGAAGATGACAGAAAAATTTGATCAAAACTTGGGGAGCCAGGGTTATACATTGCTCGAAGGTGGACCGATAGACATTATGTGATGCAGTTGAATTCGACAGAGAGTTGTACCTACCCATTAGGTAGGATCCTTGGCGGATGACCTCCGGGGCTTGTACATCCTTTATTGTACTTCCCATTTAATTGGTCTTGTATTCTGACCCTTTTACTCTATGTTTACACACTTAACACTATGTGGTGGTATTTTGTGGTGGTCGCACTATTTTTCTTTCCATTGTGGTTTTCATTGTGTAGTATGCCCTATCTATGTGTGTAAATGTTTTAATGAATTTCCTTCCCATTTTGGGATACTCGTTTCCAGTGCTAGTCACCTGCCCCAAGCATATAGAATGAAAGCTTGGGGGAGTGACAGAATGGGCCCCAAGGAATGGGTTGTGACAATCCCTTTCCATTTTCCAGACCTACATCCATGAAGTCTACTTGGGAACCAAACAACTTCCCGAATTAGGTGTGAGTGAAATATAATTCTCCACCAACAATGATGTACAAAAAATTTAAATTTGAGTAATAATGGATGAAACAGTGGGAGTAATTATAAATTAAATATAGAATAACTATTTAATCCCACCAAACCCCAAGCACCAGTTTGACACACATGGTTACTCATAACTTCATGGACATGATTAAAAATGCATCTTTCCATAACAAAAAAATGATAATAGCCTCATCAAATAGGGGATATATATATATATATATATTTATATATAGGACTCATCATATACATAAGGAAAATTACCATACCCAAGGAAAATTACATTTTCAGATCACAACAAACACATGAAGAACTCCCATGTCAGGGCCAAAAACTTATTCAGTTCACATCATACTAAATTAGAATTCCCATGATAGTGGAAAATAATAAACTGGAGTAGTAATAAAATATGAAAAAACCGAAGCATCAAAATACTATGGTAGAAATAACATTTATCCCATTATAATATAATAATTCAATTTCATTCCAAATACCAATAATCATAAAAATTACATTTGCATGCCAATATTACATTCATCCATGTTCCAATTTTTAATTGAATCAATTTTCAAAACCAATTTCCATTTCATAGAGTGACAATATTTCACCAGGTTTGATCCATGAAAAAACCTATTTTTTCAATATTCAGTTTCAAGGACACTATGTTCACATATCCCAAATTCTAATTTAGGGTTACGGTTAAGAACACATTATAGTGGCTAGAAGTACAAGGTTTCATTCACTGTCTATCCCAAAGGGATCAACAGAAGGTCCAAATAAGGGAATCTAAGTCGATATATCTCTTACCAATAGAAAAAGGTCTCACAAACGGTGTGGCAGCACAATCATGCATACTAAAAACCAAAATAAGTCTACAAGGAGATGCTTTAGTCCAATACCTAATAGAAGAGAAGAAGAATATCAATAATCAAGAGTCTAGATCAATTGGAAACACTTTAAATCCTTAATATAAATGATTTATCCACTACATTGGGGCTAGAAGATGTAGAACTAGGAAGAAAACTTTAGGAATAAATCAATTCTAGAAAAAACATTCTTAATCTAGATGTCTGTATTGAACAATGGATCAAAAGATAAAATGAGATCTTTTTATAAGTCAGGGAAATCTTGAAGACCCCTTAAAATCAATTTATATATAATTTGGGTCGAATGGGTGGTTTTTTAAACATAAAAGTCTACATAGGGGGAAATTATGAGGCTTTCCCCACATAAAATCCCAAAAGGGAACCATTGGTGAACAGATGAGAACCCACAAGATCGTTGGTGCATTCCAGTAACCTTATTTGGCTATTTCCCCATCCAACAGCTAGTCGATGCCAATATAGTTTCTCTTATACAACATTCCACTTCTATCCTTATCCACTATATCCACTCTAATCCCTCAAGATCCTTTGATGGCTCATTTTAGTCTAGGAAAGTTTCATGCTTTAAAATTTATATGGCTCAACAAAACAATAAAAGAGGGAATTATTTGGATAATAGAAGGGTTCTTAAGACCTCCCCACAAGATAAAAAATCATCCCTATACTATACCAACATGAATCATTGTGTGATATCAGTGAATAACTCTAGCTACTATTCCTGTCTATCTCACCCCATCTCTTAGGTCCCCTCCTAAACATGCCCTTGTTTTTATTTCACTAATACTAGGGGAATGGTCATTCCTCATAAAATCTTTTAACTAATATATATGATATATATCCGATGATCCTAAAAAGGATGCATTAGTATCAAGATCGATATCATCAGCATCGCTCATATGAGAAGAATCAGGATCAAAAATCTTAAGTTGTGATACAAATCATTCATGACACAATTACACCATAGAGGATCCAATCTGTTTTCCACTAGATTGATTCTATCCACTATCTCAAAAAAAATTAAAATCATAGGAACTAGTTTCCCTAGATTTCGAATATAGAATAAATTTAACCTAGGAGACACCCAATAAATACCTGGGGACTAACCTCAAATTCCATAGGTCACCTATGACATCCAACAGAATTTTTTGGCTAATATGTGTAGTTTCCAATCACATCTTAGTCCATTGAACCTCCTTAGGTGTAACCTATACAAGACTAGGGCCAACAAGAATTGACTCACCCACCTCTAACCAGAAGAAAGGTGAATGAAACTTCCTTCCTTATAAAGCATTAGAAAATACATTTTGATCGATTATTAGAATATATTATTTTAGGATAACTTTACAGGAGATAGATGCTTCTCCCAAGAACCACCAATGTCCAAAGCACAAGATCGCATCATGTAATCTATAATCTAAAACATCCATTATGAATTTTCACTATTCCGTGGATGATAGGATTTGGTCAGAAGAATCTTTGATTGTATCACATTTGAAAGGTACCTCTAAAAACATGATAAAAACTGGGATATCTATTTGATATGACAATCCATGGAAGACCAGGAAAAAAATACCTATGACACCAATAGGTTACCCTTGTTATTGATGGTGAAGGTCACTGTGATAGGAATTGAATGGGTTTTATTTGTCATTAGATCTATTATCACCCACATTGAATCATTATTTTAGGGTGTCATGGGTAAACCTGTCCTAAAATCCAAGGTGAAATCATCTCACTTATATTCAGAAATGGAAAATGACTATAATATACATACAAGAAACTGATTCTTTTCCTTCACCAAATGATAGGTATAACATCACATCATGAATCCATTTATTTATTTCGTCATCCTGGGAAACTAATAGTGTCTATAGATGTCGTGCTACATTTTTTTCAACCTAGGATGTACCACCCATTTTGAATCATGGAATTGAATATTCATATCCTCACATATTCTCATAAGAACCCTGATATGAAAATGGAAATAAGTAATCTCATCATCATTAAAGAACAATCTCAATGGTGGTTCCCCATTGTATATACTTCCCTTTAGGGATAAACCCTTCAGATCAGATAACTACCTCCACTTGATTTGATTGAAAATAGAGGGAACAATAGAGGTTGATTTTAGAGTTTGGTTCCTCTAAGATTCCTAAACATCTAGATGCATTTCATTAAATAAGACCATAAACCACCACTAAGTATAATATTATCACATTTATTGTGTCTAAATCATCATACTGAAGGTGAGAACAATTATTTTTCCCCTTATAATATTATATTCCCCCTCAATGTTGAATGAATATATATACTCAACCCAAATACTCTAATGAAGTATTTGGTCATATTGTGAAAATATTTAATTCAAGATATAGTGACCTATGTTGACCATAAATATCTTTCCAATGATATAATTTCACCAGCATCTCATAGAATGTAGCACAATAGCTAACTCTAAGTCATAGTGATGATAATTCTACTCATGTGGTCTCAGATTCTTAGATCATAAATAAACCACAAGATACTACCATATTATAATTTCTCTGATATATATTTATAATGGGTCAAAATACACAGTATACTCTTTACTTGGAATAGGTTATCTAAGGATAAAATCTACGAATATCCAACTCTTTAATTCCTGGAAAGCCTTTTTGTAATCAGTTGGACAAAAAAACCTCATCCCTTTTTTGTCCAGAACAAAAAAATTGAACATTCAAATAAGAGAAGTATAATATGTCTCTAAAATAATATCCTAAAAACCCCAAAAAAACATTGAATATCAAAATATTTATTAGATCACTTCAAAAACAACACAGCTGCCACCTACCCTGGGTCCATTGAAACTCCAGACATTGAGAAAATATGACCTAATAATTGCATCTGGTCAATAAAAAAATCAAACATAGGAAGCAAAGAAAATAACTAATTCACTCTCAGTTTACTCAATATTATTTCAAGATTTTGGGAATGATTTCCTCTATACAAGGAGTACCCAAAGTTGTTATTGACAAAGTAACCACAAAATGATCTAGATATAGATGGAAGATCGGATTCATAAGTTCTATGAATATATATTCATATTAATCAAACCAGAAAAATTTATAAAAGACTAATACATGAAATACCTTCTCAAAAAATTATTTTGGGGTATTTTTAAAGGTTTCACCCTAAAATAATGGTACATTGACCTCAATTTACTACTAGATAATTTCTAGGAACCTCTCATCTAATTAAAGAGATCATAGATGTTTAGAAGGTGAGGCCAGTTATTCAATTTCATTTGGTTTAGACACCAGTAATCCAATAATAAATTGAAGGTTCCATATTCCTTATTGATTGAAAACAATAGAGAACCCCATGATGATTTATTTGAATGTATGAATCCTTTAAATTCTATATCCTATAATAATACATTCAAATCCATAATCCCCAATACTTCAATCCTATGGGTCATGATGAAGACAAGATCATCTCACAGAACTATATTGATGGTGAATTTGATCTTATGTTTGGGTGGTATATTGGATAAATATTTTGAAAAATGTACAAAAAGTAGTTGACCACTAGAAGGATGTACCCTACTATGACTCACCATCATCCATAATAAGGATTTTAAAGGGATGTGAGCCAATCTAATTTGAATTTAATTATACTAGAATGACCAACCTAAATATCTCATTCACTAGTGTAGGTGTATCTATACCATTATAGATATAGAAATTTCACTATCCTCTAATAACATTTAATATGATTCTGCTAAAAGACATTACACTCTATACCCAAAATCAAATATAATCATTAAATTTCCAAAATAAATAGATCTCAATGAAACTAATAGTTTCTATTTTCAAGAGTTCACACCTTAAAACATTATATACCGTCTAGTCATACCCCTAATTGTGTATCTATGCTCATAACCCCTGCAAGCTTTCAAAAAACAACCCCAATTTGTTAGATAATAATGAAAATATAGAGAATTGTGATGATCTTGTATAAAAATGAAATAAATGGTAGATGACAAAAGAATCATACCTCCAACAATGTAAGGACCTATATCTAGAATGGTATAATTATAATTCAGTGTGTGAACTTAACTCAACCCATAGCCCTGGCCTCTAGACGCAGTACCCTATGATGATCCTTTAATTGATACTACCTCTCCTTAATTGGGGCACTAGACCCATTACCACAACCTATGTGACTGGTGGAACTACCGCTAACTATTTGTTGATGGGTAGGTAAGTCCCTAATTTATTCTAGTGTATTCCATGAGCCTCAGTAACCATTATATTCTTGATTTCATAGAAATAATTTCTATAGGTGTACCATATCACCAAAAGCTCAAAACTCCACTATTATAACATGGTATTCCTATTTCTTGTGGAAAACATTGCCACACTACTAGAAAAATACCTATATTTGGTCTTGAGATTGCATTCCACTACCCTGACTACCTTTTCCACTAATAACATTGTGAATATTTTCAAAGTGTAACTTCTTATCACTTGATGTGGAACTTCCTAATCATCCCATTGGAAATTCGTACACACCAATAAAGTCTTCCTTTAGGTCCCTATGGTGGTTAGATCCATATTCACAATGATAGAGAAGTTTTTCAATTATAATACATTCACCTGCAACGTTATTTTATACTAAATCCCATTTTTAAGAGCTTCACTCTGACTATCCTATCCCTTACCAATGATGGAGAAAATATTTTCAGTTTAGAAAAATAAAAATAATATTATATAAAAAACATTCTCCACTTGTTTCATGCATAAAATACCAATATTTTTCATCCCTCAACATCTACAGTTATAAGTCTCTCATGAACTTCTCCCCTATATCTTTCTATGTTATTCCCTCTTGATTTCCATATAATACTACAATTTCCCTATAGAGATTGGTTGGTCCCCATGATATATAGGTATCAAGCTTCACCCTCCTATCCATGAGTGACTCCTGGTGATCAAAGAGTGTTTGGATACGCTCAATACAAATATATACATCCCAAGGGTCTGACAGCCTAGTTAATGTATGTGGGTTCTGCAGTAGGAACACCCTATTTAGATTAGATAATGAAGGTCTGGCATGATTTTTCATCCTCTTTATGGATAACAAGATCCATATGAAACTATCATGAAGATGATCATCCAACAAATAACTTAGATCCACATTAGTATATAGCTATAATATGTGAGGTGTGTGGTTATTACCACAATAATGACATTCAACCATAAGATGAAATGAAGGAATTCCACAACAATGATCAACACACTAATGAATTCACAGGTCACAAAGATTATTCGGACTGAATAGGGAAAAAGGGAAATATATAACCATAGATATAAAGTCACTTAAAATCATAGATTGACAAACATTTTATTAAGTATGAATTTTATTCCTTTTTATGAGACATTTCAATATATTCACGCACAATTTATTTTGGATTATATTTATATATATAGTAAAAAATACCTATCATGAGTAATAAATTATTACATATATATCGACATATCTATAATGATACTTTAATATAAAACACATTCCATATTTACCCATGGGTAAATCTTATGAATTACTAACATCACACAACAAGTGCACCGCCCGAAGTGAAATAACATCACAAATGTAACAAGAGAACCTCAAGAACACTAATACCATTCCATGAAACTGGTGTTTTCCCCTGAACATGGGCTATGTACTCCCATTCACAAGCTCATTACCAACCTCCAACACATCCTATTATCCATTATAAATTTCCCAAAATAGTAAAACAATAGAATAGAGTTGTATCATTGATAACACTTTGTTACTTCCTCATCCCAATTCTACCCCACGTGATTGAGACTAGTCACCATGAAAATTCAATCACAGCTCCCTGTATATTAGAGAATAATGACTAGCATCAAGAGTCTAATAAATATAATTGGACGACTATACCCTCTCATATAGAATAATAATCACAATGAACACACTATTGTCACACCATGTCTTCGTTGAATTTCAAACTTGGAAAAAAAGATTCATTAGTTTTATCTTGAACAAACATCTATCATATTTTGCAAATCCCCCTCAATGTCACCCTCAATCAGAAACCACACCCACAATATCTATCTGTTGTGCCAAAAAATGGCAACTGAATAATCAAATACACTGTATTCATTGATTCGAAATCCAATGAAATGATAGTGATGAATGTTTTATGAAACATGGGAGAAAATAAAAATAATTAAAATTTATGAATAAACCTTGACTTTTATTTAAGATAGAATTGATTATTTACTGTTAGAATGGCGAATAAATATCCAATAAACAAAAATATGACAAATAAATGAAAAATCAATGATGAATGCATAAATAAATTCTTTTTACTGGAATTAATCTATTTTTGACAATGGATAAAAAGCAATATTAGTCCCCAAAATAAAAATGTCCATCCTTCGGTTGGATTTACTGCTAAAAATGAATGGTTGGATGTCAATGTTGCTGGTGAGATCCAAAACCTCATTTGCAAGAATGATCAACAATTTGATCTCAATCAATCATTTTTCATCATGCCCCACATCAACTAGGTCCACTCAACCCTAGTGTTATGTAGATAACCCTAATAATTTTAAATAATCATTGATTTGTAGAGATGTCTAGGCTAATAAATCAAAATGAAATAAAATAAATAAATTACATAATTTTTTTATTAATTGTGTATGTAACAAATTTTAAACAAATTTATGACATTTGAAAAATATTATGTCATTCCTATGGAAAATTCATTATTCTAAACTCAAATTTAGTCTCATATTTTCAATTCAAGGATATGTTTGGTTTTTTATACTATTTTAAGAAAATTTCTTGTGTGTGATATTAATATGACTAATGGTTTTATAATATCACTATAGGGTTCAATGAGCCTAATAATATTAACATAAGGTTATAGGGAAATTTATTATTTCATAGGAAAAATTGATATATATAAATTAGTGATAATATCTAAAATAAAATAAATAATTATCTATTTTTTTATTCTGATCAATGTTCCTTATACATTATCTGTAGGAACTTTATCCTCAGCTGTGGTGATCACATATGATTGGCCTTTCCCCCGTATCATTTTATAAGGTAACATCCCTTGAAACTAGGGGTATTAATTCATATATTGACCTATATATTTATAGTTGAGTCATTAAACATTGAAATATTCTATCATATCCAAATATTTTTGAGCTTGGTGGAATTTATCTCCACACATAATAGAAAACTCCAATTCTATTAAATCATGTGGTATAAAGTTTTTTTCTCAAATTAAGTTATAAATTCCACCATTACATTCTGTCCTTTTTCTATATTTCCTTCCCTAGAGTTCTTATCTACCTGGGTATTTTTTTGTTTTCCTTAGAAAACATAATAATTGGAGAATTATTTCTCCAAATTAAATGTACTTGATACAATATCATAATATATGGATAATTTCTAGGGACTGAATCCCTTATATTTCTAGAATTTATCTCATTAATGAAATGATCAATAAAAATATTTAGATTACATATATAATATACATCATATTTTGTTAAATATGTAAGGCTAAATTTAGGATCACCAATATTTTATCCCTCATTTTTCATTAGATTAATGAATTTCCTCTCCATATCAGCTCACTTATCTGAATCGTTAGTGTAATGGATCGGCGAAAACTGTTGATCAATATCTCATTTAAAATGATAAACTTTCATTATAACATTATCTATTTCTCTACTTCCCAAAGTGTGAAATATCTCTTCTAGGGAATTGATCCATTTCTAATCTAATAATGCATTAATAATCTTATAGAATGATAGATGTTGGTGCCATATGAATGGGTATGCCATTATTTACCCATGTTGGTGTTACAAAAGATACTTCATACAGCTAGGGTTTTGAGTCATAACAAGAGTTAGCTACCCCAATGTATTTATAAATTTTCAGCTCTAGATCTAGCTTCATTGTCTTTCCCATGAGTTAAATCCATTTATATATATATGAAATGAATTGACATGTTTCCATTAATTCAAATCAAATCCATTTATAACCAATACCCTATAATAAATTAACACATAACATTATAAATTTTAAATAACAATATATGATTCAAAATCTGGTGTAACACATAACATAATTTGGAAATTTATGTTGAGAAAATATTAGAATAATAATATTAGTATATTTGTAAATATTTTCAAATCATAAATATATTTTAACATATTACATAATAATTTTTAAAGAGCATGTAAATGAACCAAATAGTATCCTCGAAGAGTGTGTTTCTATATTTACAGTCTTAGGCTCACTCATCTTGCACTAGTGATGATCAAGTTAATACCTAATATGAATCTTTTAGAGTTTTTTACACTTAGGTGAATAGCTTCCATAGTTACATATATTTTCAAGTTTCTAAATAGGGATGCATTTTCAATATAAACAACACAATCTACAATTTACAAAAACATTCTCATATTATTCTATACTAAGACTTATCATTAGTGTCTTTTATAGTGTTATATTCTCCAATATATATTTTTATAAGTCTAGTTCCCCATGTTAATACTAAAAATAATTGAATACCAACTATAAAATATCATATTTATTAAATTATAATTGATGACAATTTTACTACATTTTAACAAAATATAAGGGATCGCATCCTAAAGGATTGAATAGTTTTTAATGTCTTCCGATACTATATACATATATGATTCTCACATTACCTCTACAAGAATAAATTAAAACATAAAAATTATTATGATAACATTATTATTTATTATAGTAAATCCTTGAATTAAATCAAAAAACCATTATTGGCATCCTAGTCAATGAAGAATAATTAAAGCGTGAGCTCAGATGCCCAGTAAGAGAAAGCATACAACTTGAGCTATCAGAAAATAAATAAATAAAATATAATATAGTAGAGATAAAAAATAATAAAATATTACATATAAATGATATCAAAATAGGTGACTAAATCCATGGATGATATAGAAACATAAATAAGCATATAGGTATAAATATATAGTTTAATAATGAGAAAATTCATAATGTTGGACATCATAATCTTACATTCAAGGCATTTTGTGAAGAAATCATATATAAATTGGTATGAAATATTCAAAATACCCAAACTAGTTTCTCTCATGAGATCTACCGATGCATCGAGAATTTATAGCATGCCCTACCCACCACTTACTAAGCCTAATTGATTCAACATATGAAATGGGTGAATAAAACTTCAATACAAAATCAACATAAAAATTTATATTGAAAAAATTGAATACAAAATGTCAATATTACCACAATCAATAAATAGAATAGTATGGTATTAATAAATCTAGAGTAATATAGTTTATGTTATTAATAGAGTTATCTCCAGTAAATCAGGTGATTTATCAAGGGATATTAAAATAGATGAAAATATTTTAAAAATATCACTATAATATTTCTTGAGGGAAATAATTCATTCATTTTTTAATCACTTATATTAAAATCTAGTTTTTTTAGAAAGTTAGAAAACAAATTTTATTTGAAATTAACATTGGAAATTTATAAGGTAATATTCCAAGAATGTAATAACGTGATGGATGAAAAATATGTTCATGTGGTTAACATTAAAGTAATGATTTTAGTCAGAACATCAGTAAATGTACCACATTCAGAAAATTAAAATAAGATTCATTTCAAACCATTTAGAAAAATAAAAAAATGTTAACATATAATTTAATAAATCAATGGAGAATAGTAAAAACATTCTTTAAAATGTTTTTTAAAAAATATTGACATGTAAGAAAACATTTCCCATCTGAATAGAAAACAAAGATAGTTTTATATAAAATCATTAAAATTGTCTTTTTGAGTGCTAAATATACTAAAATTAGAAGAAAAAAAATAAAAAACTAATAAATTACCATATTATAAAAAAATTAATGTGTTTCAATATTTAAAAGTTCATAAAATTCTTCTGATATAAACTTAAACTTAAGTAATCCTGAATAAGGATGGGACTATAAAATAAACCCTTACAACAAGTCCAACTTGTTTCCTAAGTGATTTTTACCTCTTATATAACAAATTTTAATTTCATATAAATATATAAAATCACCAAATTTATAATTATAATATCTTATATTACCTATTTATAATAATTAAACATATGTTCCTTAATAATTTATTTTTAAAAATGTCATTTATGAGTGTTAAATTTTTGTTGTTGTAAGTTTCATTTTGGTAGTTTTAGTTATTGAATCTTTCTTAGGGTAACATCATGTAAATATTTTTAATAATTATAATAATACCATATATACTAATTATATGAATTTTTAGAATCATTATTGAAATACGTATGTAAAAAATGAATAACATTACATCGTGGAGGTGGTAGTCCACATGTAAAAATGTGTGACATTATAACTTTTCAGTGGGTGGAAGAGTAAAAATGTAACTGATATATTATTTTTATAGAATAATAATCATGTCACTAATTTCATATATATTAATTAGTTCCAAATTTATCACTATCTATGTAATGTGGTGAGAAAAAACAAATGACACTTCTATATAACACCCCAGGACATTGAAATATTTTTCATGTTACAATTAATATTATTTTTCATCTATATATACACAACACTATGTTAAGATTATGCTACACACCACATTTAGTGAGATTATGTTACACATAAGAATGGGTTTTAACATATTTTAATTCCTAAACTATTTTATAACAACATTTTAGAAATTATATTTGTGAAAGTAAACATCATTTTTGAATTTGGAATTCCAAAATTAGTTTACGGTGATTTTTTTGAGAAGTTTCATTTTTTGATGAATAGTGAAAATACTACATTTTAGTAATAAAACTACATATTTGTTTTAATAATTATTAATTTTAAATTATATATTGAATATTTATTAATGTAAAATTAGATAAATTTTCATATATTAATCCAATTTAGGTCATTCGAATTATTTTTATGTTGAAATTAGATAGAAAACCTTTTGAACATTTCTACACTAAAAACACGCTTTCTCGCCACGTGTGCAGGATTAATGTTAATCATAATTTTCCAAATTAACTAATTTAAATATTAAAATATGTATGTACATTATTTTAATTAGTTAAATATTTTATGTCTAATAATATCATCTTAATTTTGGAAAAAATTTATTAGTGAAAGTGATTAAAATTAATTTCTATGATTATGGTATGTTTAAGCTTAATAAGTGACTAACACTTAATCTTAAGGACCAAAATGACCTGGAAAGTTGTACAAAATCCAATGGATGAAAATAATTCGACCATATCACCACTTGGTTCGAATTTTATAGGTTATTATTAAATGTAACTTCCCTATATAGATGGTTAAGTAAGGTAAATTAAAAAAGGGAACTTTACTTAGATTTAAAATTTATAAAACATTAGGATATGTAAAAGACATAATATTTTAGGTTATACATATCAATTTTAAATATAAAAGGGTTATTATTATCATAATAATTTATCAATAATTTTTAGTGGTGGTTTAGATACATAAAATGCATGAGAAAACCAAATGTAGTGATTATTTAGTTAATTACTAACATAAATAAATGATACTATTAAAATTAAAAGTGAGGTGAATTGATTAAATTATTTTGTTTATATATATTTTTAGATGAATGTATCATTTAAAACAACTTTTATCTTAATATATTTTTATTCTAATATTTTTTATGATATTTTGAAATTAAAATTAAATAAATAATGTCAAAATTGATATTATTGTAATTTTAAAATAAATGAAATTTATTAAATGATTTAAAATAAAAAAATGATATTATTAAAATTTATTGTTAGTGTTAATATATATTAAATATTATTTGTTAATGGAAAAATTTATCTTTTATAATTAATATATTGACCCATATATTTTAAAAACATCGTTCCCATAGTTCAGGTTTAAGTAGTGTTTTAGCGCGTCAAATGTTCTTATTTTAATATTCATTTAAAAAAAATGTTTTTTTATTTTAAAAATTATATATCATATTAATAATTTAGTGGATATATATTTTCTAATAAATATAAAATTATTTTATTATTAATTGTAAAATTACATAGGCAATAAAACTAGATGCTTTAATGAAAACCTAAATGATAAAATTGGGGAATCTTAGAAGTTAATGAGACAAATCATTAAAATGCACATATTTTTGTGTGTTAGTGGTTTTTATTGAACATTATTTAAATTTAATCCATCATTTTTTCATTTTAATTAAAATTAATAATATTAGACTTCCCATTAATGAGTACCTTTTGTTATTTACAAGAGTGCCACTACCCAACTGTGATAAAAAGGAAAGCATTGCACCCATTACTCAAAAATCTCAAGAAACATTGGATGAGAAAATTTCATCCCAAATAGATTCCCAACATCTCTAAACACACCTTATATTCCTAAAAATGATCATAAATCCATTTACGTAAGCCTTTTTTTACAAACCAAAAGAAGGTACCCAATTAAGAGGTAACATATTTTCTTATGCTCCTTAGTTTTGTTTCTATTATTTACTCACTAAAATATTATTATTTAATTATTATTTAAAAAATGTATCCAAAATATACAAGGTATTTTTTATGATATGGTTTCTACAAAAAATTATACACATATCCATCTAACGAGTAACATACATACAATTTACGTGTATGATGAACTACTGCAACACAAAATGATGTTTTTTCATTTTTTCATTACCACCTATAATGGTGGAAATTATGATGTAAAATCTATTTATATATGTTATATATTACATTTATTATTTATTTATTCTTATTTAATTATTTTATAACACATACACTTATAATTTTGATTTTTATAAATACAATAACATCGTTTGGGGAGGTGTGGGCTACCACCTACTCAATGTGAAGCGACCTTTTAAAAATATACATAGAACACATTACGGATGATTTAAGTAAAACAATGTTACATATATAACCTAGATACTATACATGAATTATTATATTCTTATGTATCATTTTTTTTTCTATTAATATGACAAATAAATGAAAGTAGCGTTCATGCTTTTGTACGGTTACCATTTCCACGAACGATGCATTTAATTTATTATCTCCAAAATTTTATATTATTTTAAATAAATATTTAATGAATAAATAATATAATAAAAAAGTATTAAATTTTGGAGATGATAAAATCATGATCTATATAATAGAAGAAGCAAATAACAAGTCAAAACATATTAGGGAAAACTAGGCAATTAACACTCGAAATGTTGAAAATAATGAATGATTGTTATAAATGGGTAATAAGACATTATAATAATATGATATATAATATTATAAAAACGAGTATGGTTTGGGTATAATTTAATAACATATTTTAATCTACTATACAAGAGGATAAATACCATAAAAAGGAAGGTTAAGGTAAGGGATTCTTGTCTTACTTTTCTTTTTGTGAGGCATACTCCATATACACCACTTAATTTTTTTGTGTAGTGTATCTACATCCCCTATTGATAAATTATATAATGAATAATTTTTATTCCTAGTATTAAAAACATTTCTTTCATGTGAATTATGATTTAAATGTTTCTTTTTTTATGGGACACTTTGGAATGTTGAAAGATTATTTTCTGGAAAAATGTTACTAATAATTATCTTTCAAATATCAATTCCTTTTGTGATTGTTAACTTTATCATGAAACAATTACTCCATTATAATCATTTATACTTGGAAATTAATTTGAATATACATATTCTCACACAATGGATATTATTATTTCTTAAACAATTTATCATTTTACATACATTGTTCAATTTTGTTATTATTTTATTATTTGGGGAATTATTGAAAAATTCTTATCTTCTATTCAATACAGATACATTTTCATAAGGCATGATTTTTATTCAATATATGCGGAATTCTTTGTACATGAACTACATGGGTTGGGGATCATTTAAGGGAATCCCTATGTGTTGGAGACTGGTTAATGTAAGCCTCTAAATGCATCGATAGTCTTATGAGATGAATTAGTTGGAAAAATCAGAATCGTTAAACTATCTCTTGATGGTAAATGTATAATGTTCATGGGAAACATGGCATATGATAATTAAGAATTTCATTTATTGATAATTTATTTATAATTTATCAATTTTATTTTACGTTGACATATCTATGGATGCATTTTCATTGTTAGTTCATTGGTTTAATGGAATGTGTTTTTAGTTTCTTACCATTCCATATTGATATTGCCTTATCTAGTTATTTTAATGGCATGTGTTATCAAATTTTTACCTTACCATGTTAATTAATTTCCATTGATTAATTATTTATTCTGATTACATACCTTTAAGGATCATTTCATCTCACCCTTATTATGTTTCCTTTACCCATGTTATGAAGAAGAAATCTTTGAACAAGAATTCAAGGATTCTATTTATTTCATATTATTATGTATCTTTTTTATTTTATCCTTAATATTTGTTGTAGTTATCATATATAAAATCTATCCATACAAGACTTCTAAAATGAATTGTCCATATAAATTTGATTCCTTATAATCATGCGAATGTAATAAAATAATTCACTGGCTCCGGGCTTCTGGGGTCAGAATGTCACTACTGGTATCAAAGTAAGTTTAACAAAAACCCAGAAAATTAGATTTATAAATAATTTATAAGGGAAAACATTAAGATAGAAATTGAGGATAATTATACAATAACATCCTATAATTTTTTTAAAGGTAGTGATTATGTGGGTATTTCTAAGAATACATCCCTTTTTGGATACTAAATGTGAATGTGGTTCTCGAATAGATTTACCTAGCAGTAACAACTCTGACAAAGTTTCTCAGACCAGACTTATGGTAACCTAGTGTGTGACAAAATTATATACCATGAACCTAGTTTCACACTACTAGTGAATTAAATTATGATAATCACATTCTCTTTACCTACCGTTGTGACATATTTAAATTTAAACATTACATCAAAGTAACCAAATTATGATTTATGATGCATTTATGTTTAGTGTTATACCATATTTGGAATTATTCATCATGGTATGTCTTAATAAAGTATATGACACTATTTATAAATTGAGCCTTTCCGAGGGAATGATAAATCCACTAATTCACATGATCTAAAGGGTAAGAAAGATCAAATATTTTATGGGAGTAAGAGAATATTTTGAAGGAATGTAGTTCCCAAGTTTTCTATTCACATGAGAAAATAGTATCATTTAATTATAAGATATGTAATTAATTATCTTATTACTATTTCTATGAATGGATGTAATGTAAGAAGAGGATAGTAGATAAAAGGATGGATAGAAGAAGGGAAAGAAAGGTTTTCCCACATTTCATAACCGTGGAAAGAATCCACCAGGTAAATTATTGAATGAAATGAGAGTATTCTTCTTGTTTGTAAAGAAAGGACACCATGATTTTTATTTCAATTGTAATAAAAATGTTTCCAATGTACAATTATTCAAATACAAAAATATGGGAAACTATGAAAATCAGTGTCTCATGTATTAAAGGAATATACCTCAAATGATGCTATTGGATAATGATCAAGTCATGCTACTTTCATAGATGAAGAGAAATGATAAATGATCCTATTAAAGAAATATTTCATTTGAATATTTTAGCATCAATGTACTGGTTATAACAATTATGAAATATATAAGGATTTTACAATAGTATATTTTTCATTTTGTATATGAGATAATATGTTGAATTGTAGAAAGAGAAGTTATTAATTAGAAAGATAAATTTTTCAGAATATACGTGATTGAGGGAAATAAAACCCTTAATATATTCTTATTGTTGATATAATGATGATGAAATTATTAATTTGGACATGTGATGACTCCATTGGTACTAATTAATGACATTTCGACAAGTGGTTTATTCTATCATTGATGGAGTTAAAAAAATAATAATTATTCATGTAATATATCTAATAATATGTGTCTTACATTAGGAATAATGAATAATTTATTTTCCAATATTGTTTTATAGTTATTCGAGTTATTACCATATTTCAAGTGGATACATGTTGAAGTCATTCAAATTGATAGAATGTGAAAATCTAGATCTTATTCATGTTGATTAAAGGATAATGATAAGTTCATTTTGGAAATTTAGTAACCTTATTTCAAACGTTTTGGGTCATAATATTTTTGAATATTTAACCATTTATGAAATGGTTTATGTTGATATTTGGATATGGTTGTAGATATTTATATATTACATCTCTATATGATGAATCACATTCAAATATATGATGTATAAATAGTTCAAGGAATGACCAAAGGATAATATTGTATTTATGTTTATATAAACATATATTTACTTATATTCATATAGAGTGAAAGAATTACTAATCATTAGGGAAAGTATCTTAAAACAAAAAATTTGTCCTATTATCATTATAATTTGATGATATCAAAGACCATAATTCACACCTGTGGTTTATGATTTTGTGTTATATAACTTTTGGATGAATATGTTTTCTATCTCTCTCGATCAGAAATTGATAGTTAAATTTATATTACATATCTAAAATTTCACTATTTTTATAATATTCAAATGACTAGTTTTTTCGTGAAATTCTCAATTAATTTTCCCTCTTATTATGAAGAGGTATTATTTACCCTATTTACAATGTGAGTTTTTCAATATTAGAATTTCTAAATATCAGTTCTTTGATTTTTGATATCATGTTTAAATTGAGAGGAAAAAATTTAATAATGGTATGGAGAATCTAATACCCCATGAATTTAAAATATTTTCAGTTTAGAATAAATATTATTTTGTATCATTTTATATGAAAAGCCATGTTATGTTCACACAACATTGATTTAGATTGTGGTACACACAAGATTAGGTTTTAGGACCTTTTAATGGAACATATTTTTTTAATCTAAATTATAGATATCTCATAAATTTTATTTGTCTAAAAAATCATTTTTTAAATTTTAATGTCAAAATTAGAATAGGGATAATTTTTTGTATTTTTCTATGAAGTTTCATTTTTTGATGAATTGTGAAATATATAGAATTTAGTAAAATAACTGCCTTTTTGTTTTAATATTTTTAACATTAAATTATATATTAAATTGTTTTTAAAGTAAAAATTGATTAATTATTCATATATTAATCCAATTCAGGTAATTGGAATCATTTTTATAATGAAATTATAAAAAAATATAATTCTTTTGAACGTTTGTACTTTAAAACTTGGCTTTCTCATCCCATGTGGTGGATTTGCGTTATTCTTGATATTCACACATTTGTGAATTGAATTTTAAAAAATGGACATACATGGTTTTAATTAGTATAATATTTGTGTTCTAATATTATCAGGTTATTTTTTGACAAAAAATATTTTTCAATGTGATTAAAAATAATTTTGGTGATTAAGGTATGATTAAGATTAATGTCGGTCTAAACCTTAATCTGAAGGACCAAAATGATGTGAAACATGAAAAAAATATATTTTCTACCAATTATTTTACCATACAACTACATTTTTCTAATTTTATGGGTTTTTTGGGATATCAGTAAATGGATGTTCCATTTATAAAAGTTATGTAAGGCAAAAAACAAAAAGGTAACTTTCCTTACCTATAACATTGATAAAACATTTAAAACTATAAAGAATTCATATTTTTGGTAATAAATATCACTTTTCTAAATAAATGGTTTAATTTTATCATAATAATGTATCAATAATTTTTATAGATGGTTTGGTTACTTAAAATTCTTAAGAAACACCAATGTAGTGATTATTTTTTTAAAAACTTACTAAAATAAAGGATATAATAATTACTAAAAGTATGGTGAATTTATTTAATTTTAGTAATATTTTATTTATTTTAGATGAATATATCATTATACACAAATTTTAAAATAATCTATTTTAATTATAATATATTTTTGATATTTTAAAATTAAAATTAAATCAATAATGTCTAAATTGAAATTATTTTTATTTTACAATAAATGATATTTTATGAAAAGATTTAAAATTTAAAATATTATAATATTCTTCCAAGTGATTGCTAAGACTAAATAAATATTATATATTATATATTAATGTACCTATTAAGCTTTTATAATTGACACATTGACCCATATATTGTTAAAATGTCGTTAACACGATTTGGGTTTATGCAGTGTTTTAGCGAGTCAAATGCGTATCTTTTAAACTTAATTCCCATAAAACATTGGATTTTTATTTTATAAATTATATATAATATTAATAACTAAGTGTATTTATATTTTATAATAAATCTAACTTTATTTTATACTTAATTGTTATATAACATAGGTCATAAAATCAAATGCTTTAATAAAAATCAAAATGATAAAATTGGGGAGTCTTAGAAGTTAAGGAATAAAATTATTACAGTGCACATATTTTTTTGTGCAGTGGAGGTTTTTATAGACCATTATTCAGATTTAATCAATTTTTTTTCTTTATTGGGATCATTAGGTATGTTATACCTGTCATTAATGAATACCTTTTGGTATTTACATGATCACCACTTCCCTTCAAATATATAAAGAAAGCACTCTACCCCTTACTCAAGCCTCATAAGACACTTTTTATAGACCAAGGTATACCCAAATATCTCACAAAAATATCTCCCATCATCCAATAATCATCCACTTGGGAATAAATCCATTTAAGGACCTCTTTTTGTACAAACCGAACGAGGTTACCCGATTAAGAGGTAGCATCTTTCCTTAAGTTCTTTAGTTTCACTTCCATTATACAACCCTTAAAATATTATTATTTAATTATTATATAAAATAGGTATCCTAAATATAATAGTATGTTGTTATGGTATGGTTTTGAACTAAACGTATAGAAACTTCCATCTAATGGGAAATAAACAGACTGTTTCAGTGTACCCAAAACTATAGCCTCACGAAACGATGATTGTTCATTTTTTATATAGCACCTATCATACTGTAAATTATGATGAAAACCCTATTTATATATATTATATATGATATTTATTATTTATTTAGGAATTTTAATAATTTTACAACACAATACATTATACATAATGTTTCATAAATATGATAACATCATTTGTGGAAGTGTGGACTACCACCTCTTCAATGCGATGTAATAAGTTCACCCTACTCATGGACTATATTAAGGATGATTTTAATAAAACTATGTAATATATATTACATATTTATGATAATATATTTATAATATAAATATTTATCTTCTATTTTTCTTTCTTTTTATATGATACTGAAATGAATGTAAAGTTCATGCGTAAGTATGACCTTCTGTCTCCATGAACGGTGCATTTATTTTCCTATCTAAAAACTTTATAGATTATTATAAATAAATATTAAATGAATTAATAATATAATTTATTAATTATTAACCTTATATAGATGATAAAATCATGATATAAGTAATACGATAAGAAAATAAAAAGTCAAAACAGATTTTTGAAAACTATGGAATTAACACTCAAAATATTGAAAATAATGAAAGATTATTAACAAACAAGTAATAAGAAGTTAAAATACGATGATATATAATATTATAAACATGAATATGGATTTTGATAAGTTATTAAAATATTTTAAATCACTATATATAATGATAAATACCACACATAATAATGAAGGTTATGGTAAGCGATTCTTGTCTTACTTTTATTTCAGTGATGCTATTCCATATACACCACTTACTTATTTTGTATAGTGTGTCTACAACCCATTTTGATATATTATATAATAATATTTTTTCTTAATGTTATTAAAAAAAATACATCCTGGGAATAATGATTTAAATTTTTCAAGTTGTATGGGCCACTTTGGAATGTTTAAAGATTATTTTCCTAAATAATGTTCTTAATGATTATCTTTCAAACCTCACTTCCTTTTGTGATTTATTAATTTTATCTTGAAATAATCACATAATTTTAATAATTTTAATTTAAAATTACCTTTAATATCCATATTATCACATAATAGATATTATTATTACCGAAAACAAATATCATTTATCATACGATGTTCACTTTGACAATTATTTGATTAACTAAGAAATTATTGATAAATCCCTATCTTCTATTCAATATAGTTACATTTTGAAAAGGCATCATTTTTATTCAATATATGTTAAATTATTTTAACATTAAATAAAAGTTTTGGGGACCGTTTATAGAAACCCATATTTGTTGGGGGCCAGTTAATGAAAGCCCTTTGATGCCTTGGTAGTCTTAAGAGACGAATTAGTTGGCCAAGTCAAAATAGTTTAACTGTATATGGTAAACATATCATGTACTTCGGAAATATGACATATAGTAATTGATAATTTCCTTTATTATGAATTTAGTAATTATTTATCCATGATATTTTTTATTGACATATCTTTGGATTCATTTCATTTCAGTCAATTTATTTAATGATTATTTTTATTTCTCTTACCTTTCCATATTGATATTGCTGTATATAATTATTTGAATAAAATTTGTTATCTAATTTTTACCTTTCCAAGTTAATTTATTTCCTTTGATTCATTATGAATTCCACATTACATACTCTTATTTATAATTTTAGGTTACCTTTATTATATTTCCATTCCCAATGAAATGAAGATGATTTTTTTTACAAGAAATCAAGGATGATGTTAATTTTTTTATTATGTTTCACGTATTTATGTTCTCTTACCAATGTATTATGGGTATCATGAATATAATACATATTTCTAAGTATAATAAACCAGATGATATTTAGGGATTTTATTCCTTGTAATCATGAAAATGTACTAAAATAATATACTGACTTCGGGCTTCTAGGGTCATGGCATTACATGTTATATAGAGACTATAGACCGTACATATGAACGCAAATTATTTTTTGTTTTCCAAATGTTGTAAAGGAAATAAATAATGGGATTCCCACAACAATAATATCATTAAAATATATGGAATATATTTATGGTATTATTTGATAATATTTATAGAATATTTTATAGAGGTGAAAGTGGAAATAAAATGAAAACACACGGGAAATAACTATACCACTTATTCAAACAAACTCTTTAGGGTGATACATAAATATTTCATAGAATAGTATTCTAATCAAACCATAACCTATATGATATAGGGATAGATGTTATGAAATTATTTGTGTAGGTATTCTCTGAATTCATAGGCTCTTGAAGTATGAGTAAAAGAGAAGAGGTGGTGTACTTATATTAATGAGGGGGGGACACAGTAAGAATTTTTCAAATCATTAAAATATATTAATGTCTTATTCAATACTAATGGATTAAAAATGAAATATCATAATATATTATAATTTTTATGTAAAAATACAACAAAATAATTTGTTTTAAAGAAGTATTTTTATATTTTTTGTTGTCATATACCTTTATTTATATCCTTTATCCTAATTTACCCTTAATAGAGAAGTTAAATATTTACCACGACTATTATTCAAAATAACGAAAAATTAAATTTTAATTATTAGATAATATTAATTTTTTTATTCAAAATTTGTATTAAATTTAAAATGAATCATCATATATTTGTGGTAGAAATTGCATTTAATATACGTTTGTCAAATGTGATTAAAAATGGGTTTCCATAAAATGATATTTTTTAGTATAGAAATATTTTATTCTAAAATTCAGCATAATTGTTATTCCAAGGAAATTAATTTCAATATTTTTAATAAAAAGATGCAATGGAATTTTAAAATCAATTTAATAATAATGGAAAATTTTAAATATTTGAATGGAAAACACCATTTTCAATAAAATCAAAAAAATTAATATTCACTAAAAATAAATCTTTTCAGAAAAATCTCAAAATTTCATCCTAGGAAATTGTCGATATGATGATTTCAAAATTATATACCTTTATTTCAAATTAAATTCTAAAATTTTGCAAATTATGTTTTAAAATCCTTCTTTAATAATGTTTTGTCATGACCCGTCCTCGGGGCCCGTGCCGTGACTACCCCAAGCCCGCCTTCCATAGGACAGGGGCTAGAACTAGAACCAAGGGCATAAATCCTGATAAAAGGGAAGACATTGTATTTATATAAGTAAAAAAACACAATAGAGTACGCAATCTAAAGTAAACCCTAAGTAAACTGAGTACAAAAGTACGTGCTGGAAAGTAAATGGGCCAGAATACAAACCCAACTGAAAGTACAGTACAACAGTAAAGAAAGAACAGTTGTAGTAAAGTAAACCAGAAACCATAGAGTCATCCTCCGGATATCCCACCTGAAGGGTGGGTACAAATGGTCTCCTCAACTCCTCGGGTCTGACCGTCTACTCCGTGTATGTTCCGCCAAGTGGTCCACCTCCAGGAACCGTCCCGCTCCACAAGACTCCAACTCGATCAGTGATGTCTATCGTCTGCATCCAAAACAACATAGTGCGGGCATAGCCTATCCAGGGATGAGTATACGATACCCAGTAGGGACCCCGCGACCCCCGAAGGTCTCATAGAATCCTCAAAGTATAATCCACAATGGAAAGAAATCACATAAAGTATCAACCAACTCTACTTAGGTATATGCCCAAACATATACATAAGTCGTCAATTCCAGTTCGACTCTAACTCATGAGCCCAAGTATAACGCAGTCCACACAGGAATTTACAACCCAGTCCACAGAGGATAGCAAGTCAATCGCATCAATGATAATGACTAAAAGTCAAGACTCAGCCAAAACAGGTATACTACTCATGAAGATGGGTAGATATGATAGATGTAGCCTCTGAATCATCTCCCCTGCCGAACCCACATACGATCCAAGTACAGATGTCATTGCTGCCAAACCCACGTAGGATCCAAGTATAGTAACAATCGCTGTCAAACCCACGTAGGATCCATGTAAAGTTGTCATCACTGCCGAACCCACAAAGGACCCATGTACAGTCGTCCTCGCTGCCGAACCCACGCAGGATCCAAGTACAGTCGTCATCGTCATCGTAGTCGCAGCCAGATCTAGGGTTCCCGCACACAGCACGCTCGATTCCAGGAGGGTCTACTCCACGAGCCAAGGGGGTCGATACATCAAATGTCCTGAAGTCTAGATTTGATGTATCCCGAAGTTCCGTCTCATCAATAGGAACTCAACGCAACAGAAGGTGCGTCAATTGGATGCCCATTCTGAGAGATATTGGATTTTCCGTTCATGGGGCCCGGTTAGAAATACACTTTTCTAACCCAGTCGATATCCTTAGTCATCCAAAACTCAATTAGAGTATCGTAAAAGAACCATATCGTCGAAAGGGTCCTAGTGCCGCAGACGATGCATCGATCGGACGAGCAGTCTTTATGTTATTCCCGTTTAAGTGATTAATAGTCCCGACCCATTTAGCCCAGTGGGCCGACGGGTTCGGTTGAACCAGTTTGACATGTCTGACCCAGCAGGGGTGTCGAACCAGTTCGATGAAAATACACAGCTCAGCCCAAAGGGGCGCGGCACGGTCCTGCGGCTCAGCCGGCTGGCCGAGCGGGTTCCAAGGTGGGGAGGGGGCCCGGTTTTCTGCACCGGTGGTGCCAGGTGGCACCGCGGTCTAGATCTGGTTGGCCGGCCGACGGGCCGACCGTTTCCTTAGCGCGGCGCCCTCCTGGCACCGCGGTTCGCCTCCGCCCGACCGGTCGTTGGGCCGGCCGGCTCTTCTGCCGAAGTAGCCCGTGTAGCAGGTCGCAGTTCCTCCCACACAACTGGCACGACGACGTTGGCCTCCTTTGTCACATACCCGCCATGGCATGATGGCACAGTGCCTCCTCTGCCTTCGATTGACAATTCTTGAGTAACAAATGAGAACAACGGAGGGTTGTCGGGCTGTGTTCGTTCGGCCCGCACCCTGTGCGAAAAATGATAATAATAAGCCATATAAAACAACGATTTCCAACTAGTACAGGGTACGTAAACATCCACTTTCAATAATAAACCCCTACATTGAAAAGAAGTTCATAGTTGACAGGTGTCGTGAATGACGGTGTCGTTTCCATCGTCATCAGTCTGCACACGAGGAAGTGATGTCTCCTCTTTTGTCATAGAGAGAAGAATAGAAGCTACCTCGTCATTAGAAAGTTCCCTCATCGGTGTCTCCTCCCATGCCACACAGGAAGAAGAGGATGAAGAACTGTGGTCACTGAGTCGATGTTCATTGTCGGAGAGTTGGCGTTCTTCAACATAGGAGATGAAGAATTCTTCAAAACTCAAGAGCTCTCTCCCCAAAATCTCAACTCAACAAGCCAACCAAAAATAAAATAAGTATTCTCCTTATTGAATTTAATCATGCCATGAATTCAAAATTTAAAATTCAAACAAATAATTAATTAATTAAAGTGGTTCAATTAATAAATTAAAGTGTGTTGGAAAGAGTTAAGAGGGAGATAGAGAAGGTGGAAAGGTTTCACAAGTAATGAGTATTTTACAAAATTAAGAGGGGGTTTAAGGATTTTTAGGGAATTTGAAGGGTTGGGGATCATGTGGGCCCACCTCACATTTATCCTCACATGGGTAGTTAGGTGCTAGTGGGTCCCTCTCTAACTCCCCCATGTAGGATAAAACCACATTAGATATAAAAATAAAATTGTTCCACAATTTTATTCACTTATCATTTAATCCACAAAATATAAATTCCCCTCCCATGAAAACAGAATTATGGTAAAGATCCCCCTAAGTAACTTCCGGCATTACGAGTTCATCAGTGCCCTTAGATTTCAATTCCAAGCACCGGTTCAAAAGAGGGAAAATACCGCTCATTCCTTCACTGAACGTACCTGAGCTAAACATCAGAAAATTATTCCGGGCACACCGGGTCTCAGAATCATGTGCCGTCAGAAACATTTTACACATGAAATCCTAAAGAATTTAAGAAAAAAATTTCCTTGAAATTTATGGGTCTTTACATTACTCACACCTCCTTGATTTACGTCCCCGTAAAGATACATCATAAACTAGGGAATAAAATGAGGGTACTGTGCATGCATCTGAGCCTCCCGCTCCCATGTGCTCTCCTGGAGGTTCTCATGCTACCAATGAACGCGCACCAGTGGAATCAACCATCCACATAGGACCCACTCATGTCGATCCTCAATCTCCACCGGCACCTCAACAAAAGTCACCCCAAAATCGATGCCCAGCTCCCCATGATCAATGATATGCATCCGGTCGTGCACGTATCTCCTCAAATGAGACACATGGAAGACGTCGTGCACCCGGTGCAACTGTGGTAGATGGGCCAGACGATAATCCTCCTAGACTACCCTACTAAGAACCTGGAATGGTCTGATGAAGTGCAGAGATAACTTGCCGCCTCATCCAAATATACGTAATCCACATCAAGGTGAGACTTGTAAGAAAACGTGGTCACCATCCTTGAACTCCAGTGGTCTCCGTCTCCTATCAACATAAGACTTATTGTCTGCTCTACGGAGTCCTCATCCGGTCCTGGATGATATGCACCTTCTCTATCATATCCTGAACCATCTCTGGTCCTATGAGTGCTGACTCCCCAGGGTTAGTCTAGCACAGAGGTGATCTGCATGGTCGGTCGTACAATGCCTCGTATGGTGCCATCCTGATAGTGGAGCAGTAGCTGTTGTTGTACGCAAACAACACCAACAGTAGATGATCCTCCCAGCTGTGACCAAAGTCGAGGACACATGCACGAAGCATGTCCTCAAGAGTCTGCATGGTCCTATCTGTCTGGCCATCCATCTGAGGATGACAGGTAGTGCTCAGGTGTAACTGCATCCCAAATGCCTCCTGCAACCTCTTCCAAAGGTGTGATGTAAAGTGAGAATCTCGATCGGAGATGATAGACAATGGCACACCATGAAGTCGTACAATCTCTTGAACGTAGAGGCGTCCCAAGCTCTCCACTGATCCCTGATCTCTGATAGGTACGAAGTGGACCGACATGGTGAGTCGGTCCACAATCACCCAGATGGAGTCGTGTCATCTAGTAGTACGTGGAAGCCCCATCACGAAATCCATAGATATCCCATACCACTTCCACTCCGGGATCTTTAAGGGCTGCACCAAGCCTGCCAGAACCTGGTGCTCCACCTTCACCTGCTGGCATGTGAGGCATTGTGAAACGAACTCTGACATATCCTTCTTCATACCCGTCCACCAGTGTTGTCTTCTGAGATCCTGGTACAACTTCGCTACTCCTAGATGTACTGACAAAGGGGAAGTGTGAAACTCCCTCAGCACCTCCTCCTTTAATGCAACTGGTACCACGGTACGTCCCCTGAAGAGGATGACGTGCTCTCCTCCTATAGAAAACCCATCAGCTGCATATCCTGTGGATATCTGTGCACGTCGCATCTCATAGTCAATGTCCCCATGCTATGCCTCTCTGACCCGTTGAAGTAGTGGAGGAGTAACTATTAATGACTGTAGAAAGGCTGCTCCATCTCTAGCCACGAAGGATATCTGCAATGCAGCTAGTTTCTCTATCACCTCTCCAAGTAGTTTAATGCCCGATCTCCTTCTTGGAGAATTAGCTACCATGTTCCCCTTCCAGGAGTATTGAATATCTCAATGTCATAGTCCTGGAAGAAGTCAAGCCATCTCCACTGTCTTAGGTTCAGGTTCTTCTATGATAGGATGTACCTAAGACTCTGTTGGTCAGAGTAGATTGTAAAGTGATCACCCATTAGATAGAGCTGCTACATCTTCAGGTGAAGACCATTGTTGGTTACTCCAGGTCATGGGTAGTATAGTTCTTCTCATGCTGCCTCAACTTTCATGAAGCATAAGTGATCACTGCTCGCTCCTACATCAGGACACACCAGAGTCTAGTCCCTAATGCATCGTAGAAAACTACGTACCCTATGCCCTCCTTCGGTAGCCTCAAGATGGGTGCACTAGTCAGTCCCTTTCTCATATCCTGGAAGCTCTACTGACATCTATCTATCCACATGAAGGGTTTCCCCTTCTTCGTCAAAGATGACAGTGGTGCTGCAACTCTAGAGAAGTCTGGCAAAAATCTCTGGTAGTACCCAGCCAGACCTATGAAACTCCGCACCTCCTCCACACTCATGGGTGTCTCCCAAGTAATTACTGCATCGATATTCATATGATACACCAAAAATCCCATCTCAAAGATGACATTCCCTAAGAAGTGGACCTCTCGAATCCATAACCGAAAATTTTAGAGCTTACCATAAAGCTGGTGCTCTCGTAGTGTGTCCACTACAACCCATAAGTGGTTGGCATGCTTCTCCTCAGTAGTCGAGTAAATCAGTATGTCATCGATGAAGACTATGATAAATCGATCGAAGTAAGGCTGAATGATCCACTTCTTGAGACTCATGAACACTACTCGAGCATTGGATACGCCGAAAGACATAACCAAGAACTCATAGTGGCTATACCGACACCTGAAGTCCGTCTTCTGCACATCCTCGTCTCAAACTCTAAGCTGATGATAGCCTGACCTAAGGTCTATATTTGAGAACCATCAGGCTCACTTGAGCTGATCAAAGAGGTCATAAATCATAGTGATTGGATACTTGTTCTTTACGGTCACCTGATTCAGGCGACGATAGTTCGAACATAGTCGTAAGCTTTCATATGCCTTCTTGGAAAATAAAATCAGAGAAGCCTAGGGTGAAATAGTGGGACAGATTAATCCCTTTACCTAAAAGTCTTCCGGCTGTACCAACAGCTCACGAAGCTCAGCGGGAGCCATCCAATATGCTGTTGTAGATATCAGTGTCGTCCCAGGGTATATGTCAATATAGATGTCTACCTCTCTGCGATGAGTTAGTCCTGGAATTTCATCAGGGAAAACGTCTGCAAACTGATCCACCACAATAGGAAAACTCAGACTCCACACATCAGCTGCTCCGAGAATGAGACTAGCAAACTGATGTGTGATCAGATGCCCTCTCCTCTATGTAATTCCATCCTGCACTGCAAAGGATCCCTTCTCACTGGTGAAGGTGAAACTGCTCCCATCTATGAAAACACACCACACATTGAGCCTAATACAGTCAATATGGTCATTAACTGTAGATAACCATTCCATACCCAAGATTACATCGTAAGGCCTCGACGCCGCTACAAGAAGATCCCAGATGACGCTCTTTCCTCCTAGAGTTAGCTCACACTGCTGGCACTAGTGTGTAATCATCGAGTCTGCTCCCATAGGAGTCTTTAGCCGTAAGGATCGATCCAACGACTCTATCGGAATATCTGATCTCCGAACAAGGGAAACTACAATGAAATAATTACTCACTCCTATGTCTATAATAACTGCAGCAAGGGTGGAGTAGACATAGATAGTACCTTGAATCGTCTTAGGTGCTCCGTGGTCAGAAGCCTCCACTGCCTGAAGCTGAGCCTGCCTCTATTCGCCTGCTCCCTGTGGTCGGGGTGGATCTCCTGGTGGGGGTGGTGGTAGAGCCTCAAAGCGTCTCCCACCACCCGCTACTCAGCCAAATCCTCTTCCTTGTCTGCCTGCTCCCTGCGGACCACCATGGTCAAACCTCTGCCTCTGCCTGGGTAGTCCCTCAACTATCTACAGCTCTTCTGCATGGTGGGTCGGGCAGTCACGAGCCATGTGGCCCTTCCCGCCACATGCATAGCACTGAATGCCTCTCGTATGACTATCTCTGCTACGTATGCCCCGCACCTCCAAACCAGTATCCTTAGGTCGCTCACATGATGGCCTGGTCCTCTTGGACCTTTGCAACATCTGCCTACAGCCAGCTGCAGAAGACTATGCTACGTGTCGCCCTATGGTAGGCCTCGTTTTTGGCGTAGGCTCAATAATGAAGCTCTCCACAAGAAGGGCTCGCTCCAGCACTCCTTCCTGCATCGGAATGCTGAGGGAGATCATCGAAGCCCTGATCTCATGCCTCAGTCCCTGCTCGAAGGTCCGTCCCCAGAAGAATGGGTCCCGCACCATGTTCATGGAGTAGCATGAGTGTTTGGTAAACCTCACCGATTACTGGGATACTGTCATGCTGCCTTGCTGTAGTTGTACTAACTGCTAGATGCGCACTTCATCGAGGGATGCTAGAATGAACTCCGAGTGGAAGAGACGCTAGATGTCTGTCCAAACTAGAGATGGCTCGTCGTGCACCTAGAGCATCGGGCTCCACAATATACCTGCTGCTATGTGCACAAGACTCGTGGCAAGGATCACAATAAGATTTTATGGCATACCTACCAATCTGAAGACTCGTACAGTAGCCTCCATCCAATCCTCAACTACTTGAGGGTTCGTCTGTCTGCGGAACCTGGGCGACCTCTGTCACTAAAACTCGTGTAGTGAAATCCGGCAATGTGCGCTCCCCGCTGCTGGGGCTGGTGGTATCGGTGGCCCTGTGGGTAGAGGTACCGTTGGTGCCTCCACTGTAATGGGGCCCTGAACCAAGGCCTCGTCCCTCGGTGGGCTTCCATCTCGCACGTAACTGGGAACAGTAGATGGTTGTCGTCATGGGCCATCCTGAAAAGAAACAGGTGTGCCATGGTTAAAAAAATATACCTGGTGATATGACACAATGTAATCACAGAGAAAACATTTGAAACACACATGCAATCAATATTTTCGTGCACTGAGTCAGAAATCAGTAGTTAGGGTCCTGGTGTATGGATACGTCGGCCGCCACACCATCACTGGACTCCCTGGACCGATAACCACACTCAATACTCTAATCCTTATTGCTTCACATAGAAACAATTATCAGAGTCCTGGGTTCTTTGGTAGAACCGAATCCTATGATACCAAATTTTCATGACCCATCCTCGGGGCACGTGCCGTGACTACCCCAAGCCAGCCTTCCATAGGCCAGGGGCTGGTGACTGGTACCAAAGGCGTAAATCCTGATAAAATGGAAGGAATTGCATTTATATAAGTAAACAAAAACAATAGTGTACACAAGATGAATTAAACACTAAGTAAACTGAGTACAAAAGTATGTGCTAGAAAGTAAATGGGCCAGAATACAAACCCAACTGAAAGTACAACACAACCCTAAAGAGAGAACAACTATAGTAATGTAAACCAGCAACCACAGAGTCGTCCTCCGGATATCCCACCTGATGGATGGGCACAAATGGTCTCCTTAGCTCCTCAGGTCTGGCAGTTCGCTCCGTGTACGTCCTGCCATGTGGTGCACCTCCATGAACCATCCCGCTCCATGAGGCTCCACCTCGATCAGTGTTGTCTTTCGTCTGCATCCAACGCAATGTAGTGCGAGCATAACCCATACAGGGGTGAGTATAGGATACTTAGTAGGGACCCCGGGAACCCCAAAGGTCTCCCAGAATCCACAAAGGATAACCCAAAAAGGAAATATACAAACACAAAGTATCAACCAACTCTACATAGGTATATGCCCATACATATACCTATGTCATCAATTCCAGTTCGGCTCCAACTCACTAGCCCATCTACAACCCAGTCCACATAGGATAGTACAACCGAGTCTACATAGGATAGAATTTCAATCGCATCAATGATAATGAATGAAAGTCAAGACTCATCCCACACAGTTATACTACTCACGAAGAGGATGGAGATGATAGATTTAGCCTCTTAATCATCTCCCCTTTCGAACCCACGTATTATCCAAGTACAGAAGTCATCGTTGTCGAACCCACGTAGGATCCAAGTATAGTAACCATCACTGCCAAACCCTTGTAGGATCCAAGTACAATCATCATCACTACTGAACCCACGATGGATCCATGTACAGTCGTCCTCTCTACCGAACCCACATAGGATTCAAGTACATTCTTCATCGTCGTCACTGTCGTAGCCAGCTCTGGGGTTCCCGCACACAGCACACTCGATTCTAGGAGGGTCTGCTCCACGAGCCAAGGGGGGTTGATACATCAACTATCATGAAGTCTAGAGTTGATGTATCCCAAAGTTTCGACAAATCAATAGGAATTCAACGCAACAGACGGTGCGTCAATGGGATGCCCAGTCTGTGAGATATTGGATTTTCAATTCTAGGGTCTCGGTTAGAAATACACTCGTTTCTAACTTGGTCGATATCCTTAGTCGTCCAAACCTCACGTAGAGTATCACAAAAGAACCATCTCATCGAAAGGGTCCTAGTTCCATAGAATGTGCATCGATCAGATGCACGGTCTATAAGTTATTACCATTTAAGTGATTAACAGACCCAACCCATTTAGCCCAGTGGGCCGACGGGTCGGGTTGACCCAGTTTGACGGGTCCGACCCAGCAGGGGTGTCAGACCAGTTCAAAGAAAATACACAACTCGACCAGAAGGGGTGTGGCCAGGCCTGGCCTAGCGCGGCCCAGCGTGGCCAAAGGCCGAGCAGGTTCCTGGGTGGGCACAACCCCCCCCCCCCCAGTTTTCTGCACCGGCGGCGCCACCCTTCCCCAAATCGGTTGGTATTCTGCACACACGGCCTGCATGGGCAGGATGCCAGTCTTCCAGCACAACTCCTCCTGCCGCCACGGTCCAGCTCCCTCTGGCCGGCTGAAAGGCCGGCCGATTCCTCTGTGCTGCGCCCTCCTGGCGCTGCGGTTCGCCTCTGCCTGGCCGGCCGTCGGGCCGGCCTGTTCTTCCACCAAAGCGGCCCGTGAAGTGGGTCGCAGTTCCTCCCGCATAACCAGCAGGATGGCGTCGGCCTCCATTATCGCATACCCGGCACAGTGCGATGGCATCGTGCCTCCTCCACCATCGATTTCTGATTCTAGAATAATAAACAACATCAACTATGGGTTGTCGGGCCGTGTTCGTTCGGCCCGCAACCTCCGCCTAAAATGATAACAATCGGTCATATTTAAACAAATATTTCCAACTAGTACAGGGTAAATAAAC
Source organism: Viscum album (assembly GCA_963277665.1). Lineage (NCBI taxonomy): Eukaryota > Viridiplantae > Streptophyta > Magnoliopsida > Santalales > Viscaceae > Viscum > Viscum album. The sequence continues at coordinate 1,945,502,947 of OY728160.1, forward strand.
ATCCACTTTCAAGAATAAACCCCTACTTTAAAAAGATGTTTGCAGTTGACAAGCATCTTGAATGACAGTGTCGTTTCTGTCATCGTCGGTGTGCACCCGAGGAAGCGATGTCTCCTCTTTTGTCACAGAGAGAAGAATAAATGGTGCCTCGCCATTAGAGAGTTCCCACGTCGGTGTCTCCTCCCTTTCCACGGAGGAAGAAGAGGATGGAGAACTACGGTCTCCAAGTCAATGTTCTTAATCAGAGAGTTGTAATTCTTCATCAAAGAAGATGAAGCGTTCTTCAAAACTCAAGAGCATTCTCCCCAAAATCTCAAATCAACAAGCCAAAAAAAAATTAAGGCTTCTCCTTATTTTATTTATTCATGCCATGCATTCAAAATATAAAATTAAAACACTTAATTAATTAATTTACGTGGTTCAATTAATTGATTAAAGTGTGTTGGAAAGAGTTAAGAGGGAGAGAGAGAAGGTGGAAGGTTTTCACAAGTAACGAGGAGTTTACAAAAATAAGAGGGGGTTTAAGGAGTTTTAGAGAATGTGAAGGGTTGGGGCTCGTGTGGGCCCCACCTAAAATTAATCCTCACATGGGTAGTTAGGTGCTAGTGGGTCCCTCTATAACTCACCCATGTAGGATAAAACCACCTTATATATAAAAATAAAATTGTTCCACAATTTTATTCACTTCTCATTTTATCCACATAATTTATCTTCCCCTCCCATGAAAACACAATTACGGTAAAGGTCCCCCTAAGAAATTACTAGTGCTGCGAGTTAATCAGTGCCCTCAGATTTCAATTCCAAGAACGGGTACAAAAGATAGAAAAACCCACTTGTTCGTTCACTGAACGTACCTGAGCTAAACTTCAGAAAATTATTTCGGGCACACCAGGCCTCAGAATTAGATGTTGTTAGATACTGCGTACTCGTAAAATCTCAAAGAATTTAAGAAAAAAATATTTTCCCTGAAATTTATGGGTCCTTACATGTTTTATGAATTTTATTTTTGTTTCTTTATAAAAAACTTATATCAATAATTAAATATCAGGTGCTATAAAATTTATCAATGAGACTAGTCCCTAACAAGGAAAATTTTAAAGGTAATAATTTCCTCAATTGTTACTATAAAATACCAACCTATATGTCCCAAACAGTAGTGAAATTGGTTACTCCACATGGCTTCAAGAACACTTTCCCATATGATAGAGATTCTTAACATGCAGTGTGGGTCAATGAGAATTTAGTGCCGAGACTATATACTTGATTTTACAAAATAATAAGTAACATTAGAAAAAATAATTTTAATCCATCAACAAAATAAAATGTCATAACATATAAATTACAGCTATAATCCAACCATACACAAATAAATATCAAGCACTTTCACAAAATTATTGTAATGACAATTAAGCATACATCATAAGTAAGATATTCCATTATCTGATCATGTAAAATGGAAAACAAATAATCAAAATAATGAAAAACCACTAAAATATTGGGTCTAATTCCCTACCATATCTTATATCCTACTATAACCATCACACTCACCTTAAATCACAAGATCGTTACCCTTAATGATGCCTTCCACAATAAAATTCTGTCATGTACCAGGGTGCCTATGTAGGGAATGAGTAAAAATTAATTATCCTCCACCAATGGTAACACTGTAAATATGCTTTAAATGAATTTTTACTCCAAATATGATATTCTATTGATCTATGTAAATTAGTAACTAATCACAACATGAAGTGTTCAATATCCAACGCATATGTAACTATACCTACTTTGGATTGTGCCAAAATGGGATGATTCACCCATGGACTGAACACACCTTAAGACCCCTCAACACAAATGATATGATGATTCAAACATCACCATCACATCACCTCTATGAATGAATTATCTATTTCACATAATTTTTCTGAATGATCTACCACCACATCATAGAATTGGGGAAGAAAAAGAATACATTATATTACATTATATCAATGTCACTTATATAATTTTTGACAATGTAGAGGAGGTATAACAGACCGATGCTAAAAAGAAGAAGGTCATTATTTCTTTCAATTGTGGGAAGGCCAATGAAGGGTGGTATCTAGTGACAGAACCAAAACATTACTATCAAGATATAGTAGTAGTTCCTTTGAGCCTAATGATGAATTTTTGGGGTTAATTATATAAATATTGTTGGGAAATTAATCTTATAGTAGAGAATGTGTATGATGAAATAAGAATATTGTTATATTCTGAATGCATGAATTGGGATGTAGTGGATTATGTCTCTTAGTATTTGAATTATCAATAGATAAATGAATAGAAACAATTACCTATTATACTTTTGAATCCCATTTCTATTCTTACATGGAAGTGAGTAGAATATATGATGGATTTTGTAAATTTATTCCCAGCAGAAGTCTGAAATCATGTTGTACTATGATTGATTTCAGATTTACTCAAAAATTATTCCCCTTTTAACGTATTCATGAAAATTTCTATTTTGAGGACATGGGTAAGACATATATTGTTGAGGTGATTAGTATTAACATATTTAATTTATCTATTTTTATAGATATTTATCCTATATTTACTTTTTGATTTAGTATAGGGTTACAAATGGTTATGGGTAATTAACATAATATGTGAAATCCATTTAACCCTCAAAAGGATAAGAAAATAAAAAGAGAAATATAAAAATTTGAGAACTTTATTTGAGTATTAATGATGTATTTTAAGATGTCATTATAGGACAAAATTAACTAGGTTGAATTTTTTTACAATAAAATCAATCTATCATCTATATAGTAGGATCAATTTGAAGGGTCATATATGAGGACATTTCTATCGCCACTATGCTGGGAAGAATTTGGAGTGTTCATTTTTGGGAAAAATCATAGTATGAGTGATGGAAAATAAATTTCAAATAAATCAAAAGTGATTAATGATAACTTAAAATTTCTTGAAGTCTTATAATGATTATTTTCAATGATAATTAAAATTTATGATTAGATACTGACTCTTCATAAGAGTGTCATCCTGTAAGGCACATAAGAAACATGATTTATTGGGATAGTTAGTACATTTATATATGGAAAATTTTTAGATTATAGAGATTATTAGAAATGTGTCTTATCACATATATTTTATAGATAAGAATATTATAATGCACAACATGTTCTATATCACTCATTTAACTACATACCAATCAGATCCATCTCCCATTCCCACATAACAAAAAAATTAATAAGGATAAGAAAATGTCATTTCTGAAAAAGATTGTATTGATTTATTATATACAATAGAATATTTTTAGAGTATGAAGTAATCCATTGTTGAATGTTATGTGGAATCATGGTTCGATATAATAGGAAAAATGGGAAATAGAGAGGATTAGGTGAGGATGTATTATCGAGTTTTGTTTGTGGAGAATGAATCTTGATGACATTTTTTAGGATAGAATATCATATTTTTAGAATAATTGTGATATCCAATGTTTGACATGAATTCAACCTTTTTAATTTTGAATATTTATCTTTTCATTTATGAGTTTTTGGTAATGTTTTCAATACTACATTGCGAGCGTAAATAGTTCAATTGACTGAGAAGAAAGACTATATGAATCATAAAGGCATAAAAGGGATACGTGTATGTTTGGTACACAATCCTAAGTGATCATGAATGGTGATAATGACTCTCTGGATTTGTGGGTAAATATTCCCACACGATCCATTCATGGACCCCATAAATTGTGTATCCTAACCCAGATTTTTTTCTAAATTACACAATTTGTATTTTATCATCATCTTGTAATTAGTTATTTAAGTGAAAGAAAGAGTCTGGATGAATAAAATAGAACAAACCAGGGAAATAAAGAATGAAAACAATAACAAATCATAGGATTATGAAGGCCTAAAATAGTGGAGACCTAGTGCATCCCCTTATACGAAATCCCCCCATCATGTTTCAAGGACTTCAATCTTATAAACCATGTAACACTAAGTCCTTGGTCCTCCAAAGATGAAAGATGGTATAAAACCTTGTTTCCCTCATGTTAGGTTTAATGTATTTTCATTAGGTTAGTGAGGAAGCTTCTGCATCTTCTAACAACATAATAAATCGACCATGGGACCATACTATTTTCCTATCGATATTTATATAATATAATAGAATTTTTTTAGGATGATGTGTTCAATGTTACTTTATCAACATAAACAAATACCATTTAACATAGCCATGGGTTTATCCCATATGGAGTGACAATATCCATAGTGAACTGTGAAAGCCAGCTTTACCGAACCCATGGAATTTTGAAAGACACCTCATCCACATATAACACCAATGGAACATGATCTATATGAGTTTAATTACAGACCTGATGATGGTAGACACCATCAAAAATAGTGACCATGTGGATCATTCCATATTTATTGATCAAAAGGGTTGGTCACAAGTATAGGTTTTAGTGTTAGAGAATCACACATGTTCATGATCACGATCTTCAAATCGAGAACCAGAATCCCAATTCTGATAATAAGATTGTTTTCCATGAAAAGACCTCCTCATGGTAGGCTCTGTTAAAAACTTTACATATGCACCAGAATCCAACCCTTATCATGATAGATCATTTATATCATTTATGGTCCCACAACACCTACAATCTGGAACAAATTATCCAGGAATAAAGATCTAGAGGGCTACTATGAGGATACAATAGTAAATTCACCAAAATAAGAGTATATTTCATATTACCATTTACCATTAATGAAAAAATTATATAGACTCTCGTCCAGATGCTGCCTACAACATGAGTACATGAAATCCTAAAGGGTTCTATTTCACCTGATATTATCATCTATAAGTACAACATTATTCCTTATTCTCTAAAAAAGGATGATATATTTTGCAGGTGTCATGTTGAACCATAGAAGATCATTCCAACTATCATTCTTATCCAAGGTGATGATTTCCCTTTAAAACTCACACATAGGAAAAAAACCATAATATAATACTGTATAGATGGATCAACCTAGTTTTTTTCAATTCGATGAGGTTATAGAATTCTTATTGATTCTTACCTAGGATATCATTGATGAATGATCAGTATATAATATCCTCCCTAAAGGAAATTCTTGGAATTAGAAATCCTAGAAAAACAATTTTAGATCCAACCCAATTGTGATTATATAAAAGAATATAACCTTTACACACTATTCACTAGTTAAAAGGTCGTAGAGTCGACATGAAGGGATCAATCATAGACAAAAAGGGGGAAGAATCCCCACCCTCTGCTTCTACCACCCCTTTTCATTTCATGGACGTTGTCATTCCCTATAGGGTTCGATCCTCTATGAATTCTTGCACCAACATTCCATAAATACAATAGAGACTATTAGAGATGTTCCTCACATTAATACACCCTTCTAAAATAGGAATAAATATCATGGCCTAGGAAACCCAATGCCTTATTCTCTATGAATTGGAATCCCAAATAATCCTAGCCATCAACCTATCAATATTTGAAATAACACCCCCAATATTTTTAAAAGATTCAATAGAATGGATAGGAAGTCTAATAAGATTATATTAGATAACACTGTGTGACCTCTAAAGGATATGTAATGACTTTTAAAATTCAATAAATGACCTTCAATCCTCTTAACAATGTGGTCAAAATGATGGATACACAACCTAAATGATGACACTAGGGTGACAGATAATCCATTATAAATCTCCCTATCTTTATATACATAATGTTACATAAAGAGGAAACTTTTCTATCAAAGTATTTTATTGATATATGAAGACTTCTATTTGATTGGTTGATAATTATACCGCTCTAATTCAAATACTCCTCGAGAACCATATTTATTCCACATACATATATTTTTCAATATTTCATGAAAATGATCATGTCATCAGTAAACATTAGGCATGAGATTCAATATGGGCCCAACCTACTACGGTAAAGAAGAATATCCACATTGAAATGATCATGTTAATAATAAGACTAATAACTTCTGGGTTGATAATGAATATACTTGAGAAAATGCGATATCCTTTCCTCAACCCCCAATTTTCCTTAAAAAATCTATATGTCCTCCCCATAAATGAAACTACTATCCATGAATAGATATACCACCTAAATATTAAATAAATATCGCAAGGGGAAAATCCAATATGAGCCAACACCATAATAATAAAACTCCATTCAACTATATTATAGGCTTTATCCATGCCAATTTTGATTTCCATTTTTATTCATGAGATCTTAATTGATATCCCTTGTAACCTATTGAGCCAATGCTATTTCCCTATGAATAGTAATCCCTTTCAAAAATGCATGATGTTCCATGGAGGTCCAATGTGATATATGTTGGGAAATCATTCTATTGATGATACTCACTTACACTTTATATGGAAAATTTCACATGATCCTCATACTATAGAATTTTAGGGTAGATGGGTCCTCAATTTTGTGAATAAGGACTAGTGTAGTGGAACATGAATCATGTGAAAGGATTAACCTCATCATGATTCATGAATATTTATAACCATATCACTTCTGACCATATTCTATGAATCCCTATAAAATTTACATGGGAAGCCATATGGACTTGGGAAACTCTTGAGGATAAGGCCCATCATCACCTCATAAATATCCATCTTATCTATAATAACATCAAATAGTTTATTTTTTTTGGATGGAAACCAAAATCAGAACCACATTTCAAAACTCATAACAACACCCCAGATACCCATTGAGCATAAAAGGATTAGGGGTTGCTAGATGAAAATATAAATGGGACTCCTCGAATCAAGCAACCAAATACCTATCATCCTAGTGGGTGTCATCCTCCAACATTATATTGGGTTTGATGAGGCATTGTTTCCCCATGATACAAGCATGAAAATAAGTTGTATTACCATTACTTTCTAGAACAGACATTATTCTCATCTACTCATTCCTGAAAAATTATTGTGTCAAGATCATTTCTACTAGAATTTCCTTCTTATTACTGATTTCCTCAAAATAAATTCATTTCAACCCTCCTCGAGGTCGGATTCCCATCAATCAATCATCATATTAACTATTTTCTTATCGAGAGTCTAGGGAGATTTCTTGAAAACCCACAATTGGATACTAGATTCTAGGTGTCTCAACTTGTTATGAAGTTCGACCAATGCATGTTCCTATATGGGAATTTTACAAGAGTCACATACAATATAATGATAACCTATGTTTTGGGTCCATAGATGGGATGAAGAAAAACTTTTCCTGCTCACTTTCCTGGAAGACAAACAGACCAATAAAGGAGAGTGATAAGATATTCATTATAACAGGTGATATACCTTCATGTTAGGATATGAAGATATAGTGTGGAAATTTTTGAGGCATCCATCAAGGAGAAAAAAAGTTTAGTGGCCCCCTTTTTTATTCATACACCACATAAAATGATCACCAAAGTAGCCTATATCCAGATGTCCCTTGTTGGCCATGAATTACACATAGTATATGATGGACATCCCGGTGGAATCTTCTTCTTCATTCCTTCTCATTTTGGTCTTTTATGATGTTGAAATCTCCTCCATCAATCTATGGGGATTCCCTTGAATCAAAATCTATAAGATTGTTTCATAATGCCTCTCTTTTTTGAACATCACTACATCCATAAATGAAGTAATAAAAAAGATATTGGTACCTGTAGAGACCATTGTAGTGATAAATTGGTCATATTTTTGAATCATTCCCATAGATATATTATATTTTAGAAGATCCAAATGTAAATTCTATAGGGATTAAAATTTACACACACCTGATTTTTTATTCTACACCCAAACACTCTAATTTTGGAAGGGTTTTTTCTTGGGATAGAATACATTAACTATATAAGCCTTACTATTTTGAATTTCCATATAGACAAAATATATTTTTTCCTAGGCAGCGATCCCCAAAAAATTCGAGATGTGAATTTTAATCATTTCACATATTGGAATTTTGTTTTTCCCTAGGCCAAATGTCTACTTTCAGCTGAGAATACAAATGTTCATGATGTTGTTTAGATTTAGATCTCATACAGACTCCTGAATGATTAATGAAAGAGTTCATTATTAGAGGAGTCGAGCCAGCCTACAGATGGAATTAAACTACTCTCACCCTATTGGATCATGTAGATATTACATTACCTTTTTGATCCATGCTCATGGCTAGAGAAAAGACCTACAACCTGAAGGGACCCAAAATCTTGTTTTTATGATAAATCCTCCCACAAGTCCTATGTTTAGAGGCATAATGTGGAACTTGAATTCTCATGAGAATGATGAAATTCCCTATGGGGGGTTCCAGGGAAGAGGGAATTATGAATTGAATAACATGGATCTCTGAGTGGGAAGTTCCACCCTGATGTATTTTCAACAAAAAACATTCCTCATAATGATAAAATAAAACCACTAGGATTGATGGAATTCTCATCATGAGAAGGGAAAAGTCCGGATGCTGAAAAAGAATAAAGGGTAAGAAATAAAGGAATACACCAAATAATAAAACTAGGGGCAAGAGTTCAGATGTATGGACCAACAACTCTTCATGAGGATGTAAAATCTCACCTATAAACCATTCATCTAAACAATATGTCTTCTAACCAAGAACCATTAAACCATGTACTGATTGAGGAAAATACTTCCCCCCCCCCTCACAGATTCTCTTACGTTTTCATTACTACATCACCTATATACATCTTTTTGTACACAAGAAAAGGGTGTCCCTGCAAATGAAAAAAAGAAAAATACTTGGGAATCATGGGGTAAACAATCTCTTGATTCCATAAAAAATAATCCTGAACATGAAGGAAAATATATTATGGGATAGGGAGATAAATTTCCATATACATGGATATATGAGCTACTGATACTTACTTAAATGAAGGGTGTGATCATCTAAAAATAGAAATCCACCTAAGGAGTCTCCAATATTTATAAGGAATGTCCATTTTGAAAGGGGAGTGGGAGTCCAGGGAGGTTTAGCCACACCGTGGCCCGTGGAGCTTCTCTATCATGATGAATATCCACCGACCACTAAGTCATGTTTGGTCTCCACCAACCCATGGTTCTAAGAGATTTAAAATATTCTTGGATGAAATCTGCCATTGAAGCAAGGACCACAAAAAATTTTTGTGATTAACATCCAAGCCATCACCTCCACGCCCCATGAATGCACAAACTTGTGGAAAACCTAAAGCGTTGCTCTATCTGTTCCAAAATTTTTTACCAATGTCCATGTAAGATACTCAAATACTTCAGTGCAAGTTGTCTGTAATGTCCCAGTTCAAGAATCCACCCAGAGGTGCCTCATACCTCGTTGGTCACATGTCCTCAAGCACATTTCCCCGAACGCCAGAGGCTTTAGACTAGTAGCGGGGGCCTTGGGTGTGATAGTGGGGAAACTATGCCCTAATTTGTAGAGTAACATTGCAGAAGATAAACAAATATACAATAGTAGAAGCAGTAATTTCGAAAAATAGTAAACAAAATAAGACTGGAATGATAAACAAAAGGAGCACATATATATAAAGTGATGCATGGAACATATATTTCTAGGTTAACAGCAAAACAAGTCACAATGTTGGAATATAGTAGCATTAAACCAAAGTGAAAAACAAAGTAGATAAACTGCTCAGTATCACAATGCATAGCTTGGGCTCATGCTCTCTATCTCCACAGAAAGTAAAGTACCTGAAGTAGAAGGGAGTTTTCCCCGGTCTATACCTGTAACAATATAATATGTTTGGGCACAAAAGCATGGCCCAAACAGGATGTGAGACGAATCCCAGTAGGCAACCACCACAAGATCTGTGCCTAAAAGATAGTGAATATATGGCAGGTAAAGTACAGAAAGTAGTAAATAGGAAAGTGCTCATCAGTAAACAATCTACAGTCCAAATATTAAGAAATAACAAATTAAAGTAGATAAACACAGACCGGTAGCCCTCTGGAAAGTACACACATCCAATCCACTCTCGTCGTACCTAACAGATACTAGAAACCCTCTAGGAAGCAAACATAGTCTCTCCCTTCTGGTTCAGCTTATATATAGAGTCTTTGAGGAAGAACTCACCGTCAATTCCCCCTATAGTCTCGTATCAGTTCTGGAGGCACTCTAGGTAATCACTTATGTTACATTCCCTCTGTGTCCTATGTCGAGGAACATCAAACTCTTTGAGGAATCACTCTACATCAATTCCCCCTGGGGTCTCACATCTTAAATTATAAGATACTCTTGAAAATCCCTTACGTCAATTCTCCCTATGGTCTATTAAACTAGGTTCTCACGGCCTTGTGTAAATCCGAACATATAGCATCGTATAATGGCCAAATTATACCTCAAGAACTACTTGGCTAGTATTCTATAGCACAACAACATATTAGAGAAACATTCACACCATCCTACGATACTAGGCATGGGAATGTAAAAAGAAGACTACATGAAAACTAGACCCAGAGGTCAATGCAGGAAAAACATGTATGGGAAATACATCCAAATCACATAAAATTACCCTATTCATAATCAATAATCTCTACTTAGGCATACAACCAAAGAAAGAAAAAATAAGGCTAAAATACTAAACGCGCAATACCGCATTCATGGTTATTGGGAAAATTGGAACATAAAACTAAATGACTTTCTATAGTAATGCACAAACCACCTACCTCAGCTTTAAGAGATCAACATACATGATCCTCAATGCTTAAATCTCCTTATAATGTCGTAGATCTAGGAAAACGTCTAAAACCTTCAACCCACGATAATAGGGAAAAGAAGAGGACTCACAAAACGTGGTTCCATCAGAAGAGAGAACTCACTGATGTGATTCCAACGCAATCAATGGGGTTCAAATCAGAGGAAGTACAGAGGCTCGAGGTCTTGTCAAAGATCTGTGTCTTCTCGGAACTCTCAGATGAACGAAACAAAGAAAAGGTGTGTTCTGTTGATCAGACGCAACCCCGATATATTTAATGAAAAAAATAATGGCATGTAATTTTGGATTACACAATGTGTACTTACTGTTTCCGTAATCCACATTAAGAGGCATCCCCGTCATCCCACATAACTGTGTGTGTAGCCATGACATGGCCAGCACACGAACTCCTGCGGCAACGAAGTACACGACATGCACTCAGAATGTACAGGGTGTGTACTTAAAAAATTTATAAAATCTAATTTTTCTCAAAAACACCCGAAAAAGGAAAAACATACCTGAAAAGATGATCTGGGTTCCTAAAAACATCCCTCATTAAAGAAATTTTTCCTGTAATTTCCATAGTGTGGCGTAGAAGAGGAAACCCCAAACAACACCGGCCACTGCGCTTATACATTGGCCTCCCCCTCCCAAGTCTCATCTTGTACTCCCTCGTGCTGTTATAACACCCTTACCATAGGAACAACCCAGCCAAAAATAACCTTTGTACAATGATCGAAAATCTGGATATGATTCTCCTTGAAGTATGCATACACCTCCAAATTGAAATCCTCGGATTGGAAAGCATGAGACGAGTCTGAAAATTAACGTCGAAGCAGAGAAACAAGGAAAACGTCATGCATAGTACGGTAACTCTGAGGTAACTACAACAGATATGCCACCAGCCCATCTCTCTACAACACCTCAAATGACCCAACATACCTTGGAGAAAGATTACCATGCCTCTTAATCCTCTTGTTTCCCAACCTCGATGTGAAATGTATGAAAACCTGATCCCCAACCTCGAACTCCGGTGGGTGTCTCTGCTAATCAGCACAACACTTCTGACGAGACTGTACAGTATCCATCCTCTTCTGAATCAACTCTATCAGCTCTGTGGTCTCCAAAACAAGACAAGGTCCCAGCTAAGCTGCCTCTCATACCTCATTCCAACATAATGGTGATCGGCATGGCCTACCTTACAAAGCCTCATAAGGTTCCATCTGAATAGTTTCTTTAAAACTATTTTTGTTGGAAAATTCCAAAAGAGGTATGTTCTTCTTCAAAGAACCTCCAAAATCTAGAATTCGTGCTTAGAGCATGTCCTCAAGCACCTGAATCGCACGCTCGGACTGACCATCTGTCTAGGGGTGGTATGTTGTACTAAAAAGTAACTTTGTACACAAAGCCTTATGAAGCCCCTGCCAAACCAGAGAAGAAAAATGAGCATCCTGGTCTAAAATGATTTAGTGTGGAACTCCATGTAGACGTACAATATCACAGATGTACAATAGTCCCAGCACATCAACACTTATTGTATCCTTGATTAAAAAGAAGTGAGCGACCTTTGTGAGCTTGTCAATGAAAATCCATACTACATCAATCCCTCGAGGAGACCTCATTAACCTTATCATGAAGTCTATCACGAAATCATTCCACTTCCACTCATGAATGGGTAATAGCTAAAAAATCTCTGCTGGTCACTGATGCTCCATCTTCACTTTCTGAAAAGTGGAACACCTCGAGACGAACCCAACAACATCCCTCTTCACACATGGCCTCCAATACTGATGGTGTAGATCATGATACATCTGGGTAACACCCGGATAAACAACCCAAACTGATGAATCGAAATCCCGCATCAGCTCCTCGTATATATCTGCTGGCACCCAAACATGTCCCTAGAAACACAAGACCTCATCTTTTCCTATGGTCCACCCATGAATAGTGTCCTCTTCAGAAACGATTATTTGTAGTACATGGCCATCAGAATTAGATAGCATCCTCATTCTTACTCGATCAAGAAGGGTAGAGGTAATAGCTACAGAAGATAGGAATGTCTGCCCCGATCTGTTGTGCACCTCCCGATGCATCTCCAAGAATAGAGAAATAAGATTCCACTCACTATTGGCCTCCCGAAATTCCTGTATCTGAGTCCTCATGCTCAACACAATAGTCACTGTGTTTCCTTTCCCATGCGTATAGGCAATCTCATTGTCAATGGACTGTAGGAACAGAACCCACATTCAGTGTCTCAAATTTAGTTCACATTGAGTGAATATGTGCTTGAGACTCTTGTGGTTGGTAAAACCCACAAAGAGAACTCCTAGAAGATAATGTCTACAACATTGTAAGGCATGAACAATAGCTACTAACTCCAGATCCTGCATTGGGTAATTCTTCTCATGTGGCCTCAACATTCAAGACCCATATGCAATGACTCCATCACCCTACATAAGCATAGCTCCCAGCCTCATACCTGATACATCACAGTAAATGGTATAGCTCTTGCCTAGCTATGGAAAGACTAGTATTGGTGATAAAGTCACCTCCATTTCAGCTCCTGAACGGATGACTCACAAGAATCTAACCACAGGAACTTCACATCCTTCTTAGTCAGACCCGTATGTTGTGCTACTAAGCTTGAAAAGTCTTGAATGAAACATCTATAGTATCCATCCAGTCCGATAAAACTCCACACATCAAATACGTTCTTCAGATAATCCTAGGAAACTACATCCCTCACTTTCTATGGGTCTATACATACTCCTGTCTCTGAGATAACATGACCCAGGAAATAAATCTGGTCCATCCAAAAGTGGCATTTTGAGAGCATAACATATAACTGATACTCTCTCAGTGTACTAATAATGATCTCAAGATTGGTAGCAAGTCTGTGTCGGGTTTTAGAGTACACCAAGATATCATCCACAAAGACCACCACAAATAAGTTTATGTATGGATGGAACACTCAGTTCAACATTGCCAGGAAAACTACATGCGCGTTTGTGAGACGAAACGAAATAACCAAGTACCCATATAGAACACACCTGATCAGGAAGGCTGTGAGAGTTATATCATATGGTATAACATGCATCTGATGATAACCAGACCTCACTTAAATCTCCGAGAACACCCGGTATACTCAAAGCTGATCAAAGAGATCATCAATACTGGGTAAGGGATATCTGTTCTTGACAGTAAAATGATTCAACATCTGATAATACATACAAAGCCTAAGGGTGTTGTATGCCTTCATCACAAATAGGACAGGAAAACCCCAAGGAGAAGTATTGGGTTGGATGAAACCCTTTGCCTGCTACTCCTCCAACTGCTTCTTGAGCTCCTACAACTCTATTGTAGCCATCCTATAAGGAGAAATGGACACCTGTTCCACTCTTGGCACAAGATCAATCAAAAATTCCACCTCAAGCTTCAGAGGAAAACCTAAAACGTCCTCTAGAAGGACATATTTGAAACTATCCACCATTGGGGGAAAGTCCATATGTGAAGTCCCCTAGTCATCCATATATAGACTAGCAATCTGTGCTATAACTCCTCCTAACTCATGATGCTCTGAACCCGCTCTACTCTCTTGGACATCCCACTCACCCTTAGAAAGAAAATATCCAACCTCTGGTGATATGAAACTCAGCATACGGTGATAGCAGTCAACGACTTCCTAGAAGGGAACTATCCAGTCCATTATGAGAATGACATCACAACCTGTCATCTCTAGGACATAGACATACCATAAGAAGTGACACCCACCAACCTCTAGAGGGAACTCATTGTACTGATGTAGAGTAGGATTTCTAGTAACCAACGGAGTGTCTAGTTTCAAAATATCAGTAGAAGAAAATATGCAGAGCCCAAGGCTCTCGACAATAGTAATAGATATAAAGCTAGGGGATTCCCCTGTATAGAAATGAGACGAAGATAAAACTGAGGCAACTAGGATGGTACCTCAAATTGTAGAAGGTCCGGAATCCTGCTCCTGCTGGGTCTCCTCTACTAAAAAAGTCCGGCCATCTCCCTGGCCCTATGAGACTGCCTAATTTCTTTGAGATGATCCACCATGCTGTAGTTGGTAGCTTGGTGACTGACCACTATGTCCATGACTTCTTCCTCGGCCCGAAAAACCGGATGAACTCCAGTTCCCAGACTTGTGAGAAACTGGTGGATCTTCTCATGTATGAGTAGTCATAGAAGAAACCTTGTCACCAGCTACAAGTGAGAATACCTAACATAAGTGCTAAAAGTGACCCATCATGCCACAAGATCAGCACTCCACTGGGTCTCTCTAGAACTGTGGCTTGGTGTGACGGCTCCTTCTACACTGGTAGCACACCACCTGACTACCAGAATATGTCACTTGCCTCCTCGGATCACTGCGCGAAGACACCCTTCAGTGCTTCCTACTGTCAATTGGAGGGGTTATAACTCTAGATGTCGAGCTGCCCTGGCTCACAACTCCGGAACCCCTCAGATTTCACCCAGTGATCAACACCTAGTTGACGATGTATGTGATGGATGTCTACCTGAAGATATTCACTTTGGAATGAATTTCCTATATGAGGCCACCCTTGAACTTCCTTTCAAGGAATAAACCATCTCCCACTAGGAAGGGTGTAAATCACTGAAGCCTGGTGAAGTGAGAGGAATACTCCATAACAGAAAGAATACCCTGCTCTAAACTCATGAACTCCTAGGCTCGATCGGCCCTCAAGGTCTCCTGATAGAAGTAGTCATGGAAGATGCACTGGAACTTCTCCCAAGCCATAAAATGCTGATGAACCACCTGTGATATCACATCCCACCAACTCTTGGAAGAGTGCAAAAGAATGTTAGTGGAAATCATCACCCTCCTCCTTGGAGGCATCTCCAGATTCTCAAAGACCGTCAGCATGTATTCTAGCCCTGACTCTATAGCCTGAGGTCCTCCTTCCCCTGAGATGGTGGGAGGATGCTGCTACTGGAAAACCTGCGTAAAGTATTCCGTAGACCAGGATGGAGGTGGTGCTCCTTGGAAGGTCTGCATCATCCTCATGAAGCCCTCCCTGAACTGTGCATCAACACAAGCAACAGGTGTAACGGCTGGTGCCAGGATTGGCAGAACATGAGGATCTACCGAGAGTCCCTAATCAGCAATGTTCGGTGCCTGATCCCTACCAGGAAACTAGCGTACAACCGAAGGACATCTCAGTGGCATGAATCTGCAAGGTCAAACACACAACATAGATCAGAATTATAAAATATTAAAAACTAGATGTTTAAGAAGGGAACATGTGAAAGAAAGCACTCATTTTTTACAAAATATCACAACACTACGTGTACAATTACTACACGACGTGTTCCCTTGATTCATTTATATGGGCGTGTACTCCTACCACTACTGGTCGTGTAACACCCAACCCACATGGCGTGTCATCCTAACACACGGCGTGTACTTAAATCCTCTTTCCCTACTCTATTTCTTCTACACGACTAAGCCACAATGCTCCCCCAAGACAACACTACATGGAGGGTTCTCGGTAGACATGACTTGTAAGTGTAAAGCTTCACCTGGCCCCTGTTGTTCGCGACACAGCCTGACAAACGGCTCACACTACACAACGTTTTCAATGTGGACACAAAATGTATGTGAAATGATACCACCGACCCATGTTATTAGTGAAACAAAAAGGTACATGGGTCAGACTACACGAAATTTTCAAGCCTGACACGATGTTTATAAGAAGAGACTCCACCGACACGTGTTGTTAGCTACACGGATGGGTACCTAGGATTACACTACACGACATGTTCAACTTGTACAAAACATGTTCCTGCTAGCCTTTCACCATCCACTGTCTCATCCCACATGGTCGGTGACACGGTTAAAGACTACACAACGTGTACATAATGTACATGGTGCGTACTTATGAATAACATTTTCTACCAAAACAAAAGAACACATGGCGTGTAGTCAAAACTACAAGGTGTGTATTCTGGGGTTTTTTCAGACAATAAGCCTTAGAAACTACTCTGGTGACTATAAAACACTGAAATGAACACTGTAGGTTCCAAATTTGGATCCGTGAGGTCCCATACTCCTCGCGAATCAATGTTTGGCATCTTATACTTGTCACAACAATGTAAACAAGTCAATGATCCCCCAAATTCCAGTTTGTGAGGGCCCATAACACCTCAAGAACCAAAATTTGGTGTTTATTCAAACAAAACCTTACACAATAAATGCTATTACACAAAGAAGATATTTTTTCATGGCATATATTACAAAAACATGCATATAATACACAACATCTATCAGAACTACATGAAATTGATAATGCACCCTAGACGGCATGGCAATAATGCATGACATGTTATTTCTAACAAGTGTCTATATTATGCATGAGATGGAATAACTTTGTATCATCAGGTTGCGACATAAATAAAACCTCAATAACATCAATGATAACAACACAAAACATGTGAATCACCCAATGGTGAAATCAAATCAACTGTAAAATTTCAAGACCAGAAGAAAATTGCAATTAACAAGGTAGATAGGATTTTCCCTGTACACGGGTTAGCTACCACCAGGTACAACTTATTACCATGTACCAATTCCTTCCTATCCCAAGGCAAAGGCTCCAAATAGTAATTCAAGAGGAAACGAATCCCTATGATACCACATATTAATGTCCTGGTTCGGGAAGCCACCCAGAGGTGCCCCATACCCTATTGGTCACTTAGCCTCAAGCACTTTTCCCTGAATTCCAGAGGCTACCGACTAACAGTGTGGGCCTTGGGTGTGATAGTGGGGAAACTATGCCCTCATTGTGAGAGTATCAGAAAGGAAGATAAACAAATATACAGTAGCGAAAGTAGTAATATCCATAATTAGTAAACAGTGGAAGTCTGAAACGATAAAAAACTAGAGCACATATATATAAAGTGATGCATGATACATATATGTCTAGGAAAACAGCCAAAAAATTCACAATGCTGGAATACAACAGTGCTAAACCAAAGTGCAAGAGAAAGAAGATAAACTCCTCAAAATCTCATGCCATTGCTTGGTCCCAGGCTCTCCAGCTCCAGAGAAAGTCATGTACCTAATGTTGAAAGGCACTTTAACTTTTCTATACTAGAAACAATATAATATGTTTGGGCCCAAAAGCATGGCCAGACTGGGTGTGAGACGAATCCTAGTAGGTAACTACCAAAATATCTGTGCCTAACAGTCATTTAATATATGGAAGGTAATGTACAAAAAGCAGTAAACATGAATGTGCATAGCAGTAAACAATCCACATTCCAAATATTAAGCAACAACAGATTAAAGTGGATAAACACAAACTATTAATCCTATAGAATGTACATAAAGCCCATCCCTTCTGGTCATACCTAACAAATACTAGTAACCCTCTAGGAATCACACACAATCTCACTCCACTGGATCATCTTAAGTATAGACTCTCTGAGGAAGCAGTCATCATGAATTCCCAATATAGTCTCGTATTGGTACTAGAGGTGCTATATGGAAGCACTTATGTCACATTCCCTCTATGTTCAGCGTTGAGGAACTACAGTCTCTCTGAGGAATCACTCAAAGTCAATTCCCCCCATGGTCTGACATCGTAAATTATAAGCCACTCTGGAGAAGCCCTTACGTCCATTCTCCATATGATCTATTACACTAGGTTCTCACGACCCTGTGTAAATAATCAATTATAGCATTGCGTAATGGAAAAAGTATACCAGAATAAATACATGTATAGCATTCTAAAACACAAAAACATATCAGAGCAATAGTCACACTATCCTACATACTAGGAATGGGAAAGTAAAAAGTAGCCTATAGGAAAACTAGAGCCAAATGTCAATATAGGAAAAGCATGCATGGGGAATACATCTAAAGCATAGAATATTACCCTACTCAAAATCAATAACCTCTACTCAGGAATACATGAAATGTAGGAAAACAATAGGGCTAAAATGGTAAACGCGCAATACCCTGTTCATGGGTATTGGGGAAATTTTTACATAAACCTCAAAGACATTCTACAGAAAGGCACGAACCACCTACCTTAGCATTAGGAGATCAATATACCTTAAAGCTAAATGCTTGAATCTATTTATAACTCCGTAGATCTAAGAAGAAATCTAAAACATTAATCCCACAATAAATTGGAAAAGAAAATTAATTATGAAACAAGGTTCCAGTAGAAGAGAGAACTCACCGATGAAATTCCCACACAATATACAGGGCTCGAATCGGAGGATGGGTGGAGGCTTGGGGGATCGTTGATGATCTATTGCTGATCAGCACTCTCAGAAGAACAAAACCAAGAGGAGGTGTGTTTTGTCCATCAGAAGTGACCCCAGTGCATTTAATGAACAAACAAACAAAATACACATCTTGTACTTTTGGAGTACATGGAGCGTACTTACTATTTCCTTACTCCGCTATAGGCATCCTCCATGTCACCCCACAAAACCATGTGTGTGGCCATGACACGACCATCACTGTAATGCCCCAACCCCAGTTACCCAGAGTCGGTGAATTATTTTAATACATTGGCATGATTACAAGGAATGAAGTCCCAAAGGATCGATCAGTTTAGAAGTCTTGGAAACAAGATTACATACATGAATGTTACATTGCACTTTAAGAAATTAAAAACCACATAAAGAATCTTCATAAATGCCCTTATTCCATTGTCTTAACCCTGCATATCAATCACAATAAACTTCTTGGAATCCTGGGAAAAACAAAACATAGAATGGGGTGAGCTCAAACTCTCAGTAAGGGTAAGCAATACAGCGGAAACATTAATAAATAAGAATAAGCATTTAATGAAATGTATAACTAAAACAAAATCCTTTTAAACTTGAACTTCAACATAATATGGAAAAAATAAAATGAATTAATTCCATTTACTTATTCATATGGATATTCTACTAGTCTAATAATCACATGCAATATCAATAACCACTTCTATAATGATGGAATGCATAATTTCAGACTATCATAACCACATAGCCAAGGCCTCGTTCCAAGACTAAAAATAAGATTTTTTCAAGGCCTTGTTCCAAGAAACTATTTTGTCTCCTGAGACCTACCAATGCAATTTTTTTAGAAGATACTTATGTTTAAAATTTCTCAAATATACTCCAGTGTTTTTCTGAAAACATTATGCAAGCTTCTGAAAACAAAATAACTAATTCTAATACTGCTCGACTAATTACAGGCCATGATTGGTCCACACCCAATCCCTTCCTATTTACCACACTCGAGAGTTAGGTTTTCTGAAAACATTTTTAAGCTTGCTTTAAATACATATACATTTTCCCTGGTTTTTCATATATTTGAGAGAAATATATCTTTTTTTAAATAATTTAAAAATCACATAATTATAAAAGACAACCTCTATTTTGAAAATATCCTTATAAGCGTGTAAGGGTAGCTTCAAAGGTGTAATAATGGTGGAGAATAACCACACCTTCCATATCATATAAAAAAAATTCTTACCTTAGTTTTTTCGAAAAGGTCAAAAAGTAACTTATTTGGAAAATGATGGAACAATTCCTTTAAAAAATGTATAGGGTCAAATAAGGATATAAATGACTTAAAACCATTGTCTATTAAATAGTAAAAATGTTTTGAAAGGCATTGTTAGGAAACATGTATGTGGATGATAAAAATTTCCTAGTAGATAATTACGTATAAACAACCTCGGATAATGAAGAGATTGTAAAATAAACCCTTACCAATTTAGTAACATACGAAACATACACCCCATGAAAGAGGTATCACACAATGAATATGTAAATACACATAAATTAAAGTCTATTACACAAAGAATAAAATTATGTGAAGTACATACACCACACAAAAGTTAATAGTGGCAATATGGCATGAATCTCACAGGAATAAGGAGTGAGATGAAAATCCCTTACCTTGCAATTTCCTTTAGTTGAGGCTATGTTTAACCTCATGTAAGAAGATCGTAGTATGTTAGTAAATTATACGAGTACCATATTAATATATATGATATCATACATTATTCATTTATGAATTTATACTACCCATTTAATAATAATTTCCATGTTAAATTATCATTTTGGGTAATAATCGCTTTCTTTATCATACGTGTTTTAACGTGTTACTCTTGATTGTATCACTTAGATAATGATTTAAGTACTTCCATAATATAAGACAATATAAATATGTCATATATATTTAGAATATAAATATGTATAATAGAAATATTTATGAAATGGAAAACATAGTTTATGGAGATGGTAGTCCGTACGTACGCATAAACACTGTTTCTGTTTTCTTATAGTATTGAACGAAAGTAAGTGAATAAGATATATGTAAGTATATAAATACTTATATATATAAATATATATCTATAGTATAATTATTATGACATATATTACATACTTATTAGTAATATATATTTGTATAATTGTCAATGAATGGTGAACTTGGAAATGAATCTCATCACGTCATGGAGACGGTAATCCGTACATATGCACGAGCGAAAATATCATTATTTTGATATTAAAATAATACATAATTGGATGGTATATCATATATAAATAATCATTATCATGTTATATTTATTATTTACATGAATTATACATCATTATTATAACCATCTAAATAATAATATATTGAATAGCAATTACACGACAACGTGGAGACGGTAGGTCGTACGTACGCACGTATGGTGACATGTCATTCAAGGGATGGATAGAATATTTGATTTGTTTTTTATATATTTATAATAAAATCACATTATATAGAAGATACAAGAGTTATTATTTTAGAATGGAAAAAACAAGGAAAGAGGAAGTTGAAGAAGATAGGAACTTTAAAGAGGGTGGTGAAGACGTAACCTCTTCTTCGGGTTCTTCCTTTTGATTTGATCAAAAGGGCTCATTATATTGGCTTTATGATCAAACTAAGGCCTCTAGGATGAATTGAGGGTAGTTAATAGAGTCTTTCGGCAGGTTTTGGCCGAACCAAAAGGCTTTTATGGTGTGGATAATTGGTTAGAAGTTGGGTCATTTTATAATGGGTAGGAGGGGCTCTTTAGAAAAAACATAAAGTATTAATTTATAATAAATTAATATTTGGTTTATAATGGATCCAAAGTGGATTATTAAAATTATAATGTGGCTATGGGTATAAATACTTTCAACAAAATGATTTTAGACAGGTTTGGGTCATTATATTAACCTTATCTTTTAGTTTTAACTCTTGGTTAATTAGTTTAACACTTACCGTGTCACATTGTATTTTTATAATATATAGTTAATAAAATTACTATATACATCAAAGGACCCCCCAAATGGTCCATTAATAATACACCAATAATGATATAAGTCCTTTGGAAGAATCTTATGTTTTTAGGAATAGAATATAAATTAATAATATAATATTTATTTTAAAAACTCATTTATGTCAATTTTGACACTACTCAATAATTTTTTTTAATGACATAAAAACAATATTAATTCGAAACTAATTAATTTAAGCAATAATAAAATTTAATTTTAACCAATAAAATTCGTTTATGTTATCAAAAAATTCAATTTATATTTATTTTAACATTTATAATACCAATTATTTGATTGTTTCATTAATAAGTAAAATACTGCATCTTTATTGGTTAATATATATTATTACTTTTTCAATGAATGAAAATTATAAATAAAATATAATTATGTAGGAAATCTTATTATCTTTGTAATTAATATTTATTTTTGAAATTCCAACATATATAACCCTATGTAAAAATCATTTTTCTAAAAGATATATGGTTATGTCATTTTTGTATTTATTTTAACTTAATATAAAGTGTAATTATCACTTACAAGTGGATCCATGGGGTCCCAAAATCAACAAAAGATTCCCATGGTCGGACATGTGTCCAAAAATAAGGTTAGGACACGTTTTAGGGTAATATATTATTATTATTATTATAATGTTATGCTTTACCCTTATTTACTGAATTTACCCTTTAACCATGGTAAATACAATATTTACCGAAGTAATTATTCAAAATGTCTAAAAATACTAGTTACTATTTAAAAAATTTGTACATCCTAATTTCAAATATGGAATCCATTTTTCCAAATTCAAAACACAAATGTGGTAGAAATTAATTTAAAATTAATTCCCGCTGTCAAAACAAAAGAGTGTTTTAGGATATATTAAATATCAAAAGATTGACACTTGTTTATATCCGGTTTAATTGTGAAACTATGTCCAATGAAAAAAATTGTATTAAATGGTAAAAATATATTCTAAGTATACTTTAAAACCACTAAAATTCATAATTTATCTCTATTAATTATTTTGATTAAAAAAGTTGTTTTTAATTAAAATTTAGTAATTTTCACTATTTATCAAAATATAAAAGTTATCCGAAAGGTACCAGAATTTCTCCCTAAGATTAATTCAATATTCTGAATCAAAAAAATAAGTCCAATTTGAGAGAAAAAATTTATAAAATTTCAAAAAGTTGGTATTACTATTCATAACAGCTACTTTGATTGGTTGTGGTGTGTGTTAGAACTCGAAGTTGCGTACAACACACGCTACTGTATTATTCAAAGAGAAGCATACCGTGGAAGCTTGGGGTTTTACATTGTAAATTTTTGATATCCCAATTCGAACGAATAAATTTATTTTGTCAAATTGAAAATATAAAAGTTTAAACTATTGGATTTAAAAAGGGTTCACTATTAACAGTTGGTAAAAGTGCATTTTTTGAAAAATACTTCTTTTATCGGAAAAAATGAATTTGTTCTTAAATTATGTCTATGAAACTCATAATATAGATTCTAAAATTATAAGGATTATATAATGTTCAAAATTTTGTTAATACTTTTCATAACCACTATTTAACGGGTTGTTTGGTAAGTCATGGTGCGCTTGAACTCGGTGTTGCGTGTAGGGAAAGTTATTGAATAATTTTGAAAAAGTAACACACTATGAAATCTTGGGGTGTTATATTCACCCCTCCTTCAATAAATTTCATCCTCGCAATTTGAAATTTTTCTTCGGAAATAAAATGTTGAAAATAGAAAATATCTTTGTGGAAAAACCCACATCGGAAATTGGGTTAATAAAATTTGGTCTTAATAAGAGTAAAAGATAAATGAAAGGGTCACCACCAAATTATGATCTCTATTAGGAGAACATTGGTGGAAATTAGAGACATTTAATTGGAGGAAAAACATAAATATTTATAGGTAGTGATTGTTGTCATCAATCACAGATAATTGTAAAATTGTGGTCCTTAAATTCATCAATCTATGATGATTTGAAATACCATCGGTTCAACAAAACATAGGGTATAAGGATAACAAATTTTTGGTTTTGGGATCCCTTAAATTAAGTATACGAATTAATTTCTTCATAGAATAAGAGAAGATGAAAAATATATTCTTGACAAGTAGAGTTCCATCCTTTAGTTAATTTCTACCACAAACTCATCTTTCACTCTAAAAGTGAATAGAACGTAAAAAATATATTCTACTTATCCTATTCGTATAGGGTCCCAAAAAATGAATTTATAATTCATCTCCCAGATCTTTTAAAAAAAACTACATTATTTAATCCAGGACATCACATGGGCTAGTGGTGGGTGATGCACCCTTGTCTCCCTTCGGTTGTGGGTCCACGTCTCGCGGCCTTGCCGGACGCGACAGGTTGCCGCTCAACCTCCGGGTTGTCCTTTTATGGAAATCCAAAAATGATCCAAAATAGATCAATCCAAAATACTTCAGTCGAAAATTTATAAGGAAGGTAAACACAATGAAGATCCTTTTTACCATGTAATAACATGTGAACACCTTCATCATGTATTCTTTTAAAACAGTGAAATATCCTAAATTACCATAAAACCATATTGATTACATTCAATATCTCTTATTCCTTAAATAATAATGGATATACTCCTTCAATCCAAAAATGTTGTAAACCCCAATGATGATGTAATATACAAATCATTAATCAGTTTCAAGGTAGTCAAGAATATCCAATATAATTTATCCAAATCAATCATTTATTTTTCTAAAATCACTACCTCAGTATCAGAACCATATTATGGTTTATATTTCTTTCAACCATATATTTTCCAAAAATTTAACCTACTATAGAGTCACTTTTCTTTCTTCCACACAATCTCAAGTCCTTAATTAAATATTACTGCAATACAATCCTTATATACTACGTAATTAGTAAATAAGTAAATTGTTGATAAAACACTCAAATGACATAATCAACATAAGAACTCTAATCATTCCTCTTCATCTGTGGTAGTATCATAACTTGATTATTATCCAATAGCATCATTTGCAGCATAGTCTGATGACTAGGACATAGGTTTGTGTATTGTCCAAACTCCATGCAAACGAAGCATTGTACATTTGAAACCATTTTCTTCCCCTTGCAGTCACGTACATGGTGTCCTTTTTCTCCACACTTATAACAAATTCCCATTTCTTTCAGGAAAGTTCCATGGCGTTTCTTCCCATAGTTATCACATATGGGAAAATTGTTCTTTTCCCTCTTCCCTTTATCCATCTTTCTCTCTTCTGTCATTTTCTTCTCTTGCTTCCCTTCAAAGCCATAAGACTCGGTAAACTCTTTACTTATCTTATCAACACATGATACTATTTTTTCATATTATGATAATATGTGGGAGACTATTTCCCTTCTAAATGATGGATTAATACCATGAAAGATGCGATCCTTCTTATTCTTTGGATCATACGTATTACTGGAGTTCACATTCCTTCTATTGGGCTCTATTTCTATACAATAGCATAAACTAGGTCAATTTATGAATTGCAATGAATAATTCCATATTTGTAAAATACCAAAGGTAAGGTGAATAGTTTATGGATATAATCTATAATCATAAAAATGGTTTCTCTGAGTAAGTATATACTCATGAGCCCTTAATAATGGTTTATAATGAAAATTAGAATTATCCTAATCATATCCCCTGGGAGTGTCGTAACCAAGAGTGCAGCAACGCCCGTTGTCATGTAACAATTCCCGTTCGAGTCTAGCTCAAAGCGGTGTTTTCAGATTTTACCCCTACGTACATATGTGGCAGAGCCGCCTCTACTTGCTTGTATCCAGACAAGGATGTATTGCTCAGAATACTCACAAAATCTCTACAATACTAAAATTCTAGGAAGTTCTTCTATAATAATCTTTAAAGTCTATCTTAGGGATATGTGTTCTAATTAGAGTTTATCTAAATCTAGGTTGCAAGGTTATTGCTAAAATTCCTCTGATACCAACTGTAACGCTTCTACTCCAGTTACCCAGAGTTGATGCATTATTTTAATACATTGGAACGATTATAAGGAATGAAGTCCCGAAGGACCGATCAGTTTAGAATTCATGGAAAATAGATTACATACATGAATGTTACATTGCACTTTAAGACACACAAAACAACATAAATAATCTTTATGAATGCTATTATTCCCTTGGATTAACCCTATAAATCAATCACAATACACTTCTTAGAATCCTGAGAAAAATAAAACATAGAAAGGGGTGAGCTCAAATGCTCAGTAAGGGTAAGCAATACATCGGAAACTTTCATAAATAATAATAAACATTTAAGGAAATGTGTAACTAAAACAAAAGCATTTTAAATTTGAAATTCAACATAATATGGAAAAAATAAAATGAATTATTTCCATTTACTTATTCACATGGATATTCTACTAGTCGAATAATCACATGCAATATCAATAACCACTTTCATAATGATGGAATGCATAATACCAGACTATCAGAACCACATAGCCATGGCATCATGCCAAGACTACAAATAAGATTTTGTCAAGGCCTTATGCCAAGACACTAGTTTGTCTCATGAGACCTACCGATGCAATTTTTTTAGAAGATACTTACGTTTAAATTTTTTCAAATATACTCTAGTGTTTTTCAGAAAATATTATTCCAGCTTCTAAAAACAAAATAACTAATTCTGAGACTGCTCGACTAATTACAGGACATGATGGGTCCACGCCCAATCCCTTCCTATCTACCACACTCGAGAGTCAGGTTTTCTGAAAAGATTTTTATTCTTGCTTTAAATACGTATACATTTGCACTAGGGTTTTCATATATTTGAGAGAAATATCTCTTTTTTGAAATAATTTAAAAATCACATAATTATAAAAGAAAACATTTATTTTGAAAATATCCTTATAAGCATGTAAGGGAAGCTTAAAAGGTTTAATAATAGCGGAGAATAACTACACCTGCCGTATAATTTAGAAAAACATTCTTACCTTAGTTTTGTCGAAAAGGTCAAAAAGTAACTTGTTTGGAAAATGACGAAAAGATTCATTTAAAAAATGTATAAGGTCAAATAAGGATATAAATGACTTTAACCCATTTTATATTAAATAGTAAAAATGTTTTGAAAGACATTTTTAAGAAACATGAATTTGGATCATAAAGAAGTACCAGTAGATAATTACATATAAACAACCTCATATAACGAAGAGATTGTGAAATAAACCCTTACCAATTTGGTAACTTTCGAAAAATACACCCCATGAAAGAGGTATCATACAATGAATATGTAAATACACATTAATTAATGTGTATTACACAAATAATACAATTATGGGAAGTATATACACCACAAAAAGGTAATAGTGGCAATATGGCATGAATCTCACGGGAATAAGGAGTGAGATGAAAACCCCTTACCTTGCACCTTCCTTTAGTCAAGGATATGTTTAACCTCCTGTACGAAGATTGTAGTATGTTATTAAATTATACCAGAACCATATTAATATTTATGATATCATACATGATTCATTTATGACTTTATACAACCCATTTAATAATAATTTCAATGTTAAATTAACATTTCAGGTAATAATCACTTTCTTTATTGTACGTGTTTTAACATGTTACTCTTGATTGTATCACTAAGATCATGATTTAAATACTTCCAGAATATAAAAGATGATAAATATATCAAATATATTTAGAATATAAATATGTATAATATACATATCTATGAAATGGAAAACACCGTTTATGGAGACAGTAGTCAGTACGTACGCATAAACGTTGTTTCTGTTTTCATATAGTATTGAATGGAAGTAAGTGAATAAGATATATGTAAGTACATAAATACATATATATATATATATAAATATATATATCTCTATTATCATGATTATTTCATATATTACATACTTATTAGTAATATATATTTTTATAATCATCGATGAATGGTGAACTTGGAAATGAATCTCATCGCGTCGTGGAGACGGTAATCCGTACGTACGTACGAGCGAAAATATCATTCTTTTGATATTAAAATAATACATAATTGGATGGTAAATTATATATAAAGAATAATTATCATGTCATAATTATTATTTATATGAATTAAGAATCATTATTATAACCATCTAAATAATAATATATTGAATAACAATTACACCACAACATGAAGACGGTAGGTTGTACGTACGCACGTATGGTGACATGTCATTCAAGGGATGAATAGAATAGTGAATTTGTTTGTTCCATAATTATAATAACATCACAGTATATAGAATATACTAGATTTATTATTTTATAATGGAAATAACAAGGAAAGAAGAATTTGAAGAAGAAAGGAACCTTAAAGAGGGTGGTGAAGATGTTACCTCTTCTTCGGGTTCTTCCTTTTTATTTGATCAAAAGGGCTCTTTAGATTGGATATATGATCAAAATAAGGCCTCTAGAATAAAGTGAGGGAAGTTTAGAGAGTATTTGGCCAGGTTTTGTCTGTACCAAAAGGCTTTTAAGGTGTGAATAATTGGTTAGAAGTTGGGTCCTTTTATAAGGGGGGGGGGGGGGGGCTCTTTAGGAAAAAATTAAAGTAATAAATTATAATAAATTAATATTCGGTTTCTAATGGATCCAAAGTGTATTATTCAAATTATAATGTTGGTATGGGTCTAAATCCTTTCAAAAAATAGATTTTAGACCGGTTTGGGTCATTATATTAACCTTATCCTTTAGTTTTAACTCTTGGTTTATTAGTTTAACACTTACCATGTCACATTGTATTTTTATAATATATTGATAATAAACATACTATATATATCCAAGAGACCCCCAAGTGGTCCATTAATGATAAAAAATAATGATATATGTCCTTTTTGCAAACCATATGTTTTTAGGAATAGAATATAAATTAATAATATAATATTTGTATTAAAAACTCATTTATGTCAATTTTAACACTACTCAATAATTTATTTCTTTTAAAGTGATAAAAACATTATTAATTCAAAAAAAATTAATTTAAGAAATAATAACACGTAATATTAACCAATAAAATTCGTTTATGTCATCAAAAATTTCAAATTATACTTATTTTAACATTTATATTACCAATTATTTGATTGTTTCATTAATATGGAAAATAATGCATCTTTAATGTGTCATGTATATTTTTACTTTTTCAATGTCTAAAATTTATAAATAAAATATAATTATGTAGGAAATCTATTTATATTTCAAATGAATATTTATAGTCGAAAATACATCATATATAACCCTATGTAAAAATCAGTTTTCTAAAAGATATATGCTTATGTCATTTTTTTATTTATTTCAACTTAATTAATATAAAGTGTCATTATCACTTACATGTGGAACCATGGGGTCCCAAAATTGGCCCAAAGATGCCCATGGTCGGTCATGTATCCACCAATATGGTTAGGACACGTTTTAGGATAATTTATTATTATTATAATATTATTGTTTGCCCTTATTTACTGGATTTACCTTTTAACCATTGTAAATAAAATATTTACCGAAATAATTATTCAAATTGTCAAATAATAAAAGTAACCTATTTACACAATTTGGACATTCTGATTCCAAATATTTAATCCATTTTTTCCAAATTCAAAACACATAAGTGTCAGAAATTAAATTAAAATTAATTCCTATTGTCAAAACAAAAAGCGTGTTTTTAAGATATAATAACTATCAAAAGATTGACACTTGTTTATGTCCAGTTTAATTGTGAAACTAAGTCCAATGACCAACATTGTATTAAATGGTAAAAATATATTCTAATTATACTTTAAAACCACCCAAATTCATAATTTATCACTATTAATTATTTTGATTAAAAAAGTTGTTTTTAATTAAAATTTAGTAATTTTCACTATTCATCAAAATATAAAAGTTATCCGGAATGTACCAAAATTTCACCGTAGTCTAAATTTGATATTCCGAATCAAAAAATGAAGTCCATTTTGAGAGATAAAATTTATAAAATTTCAAAAATAAGGTATTACTATTCATAACTGCTACTTTGATTGGTTGTGGTGTGTGTTAGAACACGAAGTTGCGTACAACAAACGATACTGTATTATTCAAATAAAAGCATACCGTGGAAGAATGGGGTTTTAAATTGTAAATTTTTTATGTCCCCATTCTAAAGAATCAATTTATTTAGTCAAATTGAATATACAAAATCTAACTAATGGATTTAAAAAGTTTTCACTATTAAAAGTTGGTAAAAATGCATTTTTTGAAAAATACTTATTTTATCTGAAAAAATGAATTTGTTCTTACATTATGTCTAAGAAACTCAGAATATGGATTTTTAAAATTATAAGGATTATATAAAGTTCAAAATTTAGTTAATACTATTCATAACCTCTTTTTTATGGCTTGTTTGGTAAGTCATGCTCTGCTTGAACTCGGTGTTGCGTGTAGTGCAAGTTATTGAATTATTTTGAAGAAGTAACACACTATGAAATATTGGGGTGTTACAATCACATGGTCTCCTGCAACAATGAAGTACATGGCGTGTACTCATAAAGTAAATGAACTAAACTTCAAAATTTTATCGAAACTCCTCTTTTCTCAAAAACTCTAGAAAAAGGAAAAATATACCTGAAATGAAAATCCGGGTTCATACATCATGGGTTGTATATCCAGAAATTGATAGGGGTCATCCCTCTACATATATGGAAACTGCAGATGAACATACATAAAACACATAGATGAGGGGCCTTGAGGGAGGTGATACAAAGAATACTTGTTGGAGATTCCAATGGACAATCCCAAGGAAGGGGGGATGGAGGCTACAAATTGTGGTGGAGAGCAGGATGAAGCCTGTAGAGGACCATGATTGAACTTCAACAGAAAAGAAAGTTCTTCCTCAAGATTCATGAAATCCATGCGTGAAATGTTATAGGTTTTTTGAAAATAAGGCAACATGTGATTCATGTTCATGCCGTTCATTTTTTTCGGATACAAAATTTATATTTTAAAAACCCTATTAGACTATCATAATCCTAATTAGAAACTATAGAATTAATGGTGGAATGTTTAATGTTCCTTGAGAGAGGAATTAGTATGCTCCACCATATGAAAAATATTTGTATCTTAGTGATTGATTAGATTGGTATTGGATATGAGGTTTTATCTTATTGATCATGAATGTTCTTGGATATATCCCATATATATTTTTCTATTTGTTTAATCTTGGATAGATCAATCTATTGGAATTAGATTATTGTTTTATATTGTGGATTTGGATCAGTATTGAAAGGATCCTAATCTTTTGTTCATGTTAATATGATTTGTACTATCATATTGAGATTTTAACCTCTGGATCTAGGGTTTTAGGATTTTACATGATCATTATCTAAAATAGGTGGAACCTATTTACTATTTATGGGATTATTTTTCATTGTTTTGTGATTGATTTGTTTTTATGCAATTTTTATGTATTTATTATTTATAAAATAATTTTTTATAATTTATTTAATAATTTTTTTCCTAATATTCAAAATAGTTGTGAAATTTTGTTTTTTAGAATGACCAAATTTCTTTGTTTTAAGGTTATTTAATGAAGAACATTTATAATGTCTAAAATTAGATATATTTATGAATTTTTTTAAATTGTTGATATGAGAGATCTAATTTCAAGAATTAAAAATTGTTTGGCTAAAGGAATGTGTTGTTTATGATAAATTAATAGGAAGTGTCATGTATAGATGGAAGGGATGATTATTTGAAATGTGTGGGTAGTTCCATAATTATATGTGATATTAAAAACAAATTCCATGAAATTCAAGAACCACTTTAGTTGGTGATGATCTGTAGAAGTGGTATTCTATAATCTTAGGATGAAATTTATTTCATATTCTAGTTTTTTCATAGGTTTCATTGGATTGTAATTCATGATTATTGTAACCACATTATAGGGGAACTAAGAAGGTTACCTTTTTGTGAAATAATTATTTATATCATTTTGACTTGATACTTGAATTATTTAGAAATTTGATAAATTCTTTTCATTTTTAAATTGATAATTTATTTTCCATGTCATTGGTTACATGGTTGGGAATAAGTTAACAAGTTATTACATGATATTCTTAGAGAATATTTCTTGGTATTAATACTTACACCGAACCCAAATCTCAATATACATGTAAATGTATTATTTAAAAATTTAGGTAAGGGAATGTCTTTGACATTCTATGGTGATGGATATTGGGGGTTCAATTTTTAGTGAATGTGTCAGTGTATAACTATGTCTAAAAAGAATATATGGAACATTATTATTGATTGGGGTTCTTCTAATAGGTTTTCTTATATTTTTTGAAATGAAGATGTCTTATTTTATATAGTACATAAGATGTTTTAATTTTACTTTAAATTGGAAAATTTAATTCATTATTGGTCTTTAAGTGAAATTGTATTCTTATCTCATATAGTTGGTTGTTTATTTAAATGAAAATAAATCTCATATGATTATATTTATCCACTGATAATAGTTTTCATCCTTTGTCTATTAGGGAACACGTGTGAGTTCTTATGGTGATCCCATCATGATTATTAAGGTGTGGGATCTTAGGTCAGGGTAATCATGAAAACCCTTAGATAAAATATCAATATCTCATATAAAAACCTAACCTATGCCCATTTGTATGAAACGCTATTCATAGAAATTTCCTAACAAAAAGTATTGTATAAATATATTCCAAACATAACCTTATCATCAATAAAACATATAAAAGTTCATCCCTAATTTATCAAAAAATAATAACATATTAACATTTCAAATATAGATGAAAACACATTTAATTTTAACAACTACTTTATAATAATACACATAAATGCTATGTTGTATATTTCACAAAAATGAATAAATTTAAAATTAATTATACTCAATTAATTTACTATTGTAAAATCATTTCATACGTGATTATCACATTGCATTTTCAAAAACAAAATTTCTAACAGGAAAAAATCACATTGCATCAAAATATTTTTATATTAAAAATATTCAAATTACACAACTAGATACTCAATAATACATAAATGTGTTCAACTGTGTCTCAAAAAATATTTTCATATTGAAAAATATTTATTACTGTAGTTAAAACATTGTTTAAACATAGATAATTTAAAATATTTATTTTTCAATAATTAAATATAATTTGAAAATTTATAAAATGAATCTATATATGAATGAAAGACACCATAATACATCAAATAAACATTTAAACATAAATATTACGCTGTATATATATATTCATCATTAACTTAACCAATAATTATAATATCTAATTCAATATGTATTCCACCATTTTCCACAATATCTCATCATTTAACACATAGAATTACAAATTTTCATAATTGAAATATTTTCATAAATTATTTATTATTCTTAAAAATAAATGAAAAATTATTCTAAATCACAAGATCTAATTTAATTTTACATTTACATTCACATAAATCATTAAATCATATTATCATTTAACATTTCATTTAGAATTGTATAATTAAACATCCATGAATGAAATAGGTTTCCAACCTCACAATAAATGAATAATCTATACTGTGAAAATATATTAAATTCCTGTTTAAAACCAAGAAAAAACATAAAAAACTAGAATCTTGGATAGATAATTATAATGAATTAGAAAATAAACCATAAAACCATCACATAAGAATATATACAAGGACCCGACCATAAAACATTACATAATCATTAATTAAATGAATAATTCACATTGAGGATATTTTTAGGATTATAGTTTTAGTGAATTAGTCCATAACTATTACATTACATCTAAAAAATTACAAGGTAGACACTTCAACTCAGTTTCCATTTTTTCATAAAATAAAAACTCTTAAAAAACATGTCTAGTTCCATATTTTAGATTTCATAAATATTACCTGATCCCATCCCTGAACCAATTCATCATTAAGTCATGTGGAAAACATTTCAAAAAAATAGGTTGAGCATAAAAAATATCATTATGTACTACACGAGGAAGGAAAACTATTAGTTTTTGAAAACAACAATTAAATCATGAATACCTTATCATACATAATAATATACACCTTTATGAAGTAGTAAATACACTACACTAAATAAAAGATCATTTCTAACCCATTTTTAACCAAAATATTACCATAAAACCCATAGAAAACACACATAACATATATAGGTAACTTGGGACATAAACATATTTAAATGGTATAACCATACGGTCAGCATTAACACATATCACTAAATGAAATAGCCATATGGCCGACTGCCATACCCAATGTATTAGAGGTTATAATGTAACCACTCGTCCTGGTTTATCCTGGTACACCCATCATTTGGTTTATCACATAACCACCTGTAAAATTTCCATGTCCAATAATAAATCATAAAAAATAAAAAAATCATGAGTTAAAGATAATATTTCCACATTGCAATCACAAAGTATCTTTTCAAGATATTTACGTAATCAATTCTTTATCAAAAGCATTTTCAAAACAATTTAAAACATTTAATAAAGATAGATTTGAATCAAAGTGTCCCATACCAATTTGAAACTTTTAATTGTATTAAAATTTTAAAACATTAATATCATTATAAATAAATCCTTGAAACCATTTTGAAAACATTGAAATTAATGAGAAATATTTAGAATAATAAATATTTAAAACAATATTTTTGTTAAGAAGATCTTAACCAAATGACATATTATTGAATAAAAATAATTGAGGAATAAAATTAAATAAAAACTTTATAATATCAAGATAAAAAAGGGTTTCATGATATAATATTCCAAAGGATAGTATATACCCCATATTAAAGTGAATTGGTGCATAACAACAATGAAGTCTCAATGGAATGTAAATTGAGACGGAATCCCTTATAAGGATGGTATCCTAAGATTAAGGGTAAATCAATATCATAATTATGTGTGAAAAATATAAATACACTCAATATGATTATCCATTAAGTGTAAAACAATCATAGTTCATTCACACATATTCATATCACTACATAATCAACATGTAGAAGTTTAACCAATAGAATTTAAATTGGGTTATGAAGTTCCCTTACAAAAATTTGACTGCCTAGCGACGTCACATTAAAATTCATAAAATGATTTTATGAGAGAAAAAAGGGTATCTCATCCAATGGACATAAAATTTACAAAAATAAGTATATATAATAATATATCCCAATATAATAATATGTAAATTAAAAGACATAAAAAAAGATTCCTTTCACTAAAAGAGGAGGGTGAAAGGATCCCCTACAGATTTGGTAACCTAAGAAACATACACCACTTGGATGAAGGATTATACAATGAAGATTTAATTACACATAAATTAAATTTTATTAGAAAATTAATACAACTATGGGCAGTACATTCTTTACACAAAAGGAAATAGTGACAAATATTTCATGAATCTCCCGGGAATAAAAAGTGACGATGAAAACCCCTTACCATGTTGTAATCAATCAAGTCATAAGAAAAAAAGATAATAACTTCCAAATGAATCATAGAATACCATGACTATAAATATAATCATGATGATATGTATTAAATTTTAGTAAAAAATACACCACATGCAATAAATAAGTGGCGAACAATGGAAATCTCATAGAATTAAAAGTGAGATAAGAAACCACTTACCTCATGTCCGACATGAGTTGTTTGTTCCTCGTTCTTCTTGAATAATAAACATTAGTTAATTTATACATGATTAAGAACTTTTTTTCATGTTTATTACTCCTTTTCCATCACTTATTACATTTCTATACCAATTAGTTAATTATTTTAGTTCATATTGGTTATTTGTCGATTTTCGGAACATGAGTCAAAAATAAACTTGTTATAATTAAAAATTGTCCATGTTGTCAAAATTAAATTATCTATAGAACAATATTAATGATATAGATAACATATATATCATATATATACTGAATATATATGTATTTATAATAGTACATAACATCTAGAGATAAGAAATGAAATCCACGGTTCATGGAGACGGTAAGCTGTACATACGCATGAACACAACTTTTATTTATATTTAATATTAAATGGAATGAAAATGGAATGATAAATATTTATATTATAATTAAAGTATAATATCATTTATAATTTAATTATCTCCATTTTTTATATGTTCCATGTATTTCATGAATGAGTCATATCACTTTGAGGGGGTGGTAGTCCGCACTTCCTCAAATGAAATTATCAAGTTTACCCTTTATGGAAACCATAAAGGTATGCTATAAATAGAAAATAAATTAGCATAGAGACAATATAAATATAATATATATCACATATAAATAAAATTTCATCATAATGGCCACCATGAGTGGTGGTATAATATAATTGAACAATCATTGTTATGTGAGGTAGTAATTCACCGTCCATAGAAATAGTATGTTCTTTACACATTAGACAGAGGTGTGTGTAAGAGTAGTTCGAATATATCTCATAAAAAACTCCTAGTATATTTAGGATACTTGTGTTTTTATAAAATAAAGAAATAAAAATATTTTAGGGGTTTAGGTAAGTAAAATAAATGAAATGAACTTAAGAGAAGACATTACCTTTAAATCGGGTAAATCCCTTTTGTTTGAACCAAAAGGTTTACTTGAAGTTATTTCTGCCTGATTTAAGGATTCTATGAGGATTATAGGGATGTATGGAGATTAATTGGGTAGAGGTTTTATGAGACAAGGGGCTTTATAGGTGTCAGTAATGGTTTAGAGATGATTGCTTTTTATAAGGGGGGATGATCTCTTTAGAGAAATTTGAAAATGTTATTTTATTATAATAATATCTTCAGTTTAAAATGGTCAAAAAAGAAATTAAGTAAAAGATAATATGACTCATGTAATTAATTAAATATTCCAATAAGAATTGGTTAGTTTTGGGTATTGTTTTATTTCTTATAATCTTATTAATTAAATCATCCACTAATGAGGTAAACACCGTATCATCATTGTGTCATAAATAATTTTATATATTTGATGTCTAAAAATAATAAATAAAATTCAAAGAAGTAGGAAATATTTTTATATTTCTATTTAATGTTTATAATATAAGTTATAACTTATATAATTCTTTGTAAAATTTTTTTTACCAAAAGATATTTGTTTTTGTCAATTTTTCCTTTACATTAAATTAATTAATATAAATTGTCATTATCACTTTTAACTGGCTCCATGTAGTCAAAAAATATACCCAAGGATTCCCATGGTAGGAAATGTATCATACAATAGGATTAGGACACATGTTATTTTAATTTAATTATAATATTATTTTTACCTTGAATTACCCTATTTACCTTTAACCTTGGTAAATAAAAGTCAAAAGTTTCATGTCACCAAAAATTATTTTAATCATATTGAACCGAATATTACATACTAATAACAACCATCTATATCATATTTTCTAAATTCAATTTATTGAAGTTGTAAAATTTCATTTAGATGAAAAATTCGGTTTTTAACTATTAGTTAGTGTTTTCACTATTCATCAAAAATTAATGTTTTTTAGAAAAATAAACAAAATCAGCCTAAGATATATTTGATATTTAAAATTTAAAAAATGATGCCTATTTTATAAAATAAAAAACATATATGTTTCACTAATTAATTTAAAATTTATTCCCGTTGTAAAAACAAAAAGTGTGTTTTTATGAAATAATAACTATCAAAAGAATGACACTTGTTAATATCCAATTTCAAGGTAAAATTACTTCCAATGAACAACAATAGATTAAATGGTAAAAATATGATCTAATTACACTTTAAAACCAGTTAAAAATATAATCAATCCCTATAAATAAATTATATTAAAAGGGTGTTTTGAATTAAAATATAGTATTATTCACTATTCATAAAAACTGAATTTTATCAGAAAAATACAAAATATTTACCAAAAGTAAATTTTGATGTCCAGATTCTAAATAAGAATTTTATTTAGACAAATAAACCATATAAAAGTTACCAAAACTATATTTAAAGAGGGTTCTCCATTAAAAGGCGTACAATTGACCTTTTAAAGAATATTAATGTGTTTATGCTTAAAAATATATTTATTCACATTTAAAGACTCTTACATTTAATATATAACTGTAAAAAGATTTAACAATCATGTGTAATATTATTGTAGTTAGTTATGTATATTCCCACCAATAAAACCACTATACATTAACTATAATTTAATATAATAATATTATATTATTATTTTTTATTGTAACTCAACATTGTCTGCAACACAAGATTTCAAAGAAATCTATTGGTTTTTATCATGTATGCCATCTAACATAGCATACCTTTTAATGTATAATAAATATGTTTATAAAAAATGATAATAAATATTAAAACTGGCGTATTCTTTATTTACCTTGGATTTTACATCCTTCCCCCCTTTCAGAAATTGCATCCTCATAATTTTAAAATTGTGCTCGGAAGCTTTATTAAAATCCCCACAATGAAAAAGATTAAATAAAACTATCTCTGCAAAAGAAAAAAACAATATAAAAAAGGTTACCTGAGATAGAAAATACTAGGATTCCATGAAAACATGGATATGGAGGATAAAAAAACATCAAGTTCATATGGAGAGTGATAGAAAACATGATTTGGAGATAGTTAACCACCAGAAAATCACAAACATATGATGGATTAAACGGTATTTTATTCCCCAGTAGGAAAAGTAAATGATTTTTTTTATTTTATGTTCCTTTTCATAATTTTGAGAAATTTATTTATGAAATTAAAAAAGAACATAAGGAAACAAACATACTTTTCATGTAGACATTTATCATTTACTATATTTCTACCAAAACTCTTCTTCTATCTAAACGATGAGTATTCAAGAAGAGTTGTTCACATTAAAATAACTATAATAAACTTCTATAGAATCACATAATCCAAAAAATATGATCTATATATTTCCCATGTCATTTGAAATCAACTGAAACCAAAATTGTTTGTATAAGAATAGATAATTCCCCAAAAGGATAATCTTTTACCAAAATAAAAACTACTCTTAATCTCCAAAATTTTTCAAACAATACACAATGTTCAACAAAGACCATTCAATATATAACTATACATAAAATTATTATGATTAATTCAAACTAGGATTGAAACCCAAATCATAAAAGGATTTAATTACATAGTCTTCCATGTTAAATATTAACATATATATCCAAAAAACAGCAATTTCTCTTAAAGTCTCATACTAAAAAGTAATTAACCAAATCAAATATTCTCAATTATAGGTTAATAATTTCCATAGATAACCTAAAATAAACTTATTTTTGATTCATAAAGTCATATAACTAAAAGGAATTAGTCACACTAACCAGGGACTTTTTGTAGTATTGTGGTAGGTGATAAATCTCAGTCGCACTTTGGTTCTGGGTTCGAGTTCTACAGCTTTGTCTGATGTGATGGGTTGTACCATGGTTTATGTGTTGTCCTTTTTCAAAAACTATATAATTTTATAACATTCCTAAAAAATAGATAAATTCATATAAAATAACCATAACATATTTAAAACACATAGGTTATCTAATAACATTCATTTTTCAAATCAAAATTTAATATCCTGTAATTGCCTCAAATTCAAAGATCATATAATCCCAACTGGTTGTTTATAACTATATCCAAAATATAAAAGATAATTCTTCTTTGAATAAAATTTTCAAATATCAAACATTAGGGTTACACATAATAGAGAATGTTTCCAAAGTAATCCCATCATTAATACATTTAATCATATCATCATCCATAACTCTTAAATTTCTAAAATGTAGACATCTTAATCATCGAACATCCTTTTTGATCCATTATCCATGTTTTTTAATCTTATTATTTTATACTTCTTTCTTACAAAAAAATCATTAATAATTTCTAGAGATTTATGTAATTTCAAAACATGAGCTATGAAATACTCCATACCTTTTATAGGTCATTTTTAGTTTCCTCATCCTCAATTGGACTGAAATTCAGAATCAGTAAATGTATGCTTGTTTGATACTGCAGACCCCTTTCACGAAACATCTTCTCAAGAAATATATTTGTAAAGTGACCACACACACCACATTTAAAACATTCAATTGACCCCTAAGAAATAACTCCTTCACTTTCCAGGATTCAACTAGATGCTTCATTTTTCCATGAAATGTTATTACTTCATGACCTTAATTACCAAATGTAACACCCCAATATTTCATTTTGTGTTATTTCTTCAAAATAATTCAATAACTTGTACTACACGCAACACCGAGTTCAAGAACTACATGAATTACCAAACAAGCTGTTCAAAAGTGGTTATGAATATTATTAACTAAATTTTAAACTTTATATAATCCTTATAATTTTAGAATCAATATTATGAGTTTCTTAGATATAATGTAAGAACAAATTCATTTTCAGTATTGCACTTTTACCAACTTTTAATAGTAAACCCTTTTTAAATACAATATTTTAAACTTATATATATTCAATTTGACTAAATAAATTTACTTTTTAGAATGGGGACATCAAAAAAATTTACAATGAAACATCCCAAGCTTCCACGGTACGCTTTCCATTGAATAATACATTAGTGTGTGTTGTACGCAACTTCGAGTTCTAACACACACCACAACCAATCAAACTAGCCGTCATGAATAGTAATAACTAATTTTTGAAATTTTATAAATTTTACCCCTCAAAATGGACTTCATTTTTGTATTCGGAATATATAATTTAGCCTAAGGTGAAATTTTGGAACTTTTCGGATAACATTTATATTTTGATGAATAGTGAAAATTACTATTTTTTAATTAAAAACAACTTTTTTAATAGAAATAATTTTTTTTGATAAATTATGAATTTGAGTGGTTTTAAAGTATATTTAGAATATATTTTTACCATTTAATACAATGTTGGTCATTGTACATAATCTCACAATTAAAACGGACATAAACAAGTGTCAATCTTTTGATAATTATCATCTCTTAAAAACACGCTATTTGTTTTGATGACGGGAATTAAATTTTAAATTAATTAATGAAACTAATATTTTTTGAAGTTGGTAAAATATAAATAATTTTTGAATTCATAATATCAAATATATCTTAGGCCTTATTTTTGGTATTTTTCTGGAAACGTTAATTTTTTGATGAATAGTAAAACCACTAAGTGGTAGTTAAAAAACCGAATTTTTCATAAAACATAATTTTACCGCTTCTGTGAGTGGAATTTAGAAAATCAGAGAGAAAAAGTTAATATAAAGGAGTAAAAGGTGGTTCAATGAGATGAAAATAATTTTTTTGAATAGTAACTTTTTACTTTTATTTACCACGGTTAAAAGTGAATAGGGTAATTAAGGGTAAAAATGATATTAATATTACCTTAACACATTTCCTAATTCTATTGGACAAGTGTATCTCGACTAAAACCAACCTTAGGAGTAAAATATTATCATTTAGGTCCACTTGTATTAGATTAGGACATTTATTATTATTTAATTCAAAGAAGAGTTAAAAGAGTTAAAATCAATGTTTATTTTCTAAAACATTTTGAATATAGAGTTATACATAAGATAAATTCTATTGTAAATATTCAATAGAAAGATAAAACTATTTCATATACAATGGTATTTTATTTATAATTTTTATACATTAAATAATTTAATTTATTTATGACACAATGGTGATGCATTTATTACCTAATTAATGAAAATTAGAATAATTGATATTATAAATACCCAAATAAATGTAATTTGAGACTTTTTATAAATAAAAATAATTTTCTAGGATAAT
Organism: Viscum album; assembly: GCA_963277665.1. NCBI lineage: Eukaryota > Viridiplantae > Streptophyta > Magnoliopsida > Santalales > Viscaceae > Viscum > Viscum album. Next base: position 1,945,544,848 of record OY728160.1, read on the forward strand.
ATGACTTGTTATAATTTATTTAATTAAATTTTTTCTAAGTAATAATTATGTTAGGAGTTTTACAAAAATCAATTAATGAATAGTATCAAAATTGACATAAAAGAGTTTTTAAAAGAAATATTATATTATTATTTGATATTAAATTCCTAAAAATCTAAGGCTCGACAAGAGACTTATATCATGATAGGTAAATAATTAATGGACCACTTGGTGGTCTCTTGAATTTATATTGTATGTTTATTAACCATATAATATAAAAATACAAAGAGACATTGTAAAAGTGAAACTAAATAACTAAGAGTTAATAATTAACGATAAGATTAATATAATAACCCAAACCTATCTAAATTCTATTGTATGAGTGGTTTTCGACCCATCCCCAACTTAAACTTTAAATAATACACTTTTGAGCCATTAGAAACTGAATATGAATTTATTATAAAATAAAATTTCTAGCTTTTACAAAGGTGCCCCTCACCCCTCTTATAAAAGGGGACTCCCCCTTCTCATTAATTCACACCTTAAAAACCATTTAGTTCGGCAAAACCCAGCCCAAATACTCTCTCAACATCCCTCACTACAACCTAGAGGTCTTAGTTTTATCAGAAAGCCAATCTATGGATCCCTTTTGATCAAATCAAAAGGAAGAACCCGAAGAAGAGGTAATGTTTTCACCACTCTTTTTCAAATTCATTTATTCTTCAACATCATCTTTCTTTGTTATTCCCATTCTAAAATAATGAATCCAGTATCTCCTATATAAATTAATATTATTATAAATATGTTACAACATTATTCAGTATTTTATCCATCCTTTGAACGACATGTCACCATACGTGTGTACGTACGGCTTACCGTCTCCACGTCGTGGTGTAATTGTTATTCAATATATTATTATTTGTATGGGTATAATAATGATTTGTAATTCCTGTAAATAATAAATATAACATGATAATGATTATTTATATATGATATATCATCCAATTATATATTATTTTAATATCAAAAGAATGATATTGTAGCTCGTGCGTACGTACGGACAACCGTCTCCCCGAACGCGATTAGAATCATTCTCCATCGTATCCATTCAAGTATAATTATCATTTGATGATTTAAAAATAATTTTTAAGGAATTTATATAATTCTGTATATGAATAAGATACTACCTATCCATGAAAAACACGGCTTATGTAACAAAACATATAATAGAAAATGAGTAATTTAACACCTGAAACAATGATAATTCTAAAATATTTTTAACAAAGCAGTGTTAAAAGATCATATATGATATCATATTAATATATATGATTTTTTTATAATTTAATACAATTATTTCACCATTATACAAAATTTTAACCTACCAAAACCAATGAAAATTGCAAGGTAAGGGTTTATTTTGCTATCTTTTCATTATCCGAGGTTGTTTATACGTAATAATCTACTAGGACCTCTCTATCATCCATATCCATGTTTCTTAAAAATGTATTTCAAATCATTCTTACTATTTTAAATACTATGGTATATATACATTTATACCCTTGTTGAATTTTTATAAGAGGTTTATAAAGGAATATTTTCGTCATTTTCCCAATAAGGTGTTTTTTAAACAGAATTAAGGTAAGAATGTTTTTTTATCTTATATGGCGGGTGCGGCTATTTTCCGCCATTATAAAATATTTGAAGCTTCGATTTCAAGCTATTAAGAATATTTTCAAAGCAAATTTTTTATTTTATAATTATGTGACCTTTAAATGATTTAAAAATGAAAATTTTAAGAATTTGTGAAAGGTACTCTTTATCAAGATCATAATTTTAAATGTTTTAAGGATTTATCTTTCTAAATATTTTTAATTAATGTTCATGTTTTCCAAATTATTTTAAGTATTTATTTATATGGACATTAATATTTTGAAATTATATTTCTTTTTAAAAGTTTCAAAGTGGTATGGGACACATTGATTCAAAAATCTCTTTTAAATTACTTCCTTTATAAATGTATGACTTTTAAATGATTTAAAAAAAGAGATATTTCTCTCAAATATTTTTGATTTCATCTATGTCAACATCCTTTGATGGATTTTAAGATTATTTGATGTTGATTTATTATGATACAAAACTTCCATATTGTATTGAAGGTTTTGTGATATGTTTGATTGTGGAGGTGTTATTTCTATACCATTCATGGTTTATGGAGAAAGTATTGACATTTCGTATGATAGTTTTAATATGAATGTTTATGTTATGTTTAAAACTGTTCATATGAGGAATGCATTGGACTTAATAAGTGACGGGTGGAGCCCGCTATAGCTCCTCGATGCATCGGTAGGTCTCATGAGACAAACTAGTGTATTGGCACAAGGCCTTGGAAAAATATTATTTGTAGTTTTGGCACGAGGCCTTGGCTATGTGGTTATGATAGTCTGGCATTATGCATTACATAATTATGAATTGGGTTATTGATATTGCATGTGATAATTCGATTAGTAGAATATCCATGTGAATAAGTAGATGGAATTATTTCATTTTATTTTTGCCATACTATGTTGAAGTTCAAGTTTAAAAGGATTTTTTTTATTTATACATTGCCTTAAATGTTTATTCTTATTTATGAAAGTTTTTGCTATATTGGTATCCTTACTGGGAATTTCAGATCACCCCTTTTCTATGTTTTATTTTTACCAATATGTGATTAAGTATTTTAGGAATGACCTGTAGGGATAGTATGTGGGGATATGAAGACAATATATTGTTGTAGTTTTTCACTTATTGATGTAATGTAAACTTTATGAATAAATCTTGTGTTTCCAAGGCTACTAAACTAATCGGTCTTTCGAGACTTGATCTTTTGTGATCATGCCAATGTTATGTAATAATGCACCGAATCTGGGTAACTGGGGTCGGGGCGTTACATTTGGTATCAGAGAAAGTTTAGTACAAACCATGGAAGCTAGATTTAGATAAACTTCGATTAGATCACATAGATCTATGATGAACTGTGAGGATTAGTATAGAAGAACTTCCTAGAATTTTGGTATTGTATAAATTTTGTGAGATTTCTGAGCAATACATCCCGGTCTGGATATGAGCAGGTAGAGGCAGCTCCGGCACAGATGTACCTAGGGGTAAAACCCAAAAACACCGCATTGAGCTAGACTCGAACGGGAAATGGTGCACGACAACGGGCCTTGCTGCACTCTTGGTTACGACACTCTTGGGGGATATGCTTAGGATAATTTTCATTTTATTTACAAACCATTATGAAGGGTTTATGAGTATATACTTCCTCAAAGGAGACATTTTTATGATTATGTATTATATCCATAAACTATTTAATTTTTGTTATGTGTTTTACAGGTTTGGGATTAGGTATTGTTATTCATAAACTAATCTAGTGTATGCCATTGTTTAGAAATGGTGCCCAGTAGAAGGAATGAGAACTCCAGCAATGCACATGATCCAAAGGGAAAGAAGGATCATGCCTTTCATGGTCTTAAGCAAGAATTTATATGAGACATAGTCTCCCATGTATTATCATCATATGAAGAAATAATATAATGTGTTGATAATATAAGTAAAGAGTTTACTGAGTCCTATGGCTTTGAAGGGAAGCAAGATAAGAAAAAGATGTAAGAGAGAAAGATGGATAAAGGGAAGGGGGAAAAGAAGAATTTTCCCATATGTGATAACTATGGGAAGAAACACCCTGGAAATTTCCTGAATTGAATGAGAGTTTGTTATAAGTGTGAAGGAAAAGGGCACAATGAACGTGACTGCAAGGGTAAGAAAATGGTTTCAAATGTAAAATGCTTCATTTTCAAGAAGTTTGGACACTATACGAACCTATGTCCTATTCATCAGTCTATGCCTCAAATGACGCTATTAGATAATAATCAAGTTATGATACTACCACAAATGAAGATGAATGATTAGAGTTCTTATGTTGATTATATCATTTGAGTGTGGTGTCATCAATGTACTTGTTATAATAATTATGGAGTATATAAGGATTGTACTGCAGTAATATTTCATTAAGGACTTCAGATTGTGTGGAACAAAGAAAAGTGGCTCAATAGTAGGTTAAATTTTTGAAAAATATATGGTTGAGACAAAGAAAAACCATAATATGGTTCTGATACTGAGGTAGTGATTTTAGAATAATACATGATTGATATGGATAAATTATATTAGATATTATTGAATACCTTGAAACTGATTATTGATTTGTATATTCCATCATTGTTGGGGTTTACAAAATTTTTGTATTGAAGGAGTATATCTATTATTCTTTACAGAATAAGGGATCATTAATGTAATCAAAAAGGTTTTATGGTAATTCAGGATGTTACAGTGTTTTAAAAGAATACATGATGAAGGTGTTCACATGTTATTACGCGGAAAAAATGATCTTCATTGTGTTTAACTTCATTGTAAATTTTGGAACGAAGTATTTTGGATAGTTCTAGATTGGATTATTTTGGATTTCCATAAAAAGGACAACCCGGAGGTCGGGTGGCAACCTGTCTCGTCCAGCAAGGCCGCGAGACATGAACCCACAACCGAAGTGTGATATGGGTGTATCACCTACCACTGACCCACATGATGTCCTAGATTTAATAATGTAATTTTTTTAATGGTTCTGGTAGATGATTTATAAATTCATTTTTTTAACCCTATACGAATAGGATAAATAGAATATTATTTTTAAGTTCTATTATCTTTTAGAGTGAAAGATGAGTTTGTAGTAGAACTTAGTTAAAGAATGCGACTCAACTTGTAAAGTATATATTTTTCTTCTTCTATTATTCGATTAAGAAATTAATTCTTATACTTTAGTGAAGGGATCTTAAAACAAAAAAAAATTGTTATTCGAATACCGTATTTTTTGCTGAACCGATGGTATTTTAAATCATCATAGATTGATGAATTTAAGGCCCTCAATTTTAGACTTGTTTGTGATTGATGACCTCAATCACTAACTATAAATATTTACGTTTTCATCCAATTATATGTCTCTAATTGCCACTAATGTTCTCTGAATAGAGATCATAATTTGGTTGAGACCCTTTCATTTCTCCTTTCCTCTTATTAAGACTAAATTTTATTAACCCAATTTCCGATTTGTGTTTTCCCTCAAAGATATTTTCTATATTCAACCTTTTATTTTCGAAGTAAAATTTCAAATTACAAGGACACAATTTATTGAAGGAGGGGAGAATGTAACACCCCAATATTTCATTGTGTGTTATTTTTTCAAAATAATTCAATAACTTGCACTACACGCAATACCGAGTTCAAGCACACCATGACTTACGAAACAATCCATTCAAAAGAGGTTATGAATATTATTAACTAAACTTTAAACTTCATATAATACTTATAATTTTAGAATCCATATTATGAGTTTCATAGACATAATGTAAGAAAAATTCATTTTCAGTATTGCACTTTTACCAACTTTTAATAGTGAACCCTTTTTAAATACAATATTTTAAACTTTTATATATTAAATTTGACTAAATAAATTTACATTTTAGAATGGGGACATCAAAAAAATTTACAATGAAACATCACAAGCGTCCACGGTACGCTTTCCTTTGAATAATACAATACTGTGTCTTGTACGCAACTTCGAGTTCTAACACACACCATAACCAATCAAACTAGCTGTTATGAATAGTAATATTTACTTTTTGAAATTTTATAAATTTTATCTTTCAAAATGGACTTCATTTTTGTATTTGAAATATTGAATATAGCCTAAGGTGAAATTTTGGAACTTTTCGGATAACATTTATATTTTGATGAATAGTGAAAATTACTAAATTTTAATTAAAAACAACATTTTTAATCGAAATAATTTATATTGATAAATTATGAATTTGAGTGGTTTTAAAGTATATTTAGAATAAATTTTCACCATTTAATAAAATGTTGGTCATTGTACATAATTTCACAATTAAACCAGACATAAACAAGTGTCAATATTTTGATAGTTATTATCTCTTAAAAACACGCTAATTGTTTTGACGACGAGAATTAATTTTTAAATTAATTAATGAAACTAATATGTTTTGAATTTGGTAAAATAGACGTCATTTTTGAATTCATAATATCAAATATATCTTAGGCCTAATTGTTGGAATTTTTCTGGAAACTTTAATTTTTTGATGAATAGTAACACCACTAAGTGGTAGTTAAAAAACTGAATTTTTCATAAAACATAATTTTAACGCTTCTGTGAGTGGAATTTAGAAAATCTGAGAGACACAGTTAATATCAAGGAGTAAAATGTGGTTGAATGAGATGAAAATAATTTTTGGTGAATAGTAACTTTTTACTTTTATTTACCACGGTTAAAAGTGAATAGGGTAATTAAGGGTAACAATGATATTAATATTACCCTAACACATGTCCTAATTCTATTTGACAAGTGTATCTCTACCAAAAACATCCTTAGGAGTAAAATATTATCATTTAGGACCACTTTTATTAGATTAGGACATTTATTATTATTTAATTCAAAGAAGAGTTAAAAGAGTTAAAATCAATGTTTATTTTCTAAAACATTTTTAATATAGGGTTATACATAAGATAAATTTTATTTTAAATATCCATTAGAAAGATAAAAATATTTACTACATAATGGTATTTTATTTATAACTTTTAGACCTTAAATAATTTAATTTATTTGTGACACAATGGTGATGGAGTAATTACCTAATTAATGAACAATTAGAATAATTGATATTATAAATACACAAATAAATGTAATTTGAGACTTTTTATAAATAAAAATAATTTTCTAGGTTAATATGACATGTTATTATTGATTTAATTATCTTTTTTCGAAGTAATCATTATGTTAGGAGTTTTACAAAAATAAATTATTGAATAGTGTCAAAATTGAAATAAAAGAGTTTTTAAAATAATTATTATATTATTAATTGATATTAAATTCCTAAAAAATCTATGGTTCGGCCAAGAGACTTATATCATGATAGGTGTATTATTAATGGACCACTTGGGGGACTCTTGGATGAATATTGTATTTTTATTAACCATATAATATAAAAATACATAGAAACATTGTAAAAGTGAAACTAATTAACTAAGAGTTAATAATTAAATATAAGGTTAATATAATAACCCAAACCTGTCTAAATTCTATTGGTTGAGTGGTTTTAGAGCCATCCATACCTTAACCTTTATATAATACACTTTGGATCCATTATAAACCGAATATGAATTTATTATAAAATAACATTTCTAGCTTTTCCAAAGGTTCCCCTCACCCCTCTTATAAAAGAAGACTCCCCTTGTCATTAATTCACACCTTAAAAGCCTTTTGGTTCGGCCGACCCCTACCAAATTACTCTCTCAACTTCCCTCACTACAACCTAGAGGCCTTAGTTTGATCAGAAGGCCAACCTATGGAGCCCTTTTGATCAAATCTAAAGGAAGAACCTGAAGAAGAGGTAATGTTTTCACCACCCTTTTTCAAATTCATTTCTTCTTCAACTTATTCTTTCTTTTTTATTCCCATTCTAAAATAATGAATACAGTATCTCCTATATAATTTAATATTATTATAAATACTGTACAACCATATTCAGTATTTTATCCATCCTTTGAATGACATGTCACCATACGTGCGTACGTACGGCTTACCGTCTCCATGTCGTGGTGTAATTGTTATTCAATATATTATTATTTGAATGGGTATAATAATGATTTGTAATTCCTGTAAATAATAAATATAACATGATAATAATTTTTTATATATTATATTCTATCCAATTATATATTATTTTAATATCAAAAGAATGATATTGGCGCTCGTGCGTATGTACGGATTACCATCACCACGAACGCGATGAGAATCATCCTCTATCGTATCCATTAAAGTATAATTATTATTTGATGATTTCAAAATTATTTTTAAGGACTTGATATCATTATGGATATGAATAAGATACAACCTATCCATGAAAATCATGGCTTATGTAACAAAACATATAAATGAAAATGAGTAAGTTGACACCCAAAACAACGATAATTCTAAAATATTATTAACAAAGCAATGTTAAAGGATCATATATTATATCATATTAATAAATATGATTTTTGTATAATTTAATACAATTATTTCACCATTATACAGAGGATAAACTACCCCAACCAAAGAAAAAGTACAAGGTAAGGGTTTATTTCACAATCTCTTCATTATTCGAGATGTTTATACGTAATAATCTACTGTGACCTCTCTATCATCCACAACCATGTTTCTCAAAAATGTATTTCAAATAATTCTTAATATTATAAAGACTATGGTATAAATTCATTTATACCCTTGTTGAATTTTTATAAGAGGTTTATAACAGAATCGTTTCATTGTTTTCCCAACAAGGTTCTTTTGAAACAAAATTAAGGTAAGAATGTTTTTTTTAACTTATACGGCCGGTGCGGCTATTTTCCATCGTTATAAAATCTTCGAAGCTTCGATTACAAGATTATAAGAATATTTTCAAAGTAAATGTTTTATTTTATAATTATGTGACCTTTAAATGATTTCAAAATGAATATTTTAAGAATTTGTGAAAGGTACTCTTTATCAAGATCATAATTTTAAATGTTTTAAAGATTTATCTTTCTAAATATTTTTAATTAATGTTCATGTTTTCAAAATGATTTTAAGGATTTATTTATATGGACATTAATATTTTGAAATGATATTTATTTTCAAATGTTTCAAAGTGTTATGAGACATTTTGATTCAAAAATCTCTTTTAAATTACTTCCCTTATAAATGTGTGACTTTTAAATGATTTAGAAAAGAGATATTTCTATTAAATAGTTTTGATTTCATCTATGTCAACATCCATTGATGGATTTTAAGATTATTTGAAGTTAATTTATTATGATACAAAACTTCCATATTATGTTGAAGGTTTTGTGATATGTTTGATTGTGGATGTGTTATTTCTATCCCATTCATGGTTTATGGAGTAATTATTGACATTTCATATGCTAGTTTTAATACGAATGTTTATGTTATGTTTAAACATGTTCATATGATGAATGCATTGGAATTAATAAGTGACGGGTGGAGCCCGCTATTGCTCCTCGATGCATCGGTGGGTCTCATGAGACAAACTAGTGTATTAGAACAAGGCCTTGGCAAAATCTTATTTGAAGTCTTGGCATGAGGCCTTGGCTATGTGATTATGATAGTCTGGCACTATGCATGCCATCATTATGAAAGGGGTTATTGATATTGCATGTGATTATTCGATTAGTATAATATCCATGTGAATAAGTAAATGGAATTATTTCTTTTTATTTTTGCCATACTATGTTGAAGTTCAATTTTAAAAGGCTTTTGTTTTAGTTTTACATTTCCTTAAATGTGTATTATTATTTATGAAAGTTTCCAATATATTGTTATCCTTACTGGTCATTTCAGCTCACCCCCTTTTCTTTGTTTTATTTTTCCAAATATGTGAAGAAGTATTTTAGGAATGAACTGCAGGGATAGTATGAGGGGATATGAAGACAATATATTGTTGTAGTTTTTGACTAATTGATGTAATGTAAATTTTATGAATATATATAGTGTTTCCAAGGCTACTAAAATAATCGGTCTTTCCAGACGTGATCTTTTGTGATCATTCCAATGTTATGTAGTAATGCACCGAATCTGGGTAACTGAGGTCGGGGCGTTACACCAAACCTTAAACAAATTCCCATCCCTCAGAATAATTTTCCTATGTGTTTATTTCCACATCCTGGATACAAAGGTTTTTGAATATATTGACCATTAATATTTTAACCTGAACATTCATAGGGATTTGTTTCTCGTATATACGATGCCTTAAAAAATCGTCAAGGTTCATGTGGTCAATCATGACTCCAAAGTGTTGGTTGAGAATAACCACAGGACTTCTCATTGCAGCTCCCATTTCATTCAGTTTCTCATTTAGAAAACCGTCACAGTTTTATTCAAATCCACTGTTACTTTGGTGCCTCCTAGATTCCTGTGATTAATAAATCCAAAAGTTCATTGTGAGTATATTAGTAAAATCATCATATAATATCTTATGAGGAGGGTAAATAGAAAAACATACTTGTTCATGTTATCTTAAACTCATTAAATTTATCTAAAAAAATACAACCTTTTCTAATATGCTAACCATTGTTGTTATGTCACATATCCAAAAATATCACCCTAACCTTTAAAGATATCTAAACATACCGTTGATACCAACTATAAGGACCCGACCTTAAAACATTACATAATATTGAATTAAATTAATAATTCAGATTGAGTATATTTTCTGGTTTAGTGTTTTAGAGAATTAGGCCATAACTATTACATTACATATAAAAAATTACAAAGTAGACTATTCTACCTTGTTTACATTTTTCTCATAAAATAAAAAATCTTAAAAAACATGTCTACTTCGATATTTTAGACAACATGACATTTCCATGACCCCATACATTATCTTATTCACCATTAAGTCATGTGGAAAAAATTTCAAAACATGGGATGATCATAAAAAAAGCTCAGTAAAGGATTCACAAAGAAGTGAAAATGTTATTTTTTAAAAAAAACATTTAAACCATGAATACATTATCATAATTAATAATTTTCACATTTATGAAAATTTTTAATATTCTTCACTAAATAAATGATCATGGCTTACACATTTATAACCAAAATATTACCATAAAGCCCATTGAAAACACACATAAAAAATATTGGTAACTTGGGACATAAATGTATTTAAATGGAATAACCATAAGGTCAACATCATCACATATCACTAAATCGAATAGCCATACAGCCGACTTCCATACCCAATGCATTGGAGGTTATTACGTAACCACCCGTCCTGGTTTATCACGACACCACCCGTCATTTGGTTTATCATGTAACCACCCATTAAATGTCAAAGTACCATTATAAATCATAACACATAAAACACACATCATATAAAGATAACATTTCCAGATTTCAATAACAATATATCATTTCATGATATTGACGTAATAAATGCTTTTTCAAAACAATTTTCAGAACCATTTAAAACATTAAATAACGATATTTTTGAATAAATGTGTCCCATACGACTAGAATAATTTCAAAATATTTAAATATTAAAACATTAATATCCATATAAGTAAATACTTAAAACCAATTTGAGAACATGGACATTAATGGGAAATATTTAGAAGAAAAAATCATTAAAACAATATTTTAGTTTAGGAGTTCCTAACAAAATGAGATTTGCTTAAATACAAATAATTGAGGAATAAAATTCAATAATAAAATTATAATATCATGATTATAATGTGATTCATGATAAAATATGCCAAAGGACTGTATATACACCATATTAAAGTGAATTGGTGCATAACAACAATGAAGTCTCAATGGAATGTAAATTGAGACGAAATCCCTCATATAGATGGTATCCTTATATTAAGGATAAATCAATTACATAATTATGTGTGAAAAATATAAATACACTCAATATTATGGGATATTATTTTTAAAACAATAATATATCATTCACACATATTCACAGCATGACATAATCAACAAGTAGAAGTTTAACCCAAATAATTGATATTGGGTTAAGAAGTTCCCTTACAGAAATTTGAGAGCCTAACAGCGTCACATAAAAACTCATAAAATGAGTTGATGAGAGAAAAAATGGTATCTCATCACTTGGACATAAAATTTATAGCAATAATGATATATAATAACATATCCCAACATAAGAAAATGTAAATAAAAAGATATAAAAAAGAATCCTTTCACTAAAAGTGGAGGGTGAAAGGATCCCCTACCGATTTGGTATCTTACGAAACATAAAACACATGAAATAATGATTATAAAATTAAGATGTAAATACCCAAAAATAAATGTATATTAGAAAATTAATAAAATCATGGGCATTACATACACCACACCAATATAAATAGTGGAAAATACAGCATGAATCTCACGGGAATAAAAAGTGAGATGAAAACCCCTTACCATGTTTTAATCAATAAAGTCATTAGAAAAAAAGTTAATAACCACCAAATGAATCGAACAATACCTGGAATATAAATATAATATTGAGATTATATATCAAATGGATGTAATCAATACACCACATGCATGAAATAACTGCCAAACAATGGAAATCTCATGGAATGAAAAGTGATATAAGAAACCCCATACCTCATGTCAAACTTGCCCTGTTTGTTCCTTGTTCTTCTGGAATAATAAAATTAAGATAATTTATTCTTTATTAATAACTATTTTAAATTTTATTATTCCTTTTATATCACTTATTACCTTTCTATAACAATTATTTAATTATTTGAGTTCATATTGGACATTTTGTCGACGTTTGGAACTTGAGTCAAAGCTGAACTTGTTATAATTAAAAAAAATTCAATGGGGTAAAAATTATATTAAATATAAACAATATTCATGATTTATATATCATATATATCATATATATCTAGTATATATATGTATTGATAATAGTATATAACATTTGGAGATAAGAAATGAAATTCATCGTTAATGGAGACGGTAAGCCATATGTACGCATGAAGGCTACTTTCATTTCAATTTCATATTTAATGGAATGAAAAATAAATTTCAAATAGGTATATTATAATTTAAGTATAATATAATATATAATTTTATTATCTCCATCCTTTACCTGTTCCACGTATGGCATTAACGAGTCATATCACTTTCAGGGGGCGGTACTCCACACTTACTCAAATGAAATTATCATGTTTTCCAATTATTTAAACCATAAATATATGATATAAATGGAAAATATGGAAACATAAAAAAATATAAAGATAACATATATCACATATAAATAAATTTCTGTCATAATGGTTACCATGAGAGGCGATTGGTGATAATTGAACAATCGTCGTTTTATGAGGCAGTAGTTCACCTTCCACAGAAACTGAATGTTCATTACACAGAAGATGGAAGTGTGTGTTTGTTTGTTTGAATAATTCTCATAAAAAAACCTATTATATTAATGATAATGGTTTTTTTATAAATTAAATTAATAAAAAGTGTTTAGGGGGTTTTAGAAGTAAAATAAAAGAATTGAACTCAAGAGAAGACTTTACCTTTAAATAGGGTAATTCCATTTGATTTGAACCAAATGGATTACTTGATGTGAATTCTTCCTAAGGTAAGGCTTCTAGAAGTAGTAAAGGGATGTAGAAAGATTAATTGGGAAGAGTTTTGATGAGACATGTGTCTATAGAGGTGTGAGTAATGGGTTATAGTTGATGGATTTTTATAAGGAGGAGGAGGGTCTCTTCAGAGAAGTTTGAAAATATTATTTTATTATAATCTTATCTTTGGTTTAAAAAGGTCCAAAACACATTTAAACCTACGATAAGATGACTCAGGTTCTAAATACAATCATAAAATTTGAAATTGAAAGTATCTGGAATTTTTTTAATTTTTATAATCTTATTTATTTAAATAATTCATTAATGAGGTAAACACTACATCGTCATTGTGTCACAAATAATTTTATTTATTTTATGTCTAAATATTATAAATAAAATACCATGATGTAGGAAATATTTTATTATTTATAATTAATATTTATATTCGAATAGATAACTTACATAACACCATGTAAACATTATTTTAATAAAATATATTGGTTTATGTCATTTTTTACATTACGTTAAATTAAATAATATAATGTGTCATTATCGAGTTTTTTTATACGGTTTTTTTAAAAAAAAAATTTAAAAATGGTCAGGTTAATTTTTTTTTGTCAAAATGCCCCTCAAAGGGGGCATCGCCGATGCCGCCTTTGCGTTTTGGGGCAAAGGTGGCATCGGCGGTGCCGCCTTTGGCCTTTACTCGGAAGGCGGCATCCGCGATGCCGCCTTTCCCTTATATATATATTTTAAAATTTTTTATTTTTATTTTGTTTTTGTTTTTGTTTATATATATATATATAAACAAAATAAAAATTTTCAGCAGAAATTCTCTACTACTAAATATCCAACGGTACTTCCATTACAGTAGTCTAGATTCTTACAGAAACCCTCACCCGGACCTCCCTTTTATAAGATAGGTTTCTCTAAATCCATTCTACCTTTCCGATGCGGAATTCAAGTTTTTCCTTTCCTGCGCATTATATTCTGCATTTCTAATGTCCGATTGTGTTTCAAGTACATGATTTTGAAAGAAAATAAAATATATAAAATGAAACTAATATAACTGGAACTTTAAACATTGATTAGAAATATAATAAATATTTAATAACAAAATGATTGTCCAAAAAATGTTATTGAAAACTAATCTATAAGCTTTCAAAAGCGCCTACTTGAAACTAAAAAATGGTTCAAGTACGTGACTTTGAAAGACTATAAAATATATACTATGAATCAAATATAACTGGAACATTAAACATTTATTATTAATATACTAAATAGTTCAATACAAAAAGAATTTCCAAAAAAATGTTATTGAAAACTAATCTATAAGCTTTCAAAAGCGCCTACTTGAAACATAAAAATGGTTCATGTACGTGACTTTGAAAGACTATAAAATATAAAAAATGAAACAAATATAAATGAAACATTAAAAATTGGTTAAACATATAATAAATAGTTGAAAACAAAAGGAATTTCCAAAAAAATGTTAGTGAAAAGTAATGTATAAGCTTTCAAAACCGCCTACTTGAAACTTCAAAATGGTTCAAGTAAATGACTTTGAAAGACTATGAAATATAAACTATGAAACAAATATAAATGAAAATTTATACATAGATTAACCATATAATAAATAGTTGAAAACAAAAAGAATTTCCATAAAAATGTTAGTGAAAAGTAATCTATAAGCTTTCAAAACTGCATACTTGAAACATAAAAAAGGTTCAAGTACGTGACTTTGAAAGACTATAAAATATAAACTCTAAAACAAATATAAATGAAACTTTAAACATTGATTAAAAACATAATAAATAGTTTAAAACTAAAGTAATTTAAAGTACGTGATTTAGAAATACTATAAAATGAATATACTATTATTACTATGAGCTGTTCTAATATGGTTGTCCATTATTTCAGTTTTTATTTATATTTTTGGAATAGTTTATATTTGATACCTTTCAAAGTCGACTTCTTGAAAGATATAATTAATTATTAAATTTAAAATTAATAACATTAAAAGCATATAAAATATACAGTATAAAATTAGATATGCAATTCACGGTAAGAAATAACACAAGGTCCAAAAATGTTGTGCTTATGTGGAGCTTCTGGTATTTGTTGCAGTGAATTGGATATCAAAATCAATACTGGATATCATGAAATGTTGAATCCGCATTTTGTTTTGCGGGAAACACCACCGTAATGTCTTAAATGCAGCTTAAGTGTTCAATTTAGTTTCATTAAATCTGGACAACCCCTCGTTTTTACCGAAATATTAGTCACATATCCAAATTAACCCTCCAATTCTGATGCTCCTAGATTCATACCGTTCGATGGGGGAGAGACGTCCACGGTAAACCTCCGAGTGAGAGTGAAAGAAGACACTTACTGTTTTAGATAAAACCCTTCTACTGACATGATAATTAATCAGGAACTCACATTTCTAATGTCATTGACATTTTTTATCTATTATAACAGGTTTTATATACATATATGACATATATTTTATACCTTATTATTTATGTTAGGAATATTGTTTAGTTTTTAATGTTATGCTGACTTTAACAGAATAATTGATTATATTCTGAATGATTTATGAGGGACACCTCTGATATTGTTAATGATTCTACACTTTTTTATTTATTGAACGTGTTTCATCTCCATCGTTATCTAGAATTCATCGGAAGGAATATGAGTTCTCAAAAAAATGTCTACTATCCTACAAGTTTGTTTTGCCTCGATCTTTCAGGTTTGATTTCCTGGAAAACTTTATTGGTTTTTATGCCTTTATAGTATACTTGTATGTGAGTGTTTAGAATGAATATATCAATGAGGTCCTACAGAAGGCTTTTGAAGATGATGAAGGATAAATATTTGGTGATGAATACTCGGTCCTCAGCCTCATCGCTCATATGAATAAGACTGTCTGCGTGACTCTCCTGTGAACATATTAATAATGAATTATAAAATAACTCAATAAACAAAGTAATATAATTTAATTGACTTAAAATCATATGCTTCTCTCTCCCGGCTCGGGTAATATATAGTATAGACTTCACTCTATACCACGGCTCATACTCGTGCTGCGCTGAAAGAGAAAACTGGATCATAGGAACTCCCTGAATACGAAACTCTGCGCGTATGTGCCAACAGTTAATAAATATAGCATGTACTCGATGCGAGTCGTCATCATGCCTCCCCATCAGCTTCATCCCATGAAGCCGATCTATCTGTCGGGGCGGTGATGGAATCCTCTGAGTCAAGAGAAACTGGCGCATGACTCTGTCTGGCAGGTGCCACTCAACAATATGAAAGTGAATGAGTGTCACTAAAGACGTAACATCGTCAAGGCCAACCGTGCAGTATGACGGAAACTAATCTATAACAGACTAGTATGGAACCCATGAAATATGAAATAACATATTACCATAGTTATAAAAACTATAAACTAAAAATATAATGATATTAAAGTTGTTAAAAATATATAGGATATATATAGATACCTGATGGGGTAAGAGAAAGTCTAACTCTAGCCGATATATGGCCAAATCGTGTCTCGGCACCGCAGTGAAATTGTTTCACTGACACCACCTGTAAAATACAACATCAATAGTGATAAATAATGAGAAATTAAAGTCAATAAATAGCATCATAAGCAAATAGAAATGAGTGATCATTCCAGCGTCCATGCGGAGCGTCATGCAACACCTCTATCTCAACCGGTGGACCAGCAAGATCAGGGTATAATCTGGGGAAGTGCTCCCATGAACACATCTGAATAAGGATGACACATCCCCCGAGCCCTGTGCGCCAGCTGTCAGATATCTTGCATAATGCTCGGTATGTGTATGCCAAGAAGGAAGATCCCCAACTGTACGTCCCTGCCTGATCAAAGTCCTCCAGCAGAGGTAGATACATCATGTGCACATGCATCCTTGAATGATCTGTACACATAGTCCCTCCAATAAGTCGTAATATATATGCACGAGCATAACGCATCATCGTCTCATCGTCAGCATCATCAGCTAAATGTGGAATCTGTGCCTCCAACCAAGACATGGATATGGATTCTCCATCGGTAGCTCTACGATCAGACAAAATATCAACGCCTAACAAGCGCTGAGCCAGATCGGGCCAAGATGCCTGAGTCGATCCAATAACGGGTCTCCCTTGAATAGGAAGACCATGAAGCACAGCTACATCCTGGAGGGTGATGGTCATCTCTCTCTCAGGCAGGTGGAATGTATCTGTCTCTGGTCTCCACCTCTCGACGAGTGCAACTAATAAGTGATCATCTACAACTGTAAAATATGATACAGCAAGGCCATAGAATCCAGCACGATGCAAATACGGTCTAATGGCAACATGAGGCTCCAAGTGATGAAAATGATGCGCTCAACGCACCTCGATCAATCGATCTGGACCACCATCTATCACAACCTGTAAACAATGGATAGACTGCTGACTGAGTAGTACGATATCATTCATCAGCATATAAACAAATGAAATAAGTTGGAAGTGTAAACTATAAATATAACATCATGATCAGTAAAATATTGTCATTTGTCGAATGCAAGACATGTCATGTTTATTCACAATGTTTTATGAAGTTTTTTTACCAAAATAAGTCATGTTCTTCAAAGCATATTAATAAGATATGCTTTTATCTAGAATTGAGTGATTTGTAATATATGGTTATATATATTTACATATATAAAACATTTGTCTGTGTTATATAGATGTTTATTATAAAGGGATGTGATTTATAATTTATATATGATTTCTCACATTATGGTATGTTTCATATTTATTATCTTAGTCACATTGTAATGGCTCGGACCTCTCTGGTCCATTACCTTGTGAAAATGTGGTGTTGGAGGTGTTCCGGGAGGTCAAGGTGACTTATCCCCAACACTTTGCCAAATTTCCAGTTCTCTAAACAGTGTTTCCAGTTTTATGAACTGTATCGGTAGGTGAATAGTGTTTCTATCGGTGAGGTTCAGTGAACAGTGTTTCTATCAGTGAGGTTCTATCGGTGGACTTCTATCATTAGACGGGAACAGTGTTTCTTATCGGTGGACTTCTATCGATAGACGTGAAAAATGTTTCTATCGGTGAGGTTCTAACAGTGGACTTCTATCAGTAGACTTGAACAGTGTTTCTATCGGTGAGGTTCTATCTGTGCACTTCTATCGGTAGACTTGAATAGTGTTTTTATCAGTGGACTTCTATCGATAGACTTGAACAGTGTTTCTATCGATGAGGTTATATAGGAGGACTTCTATCGGTAGACTTGAACTGTGTTTCTATCGGTGAGTTTCTATCGATGAGGTTTTATCGGTAGACTTGAACAATGTTTCTATCAGTGGACTTCTATCGATAGACTTGAACATTGTTTCTATCGGTGAGGTTCTATCGGTGGATTTCTATCGGTAGACTTGAACAGTGTTTCTATCGGTGGACTTTTATCGGTAGAATTGGCATAGTAAGCATGTTAAACCTTTTGTGACAGCTTACTAATTAGTTCAATATGGTTTAATGAATCCCTTGATTGATAATTTCTAAAAGGGTTCTGAGTTACCCTCTTGTTTGTTAAAGGGCCCAGAGCCCATGGATGTGATTGTTGTTTTCATGGTGCTTGTGTTGAGCCTCCTTTGTGTTTAGTAGCATATGATGCTTTTGTAGAATGCCTGAGAATATGGGAAAGTATTTATGTAATGAATTCTTGATTAAATGGTGAAAATCCATAGGGATGGAGATACTAGATTTTAAAGGTGATGTGAATTTTAAAAGGAGAAGTTGATTTATCTTATGTGATATCTTTTGAGTTTAATGTGGAATTGTTCATGATTAATTAATGTTTAAAGAATTAATTAACGTACAGTTTAAATAGTAACATTAGAATGGAGTAATCTATTAATTCTATTCAAATGTTTGGGTACTTTTAGTTTCCCCTTTCAGTTGTAGTACTTTTGCATGACATTTCATATATGTACTTAGGTTTCTTTTATATTTCTGTTCTGAGTTGGAGTTGATTGGTATCAATGTTATCTTTCTCTTCTGCATGTGTTCTCATAGAGGGTAATGCCTCCCATTTGTGTGTTTATTATACCCACGGTGCTAGTTGCCAACCCGGGGCCTACTGGAGGCATGACTCAGGGGTCATTATCTCTATTCTCACATTGCCAGCCAAGGAGGGGTACACTTTGTGGGGAGGGGGTCGTGACACACATTATGTTTTAAAACCCAAGATAAAAGGAAGATATAAGAACAAATTTATAATATAACAATCTACAAATAAAAACAATACATCATTGGGCATTAGAGTGTGAAGTCGACCCAACAATGTTAGGACATCGTTTCCGATTATGACCTTCTTGATGACATATGATGCATCTCAAACTCTGTCTTTGTTCTTGACACTAGTCCATCTCATTTCGCATCCTACTGGCCTTCGGTCTCCCACTGGGACGCAATCCATTATTATCAGGTACCACTATCGTCTGACCTTCAGGCATTGTGAAATAACGAAACTCGCTAATAGGTGTCCATGGCACAACATAACAGTTAGCAATGGTGTCCATCTTGTACACTGGATCAACATATGATTCCCATGATATGTTAATAGAGGCACATGCTGCGATGGCGTGTGAGCATGGAAACTGAAAAGACTTAAATTTCCCACATTGGCATTGCCTCGTTCCTAGTAATACCACCATTTTTTCACCAACACTATTTGTGATGGGGTTTGACTTCTCTTGAACTTGAAATCGAGAGTCTTCTCACCGAAATAGTCAGACATGATAACCAAAAGCTTCTTCAATGTTCTTTTCAATCTCTCGTTGAAAATGTCTTCCGTACGTTATCCCCTGGTGTATTCCATCTGATACTAGTTTTTGTCTATCAACAAAGTACTTCACGAAACGATATAATGTCTCCTGAACTAGGGAAGTTATAGGTAGCTTTCACAGCCCTTTGAAGACACCATTGATGCACTCTAAAATGTTGGTGGTCATGTGTCCGTACCTCTTCCCCCCATCATATGCCAATGTTGATTTTTATTTTGGAATCCAAATCATATAATTGTAAACTTCTTCATTAACCTGACGGATTTGTTCGAAACATTCTTCAAACCGTCGTTGATCAGACTCATATGCTACACAGAATAGATGATATTTCACCTATTTTGACTTTATTTTTACGTTGATATAAGAAAACAAATACAATACATACCAAGTCTGGTGATTTCCTTCTTCATCGGTTCGTTGTGAAATTTCTTTTGCAAGTTGCTAGCAATATGTCTAATACAGAACCGATGATGTGCATTTGGATAACCCCATGTATCAAAATCCACATTGATTGCCTCATTAATTGCCTGATGACGATCAGATATCAAACAAACACCATGACTGTTAGGAAAATGATTACTAATACATGCCAAAAACCAACTCCATGATTCATAGTTTTCTTTCTCTACAATGGAAAAGGCAAGAGGGAGAGGTGAACGATTTCTATCTTGGGTTGCCACAATCAACAATACACCCTTGTATTTTCCGTATAAAAACGTTCCATCAATCTGAATGAAGTATTTACTAAAACGAAATGCAGAGATACATGGTAGGAATTCCCAAAACAATCGATGAAATCAAACACAAGATGGATCTGGTTTTTTATCATGAGACACATATTCGTTTGTATCAAGATGGAATACAACTTGGTTATGATGATTCAGTATGGGAAACAATTGCGGCAATAATCGATATGAGTCATCCCAATCACCATAAACCTTCACAATTGCTTTTTGTTTCGCCTTCCATGCCTTATTATACGAAATATTATAACCAAATGTCTGTTGTATCCTCTCTTGCACAAGGGATATCGGAACATCTTGACATTTCCTAATCATCTCAACAATAATGGATGACACAAATTCTGCATCCAATAAAGCATGATCTTGTGTCAGGCTTGGCTGAACGCAAGTATGGGTTGCCTCAATCTTCGAGATTCTACAACCTCCAAATGCAATGTCCGGAATCGCCCTCAATTGAAATTTACAATCATCCCCATATTTCTCACATCGTATGACATATCTTCTATGATCTTATTCGTAAACTACATAGTTTCAGTGCCTCTCAATGTGAAATCTCATTAACGTATTTTTTAATGCATCTTTACTTGAAAAATTTCTTCCAACATATAAATTTTTGTCAATCTCACTAAACCTATCTCGTATAACCCCAGGAAACTCAGTTGTCGGTATAAGAACATTATCTTCAAATTCAGGCACATGTGTCATTGCTTCTGACCATGATGCAAAAAGTGGTGGATGATTTATTGTAGGTCGAGTCTATTGTACAACTACTGCATTTTTCAAAAATTCCGGTGTTCCTTCCTCATCACCACTATTATCATCATCTGTTTCGTTATTACGAAACTCCTCATCAGAAGTTGGGTTAACATGTATATCTGGGAGATCAAGTAGGTTGTCCTCTTCTTCATTATTTGGAATAGTCTCAACATCATGAGGTGGACTATCTTCAATGACCCTTCTAAGTCTATGTCTATGTACAGTTGGATGTTGTTGTTGTACAGCAGAAACATCAACATATAAATCCATCATCGTACCATCTGATCGTTGAGAAAACAAATTAATTACTTGCATCCAGTGCGCATCATCAACCAATGGACAAGCTATATGCCACAATGTTGACGGGAACTGCAAATGTCTACAACTCATTGCCTTCATCTTTTGATCGGGTCCTAGATTTAATGAGCCACTAATTCTATCTTGAAGGTCACTTAGGGTTACACAATCACTTGTATTAACCACTTTTATTGGTTGGGTACTGTAAGAAGATCCTTGCGCAGTTTGAATAACCTCCCCATAGCAGTACACACAAGCAAACATTATGCTCTACGTAAAAAAAGGTTTCTGATCAAGATTATGATAATGTAAGTGACATTGATGGTTAAAAATATAATATTATTAATCCAAATTATTTTTAATACGTTGACAGATTTTTTATATTCAAAAAAAAATTCAAAAATAAAATGTTTTTATACTGTGAATATTTCATTAAACTATCTTATATCTTAAACTAGAATATTTATACACTTCATCATTCTTCAATCATGAGTTATTTCTTATAAAATTAATAATTTGTTAGTAGAGTAAAAAAATAAAGAACATGTCGTGAAAATATAAAGAACAATATATTTCGAGCTTCTGGCCTTTATTGCAATGAATTGGATATCAAAATTTGAGAACAGGTTTTCTGAAATTTTGATATCCAATCCGTTCCAATAAAAGCCAGAAACTCGAAATATCGTGTTGTTTATATTTTCACAACATGTTCTATATTTTTTAATTCATTTCTAATTAATCATTGTTAATATTTTTTGTTTCACTCCGTTTTTTGAGTTAGTGTTATTTTTAACTCTTATTTATTAATCATATCATTAATTCATTAATTAATTTCTACTTAATAATTAATTTATTAATTAATTTCTACCTAATCATTAATTTATTAATTAATTTCTACTTAATCATTAATTTATTAATTAATTTCTACTTAATCATTAATTGATTAATTAATTTCTACTTAATCATTAATTTATTAATTAATTTCTACTTAATCATTAATTCATTAATTAATTTCTACTTAATCATTAATTCATTATCTAATTTCTACTTAATCATTAATTCATTAAGTAATTTCTACTTAATCATTAATTTATTAATTAATTTCTACTTAATCATTAATTTATTAATTAATCTCTACTTAATCATTAATTAATTAATTAATTTCTACTTAATCATTAATTCATTAACTAATTTCTACTTAATCTTTAATTCATTAATTAATTTCTACTTAATCATTAATTAATTAATTAATTTCTACTTAATCATTAATTCATTAATTAATTTCTACTTAATCATTAATTTATTAATTAATTTCTACATAATCATTAATTTATTAATTATTTTCTACTTAATCATTAATTTATTAATTATTTTATACTTAATCATTAATTTATTAATTATTTTCTACTTAATCATTAATTTATTAATTATTTTCTACTTAATCATTAATATATTAATTATTTTCTACTTCATCATTAATTTATTAATTAATTTCTACTTAATCATTACTTTATTAATTAATTTCTACATAATCAATACTTTATTAATTAATTTCTACTTAATCATTAATTTATTAATTAATTTCTACATAATCATTAATTTATTAATTATGTTCTACTTAATCCTAATTAATCATTTATTTGTTAATTAATTTCAAAATATTCAATCTAAATAAATAATAACAATTAAGATCATTACGAAGCTAATAATAACAACTATAAAGATAGTACACTATGTGTGTTTTTTTAATATATCTTTGTTTTCTCAAATATTTTAGTAGTTTATAAAGAAATATGACTTTCTTGAGCAATCTCCCGAGAGTGTCAAACCAGAATGCAGCAAGGCCCATTGTCGTGCACTAGTTCCCGTTCGAGTCTAGCTCAAATCATTGTTTTCAGGTTTTACCCCTAGGTACATCTGTGCCAGAGCCACATTCACATGTTTGTATCCAAAAAAGGATTTTTCTTAGAAAACATAATCTTTATGCTACCAAAATATCATATTTATAACTAACAAAGTAATTAAAAAATATAATCTACTAAAAAATTTAATATTTATAACTAGAAATAATTCAACTAAAAACACATTAAATTAAATAAAATCGTACCTCTAAATGATGCTTTGGAAAAAAAATCCCGCAACCTTCACCACACAAGAAAAATGATTGATTCTAGAAAGAATATGAGAGGGAATGGAAGTTTGGAAGTGAGGAGAAGGGGGGGGGGCTGCCCTTTTATAAGGCGAGAAGGCACAGGCGGCACCCGCAGTACCGCCTTCCAAGATAACGTCATCCGAAAAGCGGCATGCGCTGTGCCGCCTTTCCAATGAAGCATCTCGAAAGGTGGCACTGCGGGTGCCGCCTCTGCCACGTCAAAATCTGGGTGAAAGGCGGCATCGCGAATGCCTCCTTTGAGGGGTATTTTGAAAAAAAAATTAACCTGACCGTTTTGATTTTTTTTTCTTTCTAAAAACCGTATTATCACTCTTAATTATCTCCATGGGGTCCCAAAATCGACCCATAGATTCCCATGGTAAAAAATGTATCATCCTATAGGATTAAGACAAATTTTATGGTTAATTAATTATAATATTATTTTTACCTTAAATTACCCTATTTACCATTATTCGGGGTAAATAAAAGTCAAAAGTTACTAGTCATCAAAAATTATTTTAATATTATTGAACAGAATTGTAATTACTATTAACAACCATGCATGTCGGATTTTAAAAATTAAATTCACTGAAGTGGTAAAATTTCATTTAAAGGATAAGGTTAGTTTTTTAACTTCTATTGAGTGTTTTCACTATTCATCAAAATTGATTTTTTTCATAAAAAATTCAAAAATTCATCAAAAGCTATTTTTGATATTTCGAATTAAAAAAGGTTGTATATTAAACCCAATTAAAAACATATAATTTTCATTAATTAATTTAAAATTAATTCACATTGTGAAAACAAAACAACATGTTTTTAAGAAATAAGAACTCTCAAAAGATTGGCACTTGTCAACAACAAATTTCAAATTGAAATTACTTAAAATGACCAAAAGTGGATTAAATGGTAAAAAAATAATATAATTATACATTAAAACAAATTAAAAAGATAATATAACCGTATAAATAAATTGAATTAAAAGGCAGTTTTGAATTAAAATACAATATTTTTCAATATTTATAAAAAATCAATTTTATTAGAAAAATACCTAAAATTAACCCAAAGTAAATTCTGATGTCTCGATTCTAAATAAGATTTTTATTATGTAAAATAGAACATATAAAATTGAACAAAACTATATTTAATGGGGGTTCTCATCAAAAGGTGGTAAATCGACCTTTTAATGAATATTAGAGTATTATGGTTAAAATTAGATTCATTCACATGTTAAGTATCTAACTTTTATTGGACAACTGTAAAAATATTTAACAAACATGTGTAATGATATTTTAGTTAGTTATGTTTATTACCACCTATATAATTACTATGCATTAACTACCATTAAATATAATAATATTATATTATTATTTTTCAGTATAACTCAACTTTGTGTGTAACGTAAGATTTCAATGGAACCCATTATTGCGTATCAGGTATGCCATCTAACGTAGCATCCATTTTAAAGTAAAATTAATATTTAATTAATGAATGTTAATAAATATGAAAAATTTCTTATTCATTATTTACCTAGGATGTTACAATATATGGCCTTTAAAGCTATTACCAAGATGAATCCTACACCCCCACTGGATCATGATTCCCCATGAATTTTTGGATATGATTCCCCTTGAATGAAGATGAAGAAAGGGTGTAACAAACCAGTTAATATTAGAATAAATTATTTTCATGTATTATTAAAATTCTCTATTTATATTTTATAGATATCTATTCATTATAATATTTTTAAGATATTTTTTGTTCCGAAGAAAAAAGATTTATTTATAACCAAATAGGATTCCATGCATTATATGGTATTATTTAAACAATAGATTTAAAATTATAAAATTTTACCATGATGATATTGCATTTATTTTTTAATTAATTATGACCAAATTATCTATGGTTTAGTTTTTTATAATGTTTTGGAAACATTTGTGTATCAATGAATAGTGAAAAATTCTATTTTTATTGAAAAATGTATTTTATTTTTATGTATTTATAATGAAAAATTATACTTATAATTATTTATAAAATATAAATAGTTTCTTTTGATTTAAAATAATCCAAATCTTGGTTTTAAACAAAATATTATCCTTGTATAAAAACATATTATACTTTTAAAATTGTATTTTTATAAAAAAAATGTTTTTCATCACGTTTGGCCAGTTTAATTTTAAACTAAATTATAACACATAGGTTATATGATTATTAAAAATTTGAATATATTATTTTAGTAATGGTGGATAATTTTTTAAATATTTTATTTTTTATTTTAGGACATTATAATTAGTAACAATAGTAAGTTTTTTACCACGGTAAAGGGTAAATCAAGTAACTACAGTTAAAAATATTGTGATAAGGAATAAAAAATTGACCTAACACATGAATTAATAGTATTGAATTTATATATCTCTACCATAATTATCTAAATTTCTAATATAATATCATTTTTTCTATTATTCATTTCCATTGAACATTATATTATCTTATATAATGAAAATTAAAAAATATTATTCTTTTTGTTTTATTATAACTAAATTTTTTAAATAGGGATAAATAAAAGATATTCATAGTTATAAATATTAATTTGAGGTATTTATTATTTTTTATCATATTAATTTATATTAAAATTTTATTACATAAATACTTACCTTAAATGCTTCAGTAATACTGAAACTATTTTTATTTAATTATTAGAAAAATAAAATAAATTATTCTGTAATTATTAAAATTAATATAATTTGAAATAAATAGTATGTTATATTAATTATACAGATAAATATAACATATTTTAATTTTTTAATGTATTATTTTCTAATTATTTGGTTGTAATGATGTTATAAAAGAAAATGTAATTGAATAGTTCCAAAACAGATAGTAATGGAATTTTATGCAAAATAATAACTTATCAAATGATTTAAAATTAGTAAAAGTTCTATATTTAGAAAGGTTATGATAATATAGTTTAAAATGTTGACCATGGCATATTTAATGTCCAATTTTTATTTTATAGTAGAAATATTCACCCTAAAAGAGTAAAAAACTTTGTTATCATGATAATTGTAAAAAATGGTTAAAGTGGGATAAAAGAAAAATATAAGGGTAAAAACAATATCTAAACTCTAAAAAAATTTATTTTTTAAGATTATTTAGACTCATCCTTTTCTTAGATCTGAATATTGAAATTTTTATCCATTTGAACATGAAAATTATAATATATTAATTTAATATTTTAAGAATTCTATGAATTCCCCACCCCTCTCATATAAAAGGTCACATTGTCTCCAATTTTAATAACACATCAATATCCTTTGGGTTTATCCAATACCTACCAAAATTAATTTATTTATATCCCTCCCCATGTCCTATGGCCATATTTATCATAAAACTAACCTAAGAATGCTTTTGGTGTAAACCTTAAGAGGGTGTCTGAAGAAGAGGTATAATTCTTAACATATGATTTTTTTTATTTCTTCTTCCACCCCTTAAAATATTATTCAACTCACATTATATTATAAGATCATTATATATCTTATACTGATACTTTATTGTGTTAATTTCATAACTGATATCTATCTCAAACTTCCAACAAATGGGAAACAAAGTCATCATTTTCGTGTATTGTAGAGTATCACCTTCAAAAATGATGTAATCCATTCTATGTCACTTCCTCTCATATATGGTTGTAATGATGGATTTAATGTATATATATTAGATTAAAATAATATTAATCCTTATGAAAAGACAACATATGATTTATTTCGTAACATTCTATACCCTAAAAATAACAACATCATTCGTGTGTTTGTGTAAACTACCATCTCCACAAAATGATGTGATTCTTTTTCATCACCACATCACATGGGTGGTGTATATTTGATTATTGAAATAAATAATATGGTATTATTAATATAATTATTTATACTAAAATATAAAATAACACTTTCCATTTTCCTATTTATTTATTTTTAAAATAGAAATGTTACTAATTTGTATGTAGGACCAACCATCTCCATAATTGTAACATGGTTCATTTATCATGAAAATATATCATATTTAATTTTAGAAGTATAATTTATATATAAAAATAATAATAATTCTCTAATTATTATCCATTGGGTGATTAAATAATGACCACTTTTACCATAATAAACCTTCTGAAGAAATTTTGGATAGATGATATGAATATTGATAATCATCAAACAAAAAATTATTGATAAATTAATATATTATAATATGGTAAAATTAATAATATAAATTAATAATTTTAATAATAAATTAAATAATTAAAATAAGTTAGTCATTTATGATGATAAATAACATACGTGATGACTCAGACTGATGGTAGGATACTTTCTTTTATAAATCTTCTTTTAATCATTCCCTTCAAATAACTTTCTTTCAATGTACATATTTAATAAAAATTATATTATGAATATAGATTATTGAATTATGAAGGAAATTTTATATGTCATTCTAATTTTTAAATGGTTTAAAAAAGGAATCCCTTTATATTTTTTATATGGAATATTTTGACAGAAAGAAAAAAGGAATGTTATATATTAACATATACGACAATGAATTTTTCACTAATGTAATTGTTATTTAATATTTTAAATACATTACAAGATTAAGTGATTTATTTAATGAAAAAACCTCATACCATTTTTAGTGGTGGTTTGTTTTTTTTAAAATGGTCATTTAAAATGAAAGGGTATTTTAATAACTAGAATTGTTTTTTAGATGGGTTCAATAGTGTTTTAAACAGTTTTATGTTCAAAAGATGAATGATTAAAATATTTTATTCATAATATTTTCCTTTGAAATTGTTATGATAATGGGTGAGTATGATATATCTTATATGATGGGTTCATCTCCATTATAGCTCATAGTATAATGATTTGATCCCCATTATAACCCATTATACGATGGGTGATCCCCAATTTAGCTCCCTAATGAATTGGGTAATGATTATGTTCTCTGGAGAATTATTTCATAAGTTGAAGGTATGGTTATTTCAATTAATAGGGATCTATAAGGTTTTTTTTGAAAAAAATGATATACCATGGGAGATACAAAAAATTTCTATTATTTCTTATGATTTTTATTAAAAGTTGTTTATTTCAAAAGGTAGGTTAAATATCATTTGTTTTAAATCAATTATTATACAATTTTTGGTAAAATGGTATGTTTTTAGAAAAAAAATATCATGGGTTCTATTATTTTTTTAATGAAACCACATTTTTATGATTTTCCCTTATGATTTCTTATAATGTGTTTTATAAGAAACATTGGGTATCAAATTTATTTTCAATGAGCTCAATGTTTATAGGAAAACACTTTTTATAATCTCATTATTTTAAAATAGACTAATAAGTTTCTCCATTTAAATTTTTTTGATTATTATCGATGATTTAGTTCTCATGCCACATTTTAAAATGATCTTCATATGGTTTAAAGAAGTTTATGGGAATATAGTATGTCATGCTGAATGTCATGGATATTTTTCATGAATAAAAAGGATGTTTTATTTTAATTTATTTATAATATAGGAAACATTTATACAGATCAGAAATATATACATTATTTAAAAATGTTTTTTATCTATGATTTAAGACCAGATTATCTAAAATCCTAGACCTAAAATGATCCTTAAATGTTAGGGAATTAATTGATTACTAAATAATGAATATTAATTTTCTTTAAGGCTAGTTTCTTATGGTTGGTATCGAAGGAAGGGTTTAGATAATTTTAGAGGTAAGGATAATGTATGTAAATAACCTTAAGGTATTTTAATTTATGGTTTTCAAGTTATATGATGTAAATATTAGCATATTTATTCTAATAAAATATGTCTGCTAAGACTGTTTTTCTACAGAGGAAATATGGGAGATGGAGTAAGAAGGAACCAAGAAAAATTATCCTTCCAAATCAGAAACTCGGAGTGATTGGATTTAAAATTTATCAATTTGTTCCAATGATGGATCACTTTACACAAGCTATAAATGGTGGAAGAATCCATTCTTAAGAGAATCTAGATCAACCACAAAGGAACATTTCGATAGTTGAACATTTTATAAGGAAACACCCTCTTGTATTTAGTGGATCTTCATATCTAGTGGTAGCTATGGGTTGGATTAAATAACTAGAAAATATATTATATATCATGAGTTCTTCAAATAATTAAAAGGTAAACCTTTATATTTATCAATTTGAGGTGATTCTAGTCAATAGTGAACTATTGTTATGAATACTAGAGAAAAGGAAGAGACTGATATCTTGGAATGGGGTGACTTTAAGAACATTTTTGGAGAAATATTCTCCTAAGGATATATGTTTTTTTGAAGGAAATAAAATTATTAGAATTTAGGTAGATGGATTAATATTCTATGGATTCAAATGAAACCTACA
The DNA here is from genome assembly GCA_963277665.1 of Viscum album. Lineage (NCBI taxonomy): Eukaryota > Viridiplantae > Streptophyta > Magnoliopsida > Santalales > Viscaceae > Viscum > Viscum album. The sequence continues at coordinate 1,945,575,273 of OY728160.1, forward strand.
TCATCCAAATGACAAGGTATACAACAAATTGTATCCAAGATCCATATAGAAACATTAATTAATTTTTTAGTGGATTGTACCTTCTCAGATGATTAAATTCTTGTATAATAAGTTGGAAGAATTCAGAGGATTCCTAGGGTTTTTTGAGGATGGAGCTATATATTTTTGTAACAGGTAGTTAATAACATGAATTTAATTCACATCATGAATTGGAAGTTCATGACTTATGAAGGCAGTTGGTTTCATGAATTATGTATAGTGGTGGAGGAACTCAATGAAACTAATTCCCATCAGGATGTGATTCATGACATGTAATTTATTTATTATGAGGAAACAAAAATTTCTACAGAAAATATGAAATTTTGTATTCTTATGGAATTCATGACTTGAATTGAATTCGTGATCTGAAATAGATTGAATCCTAGCTTTAAAAACTTTTTTCATGAATTATTTTTGTTTATTTAGCCACACTTCCATAATATTTTTTTTTGTAGAGGCATATGTAATTTTAAAAGGAACATCTATCCTTCCTTCACTCACCTTGATCCATTGGTTCTGGTGGATTCCCATTAGTGATCAGTGGTAAGCCCTTCTCTTCATCTTGGTTGTTTTACCCTATTATTCTATTAGGGATCCCTTATGGTAGTGTGATATTGGTTTAGGGGGTGTATGAGAGACATTTTTATAATCAATGGGTGTGGTGTAGGTTGAATCTTGTTTTCCAATGTTTGATTATGTTTTCTAACTATTTCTTCTATTCATTACGGTGAATAATGAGTTGGAAAAGCTACAATACGGTAGGAGATTCCTTGTTTCTTATATTTTTTTACCACAAGGGAGGGATTTACACTTTCATATCTAGGAGGGATGGACTATGTATATTTCATTAAGATAATTAAGAGGTTAATATAAATTTAAAGAGTAAGGGGTTTGATCAACACATTTTTACATCTATGATACTGTTATCTTAATATTATGAATTTATGGGCTTGATACCTGATTGAAAATAATGGATGCTGGGATCCTTTTCTAAAAATATAGTTATAGTGATTTGTTCACCTTGTTTCATATTGTTGTGATATCAACCAAAAATGGAAAATACCTTACCACTTATATTCGACTAATAAATTATTTCCCTTGTATTTGTTGTTTTTGTGAGAATTACCTTAAAAAGAAGATTAATTTTATGAAAGAGTTATATTACCTAAATATAAATTTTTTTATGTTTTTATGATGTCTTGTGGTGGGGCCGTGTTGTGGGGTGGTGATGTCCAGTTGTGATGAGGGGGGATAATTTGTTTTTTATTGTGTGGTTGGAATGTTGTCATGTTATGGGGAAGTGATCTGTGGTTGGTAGGTGGTCATGTTACGGGGTGTTGATGTGTGGCTAGTATCTCCACATACCATGGGTTGGTGATGTGTGGTTGTGTTATGTGGAATATGATAAGAGAAGGTTTGTGTTTTTAGATTCCCAGACCATGGAGGAATAACAAGGTAATAATATATGAAATGGAATGATTTGGATTTGACAATGGGTTGGAAATGGATAATGAATGAATTAAAATAGGAAGTTAAATTTAATTTGGTTTTATATAAATAATTAAAGGAATGGTATGTATATATGTAATTGGATATTATTTCAATTAATAGTGGTAATTGTCTTGTGGCTTTTTTTGTTGTGTGGGTTTCAACATTTAGTGGTGGCAGTGAAAGAGGGGATGTGCTGAGTTTGTTTCTTCTTATTTTATACATATAAGATGGTCTTGTGTGTGTGTCTATTTATATACATGGTATTTTCCTTATGATATCTATAACAACCCTACCCATATTGATAACTATTTTCCAACACACATACATTTATACATGGGGGGTTCATTTTTTCCAAAATACTGATGATTAGGTTGGATGGTTGGCTTCTTGATCTCTTCTAGGTGAGAATATTTATAAAGGATGTGATGGTTGGAGGTATGATAGTGGACTCAGATATGTGATGTGATCGTGGAATGGGGTGGTGGATTAGGTTCCTTCTGTTGATATGTGATATTACAGTGTTGTGTTGTAGTGTTATAACTATATTTAGGTGATATGTGATGAAATGTTCATCTGGGGAGGATTATGGTGGAGGTTTTTCATGATGGGATGGGGTATGTGGTTTATTTCCTTCATTTTCATGATACCCTACTACTCTAGGTAGGGTTGTTATGTGATTGTCAATGCGTCGTTGGGTGAGATGTGATGTGACCGTGTTGTGGGGAGTTTTCCTAGGTGTATGTCTTGGGTCAACTTTTGTATATCAGTTGAATTTTATTTTAGTGGTTGTAAATGCGAATCAAAATTAGTAAGACTCTCCAAAGTTAATCTATGATGATTTAAATTATGAATGGATAATTTTTATAGAAACATAGCATTGGATTCCACTCTAGTGAAATTATCCACTTTGTTAAATTAGAAAATTGTTGCACTGGTCCTAAGTTCAAATTACATGTATCAAATGTGATACAATGTTAACAAAATTAAGGTTTATTAAATTAATTTGGAATTCATATTCCAAAATGAATAAAAGAAGAACAATGATGGTTGATGATGAAGAGAAGAAGGGAAAGGGTTCATTAGCTTTGCATTCAAAGGTGGACATATATTGGTTTGATGTACTATGTTTCCATGCATTATATACTAATTATTTTTATGGGGATTACTTAAAAAATAGTCCAAACATATAGAAATTCATGGCCAACACAACCTGAGAAAATGTGGGACCCGAGGGTCAACCAAGCTGAGGGAATCGTCCCTGGCTAGTTGATCACATACCGATCTACTATTCAATTCCACCAATACACTGCTGTTTTAAAAAAGTTTTTTAATTAATATTCCAAATATAATAAAAATTTTCACTTAATGTTTTCTTAAATGAATTAATTTTTATCTCTTCTAAAAAGATAAATTATACTTGTATTTATATATTCATTTATGGTAGATGTGATTTGGAGGCCGAAGAGATGATCTAAAAGGAAAATAGGCTAAAACTGCATGAGTTCCATGAACACCTATCAACTATTGGGTATATTATGAAACCTTCGTGCATTAAAATGGGCTCAGATTTTGTATAATGTCCCAAAACCAAATTTTCTACAAATCTTATGAAGACACCCAATCCCCATTCGACCATTAAGTGTCCCAACAAAAGTGATATATAGAGGGCACTGAATCTGCACGGAGTCAAAGGTAGTGTGTTTTTTGTTGTCCATATCTCGAGAATTTGGATCCAAAATGAATCCCAACATTTTGTGGAGATATAATTGATGTGAGGGAAAATTTTTATAGTTTTGTAAAAAGAGATTTAATACTGTTCGAAGGCATAAAAATATGGAACTAGTGTTTTTCAACAATCTGGGTGCCCAAAACTACTTCCCATTTTTTCTATTAAAGATCCCCATGGGTACCTCATTTGGGGAGTTCTAAACAGAAATGAATCTCTTCCATTTTGGAGTCCAATAGGAGTCTCATACTCATCCTAAATGTTTTTGAGGGCCCTATCCTCATAGGGGGATCAAATATGAAGGTGATGTTCCACCCGAGCCTCCTCCTCCTCTTGAGGGAGAGCTAAATGGTGGTCGATCATTTTGAGGGAGCTACACACACTTGGGAGAGATTTCCATCACTAGTTCTTCTACAAGTTTTGTATAATTTGTGTGTTAAATATTTCACTTATTTCTTATCTAGAAAAGCCTCTCCCCTGAATGCATTTATGTTGAAATTATTATGTTAAACACTTTTTATTTTAACACTGATTGGGTTGAAATTTCAAGTGGGAACCATGGGTTGTTCTGATTGGAAAACACAATAATCCTTTATCTCTCACACATATATGAGATTTATGTATTATTTGTTATCCCTTTTTATATAATTTATAACCAAACATTTACAACATGATCGTTGTGTCAAGTGATGCTTCTTTTTGCATCGTTTTAAGGGGTAAGAGGGTAGTCAAGATCTTGAAAACCATTATGCAATGAATTAAATAAAACCATGAGAAATTTTCATATAAATGATGTATCCAAGATGGGTAGTGAACATTAAATGATATCCTTATCTCATAATTATAAAACACAACTATTATTTATCATCTATTAAAATCTTTAACTAAGTCATTTTGTTTTTAAAATTGGTTTCAAAACCACCCCCTCTTTTAGTAAATATTATTAAAAATACACACTCAAACCCTATTAACTCTCCTTGAGAGAGGACCTAGGGTCACTTCCCTAGAAAATAAATCAGTATTAAAATCATAATCAAATTGAGGTATCATGACAACATGGTAAAATTATTCCATTGTTACGCAGGTGCACTTTCGTTTTATTGCATGTTTTTGATAATTTTTTAGGAAAATTTTTGTGAATGTTTGTTTGTTATACCTTGAAACATTACATTTATTTTCATGTTCTAATTTATTGCTTGTGTAGGTTCTGGGTATGAACAATTCTATTCTGCGATACTTACAAACTTTCAATCCCAAACTAAAGAGGATCCAACATCAGTGACCTAATATACACAAGAGGAAACTTTAAAGGAGGACGCACAAAACATCAACACTCATCTTGATCCTTCTACTTCTTCTTCAAGAACCCACATTAAAATTGAAGTTAATATTAACAACATGGATGAAAAAAATCAAACACTAATAGAACTAACATCACCTAATGTTGATATTTAACCCACATATATTCAAATTCAAGGCGAGGCTCCCAACATTGAACTAAAATCTGGATTAATTCATTCATTACCAAGATTCCATGGACTATCTGGAGAATATCCACACAAGAATATAAAATAATTTCATATTTTTTGTTCTATATTAAAACCTCCAAATTTGGATGAAGAACATGTAAATGTAAAGTCATTCCCTTTTTCATTATAATACATTCAAAAATACTGGCATTATTACGTTAATTCCCTAATAAGAGGGTGGGAGGTCATGAAATGAATTTTTCATGAAAAATATTTCCTTTCCTCTCACACTAAAACTATAAGAAAATAAATATGTGGTATAAGAAAATCAAAAGGCGAATCACTACATGAATATTGGGAATGCTTTAAAATGATTTTTCCAAGTTTCCCATACCACCTAATAAAAGAATAACTTTTAATTCATTATTTTTATGGAGGTTTAATCACTATTGATAGAAATATGATTGATGTTGTTTCAGGTGGTGCACTAGTGGATAAGGCCCCAATTTCTAAAGAACCATGATTGAGAACATGGAATAGAACACTCAAAAATATGGTACAGGGTCCAGTGTAGCCATTCAAGGTGTTCCTGAAGTGAAAAGTACTAAATTTGAGAAGAAGGTGGACACAACGATTGAAGAGGTAAGTACCCTTCTCTGAAAAATTTCTCTTTCCCTTAGGAAATCTCAATCTCCTCCCCCATCCATTGTGGTATATATTCTTCTACCACTAACTACTCTGACCAATTCCCCCAATTGTGAGAAACTTCTGAGAGTTGTGAGGAAATATTTCCAGTCCGCCCCTAGAACCAACCATTTAGGAAATAACCATATTATCCCAAACATCATGTGTGGAAATACAATCAATCCTATAGGAAATTGGTGTATTAAATCCAACCTCAACAACCGTGGAACTAATAGGGTCAGAGTATTCATCAACCACCACCACCTAGAAATCCTCAAACACCCCAATGGCCTTTCCAACCCCCTCCCAAAACCAAGAATATCATAGAAGATATGATGAAACAATTGGCTGCCAACAATCTCTATTTCCAACAAACCACCCATGCTGCCATACGAAACCTCAAAACACAATTAACCAAACTATCTAAATCGGTGGGGAAAACTCAATGTTATTCGTCGGGTAAACTACCCTATCAACTAGTAGTTATACCTAGGGATAAAGGAAATTTTAGATCCATAACATGTAGGAGAGAAAATCATCTTAAAATCCAAATGACCCCTCCAATAGAGTCATCCCCTTTAGAGGAAGCCACTATCCCAACCATTGGTAAAAATGGTCCAACAGAAGAAATTTTTTGTCATGATAGAAGTCCTTACAAAGGAAAGAGTGTGTATGTTGTTGAGTCACCTATCCCAAATATTCCTCTTTAATTTCCCCAAAGGTCCACCCAACAAAGTAAAAAAGGAAGCCGAACTTGAAAAGGAAATATTGGAATCTTTCAAAACTGTGCATGTTAACATTCCATTGAATGATGTTGTGAAGAAAATTCAAAGATATTCAACGTTTTTAATGGATATGTGTACACATCGAAGGAGACTTTGTGGTGATGAGATGGAAAGATTGGGAAGGAATGACTCGACATTGATAGAACCATCACTGCCTACCTATTTCTATGATCTCAGAACTTTCTTGATTCCATGCATCATAGAGGAGTATTCATTTTCCAATGATATGCCAGATTTTGGTGGTTCTATAAATTTGATTCCTTACTCCATTTACACTTCATTTCATATTGGAAAATTGAATCCATCTAGGATAGTTTTTCAACTAAAAAATCAGAGTACAACACACCCTTCACGTGTGCTAGAGGATGTTCTTGTGATGGGTCAAAATTTAATTTTTCCTACTGATTTTTAGGTGCTTATAATATAAGATGATAGGATGAATGGACATGCACCAATTATATTGGGGGGTCCTTTTTGAAAAACCACCAAATCCATAATTAATGTCCATAATGGTACATTATCTATGGAATTCGGTGGTGACATACTCCATTTCAACATACTTGATTCCATGAAGCACCCCTCCGAAGAACATTCCTCTCTCAATATATTAATTCAATTGATGTACTCCCTTCCACTGAAAAAATAACTTTTATTTCCCACGATCCCCTTTCTGTGTTTTCTTAATTGATTGAAATTCTAGGTAATGATTCATGAATTGATTGTTGTAGAGTTCTAGAAAAGTGGCATTAATGTTTATTAATTGTTAATTTCTTGAATGTCGAGGATCCGATGACCATCAATGATATTGCTAAGCTTGTAAGAATCTCATTCCTCATATGAGGATGATACCATTGAGTAGTTCGATGAGATGAATGACCTCTCACTATCACACACACTACCATCAATACAAAATCCTCTTAAATTGGAACTGAAATAACTACCTCAATATTTAAAATATGCATATCTTGTGAATAGAAACGAGTTTCCCATCATCATTGCTAGTTCACTCCCTCTTGAGCATTAATTGCGACTGCATGAACTTTTGAGGGAGTATAAACACGATTTGGGATGGAAATTTGATGAAATTTTTGGTATTATGACATCAAATTGTACACATCATATTTTATTAAATGATGAGGATAAACCAATGAGGCATGAACAACGTCAACTGAACACAAACATCAGAGAATTTTTCAAAAATGTGGTAACACAATTATTGGATTCTGGAATCATTTACCCAATATATGATAGCCAATGGGTCAGTTTCTTTCATGTAGTTCCTAAAAAAGATATAATTACATCAATTAAAAATGTAAACAAGGAATCAGTTCCAACATGTGTGCAGAATAGTTGGTGGGTCTTTATAGACTATCACCGACAAAACCAACACACTAGGAAGTACCATTTCCCTTTTCTATTCATTGACCAAATGATAGAGAGAAATGTGGGTAAGTCCAACTACTATTTTCTTCATGGGTATTTTAGATACTTTCAGATCCACATTGTCCTTGAGGATCATGAAAAGACAACCTTCACTTCCCAAATTGGCACATTTTCATATAGGATGATGCCATTTGGTCTGTGCAATGCTCCAGGTACTTTCCAACAATGCATGGTTAGTATTTTTTTGGATTACATGGAAAATTTCATGGATGTTTTCATGGAAGATTTTACTATTTATGGATCCTCTTTTAATGATTGTTTAAGTAGTCTTGGTTTAGTCCTACCTCAATGTATTGAAAAGAATCTTGTGTTAAATTATGAGAAATTCCATTTCATGGTGCGACAAGGTATATTTTTGGGGATTGTCATTTATGGGGATGATATCCAAGTAGATAAATCTAAATTGGATGTCATTTATTCCATACAATTCCCCAAAAATGTAAGGGATGTGCAGTATTTCCTAGTTCATCCAGGATTTTACCGTTGCTACATTTTTTACTATAGTAAAATTGTACTCCCCCTCTCTCGATTACTCCCAAAATTAAAATAATATTTTTTATAATGAATGTGACAATGATTTTAATAAGTTAAAATGGAGTCTCAATTCACCCCCATTAATCTATACACCTCTGTGGTATTTACCATTTGAACTCATGTGTGATGCCTCTAACTATGCAGTGGGGGCAGTCTTGTCACAAAGGGTTGCTCAAGCTCCACATGTCTTTGCATATGCCTCACGTAATTTGGACCCTTCCCAAGAAAACTACATAACAACTGAAAAATAATTCCGTTTCATTTTTTTTCTTGGATAAATTCAGGTCTTATCTTTTAGGGTCCAAAGTCCTTATTTTCTCAGACCATACTGCCCTCTATTATCTTCTTAAGAAATTATAATCCAAACGACATCTCATTTACTGGATTCTCCTCCTTCTATAATTCAATCTATAAATAAGAGATAAAAATGAGAAGAGAATGTGTTGGTTGACCATATCAGTTTTATTACCCCATCCTTGAACATTGACTCATCCCCATGTATTCCTATAAACGACATGTTTCCCAATGAGAAATTGTACCGAGTGCAAGATTTTATTCTTTTGTACTCTAAAATTGTAAATTATTTGATAACATATAGAATTCATAATGATTTCAATAAAAACCATGCTAGACTTCTAAAATATGATTCTCATTGGTACATTTGGGATGAACCCTACCTCTGGCACACATGTCTTGATCCATTCCTTATGTATTGTTTTCCCAATAGCGAGTTTCAGTCTCTCCTTAGATTATACCACATTCTTTCTTGTGGGGACCAATTTGGTCCCCAACGTACTGCTTGCAAAATCCTTGATTCTGGTCTCTTTTGGCCAGAAATTTTTGGGATTCCCCTGATTTTTTTTAAATCTTGTACTCGTTGTCGTATAATGGGTAATGTCTCTAAAATAAATGAAATGCAACAAAAACCATTGAGATTTAGTGAAATTTTTAATGTTTGTGGTATTGAATTTATGGGTCCATTTCTGAATTCTATTTGCAAATTTAACATTCTTCAGGATGTTGATTATGTGTCAAAATGGGTAAAGGCACGAGGTACAAGGACTGATGATTCTATGGTAGTTGTAGATTTTTTGAGAACCCAAATCTCTTTTATGTTTGTCTTACCATGGATCATCATTAGTGACCAAGGTTTTTATTTCTTCAACCAAACAATGAAATCACTTTTGTGTCGGTATGGGGTCGCTCATCGAGTGTCTATTGTATATCACACATTGAACAAGGGTCAAGCTGAGGTGTCAAATAGGGAGTTAAAAAAAATTCTTCAAAAAATGGTTCAACCCGACAAAAAATATTGGAGTCTTAGAGTCGAGGTTTCATTATGGTCTGACCGTACTACCTTTAAAACTCCCATTGGAATGTCACCTTATAGGCTTGTATTTGAAAAAATATGTCACCTCCCAGTTGATATTGAGCACTGAGCCTACTGCGCCACTAAAAAATGCAATTATAACCTTTATTGTGAAGTTTCTCAATGGATGTTTCATATGCAGGATTTGGAGGAAATGAGGAGTGATGCATATAAAAACTCTAGGATATTTAAGGAGAGAACCAATACCGACCACAACCATTTTATACTTCATCATCAGGTCTAAATTGGGTAGAAGGTCCTTGTTTATAATGCAAGGATGATGTTTCATCTAAGTATGCTTTGTTCCCACTAGTTTGGCCCATACAGTATTTTTAATGTATCCCCATTTGGTGCTATTCAGTTTCAAAATGAAAAAACCAAGAAAAAATTCTCTGTTAATGGGAAATGGCTGAAACACTTCCAAGAATCCCTTCCAGAGTTACTAATAGAATAACTCTATGTTCAAGAAAAAACATACCAGTGGAAGAGACAAGGTATTATCTTTCCTTCTCAATTTCGCAATTATTATAGTGTGGAAACTACACATTCTAGGTGTGTGTGTTTGGGGGTGGGGGTGGATATATTCCCAGGTTCATTAGTGTTTTCATCATCTCTATTCTTCTTCTCTTTTCACCTTATTTATGGTATTTTCACTTTTCCCCATCTTTATGGGATCCTTAGTATTTTCATTTTATTTCATTTTGATTATCGTTTTCTCTTTCTTTACAGTATTTTATCTTTTTCCCCATATTTCTGGGGTCATTATGATTTTCATTATCATTCTTCTTTCTTCACTTTTTCAACTTCTTTATGGTATTTTTACTCCCCCCTTATGGTTACCAAATAATAGAACTTACTGAAAATGCATGTGGAAATTTTTCATTCAATATTGATTTAATATTTGATGAAAAACCAATATCTGTTATGTATTGAATGTTTGTATGAATTTAACATCAGGGAGTGATTTTTAGTGAATTGGTTTTATATCAATGATATAAATGGTTGTATCACTGTGAAACTTTTGTGATGATTGATGCACCTTGTGTGAGTAGATTTTGGGAAAACAATGCCACTTATATCTCCACAAATTTTTTCACCAAACCACAAAGTGTGAATATTTTTTACATAATATAATGTAAATATATGTTAGGTTAATATATTTCAGCTTTAAATGATATTTCTATATATTCGTTCCTTATCTAATCTATTTCATTACTGTATCATATTGACCTATTCATGTGTACCTATGGTCTGAATATTGTACGCCCTAAAAAAAGAGTTGTTTTCCTAGGATGGTCAAAAACCAGTCCTCCTCAACCTTTGATGATGTTATAAATATAAGAATTTGTGTCGTGAGGAGATCAAACAGGGGTTGGGAGATTAGTGCGAGATTTGATCCAAATGAAACTTCTAAAAAACCATAAATTATACATGAGGGGAGGGATGAAATGTGTAATATATGGGGATATCTAGGCCGGTAGCTTATGGTTTTTCTTTTGGGAATTCTTATGTGAGTGGGTATTCAAAAATTATTGCAAAAAATGTAGGGTAGGTTCGGTGAAAATAATCATTTAATGGTGAATAATTTTAAAATAAACTATATTTATTGGATAGAAAGTGGAAATAATAACATTGAATGGTTTTCACACACACATGGAGAGTTAGTGTAATGGTTGAATTTTTATGTCCTTTCTCAATTTGGTTTCTTTAATGTCTTTAAATTTCATTTGGATATGATTTATGGGACATCTTTTTCCTTTTTCACTATGAAGAACTCCTCGGTGCGGTTCGTTCATTGATCACATTACATCAAGGAATTAGATTTTCCTAAAATGATAAATCATTATGATGTTAGGAATATATACATGTATCAATTTTTTTTGAATATGAGACTTTTCCTATGAGTGAAAATGTTTAGGTTTGGGGGTGTGATCGCATTGCGATTCAGTATTCAATTCCACCCTTACACAGTAGTTTTAAACTAGTTTTTTAATGAATATTACAAATATGATAATAAATTGAACCTCATGTTTTATTCAATTAATTAATTTTTATCACTATTAGAAAAGAAAAATTTTCTTTTTTTTTATATTTTCATTGAAGGTGGAGGTGATTTGGAGGCCCTAGAGATGATCTAGAATGAAAATGGGCCAAAACTGGATGAGTTCTATAAATACATGTCCACTGTTGGGTATAGAATAAAAAATATTTGAATCCATATAGGCTGTATTTTTTTGGATGATCCAAAACTCAATTGTCTACAACTCTAATGAAGACACCTAGTCCCATTCATCCATTAAGAGTCTCAACTTTAGTGACATATATGGGCCACCGAATTTGCACGGAGTCAAACGTTTTTTGTTGTGCGATGTCCATCTCTCGAGCTGTATGTGTCAAAATGAAGCAAAAATTTTGGTAAAGATAGAAAAGACATGGGGTAACAACTTTTATGTTTTGATAGTATCGATTTAATATTTTTTGGAGTCCGATAACAATGGAAAACTTGGTTTTACACAATAACTGTGCCCAAAACTAATTCTAGTTTTTGTTATAAAAGAGGACCATGGGTACCTCATTTGGGGAGTTTGAACCAGAAGTGAATCTCTACAATTTTGGAGTCCTAGAAGAGTATCTTACTCTTCCTAGAATTTCTGGAGGCCCCAATATTCATAGGGGGATCAAATATGAAGGTGAAGGTCCACCCAAGCCTCCCCCTCCTCTCGATGGTGAGATAAATGGTGAAAGATAATTTCGATGAAGCTACAGAGACTTGGGAGGGAGTTGTAGAACTAGTTCATCTACCATTTTTTTTAATAATTTGTGTTTTAAATGTTTCTCTTATATCTAATATTGACATTCCTCTCCCCTGAATTTATTTCTGTAGATATAATTAAGTGAATGTTTTTTATTTTAACACCGAATAAGTTTAAAATTCAAGTGGGAATCTTAGGTTGTTCTTATTGGACAACACAATAATCCTTTATCTCTCACAAAAATTTGAAATTTCTGTATGCATTTCTATCCATTTATGTATAATTGATAACCAATCCTTCAAAAACACGATCATTGTGTCAGGGGTTGCTTCTTTGTGCATCATTTTAAGGGGTAAGATGGTAGTCAAGATCTTGACAACCTTCAAGAAATGAATTAAAGAGAACCATGTGAAATATTTAGAGAAATGAACCATAAAATATGTGTAGTGAACATGAAATGATATTCTTACCACAAAATTATAATACATCACTTTTATTTATCAACTATTAAACTCTTTAATTATGTGATTTTATTTTTAAAACTATTTTCAAAACCACCCCTTCTCTATGTAAAATATATTAAAAATACACATTCAAAACCTACTAATTCTCATTGAGAGATGACCTAGTGTCTTCCCTAGACTATAAATAAATATTAAAATCATAATCAATTTGACCTTTCCAACAAAGTGGTCACCAACTCTAAGGTGGCATGGTTTGGGCATTGAGTACCCACAGAAAGGGTTGTGTGTAGGCCTGAAAGAGAACACGGGGGAGAGCTCATTCATAGGTTGGGCCAAAGGGTCACAAAGAGGGTGGGCACAGAGCGCACCCACAGAATTGGTGTGGTGTGGTACCAGGGATGGGGAGAGATTAATTTGAACCGATGCAAGAGATATATTTCTTATAAAGTAGAGGGAAGAAACATAACCATTTTGATGTGGGATGAATTTTGGAATGATATTAGTCATCCAACTCATATAGCACCCCACTTTCCATCTGATCATATATAGCCTCTATCATTGAACCCTGGTGTGCGATTTTCATCAGCACCACCATATTCCTCCCTCTATTGCTAAATTTTTCCATTGTCTCAGTAGAGAAGAATATCTAACCACCATGTACTATCACTAGCCATCGAAGGAGAATCTTGGGATTAAACCGAGATCATTCATGTAATCTACGTATTTCATACATGAGGATAAATCAATGAAGAAGTCTCAGATGAAGAAAATTAAGATGTGAGGCCGCATTATGCATGGATGAAGATCAGACATTTGGGATGTATATTTTAATGTGATCCTCTTACCATGACCATGATTTGTTCACCGTAAAGGAGAAGGTAACTCTAAAAAGACCATGATTCTCAGTGTATCTCATATATGTGTTCAATGATTTGGGACCCAAAGAAATCAGGAATTCAAATCCTCGATCATAAGAAATATCTTGTGGTGATTTTATGAAGAAGACTCTTTGATCATAGCCTATAAAAATTAAGGCACTGATCCTGTTCAAGGATGATACTCTCATATTCTTGAGAGATAATGTTTTCCTAAAAAATATACTCTATTATCATCTAGTTTGTGATAGAAAATAAAATCGGTGAACCATTCTGGATTCATCAAGATGAACTGTGAATCCCTAAGGCTTTGTGAGGAAGAACTAAGAAGCGTTCTGGTTCGGCCAAGGATTTCCACAAACTCTATGAGTAGAATAACCACACATCTTTTTTGTGAGGAAGATACACAAACCTCTCTTGTTATATAGAGAATATTTACACATCCTATGAAAAGTAAAACTACACACCCTATTCCTAGAAGAATAACACAAACACCAAAACAACCCCTCATGGTGCATCGTGATGAAGACTTGTAAGACCCACGACTTGCATGCTCATTTTTGAACGTAAAGGAATTACATTGTTTATAAGAGTATCTTTTTATGAAGAATAAGAGAAGTTGAAGGAAGCAGGTATTATTCACATGCATGATGCACATGTACTCATGTTCATGATATTAGACACTTCAGTGTGCAAGAACAAGGTGAATAGTGGACTACACCCATTTGAGTTTGAAGAAGATTACATAAAAATAAATATAAATAAATAAATTGGATAGTTTTTGTATTGAGATAGATGGAATTAATGATAAGAACATGAAGAGGGAAGTGGATAGTAGGTTGCACTAAGATGGAAGTTAATGCTTTCATGAAAACCTGTAAAACAACTAGACACGTAACCATGAAATTTGAAAATAGACAATGAAGAAGAAAACAGTGCTTGTGTGCTTTCATGCATATGTGAAGACTCCAGAACACATAATTGGTTATCAATTTATATATAACCTAAAGACACTTTAATTTCACTACATTTAATGCATTAATTGAATATTATTTAATTGTGTTTATAATTCAATAATAAGATATGAGTATCGATACTACACTCACAGTTGATATTGTGTAACAAAGAAGAAGAATAAATTGTGATGATGCTAAGATGAACTGGACCTTATTATTTTGAAAATAACAAAAGAAGTTTTTGATTATTGAAAGAAGAAGAAGATAATTCAGTAAAGTTGGGTTTTCACTAAATAATAAGGAGAGTAAGATTGTATAACTATCAAGGATTACATTTTGAAGAAGATTGAAGGGTTACTTGCATGCTGCTTTGCAAGTAATAAGTAGAGAGTGGAAAATCAAGAAGCATTGTGATACTCAACAGGTCTCAACATGTGGGTAAATATATTAGTGTTTAAAACCCTTTTCAATAGGCATATTACTATCTAGGGAGTTAATATAATGAACCATCCAGGATTTTCATGTTATACTAGGTCATCACCATTTTAGGGAAGTATAATTGTTTCAATCCCCATCCAAAGTGTAGGGACTCACACTAGCTTAAAGATTTTTTTCAAAAAATAACATCTGTAACTTGTTACTACATTATATTAGAGAATTTTTGTACTAGTCATACCCATATATGGTAATTAATAGCTAATTTTATTGAGTAGTGTGCCTTATAAAAATATTATTTTCATAATAATTACAACATTAATATTATTGCATGTGATAGGGAAAATATAACAAGATAATATAGATCATATCATGTCAATAGGTATATGGATAAATAGCTATAATTAGATTAAAAAGTCCCCAAAATTGACTAACCCCCACTCTCAGTATTAAGTATATCCCAAATCAGTCCTCTCAATTGGTATCATAGGGAAGGTTCACCTCTATTAGATTCTCTACAGTAAAGAAATTCTCTTTTGAAGATTTGTTTTTTTTCTTGAGTCGACAATGAATTGATGTTTAAATGATGATTCAATTGTCTCTGAGAAGAAGTCCATATCTACAAAGGGCATAGTGAAAACGAAAATGAAAGATAAGAGAAAGATAAATAAGAAGCCCCTCTTATCTAAAAAAGAGGAAGTATCTGGTTCTCCATACATTGCTGGAAATGAGGACACATTAGGCCTGGAATGTAATGAGAAGGTGGATAAATTTCCACCATGTTTATGGATAACCTTCCAATATGAAATGATCATGAGGTATGTGTTAGTACATTTGAAAATTACTCTCTTGATAAAAATGCTAGAACAAGTTTTGATGATCAATATATAAATTCTAAAAAATTATCAGTTGATAAACTAAGATATTTTTTTCATTGTATTCATGAAGAAATTGTATCCCTTGTTTGTGGATTATTTCAATATATGGAAGAATATATCATGCATCTAGAAGAAGAAACAATTGTTTTATAGAAAGGATTTGAAGAAATGATTTTTTAATTTATAATGCTCTCCAGATATGTTAGAGCCTTCGATGCGAGAAAGAGGAAATTTGAAATGAGTTCCTAAAAATGGATAAATGAAGTTAAAGAGAAATATGGAGTCAACAAGACTCTAGAGTAAATGATCTGTGCACTTTAATATGAACTGAATAAGAGAATTGAAGTCATGGGTCTATATTTTGAAGAGACTTCCAAGAAGATGAAGGAACATTTATTCTTATTACAACACAAATTGAAGATCCATGAAGATGAATTCAAATAATAAATAAATCTTGTGAAGACAATATGATTATGGTTGAGGATGAAAAAAATTATCTCTAATATGAAAATTATAAAATTAGAAGCTCATGTGACAAATATTGAGAAGACACATATTGATCCTTCACAAACGATGGAATCAGTTAATACTAGAACTACATGTTTATTGAATTATTATATGGTTGAAATACCACCAACCTGTGATAATATGATTATTAATTCACTCATTGATCGATAATAATCAGTTTAAAAGGTTCAAGTAGCATCCATACCATCTTTTACTCATTTCTATAAATAGGATTCCATAAGGACTGTAGGTTAGATGAAAAATTAAAAATAAGTGTGTGTGTGTGTGTGTAAAGGTGATGAGCTAACTACCTCTATGACTAGGGTGGATAGGTAGAGGAATGTGGATGATTTTTCACCATATAAATCAAAATAAAAATTATAAAAGACTCACCAATCTAATAACAAATATGTCAGGACTTTCTGGTTTTTTGCATCAATGTTGATGATGTAACAGGTTTGGTTATTTTTGCATTAAATTGTTGGCACAATTCTAAAAAAATAAAATTACAAAGTAATCCCATATCAAATTAGAGAAATACATAGAGGAGGAATAAAAATCCACACATCCATAAGCATCGGTATACTACAAATGTATTTGGACAAGTTGATAATATCTATTATTTATGCAATGGGAGTGGTTACAAGGTTGGTGAATTCTCATCTCAACATGCATAGAAATCTAATAAGAAAAGAAGATAATATAAAATGGATAAGAATGAATAAGTTTCCTTGGGAATAAACATAAAGAATATTGTAAAATAAATTCTCCCAATAAGATTCCAATAAATAAAGGAGATAATACCTTGGATTCCAAATCTAAAAAGATGAATGGGGGTGCATCCAAAATAATCTCTAAAAAGGATGGACTATGAAGAACCCATGTGGAAGATCCATGAATGCTACCATAGTCCCTAATGACATTTTTGTTATTTTCCATAATACTGAGATATAATTATAAATCTTGAATATGGACAAGAAAAGGATATTACAAGTGGAATTGATGTTCTATGTGAGAGATGCAAGAAACGAGATCACATTGAAAAAGGTCGTATAACTATACCACCATAGAATGTTGAAGTCCTTAAGAGGAAAAATAATTCATCGTAAATAATGGTTGTTATGAAGAAAATTTCTCCACAAAAATTAGATAAGGATGTGAAGAGATCTATGATACCACAACATATATCAGAACAAAAGTTCAAATGTGCAATATTTTTGATTGTAGGAGGTGGAGCAACATGGCTGACAAAAATATATCCACCGTGCTGTTTACATCGATAAAGTATGGTGGATCCACATAATTCCCTTAAATCATTGTGTATTTTATTTTTTCTTATAATACATGGAATTGATGGTGAAGCAAGTTCTCAGAGGGAGAATTAGAGAAACATTGAGGAGAAGTGTTTTCCCTAGAGGGGGAAACAAAAGAAGAAGATGCCAAAATTATTTCAATGGGTAAAAAATTGTTTTGGAAATTGATTTATGATTATTTCATTAGAAAAGGTATGTCATTTATTAATATCTCATCCTTTCTTGTTTAAAATAACAAACATTTTATAAAGGGGGTGTAACTTCATTATTTAGGGACACAAGAAGAATTGAATTTCCCCAAGGTCACTTATCTAACCTATGTCACATGAATGTTTTTGATCCATTTCATAAGTGAGTGCATGATAATCAATTTCTTTGTTCTTATAAATATTCATGTTACTTTTAGTAATTTCACCAAGGAATTAAAGTGAGAAATCCTTGAATGAATGTACATGATTTCTCATCTCTTGAGGTGTCATGATGAATGGTAAAGGACAACATTGTTGTCTAAATAAAATTATCCTTTTTTTCTAAAACTAGCATAGCTCAAGTAGACTTAGAGTAAAAGGATAATGGATACATTTCTTATGTATGGATTAATACCCTTTTCTCTTGATATTTTTATTTTCAATGGGGGTGGTAAAGTGAAATAATAAAAGTGGAATAATAATGGGGAGAGAGAATTTTTAACATTTTGAGATTGACACATTCATTTGATAAATAACTTTTATTATTTACAACTAATAAAAAAGAGTGGATTGTTGGAACCACTTTTTTATATGAGTTTTATTTTATTTCAATGGTTTTCAAAACAAATCAAAATGAATACGAAGATCAAAAGTTAATGAATTTTTATTGAAGTTATTCTTATATAATTTTTATGTATTCATAGCATTGGATGCCACACTTGGTAAATTATCCATTTTGTTAAATTATAAGATTATTGAACCAGTCCTATGTTAAAAATACATCTACCAAATGTTACACATTTAAAAAAAATTAAGGGTGTTTAAAATTCATTGGAATTGTTATTAAAAAAAATAAAAAAGAAGAATGATCGTTGAAGATAAAAAGAAGAAGGGAAAGGGTGCATGGGATTGTCATTATAAGGTGGCCATGCATGGGTTTGAAGTACATACTGGCCATTAATTCTACATTAATTATTTATTTGGGGATTAATTAAAATATAGGCCAACCCTCTAGAAATTCAAGGCTAGATGAACCCCAACACATGTGTGGACCAGGGGGCCAGCCACACTAAGGGAACAATCCTTGGCCAGCTCGATGTTGGCATGGGTTGGGCAAAGAACGACCACATGTTGGGCTGCATCGAAGCCCAAAAGAGTTCATGGGGGTAAACCTATGTATACGGTTGGACACATGCCCGCAAAGTGGGTGGATATAGTGCGCACCCATAGAACCGGTGCAGGGTGGTACTGGGGAGGGGGAGATTAATTTGAGCTGATGCTGGAGTGACAATGCTTATAAAGTTGAGGGATGCTCCATATTTATTACACTGCTGAATGAATTTTGGAAATATATTATCCATCCATATAATCTAGCACCCTACTCACCATCCTATTATCCATATCCTCTATATTTGAACCATATCATCTAATTTTCATTAGTTCTATCGTATTCCTCTCGCTGCTGATTAATTTCACCACTGTCTTACCAAAGATGAAGATCAAATCACCATAGACGATCACTAGCCATAAAAGTATCATCTATGGATTGAGCATAGATCATTCATGAAATCTATTTCTTTCATGCATATAGATAACCCGATAAAGAAGTATCAGGCAATGAAAATTATGTTTTTATGTCACATATTTTATGGATGATGTACTAGTCTTTGTGAATGTGATTTTTCATGAGATCCAAATCCCATGCATGTGATATGATTACCTAAAAGTATAAGGTCAATTGCAAAAGGAGAAATAAATCATTCATATAGTGTCTCATATCAGTATTCAAATATTTTGAAGTCGAAGATCTTAAGCATTCAAAGCCTCAATCATACAACATATCATTTAGTAATTTGATGAAGAAGAAGATGTGATCATCACCAATTAAAAGAGAGGCACTAAGCCCATTGAAGGATGTTGCTCCCATATTATTGAGAGCCCTTGTTTAATTTAAAAAAATAAACTCTCTTATATTTCAGTTCTCAAAGGACACGTAGGATCTACAAACCATTCTAGATTCATGAAGAAGAACCCAAAACCATCAAGGAATCATGAGGAAGTACTGTGAACCATTTTGGTTTTTCAAAGGATATCAACACTAACTATGTGTAGACGAACCATTCATATCTTATGTGAGGAAGAGCCACAAACCACTTTGATTCTATGGATAATATCGGAAAATCTTGTGTAAAGGATAACTACACACACTATTCATAGAATAAGAACACAAAAAACAAACCTATCCATTAGTTTGCTTCATGAAAATGACCAAAAACACAAAAAGCATACATGATATTTCTTTCATGTAAAGTAATTACACCATTTACATGAGTCTCCTTGTATGAATAAGAAGAATTGTTGAATTTAGGTGGCGGTACTAGCTTGGATGATGCACATGCACTCATGTGCCTGATTTGAGACACCCATGTGTGAATGAACAAGGTGAAAAATATAATACACACTGTCAGTTTTGAAGGAGATAACAAGAAATGAAACCTAAAGAAATCAATTGGACAATTTGTGTGTTGAGAGAGAAAAAATTAAATAGAATAATGTGAAGAGGGAAGTGGATAGTAGGTTTCACCAAAAAGGAAGTGCATGCTTCCATGTACATATATAAAACTACTTGAAACACAAAATTTAATTGTGGAAGGAAAAAAAAGAATAAAAAATTTTATGCATGCTTTCATGCATAACTGAAGACTCATAGACACGTAATTGGTCATGTATTTAAATATACAAAAAAAATAATTGAATTAAACTAAATTGAAATCATGAATTGAATATGATTTAATTAGGTTGAAAATTTAATAATAAGAGAAGAGTATTGATACTATAATCAATGTTTATATTATGTATAAATGAAGAATAATCAACTATGATGATTCTAAGCTGAACTGGTCCTTATTGCTTTGAAAATCATAAAATAATTTTGTGATTACAGAAAGATGAAGAAGAAGATTCAGTGTAGTTGGTTTTGAAAAAAATATTAAGGAGAAGAAGATTGTGTAGATATCATGGTTTTTTATGTGAAGAAGAGAGAAGGGTTACATGCATGCTGCTAAGAATGTAACAAGTGAAGATTGGATGATCAAGCAGAACTGAGAAAAATAACATTTCTCTACAGATGGAAGACTCTATTGGTGTTTCAAACCCTTTTCAATAGGGATAATACTATATAGTTAGTTAGTATATAGAACTATTAAGGATCTATTAGTTGGACTAGTTCATTACAAATTCACTAAAGGAGAATTGTTTCATCCTCCCCTCCAAAGTGTAGGGACTCACATTGGCTATTTACTAAGCCAACCAACTATAACATGTTACTAAATTATAGTGGAGAATCCATGTACTAGTTAGACCCATACATGGAAAGGACTATACACATATATTTATTAGTGGAACATGTAAAAATATCATGTTCATATTCTTTACAGCTTTTATATTATTACATGTAATAATGAAAAGAGAATAAGAGAATCAAGATCCTAACATGTTAAGATGTACAAGGAAAAAATGTTAAAATTGGATTAAAAATTCCCCAACACCGATTCACCCCCTCTCATTGTTTGGTATATCCCAAACTATTCCTCTTAGTATGATGTTATGGTGTGATGTGACCTTGTTTTTGAGCATTGATATATTTTATACGAAAGATATTGGAGAACCAATAGGTATTAGATAGGCGTGTGAGTGTGAAAAAACAATGGGAAAGGAGTACGAGGTCCTCTTTATCAATATAATTCAAATTATTTTATTGTATATATCCTGTGTTAACTCATGATAATTCCATAGTGAAGATGGTCTTGGTTAGTTGACCTGTTTAGATGTTTTTTGGTTCAACTGTTTACACTCAGGTGCATTAGTATACTTCTTTCATATATGCATGATAGAATTCATGTTTCCTTCTGAGTATACTTGTAATATCACCCAATGAATATAACAATATTTTCATGTATTCAGGATGATCACATGAATTATGATAAACACTACTATCTTAGAGCTCGGGATAGTTCCTGTGTTACTACTATTTGTTTTCTTTGGTGAATTTACATTATAGACTATTATTCGTATTTATTTTATTTATACAGGAACTAAAGGGTGATATTTCATTCATTTTTAGAACATATCATTGAGTAATTTTTTATTTATTAATCCAATATTAAAATCTTATTTTATTTAGAGATGGAAATTCCACCCATTTGTGAGATTTTTTATATACCCTTGGTGGTATTCACCAACCTAGGGATTATTGGAGGTGGGAATTAGCGGTGATTATCTCTATCCATTCATTTCAGTATCTTTGGTGAAAGGGGGACATGATAGAGTTGCTTTTGAGCTAATGGTTGAGGTATATGATGGAATATGTGGTTATAAAGAGTTATTATTTCATGGTTTTGTATGTTAATATTTCAAATTGACCATGGTGCATAACATAGGATTGATAGACCATCTTGGACAAGAGATTTTAGGGTACCCTGTGATCCAATGCATGAGCTCTGAACATGATGAATGACCATGTGAGGTGGACTTGTTTACATGGTAGAGAATTAAGAGTGGTACATGAATTATGATGAATCATTTTATTGTTTGAATTGGTTTGATCTGTGATGTTAAAATAACATAAAATTAAGTGAAACTATTTTAATTAATCATAACAAAATTCAATGATATTGATCTTAGTAATTCCTTATTTTTTTGAAATTACTACTAGTCATCCTTTTGATGTGGTTCAGGTAGTGGAGTTTCATTATGCTGATTTAGTTGATTGCTAGGTGGTTGATCCTATTAAAGAGGATGATCAACATCAAAATATGTTTCACTCTTTTAAATGGTAGTATTTGGGGAAGTATGGGGGATAGGTTTTATATGTGGAGAGATAGTGTTTATTAGAGGATATATGGGTCTCCTTCAGTTTGATCTAGACCATGATTGATTACTTCATCCCTTTGATAGATAATAAATGTGAGGATATTCACATCCATGATGGATATTATTTCTGGGTGAGTGGAAGGAGGCAAAAGTTTTGTGGGGTGACTTTTAGAAAGATTCCAAATATAGTTCCTTTCATCGACCATGAAGTCAAAAAACAGGCAGGAGATTCATTCTCTTCCTCAAGGGAGTTTTTTTAGTATGGGTGTTGGTAATCATGTTCAAGGATCATTTAGGATTTTTGAAAAATCTTTTTTCTATATGAGGATCCCTATGTGAGATGTCTTTAGGATGTACTCCATCATTCGATAATATTTTCTCTTACTCCATTTACATTGAAAATGTTTGTAGATGTTCAAAATAAGGTAGAGGTGATTGAGTGGATAAACCCATGATTAGGTATTCCATGAGAGGGGAATCGACGGGTTTTCTCAATGATAATTATTGGTAGTGGTAGGTCTTTAGTGTTAGGGCCATTGGGGGTTTGACCAGTAGTGATTCGTCCTCATTAAATTTCTTTCCATCATTATGGGGCCAATTAATTTCATGATTTTTTAGAGGATTTATTCCATCATATTTTTAATTTTTGGTTCTTAAAAATTCCAAAAGCAATTCCCAAAATATCAAAAAAACCAGTATGGTGTAGGTGGTCAGTTTCAGTGCTAGCCTCAACAAGAGTTTCTTGTGAGGTCATTTATATATTAGTGGAAGAAATATTATGATATACTATATAGAGATGGTGAAAGTACTGGCTTCAATCAGTATGATAATCATGTTCAAGGACTTTTACCTAATCATGGTCATGGAGGTTTTCATCAGTAGAGAGGCAAAGGATATGGGTGTAGTCAGCTTCATGTAGTGGATGCGTCAGTTCCATAGGTTCCAGAGATCATTCAAGGCATGATAACTTTACCATTTACCCTTGTTATTACTTGTTTAATTTAGGAGCTTCAAACTATTTTTTTGAAAAATCTCTATTCTATTATCTATGACTATATATAGAGGGTATTTTGGTGCCCATAGTGTTTACTAGCTTGTTTGATGTATTATAGGGGTGTAAACTGATGATGCAGCTACATCATTATAGTGGATATATTTTATTGAATCAATTGTAGCCATAGGCTTTCATCCTTGGTGTTGATTGGATATATTTTGCGCTTGTTTTTTTTTTGTCTTATTCTGGGGGATCATCCTGTTCTCCTATATGGATGGACAATATAAAATTTTCATTATAGATTGGTTTTTATTTAGGTGGGAATTCAACATGTGTATCCCCTTCATTACTTGATGGATGAGTTATCAGTGGAACTATTGTACACTGTGATGGTGGAGGATCCTATTGTTACTCGTGTTCTTCTAGATTTTTTCCCCAGGAGGTCGTGATTCTTCCCCACAACATAATATCATGTTTGGGAAGGACTTACATCCTTGAGATTCATTGATTTTCATGGATCCTTATTAGATGAAACATTCAGAGTAGCAGGAGGTGAGGAATCAGATATATGATTTGTTACAAAAATGAAGAATCCTTCATAGCATTTCACTATGGGGTGCTATGGTGGTACTCTCCAAGGAAGATGATAGGCCGAGGTTGTGTATATACTATGAAAGGTTAAATTCGGTAATTGTTAATAATCATTACCCTCTCCCAAGTATAGAAGATATTTTTCACTAGTTTATAGTGATCAATTGATTTTCTATGATAAATATTTTTCTAGACATCACAAGTTGAGTTTTAAGGAGGGGGGTATTATGAAGGCTTCCTTAAAATATAGGTATGGGAACTTTTATTTTTTTCTCATGTCATTTAGTTTCATGGATAGACTAGTTGTGTTCATGGGGCTCATGGACTCCATGTTCCATTAATTCCTGTAATAGTTCATATTCCTGATCATTAAAAATATATTGATCTAATAAAAGTTATAGGAGAAGAATTTCGATCATATCAGAGCTCCCTCAAAGGTTATTTTATTAAAATACTCTATGGGAAGCTATCCAAGTGTATGTTTTGGACATGATAGGTGAATTTTCATAGGCATGTAGTGTCTCATTAGGATGTGGTAGTATACATGATTATGTTTAAGGTAGTTGTTTCATGGGATGACCCAAAACATGTGTCATAAGTTCATAGTTTCTTTGGTATCATGGTTTATTATCACACTTCCATGCCTAATTATTCTCATTTTGCATCCTCATTTATAGTTTTGACCTAGAAGGAAAGGGTTGTGTTTGGAATGACCAGTTCCCAGAAGAATTCAACTACTAATAGGGGATGTCAGTCTGTGACCTAGTTCATAAGTTTGAAGAGGAAGGGGTGATATTTGAGGTGTTTTGTGATGCTTTAAATTTTTGATTGGTATGATTGTTGATGAATCATATAGTAGTGATCTCTTATTCTTCTAGAGAGTTATGTTTCCATGAGTTTTAATATTCCACCCATGATCTGGAAATTGTAGTGTTTTTGTATTCACTGATGCTATGGTGGAATTATATTATTAGGGAGTACTTTTTTTTGTCTTTATGGATAATTAGTTCTTGAGGTATATGTTGCCTTAGTTTGAAATGAATTTGTTGATATTGAGGTGGATGTATATTCTTTATTATTAAAATTTTTATATCCCATACACCTTATCAAATTGGAATTTTTTTATTTAAAATTTTATAAGGAATTCACAGAAGGATGTTGTTCCCGAGTCGGGGGATGCATGGAGAGTTATTGAGGAGTTGGTATCCCTACACATGAATGTGAATGTGATTGAAATTATAGGCGATTTATTTCATAAGATGGTGTAGTATTATCTTCTATAGTATGTGGAGGAGTCATAGTGGGAATAATTATCGGTATAGGTGGTGCGTGATCATGTTTTCCATGGATATGCAACAATGGGATTGATAAAGCAAGATCAAACCTGTTGTTTTCTCAGGGGAGGCAATTTGTTTGGGTAGTGATGTCAGAGGGAGTCCTTTATGTGTTTTTTTGATAACCTCTAGTAGTATACCCACGAGTATCTATAATGTACCACAACTCAAGGTTTTAGTTTTGGTGGCATGGGATGAAACTGGTAGTAAGACGACTCAAAGTAAAAATACTATTAATACTCAAACCATCTTCCAAACCAATGGTTCAGGTCCATATGTGAGAATATATAACATATGATCATATAATCAATATACACCACTAACTTATCACCTAAAAAATCTTTCTACAATCCCCTTAAAGGATACATCATTTTTTATAGATACAGTTTATGTGTTAGGTAATTATATTCTTGAGGTCTCACCTTAATTAACAATTTAGCGATGAGATGTGATTATTAAAATAATATTGTTCCAAGCCCAACCAAAAATTCATTACAATATATGGTGTAATATTTAACTAGTTTTGTTAATTTATGATTATAATTATAGTAAATATTTCATTAAACTCTTAAAAATGTCTCTATTATGAATCAAACCATGAAAACATCACTCCCATGTTAGTTAATCCTATCATCAGAAATACAAAATGGGGATGTCCTAGATTAATTTTTTATAATATTAGACTAACCAAGAAAAATGTTAATTTAAAAAACATTCTTATGTTGATCATAACAAATAAATTATTTGATCTTTTGAGGTTCTATAAACAATCCATCCTCAGATATAAAATTCACCATGTTGTTTACATGTTTGATCTATAGGTTTCACCCTAAGATCTTTGAATATATCAAATTCTCCAATAGTACGCTCAAAAAAATTTCCAAATTTTTATTGTGTAATCCTCCCTTGACATATAATATTATATAATATTATAAATACCAAAAAACCATGATAAAATATTAAAATAGGTGGAAAATATATTTATTAGGTCTATAAACATTTTTGTTGTTTTTGTCAAACTGAATGGTGCGACCAAACACTCATATATACTATAAATGATTGAAAAAATTATATTAGATATTTTAGATGCTTTTATTATCCCTTAGTGATAAACTAAATTAAAATTTAACATTGTTAATAATAATTTTCCTCTTAATGTATCAAAGCATTACTTAACATGAGGGAGTGGATGTTTGTTTTCAACCATCACTTCGTTAAACATTCAATAATATAGACACAATATAAAAAAACAATCCCCCTTATTAGATAATAAGACCAATGAACCCTAGGATGTTTTACTTCTCCATATGAATCACCTGGCCTCTAATTATTCCAACTGAGCCTATTTCTGTCCTATATTTAGATGGTACATCAAATAATGTGGATTAGAAAAAGGTTAGTCATGAATGATTTAATCAACTGTAAACATAACCTCTTCCTCAGGGGAAAAAACTTATAAATCATTGTTCAAAACAAATCTAAAATAATCCAACACCAAAGTAGAAACTCTATATGAACACCCCCATATTCTACCATAATTCTAGAAACATGATCTATTTTCTCACAAAGTTGTTATTGGCGTGATCATAAATGACCCACTTTTAGTTCCCA
Source organism: Viscum album (assembly GCA_963277665.1). Lineage (NCBI taxonomy): Eukaryota > Viridiplantae > Streptophyta > Magnoliopsida > Santalales > Viscaceae > Viscum > Viscum album. The sequence goes on from OY728160.1 coordinate 1,945,602,584, forward strand.
CTCCACAAAATATATGTACCTACCACCGTCTGATCTTTGAAAGGTATTCATCAATAGTAAAAGTTGATATGGTATTCGGATTATTATGAAGTATGGAATATAAATAAAATTAAATGCAATAATTTTTAATATAATGTTATCCTAGAGAAATATTTAACCAAAAATCTAGGGAACTCTGGTGGAATCAATTAATTCTATTAGATCATACTCCCAATGTTGTGTCAATAAAAAGAATTCAATTTATATATTTCATGGATAGGTATAATCTCTCAATGAACTGAGCTCACATGAAATAATTTTATTGTCTTATGTGAATAATTTATATTATAACATCATGGAAACCATAATCATACTTGAAATTATATAAGGTCAAATATCATAGTCCAAGATGGAATGCTGAATGGAATGGAGCTATCTCATTCCCCGCCCATCAATCCTTGAATAACTCTCCTATAAAGAACAATACTACAAGAATCATTTCCCCAGTACTTATCCATAACACACACTACTATGACACTAACATATCATATATCTATAAATTCTCACTTGCGATGTCACCTTGTATCATACCACCAATCATGGTCCTAATCCTCAACTATTGGAAATATATTAATTATTCCTATATATCCTATATTTGTGTCTAATTCTCAAAAAATATTAGAAATATAGAGGTACCCAATAATACTGAGAATAGATTTACCCAATACTACTAAACATGTGGAACTGTATGTCATTATAAACCTAAGGATATAAATTTGTACCCAGAATACTGTACCCATAACTTCCTTAATAGGAAATATCAAAATGATACTTTCGACCACATGAAAACCAATTATCACTCTCTATAGTTGAAGTTTCATTTTTAGAACCTACTACTTCTCATAGCTTTTACTAATTAATTAGAGACAGATTCCCCAAATCTGTGAACATAGGATGATGAAAAAAATTCCACTAAGATAACATCACATATAGTAGGATGTCATCAAAATGTCCCACTCTACCAAATTATCCCCAATTGGCATCAGGTTAAATTGTTTCAAAATGAGTGTAATAGTCTATCACCTATATACTTCCTTATTCATGGTGCATGAACTTCCGGGGCATGTCTTACCTTAGAGTATTTGAAATGTAATTGTAAACAAACCCAATATAAAATTTCTTTACAGTTCATCATCAAATTCTAGTAGACTTGAACCAAGACATCCAACTAAAAATTTATAAGACCTATATATATATACACAATAATATCCGCACTCCATTCTATAGGTGTATAATGATGGAAACAAAATTATCACTGTGACCCTACTAAAAACATAGCTACCTAGGGACCACCCTACCCTTTGAATAAATGTGGATAATATATCTAAAAATATCTAGTAAGACCTGACATTACCAAATAACCCATGTACACTCTCTCTCCATTGACTACCTTTCACATAAAAAGTTATCCCTGGAATGACCATCTATCAATCACCCTAGTGCCACCAAAAACTCTGGCCTAAACACTTGTGGTAATTCTCATATCTACCCTCCTAGTGCTCAAATGAAGAAAATAATAGAAGAATTATTCTATAATTAAAAAAATATTTTGAACCCATAAGAATAAATTTTTTTGAAATCCACATTAATGGAAAATAATAACAACCATAGAGTACCACTTTTCTTTATACTCTATATGATATTGTCTCATGACCCATACTCTCTCTCTAACCATATATACTCAAAATCAGGACCAAGAAACATGATTATAGGATCCATATCATATCATATCATTTATTTTTCAAAAATCATTTCATTAATTAGGATCAATTAAATAAAATTTTAATTACAATTTATGGAGGAAAACACTTTGTATGGTGTTGTTAGAATTTCATTTAACTGATACAATATAGTAACTAGAATTCATGAAATATAATTTATTTAAAAAAAACATTTATAGAATTGGTTAGATAAGATTTAATAATAATTTTATTTGTAAATAATCATATAAATTGATGTAGAGCCTTCAAATAACTGACCCAATTTTTTAGCAATGAAATCAATCATAAGAAATCATGAAAAAAATAATAAAATATTGTGTGGTTGTAATGATGAAAGTACACACACACTCTTTCCATTAGAATTAAGAGATTGAAATATTATAAAACCTAAATTAAAAATTATCATGTGTCACATGAGGTCATATAGGGAAACTTAAAAGAAAAAACAAAAATAGAAATATAATCCCTAAAAGTATTGACTTTCCTCAAATGTGGGTTTAATGCCTCTAGGCTTGAATTCTATACCAATCTATGAGAATACCCAATATCTAGTTTACCTCTCTAAAATTGTCAAATTAAATAATTGGATTTGATACTAATATGTCTAACTCTTATCCCAAACCACTTCACTATTGCTGAATTGGGGAGAAATATGACCTCATACATGCCTCCGCACACACCAGAGGATGCAAACAAGTAACAAGGGACATTGGTGATACTGTTGGGATATTATTCCATAACAATATAAGGAAATAATAGTAGAAAATTTTTTAATCACATATAACCCAAAGAATATAATTTCAAATATCATGATGAGTGAAAATAAATCACATAACCCATGTGATATCAATGTAAATCTATATACATGAAAGGAAATAAATATTCCCCATTACATTAAAAATAAAATTAGGAAAAAATAAAAACTATATAAAACTACTCTTGAGTCCATGACCAGTCTAATATCCCATAGTCCAAACAAACTAATATATCAAGAATGAGTCATAATATTATTTCAATTGTCTAATTCCAAAATAATGAATTTAACACAGATTCCAATAGTTGTTTGATCTAGGTTTGAGTAGAACTCAAAAGAAAACATCTAAAATCATTTATAAAAAAATCCATCATGGTGTAAATTTCATGTGGAATGCATAAAAACAATGGAGAGAATAATAAGTAGTCCACCATCACTCCTTGTGTCATAAGTTGGCACTCAAGATCGACCATACCAACTTCATTAAATCCTAGATATCTCTTATTACCATGACACATGTGAGTATTCTCAATGTTGAGCCTAAGGGGGATATCCATGCCATTCATGTAACATGGTGAATCATTGAATCAATTGAGCAATTATAAAGGATTCTTTATCACATTTCCCAAAACAAAATCTTGGGAGCATATCAATAGAATTTATAGTCAATGGGATCAATGTTGATTCAATGGAGTATGTTTGAGGAATTATAGGCTAATTGTAACCAATTTTAATCCAATGGTAATTCCAAATTCATTCCAAGTGAATAGTCTACTACTGAATCCATGGTGTAAAGAATAATAATTCTCAATCAATGGGGTTAATTCTAAGTCCTAAGTGTATGTCCATGTAATTCCATTACAATCAGCTTCTACAAAATCCAAATTAAATATCCAATGAAATACTAGTATATTGTCTCAATACTTGGTGCAAGAAGTATATCCATGATATTGAAATTTAATAGAAATATTAAATTACAAACAAAAATGATTTAATTATTTAGGGAATATCATAACATGATCACAAACATGATTCAATGATATTCCTTGGCATCCCTAATAAAAAACCTGATCACCATCTCAAGTCTACATCACCCAAATAGTTGCCTCTTAATTTCCATGTAAATTTCAAGGATGGAACACCTTATGCGGTGGATAGGGATTTGGTTTACAATAACCAATGGACTACTCTCAACCTATTATAGGATTACATTCCATGAGTTTGGCCTTTCAATATTAATTTACAATTTTTTTTCAAGTGCATTTTATGTTGTTGAATATTCACATCACATAGACCAATGAATAATGAAATACATTAAAGAATGGATTTAAGAAAACCCACATTAGGTTCATAGGATCCAAAATGTCCCATATCATCCACTAATTTAGGATAAAATAATATAGAACAAAAACATATATAAAACCCATAAATGGGGAATAAATATAAATAATAATTGTGACACTGATTAATAGTGAATGAAACCAAGATATTACGACAAATTATGTATAAAATATCCTATTGAATTCTATAGAGATAAACTAGAAATGAAACAACCGACAATAAATAAAGAATCCCTAATAGGTAGATGAATAAGGTAAGGTGTTCATAGGACCATATGTTAAATGGAAGATGGGAATAAAGGTTTTTTTTCTTTAAACTCATAATGGAAAATTTAGTAAAAACACACATTTATTGTTTATAGGATGACTTCATGGTTTAGCTGGAAGGTTTTCCAAATAGTACACCAAACATGGGGTTCTCATATTCTATTGAATCGTACCCTATGCTGTTTTATAAATATTTCACTAAATATAAAATTCCTACTATTTTATGATCCAAATACCACACTTCTAGGTCATGCTATTTGGTTAAACAAGGGCCAATCATAAAAAATACCTCCAGAATTTAATATATATTTCTGACATTTACCCATAATGATTTTAATGGTTTGAAAAACCATGAGATACGATATCATTACCACATGGTTTTGGGTGTATAGGTAATGAATTTTTTCACTAATCATGACCTTATTCATTAACCACCACCATTTTAATGTTTTGGGTCATTAACTATGGAAAAATAATCCAAACTATTCCAACTTTTGGAGTAGCTCCATCAACCACTTTATTTATTTATTATTTTTATAATTACAATTTATATTTTTTTATTTATAATAAAATATTTCATGAATTTATTTGTTTTATAAATTTACATCATTTACTAATATTATTCATATTATTCATAGTATTTAATTTTGTTTTAATCTTGTGAAAAATTTATTTTATAATTTCTTTTTACCCATATATCATATAAATCATGTTATAACATTACAAAACAATTTTTTTCTACCATTATGTAAGCTGGTTAAATTTTTTGTTAACTTTAAGCATGGATACTTGTATTCTTATTCAACACTAAGAATTTGGTTGAAACTATTACCGAACTCTTTTCATACCCTTAATAATGATATATCATTTCAGAGATAACATTACACAAGCATTAAAATACCCATACAAAGACTATATTAATACATGTTTACCTTTGTGCATGTCCTGGATGATTCTACTTACCATTACACAATATACTATTTACATTTAAATAGTACATAGTTACTAATTTTTATGTTTTGAAAAATTTATGATTCCTTTATTCATTTAATATAAAAAATGTCTTACATTTTCAATGCATAATTTATTACCCTAACATGAGATATATAAATTCTATAATAAACTTAATCAAGGAACATAAAACTATTTTGACCTTTATTAAGCGTATATAAATTATTATTTACCCTTACATGTGCATGCTAACTCACCCTTACATAGTTTTGAAAACATAAAATCATATGTTTACTACATTTCTTGACATTTATGGTATTATATTTTTTTACTTGATTTTTTAAAGGCTTTAAGTTTATTTAATCAATCTATAAATTGTTATTAATAATATATTATCTATTTTTAGTTTTCATATAAAATTTTAAACACATTTATATGAATATTAAATTTTTTCTTCATTCATGAATATATTTACAACACAAAACAAAAATATTTCTATTTTATTATTTTGAATTAATATTTTTATTTCTTTGTTTCCAAATTTATTTTTATTTGAAACAAATTTATCTACAGTTTTTTTATATTTTTTAATGAAATATAATTTAAATTATGATATTATATCATGTTTTAATATACAAATAAATGTGTATTTCAATATTTGAATCTTATGAAATGAAATTGATTGAGATTCATGGATATTTTTGACCTATTATTTTGTATGTGTTATGAAATTTTTTAAATATTGTTTTAAAATGAGTTTCAATTTTTTAAATTATTTTAAACTCTATTGATATAATTATTCATATTCGGTTTTTCACTTTCTTAGTATCATTTATAATTATGAAAAATTACTATTTTCTTGAATTTAAATTACCAAAAAATTTATGTAGGTGGGGTGAGCTATTACTATTTAAAGATATTGGGGCATGCGTAGGAAGTGATAAAATTGTGATAGTGTTAAAGTTAAAATTTTGAAACCTTATGGTTGAATAAATATATTTTACATCATTCACAATGAAAAGATTACTAGTAACTTTTCTAGAATGACTTGTGTTCACAATCCTCATCATTGAAATTTGACTACATTAGTTATTTCACAAAAAATATTTATTATTTTATCCCTTAGCATCCCATTAATTTAATATATTCTTTTAGTGTAGATTTATTCATGTAAATATTCCACACACTGGTTTATAATACCTTAAAATTTATATGATTAGTTATACTAACTTGATAAAAATTGTTCTTTCTATTACGTAGGAAAAAAAATTATATCAGGTTATGCTTACTTGACCAAAAGGATGAACACATAGGTTAGGGATCCTCCTTATAGAAAATCCATGCTTCTTATGTTCATAAGAATGTCTATTTAGTTTTTGGGATACTCATATGTAAAATTACAAGGATGGGATTCATCCCATTATAAAAGTATGGGTTTTTGTTATACCCTTGTAACAGTCTATCTCTTAACATAGTGGGTGATATAATAAAACATTTGGAGTATGAAGAGTAGATTAGGCCAGATTTGGAACAAACTACTCTATAAATTAGTTTATATCTTCTCTTAAACATTATGTATATACTCTTCAGAAATAAATTATTCTTAGTCATTTATGAAGGAATTGTTTGATTTTTTATATGTATTTAATTTTTTTTTTAAAATATCTTTGTTGATTTTATGAAAATATGGTCCCCTACTATTGTCTATTTCCATCAACCCTTTTCACCACACACTTGGAAACAAATGATGAACCTTATAATGGATATTTTACCACTATTCTTCTTTTTCCTGATATGTAACACATGAACTATGAGTTAGAACATAAAAGGATAGTCTTAAATTTGTATATATATATATATGGTAATTTTTTATGAGAGAAATTATATGTTATTCCTTAATAATAATAAGGAATGATCTATTATTATGATTGATATATAAAAAAAGTAAAATTTTTAGGATGTAGAAATTCAATCAGGGGTGTGATCCAAAATCTTTTAAAGTAAAGGAATATTCTAGTAATGTTTGTAATATGGTTTAATTGGATATGGTTAATGAATATTAATATTCTATTTTTAATAATATAAAATTAGGTTATATGAATGATAAGTATCAACAAAAAATTTATAAAATTGTGGATTTAAATTTATCTCTTGGGTCAAAATATAAGAAAAATTTGGAAGGAAACAAAATTATATCTTCTTACCATAAATGGATAAGAATATATGACATTGAAATATTAAATCATAAATTTTATATTGTCAGGTTTAATTATTTTACTTCATTAAATAATGGGTAATAAGAAATCTTGTTTAAAGTTTGTATTGTTGACGTATAAAATTTGATGAAAAATGATTGGATATTATGGAAGAATATAACAAGTTGAGAAATTCTACTTATTATAGAAATTATGAGGTTTTTGATGATATTAATTTAAAATATTAATTGTATAATGTCATGATAGGATGAAATTGTTTGAAAAATCTTATTTTTGTATCCAAAGTAAACCACGTTTATCATACAAATTTTAATTAGTGTGATATTAAAAGGAATATTTTTTATTCTTCATTTACCTATAATAAATGTGGTCTACCTAGAAATTATTATAAAAATTATGGTGTAAATATTAGAATTAAATTTGATAACATATCTATAAATTTTGATTCATCTCATACAAAAACAAATATTCCAAGAGATCACAATTTTTTGGTTCCTCAAGGAATATTTTAAACCCTATTGGGAAAAAACTAGTCTGTATGCCCTAGTAAGTAATTTTATTGTTTATGGCCAATATAAATATTCATAATTTTTTATTTTATTGTTTGTGGGAACACATTTTTAAATTTATTCCATTTTTCAAATGAATATATATTATTTGTTATATAAATATGTTTGTATATGAAAATATGTAATGAAGTTTTAATGTTATAAAAAAATTCCTCTCCTGGATTTTATAAATTACATAAATATAATATTTTTTCATGGATTATTTAAGAATTTTTTAAGATGAATTTATTTCCTATTTTTCAAAATTAAATTATTCATATATTTAATTTAGGAGGATTTATTTTTATGATGAAAATAATTTATTTTGGGGAGAAACAATGTTTTTAATTTGATAATTTTTCCTTATTTCTTCCAAAATTGGGTGAATATATTTTCACATATTCTTAGTTTTCTTTTGTTGAATTCAAAAAGGGGGAGAAATATTGAAATTTATATTTTGTTTTTAATGAATCACAAAGGGGATGATTTTGGGAGTGGATAGTGGGGCCGTTTTATTTATTTATCATTTTGCAAATTATAAAGATTATTATTCATATTTATAATAAAAAAATTTCAAATTCAATTGATTTATAATTGATTATCAATTAATATTAATATTTTTATTATTCCTTATATTAATATTTTGAAAAATTTAATGAATATTTAATTTCCAAACGGATTTTTATCCTTTCTTATGTTATATATATCATTTTATACCAATATAAGACAATCTATTGTACCCTTATGTAATTTTTCATAATTTATACTTACCTATATATATGGATTATAGTACTCCTATGTAGCTCCTAAAACATTTGATGTACCCTTACTCAACTCTCCTATTACACATATATATGCTTAATGAATTCTGAGTTTCTGTTACGCATGTACATAAATACCCTTACATAGGAAATAGAAATTTATTTTTACATTTATGCATGTCTAGGATGGTTTTTCTTAACCTTAACCAATATTATCTTCACTTTTACATAGTACATAGTTACCCTTATTCGTGGTTTGAAAAATTCATGTGAACCACACATAGTCAATATAAATAATGTATATCCTTTATATAGTGTATTTCCATACCCTTACGTAAGCTATATATATTATAGATTACCCTTATACAAGGTAAATAAAAATTATTTTAACATTACATATCTTATAAGAATTTTGAGTTTTCTGTACACATGCATGTAAACATACCCTTATAAAGTTTTAAAAAAACTGGAATATCAAATTTAATATTTTTCATGCTATCTATGCTATTTTCATTTATAACATGATTTTTTAAAAAAAATTAAATTATTTTATTCGATATATAAATTATTATACATCATATAGAATCTATGTGATGTGTTTCAAAAATGATTAAAACAACTTTATATTAGGAATAATTTTATTCTTCATTCATGAATATATTTATTTCATGAAACTCAAATATTACAATTTTATTATTTTAAGTTAATGTGTTCCTTTTTATTTTTTCAAAATTCATGTTTATGTCTAATGAATTTATCTAATTTTTTGTATTAAATAAAATATGTTTTAATGATTGATATTATTACATGATTATGTATATAATGAAATTATTATTATATATTTTTCAAATTATAAAAAGATACTGATTGATAATCAAGGATATCTTTGACCTATTATTTTGGAAGTGTTATGAACATTAAAAAGGAGTGATTTAAGATGAGTTTGAATTGTTAATGAAATGTAAATTAAAATAATATAATTATAGATATTCTATTTCTATCTTTTCCTTATCCTTGATAATTATGGAATATTGTGGTTAACTTTTATTTGAATTACCTAACAAGTTACTTGGATGTATTGACCTATTATTATATAAATTGATCATGACATACATATAAGGTAGGATGGTTGTGATAGTTTTGATGATTTTATTTTGAAAGTGATCTTGTTACAAACTCTTTCATCTGTTGATGAACACTCAATGTTGGATAAATTATCTTTGACTTCATTCACCTTTATGAGACAAACTGTAACTTTACGAGAATGTTCAAAGTGTAATATCTATTTCATTAAAATGGTCATATGTCAACTATTTCATCAAAAATAATATCTTTTCTTCTACCTAGCTACATCTCATTACTTCTACCTTAATAATTATATCATCAGTTCTTCTATATATAAAAAATCAATGGTTCTTCTTACTTAATAAAAATTATTTTTTTCGGTTGTTATTACCTAACCAAAATTAAAAATGCCTAAGTCGAGGATTCTCATTATAGAAAATACCCGGTTATTTATTCTTCTAAAGAAATGTATTTGGGTTTGGGGATGCTCCTATGTAATTTCCCGAGTTTGGGATTCTTCCCATCATAAAATTATAGGTTTAGGATATTCCCTTATAAATATATCATTCATATATTAGTGGTTTCCATACTCCAATTATTGGTTTGTGAAGAGTACAATATGTCCACTTTAAACTGAACTACAATAAAAAATCATTATATTCATCTCTTTAAAATTTTATACACTCATTATACATCCACAATACATATTAAATATAAAAATAAATTTTAGTCTTTTAAAACAACCAAAATATTTAATTTTTTAATAAAATTAATAATTTTAAGAAATTATAATTCACCATCACCCCTCCTTTCATTTTCCATCAATGATTAAGACCCCTCACTAAATCCTAATAATAATTTCCATATAAATATAATGAATAATACAAAAAAATCATGAAAAAAATAAATATGACCCTACCTAAAGATGAACTAATGTTTTATATATCATTATTTAATTATAAAATTTCAATAGATTAACATAAAATATGATATTTATAAATGAAACTTTTTTATGTTCACTTCCTCAAGTATATTTGTTATTCTAGAGAGTGAATATCTTTCTATGTTTTAACAATGGAATTTTCCTTGAATTATGTTTTATTATATACTTGATAAACTAAAATTATAAATAATAAATTATTCAATCAAAATAATAACCATTTCAATATTTTATAGAAATTTTATGTTTTTATTTCTTTTTGATATATGTGTTTTGGGATATTTCTAATGTTATTTTTCCATAATACATACATTGAAGATTATTCTAAATGGATAGTAAACCACTAATCCTTAATAAAAACTCATCAAATATTGGTTCGAAAGTTAATAAGGGGTTTTTATAAATTTAAACCCTAATATTGTTGGGATGATTTTAAATGAAATTTTATATAAAAAATAGATATTATAAATATATTGATACATTATTATAGTATTTTTTTTCAAATACTAAACTCTATAAAAATAATATTACCATATTTTGAATAATGTTTTCGTAATATATTAATTGGTAGTGGCTACTACTTAAGGGTTTAATAAATATTGGTTGATTTATTATTATATCATCATGTTAAAGGGGTTTTATCCGTCCTTTTTTAAGAAAAATAAACTATAGTCAATGTTTTTGTGACTATAAATATAGGCCGTATATAATTATGGACACCGAAAAAAAGATACTATGTTTTCCTTATAGTCATTGTTCCATTAACCCAGAATATTGTTAATTTCACAACGCACAGAGTCTTTGTTATGTTGAACTGTGAATATAGTTGTTCTATAGGCATAATTTATTTCCCAATTGTGACTATAGCTCTATCATTATAACAGTTATTTCATCATTTCCTTGAATAATATCTAATCCTTATAGTGTTAATTTAGATCCTGTAATATTGATTTTAAACCATCGATATTATCATTATATAGATTAGTGGAATATAAATCTCTGACCCATTTTTAGATGATTTATTTTTATTTAGATTGATGAATTGATATATATATCATGTGCTTTTATATTCATCAATAAGTCCTCAGAATTAAGTGTTGATGAAAAACATTGAGGCAGATATTTTCGGTTCACATATTCTTTTAAATGGTAAATTGACCTAATTTTTTTAATTGTGATCATCTAGTAATCATCTTTTTCAATAAATTATGATAATATTATATTGAATATTACATGATCATTGATTTATTTAGTAGATTTTTTCATGGGTAGTTATAAATAATTTTCTAGTATTCATTAAAAAAATTCCAATTGAAAGTAAGATAAAAAATTCTACATTCCATGAATTTTTAAAGAGATAAAATTTTATAGTACATCACTACTGATTCTATAGAATAAAATATATCATGTAGATATATTTAAATTAAAATTATTAATTTCAGCATCAGTAAATGTTTGCATCTTCTTTATAAGAATGCAATAAATTTTGAGATTTATTAGACAATTTGAAAGACAATTAGTTATAAGAAATGAGTATTTAATTTAATTTTAAAATATATAATCATATCTATGATATATTGGAGAAATTTAATGGTCCATTAGAATATAATTTCATGATATTTCAATATTTTAACCGTAACAATGAGAAGGAAAACATTACTGGGTATTTCTTTTCCAATTGGATATCTTATCTCTTTAATGTGAGATCAAATAAGATAATAAATTTTAAGAAATGGATTTGATATAAATTTATAGTCATTTTAATAAAAAATATACTGTTTTTTGTGGGATGATTCAAGGATAGAGGAGAATTGTATTACTAAAATTAAACCACCCTTTAAAATATAACACATTTTTTAATGATCAGTGTAAAATTATAATGGAAGTAGTGGGAAAGATAAAAATTGAAAAATAAATGAAGGGATGGATGAAAATTTGTGAGATGCTAGATGGGAAATTGATAATTGGAAAATTTAATTCATTCCATCTAATTCAGTAAGATATGTCAAATGGAAGAAGTTTGAATGATAATAGTACAATTATGATATTATAATTTAAATGATACTCTAATGGATTACTACTGAGAATGTCAAAAATAACTCCAAATATTTATTAATGCACACAAATATACTCTAATGTAAAAGAAAATATAGGGGAAATTTATATCAGGCATTTACTTTAGGTCTTTTGGTTATTGGAGGTGTCTAGGAAGGGATGGAGGGGTGGAAATATAGTTAATCAAATATTTTTATTGGAGGAGGATCATTTTGGGGTGATCATATAGGCTTCAATGTATTTTAGAATCAATCATAATCTTATTGAGTGTCCATGAATTATAACCTAGAGTCATGGGAAAAATGTTTTGGCGGCTCTTTGGTTTTAGGGGAAGTTGTGGCATGGTGATTGGTTACACTGTAGCATCCCTAGTAGCTAGTTTAATAGCTCTATAGTTTTAGGGGTAGTTATAGGATGGTTCTATTTGTTAATCCATGATTATTGGGATTTAGAAATAATATCAATTTGTTTTAACATGATTCTTTGTATAATATCTTGTGTTTGTAAGAGGGTCAATATTTTTTAAACTTTTTGAATATTTGTTTTTGTTTGTTGGACTAACATTTATTTTGAATTTTAGAAATTAATAATGAGATTTTTATATCTCCAAGTTATTGTTTTAAATTTCAATTATGTGAAATTGTTACATGTTCAGGAAAAAAATGGATGAAGTATGGATGGACTAGGCTATTTAAAACAACTTCAATAATAAATACATGCCTTTTAATTATCTTGTGATTTGTAAGTAATTTTGGTGAAATACATGAAGGCATAAAGTTTGGGGGGAGTCTAGTCGAGTAATACATGATGTGTATCTAATTTACACATCATGAACATAATAAAAAAAAGTGACACTGAAATTCTATGTAATTTATGGGAAGTGTTTTTTTAATGTGATATAGGGGTATCACCCCATCAAAATAATTTTTCTTTTCTAATATAGTGGTAAAATATGCCATGGGAATCTCTCGAAACATACCTTCCCCTCCCTTAGGTCCCCTTCATTTTTATCTATCAGATCACTGATTCTTGATCCATCTATCTCTTTTTAGCTGTAGCGGTATTTCCTTTATCCTTACTTCTTATCTTCTTCTATTATCTATCCATATGTAATGCTAAATCTATATGATATATTTTTCAATATTTTTAGGGAATTTGTCTAAAGAAATAATTTATATAATCCTGGCTCGAATTAGAGGCTAATATTCAATGAAAATTTTCCATGTATCCTAAGGTAGATGGGGCCTATATTTTCCCATAATTTCATGGGTGTTTTAGGGGAACATACTATATATTCCCATATGGGTATTTTAGGAGAGACCCCTAATTAAATAATGATTTTTTTTATTATTTAATTGATATTACATAATGTCATTTTATATTCCCTAGTAAATTTATATATTCAATGTTGTGTTAGTGGCTATTTAAAACATGAATAGGATAGGTCTGGTGGGTGATTTAAATAAATTAAATTAGTTTTATTAATTTTAATGGTTTTAGGGAAGTATTACTTGATATACCTAAGGATCTAGAGGATGATGACCATCTGGAATGAGGTGATGTGTATCATATGATGGGCGTGGAGAAATATATTTGAGGTGATTTTGATCACAATTAGAGAGGAAATGGTTGTCATATTGATGTTACAAGGTCATAGGGATGATGTAACACACCATGTTACCTTTATTGGTGTTGACCATTCATATTTAGAGATATGGATGTAGGGGAACATGGTGGAATTGTATGTGTGTTAGGTATATATTGAAAGTTTCCCCTCACCATTTTTTCCCAACGCACTGTTGGAGTCATGTTCAAACAGATAGGACTTAGTCGAGGTGGCTTTGAACACTCATTATTTATGGAGGCCCCAATAGATTATGTGTTTAAGGGGATGGTGTTAAATATTGTATTTTTAGGGTTTATCACTATAGAATTTCATGTGGATGGTTATGGACCATTGGGGATGGTATTAAGACCATCCGTTGGAGGATAAGTCATGATGTTACACATGAGGATGAAGGGATGTGAATATTGGAGGATGGGTATCATTGTGCCTCAGGATGATGGTTGTTGAGATGAAAGTGATTTTTTCATTAGAGGACAGATATCATTGTCCCTGAAAATGGTGGGTTTTAATCTGATGATAATTTTTTAAGATGTGGTATGAGGGATCATGGATATGATTGGGAATTCCATTTTGAAACTGGTAACTTGATGATGGAATGTGAACATTCATATGTCATAAGGTATTGAGTTATGCATTTATGGTAGGTGACCAAGGAATAATAGGTTTTGATATTCTTCAGGGGATTCCATGAGAATTTGGCCATGGGACCTCACCAAAACAATTATATATAAGAATAAATGTAGTGTAATATATATATATATATATTGGGGAATATGTTTAGAAACACATTATAAATGGCCAAACTAGGTGGTCGCTTCCTTGTGGATTTTGAGAACAAGAGAAGCAGTGAATTTATTAATTGTGCATGCAATGCCTTTTTTATAATTGACATACACATGCATAATTATGGATTTAAGGATGGAAAAAATTGGCAATTTCCTACTGAATCCATAATCACAACCTAGATGGGTCCCTTTGTATGTATGTAGAATTTATGATTTTGAGATTTGGTTAGGATTCAGGATTGGGAGATAAACCATAGTGACTATAGTGGTACCTTTTCCATGGGATTGAAGGTATTAGACTAGGTGGTTCCTGTACATCGGGAAGGAGTTTACTTTTAGATTTTCAATTCCATATATTTGTATTGTTTTGGAAAATGATACGTGTATCTTCTGGTATAATAGTTTTTATGACATGATAAGGAATTTTGTGTTTCTCTATAAATGCAATTGTTCCGTTGTGATTATTTATCATTACAAGAATTTATTTTTCTTCCACATAGATTATATTGTTTATTATTATATTGTATTACATCCTCAACTATATATATATATATGGACCACTATTACTATCATCATAATATGATATAGTCCCCCCACTATAACCATATCTGACCTTTACTACTAGTTGGTTGCATTTGGCGTATGGGGAGGTTCTCCTAAAGCCTAGTGGCCAACATGACCTGAAAAATATTTGGGTGGAAAACCAGGTCAGTTTAAAAAAGTGGTATCATAGGTGCTTTATTCTACTTTTTGTCTTATTATTTTGGATATGGTAGACTGCATACTAGGGTATACTCGAATCTTGGTACAAATATCGTGTTTGGGTTCCTGTGACCCCTTGCATGGTGGAAAAACCATGTTTCTAGGGGTGACATATTTTTATTATGATTTTACATCTATATTTAACTGATTTCCACCTTTAGTAACACACATGGGTTTGATGTTTATCTATTATATGGTTTTTACCCTTTACTTGATATGGGAAGGGATTATTTTTTGTGCATCATTATAGTAACTTAGGATCATATGATGTGTTTTTCATATGATTTTCATTGAAAAATTGGAATTTTATAGTTGGTGTTGGGATATTTAAAATTTCAATAAATAATATAAATAGTGTTTTCCTTATTAGCCTTTTTGTGTCATTTTACTAGGGTTTCCCAAATATATGATTCTTGATGAGATTGATATGTGATACTATGTATAAAAATTGTTTGATCCCAAACTTGATAAGTGTAAAAAAGGTTGGTAAAACAAGGTTAGCTGATTTAAGTATTAATAAATAAGATAAAAAATGTTTTTCTTTATTGCCTCTTGGGGTACATTCTACTCAACTACCCTAGATTGATAATTGATATGTGATTCCTGACTTTGTTATTTGTAGGAAAGGGGCCATGAGGAGAGTAAAATGTTATACTTGACCTTGATATGGATAAGTAAGTGGATATGTGGTCAGATTATAGGTTATTCCTGACTCTATTCTGGTAGGTAGGGGCTATCAGACCTGATGACACTATGATGCCAGACTCTACAATGGGTAGGTATAGTTCCATGAGGCCATATGTCTTGTGACATGGTATGGTAGGGGATTGTAATGGTGCTGAGATAGAGTTCCTATTATAGATTTACTAATCTATGATATATATATATATACAATTATTGTTGATTTGTCATTTTATTGGTATATATTGTGATTCCCCCTAGACTAGTTCTACTGGAGTTTCATAAGGGTAGTGATATGGGGTCGCATAATTCTTTAATGTATGCAGCCTCCTAGGGTCTTGAGTATTATTATATGAATGTACAAGCTCTGGTATTGGTGAGAAACCCATAAATATGGGAAATTTTTGGATATGGTTAGACGAAAAGCTCAGGGAAATATTGGATTGCATCATACATGGTGTTGATTAAGGAGCTCAAGGAGATGATCTATTTATTGAATACTTGAATATCATGTTCTAGTCATAGAAACCATTTCTATTATATGGTGAGTATGAAATGTAGAGAGATGGGAACATGACCGAGTTAGTCTAGACTATTTTTCATCATCATGAGACACCCCTATGACAGAGAGTGATGCAAGATACATACATTCTCAGACTACTGACAAAGAACTGGTAGGATATATTTTTATAGGAAGGAAGACATGAGGAATTGTCTTGGATGGTGTTAATGTCATGTTTATTTATGTAATACTTTTAAATTACATTGACAGTGGACCGATCCTATGATTTTAGGAATATACAGTTGGGGGATACATCTTTCATGGAATATGCAACCAATTTTATAGACTTGTTTCATTTTTCACATGCTAAGGTGGGAAACAACACCACAAGGTTACGTTGTTTTGAGGATAGTTTGTGGAAAGACATCAGAGTACAATTAAACATCGTAAGATTGAAATAATTCCCAATGGTGTGAAACATTCACTAATAGCAGAGGGAAACCTGAAGGACTTATTATATTTGAAACAAGTGAAGGTGTCAGGTTAACTTATTTTTCTTGATTTGGGTATCTAAATGAGAGACCATGAGCAGTCTCCATAGGGTATTTAGGCTATATATTAAAGAAGACCACTATAGAATGTGAATTTTGATGCTATGCTTCATGTGTGGGAATCTAGGGCCCAATTTACCAAGTGTGATCAACTTTTAATGGATTTCAGAGCTTTTTTAGATGGGGAATCTAAACATGTTATATAGGATGCCTTTTCAGACATTGGGGAGTCAGGGACTGGGAAAGACTCAAGTATATGATGTTGGATTTAGAGTAGTACTGTGAGTTGGTATCCAAGATTTAGCAACATATTGAGGTCATGGGAGATATAGAGGGACCCATTAGCGGGGCCATTGGTTAGATGATCGTACAACTACGTAGGGAGGCCATACCTCACATAGTCAAGCATCAAGAAAGATTAATTATATTGAGATACTAATTTAATCATGCCCTATGAGATTACGATATTTCTAGGTATTCTATGGGCATGACCAAGTATTTTTTTTATGGAATGGCCATTTTTGGTGCACTAGGTGAATGTGGATTATTTTTTTTGGAAAAACTAGACACTGGTAAGTAGGTTGTAACCCATTATCCTGATAAACATGTGTATATATATATATTATAAATGGATAAGAAAAAAGATATATTATGGAAATTAATGTGATGTAGTTTTCATATAAGGTTCATAGGATTTAGGACTTAATATAGGCGTTGATGCAATGCATTCTTGGTACATGGTTTACAAACATCAAAAGTATTATGGGAATTCATATATGTATATATATGGTGTGGGAATATTTTTTATCATCTATTGAGGTTTAGAATTTTTTGTTATATGATAAGATAAGGGATTTGATGATTTCCATGTATGTAAGTGGTATGAAAAGGGAATATGATGAGATACAAGACTTGATGAGTGTTAGATATGATATAGAAATTAATTGTGCACCTAATGAGGTGATACAATTAGAAGGATTTACAGTAGGAATTTTATGTCCAGGGATTATAGAGGGAACATCAAAATGGTTAATTATTGGTCATGAAGATACCTAATAGGTAACATCAAAGGTGGGGAGTTCATTTAGGGGAGTTTACCTATGAATTAATAATCAAGGTAGACCAAGTTGGAGTTATTATATGGGTATGTTCAGTACCATCTCTGGATAAATCCAAATAGCTCATGGATGATATTTTTTATAGTGGGAATATTTTAATGTCTCATTTATCTAAGTAGGTAAAAATTACACAACCATTTTGAAATTTTGTGTTTGGTGTTTATACCATCATTTCATTTCAGATTTAGAACCTAATTTAAAGATTTTGATGACACCAAGGAGTTTCTTCAACAATTTTTGGTAGAAGTTGCAAAGGATCAGGAGAACATCGTCGTATTGAAAGATGGACTATGATTTTAATAATAGCCTCATCCATTAATACACACCATTTAATGATCACATGATTTTTAAGTCATTTTCACGACATGCATCCCAGCGTGAAGGATAGGGTGGTCTACCTGAGGAATACATTATTTGTAACTTGTATACTTGTCTTGAACGTAATACATGACATGTAACAATTAGCCTACATGTAATTTATAAGAAATTATTTTTAAAAAGGGACATAGGTGTCCCAACCCACCTCATTCTTCTTTTTTCATTTCATTTATAGAGGCACAGGGTTCCCATGGGGTCTCAAAACAATCCTTTCTCCTCCCATAGGTTTCCATTGTTATTCTACATTCAAGCTCAAATTCTCAGTTAGTCATTCTTTTTAGAAGCATAGTGATATGTCCTTTGTTCATCTTTCTTCTCTAATTTTTTTATCTCTCCATATATAATATTAAATCTATGAAAGCTATTTTCCCCTTTATTTAGTGAATTTTTATAAAAATCTAATTTCTCTCATTACAGATCTATTTAAAGGCTGGTGTTTGATTATCAATTGCCTAATAGACTGAATTAGGGGTTTACTACATTTCTCCTTAATTTTATGGGTGTTTTGGGAGTGAGTCCTATATATTACCCTATTAGTATTCCATGCGAGACCGATAACTAAATAATGGGGTTTTTATAATTAATAAATTGATATTATGGAATTCCATTGGGTTTTCTCGAGTACGTTTATATATCAAAATCCAGGTAATGAGATTTTAACCACATTGGAATGATATTCACGGTGTGTGATTTAAATTAAGTAAATCTATTATATTGATTGCAATTGTTCTATGGGAAAATAATAGGATAGACATGAGGATTGAGTTGACGGTGATCACCGGAACTAAGTGATGTGGTCATTATAATGGGAACGGCCTGAGATATTTGAGGTGATGTTGTCGCCATGTTGAGATGACATGGGCATCCCATTGAGGTGATGAGGTCATCAGGATGAGGTAATCGCCCTTGTGACTTTTGATATTGTGGACCATTGGGATTTAGTGAATGGAAACAGGGGTACGAGGTGATTTATGACGTTTCTTAGGTATATTATGGTGATTACCACTCACTATTGTTGGCTGATGAACCGTTGGGGTCATATTGACAAAAATATGACTGATTCTAGGGGGTTTAAAACCCTCAGTGTGGGTACATGACCTCGTAGACTATGAGGCTTAAGGGATGGTTTGGTCATAAAATATACTCAGGGTTATCACCATAGATATCTATATAGATGGTTATGGTCTATTGAGTGGTTTTTTTGAGTACATTAGTTGGGGATAAGGCTCATCGTTATACCTGAGGAGAAGGTTTGGGATTATTAGTGGATGGGTATCACCCTATCATTTGTTGTCAGATATTGAGACAACGATGATTATTTATTAGAGGATAGATATCATCGTGCCTCGAGACATTAGGATTCGAGCAGATAGTGTTCTTCTAAAAAGAGTAATGGGGGTCTAGGGACATTATTGAGTATGGTGTGTGGATGTTGGTTACTTTATGACAAAATGTGAGGTGTTATATGGAACAAGTAGCTATGATATACATTTATGGGAGGTGTTTGAGTTCTATCCACCTGTGATATTCTTTAGGGAACATCTTGGGACTTAATCCATGGGTCTTTTCAAATATATATATATATATATATATATACATTTAGGGGGCACATGATTAGTGAAATATGGGAAATGGAGGAATCAGGTGATCACATCCTTGTGGTTATTGAGTACATGTGAAGTTGTTAATTTATCAAATGTGCTTGTTATCCCTTTTTTATATTTTACAAACATACATAATTATGGATATAAGGAAAGAACAATTTGGTGGTGGCCTACATAGTTCATACTCACACACTACATGCCCACAAACACATGAATATTTTATTGTTATGAGATCTAGTAAGGATTCTAGCTCAGGATATGGACTATAGTGAACATAGTGGTACCTTTTTCATGGGATGGAAGGTAGTGGACTGGGTTGTTCCTCTACATCAAGAGAAAGTTCACTTTTATCATTTTCATGCATTATACATGTATAGATATGGAATGAAATGTATGAAAATTCTAATCAACTATTTTTTATAAGTTGATTTGAAATGTTGTATTTCTCTACAAACGATATTATTCCTTTTCACTTATTTATTATCGATGTTTTTATTTTTATTCTGATGAGTTTTTTTCATCTTATATTATTATCTTTTATTTGATGTTGTATATATTAATATGCACTATAACACCTGAGACTTTTATGTTATATAAATCATCAAAGGAATATTTTTCTACACACAACACTTTCTTGGCTGGCTTTACATGAAATCGCAACCTTCCTCGATAACTTGCGTCGTACGTAATACCGAGTTTCACTAAACAATCATATGCTAATAAAATATTATTAAAACTATCCGTTATGAATAGTAATAACCACTTTTTGAAATTTTATAAATTTTATTTTTCAAAATGGACTTCATTTTTGGATTCGAAATATCTAAATTATCCTACGGTGAAATTTTGGTGTTTTTCTGAAAACTTTCAATTTTTGATGAATAGTGAAACCACAAAGGGGTAGTTAAAAAACAAAACTTTTTATAAAACTTAATTTTACCACTTCTGTGAGTGGAATTTCAAAAATACGAGAGACACGATTGATTTCAGTAAGTAAAATGTGGTTCAATGAGATGAAAATAATTTTTGGTGATTTGTAACTTTTTACTTTTATTTACCACGGTTAAAAGTAAATAGGGTAATTAAGGGTAAAAATGATATTATTATTACCCTAACACATGTCCTAATTCTATTGTACAAGTTTAATTCGACCAAAAACAACCTTAGAAATAAAATATGACCATTTAGGCCCACTTGGATAAGATTAGGACACTTATTATTAATCTTTTTAATGAAGGGCTAAAATAGTTAAAATAAATGTTTAATAAGTAAATCATTTTTAATATGTGGTTATACATAAGATAAATTCTACTATAAATATTAATTAGAAATCTAAAAAGATTTCCTACATAATGGTATTTTATTTGTAATTTTTAGACATTAAATAATTTAATTTATTTATGATACAATGATGATGCAGTAATTATCATATTCATGAAATATTGACATAATTGATGTTATAAACACCAAAATAAATGTAATTTTTAGACTTTTTATGAATTACAATAATTTTATATATTAATATGACATGTTAGTACTGATTTAATTTAATTTTTTAGAACTAATCATTCTTTTATGATTTTCACAAAAATTAATTACTAAATAGTGTCAAAATTGACATAAAATAGTTTTTAAAACAAATATTATATTAGTAATTGTTATTTTGTTCTTAAAAATCTAAGGCTAGGCCAAATGACTTATATAAGGTTATATATATTAATAATAAACAAATTGGGGTTCTTTTGTCTGCATATAGTAGGTTTATTAACCTTATATTATAAGAACACAAGAAGACACGGTAAAAGTAAAATTATTTAACTTAAGGTTAAATCTAAATGATAAGGTTAAAATAGGAACCTAAACATGTATAAATTCTATTGTATGAGATTATTTCGATCCATCCCCACCTTAACTTCGAAATAAATAAATTTTTAGCTATTTAAAACCGAACTTGACTTTATAATAAAATAATATTTTTAGTTTTTCCAAAGAAGCCCCTCTCCTCCCTTATAAAAGGGCACCTCCTCCCCCTCTTCCTCACACCACTTTGAGCCTTCATGCTCGGCCAAACCCAGCCAATTTCTTCTCTCAACTTCCCTAGAAACATCCTAGAGGTTCTTGTCTTCTTCAAAGACCTATTTTAGTGCCCTAAAATGAGGTCTCAAAGAAGAACTTCAAAGAAGAGGTAATGCCCGTTACCGATTCTTTCATCTTTATTTCTTCTTCCACTTCTTCTTCATTAGTTGTTTCATTATGAAGTAATAACATCAGTATCACTAGTATACTGATATTTTATTATAAGTATGAAACAACCCTATTTCACCATCTACCCATCCTACGGAAAAAGAAATCATCGCGCGTGCGTACGTACGGAATACCGTCTCCACGTCGTGGTGTAATCTATTTTCCACCACCACCTTACTTGGATGGGTATAATGGTGTAAATAATGACTATATATGACTATTATAAAGTGATACTGATTTTGAAATAGTATACATACACTCTAATACAATTCCACGATCATAGGAACGATATCATCACGCGTGCGTATGTACGGAATACCGTCTCCACGATGTGATGTGACTCATTCTACATGATCTTCATTTCATAATGATTATATAAATGAATTGAATGAATTAATATGATATATATTACACTAATACAATTCTGTAAATGAGTTATCTATAACCTAAAGAGAAGAATAATAATTTATTCGACAAAACACGCATAAGAACAAAAAGTTATAAACACCCGAATAACAAGTAGCAATCAAATATTACTACTAAGAATCTAAGAATATTACCATATATGATATCATAAAAATAGTTATGATTCTGTAATAAGTCAATAACATTATTTAAATCATTATACAGGAGGTTCGGACACATAAAAAGAAGATCGGACCTAAGGTAAGGGAAATATCACAATCTCATTTTTATCCGAGATTGTTTATACATAGAAATTTACTGGGGTGTATTTTATCATCCACATCCATGTTTCCTAAAAATGTAATATTATTTCCATCCACCTACAATTTTTTAAATCCAATTTTCCCCTTCAGTGTGTTTTTAGTAAAGGATATGAAAGAAGTCTTTTGTCATTTTTCGTACGAGGTACTTTTTGACTTTTCCGACAAAAGTACAAAGAATGTTTTTTTATCTTATACGGCATGAATGGATTTTTATAACATTATTTCCAAGAATCTTCTTTTACAAGTTTTCAAGTTTATTTTTAATCAAATTATTTTAGTTTAAAATTGTATGACATGTTATGAAAGGAAAAAAATGTTTTTGAAGTAGAAAGTATATTTTCCTCAACAATGGAGTTCATGTGTTTTATCAAAATTATTTTCCATATAAGATAATATAGGGTTTTGTTTATATACCTATTATTACATTGATTTGGTTATGTTGTGATGGAATTATTATTATGAATTCCTTTATCTTATATGAATTTTTTATGATGACATTTTGTTTAAGAATCCCATTTTTATTACATGGGTTATGCTATGATGTATGGTTCATGATTTTGTGGCACACATAAGAATGGTATCATTATGAGATGGTTGGGACCTATATCTCCCTAAAATGCATCTGGGTAAAGATTTTATATCTCATGAGGTAGACATGGATGGAACGATAGGTTATACCGGTTCAGTGAAACAGGACTGAAATGAGGAGTGAAATCGGTTCAGAAAGGGACATTGTCGACTAAGATAGTCTTGGCAATGAGTCTTGACTAATAAGAAATGATTCTCTATTATTATGTGTGTATTCCAAAAAGTTTCATGTTTTAAGTTATTATTATTGGGATTACATTTCACTACTATGATTTATCCCATGTTATGAAATTATGATCTCTCTTGTAGGTTAAGATTTCCAAAAGTTATGTGCTTATGTATATGATGTGATTGATATTTCTTTTGTTTAACCTTACTGAGCATTTGAGCTCACCCTTTTGTATGTTCTATTTCCCCAGGTCAGGAACAAGGTTATTAAGTAGATTATGCCAAAAAGGGACTCTAGATTTGATGAAATAAATGGGAGGCAAAGTAGATGCTTTATGAACCAGTTGTATATGTTTCCCAGTTTCTAAAGACACTATACCTATACGGTCATTTCTTGGTTTTGTTATATGTTGTAATAAGTGTTATTCAATTCTTAAGTAATAACAATGTATGTAAAGTATGGGTCGTTATAGTTGGTATTAGAGGAAAGGTATAGTCAACCTTTGGAAACTAGGATGTGAAAGCCTTAGTAAGAACCCTAAGGATAAGTCTAAGCATAGAACACAATATTAGTGTTTTAGAAATGGCCATGAATAACCTAGGATAAGACCTTAAGTGTGAAATTTTATTCTTAATTATGTGTTTCCCTAATATAATTAGTGTTTCTCACACTATTCTTCTTGGTTTTAGTCAATGGATGGAACCCGAAGGAACCGTGTTAATGCAGAATGCGACGGAAAATGCAATGATTGTCCCCCGGAGCAACCAAACATTATGGGATCTGGAATGAAAAATCTTGTAGCCACGCTCACACAACTTTCTCAAGATATGAATCATACAGGACTTCCAAACAAGCAAAGGAAGGAGAAACATTCTGTTGAATCCTTCATGAGGCAGCGTCCTCCTTCTTTCAGCGGGTCTACTGATCCATTAGTTGCTGAACAATGGATTAATACTATTGAAATGATATTTTCTGTTCTTCAATGTTCTGAACATGATAAAGTCATCTTAGCAGTGTATCATTTGGAAGGTGATTCTGATCAATGGTGGAATCTTATTAAGAATACGAGGCAAAGGGATGAAATTGTGTCTATGGAATGGGACGAATTCAAGAACTTATTTTTCAATAAGTACTTCCCTCGTATTCTTCGAACAAAGATGGAGAACGAGTTTCTTGAACTGAATCAAAAGGATGATGAATCTGTTGGTACCTATTGAGAAAATTTTACAAGACGTGAAAGGTACGCATCTGGTATTATTATCCAACCTGAGATTAAGATCGATCGATTCTTTAGCATCTTAAAACCAAGTCTTCTAAGGGCCTTAGCCATAAGGGACTTCAATAGCTACGAGGAAATCGTTCGATGTGCTCTCAAGGTTTAGATGGAGATTGGAGTAACCCATCAGTTATATGGGTTTGATAAGAAGAGGAAAATGGAATTCAAAGGAAAATCTAAAGAGCACACTGAAAAGAAGATGAGCTTTCCCTTATGCTCAAAGTGTGGAAAGAAACATGGAGGGAGTTGTCTTAATGGGATAAGTAAATGTTTCAAATGTGGAAAGGAAGGTCATCGAGCATTTGAATTCCGTGATGATGGGAAGAAGATGTCTAATGATGCAAACAAAGGAAGGGATACACAGAATGAACCTACTACACTTCAATGTTTCAAGTGCAAGGAGATGGGACATTATGCCAATAAATGCCCTAATCCAAGGGTGGATGATGATGGTCGACGTCAAGAAACTCTTAAGGCTAATGACAAAGGAAAGTCACATGCAATTTCTATTAGTGATGTGGAGTACGATAACGATGTGGTGAAAGGTACACTTACCATCCACTCTAAAGTAGAAAATGATTTATTTGATTCTGGATCCACCCACTCTTTAATTTCTGAAGAATTTTCTAAGGGTTTCACCATATTACCTCAACAATTCGATGTTGAGTTAGTTGTGACAACACCTAACGGCACAATTGTCGCATCAAAAGATTATAATTCTTCTCCGATTGATGTTTGTGGAAAAGTGCTTCCTGCCAATCTTGTGATCCTTCCTATAGTGGAATTTGATGTGATTCTTGGCATGGATTGGCTTTCTCTACATGGATCTCATATCAATTTCCAAAGAATTGAAGTCACATTTCATATTCCAGATCAATCTATGATTGTCTAAAAATGCAAGGATGAGCATAACCTTCCAGTGGAAATTTCTTCCATTTTATGGGTATTGATTCCACTAAATGAAGGTTATTTATCTCAAATGGTTGGTGAGAAACTCACGATTAAGAATATGCCCATTGTACGAGAGTTTGATTATGTCTTTCAGGAGGAATTACCGGGTCTTCCACCGAATCGTGAAGTTGAGTTTTCAATAGAACTCGTACCGGGTGCTTTGCCTATTTCAAAGACACCTTATAGAATGGCCCCAATTGAGTTGTAGGAATTGAAGAAGTAACTCCAAGATAATATTGATAAGGGGTTCATACGCCCTAGTGTGTCACCTTGGGGTGCACCTGTTCTGTTTGTTAAGAAGAAAGATGGATCAATGAGACTCTTCATTGATTATTGAGAACTTAACAAGATCACTTTCAAGAACAAATATCCTCTCCCGCGCATTGATGAACTATTTTACCAACTACGCGGAGCTCAATACTTTTCCAAGATTGATCTTCGTTCAGGGTATCATCAATTAAGGGTCAAAAGGGAGGATATACCAAAGATGGATTTCTGTACAAGGTATGGACACTATAAATTTATAGTGATGCCATTTGGTCTTATTAATGCCCCTGTTATTTTCATGGATCTAATTAATAGAGTCTTTAGAGACTATCTTGATCCGTTTTTGGTAGTCTTTATAGACGATATTTTTGTCTATTCAAAGAGAAAGGAAGAACATGAAGATCACTTGAGATTTATATTAAAGACCCTGATAAAGGAGAATCTTTTTTCCAAAATTACCATGTGTGAATTTTGGCTAAAAAAAGTTTCATTTTTGGGTCACATAATCTCAAAGGAGGGGATATCTATGGATCCAGCAAAAACAGAGGTTATCGAATGATGGTTGAGACCAACAACATTAACCGAGATCCGAAGTTTTCTTGGTTTGCATGGATATTATCGACGTTTTGTGAAAGATTTTTCACGATTATCTAATCCACTCACCAAGTTGACTCGGAAATGAGTTATGTTTGTATGGATGGAGGAATGTGAAGAGAATTTCAAGGAGTTGAAAAGAAGGTTATCTGGTGCACCTATGCTCACACTGCCTTGTAGTGGAGAAAGGTTTGTGATCTACAGTGATGCATACAAGAAGGGATTGGGGTGTGTTCTTATGCAAAATGAAATGGTGATAGCTTATGACTCACGACAGATGAAAGTACATGAGCAAAATTACCTAACTCATGATTTGAAGTTAGCTGCGGTAATCTTTGCATTAAAGATTTGGAGGCATTACCTTTATGGTGAAAGGTGTGATATTTATACTTATCATAAAAGTTTGAAGTATATTTTCACACAAAAGGAGATGAATATGCGCCAAAGAAGATGGTTGGAGCTGATTAAGGATTATGACTGCTCAATCCATTACCACCCTGGGAAAGCAAACAAGGTGGTAGATGCATTAAGTCGACAAGACCATGCTAGTTTATCGATGATGAGGATAAAAAAAGATCCAATATTTGTGGATTTACAAAGGATGGATCTTGGAATTATAATGAAAGGGGAAAAATTGTATCTTTCTCAACTGAATGTTCAACCATCTATACATGTGAAGATTAAAGAGGCCAAGAAAGAAGATGTTGAGTTACAAAAGAAGGTGATAAATGTTCCTGAATTCAACCTTGATTGTGATGGGATAATAAAGTTCAAGAATCGGGTTTGTGTTCCTCCAATCCCCGAATTAAAGAAGGAGCTACTGGATGAGGCCAATAGTTCTTCATTATCTATTCATCCTAGAAGCACGAAGATGTATAGGGACCTGAAAGAGTACTTCTAGTGGGATGGCATGATAAGGGATGTTGTTGAATATGTCTCTCGATGCATGGTTTGTCAACAAGTTAAAGCTGAGAGATAGAAGTCTAAGGGGATGTTACAACCATTACCCATACCCGAATGGAAATGGGAAAATATCACTATGGACTTTGTCACAGGACTACCTAAAACATCCAAAGGCAATAATGCTATCTGGGTCATAGTTGATCGTCTTACAAATTCTTCACACTTCATTGATATTAGAGAGGATTTCTCTCTAGATCAGCTTTCCAGGATATATGTAAAGGAAGTTGTAAGATTTCATGGAGTACCACTTTCTATTATATCTGATCGGGATCCGAGATTTACCTCGAAGTTCTGGCGAAGTCTTCAGCATACTCTGGATACAGAGTTGAGTTTTATCACTGCTTATCATCCTCAGACCGACGGTCAGTCTGAGAGAACAATTCAAACTCTCGAAGATATGTTGAGACCTTTCTCTATGGATTTCACAGGTGGTTAGGATCAACACCTACCTTTGGTGGAATTTTCTTATAATAATAGTTTTCACTCCAGTATTCAGATGGATCCTTGTGAAGCTCTCTATGGAAAGAAATGCAGGACCCCAACATGCTGGGATGAAGTTGGGGAAAGAAATCTATTAGGACCCGATCTCGTTGATGAAATGGCAGAAAAGGACAGATCTATTCAACAACACATAAGAGCAACTCAGAGTCGACAGACAAGTTATGACGACAACCGAAGAAAAGACCTAGAGTTTGAAGTGGGTGATAAAGTGTTCTTACGAATACCTCCCTAGAAGAGGGTTACAAGATTTGGAAAGAAGGGGAAGTTGAGCCCTAGATATATCGGTCCTTTCGAAATACTGGATCGTGTTGGGAAGGTAGCTTACCAATTGGCACTTCCACTGAATCTCTCTCAAGTTCACGATGTGTTCCATGTTTCTCTCCTGAAAAATTACGTACCTGATCATTCACATGTACTCAGCTCAGAAGTTGTACCGCTTGAGCAAGATCTTTCTTATGAAGAACAACCGATATAGATTCTGGATCGTAGAGAAAAAGTCATACGAAACAATACCACTTGATTGGTGAAAGTTTTATGGAGGAACCACCAATTAGAAGAAGCTACATGGGAGCTTGAGGATATGATGAGGGAGAGGTATTCTCATCTGTTTGTTACAAAGTGACGAATTTCGAGGGCGAAATTCATTTTAAGGGGGGTAGAATGTAACACCCAAAAATTTAATGTTATACAAATCATCAAAGGAATCTTTTTCTACACACAACACATGCTTGGCTTTCTTTACACGAAATCGCAACCTTCCTCGATAGCTTGCGTCATACGCAATACCGAGTTTCACTAAACAATGATATTCTAATAAAATATTTTTAAAACTAGCCATTATGAATAGTAATAACAACTTTTTGAAATTTTATAAATTTAATTTTTCAAAATAGACTTCATTTTTGGATTCGGAATATCGAAATTATCCTAGGGTGAAATTTTGGTATTTTTCTGAAAACTTTCAATTTTTGATGAACAGTGAAACGACTAAGTGGTAGTTAAAAAACTGAATTTTTCATAAAACATAATTTTACCACTTCTATGAGTGGAATTTAAAAACTCCAAGAGAAATGATTGATGTCAGTAAGTAAAATGTGGTTCAATGAGATGAAAATAATTTTTGGTGAATAGTAACTTTTTTACTTTTATTTACCATGGTTAAAAGTAAATAGGGTAATTATGGGTAAAATTGATATTATTATTACCCTAACACATGTAATAATTCTATTGGAAAAATGTAATTAGACTAAAAACAACCTTAGGAATAAAATATGACAATGTAGGCCCACTTGGATTAGATTAGGACATTTATTATTAATTTTTTTAAAGAAGGGACAAAATAGTTAAAATCAAAGTTTAATAAGTAAATCATTTTTAATATGGGGTTATACAAAAGATAAATTAGACTATAAATATTCATTAGAAAGATAAAAGGATTTCCTAAATAATTTTATATTATTTGTAATTTTTAGACATTATATAATTTAATTTATTTATGACACAAAGATGATGCAGTAATTATCTTATTAATGAAATATTGACAAAATTGATGTTATAAACACCAAAATAAATGTAATATGAGACTTTTTATGAATTCAACTAATTTTATAGATTAATATGAAATGTTATTATTGATTTAATTAACTTTTTTCGAACTAATAATTCTGTTATGAGTTTCAAAAAAAATAATTACTAAATTGTTTCAAAATTGACATAAAATGGTTTTTAAAACAAATATTATATTAGTAATTGTTATTTTATTCTTAAAAATATAAGTTTCGGCCAAATGACTTAGATAAGGTTATATATATTAATAATAAACAACTTGGGGTTCTCTTGGCTGCTTATAGTATGTTTATTAACCTTATAGTATAAGAACACAAGAAGACACGGTAAAAGAAAAATTATTTAACTTAATGTTAAATCGAAATGATAAGGTTAAAATAGGAACCTAAACTTGTCTAAATTCTATTTTATGAGATACTTTATACCCATCCACACCTTATCTTAGAAATATATCAATTTGGAGCTATTTAAAACCGAACTTGACTTTATACTAAAATAATATTTTTAGTTTTTCCAAAGGAGCCCCTCTCCTCCCTTATAAAAGGGCACCTCCTCCCCCTCTTCCTCACACCACATTGAGCATTCACGCTCGGACAACCCCTGCCAATTGCTTCACTAAACATCCCTAGAAACATCCTAGAGGTTCTGGTCTTCTTAAAAGACCTATTTTAGTGCCCTAAAAGGAGGTCTTAAAGAAGCACTTCAAAGAAGAGGTAATGTCCGTTACCGATTCTTTCATATTTATTTTTTCTTCCACATCTTCTTCCTTAGTTGTTTCATTATGAAGTAATAACATCAGTATCACTCATATACAGATATTTCATTATAAGTATGAAAAAAACCTATTTCATCATTTATCCATCCTACGGAAAAAGAAATCATCGCGCGTGCGTACGTACGGAATACCGTCTCCACGCAGTGGTGTAATCTATTTTCCACCACCACCTTACTTGGATGGGTATAATGGTGTAAATAATGACTATATATGACTATTATAAAGTGATACTGATTATGAAATAGTATACATACACTCCAATACAATTCCACGATCATAGGAATGATATCATCACTCGTGCATATGTACAGAATACTGTCTCCATGATGTGATGCGACTCGTTTTACATGATCTTCATTTAATAATGATTATATAAATTAATTGAATGAATGAATATAATATATATTACACTAATACCATTCTGGAAATGAGGTATATATAACCTAAGGAGAATAAGAAGAATTTATTCAACAAAACACGCATAAGAACAAAAAGTTATAAACACCCGAATAACAAGTAACAATGAAATATTACTACTAAGAAGATAAGAATATGACCATATATGATATCATAAAAATAAGTATGATTCTGTAATAAGTAAATAACATTATTTAAATCATTATACAGGAGGTTTAGACACGTACAAATCATCTCGGACCTATGGAAAGGGAAATATAGCAATCTCATTTTTATCGGAGATTGTTTATACTTTGAAATTTACTGGGGTGTATTTTATCATCCACATCCATGTTTCCTCAATATGTAATATTATTTCAATCCACCTAAAATTGTTTAAATCCAATTTTACCCTTAGGTGTGTTTTTAGTAAAGGATATGAACGAAATCTTTTGTCGTTTTCCGTACGAGGTACTTTTTGACTTTTCCGACAAAAGTACAAAGAATGTTTTTTTAACTTATACGGTGTGAATGGATTTTTAAAACATTATTTCCAAGAATCTTCCTTTACAAGTTTTAGAGTTTATTTTTAATCAACTTATTTTAGTTGAAAATTGTATGACATGTTAAGAAAGGAAAAAATGTTTTTGAAGAAGAAAGGAAATTTTCCTCAAGAATGGAGTTCAAGTGTTTTATCAAAATTATTTTCCATCTAAGATAATATAGGGTTATGTTTCTATACCTATTATTACATTGATTTGGTTACGTTGTGATGGAATTATTTTTATGAATTCCTTTATCTTATATGAATTTTTTTATGATGACATTTTGTTTAAGAATCCCATTTTTATTACATGGGTTAGGCTACGATGTATGGTTTATGATTTTGTGGAACACATAAAAATGGTATCATTATGAGATGGGTGGGACCTATATCTCCCTCCAATGCATTGGGTAAAGATTTTATATCTCATGAGATATACATGGCTAGAACGGTAGGTTATACCGGTTCAGTGAAACAGGACTGAAACGACGACTGAACTCGGTTCAGAAAGGGACTTTGTCCACTAAGATAGTCTTGGAAATGAGTCTTGACTAATAAGAAATGATTCTCTATGATTATGTGTGTATGCCACAAAGTTTCATGTTTTATTTTATGGTTATTGGTATTATATTTCACTACTATGATTTATCCCATGTTATGCAATTATGATCTCTTTTGCAGGTAAATATTTTCAAAAGTTATGTGCTTATGTTTATGATGTGATTGATATTTATTTTGTTCACCCTTATTGATCATTTGAGCTCACCCTTTTGTATTTTTTATTTCCCCAAGTCAGGAAGAAGGTTATTAAGTATAATATTCCAAAAAGGGACTCTAGATATGATGAAATAAATGGGAGTCAAAGTAGATTCTTTATGAACCAGTTGTTTATGTTTCCCAGTTTCTAAAGACACTATACCTATACGATCCTTTCTTGGTTTTGTTATATGTTGTAATAAGTGTACTTCAATTCTGAAGTAATAACAATGTAAGTAAAGTATGGGTCGTTATATGGACCACTATTACTATCATCATCGAAGGGTATAGTCTCCCAACTATAACCTCATATGACCCTCACTGTTAGTTGGTAGCCTTTGGTATATAAGTAGGAACACCTAATACATAGTGTCAACTATCCCAGAGAACTATTTTGGTTGAAAACTGGGCCATAAAATTACACTCTAGCTTGGGGTGTGTTCAATATCATGGAACTCAAATGTTGGGGCCGTTAGTTATGTCAATCTATGGACCACTACAATGTGGTGTCTTAATAGTGTTGTGCTGTTATGCAGGGTTTATTGGATTGTGGATTGACTGATTTTTTTAATGGTTCAAATATAGGTACTTTTCATAATTATTTATTCAAGGTGGATTTAACTAGAATCATTGTTGTGCGGAAAACTATGATACATTGTGGTTTTGAAAAAAACCTAACTATTCCATGGTGGTCATCAATGTTTCATTGTGGACCTATTAAAAATATATCAAGAATGAATTATGAATACCCTTTAATATTCTATTATTTAAACTCTTTTGTTTCAAACCCTATGTGACCATAGGTTCCTATCAAATACATTTCAGCCCCTATTTATAGGATTTTTACCCAAGATTATATAAATCAAACTTTTAGTGATCTGGGCTTATCTTCCTTCATACCTAAGCCCTATACTCTCTCCTCTCTCATTCCATGTTGAAAAAAACTTGTTTCCTTTAGTTCTTGTTTTTTATATTGATGCTTGGTAATGTATTTTTTGGGGTTTATATCATAGATAGAATGGTTTCATTGAGGGAGAGGTGATTAAAAATATATGTATATATGTTATTCTATTTTGGATTAAAGAGTATTGAAATATTTTTATCTTATAGGGATTCATAAAATTGTTTGATTAACACATTGACGTGGGATTAACATGATTTATCATCAATATTTGAATTGTTTATATTGACCTTAAAAAATATAATAATCTACTAATAAGAAAGGATGAAATGTGGAAGGGGTGTTGTGATCGTATGTGATTTGTGCAATGTTGAATGGATCCCAACTGATATTTTATATATATTATGACTTGGTTATAGTGTTTATAATTATTCTTTAGCATGATTGATGTAGATAAAGATGGTTAAAAAATATAAATATATTAATATGATTTAGATAATAAAATATTCATGTGAATATAAATACCATTATAACTTGTAATTAGATTATCATGAATGTTTTTCTTGAACCACATATATTGATGATTTTAGTTAATAATACCTGTTGATAATAGTTTTTTTATTGAAACATTCCCATAAATAACTTATTAATTCAATATAGAAATATAAAATTGGAAAATATGACTGATTAATTATATAGTTTTGGGATATTGTGAGTTTGACATAATTTTTTTTCCTTTGCATGATAACTAAATTTACCCTTATAGGGACTTTTTTTTGACCAATTTGACATTGGAGTATTTTTATGAATATTTATAAAGCAAGGAGTTGAGTCGGCATGAGATTATATGGTTTATAGAGCCTTGGAGAGGTGATTTTGAAAATATTAAATATTTTTTTTGATGCCCGCATAGTTTCTATTGAAACATAAACAACTCCCAATAATATAATCGAATCAGTAGTAAATGGATGTTATTCAGTTCAAAACGTCATGTTTACCCTAAGAGTGACCTCAAGTCATCTGCATCAGGGGCATGAGTGTGAGAGAGATGGTTGGGTGTTAAGAGAAGTAATTTTTAGTTAAATTAAAATTTAATTAATAATTTTACCTAGACGTAATCCCTCCCTTCCCCGAATGTTGGGAGCATGGCACATAAACGAGAAACCTCCCCTATCCTCCTTTGGAAATACATGGAAAAAAGGCCAACTCAAATATATGTGGTGTTCCCAACCCTATTTCTTTGAACTTGTCATCATTATATCAAGGAGTAGCATGATCATATTGTCATTCTGCACTAGAGGATTCAATATTTCTTCCACGGGGATGGAGTATTTTACTTTTGGTCCTGATCCCCTTTTTATGATTTTTAAGGTTTGAGATCTCTATTATAATCGGTAATGATCCCGGTTAGGTTGATCTTTTGGTTTTAGGGTAAACCAGTGTGGATTTGGCGTTTTGAAGGTAATTCCTACCTTGAATTATCATATACATGGTGTTTAGTCCATTTAAAAAATCCATAAAGACCATCCTATTTGGGGATGAAGAATTTTGGGGACTAAATGACGTGTACTAGGGTTACACACCATGTAGTGACCCTGAAATTTGTGGCTAGAGGACATGGCCATGGAATCTGTGTGAAAGAACATGGATATGTAAAATTACATGGAGAATGTACATAGACATATATTTTTGGACATGGTCATGAGAGAACACATGGATAAGTAGTTGTTTAGCATGAACAATCCATGTAGTATATGACACACCACATGTGAGGGACGCGACTGACCGACCATCTGGAAGAGGGTACATGGTTAAGTGTTGGGTGAAGTGGAACACACTATGTATGGGATATACATTCCATGTAGCCCTAATTTGATTTTAAAACCATGTGGATAGGATAAACTACTAGAATAATTGGTTGGTTCACACATCGTGTGCACCCAAGTGTAAGCCATGTTCTCATTTTTTGATCATATTGAGATCTTCCGCCATGATTATCTCTCTCATTGGATCTGGAATTAAATAAAACCAATATTAATGTACATAAAAATTAAATCAGTTTTATGGTATACCTAAAACATTATTCACATAGATTCACAATGTATGCATTATTTTAGTTCCATTGGAAACATGTAAATGTAAACACAAGAAAATACGAGATCTACATTTTCTCTCACTAGGTTCTAGAAAACTAGAACCCCTTAAGACATATAATAGAAGAAATATATCATCATAACCAGGGGATGAAACCATAAAAGTGGTGATCTTATAATATGAATAAGGGTTTAAAAGGGAGACATGTAATCCCAATCTCGAATATAGGGGTATTAGAACATGATCATAACATTATATGATCACACACTCCATATCAATGGTCATAAACAAGAATCATAGAATAAATAATGGTAATTCATAAGAAAATATTCAAATGTAAATAAAAAACATAACCCATGAAAGCATAAAATAAGAATAAGACATGGAATTTGGTAACACATAAACATTTAAAATGATTTCCATAGTAGTCAAGGAATTGGTGTCAGGACCAACATAGTATCATGGGATAACTCCCTATAACAGCTTGAGAGTCCTGGTTCACTCCAATTTCAATATTATGTTCATGGGTTCACTCCCCATACCATATTGGTAGTCGGGACTAACAATCATGGCCATCTTAATAACATATCTTTACTCCTCATACTACATTGGTATTCCTGGTTTACATCAATTTCCTTCTTAGTGGTCAAGATTCACTACCAATACCATCTTAGTCTATCTCATGAGATATAAATATTTACCCAATGCATTAGAGTGTATCATTATGAAATCATTCATACGTGTGCCAGAAAATCATACAATATCATATCATTACCCATGAAATTAACTGGGTATCATAAACAAGTGATCATATCATAACATCTGGAAATCGATACATGTTTCATAATCATTTCATAAAAAGCATAACCCTTAAAAAGAAATTGTTTTTAAATGAATATAACCCATGAAAGAGAAAAAGGTTTCATGAAAATCATGTCAAAAAAAACATAAAAAATTCATATAAGGAATATTAATGGAAATATTGAATCATTTCCCCACAAGGTCATGAGTAACAACAACAGATGTCATCATAGATGGTAAATAAATTTTAAAGAAATTTTAAAAACATTTATTGAGGAAAATATCATTTATTCATTAGAAAATAATTTTTAAAACATAAAACCTTTTCAAAAACATTTTCATGAAAATTAACTTGAAAACATATAACAGAATCATTGAAAAACATTTTGAAAACATTTTCCATTGAAAACATAATGAAAATAATTATAATGAATGGTTGAAAACGTTTTAAAAACCATTCCATTGTAAATACTTTCAAAACATAAAAACAAATGATGAAAATATTTTACAAACCTTTTTAGACGAAAACATAAGAAATAAGCTTGAAAATTGTTTAAACTATATTTTCCTTGAAAATATATGAAAAAATCTTGAAAACATTTTGGAAGCCCTATTGTTTAGTTGGAACATGTAAAATAAGCTTGAAAACATTTTGAAAAAAAATTTCTAGATAAATAATTTTAAATAATGAATTTACATAATAATAGGAGAACATTTTCATTAAAAAAAACAACTTTATAATCTTTTAATGTATGTTTCAATGGAATGATGGCTATGGCAGTGGGTTAAATCTGTATATGATCTACATTTCTTTTTCATTGTAAAAAGTTTAAAAAGTGAATCTAATAACAAATGACAAGAATATAATTTAAAAAAAATCATTTTATGTTAAAAATTGGGAAAATAACTTAATTATTATATTATAATTTAATAATATTGTTGGAATACATTGTGAAAATATTGTTTTGAAGGAACAATGATTTTTGACCGAAGAGAGAGGTAAGGTTAGAATTTCATAAAAACACATTATTGATCATATTATGAACTAATGCTTATAAAAATGGTAACATTAATTGAATATAACATGAATAAATAGAGGGTAGGAAAATTCATCTGATTTATTAAGATATAGAACCGAATAATTCAACAATGAATGAATAATCATAATCAACATTGATAAATTATGAAATTGTTTTAATATACACTTTCCACTTGGTAACTTTGAATCATAATATCCATGTTAGAAAAAGAAATTACATGAAGCTTCAAATATCATGAAAATAATGTTTTTTGTTATATATCATATTAAATTTAATTATATAGACCTCTAAAATAATGTTGGTTCATAACAATACTTGTGTCTCAAAGAAAGAAAATTGAGACAAAATTGACTTACCGATTGGGTAATATTTACAACACGTACACCATGAAAGAATGATCATAGAATAGGTATCTAAATTCCAATATATTTAATAATAATATTCATATAATTCACTCATGTTAAGTACACACACAACACAAATTAAATGAGCAGTGAATTGGGCATGAACCTCAAGAAAATAAAAATCAAGATGAAACTCTCTTAGATTGTGTATTGACTCTCATAGTAGTCAGACAAAAATCCTATATAACAAATACAAGTTTATTATAAATATGTAAAAAACAATATTTTTATATCACATTTCGTATATGGTTTGATTATGAGTTTATATTATCCTGTTGTTAAAA
Organism: Viscum album; assembly: GCA_963277665.1. NCBI lineage: Eukaryota > Viridiplantae > Streptophyta > Magnoliopsida > Santalales > Viscaceae > Viscum > Viscum album. Next base: position 1,945,641,091 of record OY728160.1, read on the forward strand.
ATTTTATGTTATTGTTTTAGTTTGCGTAGTATCCTCTTTGTTATTTGCATGTGTCTTAATTTGTCATATATTTTTTCCTTATACTTATATCATGATTTACAGAATGTAAAAAATGATATAAATATCATTCATATTAATTATATTTTTATTATAATAATTTATATTATACTGATATATGTAATAGAATACACCGTTTATAGAGATGGTCGGTCGTACGTACGCATGAATGATGTTTCGATTTAATTGTTATACTGGATGAAAGAAAGAAAATGAAATATATGTATATATGTATATAATATCATTAATGAAAGATTATTATGTCATCTATATCATATAATTTCTCTGAACACATCCTTAATAAATTCAATGTATTATGTGAGTGAACCTCATCGCTTTAAGAGGACGATAGTCCACACTTCCTAAAATAAAATTATTGTATTTACAGAAAATGGTAAGAATAAAGATATGTGTTTATAAAATATTTAAATAATGTTAAATACTTAATATTTATCATTTATATCATATATAAATATTGTTTCCATCAAAATTAACAACCATAAAATTTGGTAAAAAAATGAACAATCATCATTTCGTGAGGCTATAGTTGGTTGTACACATAAAAAGTATGCTTGTTTCCCATTATATTGAAGTGTGTATATTTTTATGTGTAAACACAGAATAAAAACTTTTAATTATATTTATGGTACTTTTTTGGTTGTTTAATTCTGTAATAAGGAGAGTATATGTTTTGGAGAATGAAAATAATTTAAAGGAGATTGAGGGAGGATGTTACCTCTTTGTGGGTAACTTGTTTTGGTTATCACCAAAGGGATTCCTTGGATTGATTTCTTCCAAAATGGATGATTCAAATAGGAATTCATGGATTTTGGGAAGTGAAATGGAGAGATATTGGCTGAACAAAAGTTTTTTTAGAGGTGGGGGGAATGTGAATATGTGAAGACCTTTTAATTGGAATAGAAATAAAACACTTGGTATTTTTGAAAATATGTTTTCTGTACCAACATTTTTACCTAAAAAGTAATAAAAACCATAAAAATCAATAATTGAATTTTCATGGATGAATAATGTCTACACGATAGGTTATGGAAAAGTGGATATCTCATTTTGACCATTAGATTTATTGTTTATTCCCATATAAAGAATGATTTTTCATTATTCAATGTAATTAATTTTAAATTCCTTAATTAATCTTATAAGTGGAAGAAATTAATTTAAATTTAATCCCATCAATGGGGAGACCATGCTGAATTTTTATGTAAAAACATTCAATAGTTTCCATTGTTTTTATATTCTATTTCAATGAAAAATTGATTCAATGAAAAAAATTTGGTAATTTGATAGAAATTAAATATAAATAAAATTTGAAACCAATTAAAAATATAATTTTACCAAATAAATAAATTATATTAAAAATATCATTTGAATTAAAAGGAATCATTATTCAATATTCCTTAATATGTTAAACGTCACCGACAAAAGTCACTATAAACTAATTTTTATATTCCGCATTCAAGAATTAATTTTATCTTGAAATATATGTTTTATAAAATTGAAAAAAAAATTATTTAATATTTTTTCACCTTTAAAGTGTGGTAAAAGATACTTAAAGAAATATAGGTTTTTATATTTGAAATTGGGTTTGATCACATATTATGTTTTCTAAATCTATGGGATGAAAATTAGAAATATTTAATTCAATATATAATATTTATTAAATTAATATCACATACTATTTGTAATTAATGTAATTTATTATGATAAAATAGATTTGTGAGAAATAAATTAGTGTTCTATAAAAACATACCCTTAATATTCAATTTGTTCTTATATTATTTTTTAATTAATTTTCAACTATTAAATATCTACCATGTATTTTCATAAGTTAGTTATTAGTGTTCATAACATTCAATATAATGGCTTGGTTATATCTTATTATATTAAATATTAATATTTTTAATAATATATTATCTTCCAGTGACACTATGTATTTATTGTTACACAAAACATCTAGTAAATTCCTTATTGCTTCCAACGTAAGCCACTATCAGTGTTTCTTGTAAAACAAGATATACTTTATTTTTCATGTAGTACATGATTAAATAGGTGTTGTGTATAACTTATGCTAAAAATGGTGCTTTAATAAAAACTAAAATATTTTCATTATTTAATTAATTGAAAAATTCTGAAAAGATTAAATTAATTAAAAAAATATTTCGCAAAATCTTTGGGGTATTACATTGAACCCCACTTAAAATGAATTTCACCCACAAAATTTGTATGGGTTGTCAGTGTTTTAATATTTTAAAATTACATTAATAGAAAACTAAATGATAAAAATTATTCCCATAAATTCAATTCAAAGGCGATTGTTGGAAACATAACGACTACCCAAAATAACATATAACTAGGTTTCCTCATTGGAGAATATAGGTGGAATGTGGAAACATAGACTTAGAGGGAATGTATATTTACTCATCGAGATTGAATGAGGTCCTAAATCACAAAACATTGAATGATATATAAAATTATGAGGGACTCAAATTTATAAATATATGATGATTGAAAAGGCCATCAGTTAAACAAAATTTATAGTATCAGGAAATTATTCTTTTTTTGGGATCATTTTCATATCATTGAGTAATTCTTTTGTTAACCAAGAATATAAGGAAATATACTAACTCTATATATTTCTATTTTTTTCATTATTTGGTTGTTCTTTTATGAAATTATAATTCATTAATTACATCAATAAATAGATGTTCAAAAATTATCATCTACTCATGGTGTACTAAAATACACTTATTTTATATATGTAGGCCCATAAAATACTGAAATGTATATCTATTTTTCTATAACTATTTTAAAATGTAAATTTGGTTAACAAATTAATCTAGAAACATAAAAATTAATTATACTATTTCATCATTAACATTTATTCGTAACAAATAATTACACATTAACTAGGATATCGCCTAGTATAGTGGTGGTCGTGAAAATCTTATCATCCTTTGCTCATTTGTTCAATTCCCACAACCTTTCCAGACATGATTAGTTGTCACAAATAACACATGATTTTTATTTCTGAAACAACACTTATTTACATTCCAAAATAAATATGATGGACATTCTTGAAATAATTTTAATACTTTAATTTCCTTTTTACCAAAGATGTTAATATAATATCCATAAATGAATACATCCTTTTATGATTTTTCATAAACTTTTCAAGAATGGTTAACCAAAATACTCTTCTAAAAGATAAAAATCCAAAACAGTATAAAGAAGTTTATGAAATCAGATTTACATTGATCCCCCATATATAACAATGTTTCTCGTGGTTGTTACATTACAAAAATTTGAATAACATCATCAAGTATTCTCACGAGATATTCTAATGAACTAAATTATCCTAAGTCCTAATTGAAAATTTTCACATTTACTCATTCCAAATTATATTGGATCTATTCATTATATCCAAAAAATTAGTAACTCCATCAATGATAGCTTAAAACACCTATCAACATGTCCTTACTTACATCCAAGGTAATCAGTACCGTCCAATTTACTTATTCATACTACATTACATTATCAAAATAACATTATCTTAAAATAAAAAAAATATTAAGTGTTATGTTCCCATATTCAAAATACCACATTGTTAATATATCTAATTACATGTCCATCAGAAACATTAAACACAAACATCTTAATACCATGTAAATAACATATGTAGAAAAAATCTTTTATATTTCATCATTTATATAACATAATTTTTAAAACCAAATGCATAAAAACTTCGATTATTCTACTTCATCCGTAATCTCAAATAAGACACCCTCGTCTTATTATTTAATACCTCTTTCCATTCACATTTCATCTATAGTCTCACCATCATCATCAATATAAACAATATTAGTACCAACTTGATAATTCTCTTTGGGGTCTTTCCCTTTAGGAAATATATTTTTATAATGGACACTCACTTCAAAATTAATGAATTTAACCTTAGATGATGTCTTAGGGAGATGAATATTCCTATATATTTCATAAACTGAACCCTTCAACATTCTATTATAGTTACATCCTTTTGTGTTCTTCTTTTCCACAGTTAAAACACCTTCTAATTCCTCCAAGACATTCACTTTGGTGATTTTTAGCACATTCTTGAAACAAAGAAAATTTAATTTTATTTATTTGGTGGTCTTCATTACCCAAACTCTCATAAAAATACATTCTTATCTTCCATGGTGAGTCCAAGAGTTTGTTAAGGTACACATTGTTGCCCATGTTCCTTTAAAACTGACTTGGAATGATCACAACATCCTTCACTCCACTAATCCCATTTGAATACTCCATAATAGATTTTCAATCATACACAATATTAATCTAGTTATTCTTGGTTCCCTCCACTAATGAAAACGTAGTAGAATCGAGTAAGAAATGATAGTCAGAGTGAGGAGTCACGTAATCATGAAAACCACTTATGTGTTGTCTAATGTATAAATCATTTCCAAAACATTGACACCACAATTTTATCATCCGTTATTCATAGGAAACATCCATATATATCAATCGTGATGGTTCAGGAAGTGTTTTTGAATTTCCAAATAATATCCCCTGGGAGTGGAAAACAAGATGCATTGAATGACCCATTGTTATGTACCAGGTTGTGCCAAGTCAGACCCGACATACCTTGTGTGATTTTTTACTCCTAGGTACATCTATTCCAGAACCACAACCACTTCTAGCAACTAGATGGATATGAGTTTCTAGGAAACCCCTCACTTTACCGTTTACCCAAATTCCAGGATATTTTCCAAAATGTGAAATCATATTTATACTTATTCATAGACACATTCCTGGACCAATTCTTATAAATATACATTAGGACCCACTAAATTTTCACTTCCTAATTTCCAAAGGTTGACTAAAACTTTTTTTTGATACCAACTATAAATACCAATTCATAATGAACATAGGCATTACATCACTTTTTAAGAATAATAAAATCACTATAAAAACAGTAACCCAAAGATCGTATTATTTAGTTCCTTTGGAAACATGGAAATGTAAACAACGATACCTGAGACAACTACATTATCTCCTAATTAGTTCTACAAGACAAGAACCACTGTTAGATATACCATACATGAAATATATATTTATAAATGGGGAAGAAAACATTTAAATGGATGAACGCAGTTGCACAATAAGGGTAACAAAATGGAGTCATGTAAGTATTAAAATGATCATAGGGGTATGAGAAAGTGAGAATAACAATATAAGATCACACACTACATATAAAAGATCATAAACACGAATCATTGAATAAATATTGGATGTTTATAATACATGCATCATATGTAAATAATGAACATAATCTATGAAAGCATAACGTAGGAATACGAAATGGAATTTTGGAAACACATATGCAAATTAAATAATTCCCATAATAGTAAAGAAATTACTACTAATGCCATCATATTAGTAAGGGTTCAATACAAATTCCAACATGGTAGTCATGTTTAACTACCATATCCATCTTAGTTGCATGGTTTCATTCCCCATTCCATTTGGAAATTTGTATTTACTCACACAAACATCATAGTTTCATGAGTTCACTCCTCAAATCATCATGGTTGTCATGGTTCACTCCCCAGACTATCTTAGTTGTCAAGGTTAACTCCTAATACAATCTTAGACTATCTCATGAGATACAAATCATTACCCACAACATTATAAGGACATATAAGTCCCACCATGTCATAATAAAATCATATATGTGTGTTCCAAAAAATCGTAAACAATCAGATCATAACCCATGAAATGAAATGAGTTTTATAAAAATTTAATCTTATCATAACCTGTGAAAAAATATATAAGTTTCATAATCATTTCATAAATAGAACAACCCATAAAATAGAAGGCTTTCATAGGAATATAAACCAAGAAATATAAATGATTTTCATAAAAATTATGTCAAAAAAACATAAACAATTCAAAGAAATAAAATGAATGGAAACATTGAATTATTTCTGCATAAAGGAATGAGAAACACCAATTTAAATCATCATCGATGGGAAATAAATTTGAAATATCTTCAAAAAAATTTATTGAGGAAAATATCCTCTCTATATTGGAAAATTATTTTTAAAACAAGAAATGTTTTGAAGAATACTCTCATGAAAAAAACATTAAAATTAAAAAAGGAATCTTTGAAAACTTTTTGAAGACTATTTCCTTTGAAAACATCCATAAAAAATTATATTGATTTTTTTTGATTTTTTTTATGAAAATAATTTCATTATAAATACATTGAGAACATATAAATAAATATTGAAAAAAATTACTTGAAAACATATGAAGGAATCTTGAGAATATTTTGATCATAATTTTCATTGAAAACTATTTTTTCCTTGAAACATATTAAATATGATAGAAAACATTTTGAAATTTTTTTTTAAAAAATAATATAAGAAAATATAAAAATATTAGGGAAACATTTTATATAAAAAAATTACTTTTTAATCATTTAATGGATGATTCAATGGAACGAAGGTCATTGCGACATGTTAAATCCATACATGTCGAACATTCCTTATGCGTTGTAGAAAGGTTAGAAATGTTCCATGACTAGAAAATGACAAGAAGAATATTTTTAAAAAACAATTTTTCATGGTCAAACATTGGTAAAAATTTATATTAAATATTATAGTAGAATGTTTGAATATGTTTGGAAACCTTTTATAAAATATGGTCTCGAAGGAACATTGATTTCGGAAATAAGAGGGAGGTAAAGTCAGACATTCTTAAAAACACCTTCTTGACCACATTATTTACCAAAGAGGGAAAAAAAGGTTCCATTATTTCATAAAACATGATTAAAAGGTGGTTAAGAAAATTAATGAGATTTATTGAAACATGGATCCTAATATTTCATCAATTAATTCCAAATCATAATCAATCTCAATAAATAATGAGATTGTTTTAGTAAAATATTAACACTTTATAATGTTCATTCATTCTCCCCATGTAAATATTTAAAATTAAATTTGTATTAATTTGTAATTAAATTAATTAGTTTCATTATATAACTTTTAATGGAACTATAAAAAACAAATAATTTGAATGTTGGTGCATAACCAAACACAACACTGAATGAAGGAAAATTGGGACAAAACTGTATTACTAATTTGGAAACTTTTGAAAAATTAAACCCATGAAATAAATATCATCTAATAAACATATAATTACTAATATATTTAATAATTATATTAATATAATACAATAATTTTCTGTATACTCACTACACAAATGAAATGAGTAGTGAATATGGCATGGATGTCACAAAAATAAAAAGTGAGAAGAAATTCCCCTACCTTTTGTTGTGACTCTCATCGTACTCGTACAAACTTCTAGTATAAAAAATATTTCTGTCTTATGAATCTATAAAAGAACTATATTGTTATATCTAATTTGATATATGGTTTGATTATGAAAATATATTACCTAATTTAAAAAAAATTATTTTATGGTTTCACCTTAGGTAATATGCACTTTGTTCTTCCCATGTTTCCTAATTTGTAATATATTTTTCCCTTATACTTATATCATGATTTAAAAAATGTAAAAATTATATAAATATCATTTATAGTCAATATTTTTATATTATAATAATATATATAATATATAAGTATGAAATGAAATTAATGAATTATAACACTTTGAGGGGGCTGTAGTCCACACTTTCTCAAATGAAAATCTTGTATTTACAGAAAATGAAATGTATAAAGATATGTGTTTTTAAAAATAATTACACAATATTAAATTAATATTATTTATCATATATAAATAATTTTTCCATCATAATTCCCAACAATGAAATCTGGTAATGTAAAAAATGTACAATTATCATTTCGTGAGGTGGTAGTTTGTTGTACACAAAAACTGTATGTCTGTTACCCATTATATGAATGTGTGTTTATGTGTAGTTTATACCTTATAAAAATATAAATATATTTAGGATAATATTTTTTATAACCTTTGAATACGTATAGTGTAGTGGGGGAGAATGAAAATAAAATAAAAGAGATTGAGGGAGGATACGGCCTCTTATTTGGGTAACTCCTTTTGGTTTTCACCAAAGGGATTCCATGGATTTCACTCTGAAAAGATAGGGGATTAAATGAGAAATATAGGGGTTTTTTGAATTTAATTGGAATTATTTTCGCCAATCCTATGTGGTTTGAGAGGTGTGAGGATGGGAGATATGTGGTGGCCTTTTATAGGGAAGGGAAAGTGTTAGTTGGTATTTTTTAAAGCAAGTTAGGTGTTCCCATATTTTTACCTAAAAACATAATAAAAAACCTGAAACCACAATTATTAATTGTTAATGGCCTAATAATGGATATTAAATGAATGTTTTACAATTGGATAATTCATTTGGTGCCTTATGTTTATGGTTTATTTTCTTGTTAATCTAAAATTGTCCTTAATCATTATAAATAATTTTAATTAATTTCTCTAATATTTTTGGTAAAAAACAAATTTGAAATTATTATATATTAGAGAATTTTATATTCCAATGACCGGAATAATTTTCATCAAAATTAAATCATATAAGTGGTATAAATTAATATAAATTCAATCCCACATATGGGATGACAATACACTTTTTTAATGTAAAAATATTCAAAAGTTTACTATTTTTTTATATTCAATTTCAATGTGAAATTGATTTCAATGAACTAAATCGGAGTTAGTGATAAAAATTTAATCAAATGAAACATCAAAACCAATTCAAAATATATATTTACCATAAAAATAAAATTTATTAAAAAGTAGTTTGGAATTAAATTTCATTATTTTCACTATTCATCAAAATATAAAACATAATAGAAAAAAGTCACCCTAACCTAATTTTTGTATTCCTATTTAAAATATTAAGATTAATTCCACATATAATATTTTTAAAATATCAAAAAATTTATTTAAAATATTTTCACCATTAAGAGGCAGCACAAGCACCTTAAAATAAATATAGGTTTTTAAATTTGAAATTAGGTTTTTCCCATATTATTTTCAACTACTATATTGGATGAATATCGAAAAAATTTATTGGATATTATATATATATATATTACATTAATATCACTAACTATTTTTTTATTTTATTTATAGGATAAAATAACTTTTTGAGCATAAAAATGGGTTTCTATTAAAACATTCACTTTTTAACTAGTTCTTTTATTAAATTTAATGAAATTTTGACTAATTAATTCATCCATAAATTTTAATAAGTTAGTTAATCCTATTCATAACCTTAAACATAGAAACTAGATTATATTTAATTATATTAAATAGTATCATTTGTAATAATATACTATTGTTTAGTAATACATGGTCTTTAGTGTTACACAATCCATCGAGGAATATCAGTCTTCAATATAAATTATGATTACATTAGTGTTTCATATAAATCATGATAAACATTATTTTTCTTTTAGTTCACATTTACCGTAGAGTTTCATATAACGTAAGCCAAAGACAGTGCATTAAAATAAAATAAACTACTTTCAGTGTTATGTGAAATGTAAAGTATCAAAAAGAATAAAATAATTTGAAAAGATATTACAAAAAAACTCAAGAAGTTACATAGAGTCAGTCATATTAGTAGTGTATCCTGAGAAGGTTTCTATGTAGAATGCAGTGGTGGCCTCTGTTTTAGCCTACGAGATATGAGGTTGATTTTTCATGGAAGACTCATGTGTAGTGGTTATTAACATAGTGCAGTGACCATGGTGGATCATTGGGTTGACATCATGTTTGTTACCCTCCCCTTTTTTCTTAGGATGTGGGTCCCATGAACTCTTTAGTCTGGTAGAGTTTTCATCCACTTTTTCATCGGGGAATGGGTCTCCTTTCTAGTGTAGTATTTTCATGCGAGGTATGATATGTGTGACGCTCCATTTAGCGGTGCTTGACTGATGATGTAGATCAGTGTGGTTTGTAAAGAGATAAACTAGGAATGGTACCCTCCTATGGAATTAGGGTGTGGTTTTCTCTTACCTCTCTGCTTTTTTAGATATGGGCATCCCCATGACATGGGTGTAGATTCTATACCTATGGGTGGTTAATTTGGGGTTGGTAATCCACTTTTAAGTCCAGGAATGAGCTCCATATTACATTCATTATTTTGGATATTTCACTCCCCTGCCATGCTAGGTTGAGGACCCTCCGTAATTGTTGGCTAGTTAGAGTACTTACTCACCTAGTGGTCCGGGGTGTGGTTTGTCTATCCTTGGAGTTTCAACTCCCCTATGGTGTTATGGTGGGGGTCCTCAATATTTGATGTATATATAGAGTGGGTAATCCCCTATCGTGTTATAGTATGGGTCCCTTATCCTAGGATTTAAAAATATTCTATAATTACAAAGTTTGGGTACTTCATAATTATTGGTCTGATATATTTGGTACCCCCCTATCATACTTGGGGGTGGTTACTCTTTCTTGGGCTCAGTACTACATTGTTGTGTGTGGGTGTAGGTCTCCATAGTAATTAAGCTCATAGAGTGGTACTCCCCTACCATACGTGGGTGAGGGTCCTCACCTATAGAGTAGTACTCCACAATCTTTGAACAGTAGTGGGGAGTGGGTCCCCAATTATAGTTTGTTATACCTTATCTATTGAGTATAGTTATGAAGAGTGGGACCCTCCACTAGTTTACCTTGGATAACTAGTTAGGATTTAGTCCTACCTCAAAGGATTAATGTTCAATCCAATCCGTACAGGAGGGACATAGGTTTCATAGATTAGTTAGGATTGAGTACTCCCTAGACTGTAGGGTAGTTGCGAGGAGTGGTTCGCTATGTTCTATCTTACTTGAGAGGATTCACATGGTTCATAGTGTGGAGAAGTGCTCCCTCAACTGTGTGTATTGTGAGGGATAGTCCTCTCCACTTGGGTTCTTATGTCCTTGCATAGGGTAAAAGTTCAATATGTTCGGACCTCTAGTGCATCACATTAGAGTTGGACAAGTTCTCTCAAACATACCATTAAGAATGGTATATTTATTCCTAATGGAGTTTATCTATTAGATAGATGATATCTAGGATTATTGATCTCAAAGAGTGTTTTATCCTAGTTTTGTGTTTCCATTTGTTCCATGAGTAGGATCTTATTGATGCCTATGAGTTCAGAAAGTCCTAAGACATGGAGTCTAATATGAGTATATCTACATTTTTCTAGTTGTCCTTGAGGTTTATTTCATGTGTCTAGGTTGAAACCCCTTATAGATTAATGTGACTGGTCAAGTATATCAACTGATGGTTCAAGGAGGTGTTTTTTTATCGATTTGGTTCCTCTGCCTAGGTTGAGCGGACTATTGAATTTCAGTTTATCACTTTTCTTTTGGGTTTCTAGGGAGCCTAATTATTATATTTATAAACACCTCTACCTGAGATTTTTCCGCATGTGTTGTGTCTTGTGCAGACCATATGCCTTTCTATAGAGTCCTATAAGGACATGATCCATGTAGATATTTGTGAGCTAAACCGACTGAGGTGTCTTCCAATAATGTATTTTGTAGATTTCTAGTAGTTACATTTTCAAAATTTTCCCTCCTTATAAAAAGGTTGGATGTTTTTACATTTTTTAGTGGGTGTGTTTATTCCCGAATTACACTTTTAGTAAATCTATTGTACTCTGTTTCTGGATAGATGTATACATTAATTTTAGTTTCCGTCATTCTATATGTCTGCACTATTTCATGGATGTGTTTCTGGTTGTGTGCATATATATAATTTAGGAAAAACCTCTCATCTATGTGATATTCCCACCCAGTTCTAGTCCACATCCCATAGCCTATTAGAGGTGGGCTTGGGGAGTTGTGGCTTGGGCCCAGATGGGCCGTGTCATGAAATAGTGGAATTAGATCTGGTGACACATTTGGAATATAGTGTTGTGAGCTTGTTTGTGGTTTCATAGAGACAATTTTAATGTTTTATGATTTTAGATGTCAGGATAGAGGTCCTGGAACTGGTGCAGTAGCCGATGTATCCATTCATTAGGACTCTGATTACTTGATTTTTGACACCGTACATTAAGACTCTAGTCACATGTAAATAATGGTACATGAATCATATGGGGATGATTTTTTGTTTTCCTTGTCCTTTTTGAGTTATCTCCCTAGATATACTCTTTTACCATGGAACATATGTACTCTATTTCTGGAGGCCACCATGATGACAAACAAAAAGGGTTCTATGATGTGATTATTGTGAAAATCCTCCCCATGAAGAGGCTTAAGTGTAGAGAAACATTTTTTAGGCATTACCTTCAGGTGGTGTTCCAGATGATCCTCCACCCATTAAGCAGCTGGTTGTGCCGGCTGTTTAGGCAGAGGATGCACGTAGGATGGGTGCACATCAAGACTTCCATAGGTTGTGAATTTTAAGGTACTTAGGTGATCAAGAGCCCCATGAAGCTAAATACTAGCTCGACGTAGTCACACATGTTTTCCTACTTGTGAGGACACCTCTTGAATATTTTTTGGTCCTAAAAGTGAGCCTTCTGCAGGGTTAGACTGGGTGATGGTGGTGTTTAGAGACACAGTCCCATGATGAAGTGATTCAAACATTGTTAGAGTTCAATAGACACTTCAGGTAATATTTTTTCCCAGCCACATTTGAGATATTTTTGTATCCAAGAGCCTCTACAACTTTGGTAGTGTAACATGAATACGGTGGAGAACTCGGAGAGGTTCAAAGACCTGTCACGATACTCCTTGAACATGGTTCGAGGCCCATTTTTTAGAGGTAGAACCTTTGACCTGGGCCTCCATAAAGATGTCCATGAAGGTCCAATATCCCTGTGCCTTCTTTGTTATGTTGGGGTACTGATGTAATCTATAGTCATATAGAGCATCCTAGAAGAGGTATAGATAGATATGGCATGTAGTTTTGGCCATGTGGCTTAGGCGTCTGTAGTAGCTGGTAGAGGGATGATGATAGGATCATGGAACTGGAGCCATACCCATGCCTTGAATCAGGCATAAATTTTGTGGTGTAGAAGCTGCTATGATGAGTACATCAGTAACAGGAGATGAAATTTTAGACTTGTGATAGTTGAGGACATATTTTGAGGAATTCATTGACCCTCGATGATACTAAGAGAGAGCTAGTAGATGGGTGACCATGGAAGAAGAATTGTTTGGTACAAGGAGTCTTGTAACTTGTAAGATGAGGCATTGGAGCTAGGAGAGTCGCAGTTAGTGGTAGTCAATTTTTTCACTTACCCCACCACCACTCGGTGATCCTTGAAAAGAATTGGGAGCCGAAGGATGTGTTAAAGGATAGATACAAGTCATAGATTCTTTTGACTGAGAAGATTTTAGAATGAATAGAGGTATGATATGTTACCTTTCTATGTTCTATAGTAATAAGCCACTATTTTGAGGTACTCTTTTCATTCCCCTTCATGCTCTAGGATTAACAAGGGTGACGTGGGGCATCAGTAGATCTATATGTTGGTTTTGTTCAATGTATCTTCAAATGGGAGAAGAATAGGGTTCCTTCCCCCACTGATATATACTTCTAATATGTGAGTAAATCTTTAGGTTGAGTTAGTGCAGCCCAATGAAAATATTATTGAGGTGTGGTGGATGATTCCCTCTATCTTGTGTGTTTAGGACTAAGTGACATGTTGGTAGTTTATAGACAGAGGGCTTGGTAAGGCCCATTGGGAGCATTCGATATGCTATTTTTTCAGTACCATTATGTGATTGTCACTAGTTTTATATTCCACATGCTCGAGGTGGACATGGAACTATTCTTTGGAGCATTGGACTTTTGATGATCATGGGAACTATACCAATCAAGACGTATTTATGTGATGTGGTAAAAACAATGTTCTCTAGTCAGCGCTTCCCAATGTGGATAATGTCAAATTTTTGTATAATATTTCATTAAAATTGTGTTCGTAGGTCAATTTTGTGCTATGGAGTGTCAGATAAGGTCACGTCCTATCTAGTGGAGCTTTTTTGATTGACTCTTTTTGGTTGGTAGCCCATGTGAAGGGATATAATTTTTTAGAACCATTAATTACTGTTAGAGTTATACACGAGAATGTTATTGTAGTGTGGATTGGTTTAATACCATCCATACATAACTAGAACTCCACTAGTGGGAGTGACAATGTTTCTTTTTTGGTGACCTATGTTATAGCTGTGGTTTGCAGATGAATGGACTGGTAAGAATTAGTGTTTACACTTGTGAAGAACAATTTCATACTTAGTACCCTCACATGATATTATTTATCCTTTAATGATAGAAATTTTTGGAAGTCATCTAGTTCATCTAGTGTGGGATGTGAACTGTGGGGTTTAGTTGATATCTGTGTCAGGTGTACCACTAGATGCCATGATTGACGATAGACCATGGTGCTTCATGTATCTCCACCTATCACAGTTGAGGAAAAAATGTGTCCCATGATTCACAATGATGACATGGTTAGAGCTGGAAATATGTGTGGCATGGCCTTGGGTTTTACCAAATTGTGTCCTTGGAAGCTTTATAGAAAACCATAGTGTGCCCCCTGGGATGGGTGTTTCAATGGAGGGCTCTATTTCTATCACCTATACCTTGGAATGATCTTTTCAAGAACAAAAATATTTATTGTGGGGAGGATTTAGTATCTTGGTGTTTGACATGTAAGATTTTTTAATATTTTTATGAATGTTTCCGAATATTGGAACTATTTTAGCAAGGGATTTTGGGGCCCAAAGAGACTCAAAGTGGTGATTTTAAAAATATTAAATATATTTTGTTATACACATGCACTTTCTATTAAAACATAAATAAATACAATTTTGAGTACTAGACATGAAATTTGAAGATGAGGATGATTTCAGAAATTCATTTTTACCCTAGTGACAACCTAAAGTAGTATGTGCCTGGTACACAAGTGAGGGTGAGTTAGCGAGGGGTTAAGAGTTGGAAATTATAATTAAGTAATAATTTAAATAATAATTTAACCTAAACAAAATCTCTCCCAACCCCTTATGTTGGGCTCAAAACACACATCAGAGAAAACTATCATATCCTCCGTTGAATATGGACATGAATGTAGAAAAATAGAAGTGATGAGGTAATTATATTCTCAATTATTGTCATCAATCATCATTAGATCAAGGATCATCATGATCTGGACATCGTTCTATACCTAAATCTTCAATGTTTCTCCATTAGGGTAGGTGGATATGAATTTTGGTTTTGATCCCCTTGGTTATGATTTCTTCAATGTTTGAGTTCCCTATTGTGATTTCTAGTGATCCTTATAAGTTGATCTGTTGGTTTGGGGGTGAACTGGGGTGAATATGTAATTTTCAAATGTAATTACAATATATAATTACATTATATATGGTATGTTGTCCCATGAGGCAAACGGTTCAGACATTCTTATATGGAGGAGACGACTTATGGGGAATACATGCCACATAAAAATGTTACAGTCCATGTACTGTCCCAAAAATGTGTGGCCAGAGGACATGTATACGGATTCCATGTGAAATTACATGGGCATTTAAAATTACACGGCCAAATTACACAAACTTGGGGTTCCATAAAAGGGCATGGGAAAACCACAGGGCTATGTGGCCATTTAGCATGAAAAGTTTATTTAGTATGGGATACATGGCGTGTGAGGGATATGGATGGCGAACCATGTGGGAGATGATATATAGCTAGGGGTCGGGTGAAGAGGAACATGTCTTGTGTTGGCTGTACAAACCATCTACCCCTACATTCCCTATATAAATGTGTGAATAGGATAAATGGATAGGATCTTGAGTGGGTTCCTACATCATGTGGACCCCAGTGCATGTTATGTACTCCTTTAAGTATATTCTTGAGATATTCCCCCACACATATCTTTGTCACTGTTGCTAGGATTTAGGCATATGAGTAGCCTATCAGGTGTATTATTTTGTGTAGAACATCACATTAGAGTTCATTTCATATAATGGGATACGAGGTGGCATGTTTTGAGAAACGAACATATATAGTGGTTTGTAAAACCTTGGGTAGTGTTTAGGGTGGATCACTGGATTGAAATTTGTGTTTCTACCCTCCCCTTTATTCATAGGATACTCCTCCCCTGGAATCTTTAGGAAAATAGATTAGTGATCACCTATTATATCAGGGAGCGGGTCCTAGACCTGGGGATGTATTGAAGAATGAGGTATGATAAGAATGCCACACCTTATAGTGGATCTTGACCAAAGCTATATATCAATGTTGTTTTTAAAGAGATTCATTAGGCTTGGTACTGCCCTATGGAATTAGGGTGCATGCTTCCCTTTCCTCTATACTTTAGTAGTGATGGTAATTCCCACGTCGTGGTCATGGGTTATATACCTTTGTGTAGTTCACACATAGATGGTACTCCCCTATTAGATAGGGGTGTTGGTTCCCCAAAATTATCAAGTTGATGGAGATAGGGAACCCCTTTTATGCAAGGGTTCAAACCCTATATTCTAGTTTTGTAATGACCCAAAAATTCATTAATGAAAATTCAACTTGGTCTATTTAAATGTCTTCTTATGGTTATGTAAAATTTATGCACTTATTTGGTTCTATGTTTTGGATTTTAAAATAATGTTATAAAATGTGACCATTGGTAATATAGCTGTTGAACTGTGATCACAAGATTAGTATAAACATTGGGCTTTAACCAATCCAATTTACTATGACAACGGAAGCGATGGCCTCATCTAGTAGACTTTCCCCATACGAAGCTCATTTTTTGGAGATCGGGATGGAGTTGGTGTCATTGTTCTTCACTCATGACAAATTCCAAGCTGAGCTTGAATACGATAAGATCGAGCAGAACCGCCTATGATAGAAGTGGAAGATGATAGAGATTAACACTCGAGAAATGTTATTTGAGCCACCCTAAAAGTCTCTCACCAATGAGCATATTACCCTAAGGTATTATGCAGGTGTTTTAAAGGGTTATGTAACAAGACCCTAGTACTACAATTATTTACATTATTCTTGTATAGAGAATAAACATTCTTTTTATTATTGTTAATTTCTAAATAGTTTTTAATGTACAAATAGTATTTTTAGTTAATATTCTACTATGAAATATATTTTGAGATATTAATGGATTTTTGAATTAAATAATATTTTAATAAATTATTATTATAATTATTAAATTAATTTTTATTAAATATAAATGATCTTATAATTTTAAAAATGCAATTGTAATTTTTATTAAGGTTTGAAAACTATTTTTGTCAAAACCCATGAATTTTCAATAAATGTCGCTTTTTATTTTAAAATTAAAAATTCACATATTTAGAAAAATATTTAGATAAAATGAATATTATTTTTAGTATCAAGAAATCGAAATTATCCTACGGTGAATTGTTCTTAATTTTCTAAGACAGTAGTATTTTTGGGTAGAAATTGAATATCATATAAATATATAATGTGTTTTATGACTTCATAACGACCCAATAGTGATGTAATAAAATAATATAAACATTATATTTTTCCAATATATGTTTTACCATTAATATAATGTGATTTTTGGTTTGTTTGTTTTATTTTAAAAATCATTAGTGGACCCTTCAAAGCTTATAAAACTTTATTTCTTTTTAAATTGTATTCCTTGAGAGTGTGACTCACCTCCACATAAGAAAGACTATTATATTAAGAATTTTGGACATTGGACATATAAAATATTTTCTTCCAATCCCCTTTGGAAAAAACCATGGGAAAAACAATGGGCTTGTTTTTTTTTATTAGTTTAACGTGTGGTGTCCCAAACCTAAATAAGTATGAATTCCCTCTCCTTTACTACATAAATCCACCAAAATTGCCACGTTTCCTTCATGCAAAGCTTTTGGAGTTCATCCAAAATCTTCCCTCCACTCTCTAAAATCCTTTAATGTGCCCTAATCTTCCTATATGTATCTCTCTAGACTCACCCAAGATTCTGGGATCATACATCCAAGTAAGGGATTCTCACATTCCTTATTTATGTCCAAGTTTCCTTATATTGTTTTGACATTTTATTTTCAATTATAAATGTTGGGGTATGATTTGTTCACCTCCTCCACACTTCCCTATTTATTTATGAATTATGAGATACCCCATTCTCTCTCATTAAATGCCTCTCATGTACACCTATTACCATGCCCACGTTTCATAAGGAATTTATCTCTCCTTATTTACATTAAAGTAATTCTATTGTATCATGAATCTAAGTTCCATTATTTTTTTTCGGCACATGTATCTATATGACCCCGTACTTTCCATTTCATTTAAATATGATGATACACCCCATTCCATTTCATCAACCATTTTTATTAGTTCTTATGTCACGTCGTTATGCTGGTGAAATTGCATCGCGATATTCTAAGCCAAACTCATTGTGTAGTTAATACCATGCCCATTTTTCAATCACGGGTATTCACCTTATTGAACATTTATATATCGTTTAAAGAGTTTCATGTATGAATTCCTTACTCCCTTATCTGGAATATATGATGTTTTTTAATAAATCCATGTTTTATGATCCATGTTTCACACTTATGCATGAAATGAAATTATTAAGAAGGGTGGCCCTGATAGCGCTAAAATGAATTGGGTAATGTAAAGTATCATGATACAACATGTGAAATGAGTGTTGGCTCTTGATAATTCATGTTCAATGAGGGGTTACTTGTGATTCATGTGCAATGAGGATTTACTCATGCTCCATGTGCAATGAGCCTTGGCTAATGCTAAGTACATGTTAAGTGTTGTTTCCACATCTCCATGTTATGATTTTCATGATTTATCATGCCTTTATGTTCATGTTTCTATTGTTATCTATTGGTATTCCAATTTTATAACATTTATTTTATTCCTCGTGTTATTGAATTTTTATTCCCTTATAGGGCTTTATAGATCACCCTTTTTATGCATGTCCTCAGGTTATCCCATGCAAAGCGAAGTATGAGGGAATGTAATGGTCATGTAAAGGATGTTTTCAATAAAGTTGATGTGTTTCATGTTCACTACTGCAAACTTAGGCTATAGCAATGGTTTATAACCGTTTCTATAGGCAGGAAAACCGTTGGTATAGGGTATACCAATAGTTTTCCAAACCGTTGGCCAGTAAGGCGTGGGGAAAGCCCTTTACCAATGGTTTCATTTAAACAGTTGGTATAGGTGCTCGATAATTCTGGAAAACAATTTACCAACGGTTCTGAACCGTTGGTAAATTGTTTCCCAAAACTGTTGCACAGCAGCGCCCAAAAGCCCCCCCAGAAGCTACACCTGCATAAAAAACAGTGCACAACAGCCCTCAGTATACCCTCCACAATACACCTACATAAAAAATATCACAAAAGCCACATACAGACTACAAATAGTATAAAAACACCTAAAATAGGCCAAAAAATACATATGACAACACTCATCTGGTTGTAAATCACCTCACCCATCAAATTCTAATAGGAAGAATAGTTTGATAAATATCTATTAGAGTTGAATAAGACATTCAAATTGACTCAAATCCCATTTTTTTGTGATACTAGGTTTGTGTATGTAATGATTTGTGATGAATTTTTCATTGAACTTGTATTGTTTATAATATATGGTGAAAAGATATTTTCTTAGGAGTCTCGTCACTTATGACCCCATGCGTGAAACTACCAAACTCATGAAAAAGAGTCGTTGATGAGTGTAAATTTCAGTTGTATTCACTTAAAATGATTTCCTTTTGAAATAAAAGAGAGACATTGAGTGGTGTCGTCCACACCGCACATTGGATTGAGGAGGAGTTGACTCATACACATCACAAATGACCCATGGATATATGTCCTATAGTATCAATAGTATCCGAATGCCTTTGGTCTATTTTCCGTATGTCAGTTGTTGTTTTAACTTAAACTGTTTTCCATTTCAAATTAAAGTGAAACACTTTGAGTGGTGCTGGCCACACCACGCCTCGGATTGAGGCGGGGTTGACTCGTACACATCACCAATGACCCATGGATCATTGTCCTAATGTTTCAATAGAATCCGAAAGCGTTTGGTCGGTTTTCCGTATGTCGTTTTTTTACTTAAAAGCGCATCCATTTTAAACAAAAGAAAGACACTTTGAGTGGTGTCGGCCACACCGCGCCTCGGATTGAAGCGGGGATGACTCCTACACATCACAAATGACCAATGGATACATGTCCTAAAGTATCAACAATATCTAAATGTGTTTGGTCAGTTTTCCGTATGTGGTTTTTTTACTTAAAAGCGCATCCATTTTAAACAAAGAAAGACACTATGAGTGGTCCCGGCCACACCGACCCTCTAATTGAGGCGGGGTTGACTCGTACACGTCACATATGACCCATGGATACATGTCCTAAAGTATCAATAGTATCCAAATGCCTTTGGTCCGTTTTCCGTATGTCAGTTGTTGTTTTAACTTAAACTATTGTCCATTTCAAAGAAAAGTGAAAAACATTGAGTGGTCCCGGCCACACTGGCCCTCGAATTGAGGAGGGGTTGACTTTTACACGTCACATATGACCCATGGATCATTGTCCTAATGTTTCAACAGAATCTGAATGCATTTGGTCTGTTTTCCGTATGCATGTTGTTGTTTTCACTTAAAATCCTGTCCATTTCAAATAAAAGTTAGACACTTTGAGTGGTGTCAGCCACACCGCACCTCAGATTGAGGTGGGGTTGACTCGTACATGTCACAAATTACCCATAAATCATTTTCTTAAAGTTTCAACAGAATCCGTATGTGTTTGGTCAGTTTTCCATATGTCGTTTATTTTACTTAAAAGCGCATCCATTTTAAACAAAAGAAAGACACTTTGAGTGGTACCGGCCACACCGGCCCTCGGATTGAGGCAAGGTTGACTCTTACACGTCACATATGACCCATGGATAGCTGTCCTACAGTTTCAACAGAATCTGAATGCGTTTGGTTGGTTTTCGGTATGTCAGTTGTTGTTTTAACTTAAACTGGTGTTCATTTCAAAGAAAAGTTTGACACTTTTAGTGGTACCGGTCACACTACACCTCATATTGAGGTGGGGTTGACTCGTACATGTCACATATGACCCATGGATCGTTGTCCTAATGTTTCAACAGAATCCGAATGCGTTTGTTCAGTTTTCCGTATGTCAGTTGTTATTTTAACTTAAATTGTTGTCCATTTCAAAGAAAAGTTAGACACTTTGAGTGGTGCCGGCCACACCAAACCTTGGATTGAGGCGAGGTTGACTCGTAAACATCACAAATGACCCATGGATACATGTCCTAAAGTATCAACAGTATCCGAGTGCGTTTGGTCAGTTTTCCATATGTGGTTTTTTACTTAAAAGCGCATCCATTTTAAACAAAAGAAAGACACTTTGAGTGGTACCGGCCACACCGGCCCTCGGATTGAGGTGGGGTTGACTCCTACATGTCAAAAATGCCCCATGGATACAATTCCTAAAGTATAAATAGTATCTAAATGCCTTTGGTCCGTTTACCGTATGTCAGTTGTTGTTTTAACTTAAACAGTTGTCCATTTCAAAGAAAAGTGACACACTTTGAGTGGTCCTGGCCACACCGGCCCTCGGATTGAGGAGGGGTTGACTCGTATATGTCACATATGACCCATGGATACATTTACTAAAGTATAAACAGTATATGAATGCCTTTGGTCCATTTTTTGTATGTCAGTTGTTGTTTTAACTTAAACTGTTGCCCATTTCAAAGAAAAGTTACACACTTTGAGTGGTCCCGACCACACTGGCCCTCGGATTGAGGTGGGGTTGACTCGTACATGTCACATATGACCCATGGATCGTTGTCCTAAAGTTTCAATAGAATACTAATGCGTTTGGTTGGTTTTACGTATGTCAGTTGTTGTTTTAATTTAAACCGTTGTCCATTTCAAAGAAAAGTGACAAACTTTGAGTGGTCTTGGACACACCGGCCCTCAGATTGAGGTGGGGATGACTCTTACACATCACAAATGTCCCATGGATCGTTTTCCTACAGTTTCAACAGAATACGAAAGCGTTTGGTTGGTTATCTGTATGTCAGTTGATGTTTTAACTTAAACTGTTGTCCATGTTAAATAAAAGTTAGACACTTTGAGTGGTGTCAGCCACACCGCACCTAGGATTGAGGCGAGGTTGACTCGTACACGTCACAAATGACCTATGGATACATGTCTTAATTTATCAAAAATATCTGAGTGTGTTTGGTCAGTTTTTCTTATGTGGTTTTTTACTTAAAAGCACATCCATTTCAAACAAAAGAAAGACACTTTGAGTGGTCCCAACCACAACGGCCCTCGGATTGAGGCAGGGTTTACTCGTACACGTAACATATGACCCATGGATACATTTCCTAAAGTATCAATAGTATCCGAATGTCTTTGGTCGGTTTTCCATATGCCAGTTGTTTTTTTCACTTAAAATCATGTCCATTTCAAATAAAAATTAGACACTTTGAGTGGTGCCAGCCACACCGCTCCTCGGATTGAGGCGGGGTTGAATCCTACATGCCACAAATGACCCATGGATACATGTCCTAAAGTATCAACAATATCTGAATGTTTTTGGTCCTTTTTCCGTATGTGGTTTTTTTACTTAAAAGTGCATCCATTTTAAACAAAAGAAAGACACTTTGAGTGGTACCGGCCACACCGGACCTCGGATTGAGGCGGGGTTGACTCGTACACGTCACATACGAACCATTGATCGTTGTCCTATAGTTTAAACAGAATCCAAATGCGGTTAGTCTATTTTCCGTATGCCAGTTGTTGTTTCACTTAAAATCCTGTCCATTTCAAATCAATGTTAGACACTTTGAGTGGTGCCAGCCACTACATCAAATCACATTTTCCATATCATCTTCCACATGCATAAACATGAAATACATGGCTAACTAAGAAAGATAAGTAAAAAAATAGAAAAATGAGCATCACAGTACCAAGGAATACTAAAGGTCTATGTAGTAGACTAATCATACAATAAGAATCAAGTGAAAAAAACAGAATCTGAATGCAACGTCCCTATGAAGCAGAGGAAAATCCCAAAGTGGAAAACCATGTTAAAAAATAAAGAGTTATACAGAATTCAAAAATGTAATGTATCAATCTGTCTCTGATCACCATCACCATCACTACTATCATCATTAGCCTCATCCTCGCCGCCATCTCTGTCCTCGTCCTCATCCTCGTCCTCGGCATCATCCTCGCCCTCTGCCCCATCCGCGCCCTCGGCCCCATCCTCGCCCTCGTCTACATCCTCATCCTCTCCCTCTTCCTCTTCAGCATCCTCGTCATCACCAGGAACGTCATTATCTCGATCTCCACTAGAGCTGTCTCCTAGTGCATTGGATGATGCACCCATCGACGACTTAAATGTCTGACAAGCCGCACTAGCCTCTGGTGGAAGTGATGAAGATAAAGCTCTCATCAGTTCCATAAATTCTTTGTCTCTTGTTTGAACTTGTACTTCCAACTCTGTGACCATTTTAGCAGACTGTCTTGCATGCTCCATGACTTGATCCAACTCGGTGGTACTAGAATGGATACCTGGAGATGACCAATACCTCGTCGGTACTATATTCTTACCAGGTCGGTAGCATACTCGACCAGAGTCCTCATCTCCCAAAACCTGATATAAATGATCGTGTGGCCCAAAATTGTCAGGTTCCTGCGCATCAAGAGCCTCTAAAGCAGCCTGTAAAAAATATTAATAGATTATTAAATTTAAAAATAGATATTAAACTTTGAAATAAACAAATTAAAACTTACAATCTTCTCTTAGGTCGGTTCATTTACCACAGTTCCATCTTTTTTTCTTCTACTCGAGCAAAATAATTTTGCTCGAGGGATACGTCCTACAATATTCATTTTGTGCTTCTATAATGACATTGAAACAATATAAAGTGAAAGTATAATCATATATTCATTATTCAATAAATCACATAATTTAAGTAGGATCCAATAAAAATTGGAAGTCCTAAAGAAAAATTATAAACAACTATATCGTACTTGCTGCCTCTCATGATCTGACATTGTTGTGCACCCCAAAGTGTGGAGGTATTTCATTGAATCAATGTTTTTTTTGTTTTTTTCAGAAGATTATTAAATAATGATTAATAATTAACAAGATTATATTAATGAAAAATATGAAAACTCTCATTTAAATAACTCAAATGAGATTAATACCTTAAATTTGGCAGTCGCCCAATGGGTAATCATTTGGAGATATTGCTCTATCAGGAAGTCATCCATGATAGGTAATGTCTCTAACTCCGTGCCCACTCTATCACACCAGCCAACATACAACTCATGCTTATAAGCTCTCCAAAGCTCTCCTAGCTCTTTTAAACGCGCTGGTCGTGCACCTTCGCCATCAGGGAAGTTAAACCGAATCTGAAACCAAATTGATTAATTCATTTAAATACAAAAATACATTACATTAAATCCAATAGATTTTTTACCCATATTTGTGCCCACGCATTATCCATGACTTCGGGTGGCAGATGTCTCTAAGAGAGAGGGCTGACCGGAATGATATCGGAGTATTTGGCTAGTGTTGCCAAAAAAACCCAGACATTGCTGCCCAGATTTCTCAATAATTTGTCCATCAACATTGTTTTCAACCATCAATTGTGTCTGGCGGTTCCATACCGCACGCAAGCAAGTACGCCCCCTCCCCCGCCTCCTATCTGTAGATGAATCTGTTATTAAATAAAAATAATATCAATACATGTTATAATAAAAATAAATTTTGGTATAAAAATTTGATAGAGTTATATAAATATACCTGTGGTAGTCGGATCAATGGGTGCAGAAGCTGAAGGAATATCTTGTACAGGTGGAGTGTCCCTCAGTGTATGCTCCTCAGCCACATACTGTGTCGCAGCAGGAGTCGAAGAAGGTGGAATATAATAACCTGGAGATAATGAACCAGAAGAAAAAGATGATGGAATAGACGTCTGGCAAGCTAGTAGTGTAAACATCGGAGTTCTAAATATCTCATATTTCCCTG
Source organism: Viscum album (assembly GCA_963277665.1). NCBI lineage: Eukaryota > Viridiplantae > Streptophyta > Magnoliopsida > Santalales > Viscaceae > Viscum > Viscum album. The sequence continues at coordinate 1,945,666,179 of OY728160.1, forward strand.
AAGACATGCCAGGATCAAAATAGGGCATAGAAGATACGTCTGTGGTATTGGATCATCTAACTCTCGCCCCACAAGCCCTCGTACCACCAACCTCTCTACTGGGCACAATATAAGGCTCCTCGTCAGATATCTGCCGTCTAGGCCATGGATCCTGAAAAAAAATTTGACAGTAAAACAAACACATGATATTATAAGTTATTGAAATATTTATATTTGAAATAAAACACTCGCAACAGGGATGAGTGGAGGAACACCCATCTGTACCATGCGACGATTATTATCTGTCATCATTTTCTGCCGCCTCTCTTCAATGGGTGTCATTTCCTACAATGAAAACAAATATGGAAGTAATTAGAAACAGATAACTAATGTGTAACCTAAAAAACAAAATATAGAAAAACCATTATGATAAAAAGAACATAATGAAACAGAAGATTGATGGTGTTATGAAGGTAAGTACTAGGATACACACTCATAATGATGTAGGTGAAACATGTAGGTGAGAACACGACTCTACGATTCTATATATTTCCCACCACAACTTCGGGTTCACAATCAACTCTGACAATTGAGTTGTTGGGGTCATCATAAGTAATAAACATATTGCATCCAATTGAAGTAGGGATAGTGTCAACTTCATCATCACCATCATCAAAAAAATGTCTGGGATTTACTTCAATAATTACACCGAATTTAGGATGACGATGATCTTTAACATAAAAAACTTGGTTCACCATTAATGACAATACATATGGTTCATCGGTGACAAGAGTGCGAGTCATGTCAATAACTCGAAATCCACAATCATCAATAAAGGTGCCTTGCCTCGTCATTGAATCAAACCATTGGCATTTCATCGTCGTGACTCGACCATGTGAGTAATAATCCAAAATTATTATTTTCTCCACGACACCATAATAAGCAACATTTTTAGAATGATGTCTAGTGTCCGACGAACTGGCATAACAGTCTGTTGTGGCAGTTAGCATAACACCATTATGTTGTGTTCTCATGTTTCTTGCTTGTTCAGTGATAACAAATTTTATCCATTGATCACAAGTTATTTACAAGCATGAACCATGGTATTAGGACCAAAATCCAAAGCTCTTATTTCCTCAGAAACAGAGTCTGTAGGCAAACTCGATACCTGAAATATAAACAAATAGTAAACTTAATTAAATATTATTTTTATTTAGTTATTACAGAAATATTTTTACCTTCAATTTCAACCAAGAAGAAAACCCTTTGCTATGAATAGTCTCCTTCTTTCTCAAAGATAAAGAACGATGATTTCTATATATCAATTCTTTATGTTCCCTATAGATAAAAATAATAATAGTTTAACAAATATTTAAAATTACAAGAGATAAGATAAGAGATACATGTACAGTTAACTTACTTTATATACTCATCGATCAAATCACAATTGAACAACACTGTGCGATGTGCCATCTCTCGCTCTTCAAGGCTTAATGTTGTCAATGTAGATGATCCCGAAATTCCTCCTGTCTGAGGAAGTGATGGAAAACTGGGTTCAATTTTCCCATACTATTCTTCTTCATTTCTCATTGGTTTGTTTATTCTCATAGTATGATCAGAAAAATACATTGAGCAGAAATCCATACATTCTTGAGCCAAGTAACCGTTCACAATAGAACCTTCGGGATAATTCCTATTCTGAACATATTATTTCAATGTGCACATGTTTCTTTCAGTTGGATACATCCAACGGAAAGCAACGGGTCCTCCAAGAAGTATTTCGGTCGGAAGATGGACTGTCAGATGCAACATGCATGTAAAAAATGATGGAGGGAATATTTTCTCTAACTCACACAAAAGTAATGGTGCCTCTGCCAATAGTTTTTGCACGAGGGATTTGGACAACCTCTTAGCACAAAGATCTCTAAACAAATAACACAACCTAATAACTAAGACTCTAACATTATTGGACAAGCGATGACGGATTGATATTGGAATCAACTCATGCAAAAGGACGTGATAATAATGAGCCTTCAAAGACTTCAACTTCAACTCTTTTCTGTTGACCCATTTTGATATATTGCTTGAATAGCCATCAGGAACTTTAATAGTCTCTAGCACTTCCAGAAATTGATTTTTTTCATCAGGAGTCATCACATTAGAAGCACATGGAACTTACCATTTATTTTCACTAACACAGACAGGATGCAATTGTGGTCTGATCCCCCAATCTACCAAGTCGCGCTGAGATCGTAAACCATCTTTTGTCTTCCCCTTGACATTTAGATGAATCGAAAGTAACATTTCACATATATTCATTTCAATGTGCATTATGTCTAAGCAATGACGTAACAAGTTATGTAAAGACCCGTAAATTCCAAGGAATTTTTTTTCTTAATTTTCTTTGGAATTTTACAAGAACACAGTTTCTGACGGCACCTGATTCCGAGGCCCGGTGTGCCCGGAATCATTTTTCGAAGTTTGGCTCGGGTACGTTTAATGAACGAACTAGCGGGTTTTTCTTTCTTTTGAACCATTGCTCAGAATCGAATTCTGAGGGCACCGATGAAATCGCAGCGCCGGTTTTTGCTTAGAAACGCCTCTTTCGGAGTTGCGTTTGCTCAGTTGTGATTTTTAATTTTTAAGGTTTAAGTTATGAAATAAAATAAAGTTGTACGACAAACTTTATTTTTATTTCACTTAAAGCCGCTTAAATACCACTTAAAAGCTGCTTATGCTGGTTGAAGCGGATAGGGTGCAATTCAAAATATCCTACCCACTTGGTAGGATGTTTGTGAGGTGGGTCCCACACGAGCCCCACCGTTTCTTTTCTTCTTAAGTAACGCACATGCACCCCCTATTAAAAGAAGTCAATCATGCGTTTTTCTAGTTAAAAAACGCCCCAATTTAATTGGGCAGTTAAGTTTTACAATTAATTCTTCGAATTAATTGTCTGTTTCTTATCTTTTTTTTTTCAAATTCTTAAGTTGATAATAAAATAAGTTGAGGACTTATTTTATTTTTTGGAGGGTTTTGTGTTGTGTAAAAACCTTTGGGAGAGCAGGGGGAGAATTCGTCATTCTTCGACGAAGAACGCGAAGAACGCTCCGACCTCCGATGAAGAACGCCAAACCCCCGGAGATCGACGACGTAACGCCGATGTCCCCCTTAGACGTCGTCATCCTCGCGACTCCATACCGCGACGAACCTCGAACGACGACGCCTCCTTCCGATCGGCTTATACCCAAGGTAGGGGTTTTAACTTTTTAAAGTTATGTGGATCTCTCCTTCGAACTTGAAGGTTTATATTTGTCGGGCCTTGATTCCAAATCTTTTTATTTAATTTAAAAGATTGTGAAGTTTATCATTCATTAAAGGCCGATTACTATCAATTTAACGTGAGGAGTTCGGACCGCACAAACCCGGCCGACCCTCCTTCTTTTTATTCGTGTTGAATCTTTGTGGATTGGAACGGGATGGCGTGGTGTCGTCGCACCACGAGAGAATCGCTCGATAGAATTACGCGACGCCGTCGTGCCACGCTGAGGAGCCAAAAAAGAACACAACGCCGTCGCGCCGCATCGAAGAAAGTCAAAGGCGCCGCGGCCGGAGTGGAGTCGTGGCGAAGGGGCGCGGCGCCAGCACGCAGCGCCGGAGAACCACGAAGACGGCGCATTTCGTTTTGACTTACTGATTGACGGGCGACGACGAAGCAGGCCGTTTGGGCGTTTGAATCCCTTCGCAGTGAAGATGGGGTCCCAGGGGGACCATAGGCGAAGACGGCAGGAAGAACGGACCACCAGAGTGCGTCCGGTGGTCCGCGGAAGGTGGCGGCGGTGCGCCACATCGGCGCGGCGGCGCCGGCGACCGGCCTCAATTAGCGGCAAAGGGTGGCGGCCGCGCGCACCCCCGCCACTCCGCGGTGACCGCCAGGCTGCGGCTGGCGGGCCGGTCAGGCCGGACCGGACCGAGCCGGGCTGGGCCAGGCCTAGCCGGGTCGGGTTGACCCGGGGGGGGGGGGGTCGGCCCGGGCCCAGACCCCCGGTTTCAGACCACTTTCGGTCAAATGCCCGTAACATGGGCTACGGGTCTCTAAACGACTCGCCGTCAGTGGCAACACGATCCTTGGATTGAGACGGTCGTTTTGGTATATTGCACTCAAGGTTTCGGAGAACTTTGGGTTCGGCCGGGTTGGTTCGTACACGAAACCAACCAGGCCCTCGGAGCGGAAACGCTCGTAACATGAGTTCCGGACTTCCGATTGACGTGTCGTCGACTTTGATGAAATCCTCTAAGTGAGACGGAACTTTCGGCATACTCCGCTCGAGGTTTGGATGCCGTCGGAGAGCGGCCGGGTTGGTTCTCTTACGAAACCAACCGGGCCCCTAGAACGAAAAAGCCAATAACTCACAGACCGGGCGTCCGATTGACGCGCCGTTTGTTTCGTTGAATTCATCTTGATGAGACGGAACTTTTGGAATACTTCGCCCGTGTTTTGGATGCAGTTGGATAGTGGCTGGGTTGGATCGCACCGAAATCCATCCGGGCCCCTGGAACGGAAAAGCTGATACCTTTCTGACAGAACGTCTGTTTGACGAACCGTCAGCGGCGTTGGTGATATCGTTGAGAAACGGTCCCTATGAGTGTACCCTATGAGTGTTCGGGGTATAGTTGAGTTACGACTGGTTTGGTTCACACACGAAACTAACCGGGCCCCTGGGACTAAAGGCTAATAACTCACAGACCGGGCGTCCGTTTGACGCGCCGTCTATTGCGTTGAGACCCCTATGACGAGGCGGTCCTTTGTGATACTTCTTCGTGGGACATTGAGATACTTGGAGTATCAACTTGTAGCTCGTGGAGCGGACCCTCATAGAGACGAGCATACGGAGTACGGAGACCGTATAGCTAGCAGAGACCTGACGACTGCTTGTCCGATTCGATTCAGAGTGACTTACGTAGCCCAGTGGGGAGAACTACATTGTGAGGTGGCAGACCCACAGCGGAGGAGCACTACTATGTGAGGTGGCAGACCCGCGGTACTCGACAGGAAGAGTACCTCTGTAGGCTATGAGGGGGGAGCACTACTATGTTGGGTGGCAGACCCCGGCGGGAAGCACTACTCTGTGAGGTGGTAGGACCGCTGTACTCGATAGGAGGAGTACCTCAGCAATCTTAGGTTAGTGAGAAGTATCTCAGAGTCGTGACAGGACCACTGTACACTCCAGAGACGGAGCTCTTCAGCAGTTACGGTTTCGATAATGAAAATCCCCATTTGAGCTGAGAGTTTTGACATTTGTGTTTACCTCATGATTGAGATGGGTCATTTTATAACTTAGGTATATGTATGGGAATATACCTGGGTAGTGGTTATCCGTTGATTTCACAATCCTTGTGTTTCCTCATGATTGAGATGAGTATTTGATAACTTGGGTATATGTATGGGAATATACCTAAGTAGAGGATATTTGTTGAGATCTTCTTTGTGGTTATCCTTGTTGGTTTAGTGAGACCTTGAGGGTCTCGGGGTCCCTACTGAGTATCGTTATACTCACCCATGCACGGGCTATGCCCGCACCTCGTTGTGTTGGTTGCAGATGACAGGAAGTGCTGACGGAGGCCGAGTGTTCGAGGAATGGACGGTACCCGGAGGTGGACTACACGACGAGTCAGTACCCGGAGGTGGACTACACGACCTGACGGCTCAGAGAGGAGGTTGACAGACAAGAGCGTGGAGGAAGCTATCTGTACCTACCCTTCAGGTAGGATCCGTGGTGGAAGACCAGGAGCTGTGCTATCTGTACCTACCCTTCAGGTAGGATCCGAGGAGGACGACCCAGGAGCAGCTTCCTACTTCCAGCTGTTGTCTTTTTGCTGTTGTACCTTGTTCATTTGTAGTCGTACTTTCTTTTGGGTTTGAATTCTGGCCCATTTACTTTTCAGCATTTCTTTTGTACTTAGTGTTTTGCTTCCGCTTGTACTCTGTGGTGCTTGTTTTCTTTTATAAAGGAAATTCCTTACCAGTTATCGGGATTTTACGCCTTTGGTGCTAGTCGCCAGCCCCTGGCCTATGGAAGGCGGGCATGGGGTCCTCACAGCACGGGCCCCGAGGGCGGGTCGTGACAAATTGGTATCAGAGGAGTTCGGTTCTACCGCAAAACTTATAACTCTGATGTTTCTTTCTGTGAAGCAATAGTGTTAAGAGTACCGAGTGTGGTTTTCAGTTCATGGAGTCCAGTGTTGGTGCGGGCGGCCGACGTATCCATACACCAGGACCCTGACAACTGATTTCTGACTTTGTGCACAAAAACACTGATTGCGTGTGTGTTTTCCAGAAGTTTTATTTAAATGTCTGCTCAAACCATGTCAGCTCACCAGGTATAATCTTTTGACCATGTCACGTTGTTTCTTTCGGGATGCCTCCCCGTGGACGACCAGCTAGAGCCCCGAGAGTGGTTCGTACTGACAGCCCGCCGAGCGACGAGGCCTCAGTACAGGGCCCTATCCCAGTTGAGGCACCAGCGGAGGCACCAGCGGTACTACTACCCTTTGGGCCACCGATGCCACAAGCCCCAGCAGTAGAGGATGCACGTCGCCTGAGCGCACTGCATGAGTTCTAGCACCAGAGGCCACCCAGGTTTTTGGGAGGGACGGACCCGCAGGCGGCTGAGGATTGGCTGGAGGCTGTGGTGAGAGTCTTCAGGCTAGTGGGGACGCCGAAAGATTTCATGGTGATCCTTGCTGCCAGCCTTCATCAGGCAGGAGCAGGCAGATGGTGGAGCCTAATGCTTCAGATGCATGACGAAGCGACACTTCTATGGTTAGACTTCAAGAGCCTGTTCCGGGCAGAGTTTGTACCAGCCACCCTTCGAGCAGTGTGTATACAGGAGCTACTTCAGCTACGGCAGGGCAACATGTCAGTGGCGCAGTACTCAGCGAGATTCACAGACCTCTCGCGCTACTCCACAAATATGGTACAGGACCCGTTCTTCAGGACCCGAACCTTCGAGCAGGGGCTCAGGCGGGAGATCAGAGCTTCGGTTGCATCGCACAACATTCCGACGCAGAAAGGAGTGTTGGAGCGAGCCCTCTTAGTGGAGAGTTTCCTTGCTGAGCAGTATCTAGCAGCAGGACCCACCACTAGCCGGCATGCGACAGAGTCTCCTGTAGCGGGCAGTAGATAGATGACGTAGGGGTCCAAGAGGACCAGACCTATAGGTGGTCGACCGCGTGACTCAGGGTCGGTAGTGCGAGGCACCAAGGGAAGTGATAGAGCCGGACCCACCAGGAAGTTTTACTCCTGCGCCGGAATTGGTCACAAAGAACGTGACTGTCCGACCCGCCATGCAGATGACCAGCAGTTAAATGAAGAACCTCCGAGGCAGAGGCAGAGGTTCGATCAGGGTGGACCGCAAGGAGAAGGCGGCCATGGCAGAGGAGCTGGTCATGCAGCTGGAGGTGGACGACGCTTTGGGATGTTTCCACCACCACAAGGAGGCCCACCCAGACTACAGGGGACAGGAGGACATGGGAGAGCTCAGCTTCAGGCAGCTGAGGCCTATGGTCATGGAGCTCCGGAAGAAGATGGACAGGAGCGGGACTAGCTTCCGACCTGGAGGTTATTGATCCTATTGCTTCTGGTTTTGTTGATGTTTTTCTGTAGTTTCTTTGTGTCTTGTACTATGAGCTGCAATAATAAAAAGACACTTATCTTTGTTTGCTTTCCTGTCCTTTTGTTTGGTTGATACTGATTGGTCCTGGTTAAGACTGTTGACTTGACCCTCACTTTCGAGATTCTTACTGGAGGAGACCCAGTGACCTCATACTGATTCCAACAGTGTGACTCAACCCTTGGAGGTGAGAGTGACAGTTGGATCTCTTGGTAGTTACGTCGAGGCCTTAAGACGTCATCCATGGCATGAATGCATCATTCATGTCTGGATTGACTGTATTTGGCAACGAATGTGGTTCATCCAGGGGATGAGACCAGATTTCTCTTGTCGGAAAAGGAGAAATCATAGCAGCTCTTGTGAGACTAAAGATGGTCCAAGTCATCCAATAGCGGATGAAGACTGCACAGTGCAGTAAGAAACAGAAAACCGGTGCCAGTCTTAGAGACTCGGCCGTGTTAAATGTTAAAGAAGAGGAAGCTTAAAGGAAAGATGAGTCTACAAAGTAGTAGACATGGAGGCAGAGCTAGGAGAGCAGCATGTGGTGGTGTACATCCTAACATGGTACAATCACCCACATTAGTTATTCCCTCCAGGATCAGAGAGCTGGAGGGTGGAGGAAGAGTGCGGCTGCATGCGGTCAAGGAGTGTGACCCAATGGCTCTAGAAATGATTTAAGGGATAGTCTGTGTCCACTACTAGCTGCTGTAGTAACAGACGTAGATATGAATCATTCTTTGCTTTCACAAATCTTGTTCCAGACCTAGAGTTTCCGGTAAGCCGTGGACTTGAACCTCGCGTCTAGAAATACCTTGGGAGGAGACTCGATAATCACACTTACGCCGACGGTGTAGTCAGACCCTCGAGGCAAGAGTTCTGGTTGGAATATCTTGGTGGCAGTGTCGAGGCCTTATGACATTAGTTTGAGTATGTAATGGGCAATAACTGTTCAAACTCAAATTGACGGTTTTAAGAAAACGTCGGGATGTGTTTTCCTTGGTCGGCAAAAAGGAAACCCTGGGCAGTACAAGTTAAACTCATGCACATGAGGGTGAGACTGATCACTCTTGAGTCAGCCAACCTTACCCTCGTGGTAGCCGTCATTAAGGGTTCCAGTTCTATTAGAAAATAGAGACCTCTGGAGTTCGTGGATGACGATCACGTCCTTATACGGGTCTCACCACGATGAGGTTTGCGGAGATGTGGCCAGGGAGGAAAGTTATCTCCGAGGTTCAACGGACCATTCTAGGTCCTCAACTGGGTAGGCGAGGTGGTTTACCGCTTGACCCATCCACTTCAGTTGCACTAGGTGCACGACGTTTTCCACGTATCCCAGCTGAGGAGGTACATGCTTGAACCTTCGCATATCATCGTCCATGAGGAGATGGATGGTGGCGATGAGGTGACTTGTAAGGAGGTTTTTGTGGGGATCGAGGATCGACAGGAGCGGATCCTAGTAGGACGGTCTATTCCTCTTGTGCACCTACATTGGCAGCACCGGAACCACCAGGTGAGCACATGGGAGTGGAAGGCTCCGATGCGTGCTCAGTACCGCCTTTGTATCCCTAAGTTTGTGGTGAACCTTTACGGGGACGTAAAGCCCTGTGGTGGGAGTAATGTAAAGAACCGTAAATTCCAAGGAAATTTTTTTCTGAATTTTCTTTGGAATTTTACAAGAACGCATTTTTTGACGGCACCTGATTCCGAGGCCCGGTGTGCCCGGAATCATTTTCCAAAGTTTGGCTTGGGTACGTTCAGTGAACGAACGAGCGGGTTTTTCTAACTTTTTAACCGGTGCTCGAAATCGAATTCCGAGGGCACTGATGAAATCGCAATGCCGGTTTTTTCTTAGAAACGCCTCTTTCGGAGTTGCATTTGCTCAGTTGTGCTTTTTAATTTTGGGGGTTTAAGTTAAGAAATAAAATAAAGTTGTACGACAAACTTTATTTTTATTTCACATAAAGCCGCTTAAAGACCACTTAAAAGATTCTTAAGCTGGTTGAAGCGGATAGGGTGCAATTCAAAATATCCTACCCACTTGGTAGGATATTTGTGAGGTGGGGCCCGCACGAGCCCCACCGTTTCTTTTCTTCTTAAGTAATGCACCCACACCCCCCCTATTAAATAAAGTCAACCATGCGTTTTTCTGGTTAAGAAACACCCCAATTTAATTGGGCAGTTAAGATTTACAATTAATTCATCAAATTAATTGTTCGTTTCTTATCGTTTGTTTTTCAAATTCTTCAGTTGGTAATAAAATAATTTGAGTACGTATTTTATTTTTTGGAGGGGTTTGGTTTGTGTAAAAACCTTTGGGAGAGCAGAGGGAGAATTCTTCGTTCTTCGTTGAAGAACGCGAAGAACGCAAAGAACGCGAAGAACGCTCCGACCTCCGGTGAAGAACGCCAAACCCCCGGAGATCGAAAACGTAATGCCGATGTCCCCCTTCTACGTCGTCATCCTCGTGACTCCATACCGCGATGAACCTCGAACGACGACGCCTCCTTCCGATCGGCTTATACCCAAGGTATGGGTTTTAACTTTTTAAAGTTATGTGGATATCTTCTTCGAACATGAAGGTTTATATTTGTCGGGCCTTGATTCCAAATCTTATTATTTAATTTAAAAGATGGTGAAGTTTATCGTTCATTAAAGGCTGATTTCTATCAATTTAACGTGAGGAGTTCGGACTGCACAAACCGGGCCGACCCTCCTCCTTTTTATTTGTGTTGAATCTTTGTGGATTGGAACGGGATGGCGTGGTGTCGTCGCACCACGAGAGAATCGCTCTGTAGAATTACACGATGCTGTAGCGCCATGCCGAGGAGCCGAACAAGAATGCGAAGCCGTCGTGCCGTGTCGAAGAAAGTCAAAGGCGCCGTGGCCGGAGTGGAGCCACGTCGAAGGGGCGTGGCGCCAGCATGCCGCGCCAGAGAACCACGAAGATGGTGCATTTCGTTTTGACTTGCGGATTGACGGGTGATGACGAAGCAGGCCGTTTGGGCGTTTGAATCCCTTCTCAGTGAAGATGGGGTCCCGGGGGGACCATAGGCGAAGACTGCAAGAAGAACGGACCACCGGAGCACGTCTGGTGGTCCGCGGAAGGAGGTGGCGGCGCGCCGCACCAGCGCGGCGGCGCCGGCGACCAGCGGCGGCAGCGCGCCACCGGAATAGGGGCGGCCGGCGAAACGCCGGCCTCAATTAGGGTCAAAGGGTTGCGGCCACGCGCACCCCCGCTGCTCCGCGGTGACCGCCCGGCCGCGGCCTGCCGCCCACCCGGGGGGGGGGGGGTCGGGCCTGGTCGGCCCAGGCCCAGACCCCCGGTTTCGGACCACTTTCGGTCAAATGCTCGTAACATGGTCCACGAGCCTCCAAACGACTCAACGTTAGCGGAAACGCGATCCTTGGATCGAGACGGTCGTTTTGGTATATCTCACTCAAGGTTTCGGAGAACTTTGGGTTCAGCCGGGTTGGTTCGTACACGAAACCAACCGGGCCCTCGGAGCGGAAACGCTCGTAACATGAGTTCCGGATGTCCGATTGACGTGCCGTCGACATTGATGGAGTCCTCTTAGTGAGACGGAACTTTTTCCATACTCCTCTCGAGGTTTGGATTCCGTTGGAGAGCAGCTGGGTTGGTTCGCTTACGAAACCAACTGGGCCCCTGGAACGAAAAAGCCAATAACTCACAGACCGGGCGTCCGATTGACGCGCCGTCTGTTTCGTTGAATTCTTCTTGATGAGATGGATGTTTTGGAATACTTCTCCTGAGTTTTGGATGCATTTGGATAGTGTCCGGGTTGGATCGCACCGAAATCTAACCGGGCCCCTGGAACGGAAAAGCTGATACCTTTCTGACAGAACGTCCGTTTGACGAACTGTTAGCGACGTTGGTGATCTCATTGAGAAACGGTCCCTATGAGTATACCCTATGAGTGTTCTGGGTATAGTTGAGTTACGGCCGGTTTGGTTTGCACACGAAACCAACTGGGCCCCTGGGACGTAAAGGCTAATAACTCACAGACCGGGCGTCCGTTTGACGCGTCGTCTGTTGCGTTGTGACCCCTATGACGAGGCAATCCTTTGTGATACTTCTTCGTGGGACTTTGAGATACATGGAGTATCAACTTGTAGCTCTTGGAGCGGACCCTCCTAGAGACGAGCATACGGAGTACGGAGACCGTATAGCCGGCAGATACCTGAAGACGGCTTGTCCGATTCGATTCAGAGTGATTTACGTAGCCCAGTGGGGAGCACTAATTTGTGAGGTGGCAGACCCACAGCGGAGGAGCACTACTATGTGAGGTGGCATACCGGTGGTACTCGACAGGAAGAGTACCTATGTAGGCTATGAGGGGGGAGCACTACTTTGTTGGGTGGCAGACCCAGGCGGGAAGCACTACTGTGTGAGGTGGCAGGCTCGCGGTACTCGAGAGGAGGAGTACCTCAGCAGTCTTAGGTTAGTGAGCAGTACCTCGGAGTCGTGATAGGACCACTGTACACTCCAGAGACGGAGCTCATCAGTAGTTACGTTTTTTATAATGAAACTCCTGGTTTGAGCTGAGACTTTTGACCTTTGTGTTTACCTCATGATTGAGATGGGTCACTTGAAAACTTAGGTATATGTATGGGAATATACCTGGGTAGTGGTTATCCATTGATTTCACAATCCTTGTGTTTCCTCATGATTGAGATGAGTTACTTGATAACTTAGGTATATGTATGGGCATATACCTAAGTAGAGGTTATCTGTTGATATATTCATTGTGGTTATCCTTGTTGGTTTAGTGAGACCTTGAGGGTCTCGTGGTCCCTACTGAGTATCTTTATACTCACCCCTGCACGGGCTATGCCCGCAGCTCGTTATGTTGGTTGCAGACGACGGGAAGTGCTGATGGAGGCCGAGTGTTCGAGGACTGGACGGTACCCGGAGGTGGACTACACGACGAGTCAGTACCCGGAGGTGGACTACATGACGTGACGGCTCACAGAGGAGGTTGACGGACAAGAGCGTGGAGGAAGCTATCTGTACCTACCCTTCAGGTAGGATCCGTGGTGGACGACCAGGAGCTGCGCTATCTGTACCTACCCTTCAGGTAGGATCCGAGGAGGACGAACCAGGAGCTGCTTCCTACTTCCATTTATTGTCTTTTTGCTGTTGTACCTTGTTCAGTCATAGTCGTACTTTCTTTTGGGTTTGTATTCTGTCCCATTTACTTTTCAGCATTTCTTTTGTACTTACTATTTTTTTCCGCTTGTACTCTGTGGTGCTTGTTTTCTTTTAAAAAGGCAATGCCTTCCCAGTTATTGGGATTTTACGCCTTTGGTTCTAGTCGCCAGCCCCTGGCCTATGGAAGGCGGGCTTGGTGTAGTCACGGCACGGGCCCCGAGGGCGGGTCGTGACAAGTTAGTTGACCAATATGAGAACTCAAAGAATATAATATTCTTCTTCCAATTGTAATAGGTATCATTGGAAACATTTTTCCTCTTTCTAGATTTCATTACACTCTTCCCAAATGAATAACTGAAATCTTTCAATTCATTAAGCACATCAGTTCCAGACATACGCTAAGGTGGATCGTCATTCTCCATGGTATTGTCAAATCTTCGACGATTGTTTCTATATGGATGGTTTGTTGGAAAGAATCGTCGATGTACCATAAAACTAAAACTACGACGATATTTCAGTCTTCTCAATCTAGTATTCTTCATACAAACAGGACATGACAATTTTCCTTTTGTGCTCCATCCAGACATCATTGCATAAGCAGAAAAATCATTGATAGTCCACATTAGTGCAGCACGCATCTGAAATATGTCTTTCGAACATGCATCGTATGTGGGCACACCCACATCCCAAATAAGTTTCAACTCTTTTATTAAAGTTTGCATGTATACATCTATATCATTTCCGGGACCAGAAGGGCCAGATATCAGTATACTCAAGAAATTATAAGGCTTTTTCATACACAACCAAGGGGGGAGGTTATAAATGTGTATGAAAACCGGCCATGTGCTGTGCGAAGTAAGCATCTTCCCAAATGGATTAAAACAGTCACATGAAAGACCTAGTCTCACATTACGCATGTCGGCTGCAAATTCATGATATCGAGCATCAAATCTCTACCATGCAAATCCTTCTACAGGGTAAACCAACTCTTCATTATTCTTTTTTCACTCGGTGTCATGCCATCGCAGTTTTACAGATATATCATCAGACATGAAAATGTTCTGTAATCTGGGGATCAATGGAAAGTGCCACATTACTTTTTGTGGCACACGATATGGTGTTCCATCATCTTTTGGCTACCATCAGGAGGTTTCTCATTTTATACAATCATTTCTTTCCTCAGTTTCCTCCCAAAATAAGCTACAATCATTCGGGCAAGCATGAATGTTTTTTGAGAATCCATGTTCATCAACCAACTTCCATGCCATATAGTGGTTTAAGGGAATATCTACATCATCTGGAAGTAAGTCCTTCAAGAAGGTAATAATATAATCAATTGCAGTATTTGAAATCCCATACATAGTATTCCCATGAAACAATCAGATTAAAAATTCCGTCTTTTTCATTTTATCACATTGCCGATATACTGGAGTCGTCGCAGCATCATTCAATTTTTTCACCCTATCAACATCATCATTTTCATTGGACGCATCATGTGTGCTTGTATTGAAATCTTGTTGGCTGGACATCCTTTCCTTCTCATGATGTCGAATAAATGGAAACCGATCATATATCAAACTCTCCAATTCAGTCCTATCATTTGGATTATCAACATTTTGAGATTCCATTTTCTCTCCATTGTGATACCACACATAATAGTTTGTTTGGAAACCATATTTGGTTATATGATAGCTAACTGCTTCACGGCTCAACCAAGGTCTTCCAACACAATTAAAACATGGGCAGTGTATGAGACCACTATCTGAAGCCTTGTCAAATGCAAAATATAGAAATCTGTTCAAATTATTTTGAAAATCGGTTGAAATCCGATTAGTTTCATACATCCAACTTCTATCCATTCTGTAAAAAAATCGCAATAAGTCATTTCAAAGCAATTCAATAATATTAAAGTTTAATCAAAAAAATATTTACATAAATGAAAATTGTTAACTCTATATAAAAGCATAACTGACACATTAGACTATATGAGATTCATATTAAGAAATACAACAAAATACAGTGTATATAAGAAAATAAGATACAAAATTTTTAATGCCTATATTCACGGATTGACCAATAAGATATTGGAAGTGGATCAAGGAATACATAATCCTTAAGGGTCTTGTTGGGAGTATATGAGTTTTATACTTTAACTTCTTCAAGTAGATCAGGATGAGGAGTAGGATGAGGATCATGGGAGTGGTGGGACTGTCCAAGGGGGTGTGGCGTGTCCAGGGGTGCGGGGTGTCTAGGGGGTGGTGGGTCCGTCCGGGGGGTCGGAGGTGTCCAGGGGGTGGGGGGCCGTCTAGGGGGGTCGGGGTGTCCAGGTGGGCGGGCTGTCCGTGGGGGAGGTCAGGTTGTCCAAGGGGGTCGGGGTGTATAGGTATATTTATATGAAAAAGAACACCCCCACAATAATCATGAAGCCCTGTCATTAGTCTAAACCCCTAGAACACAAAAAAGAAGCTAGTATTAAAATTTACTAAAATATTTAACACCATACGAATGAAAATACAATCTAAATATAGTTTGAGAGGATATAATGGTGTGTGTGAAAAAAATGATATTAAATCAATTTAAATGAATATGGAACAAATGAGGGTTTATAAGACACTAAGAGTACCTCAAAAAATCCAAAACCACTATAGCACCACCCCCTTGGATAGCCCGCCCACCCCCCTCGACACCCCTTCTCCCTATGGACAACCCCCACCCCCTTCGATAGCCTGCCCACCCCCTGGACACCCCTACCCCCAGTGGCCAGCCCACCCACCCCCCCTGGAAAGCCCGCCCACCCCTCCTTGACAGCCCGACCACCCCCATGGACAGCCCGTCGACCCTTGTGGACAGCCCGCCCACCCCCGTACCCCCCCTGGACACCCCGTACCCCCCGGGATAACCCCGCCCACCCTCCCAAATAGCCCACAACCCCCTCCCCTGAAACCCCGCCACCACCACCTAGACATACCACCCCGGTGGACACCCCACACACCCCTCCCCCACCAGGACACCCCACCCAGACCCCCAGGATAGCCCACACCCCCTGGACAGCCCTGCCCACCCCCGTGGATAGCCTTTCCCACCCCCGTGGATAGCCCCGCCCACCCCTGTGGACAACCCACCACCCCCGTAGGCACCCCCTACCCCCTAGACAGCCCAACCACCCCCGTGGACAGCCCACCCACCCCCTCGACACCCCTTCCCCCTATTGACAGCCCCCCACCCCCTTGGATAGCCCGGAAACCCCCCCTGGACACCCCTACCCCCTGTGGCCAGCCCACCCACCCCCACTGGACAGCCCGCCCACCCCTCCTTGACAGCCCGACCACCCCCGTGGATAGCTCATCCACCCTTGTGGACAGCCCTCCCACCCCCGTACCCCCCTGGACACCCCGTACCCCCTGGATAGCCCCTCCCACCCTCCCAAACAGCCCACACCCCCCTTCCCTGCAACCCCACCACCACCACCTAGACATACCACCCCACCTGGACACCCCACACACCCCTCCCCCACCAGGACACCCCACCCAGACCCCCAGAACAGCCCACACCCCCTGGACAGCCCCGCCCACCCCCGTGGACACTCCCTACCCCCCAGACAGCCCAACCAACCCCGTGGACAGCCCAACCACCCTCCTCGACACCCCTTCTCCCTATGGACAACCCCTACCCCTTGGATAGCTCACCCACACCCTGGACACCCCTACCCCCCGTGGGCAGCCCAACCACCCCCTGGAAAACCCGCCCACCCCTCCTTGACAGCCCGACCACCCCCGTGGATAGCCCGTCCACCCTTGTGGACAGCCCTCCCACCCTTGTACCCCCCTAGACACCCCGTACCCCCCCTAGATAGCCCCGCCCACCCTCCCAAACTTCCCACACCCCCCTCCCCTGCAACCCCACCACCACCACCTAGACATACCACCCCCCCTGGACACCCCACACACCCCTCCCCCACCAAGACACCCCACCCAGACCCCCCAGGACAGCCCACACCCCCTAGACAGCCCCGCCCACCCCCATGGACAGCCTTTCCCACCCCCATAGAAAGCCCCGCCCACCCCCGTGGATAACCCACCCACCCCCGTGGACACCCCCTACCCCCACAATCCATTATCCAAAACATATCAAATTGGTTTGAACACAATCCATAATTACCACAATCCATTATCCAAAACATGTAAATGTTCACGATAGCCTCCCCCAACTCTGATTTACATGTTTTAAACACTCTCCTTCCAAACATAGAATATAAAAACATTAAATAAGTCTTCACAAACACAAACAATATCCTATTTAAATATTAATTTCAATAATCAAGTAAACCACCAACACCTGGAAAAAATCTATTCATTAAAAAAAATACAACAATATGGTTGAAATAAAATTTTACCTATTCGTATGGGGGTATACCTATTGGGATGGGGGGTGATGGTGTTCGGATGGGGGTTTCACGAGAGCAGTGGAGCGAAAGAGATTCGGATGGGGTTCGCGAGAGAAGCGGAGCGAATAGATTAGGGCTCTGTCCGAATGGGGAGAGGAGATCGCGATCTGCAATTTGGGGAAAGCCTTTTCCAACGGCTTATAAAAACCGTTGTCAAAGGCACACCTTTCCCAATGGTTCACTGGAACCATTGGGAAATGTGTGAGTTTAGCACCCATTTCCCAACGGTTCCAGTGAACCGTTGGGAAAGGGTCCACCAAAATTCCCTTTGCCAATGGTTTAAATAAACCATTGGTAAAGGCTCCCTATACCAACGGTTTAAATAAACCGTTGGTATACAACCGTTGGGGAATGACCAAATTCCAGTAGTGGTTTTATATTGTTATGTAATGTTCCTAATCCCCAAATACACTAGGATTCTCGATCTTCCATGTTGTATTAAGTGAAGAGTTTTCGTAATAAATCATTTTTATATGGGTAATAAAAGGCGGGTTGTTATAGTTTGAATCAGAGGATAGGGTTAGTTTTTTTTGGGATTAGGATTAGAAAACCATAGTGAATACTTAGAGACAATAATATGAATAATAAAAACATCTCTATGTTTTGGTGGGTATTGATTAAGTGGTTTATCAAGAAAATAAATCCTTGTTTGGATACGAGAAGGTAGAGGTGGCTCTGGCACAGATTTACCTAGGTGTGAAAACCGTGAAAAAGATTTTCGGGCTTGACTAGGGGTATCC
This sequence comes from Viscum album, assembly GCA_963277665.1. NCBI lineage: Eukaryota > Viridiplantae > Streptophyta > Magnoliopsida > Santalales > Viscaceae > Viscum > Viscum album. The sequence goes on from OY728160.1 coordinate 1,945,684,182, forward strand.
AGGTACATGACAACGGGCCTTGCTACACTCTTGGTTACGACCCTCCCAGGGAATATACATTGGTAAATTCGCATTCTTAGTATGAACCATTATATAATAAAAAAAGAAAATTACACTAAGAATATATTTTAGAATGTAGATCATGGATAACATAGATTGAATCCTATCGATTCATAAGATAAGGAAATAATTCTACTTATATGTCATCAGTTTTTTCCTTGTATTAGACATTATGTGTTACCCATAACTTTCCTTTTATTCCTACCAATCATCGGTAATAAGAGGACCCGAGCTAACAAAAGATGTGATGATCAATACGATGATTGTGTAAATGAGATGACCAATCTGATGGGAGAGGGAATCATGAAAATTTTCATGATTCCATCTCATTTATCTAAAGATATGAAATGAAACACGTGTAATGAAGAACGCTCAACCATCCCCCCTATGAATGAATAATTCTCTATGGGGAGCTTCATGAGATAAAGGCATTCTACTTTTAATGGATCATATGATCCCTCAATCTCAGAACTATGGATCAACTCCATTAAAAATATCTTCTCTATCCTTCAATGTTATGAAACAGAGAAGGTTCTTCTAGATTTTTATAATATGGAGGGTGAATCTGACCAATGATGCACATTGATAAAAAATATGAAGCCTGAGTAGGTGTTCGAGGTGTTAGAATGGAAGGATTTTCAGACGATATTTTTTGATAAATATTTTCCACACAACCTCCAACGTATGATGGAAAGGGACTTCCTTGTCCTCAAGTAAAAAAGATAATGAATCTGTTGGAGAATACGAGGAAAACATCCCAAGGATTGCACGATATTCCTCCAGTTTTGTCGTTACCCCCGAATGCAAGGTTGACCGCTTCTTTTGTGGGTTGAAACCTACCCTATGGAACGTCCTGATGATCTGTGACATCGACTGCTATGAAAAAATTGTCTGATGTGCCCTCAACATTGAAATGGAGATTGTAAAATCTCAAGGGTTTCAGGGGGGATAAGAAGCGTAAGGTGGATTTCAATTCTGGAGGTATGATGAATAAATCCAATGGTGCTAAGAAGATCCAACACCCCACTTTTCAACTGTGTGGAAAGAAGCACCCTAGAAATTTCTTAAAGGGGATGAGGAAATGCTTTATGTTTGGAACAGTTGGACACCTAGCTGTTAAATGCTGACCAGAAAAACCCATGGCTGCGACCAAGCAGAGGAATGATCTATTCGACTCTCAATGCATTGTTCATTTCCTCAAATTCAAAGAACCAGGGATTCTTTCAAATCATTTCCCTAATTCAAGGGTTTACAGAGGCATCCAACAACCTCCAAGGTAGAAAGGGTCAGCTTTTTCCATCGCAACCGCCAATGTGAACCCCAACAACGAGGTGGTGACAGGTACGATAGTTATTTATTCTAGAATAGAAAACTTACTTTCTGATTCAGGTTCTACGCGTTCATTTATATCCTTAAAGTATAGTAGAACAATTCCAAAACCACTAAAAATCATGTAATTAAGGATGTCAGTGAGTAAGAAAAATGGGGCAACCATTGCATCCCCTGAATTTAACTCCTCCCATGCCATAATTTGTGTATTGATCTTCCTGGAATACCTCATAATACTCTCTATGGTGGAATTTGATGCAATTCTCATCATGGATTGTCTTTCATTATATAGAGCCTATAAAAATTGATGTGAGAGGGAAATCACTCTCCATTTAGAGAATCGACCCCTGATTCTATACAAGTTCAAGAAGGAGGATGAATCTTCTTTAGTTCCACCATCTCCAGCATGGTTACTAATTCCCTATGAGAATGAGTATCTAAATTAGATGATTGATCCCAAGGAAGCAACTGTCCATGAATACTTTCCTATTGTGAGGGAATTCGGTGAAGTGTTTCATGATGAATTTCTAAGTCTTCCTCCTAGAAGAGATGTTGAACTATCAATTGAGATTATTCCCAGGGTGTGGCCAATATCCTAGACTCCATATAAAATGGTTGTTCTAGAGCTTGAGGAGCTAACGAAACAACTACTGGAGAATCTAGGTAAAGGTTTTATACACCCAAGTGCTTCACCATGGGTTTCACTAATACTATTCATCAAGAAGAATGATGGATCAATGCACATTTCCATCGATTATCATGAGCTTATAAAAATAAAGATAAAGAAAAACTAACCTCTACCTCGAATTGATGCCATGTTCAGTAACCTATGGGGAGAACAATACATATCCAAGGTAGATTTGTGATTGATATATTATCAAGTATGGATGAAGAAGGAAGATATCCCCAAGGATTCTTTTCATACAAGATATGGGAACTATGAATTCATAATAATGCCTTTCAGACTCACTAATGCACCATAAATCTTCAGGGACTAGATGGATAGATTCTTTAGAGATTACCTCCACAAATGTTTTGTAGTCATTAAAGATGATATTTTAATATACTCCAAACACATGGAGGATCATGAGGAGTATCTATGAACAGTACTAGAGAACTTACAAAAGGATAAGCTCTATGAAATGTAAAACAAGTGTTAGTTCTGGATTAAGGAGATCTCATTCCTGGGCCTTATCATCCCATGTAATGAGATATTAGTGGATCCCATCAAGACAATTGCAATAGAGGGGTTACAAAGGACAAAATCGTTAATGGATATTCGGAGATTTCTGTGGTTACCTAGATATTATTGACGATTTGAGATAAATTTCTCACAATTTTCGAACCCTCCTACCAAGCTAACTCAGAAGGGAGTAAAATTTTCTGGGAGTTATGAATGTGAAGAATGATTCAAGGAGTTATAAAGGAGGCCTATCAATGCACCCGTTCACACATTACCCACAAGTGGTTAACTTTTTTGTGGTAGTCTGTGATGCTTTGAAGAAGGGCATGGGTTGTGTGTTGATTAAAAATGAAAAACTCAATGCCTATGCTTCATGGAAATTGAAATTTCATGAGTAGAATTATCCAACACATGATCTGGAGTTTTCTGTGGTGATCTTCCCTTTAAAAAAATTTATGGCATTATATCATTAGGGAGAAGTGTGAAATATATATGGACCACAAAATCCTCATGTATATATTCATACATAATGAGTTGAACATGCACCAACGAAGATGGTAAGAGATTATCAAAGATTATAACTGATCAGTCCATTACCATCCTGGGAAAGAGAAAAATGTGGTGGATTCTCTAAGTTGAAAAGACCCAGTGATTCTATCATTGATGAGAATTGAGAAGGATCCAATTTTCATAGATTTAATGAAGATAGACCCGAGAATCATATAGAAGGGAACATCATCAATAAATTCACTAATTATTTCTCAACTATCTCTTTTGGAAAGGTTAAAGGATGCTCAAAAGGATTATGTGAGAATTTAGAATAAATTGGAGGCTATTAGAATAGGGGAATCCCCAGAGTAAAATGTTAATGAAGAAGGAATTTTGAGATTTTGGAAAAGACTATGTGTTCCATCATGTCCGGAGATGAAGAAGGAACATTTGGGTGATGGACATAGTTCAAATTTTCCTATTCACATAGGAAACACCAAGATGTATCGAGATCTGAGAGAGCACTATTGGTGGGATAATATGAAGAAGGAGATTGCTGAGTATACATCAATGTGTCTGGTGTGTCAGTAAGTGAAGGAAGATAGGACGAAGCCTAAGGGGATTCTGAAACTATTTCCTTGACCAGTATGGAAATGGGAAAACATCTCTATGGACTTTGTCACAAGAATTCCGAGGACATCCAAAGGCAACAATGAAACCTGGGTTGTTTTGGATCATCGTAAAGAGTATGAACACTTCATTGAAATTTGGGAGGATTTTTTTATTAAATCAACTAGAACAGATATAAATCAGAGATGTGGTAAGGCTGTATGTGGTACCACTATCGATTGTATCCAATCGAGATCCAAGATTCACCTCTATGTTTTGGAATATTTTTCAACTTTCCCTAGATACTGAGCTGAACATCAGTAAAACATATCATACTCAAATTGATGTTTAATCCGAGTAGACTATCCAAACACTTGAGGGTATGTTGAGAGCACGCTCAATGGAATTCAAAGGAAGATGGGATCATAATCTTCCTCTGGTTGAGTTCTCTTGTAATAACAGTTTCCACTCAAGCATCTGAATGTCACCTTATAAAGCCCTTTATGGGAAGAGGGGAAGAATACCAGCATGTTGGGATGATGTTGGTGAGAATATGCTACTAGTACCATAAATGGTCAAATAAATGGTGGAGAAGGTGAAAACCATTTAGCAGCATATCAAGGCAGCCCAGAGTAGACAGAAGAGTTATGCAGATAACCCTTAATGAGACCATGAGTATAAAGTTTTATACATGTTATTTCTATGAGTATATATATGGAAGAAGTTCATGAGGTTTGGAATGAAAGGAAGTTATGTCCTAGGTACATCGACCCCTTCGATATTCTTGATCGTGTTGGGGCTATGGCCTATTGACAAGCACTTCCACAAACCGTGGCCAATGTACATGATCTCTGTCTTGTATCCCACTTAAAGAATTACATACCTAACCTTTCAAATGCACACTCATGATAGGTAGTACAACTAGATGATTATCTTTCTTACAAGGATTAACTAGTGAAGATGTTAGATCATTGAGAAAAGGTTCTATGAAATAAGAAAATTCCCATCATGATGGCGTTGTCGAAAAACCACAAGTTTGAAGAAGAGACCTGGGAACTGGAAGAAGAGATGAAGAAGAGTTACCCACATCTGTTTTAGTGAGGGAAAATGAAATTTCTAGGGAAAAATTTCTTAAGGTGAGAAGATTGAAATGACGCAAAAATTCATTAATGAAAATTCCTCTTGGTATATTTAAATGTCTTCTTATGGTTAGGTTAAATGTATGAACATATTTGGTTTTATGGTTTGGATTTTAAAATACAATTTTGAATTGTGTCCATTGCTAATATAGTTGTTGAATTGTGATCACATGATTAGAATAAATATTGGGCTTTAACAAATCCAATTTACTCTGAAAAAGGATGTGATGGCCACATCTAGTAGACTTGCCCCATATGAAACCCATTTTTTATAGCTCGGAAAGAAGGTGGATTTATTGGGCATTGATCTTGACCAAGCCAATGATGAGATAGAATACGTTAAGATTTGGTAGAACATTCTACAAGAGAAGTGTAAGTCGATAGAGATTACCAATCAAGTAATGTTATCCGAGCTACCCCAAGAGTTTGTCACCATCATGCTCATTACCATAAGGTCTTATGCAGCTGTTTTAAGGGGTTATGTAATAAGACCCTTGTACTACGATTATGTACATTATTTTTGTATAGATAATACACATTTTTCTATTGTTACTTTGTAAATAGTATTTAAATCACAAATATAATTTATAGTTAATATTCAACTATGAAATCTATTTTTATGAATTAAAGTACTATTTAATTAAATAATTTTTTAACAAATTATTATTATTATTAATAAATTAATTTTTATTAAATATAAATGATCATTTAATTTTATGAATGCAATTATAATTGTTATTATGGTTTAAATCTATTTTTGGCAAAACCTATGAATTTTCGATAAATGAATGTTTTCATAAAATTAAATATAAAATACATAGAAAATTATTTAGATAAATTGAATATTATTTTTAGAATAAGGATGTTGAAATTATCCAATGGTGAATTTTTCATAATTTTCTGAGACGGTCGAATACTTGGTTAAAAATTAAATATGTTTTAGTTATATAATGTGTTTTATGACATCATAATGGCCAAATAGTGATCTAATAAAATACTATAAACATTATATTCGGCCAATATAGGTTTTACCATTAAAATAATTTGATTTTGGGTTTGTTTTATTTATTTTAAGAAGATTTAGTGGACCCTTTAAGGATTATAAAACATTTTGTCTTTTTAAATTGTTTTCCTTGAGAGTGTGACTCACCTACACATAAGGAAGCCAATTATTTTAAGAATTTAGGACATTGGCCATATTAAATATTTTATTCCACTCTCTATTGGAAAAAAATGGGCAAAAGCCATTGTATTATTTTTGGAAGTTATAAGTTTAATATGTCGTGTCCCAAACATAAATAATAAAGAATTCCCTCTCCTTTCCTATATAAAGACACCCCAGCTCCCACTTCCTCTTCACTCAGAGCCCTTAGTGTTCATCAAAAATCTTCCCTCCTATCCTTAGAAACACCCCCAAACAATCCCTAAGCTCCCAATAAGCCTCTATCAAGCATCTCTCAATCTTTTGGGATCACACTTCCAAGTATGGGATTCTCACTTTTCTTATTTATGTCCAAGTTTCCTCATATCGTTATGCCCTTTAATTTTCAATTATAAATGCTGGGTTATGATTTCACACCTCCCCCATTTTCCCCTCATTATGTTTGAATGATGAGATACTCTTTTCTCTCTCATTAGTCACCTCCCATGTACACCCGTTACCATGCTGAAATTCTGTAAGGAATCTCTCTCTCCTATTTTACATTCAAGTAATTCTTTTGTTTGATGAATCTAAATTCCATTAAAATTTTTGGGACATGTATATATATGACCCCTTAATTTCCATTTCATTTAAATATGATGAGACACCACTTTATCTCTCATAATCCATTTTTTTGAGTTCTTAAGTCATGCGGTTATGCTGCCAAAATTACACTGTGATTTTCCAAAACAAAGTCATTGTGTAGTGGATACCATGACCATTTATCTATTAAGGGTATTCACATTTACAAAAATTTACTTATTATATAAATATTTTATGCTTTAATTCCAAACTCTTTTATCATGTAATATATGATGATGTTTAATGAATAAATTTTTTTGATCCATGTGGCATACTTATGCATGAAATGAAATGATTACGAAGGGTGTACCCTTATAGTGCTCTAATACATTGGGTAAAGTATAGTATCATGATACTTCATGTTCAATGAGTGTTGAATCATTCTAATTAATTTTCAATTATGGGTTACTCTTGCTTTATGTTCAATGATAATTTACTCATTCTCCATGTGCAATGATCCATGGCTCATACTAATTCCATGTAATGTGTTGTTTTCACACCTCTATGTTATGATTTTCATGAATTATCATTCATTTGTGTTAATGTTTCTCTTGTGTTCCCTTTATATGAATATTTCATAACATGTATTTTATTCTTCAGGCTATTCCATGTTTATTCCCTTAATGGGATTTATATCTCATCCTTTTCGTATGCATGTTCTCAGGTTACCCATGAAATGATAAGTACGAGGGAATGTAGTTTCAGGTAAAGGTTGTTTTCAATAAAGATGGTGTGTATCATGTTTTAAGTTGTTATTTAATGTGAATAATCTCTAAAGACACTATACCTTTCAACATTCCATGTTGTATCAAGTTAAGGGTTTATGCAACATATCATATTTATGTGTTATATAAAACCATTGTTTTTATATATTGGATAGATAGAGTAGTTAATCCCCCGTTGGACCAAGGTGTGGGTCCTCGATCCAAGGATTTGGTAATCCCATTCCAAGTCAAGGAACTAGTCCTCCATGAATAACTTATAAAAAGAGTGGGTACTCCCCTATCGTGTTTTGGTGCAGGTCCACTATACCTTGAGTATAAATTTTATTTCATTTTAGTGTATTGGTCCTCCATACACGTTGTTCCGATATGGTTGATACTCCCCAATTGTACAAGGGAGATGATCCTCTAGCTTGGGGTCTATACTTCCCTATCATGTCAGGGTGTAGGGCCTCCATATTAATGGATCTAGTAGAGTGGAACCCTCATATAATACATGGGTGAGGGTCCTCACTTTTGGTGTAGAACTCACCAGTTTCCAAATAGAAGACGTGATAATGTCCTTAATTGGACTTAGTTCTCCCTCTACTACTGAGTATTGTTACAAGGAGTGGTCCCCTATAATAGTTTATGTGTGAACCCTAGTGGGGAGTTAGATCTAATTTGATGGATTGATGTACATGGAAATACATATAAGAGCGATAGTGGTTTCATAGGTTATTTTGGAGCTACTACTCCCTCCACTACATGGAATTGGGATGGTCGGGGTCCCTCTGTACTCTCTCAATAGAGAGGATGCAAGTGATTCCTAGTCTAGAATAGTTCTTCCTTAGCTTTCTGTAGTGTGAGAGGTGGGTCTATCCAATTGGTTTCTTAAGACCTTATTCAAGGAACATATAAGAGATGGTATGACCTCTTTTGATGACACTAGAGTTGGACTGAGTAAGTTTCTCTTGATGGAGTACATTATCTCTAATGTACAATTAAAAATTATAGAGAATATCCCGATGGATTAAATCGATCAGATGAGTAAAATTTTGTGATGTTTGAGCACATGGAGTGTCATCTCTAGGTTTTATTTTACCTTTTGATCCTTGAGTAGGATCCTGTTTCTCGATATGAATTTTGAACATGATGAGACATGGAGTCTGAGATGAGTATATCAATGTGTTTTTGGGATTCCTTTTAGTGGTGTCATGTGTTTATGCTAACACCCCTAGTGGTCTTAGATGGAAAAGAATGCATAGATAATGATGGTTCAATATTGATTTTCCATATCTATTGAGTGCCCTATGGAAAGGTCGAGTAGACTATTTCCTTTGTCTTTCTCCCTTTTATTTTGGGTTTATGGGATGCCTACTGTGTATTTTTATACTCATAATACCTATAATTTTTCTACACATGTTATGTTTTTTATAGACCAGAGACCATTCAACGGAGTCCCTAGAGGACCCATGTTTGGTGGTGCTCTGTTAGCTAGACTATCCGAGGTGCTTACCAAAGATGGGGTAGGAGCTTTCTGGGAATTTCATTTGACACTGATCCCATCCTTATAAGTAGTGTGGAAACTTTTAATGTTTTGGTGGGTGTTTGTTTTTTCCTTTTAATTCATTCAATAATTCTTGTGTAATTTTGTATGAGATAGATGTATGCATGCATATTATTTTCCCTCATTCAATATCTTTTCATTGTGGCATGGATGTTTTTTTTGGGTGTGTTCATAGAGGAACTTTAGGAAAAGGCCTCCCATATGAATGATATTCTTACTCCGCACTATTTTCAAACCCTTGGCCTATTGGAGGCAATCTTGTGAAGATTCTCCTCGGACCTCATTGGGTGGGGTCATGACATCCCTTCAATTTATAGGCCGAAAATAGGGTTAACATAAATGTGTATTCCATAGGATAGAATAACCATTTATTTATTTTTTGTAATACCTTTTATGGATTGGATATCTAGAGAGGGGGATGCTAGATTCCCTTGTTTTAATTTGTGTTTCAATAATAATGTGGATAGATTGAGTGGAAAAGGCCAGTAGAAGGGATTTATTATTTTTTATTTCATTATAATGGTATTATCGATGGATTTCATAGTTTCAGTTTAGATTTAGGCTCGCGGGATTTTATTTTTGGATGTATGGGTTGTTTAATGATTTGAATATAATTACATCTAACTTATTTTTCAAATTATCCTATACACTACAAGTGTATCATTGTATTAGGTATTTTTAATTGAGTTTTATACTTCTTGTTATATTGAATTAGAAGGTACTAAAAACGTTTTTATGGGAATATGTATTTATTATGGTAAATGATTAAGTAATTGAGAACTGTATAATTTGTAGAGATAAATACTATAAAATTTGTGGAATGGAAGTTTGGAATTTAAAATAGGAACTACAAATGTAAATTTAATTTTGATTTTATTAATTGATTAAAAAATTTATTAACAATGAGAAAAATATCAATTTGAAATTTCTAATGAATGATTGAATTTGGTTCATGATAGGCCTTAGTGATAATGTACTAATATGGAATTTTGATTTCAATAACAAAGAGGTGTTAGTTGGGTTGCATAATGGATTATAAATAAAATTTATGATTAATTATAATAATGTTATGAAGGATTGTTTTTGAATGATATATTCAATATATTTTCGGATTTCATATACCCTACCACCTATTTTGGGAGGCATACAAAAATGAAATGTTTTGGGTCTTTGGTATTTTCCAAAACATCATGGTGGTGATGGAATGAATGTTTGATTACTCAATATTTATCAATCTCCCATAATAAGTGGAAATATTTTTTCCATATTCAGGATGTGATTAATTATGGAATAGTGTACATGACTACACGGGCTGTGATGGTGCTTAACATTACAATACATGTCTGTGTGGGCTGTAGAAACATGATGCTATACCAGATACATGTATTCCCAATGTAATATTATTGTCTCTATTGAGTCCACATTGAGTAATTTATATTTTTTCAATGCTGTTGATGTCAATATGTGGTAGAAGTGGTTTGAATTATTAGAGGTTATTAGATAATCCAATTATATTGAAGAAAACTGATGATTGTTGGAGAGTTATTATGGATTATTGACATGTAATTAGATGTCATACTTAGAAAATTATCCATGATTAAATGTGATTATTTTTTTATATGTTATTAAGTTCAAATACATGACCAAATTGAATTAGGAGTTTTTGAATTCTATATATTTTTTACCAAGAAGGTGATGAGTGGAGAATTTTTATATATTCATGAAATGGTATTGGAAGTCATGCTTGATAATTTACCCTTATTAACAATATTTATTGATGAACTCGTCTTCATTTCATCAAGAACTTGAGTTAATGTGTTTCATATGGTTTAAGGAAATATAAAAATGTATAATACCATGAATCATTTAATTATTTCTATAGGGAGCAATGAAAATATTATATTTTATGAAAAATGATTTAATAAGAAGAATTATGTAGATTCAAAGAAAAAAGGAAAACAAATTTATATATTTAAAATAAATAAGGTGAAAAATAAATTGAATAATATAGCTTATAATTAAAATAATTATGTTATGGTTCATATATAAAATTTCGAAAACTTTTTTATGGGAAGTCTACTAAATATGAATCATCCACTAAGGTAACCAATGGGGACATCATCTACAGCTATGGTTGTTAGATCGACACTTAACCAACCATGGAATCAAAATGGGAGATATCTTTCATAATAAAGAAATTTCATACATTGGGAGGTGCATGGGAGGGGAATAGTGGTTCCACCATATGGGGTGATAATGTGGTTAAAATAGTTGGCATAGCTCTATGACATCAATGGTTTAGGAGTGGATCTTGGTGTTCATGATTACAAAGTTATCGGGACTTGTTATAATAAAATGAATCACTCATATACAACAAATGTTTATGCATTATTATGAATCATCATGTTCAATTAACACATGTTAATTGATACATAAATAATGCAAGAAGCATGATGCAGATGATCCGAGCCAACCAATCTTTATTCGCATTATCTCCTACCTCTCAAAAAGGAATTGACAATCTATTCACATATAGTGTCCAATGAGAGAATTAGAAATATCAATGATCAATTTTCGAGCAATATCCCATGATCAAACCGATTATATGAGTCATTATGGATAATCTCTATATGATTAATGAAATATATGACTTGTATGCATGTGATAATGCGAAGATTGGGATTCTTTTGAATTAAAAGAAGTTGTAGGAGGATTATCATATATATAATATATAAACATGAGTTTCTGATATTAAAAATTATAAACAATGATGATATTTTCATATGAATAATATGACTAATTATATAATAAAGGATTCAATGGTTTTTTTGGAATCAGGTTTCCATAATTTGAAGAATTAAAATAACAATTAGATCATTAGGTTTCTAAAAACTTGAATGGTCATGGCATGGTAATTATAATTTAATTCAGTGATCAATTGAAAGAGATTAATGGAATCTCAACTAATAATACTGAGGATCACACTGAAGTTATTTTTTTCCAATTAAGAGATAGTGATCTCATTTTTCATTTCATAATAATAGAGGATACAATCTTTTAACAAAGAAGTCCTCATGGGAGCCACTCCTATTTATGAAGGATAAGTACATTGAATAGAACTTCTTGCATGAATAGGAATATCCATCATGTAATTTGTGAGAATAAATTAACTGTTAACTATTTTTTTATGAAACAATATCTACATAGTAGATCCAATATGAAGGACATTATTTCATTGCACCTTTGTTTGTTCGGAAAACACTAAAAATGCTTCATGAAGAAGAAAAATTGTCTCTATATATTCCCTATGAGTATATCATTGTATGAGAGTTCCTCTTGTTATTTAATTTATTAATATAACTAATATAATATGATCTAAATTTGTTTGGAAAGTTATAAGAGACCAAATAATCTTATGTGAAGATAGGAAAAAGTTAAATATACTTGTCAGAAAATGAACTGTGAATCCAAGTACATGTGCATTCATGCATGAAGTACCTGAATTCATAATACTTCAAACTCGACATCTAATTCTCAGGGTTCATTCAGTTGTTCAGGAATAAAATAAGTTGATGTGACGGAAAACCATAAATTTAAAAAATATTCTTGCACATACACATAGAACAAGTTAATGTAATATTAAACTGATACTAATTTTAGTGATTATGTTTCTATGGGATATTGGGAACCCAAAACAATACATTAAACATTCATGTGGTTTTTTGAATATCAAATGTAGAAGATGAAATATGAATAACATCAAAAATACCATTATAATTATTTTCTTCAACTAAATTTCAATAATTCATTTATGTGATGAAGAACACGATAAGTAGTGTACTAGATTCCTTTTAAATTTTCCATTATGAATATTTAGTGAGTTTCAGTAGATGAAATGTCTTCTATTTATTCATAATAGAACCAGGATCACATACATATAGTTTTGGTAATTATATTCAGTGGAAATTAATTACTTTTAGTGAGACCAGACATTCAATGTACTCGAACTAGTAGTGAGATATCAGATGTTGAATTTTTCATTGTAATGCATAGTGATAAGTGCTAGCAGTTATTTAGAAGAATATTTTTTGATGTTCACTTAAAAAAGAACAAGGAAAAAAATTAACAATACATCAACAGTAATAAGAGGTTAAGGAAATATTCGATGGATTTTTTGAAGATCTATTGAACATCATGTGGTTCTAGTGTAAACAACACCATTTATCCATTATTGGGCATGGATTTTATGCATCTAAATTGTGTAAAATAAATTTATCACTTGTAATTACATTAATTAATAGTGACAAGAATGTCCCTAAAATGAAAATTGGTTGATCAGGGAATGGATTAGGGTCTCTTATCAGGATAAAACCTTGTGAAAATCATTGTGTTTTTCAGTTTTTTACTTTTTTCACATACGAGAAAAGAGATACATCAAGGAATAAAGTATAGAGGCTATAACAAGATAAAAATATTGAATTAAAAAAGGATATAATTTAAAAATTAACGATTGATTCTCCCAATCTCTCATTGGTGGATCTACTATGAAGCTATTCAAGTGGGATTGGAGTTTAATAATCCATCTATTAGATTCTCTACATTTGAAGTCACTTTTTGTAAATATTTTAATTTATTTACTAACCTATTGTGAATTGAAATTATGGAAATATTACTTATATATCAAATTAAATCTTATTTTATTTCAAGAATTTGATTAATAAGAAAAATAATGTGAAGTATAATATGAATAATTTGTCTCTATTTTCAATAAAGTGATTACTATTTTTTCCATCCAATCATTAAATAAGATAGATATGAAATTTTTAAAGAAAAAAATGGTTGTTTCTACTAAAAAGGATGTGGAAAATATTATTTACTCAGTAGGATCAAGGTATTTAAATAATCTTGATAAATGTGCTATTTTTCCATTAGATGGGCTAAGAAATTTTGAAAGAGGGGACATAATTGTTTATTGTTTAATTAATACAGTAAGAGATATAATGAATTTTTTCCATAATAAATTCTTTCTATCATCTATGGGATTTTTGATGAAATGTAAAATGAAATAACTTTTCTTGAGGATGAGTGTGAAGAAATGGAGAAAATCTTGTTGAAAATTTTCAACACTTGTTTAAATCTCTTCACAGATGCTTGAGTCACTAATGTAGAGTATGAGGAGATTAAAGTGATATACTCTAAACTTAAATAAGATTTGATAAAAAAATATAAATTTGAGGGTACTAAATAAATTTACTTGATGATCAAAACATTGGAATAAAATTTGAAAAATAGATTTGGTGTCAAGAATGCTCAAATAGATATCAAATTCATGAGGATTATAGATTATTTTTCACAATTTTAAGAAAATGATACCTTTAATAATGAAAATGTTGAAAACTTAAGAAAATATTATGAAGATTGAATGATTTTTTTTTAAAAAAATCACAATAATGTCTTCAGTATGTTATGTCTTGTATCATAAATCAATCTAAAAAAGGTTGAAATGAATCATGTTGAGAGTTCACAATCAAAGAAGTATTTTGTTACTAATATAGAATGTTATTCGGTAGATTAAACTGAAAAATAGCGCCATCATATATAAATTATAAAATTATATTGCCTAGTTATCTCTCTATGTTAGCTGTGATGAAAAAGGTACAATCCATATCTCAACATTATAATTTTTCTAAAGTTATTTTTTTCAAGAAGTTATATTTTATCTGAAAAATTGGTATAGATATTGATTGGGAGAAACAATGAATATAAATTCACCATGTATATGGTGGGGGGAGGAGTGTAGAAGTTGGATCCCCAAAAAGAGAAAAAATGAAGATAAAGACGACCCATAAGCAGTATGATGAATATGTAGAAAAATTTGGACAATATAAAAGAGATAATAAAATATCATAATTTGTGGGTCAATTTTGCTACAACAATAGATTTAGTCCTTAGGCATATGATTATTGGTATAATTTCTTAATTTCGTAATCACAATGGGTTCCTCTATCAAGGGGTTGAAATTTGGTAAACATGAAACAATCACATTATAATAATAATCTCTATATATATAACATATTTGATGATCTCAAATATTTGGATGAGGTTTGTGGATTTGGTGGTCATGAATGTGATGCACGAACATCTCAACATGTATGCAGATATAATGGTAAGAAAATACCGTAGAATAAATAATATCAAACATGGGTATAAATTTTAATATGGATGAAAACCCAATTACTCCCATGACTTTTTATAACAATCCATTCCTAGATAACAAGCGAAATAAAAATCAAATTCATAATTGGTCCAAGATGATTGTGAAGAAGAGTATTATATCATATAATAATTATGTAAAGAAATAAACTCATTGGAAACCATTTTTAGACTCCCAAAAGGACTCTAAAAACCTGAAAGATATATTTTTTTCGCCAAAAGATTTGGAGAGAGTATGAAATTTGGAAGAAGAAAAAGAAACGTATTGTGAAAAAGATACAAAAATTTTCCAAATAAAGAATAAAAATTTCATGACAGGTTTTCAACAAATGAAAACTATTTTTTAATGTTGTTTTTATTGGATGTGAAAAATGGATACACAAACTCTTGATGATTGCTCAATGATAATTCCATCAGAAAGAAATTTTTTGAAAGGAATGAATTTTTTACTTGAGGGAAGAGGTGAATTCCAAGATCTTCTGAAGATAAAGTTTATATAAAAATAAATTGAAGAAAGGATGAGATCTATGCTATGTCAAATAAAATTATAATTGAATATCATATTTTCAATCATGAGGAATGGAGAAAGTGGATTAACATTTTTGATAATATAATATCAACCTTACTATTCACATTAATGATATAGAAGACCAAAACTATTCCATTAATCAGTATATATTACAGTTATTCTTATAATATAGATAGTGGAGGTTAAGAATGTTTTAATGGGTAGAAAATGAGAAGAGTTGATAAAGAACTGAATGGAATAAAGGATGGTGATACAATCCTAGATTGATCTCACATGTTGGTATTCTAGAAAATAATAATTAAAAAAAATTATCTTTGATGATGATGTGTACGTATTCAAAGCTACACATCAAGATGTTAAATATCATTTTTTCTATATATTGGAATATTTTGATATTAATTCATGAATATATTCATCATTGTAATAATATTTTGGAGTGTTTCCATTGGGGGGGAGAAAATTTAAGAATGATGAAGAGGATCCTCTAAAGTATTGTCTCATGGAAGTCTAAATATTTTAGAAGATGATTATAGAAGATTGAAAAAGAAAAGTTATGTTCTGTTAACTATCTCATCCTTGTTAAGAAAAATAATATTCTAAATCAAAGGGGGAGTAATTTTTTTTATCATTTATATGAAAAATTAAAGGATGAAGACGTGATAATGTTTTTTTTGAAAATCTTGATATTTGAAAATTAATGTTGTTAATCTCTTTGTTGAAGTGAGTAAAGGAATTTCATGTTGAATTGTTTTTTATTTCAATTTTAAAATATCAATTTTCCGGTTTAGGAATATATTTTGAATTTCCATAATTAATATATAAATTTATTATTTAATTAGGTATCATTGAATTTCATTATGGAAAAATTATTTATCTAAATAAAACTCCATTGTCTTCTACAACAATCACATATTATTAGACATAGAGTGGAATGATTAATGGAACGAAAATAAGTATTAATAGGTATTACTTTTCCCCAATAATTTTTATCCTTGTAAATAAGGGGGAGAGAAAAGTGAAATGAAATTTTATTAAGGAGAATGGGGAAATTCAGAAAACATACTGATATATCATTTCTATATGAGTATTGAATAAAAAATAAAAAGGGTTATTTTTTTTTCCACTTTGAGGATGTTTTATTGATTTTAAATGTGATTGAATTAAATATGTTTAATAAGTTGTCTCAATTCTTGGAGATTGTTTTATAAAATAAGAATATTGAAGATGGCTGGTGATTATTCCTGTAAAATTTTTATAGATTCACGATATGATATTAGATGTCATCCATGGAAAAATTTCAATTTTAAATGTTATTACTGTTGATCAGATCTTAATTTCGAAGACATGATAAAATTATAATTGTAATATTTAAATTTTATACAAAATTTATCAAGGTGGTGATGATTGGAGAATTATTAAGGACCAATGAAATATAATTTGATTTCATGCTTAAGAATTTTTCCTTTTTTCAATGTTTCATTTTAAATATTTTATTCATTTGTTCATGAACATGTGATATTGTATTTCACATGGCTTAAAAGAATATAAAAATGTGGAATTCCATGGAATAGTTAATTATTTTATAAGGAACCATGAAAATATTATATGTCAGGAGGAAGTTATTTAATAACAATAATCTAGAATATATCATTAAAAATAAAAATAAATTTGTATATTTACCATGATGAAGTTGACAAACTGGTTGAATAATACACATTTTTATTTTATGAATTATATGGTGTTTTTTTGAATAGTTGGATAACTCTTTTAACAGATGTCTACCAAAATATAAGAAACCATTTAGACATCAAGGGGAACTACAAGCACTCTTTAGTTTGGATGTTTTACCCTCATACAGACATAGAAGACGAATTAGTAATCACTTTCTTAAAAAGGGGAGTACCAACACATGTTGGGTAATGCGAATACAGTAGTAGTTATACCATGCGTGGTGGCATGGAGGTGAAAAGAGATGGAATGGATCAATTCTTTTGGTGGTTTAGGAGTGGACCCTGATACTCACATCTACCGTGCTACATATATGCATTGTTATACAAGTAATTTCTTAACTATAGTTAAAGTAGATGTGGGATTTGGACTCATTATGTATTTTTCATCGTTGTTAAATGATATGAAAATAACAATAGACACCTAATGTAGATTATCAGGGTCAAATGAGCTTCATCTATGTTACCTCATACCCCTAGAGAAATAATTACTACTCAATTTATAAGCAGTGTTTGATAATGACATAACAATGCTAAAAAGTAACTTTTCCATTCATCTCCCCAAATAAAATAATTTTTATGAGTTATGATGGTTCAGATTTACATAGTCCATTAATTCTACATCTATCATTCATGAGATAATGGAATGATTTTGGTTCATCTAAATAAAAACTCACTTTTAGGAAGATTATCATGTATCCATGAAACTTACATTAGTCCATGATTCTAAAAATGACGGAGAAGGAGAATATTTTCACAATCACGTTATACATCATAACATAATAAATAAAACTCTGTTTTTAGGTGTCACCTTACAAGAATTCAAAAATAAAAAATTCATGATATCTTCATAATTTTAAAAACCAGGCTTGATGCGTCTTGATAATTATAATTGAAGTTAGTGGAAGATATTATAATATGTAGTTAATAACACCTATAAATACCAAAGATCCCACATTAATAAACTTTCTTCCTATTTAGAGAGAGTTCCCTCATTTATGCAATTTAAATAACATAGAAACTGTGACTTACAGAAAGAAGGGCTCCCAAGATCCACTCATCTTCACAAAGGAGAAGTACTATGAATTGATCTTCTTACAAGAATATGAATATCCCCCACATAATTTATGTTAAGAAATGAACAATGAAATCATATTTCAAAAATATGATCCATATAAAAGATCCTATAAAAGGCCATTATTTCAATTCAAATTATCTATTATGAAGAAAAAGAAACTACTCCATCGAAAAGAAAAAATTTCATAGTGCATTCTCATAAAGAATATATTCTTTTAGATTTATCACTCTCCTATAATAAATGAATTAAAACTAAGATAATCTTGGATAACATAGTTTTAAAAATAGGAAGACACCACATACTCTTATGTGAAGATATGAGAAATTTAAATATACTTGTACACAAAAGAAATATGACATTGAGTACAGAGTTCATGAATAACATAATTGTGTTGATAAACCATAATACTCAATATCTCATGAAAAAGGTGTTTTATGGATTGCATGAATAAAATAAGTTGATGTGAAAATATAACATACATTAAAATGAAGCTTGAATTACCATAAATAATAAGTTTCACCAAATTTAAACTAATACTTATTTCAGTGATTGAGTTTGTGTACGGAATTGAGAACCTGATACTACAATTTATAATTTCATGTTGTTTTTTAAAGTTCAATATCACAAGAATAAATATGAAGTAATTAAAAAAATACAATTGTCAATATTTTCATGAGATGAAGTGATAACTTTCGGTGAAGCAAGGAAAAAAGAAAACATGTAGTGTACCGAAGGCCTTTTAATTGGTTATTTTTGATAATTCAGTGAGTTATAATAGAAGTAATATCTTATAATAATTTAGAACATTTCTAAAATGGCATGAATACAATGTTATTGATTATATTAAATGAAATTGGATGACTTTCAGTGAGAGCATACGACTGGTGTACTAAAATCATTAGTGATATATTTGAAGCTAACAAGTTATGATATTCCAAGGTGAGAAATGCCAATAGTTAATTAGAAGAATATTTTACTATGCGGATGATAAAAAAACAGGACAACAAGAAAACTACATCCATTAAAAGAAGAATTTTATGGAATATTCAAAGGAGATTGTTGAAGATATTTTGAAGCACTATTATTTCCTTTATAAACAATTCCATTTATCATTTATAGGGAATGTATATTACCTATTTAAACATTTCAACCTAGTTTTATCACATTTAGTCACTAAAAAAAGAGTGACATGAAAACCCATAATATAAAAATAGTTTGATCCTATAATGGATTTGATATTAATATCAAGGCTGAACCATGAATACAATATTTATTTTATTTTATGTGATTTTATTTGTTTTTATAAAGGAAATTTGATACATCAATAAACAAGGGATTGAGGATTTAACTATCCAAATATTTTTAATATAAAAAAGTATAATTCATAAAAACTAACCACATATTCACCCCCAAAACTCTTAGTGTTTCATCCATCTTGGTTCTCAACAATATCCTACATTGTTACATATACGAGCTCAATTTTTTGAGGAATATTGCACGATATAATGGCTATAATGGATTTTAGAATTTTACATAGTTATATATATGAAAAAATGTGGAATAGATACATGAGAACATGGTGTAGAATGGGATGATGTTATGATTGTGGTATGGTTTCCCACGAGGGTATGATGACTTATTAAAGGGATTAAAACACATTAGATATTTAATTTGGGTGTGATAACGATACAATACTAGAGAAATAGATGCAATGATCCTTAATTTGATATATTATTTTATTATGGTATTACATTCTCATATATGTTATTTAGTGACTGAGTCTTGGGGAATATGGGGTAAAATTTTAAGTATTTTGGTAATGAGTTGGTTTAATATATTTTTTACAATGATTTAGTATGGTAATTTAA
Organism: Viscum album; assembly: GCA_963277665.1. Classification (NCBI taxonomy): domain Eukaryota; kingdom Viridiplantae; phylum Streptophyta; class Magnoliopsida; order Santalales; family Viscaceae; genus Viscum; species Viscum album. The sequence goes on from OY728160.1 coordinate 1,945,704,460, forward strand.
CAATTACATGTGATGTACTATGGAGGATCTTACTGAGTACATTTATATCCTTAAAATATATATAAACTATTTTTTAGTTTTGATAAATATTTCTGGTGATTGAAAAAGGCCTTGATAGCATGTTGATTTGTTTAGGAGATATTTTATTTCATGGTCAAAAAAGCCCAAATTTTTTTTTAAAATAAATAGAGGCTCTATATCATTCTTAATATGTATCTCCCTGATTTAAGAAATTTTTTATGTGTTGTAAAAATAATATAATTTAAATGTGACCATTATAATCATCAATTAAATTAATGGGTATCAATTTGATTAAAAATCGTATGAATTAAATATATAATAGTCTTAGTAATTAAAAATTATTTATTAACTCTTTGTAAATAAGAACTCATTTTATATTGAAATCAATATATAATTCCAAAATTAATTTTCGTCAAAAATGATTTTTATTTCATTTTTCAAGTGGAAATTATAATTTATTCAGAAAATTATATATATATTTTTATAAAATTAACAACATTTTAAAAATGATCATATAAAAAATTAACATAGGGTGAAATTTGGGTGTTTTTTAAATGATTTATTTTCCAATCAATGGTGAAAAATGCCAAATTTTCAAAAACACACATTTCATTAAATCATGTTATTTAAAAGTATAAATGTATTTTTGATTTTATATTAATGATTAATATGATATATTATACTTTTAATATTATAATTAATTCTATTTTAATCATAAATATTCATTATTTATTTATATTTTAATTTTTATGGTAAAAAATGCATTTATCTGTAAAATTATTTGTCATTATGATATATGAATTTATATTAAAATTAACTTCTTTGAATTATATAAAAAGAATATTGAAAACTTTATACCATATTTGAATCAGAATGATATAATTTGGTAAATTGGTTACTTTTATTTTATTTCATTATCAATATTAACATTGGAAACATTTGTCACCTCTATAGTGTGTAAATCAAGTAATTAAGTTTAAAACAATGTGATATATCATTAAAAATTTTCAAACAATTCAATTTATTTTTTTATGAGAGGAATTATAACTGTTACATCCTAGTTTTTATTATAATGATATTTTTTTTTATTTTTCGTTGATAATGATATTTATATTATTTTCATTGAAGAAAAAAAATCAAAAATTCACTTTCTTACATTTATATTTCTCTACTTGTTCACATAGGGATAAAAAATTGTGAATTAATATTATATTTTATATTGTGAATAATTATATTATATTTATAAAGGTAACTTATTTCCAAATTTTAGGGATTATATAATTACCCTAAACCCATATACCAAGGGGACATAATTCTTGTGAAATGAGTGGAAAAATTGAAATAAATAACTTTCAAATCATTAAAATTTATGTTTTTGGGATGAAATATAGTTCCAAAAAAATTAATAGTTAACACCAACTTATTATTAATATTTATAACAATTATACTATAAGTTTATCTTTTTCTGGATTTTTATATAGTAAAATTAAATAAGTAGGGTCAAAAATCACATTTATGATATTTTATGAAGATTTATATTCTATTAAAACATTGGGAAATCATAAAACTTTTACAATAGAATAAGGAGGATAATATATTTTCTTTAATATCATCCCTTTTACATTTGTAATACAATTTTACCTTGTAAGTTATATTATAACCCGTTAATATTGGAATAGTTGTTGCCACAGTTAAGATTAAAATTGGATAACCAAGCACTTTAAAAAAATAATGTTTAATACGTTACCAAAAAATTAATTAATTTCCTTAGATGATGATATTTTTACCTTATAATATTTATTTTTAGTCTCTATCCATTATGAAGTATTTTTCTTGACATATTCATTAATTATATGTAATTTTTTTTGAAATTCAAAATTTTCCCATTCCCCCTTATATGAAGACACCCCTTATCAATTTTATTTAGACCATAATTAAGAAAAAAATAATAGAAAATCTTTGAAAAATTCTATTATAAAATTCCCTGGACATGAATCAGATGTTTTGGTATTCTTTAAACACTACTCCAAGAGTCCTTAAGAAAGGAACTAATGGAGGATTATCGAAGAAGAGGTAATCTTCCTTCCCATAACATTTCAATTTATTTATTTCTTCAAGTTCTATAAATATGTGGTATTAATAATAATAAAATAATTTTAGTTTCCTCAATATTGTGAAATGTGATTTTGATTTTGGACCTACATTATTCTGTAGGATTTTAGGAGAAAACGTGGACACTACAAGAGGGGGGTGGGTGAAGTATAGTTTATAAAATAAAACAACTATGTTTTGTGACCTCAAAATATTGGTTTATCAAAAAACAATTTCGGCTAAATGAAATTAATTGATAAAAAATATTATTTTAAATTAAAAAATCATAGTTTAATAAATTTTAGTAACATAATACATTCCTTAAACACATCCCTAATATAAATCAAAACATATAAAAACATGTAATTTGAAATTTTTTAGAAATATTAAGAAAAAAATATAAATGTTTTATAATAATTATACATGATTTATTATTTGTTATTAAGGATACCTATAACCAAGAGTTTAGGATTCCACAGTTTTAACAAAACTATAATGGTATATATTTGAAAATAATGAAATCCATTGATACATAGATCAGATGAATTTTGTTTCTCAATCAACACGAATCCTAAATCTATATGATCAAATAGACTATTTCTTCCTATACATAGTAAACCAATATTATACCATATTGGAAAAACAACTACAAACATATAAAGTAATGGAATTTACAAATATCATCACAAAGTATATTCCTTAATTAAATACAATAAAAATAATTATAATGAATTGATCATTAAAAGTAACATGACGTTACTAAATGCTTCATATAAATAGTTAGATCATCTGTGATGAAAAAAAATTATTTCTCCTATATTGATTCTCCAATTTATAGGTTAACCACCAATACTCATATTCTATATCATTCAAAGTTGGTTGTAATTTTTTTGGTTAAACTATTAATTATCTTTGATTAATATCAATATATTATTTTCTGATATATATCATGTTTATAGACCACAATAGAGGCTTCTAATTTGACCAGATAGAATCATAATTTTTCTTCATGTGAGATGATATTTCTGTAATTGACATATTTATGATGGTTCATCTGGAGGTCATGTCTGGTTTTATTCAAATAATTTTTTATAGTTTATAAATAAATTCAATTTATGTATTTAATTATATATATTGTTTTTTAATTATATAAATATTCTGTTAATGATAATTTTATTCTTTCCACCAAAACATATGTGTCTGATTACAAAAAAGATCATTCAATTGACATATATTTCTACACCTATGAAAATAAATTTCCTACAAGAACATTAATAAAACTAGAGAAGTATTAATGTTAACAAATAATTAAAATAATTTAAATGTTATTCCCAAAATTAAGGATATAATATTTGGAAATAAATTTTTTGACAAAATAATTACACCATCTTTTCCTTTAAATGGGAATGGAAATTATCTTGTTTTTGTATGTCTGGACTACAACCGCCTTGTACTGATACAATTAATTTTTCATCAAAACATTTCATGGATGTTTTTTATAATGGTTTAAATTTTTATATAATATTTTTGATATAATTATGCTTAAATTATTATAATATCATATCTATCTTCCTTCTATCCCACCCGTTGAGAAAATATAACCCCACCAACATATACATGTGGATTACCACCTTCACGAAGCGATGCACATAATTTTTAATTTACTATATACATGGGTGGTAATAAAGATATATTTAAATAATATATATAATATAATAATGATTTTAAGTGTTAATTATTATTTACATTTTCTGTGTTCCATATTTTGAAAAGTGAAAAACTATTCTTGGGTATGTATGACCTACCGTCTTAATTAAGGATGCAATTAATTCTTCCATCTCTAAAATTTATAGATGACACTAAATATATATATATATAATTAATATATATAAAATTTATATCATAATTAACATTTTATAATTTATAAAACTACGATCTAAGAGAAAATACAAGAACCACTGAACCCAAAGTGTAATGAAAAATTACACATTCAACACCCAAAATTAGTGATTTTAGTAAGTAATTTTTAATAAATTTCTGTTGAAATTAAATAAGTGGGATATGTATGATTTCATATGTATATAAAATATTAATTAAATGAATTATAATTAATTTACATTTATTATAATGGAGGTTATAGTGATTTTTAATCTAGTCAAACATAAAGTATAGTTCAATTTTCTCACTTTTATTTTCACGAGAGATATTCCACATTCACCAATTAGTTCCTTTTTGTGGTGTATATAATTCGATTGAATCTATTAATATTTTTCTCAGGAAAATTATGGGATATAAATATCCATGTATGGTTTTTTCTTTCATGAGTGTTATAATTCACAAGAAATTAAAGTAAACAATATATTTATGATTCAATTCCATTTTACTTGAGATTATTTATGCTAGAATTTTCACAGAGGAAAATATATGTTCCATTTACAATAAAAAACATTAATATTTATTATCCCATTTTTATTTATTGATAATAAATGTTTCAATTTCCTTTCCCCACATTATGTACTCAACAGGCCGAAATAAAAGTTTTATGGAAAAGTTACCGTATTTTATTATTCAGCTGTGAATCTTTTTTATACCTTATCATTGTTTTATTTAAAATTATTTGAAGAATTATTTTTATTATTAAAAAATTATTCAGAAAATTTATATTTATAATTTTTTTAATTTCTATATTTTTTTAAAATGATTTTTATTATCATTTTTTTAATGAGGTACTTTTGGATTTAAAAAAAAAAAATTCAATGGAATATTTATTTTAACATACGCAATATGAAAAATATTTCATTTTATCATGAACTACTAAAATATTTGATGTTTTATTTACATATTTCCATGGTTTTATTCAAACAAAATTATTTCCTTAGCATTTTATAATTGTTTATATATTAATGAAGTGATTTAAAAAATGTAAATGGAATTTTCCTCAATAAATATTCTAGTGGTATTTTAAAGGAATTTTCAACACTGATTACATCATGTGATGTTAATTATACTTTACCAAGTATATGATTCCTTGATCCCATCCTAACTCATTCAATGGATGTTTTATGATTATGATAATGCGATGCTAATGAAACCATTTTAGTTTCCATAGTTTAATATTTGAAGAAAAATTGAAATTTTTATAAAACCCATTTTCTTTCCAAGTGTTATGTTATGATGATATGGTGAATATTTTATGATATTTTGGCCCAAATATATTTTGTTTTCAATATATGATGGCTAATCTTGTAATTACAATTCATTTCAATTTAATGTTTGTTGTTTTATATCTCATTAGATATTTATGGTATGTAATTTGATATGCATGATCCACTATAAGATACTTGTTGATATAATTGATCTACTAAGGGAAACATGTGAAGATCTCTGGTCTGTTATGATATGGGAAATAGGTTCCAGTAATATATCCACTATTATTTGACGATCTTAGTATTTAAACTTGATATATGAAATGGTTTCCATAATAATGATGGTTCCACAATCTTATGACATGTTTTCATTCTTATGATATGAACATATGATTCCTAATTGATTTTTGTTGATTCTTAACTGTTATGAATCATGTATTTTTAAATGATGTTGTTTTATATAATGAAAAAAAATTATGATCTATGAATGGTTGGATATGAACTTTTTTTAGTCATGTTTTTGATCTCATACCTTTATTATAATATTATTATTTCATATTACAGTCAATTGATATCTAATTTATATAACCTTACCGAGCATCTGAGCTCACCCTTTCTTATGTTTTTACTTTCTCAGGTGCTGAAGAAATGTTTTAAGTTTGATATACCTTGAAGAATTCTATATAGTAAACTATGGAATTCTTTCATGAAATAAGAGGATTCTAATTCTATTATCTAAATACAGTAGACCTATATGATTATATAATGGATCATAATATTTTATATTGAATATAAATATAATAAGATTTGATATTTATTTATGAAAATTATGGGTTTCTATAGTTGGCATCAAATTAGTGTTTAGTTCATATTTAGATATTATAATTTTGAGATATTTAGTTAAAACCAAAGGGAAAAGTGTAATTATATGATAATATCCTTTGGTTTTTATAAATAATAAAATATTGGGTTTTCCTAGCAATACATCTAGGTTTGGATAATATAATTAGAAATGGTTTTATCATATATGTATCTTGGGTTAAAAACTAAAAAGTGATTTAGTTTATTATATCATGGATATCATTCTAGGGCATGGTGTATATTCTCTTATTTCACACACATTTTTACAGTCTTTTAAGATATTATTGGGATAATTAAAATTTACTTTATAAACAGTTATAAAGGATTTGAATAGATTATAACATATTATGACCAATGTTAAACCCAGTGTTTCAAATATTTGAAAGAAGTTATCTATTTTTAGTTATTCTATAACTATTTTTCATGATCTCTCACCATAAATATTTTTTATCACACTATTGTTTTTAGTTTTAAACAATGTATGGAATTATGAGGACTCATATTAGTAGTGAAAGTGACCATAGGTGAAATGATTATAGAAATAATAAACTAAATGAAATAGGATTTGGAAGGTGAATGATTATGATTATTCTGAATTAGTTTTTGTGATATATGATTAGAAATGTAAAATTTAATGAGTTTCCTAACACATCGATTTTGAGGAAGGTATAATTTCATGAAATTTCATATGGTAATGAAAATAATGGAATGAATGTTCAATTTTATTTATATTAAGAATATGGGAATGATAACACAGAAGAATGTCTCAATTTAATGGGAGATTTTTTCAATATTGAAATAAAGGTCATAGAGAACAATTTCTCAAGAATTCAATGTATAATTTGTGGGGAACATGGGAATTTTATAAGTCAATTACCTAATACAAGGTTTAAAACTCCTAGACAAAGGGAGGGAATATTTTATTCAAATAGATGAAGTGAAAGGATTTATGGGTGTCTTTGGATTCAATATTTATTTAGTAAAACTATAATATCCATTATATTATTGTTATAATAATCATGAAACATCTATGTGTTATCCCATATTTGTATTTCTTTAAAAAATTGAAAAAATATGTGGAATGGTATTAGTAACCAAGAAAACGGATTTAGTGATAAGTTGATATTTTTGAACAACACATTATTTAGAAACTATAATACTTAATATATTCCTAATATTGAGATAATAATGTTTAGTTGTGTTAAAGGTGTGATAGAAATTGATGAAGTAAATGATATAGTGTTCGTATCCTTGAAATTTGTTAGTTATTTGATGGAAAAGTGATTTTGTTCATCCTTGATGAAGTTTATTGTTTTTTTGTAATTTTGGATTATATTCACTATTATACCAATTTACATGATAAATATGGATATTGTAAATTTTTGGAAGCATATATGTTTTCATAGAGGTTTTATAGTGATTTAAGTTATTATAATGTTTTAAGAGAATCAATGTATTCATATGTTTGGTATGTGATATTATGATCTAATTCATGTCTTCTAGAGATAAATGATTAATTTCATCCAAAAAACATTTTATCATATATTTTCAACATCTGGGTTGTGAATTTATTCAGTTATATTTTGGAGGAGTCTTATGTTTAACGATTTATTGAATTTTTTATATTTATATTTGTGTTTAATTGTTCCAATTTTAGATATTAATGTATTGTATTTATCCATACTGAATAACATGTCATAACCATTTTGGGGTTGATAAAAACTATATAATAAAAAAATGACATATCAATTTTTTATAAATCTTATGATAAATTAAAATTGATTTTTAGTGCTTCATGAAATAAATATTTTTCTTGAATATTCATTTCTTGGATTAAGATATGAAGTGGAAATTCATCAAAACACAACAAAGGTATGTAATTTTTCATATAAAATGGAATGAAATCAAGTATATACATTAAATCATGTTCTGTATTAGTAATGACTAATAATACCTGAACTTTCTGAAAATGACATTTAAATAAAACATTTAAACATTAACCTCCATTTTCAATGAATCAATGGTCTTTTAAACCATCAAAAATATATGGTTTTTTGTTCTTAACTTTACCATAACCATTTTATCTGTCACTTTCTATTATTCATTAGATGAATTTTTTATACACTATGTTTATAATTTTACTTTTGATTAATTTTATCCTAATTTGGGGAAATGATTATGTGCTATTTCAAGTAATCTTTATCTTTCCCACTTTCCATTTTTATAATAATTTTTATTATCCCTCCAAATGATGTGAGTTTTTAATAAAGCTATTATAACATAACTATTATAATAGTGGGTGTGAATTTGAGAAAACATATTACGAAATTAATTTATAATGGTACTACTGAATACAAATTTAATTAAAAATTCTCATGAAATAATCACTCATTTTATAGAGAAGTCCTTTTATGAATCCAAAATCCATTTTACTTAAAATGATTATCATTGAATTTTGTATATGAAATTTATAATTAAGTTCTTAAAATTTTATAAATTTTATTTTACAAAATTAAAATAATCATTGATAAAAGAATATAAAAATTCAGTTTGGGTAATATTTTCGGAATTTTAGGAAATGATTAATTTTCCCATGAATAGTAAAAATACGGACTTTTCAAAAACACTCATTTATTTTTATTTGATAAATTTATTTAAATGTTCCCTTAAATTTTTGGTTTCATGTTAAAGATAAAGATGATATATATTAGTTATATAAATATAATTAATTCAATTCTAATCATAAATATTTATGAATTTATTTGATGTTAATTTTTATTCAAAAAAACACATTGTTCTAAAAACAATTTTTATTATGTTTTAACCATTTATATTAATATTGAATTATTACACTTATAGAGATTTAATTTATAAAAATAGATATAGTATTTAGAATAATTATCAATCAATTGGGTAAATGGGTCACTTTTAATTTTTCCCCCATGAATAGTGAGCTTATAAATATTTATCACCTTTATAATGGGTTAGTCAAGTAATTAAGCATAAATGTAATGTTATAAAGCATTAAAAATATATAAGGAACATTAATTTAAATAATTTTGTTTAATTTGTTTGACCATTTTCTTTCTAAATTCTAATATTTGTCATTTTGGTGCCATTTTCCATGGATAATGACATTTATATTTTTTTAAGTAATTAAAAATACATAATTTCACTATCATGAATTTAAATTTCTATTTTATGTTCAAAAAGGGATAAAAAAGTTATTAATGAATATTAAATATTATCATAGGAATAATGAAATTATATTTATTATCATAATTTATTTATAATTTTAAGTTTTTTTATAATTACATGAAAAATATATCAATACTGATGTAGTGGTTTTGAAAGTAGTGGAAAAATCTATTTAAATAATATTAAAAATATAAAAAATGATGTTTTTACTTTGAAATATGGTTCGGAAAAAAATTTGCAGTTAATAATTAATTATTATAAATAGTTAAAAGTATTATATCTAAATTCATTATTTTTATTGATGTATTTATTGTCAAATTAGATAAATAATGCCAAAATAGACATTAATGATATTTTATGATAAATAATTTTTTTTAATTTATAAAATACATAAAAATATTATAATGTGACAATGAGGATAAAATATTGTAAAAAATAATTTCCCTTTGCCATTTATGAGACAACTGTTTCCATATATGTAAAAGTATAACACTTTAAGATTGAAATTTTTGTGGCAATGGTTAAAATACGAATTGTTTAATGAGGGGGAAAAACAAAAGGGTAAGATTTTAAATAATACCAAACCACTAATAAAGGAGGCATACTGAGGAAGATGTAATCATTCTACCAATCCACTTTCAGTTTATTTCCTCATCTAACTTATATAAACCTGGGGTAATCAAAATAAAAAATTTAATTTTGTATCCTAAATATATTTAAATATTATTATTATTAGGTAAAATACATTATAAACCCTATATTATATCAAATTGGAAGAAAAGTTATCTCTTGTGCACACGAGTGGACTAACACCTCCACATAATGATACAATTGATTTTCTACCACCAAATTTTATGGATATTTATTTATATGGTTATAAATTTTTTATATGATATATGTTATAAAATTATTTTTAAATAATTATATTTTCATATCAACCTACTTACATTATAATCCATTGGATAACGATAAAATCTCTTGTGCGTACATGTGAAATACCACCTCCATGAAGTTATGTGATTTGTTCTTCATATTCTCTTCAAATGGTAGGTAATAATGATATATTCAATAAATATATAAGATACAATTAATATTTTTTAAATTTTAATTATTCATTATCTTTCATTTGATCCATCTGTTCGAAAGTGAAAACATCATTCATGCACATGTTCATCCTACTTTCTCTACGAATGATGTAATTCATTTATATATAGATACCTTTTTCAGATGACTCTAAATAAATAAACATAGATGTGTATATATATAATGAATTTCTATTATATTTATATAATTATTATCATTCTATATATTATGTAACCATGATCAAATTACTAGGTATGGAACTACTTAACAAAACTACTCATAGAAAAAAATAGCTAACGCCCAAAAAGGAACTGTTAATAAGGAATTATTAGTAAATGGGTGATAGAATGTTATAAATAGGTAATTTATGATATTATAATTATTTAAATTATGTTTTATTTAATTATCCTAAATTTTAAGTTATTATATATGTGGTTAGAGAATTACTGAAGCAAGTCGAACATGTGGTTAGAGTTTCTCATCTCACTTTTATTTTCATCAGACATATACCATATTTTCTACATGATTCCTTTATGTGGTGTATATAATACCAATTAATGCATTTAATTTTGATTCTTATGAAAATTATGTGATATAATTATCCATATATGGTTCTTTATTTCATGTTTCTTATGATTCATAAGATACCAATGTGATATGATATTTTTCATTTTAGCTCATTTAAATTGAGATTTTTTATGCCTGGATTTCAATTGAAGAACTTCAATGATCCTTTTCTAATAAATAAAATTATTTTTTTTGATTCTTTAATTTAGTTTTGGAAAATATTATTTTCAATTTTAATATTTTATACATTATGTACTGAATGTATAGAAATTTTCTTAAGGAAAAATTATTATCTGTTACTATTTTTTTGGAAATGTTTTCATTCATGTCCATGTTTACAATAAAATGATTCAATAATGATTTTTTTGTTTTCAAATGATTGTTAAAAATAATTTTGTCCCATGTTTTTATTTTGATAAAAAAATAATTGGAATCTTCTATTCATTTTCTAAACATTTTAATTTTTATTTTTTACAAAAACTTATGAAAGGAAACCATAGTTTAACATAAATAGAATGAATAGAATTTATTACCATCATGACTGCCCAAAGCCTTGAAGATTACATTAAAAGTATCCAATTTTATTTTCATATAATTTTTTCCATAATACATTCACAATTTTTATATATTAAATAAGTGATTTTAAAATAAAAATTTTATTTTCTTCATTAAATATTCTTGTAGTTTTTTAATGAATTTATATCTCTGATAACTGCCTTATATGGAAATTATACATTACAGTGGATATGATCCTATGATATCATCCTTATTTTTTATGTATATAATTAATTATTATGATGAAAATATGATTGCTAAGACCATTAATTTTCCATGGGTTATTCTTTGATGAAATATTGAAAAGTTCATGAGACCTATATTATTTCCTTGGGTTATGTTATCAGGATATGATGAGTGTATTATGATCTTATATAACACATATGTGTGGATTTAATTAAGTTAATCTTGGGACCATAATATTATATCCCTTCAATGCATTCTTTAATCATTAATATCTCATAATATAATTATTGTATGAATGTTTATTTACCTGATCCACTATTATATTCAAGTTTATATTAAGGATATAGTATAAGAAACTGGTGATGATTGTCTATCCTTCATGATATAGGAAACATGTTTTGATGCTTTATTCACTATAATTATATAGCCAAAATAGTTAACCTTAACATATGTAATGGTTTTTACACCCATGATGTTGAAACACTCTTACGACATGTTTTCATGCTTATGATATGAACATATGGTTCATGATTAATTTATAATGATTCCTCACAATTTTGATTCATATATTTTGAAATGAATTAATTTTATTCCCTAAATCAAGTTTATGATCTATGATATGTTGGGTATGAACACTGAAAGTTACAGTCATGATCTAATGCCCTTATGATTATCATATTTTTTTATATTATCATGGATTGATATATAATATGTTTACACATACTAAGAATATGATCTCACCCATTGTTATTTTTTTCCTTCCTGAGGTAAAAATTTATTTTTTTAATTAGTTAATAACTATGAATCAATATATGTGGGAAACATTGAATCTATTTCGTGAAATTGGATGATTTTGAATCCAGTCTCTATATTAATAGGTCTAATATGATTCTGTAATCGATCATATATTTATTGATTGAATATATATTTATTAGGTTTTGATATTTTTGTTTGAAAAGTATAGGTTTTTATAATGGCCACTTCTTAGGATTTTTTCTTTTTATTTCCATTAATCTTAATTTTATGAAATTACATTCATGTATTAAGATGTTAGAATATTATTTATAATATTTAGTTGAATGGTAGTTATTTTGTTTATCCATGATCATATATTGGGGTAATTCCTCCCATTTTTATATATTTTATACCCTCAATTGTTGTCACCAACCTATGGACTACTGGATTTAGGCTTGAGGTGTCATCCTCATATTTATTTCCAATTGTGGAGAGGTACTAGTAGATAGGGGTCTTGATATAATGGTTTCATAAATTTTAGTTGAGAGATATGAAAGAATTTAGAGATATGACCTTCTAAAATTAGCATCTTTTATTATAGAAATAGTATTAGCTACACATATTACATGATGTAATCATTGGATAACTACTTGGAAACATGATTTTGGATCCCCATGAGATCTATTTCAAAGAAAATAAGTTTGCTAAATATACTACGAATAATTATGTTGCGTATATGAAAAATTCCTTGGTAAGGAGCATGTTTCTTGAATGTCTTCCAAAATGATTTAACTGGGTTGAAAAATGGAATTTGTTTGATTCATAATTAATTACCCTCATGAATTACATATTATAGGTTTATCGTGTCCCAAATATTTTTCTATTATGAAACTATGTCTCAAGGTTGAATCCACTTTCATGTTTTCATAGGTGATGCCTCTCAGGATCTACTAATGCATCACTTCGAAGATGTTATTAATGATTAAATGAAGAGAGGAAGCTTATTCTATTGATTCAGTGGAAAAAACATTACATATATTAGGGATACATTTCTGATCAAAAGTTGAAGTCATTGTTGGAGGAGTTATATATTTCCTTATATTTGATCCATTATTCTTGTTAGAACTAGATTTTGTTGGTCATCTGTATATTTCACGGGGCTTCTCAACAGTGGTAGTTTCTATAAAATTCGGATCATGATGTGTCATCCATTTCAAGGGTTATGTTTTGTGGTCAGTTTTAGTATTTGTTTCATTCTACAACCATTGAGGTGGATTTTTGATCGGGGGTTCTTAGTCTCAGTAAGGGGAGTTCTGGTACGTTGGAGTTTGACATACATTTTAATGACCTGTTTTTATATGAACACTCATCTAGACAAGGTGGATAGGGTTCAAAATTTTTGGGAGTATTTTAATCTAGAGATCCAATGTCAGGTCACATTATTCACATTATCAAGGTATCTTGAGGTGTTGATGAAGTGTAAGTTTATTGAGATGATAGTTTCTAGTATTGTACTGTTATGAGAGTGGAGTTGTAAAGACCCCACATATAGTATATATATACATTGTGATTAACTATTTCCGAGTCAGATGATGTCTCAAATATGAGACAACTTATCCAATTTATCTCTATTTTATTTCACTATAAATGGATGGTCTTGGATCCCTTATAGTATAAAATGAACTGTTTTATTTTCAGGAAGAGGTAATGGATATAATAAGTTTATGTGCATGAAATTATTCAGTAGTATGTATAGAGATGGTATCTCACATCAAGCTCATCATTTTTTCATGTACATATTGAGGTATCAGGAATTGGGTGATATAAAATGTTATTAGTAGATATGAGATGATAAAGGAAGATAACTTCCCAATGATTCCCCTTGTCCAAAAAGACAATGGGAAAACAATGACCATAGTGGTGGTCAATTTTATCAGTAATGAGATATTGGAGTTAGAAATAGTCAAATGTGTGATTTAAATTTTCTAGTACTATTTTAAGATAGATTCATTTTATTTTTATATTCTACATGGGTATATGACATTACTGATTTGGGAGTTTCACAATTCACCATTTCAACCACCCTATTCCATGCATGAGGACTTAAGTTGGAGAAGATTGAAATTTCCTTATATTTGACTATGCTAGTTACCGGTCATGAAATATTACATGATATATGTACAGATTATGATTCAATTCTAGGGAATCATCCCGCTTTGGGATATTTAATATGTTTTGGGATATATCCATACAACATAATATTTGATATGGATTAGTTTTATTCATTGATGGATATTGTTGATTGTTTCATGGGGGAAAATATATATTTTAACATAAATAGATAAAATTCCATGGTTTTGGAAAGTGAGGCCCCCAGATGAAACCAGTAATGAAATAGGTTTATTACTTCAGCTTCTTTTGTTAATAACATGAATTTTTTAATGGTCATAATTAAATGTGGCTTCGTAAATATATCATTAATTTTTGTTATTAACAACTGATGTCAACAATATTTTTTCAAAAAAATTAAATAATTTTAACAATGTTCATTTTTGTAACCAATATAAAAATTTGATTATAGTGTTATTTATAAAGAAAAAATGATGATATAATCCAATTTTTATGCTATTTTACATAAAAAATTTCCAATTTCTTTATATTTTAGTGCAAATTAATCCCATGTAACATAATACAATACATATAAGATAAAACATTATGCAAAAAAATGAAAACATCAAATTGAATATTCAACCTTAAACTTCAATTCCATTATTATAGAACTCTACCTCTTCATTTTTCTTTCTAGAAATTACTTTTGAGGAAACCGAAATTTTAGATTGAGATACATTTTAAACTATCAATAATAAATATCATGTATAACTTTTATATTTTCAATTCACTTGGAAGTGGAATTCATCATTTTAAAAATGCCATTAAATTTATATCATTAATGAAATATAATTATAAAAAAATAATATTATATTAACTAATACCATGGAGAAATCAATGAATGGTGCACCAGTAGAAATATATTATAGCTAGAAGGACGAGTATATTCAAAATGCTTAAGAAGAGAGGAGGAAACAATATTTAGATAACGTGAAATCTTGTTATATGGACCAAAAACCTTTGTATGTGATTTTATATGTTGAAATGGGTGTTCTAAGAAAATTAATACCTATATAGTGATATATGATTTTTTTAATTTAAATGTTAGTTATAATAATAAATGGAATTAATGATCATATTTCCAGTAGTTTTTATGTCGTTTATTTAAAACCTAATGTAAAAAAATCATTTTATAACACTGGTTATTTCAAAACTGACATTAAAATACAAATGTAAAATCTATTTTTATACAATTTTAATATCAAGGTGTGTGGAGTTCTTATCTTCATTGATTGAAAATGTGATATCTAGTTTAGGGGGTGATCAACGGTTGGTGTTTCTCAAGGTTGTTTAAGAGCAGCAATATGCCTTTTCTAATGAGGTTATGATGTTACCCCCACATCGCGAGATCATGTTTGGGAATGATTAATTTCCATGTGAGTCTTCTATATTGATGTCCCTATATAGGATGATGACTTTTGAATTATAAGTGCTACGTATTCAATTTTTTATATCTTTTAAAAAGATTATTTATTTGATCTATTTTGTAACCATGGGGTCCTTTGGTTTCACTAGCAAGGAAGACATATTAAAGTCTGAAGTTGTGGACTGATTATATTCAGTTTAATTTAGTGATATTGAAGAAAATTTATCCCCTCCCATGGAATTAGTATTTATTTGATCTATTGAAGGGCGCTACAAAGTTTTCAATGTTTTATTTGTGGTATAGATATCATCAGTTGTAGGTGACGGATGAGGATACTATGAAGACTTCCATCAAATTTTATTATAGTAATAATGAGTTTATTTTTGATAATGTTCAATGTTATGAATTCTTCATCAATTAAAATTGTAATTATGAATTCTATGTTACATGAATTATTATATCATTACATTTTGGTTCCCTTTGATGACATATTATAGGTTTTGGATCCATAAGAGGACAATGTTGAGCATTTGTGGTATGTTTTGGGAGTCCTTCGGTGTCATAATTTCATTGAGAGGACATTTAATGGTATATTTTTGTCTAATGTGTTTCATCTATTAGGAAATATCATTTATCATTATAGAGAATTCAAGGATCCATTTATGGTTTGTAAAGTAGTTTCATGGGTAGAATTCAAGAATGTTGTAGGATTATATATTTTTTCTGGGACTTATATATTGTTACAGGATATTAGTTATTGAATTATTTCATATAATTACTGAATTTATATAGTTAACACAAATGGATTAGGTATTTGTGTGTATTGACTAATGTTATACTACATTTCATTTTTCTCAATAAAAAGCTGGGAGTAATCTTGTTCATCATTTTCCAAAGGAGGGTGTTGTGATTGTGGTTTATTGAAAGAATTCATATCATGGTTGGAGTTTTGTTATGATGTTGTAGAGTGTATTTATCTAATATATTTGTTGGATTTTATGGCCTCATGAATTTATCTATGGTGTATATTATCTTTAGTAAATTATGTCGGTGTTTTTTATAAATTTTTAGGGTCATTAGCTTCTTAGTGAGTTATTTTTTCCCTTTACATTTGATATGAAATTAAGTTATATATTCTTCATGGGTAATCATAATTTTTCCATGGTGGTGGGAGAAGTTATTGTAGGATTTTGAATTTGAGATTTCCTATTCACCATGGAAAGGGACTTTTGTGGATGACTCTTTAAGAAGGAAATCATATGGTAATTCGCTGTGTGAGTCTTGTTATTCTAATAGAGTGGGGCATGAACTCTCTACGATGTAACCTTATATGGGTGAATTTGTTGTTAATGGATATCTTTATTACATTAAGGTGTATTCAAACTAGTTTCTATAGGAGGTGGAGTACAGAATAGGGGATTCTGTGGTGGAGTTTTAGCGAGTTTGGTCTTTTATGGTGATGCTTTTGAGGGATAATCCGAGGGTGGATGAATTTATGTTTCAGTCATGGAGTGGATATTCATACCATTAGAGAACATTTATGTGGTTCATTACGAGTTGAATAAAAACTTATTTCATTTACACCTTTTTATGTATAATATATGTCATATTGACACATACATTGTTTTATTTGGAGGTAGCCCATTTTTTTGGGTATTATATTCATCTCTTGTCTTTTTCAGGGGGTTTTAGAGAAAAATTGAGTTTTGTGGCCTAATAGTAGGTAGAGAATGGTTGGTGTCTGATTTTTAAGAATCGTGTAGCATACTCGATGTGACTATGCACCCTAAATAGTGGCACTATCCAGGCGGTATGGCCTATTACATGGGCTGGCGCCCAACCCCAATTTACCATAGATCCATTAAAAAAAGGAATTTACCATTTTTACATCCTTTAATTTATTCCCAAATCTATCATTCCTCACCCCATTATAGCATTATAGCCCAAAAAATCCTCCAAACCACCCACTTGGCCACCTTAGACTTCAATATTTGGGTGTATATAGCCTTGGATCTATAAGAATCATTAATTAATCCACTTATTTCTTGATTTCATTCTTCTTCAGGGGTTCGTCATTCCTATTTCATGGGTTAATCTCTCTCTAGTGGGTTAGTTTCCATAAATTGGGTTTAATCATTGTTCATTTAGTTTAATATTGATCTTTATGTTTTCACTTTACCACTCTATGGACTTCTTGTAGGGAATTTGTGATTTCCCCTTGGATTCTAGATGTTTCGTAGCTTGAGGTAAGTGGTTCCATTCCCTTGCATTATTAGATGATTTTTGTATGCTTTCCTTATTTATGGAATGTGTTTTATGAGGTATGTTTGCAGTGATAATTATTATTTAAAACGTTATTGATGTGTCTATAGGTTAAAATAAGATTTTACAAACAAAAATCAGTGGTTTTCTCAGATATTCTGAATTAGAAACATGCATATATGAATATGGAGATTTTAAAATAGTTATTCTATTGGAAATGAATGTCTGGTTTGGGTGATTTAAATGTTGAAAGGGTGTTTGGGAAGTTATGGTTTCTCTGTGTGTTTTCTATTGATTATTGTGTGAATGTGGAAGAGGTTGTGTATGTTACATGTATAATAGAAATTGTGTTCAAAGGGAATCACATGTATCTAGGTGGGTGGACTAGGTATTTTAAACTATTTCATTTATTAGGTCTGAGGGCTAGAGTAATGATACATCAACACTAACTAAACAATGATGATGATTGGAGACCACTTGAATTTTTGATAGATTACTCTCTAGTGGAACATTCATAGGGATGCTATGGGTTATGGTTTTTATAGCTTGTTTCATGGAGATATTATGTTCCTATGGTCCCAATAATGCTAGTGGCTTAGGGGGTTACCTGTGTTTAACTTATGATATCGTTCCTACCATCGGCATCCGGTGGACATTATTTCATATTAATTTCAATGACTTATATCTTAGAAATATTTTTATATAATACGTTTTTTAAAAATGATTAAAATAACAATCAAGAAACTTTCATGTAGATTCTTACTGTAATTTTATGGCATGGAATCTATTTGGGTGATATCCTACCAGGATTCGACTCACACCTTACATACAACCTCAAGTGTATGTATACATTTTTATGTTCGACCTAGGTAAAGGAAATATGTTCTGTGGTGGTGTTAGTGGATCTCATTGGTATTATTCCCACTCTTATAGGGTTTGGTGGAGGTGGAATTAGATTGTTAGCCATTTGGTTTCATGGAGGTCGGGGTGTGTAGTTTGTAATCCTCCCAAATTGGGTATTTTGGTATCTAGTTAAAATTACAATTTTTTTAACTTGTAATAGTTTTATCTCTTTTGGATATGGTTCTTGTTTAATACGTGATGATTGGTTCATTTGATATGTTTATAGTTAGTTACCATTAGTGAAACTATTCCCAAATGTACATTGTTGATACCATGGCACTAGATTCCAGCCCATGTGGATCAAGAACACCCTTCAATCCATGTCTTAGGCCAGGATGGGTGTCGAGTTGGATCAAAACATGGCTTGGATCTTAACAAAATAGTATCAGAAAAGGTTTCACCCTTTCATTGGGTTATGTTATTTTGGAGAGTCTAAATAGACAAGAGATATGAATTTTGGTGCTTGAGGTTTTGATTCCATGTGAGGTTTCTATAAAAAACACCCCATGATAGACTTAAAATTTCCATGGTAATTTAAGGTAATTGGTATTGAATTTTCCTTAGGGTGAGATGTATAGGCTAAAAACTCTACGTGGAAACCAATTGGTAGTGAAGTGGGTTATCTTGTTATTTTATTTGTTACATTTTTGTTTTTGATTTATGGATGTATTTGTAATTTTTTATTATTGTTGAATGTTTTCATAATGTTTTAATACTGATTATATTGATGGTTTCTATGTGGTTTTGTCTTTATGTATCAAAATAACCCCATAGAATTATTTTGAAACTGCGGGAGGGGGACATAGATTGTTCTCTCTCAAAAATTGACCAGAGACTAGTAGAATTGGTGGTTAGGGATGTCAATTAATTTGGAAGGGAGTGGGCCCTAGTCTAGCTCTAGGTAGGGAATTCAAACCAGGTCCGGTAAAAGATAATCTTCACATGTTCCCCTAGAAAAATCCTCCATTCTTATAGAGTATCATAGATCCCTAGGAATTTGAAAATTTGATTGAAATTATCCAAAATATGTTTTTTCTTTCTAGAGACCCTTGAGGCAGTGAATGAGAAATTTTCTCCATTATTGTTATAGGACCCTATTGTTGAAGGGGGTACACAATGATTTAGGTGGGGATGAATTGGTATATGGGTTGGAAGGAATTAAAGTATGTCTTAAGATGAGAAATATTTCCAAGTGAACGTGTACTATTCTTAAAACCATGAATTTTTGCATCTCCCCCAGGGGATCCAATTGTGACAGAGCATGAAAACTACTTTCTTATGTTAGTTTGTCTCATACCTGAATAGGTAACCAATAACTAGGTGATGGTTTCATGGATCTAAATGGGGTTGTAGTCGGACACGTGATCCTAGGTCTTCAAATTTATGTTGAAGATGTATGATGAGGTGGTTGATAATTCATTGATCTCAGATATTTATTAGAGATATAAATATGTGTTTTTTTGGCTTAATTTAATTATTGATAAGTGGTAGTTTCATAGAGAATAATAGGAAGTTAGAGAACGAGGAGAAGAATGGAGGTGGTAGTGTAGGGTATCCTTCCTAACAATATTTGTCTATGGCATCAGATATGGGTTCATTATTATGAAATCAGTGTGAGAAGGAGAATCATGTGTAGTCTGCATGTCCAGATTCACCCAAACCCTTCCATCAGTGTGAAAATATAGTTAATTTGTATTTTTTTCATGGTTATATGACCATAATAGGCTGGGTCCTATTCTATGGCCTCTAGGGGGATGTCATCCCCTTGAGATCCATTGGGTATGGTAGGCTCTTAGCTTGGTGGTCGTGGTGTTAGAGATAGATCGTCAACTAGAAAGATTCATCTTTAGGTATAGACTTGGTTTGGTGGTCATTATCAGGCTTAGGCAGAGACTATGTACCTTTATGTTTTGGATTAGGCACTAGGAGAATTTGATGTATGACCATCCCCAGTTTTAGGTACTATTTTTATTGGATCATATATAGATTCTATTTTATTTGATATATGTACCTCTATTTATTTTATTTTCCCCATATTGTGAATTTGTTAATGTTTATAAATGAGCTTGTGCTATTTGTGATGGACTTGGTGAAACTACTGGGTAAGAAGTGAGAACATGGTTTTAGGTGTTTATCTTTTACACTCATCATGTCAAGGGTACAGTTGGAATGGAATTTCATGGTTTTTTTAACATACCACTTTTATGTAATCCTTCGTATGGATTGGATGGTTAGTTTTTTTCTCCCATCATTTTTATCGATGGAGAGTGAGTTCCATGGAACCCGATGGGAGTGACCATGTTTTCTAGGGTGAATGGGATCCGTATTTTAGACACACTGGACCTCCATTTGTGGAGTAGGGACATATATTTTTCCATATCTCTTCACTCATGCTAATGTATGATTTTATAATCTATAAGATGTATTTCTTCCTTTGGTGGATGAGTTATCTTAGTAATTTCTAGATGATCTCTCATGTTTTCCTCTAGAGAAAGTCATAGAGTTCATCTTCAATGTGGCACTAGGAACAAATCCAATATCTCGTACCTTATACCGTATGAACCCCACTAAGTTGAGGGAACTAAATATAAAGCTGGACGATTTGAAATCCGAAGGATTACTTTTCCTGAGAATCTAACATTGGGCCTCCCTAGTTATGTTTATGATGAATGACGATGGATATCTCCAGTTTCATATAGATTATTAGAATCTAAATAAGGTGATGATCAAGAAAAACTATCCATTTCCCCATATGAATTACCTTTTTGATCAACTATAGTGGAAATGGTGGTTTTATTAGATTAGTCTTCATTTCAGGAATCACTAGGATATATTTAGAGAGGGGAATGTGCCTATGATAGCTTTTCAAAACTTGTACATCCATATAGAGTATTTTATAATTCCTTTTAAATTGAAAAATCGTTAGGGCGTTTTCAGGGAGCTTATGAACTTTTTGTTCCATCGATATCATGATTCCTTCATTATGGTATTCATTGATAAAATCATGGTTAACTCTAGAACTCTAGAGTAGCTAGAACCAAATTTAAGTATTGTGTTGGGAACTATTTGAAATCATCAAATATATTATAAAATGTCAATGTGTACTTTCTAGATTAGGGAGGGGATGTTCCCTGGTCATGTCATCTCAGAATGAGGTGTTCAGGTGGACCCCATGAAGATAAGTGCAGTGATGTAATGGGAATAACCAAAGAATGATTTTGAGATCAGATGATTTTTTTTCTGGAAGGTTATTAGAGTATCTTCATTAAATTCGTCTCTTGGCTTTCTTCATACATGATTCCACTAATCCAAAATTGGGTAAATTTTGAGTGGAGTTCAGAGTGCCTGGATTATTTTGAGGATATTTATTTATGGTCGAAAAACCCCCTATTTTGATCTTACCAAAATATAGGAAGGGATGTGCAGTTTACTGTGATGCCTTAGTTTTGGGTCTTGGATGTGTGTCAATTCAGGAGGAAAATGTAGTGGAATATGGTTCTCTCCATCCTTGAATACATTATATGAATAACTTGAACCATGCCCTATATTCAGTTTAAGTTATTCCTTCCTTAATTATGTGGAAACATTACCCATTTGGGGATAAATTTTTTGTCTACATGGATTTTAAGATATATACTACATTTTATCCTTGAAAAATCCTAATTTCAGGTAGTGTTGTTGGGATGAATACATGTAGCAGTTCATAGTTGATATCATCTATACCCCAGGAAAATGTAATGTGGTGTCATATTCTATTTGTAGGTAGGTTCCCAAACCATCCTTAATGTAATCTAGTGATGGGTGGATGTTGATAGGTCTTTTTGAATAGATGCATATAGAGACCATATATCATAGTAGGGGTAAATTCTTCCCTAGGGTTCAGCTAACACCCTCCCTCCTAGAGTTGATTTACCATGAGAAGTCTAGTGATGTGTTATTCTAGATTTCTATTTAGTACATTAATAGTGGGTGGATCCAAATGGATGGAATTTGTGAATAGATAGGTTTCTTTGTTTCAAGGGCTATGCAGAGCTAACATTGTGGTTGTGGAATATGGTGATGTAGGATAGAAACTTGTCTCAGTGGTCTATTCATCATGTGACCTTCAAGATGTTTTATTGTAACACCCGAGACTTTTATGTTATATAAATCATCAAAGGAATCTTTTTCTGCACACAACACTTGCTTGGATTTCTTTACATGAAATCGCAACATTCCTCGATAGCTTGCGTCGTACACAATACCGAGTTTCACTAAACAATGATATGCTAATAAAATATTATTAAAACAAGCCGTTATGAATAGTAAAAACCACATTTTGAAATTTTATAAATTTTATTTTTCAAAATGGACTTCATTTTTGGATTTGGAATATCGAAATTATCCTAGGGTGAAATTTTTTGTATTTTTCTGAAAACTTTCAATTTTTGATGAATAGAGAAACCACTAAGTGGTAGTTAAAAAACTGAATTTTTCATAAAACTAAATTTTACCACTTCTGTGAGTGGAATTTCAAAAAATCCGAGAGACACGGTTGATGTCATTATGTAAAATTTTGTTCAATGAGATGAAAATATTTTTTGGTGAATAGTAACTTTTTACTTTTATTTACCACGGTTAAAAGTAAATAGGGTAATTAAGGGTAAAAATGATATTATTATTACCCTAACACTTGTCCTAATTCTATTGGATAAGTTTAATTCGACCAAAAACAAACATAGGAATAAAATATGACCATTTAGGCCCACTTGGATTAGATTAGGACATTTATTATTAATTTATTTAAAAAAGGGTTAAAATAGTTAAAATCAATGTTTAATAAGTAAATAATTTTTAATATGGGGTTATACATAAGATAAATTTGACTATAAATATTCATTATAAATCTAAAATTATTTCCTACATAATGGTATTTTATTTTTAATTCTTAGACATTAAATAGTTTAATTTATTTATGACACAAAGATGATGCAGAAATTATCTTATTAATGAAATATTGACATAATTGATGTTATAAAAACAAAAATAAATGTAATTTGAGACTTTTTATGAATTAAACTAATTTTCTAGATTAATATGACATGTTATTATTGATTTAATTATCTTTTTTTCGAACTAATCATTCTGTTATGATTTACACAAAAATTAATTACTAAATAGTGTCAAAATTGACATCAAATAGTTTTTAAAACAAATATTATATTAGTAATTGTTATTTTATTCCTAAAAATATAAGGTTTGGAAAAAGGACTTATATAAGGTTATATATATTAATAATAAACATCTTGGGGTTCGTTTGGCTGCTTATAGTATAAGAAAACAAGAAGACACGGTAAAAGTAAAAATATTTAACTTAATGTCAAATCTAAATGATAAGGTTAAAATAGGAACCTAAACTTGTCTAAAATCTATTGGATGTGATTATTTCGACCCATCCCCACCTTAGCTTCGAAATATATCAGTTTGTAGCTATTTAAAACCTAACTTGACTTTATAATAAAATAATATTTTTAGTTTTTCCAAAGGAGCCCCTCTCCTCCCTTATAAAAGGGAACCTCCTCCCCCTCTTCCTCACACCACTTAAGGGCTTCATGCTCGGCCAACCCCTGACAAATTCTTCTCTCCACTTACCTAGAAACATCTTAGAGGTTCTAGTCTTCTTAAAAGACCTATTTTAGTACCCTAAAAGGAGGTCTCAAATAAGCACTTCAAAGAAGAGGTAATGTACGTTACATATTCTTTCATCTTTATTTATTCTTACACTTTTTCTTATTTAGTTGTTTCATTATGAAGTAATAACATCAGTATCACTCAAATAATGATATGTAATTATAATTATGAAACAACCCTATTTCACCATCTATCCATCCTACGGAAAAAGAAATCACCGCGAGTGCGTACGTACGGAATACCGTCTCCACGCCGTGGTGTAATCTATTTTCCACCACCACCTTACTTGGATGGGTATAATGGTGTAAATAATGACTATATATGACTATTATAAAGTGATAATAATTATGAAATAGTATAAATACACTCCAATACAATTCCACGATCATAGGAATGATATCATCAGTCGTGCGTACGTACGAAATACCGTCTCCACGAAGTGATGCGACTCGTTCTACATGATCTTCATTTCATAATGATTATATAAATGAATTGAATGAATGAATTTGATATATATTACACTAATACCATTCTGTAAATGAGGTATCTATAACCTAAAGAGAAGAATAAGAATTTATTCGACAAAACACGCATAAGAACAAAAAGTTATAAACACCCGAATAACAAGTAGCAATGAAATATTAATACTAAGAAGCTAAGAATATGACCATATATGATATCATAAACATAAGTATGATTATTTAATAAGTCAATAACAATATTTAAATCATTATATAGGATGATCGGACACGTACAAAGCATGTCGGACCTAAGGTAAGGGAAATATCACAATCTCATTTTTATCCGAGATTGTTTATACTTTAGTATTTACTGGGGTGTATTTTATCATCCACATCCATGTTTCCTCAATGTGTAATATTTATATCCTTCTAAAATAGTTTATATCCAATTTTACCCTTTGGTGAGTTTTTAGTAAATGATATGAAAGGAATCTTTTGTCGTTTTTTGTACGAGATACTTTTTGGCTTCTCCGACAAAAGTACGAAGAATGTTTTTTTAACTTATACGGCATGAATGGATTTTTAAAACATTATTTCCAAGAAGCTTCCTTTACAAGTTTTCATGTTTATTTTTTATAAACTTCATTTATTTTAAAATTTTATGACATGTTAAGAATGGAAAAATGTTTTTGAAGTAGAAAGGATATTTTCCTCAAGAATGGAGTTCATGTGTTTTATCAAAATTATTTTCCATCTAAGATAATATAGGGTTCTGATTATATCCCCATCATTACATTGATTTGATTATGTTGTGATGGAATTATTTTTATGAATTCATTTATCTTATATGAATTTTTTTATGATGTCACGATGTTTAAGAATTCCATTTTTATTACATGGGTTATGCAATGATGTATGATTTATGATTTTTGTGGCACACATAAGAATGGTTTCATTATGAGATGGGTGGGACCTATATCTCCCTCCAATGCATTGGGTAAAGATTTTATATCTCATGAGATAGACATGGCTGGAACGGCAGGTTAAACCGGTTCAGTGAAACATGACTAAAACGAGGAGTGATGTCGGTTCAGAAATGGACTTTGTCCACTAAGATAGTCTTGGAAATGAGTCTTGACTAACAAGAAATGATTCTCAATGATTATGTGTGTATTCCACAAAGATTCATGTTTTAAGTTATGATTATTGGCATTACATTTCACTATTGTGATTTATCCCATGTTATGAAATTATGATCACTTTTACAGGTTAAGATTTCCAAAAGATATGTGCTTATGTAAATGATGTGATTGATATTTCTTTTGTTCACCTTTTCTGAGCATTTGAGCTCACCCTTTTGTATGTTTTATTTCCCCAGGTCAGGAAGAATGTTATTAAGTAGAATATGCCAAAAAGGGACTCTAGATATGATGAAATAAATGGGAGGCAAAGTAGATGCTTTATGAACCAGTTGTTTATGCTTTCCAGTTTCTAAAGACACTATACCTATATAGTCCTTTCATATTTTTGTTATATGTTGTAATGAGTGTGATTCAATTTTGAAGTAACAACAATATATGTAAAGTTTGGGTCTTTATAGTTGGTATTAGAGGAAAGGTATAGTCAACCATTGGAAACTAGGATGTGAAAGCCTTAGTAAGAACCCTAAAGATAAGTCTAAGCGTAGAACACAATATTAGTGTTTTAGAAATGGCCATGAATAACCTAGGATAATACCTTAAGTGTGAAATTTTATTCTTTATTATGTGGTTTTCCTATTATAATTAGTGTTTCTCACACTATTCTTCTTGGTTTTAGTCAATGGCTGTAACCCAAAGGAATCGTGTTAATGCGGAATGCGCCGTGCAAAGCAATTATTGTCCCCCGGAGCAACAAAACGTTATGGGAGATGGAATGAAAAATCTTGTACCAATGCTAACACAACTTTCTCAAGCTATGAATCATACAGGGCTTCCAAACGAGAAAAGGAAGGAGCAACATTCTGTTAAATCCTTCATGAGGTAGCATCCACCTTCTTTCAGCGGGTCTACTGATCCATTAGTTGCTGAACAATGGATTAGTACTACTGAAAAGATATTTTCAGTTCTTCAATGTTCTGAACATGATAAAGTCATCCTAGCAGTGTATCGTTTGGAAGGATATGCTGATCAATGGTGCAATCTTATTAAGAATATGAGGCAAAGGGATGAAATTGAGTCCATGGAATGGGACGAGTTCAAGAACCTATTTTTTAATAAGTACTTCCCTCGTATTCTCCGAACAAATATAGAGAACGATTTTCTTGAACTGAAGCAAAAGGATGATGAATCTGTTGGTACCTATGAAGCAAATTTTACAAGACTTTCAAGGTACGCTTCTGGTATTATTATCCAACCTGAGAGTAAGATCGATCGATTCTTTTGTGGCTTAAAACCAAGTCTTCAAAGGGCGTTAGCCATAAGGGACTTCAATAGCTACGAGGAAATCATTTGATGTGC
The DNA here is from genome assembly GCA_963277665.1 of Viscum album. Taxonomy (NCBI): domain Eukaryota; kingdom Viridiplantae; phylum Streptophyta; class Magnoliopsida; order Santalales; family Viscaceae; genus Viscum; species Viscum album. The sequence continues at coordinate 1,945,732,232 of OY728160.1, forward strand.
TCTCAAAGTGAAGATGGAGATTGGAGTAAACCATTAGTCATATTTGTTTGATAAGAAGAGGAAAATGGAATTCAAAGGAAAATCTAAAGAGCACACTAAAAAGAAGATGAGAATTCCCTTATGCTAAAAGTGTGGAAAGAAGCATGGAGGGAGTTGTCTTAAAGGGACAAGTAAATGTTTCAAATGTGGAAAGGAAGGCCATCAGGAATTTGAATGCCGCAATGATGGGAAGAAGATATCTAATGATGAAAACAAAGGAAGGGATACACAGAATGACCCTAATACACTTCAATGTTTCAAGTGAAAGGATATGGGAATTTATGAAAATAAATGCCCTAATCCAAGGGTTGATGATGATGGTCGACATCAACAAACTCTTAAGGCTAAAGGCAAAGTAAAGTCACATGCAATTTCTATCAGCGATGTGGAGTATGATAACGATGTGGTGAAAGGTACACTTACCATCAACTCTAAAGTAGCAAATGTTTTATTTGATTCTGGATCCACCCACACCTTTATTTCTGAAGAATTTTCTAAGGGTATCACAATATTACCTCAACAATTAGATGTTGAGTTAGCTGTGACAACACCTAATGGCACAACAGTTGCATCAAAAGTTTATAATTATTCTCCGATTGAAGTTTGTGGGATAGTGCTTCCTGAAAATCTTGTGATCCTTCCTATAGTGTAATTTGATGTGATTCATGGCATGGAATGGCATTCTCTACATGGAGCTCATATCAATTTCCAATGAAGGGAAGTCACATTTCATAGTCCAGATCAATCTATGATCGTCTATCGATGCAAGGATGAACATAACCTTCCAGTGGAAATTTCTTCCATTTTATGGGTATTGATTCCACTAAATGATGGTTATTTATCTCAAATGGTTTGTTAAAAACTCACGATTAAGAATATGCCCATTATACGAGAGTTTGATGATGTATTTCTGGAGTAATTACCGGGTCTTCCACCGAATCGTGAAGTTGAGTTTTCAATAGAACTCGTACCGGATGCTTTGCCTATTTCTAAGACACCTTATAAAATGGCCCCAATTGAGTTGCAGGAATTGAAGAAGCAACTCCAATAGAATTTTGATAAGGGGTTCATACGCCCTAGTGTGTCACCTTGGGGAGCACCTGTTCTGTTTGTTAATAAGAAAGATGTATCAATGAGACTCTACATTGATTATCGAGAACTTAACAAGATCACTATCAAGAACAAATATCCTCTCCCGCGCATTGATAACCTATTTGACCAACAACGCGGAGCTCAATACTTTTCCAAGATTGATCTTCGTTCAGGGTATCATCAATTAAGGGTCAAAAGGGAGGATATACCAAAGACGGCTTTCCGTACAAGGTATGGTCACTATGAATTTATAGTGATTCCATTTGGTCTTACTAATGCCCCTGCTATCATCATTGATTTAATGAATAGAGTCATTAGACACTATCTTGATCAGTTTGTGGTAGTCTATATAGATGATATTCTTGTCTATTCAAAGATCAAGGAAGAACATGAAGATCACTTGAGAATTATATGGAAGACCCTGAGAAAGGAGAAGATTTATGCCAAATTTACCGAGTGTGAATTTTCCCTTCAAAAAGTTTCATTTTTGGTTCACATAATCTCAAAAGAGGGGATATATGTGGATCCAGCAAAAACAGAGGTTATCAAAAAATGGTTGAGACCAATAATAGTAACCGAGATCCGATGTTTTCTTGGTTTGGATGGATATTATCAACGTTTTGTGAAATTTTTTTCACAATTTTCTAATCCACTAACCAATTTGACTCAGAAAGGATTTAAGTTTGATTGGACGGAGGAATGTGAAGATAATTTCAAGGAGTTGAAAAGAAGGTTATCCAATGCACCTGTGCTCACGCTGCCTTGTAGTGGAGAATGGTTTGTGATCTACAGTGATGCATCCAAGAAGGGATTGGGGTGTGTTCTTTTGCAAAATGATATGGTGACAGCTTATGCCTCACGACAGTTGAAAATACTTGAGAAAAATTACCCAACTCATGATTTGGAGTTAGCTGTAGTAATCTTTTCATTAAAGATTTGGAGGCATTACCTTTACGGTGAAAGGTGTGATATTTATACTGATCATAAAAGTTTAAAGTATATTTTCACACAAAAGGAGATAAATATGTGCCAAAGAAGATGGTTGGAGCTGATTATGGATTATGACTCTTCAATCCATTACCACCATGGGAATGAAAACAAGGTGGTAGATGCATTAAGTCGACAATACCATGCTAGTTATCCATGATGAGGATCACAAAAGATCCAATATTTATGGATTTACAAAGGATGGATCTTGGAATTATAATGAAAGTGTAAAAATCATATCTTTCTCAAATGAATGTTCAACCATCTATACATGTGATGATAAAAGAGGCATAGAAAGAAGATGTCGAGTTACAAAAGAAGGTGAGAAATGATCCTGAATTCAACCTTGATTGTGATGGGATAATAAAGTTCAGGAATCGGGTTTGTGTTCCTCCCATCCCATAATTAAAGAAGGAGTTGCTGGATGAGGCTCATAGTTCTTCATTCTCTATTCATCCTGGAAGCACGAAGATGTATAGGGACCTAAAAGAGTACTTCTGGTGGGATGGCATGAAAAGAGATGTTGCTGAACATTTCTCTCGATTCTTGGTTTGTCAACAAGTTGAAGTTGAGAGACATAAGTCTAAGGGGATGTTACAACCATTACCCATACCTGAATGGAAATGGGAAAAGATCACTATGGACTTTGTCACAGGACTTCCTAAAACATCCAAAGGCAATATTGCTATCTGGGTCATAGTTGATCGTCTTACAAAGGCTGCACACTTCATTTCTATTAGAGAGGATTTCTCTCTGGATCATCTTGCCCGGATATATTTAAAGGAAGTGGTAAGATTGCATGGAGTACCACTTTCTATTATATCTGATCGGGATCCGAGATTTACCTCGATGTTCTGGCAAAGTCTTCAGCATACTCTGGATACATAGTAGAGTTTCAGCAATGCTTATCATCCTCAGATAGACGGTCAGTCTGAGAGAACAATTCAAACTCTAGAAGATATATTGAGAGCTTGCTCTATGGATTTCAAAGGTGGCTGGGATCAACACCTACCTTTGGTGGAATTTTCTTATAATAATAGCTTTCACTCCAGTATTCAGATGGCTCCTTATGAATCTCTCTATGGAATGAAATACAGGACTCCAACTTGTTGGGATGACGTTTGGGAAAGAAAGCTATTAGGACCCGATTTCATTAATGAAATGGCAGAAAAGGTCAGATCTATTCAACAACACATAAAAGCAGCTCAGAGTCGACGAAAAAGTTATGCCGACAATCGAAGAAAAGACCTATAGTTTTAAGTGTGTGATAAAGTGTTCTTAAGAATATCTCCCTGGAAGAGGGTCATGAGATTTGGAAAGAAGGGGAAGTTGAGCCCTAGATATATCGGTCCTTTCGAAATACTGGATCATGTTGGGAAGGTAGCTTACCGATTGGCGCTTCCACCGAATCTCTCTCAAGTTCACGATGTGTTCCATGTATCTCTCCTGAGAAAGTACATACCGGATCCTTCGCATGTACTCAGCTCAGATGTTGTACCGTTGGAGAAAGATCTTTCTTATGAAGAACAACTGATAGAGATTCTGGATCATAGCGAAAAAGTCCTACGAAACAATACCACTCGATTGGTGAAAGTTTTATAGAGGAACCACCAATTAGAAGAAGCTACATGGGAGCTTGAGGATATGATGAGGGAGAGGTATCCTAATCTGTTTGTTACAAAGTGACGAATTTAGAGGGCGAAATTCATTTTAAGGGGGGTAGAATGTAACACACGAGACTTTTATGTTATATAAATCATCAAAGGAATCTTTTTCTACACACAACACTTGCTTGGCTTTCTTTACACGAAATCACGACCTTCCTCGATAGCTTGCGTCGTACGCAATACCGAGTTTCACTAAACAATGACATGCTAATAAAATATTATTAAAAATATCCTTTATGAATAGTAAAAAACACTTTTTGAAATTTTATAAATTTTATTTTTCAAAATGGGATTCATTTTTGGATTCGGAATATCGAAATTATCCTAGGGTGAAATTTTGGTATTTTTCTGAAAACTTTCAATTTTTTATTAATAGGGAAACCACTAAGTGGTAGTTAAAAAACTGAATTTTTCATAAAACATCATATTACCACTTCTGTGAGTGGAATTTCAAAAAATCTGAGAGACGCAGTTGATTTCAGTAAGTATAATGTGGTTCAATGAGATAAAAATAATTTTTGGTGAATAGTAACTTTTTACTTTTATTTACCACGGTTAAAAGTAAATAGGGTAATTAAGGGTAAAAATGATATTATTATTACCATAACACATGTCCTAATTCTATTGGATAAGTGTAATTTGACCAAAAACAAACTTAGGAATAAGATATTACCATTTAGGCCCACGTGGATTAGATTAGGACATTTATTATTAATTTATTTAAAGAAGGGTTAAAATAGTAAAATCAAAGTTTAATAAGTAAATAATTTTTAATATGGGGTTATACAAAATATAAATTCGACTATAAATATTCATTAGAAATATAAAAATATTTACTACATAATGGTATTTTATTTTTATTTTTTAGACATTAAATAATTTAATTTATTTATGACACAAAGATGATGCAGTAATTATCTTATTAGTGAAATATTGACATAATTAATGTTATAAACACCAAAATAAATGTAATTTGAGACTTTTTATGAATTAAACTAATTTTATAGATTAGTATGACATGTTAGTATTGATTTAATTAACTTTTTTCGAACTAATAATTCTGTTATGATTTTCACAAAAAATAATTACTAAATAGTGTCAAAATTGACATAAAATAGTTTTTAAAACAAATATTATATTAGTAATTGTTATTTTATTCATTAAAATCTATGGTTCGGATAAATTACTTGTATAAGGTTATATATATTAATAATAAACAACATGGGGTTCTTTTGGCTTCTTATAGTATGTTTATTAGCCTTATAGTATAAGAACACAAGAAGACACGGTAAAATTAAAACTATTTAACTTAATGTTAAATCTAAATGATAAGGTTAAAATAGGAACCTAAACTTGTCTAAATTCTATTGGATGAGAGGATTTTGACCCATCCCCACCTTAGCTTCTAAATATATCAGTTTGGAACTATTTAAAACATAACGTGACTCTATAATAAAATAATATTTTTAGTTTTTCCAAAGGAACCCCTATCCTCCCTTATAAAAAAGCACCTCCTCCCCCTCTTCCTCACACCACTTTGAGCCTTCAAGCTTGGCCAAACCCTGCCAATTTCTTCCCTACACATCCCTAGAAACATCCTAGAGGTTCTGGTCTTCTTCAAAGACCTATTTTAGTGCCCTAAAAGGAGTTCTCAAAGAAGCACTTCAAAGAAGAGGTAATGTCTGTTACCGATTCTTTCATTTTTATTTCTTCTTCCACTTATTCTTATTTAGTTTTTTCATTATGAAGTAATAACATCCATATCACTCATATACTGATATGTTATTATAAGTATTAAACAACCCTATTTCACCATCTATCCATCCTACGGAAAAAGAAATCACCGCGCGTGCGTACGTACGACATACAGTCTCCATGCCATGGTGTAATCTATTTTCCACCACCACCTTACCTGGTTGGGTATAATGGTGTAAATAATGACTATATATTACTATTATAAAGTGATACTAATTCTGAAATAGTATACATACACTCTAATTCAATTCCACGATCATAGGAACGATATCATCACTCGTGCGTACGTACGGAATACCGTCTCCACGATCTGATGTGACTCGTTCTACATGATATTCATTTCATAATGATTATATAAATTAATTGAATGAATGAATATGATATATATCACACTAATACCAGTCTGGAAATGAGGTATCTATAACCTAAATAGAAGAATAAGAATTTATTCGACAAAACACGCATAAGAACAAAAAGTTATAAACACCCTAATAACAAGTAGCAATGAAATATTACTACTATGAAGCTAAGAATATGACCATATATGATATCATAAAAATAAGTATGATTCTGTAATAAGTCAATAACATTATTTAAATCATTATAAAGGAGGTTCGGACATGTACAAAGCATATCGGACCTAAGGTAAGGGAAATATCACATTCTCATTTTTATCCGAGATTGTTTATACTTTAGTATTTAATGGGGTGTATTTTATCATCCACATCCATGTTTCCTCAATATGTAATATTTATATCGTTCTACAATAGTTTATATCCAATTTTACCCTTCGGTGAGTTTTTAGTAAAGGATATGAAAGGAATCTTTTGTCGTTTTTCATACGAGGTACTTTTTGACTTTTCCGACAAAAGTACGAAGAATGTTTTCTTAACTTATACGGCATGAATGTATTTTTAAAACATTATTTCCAAGAAGATTCCTTTAAAAGTTTTCAAGTTTATTTTTAATAAACTTTTTTTAGTTTAAAATTGTATGACATGTTAAGAAAGGAAAATTGTTTTTGAAGTAGAAAGGATATTTTCCTCAAGAATGGAGTTCAAGTGTTTTATCAAAATTATTTTCCATATAAGATAATATAGGGTTCTGATTCTGTCCCTATAATTACATTGATTTGATTATGTTGTGATGGATTTATTTTTATGAATTCATTTATCTTATGTAAATTGTTTTATGATGTCACGATGTTTAAGAATTCCATTTTTATTACATGGGTTATGCAATGATGTATGATTTATGATTTTTGTGGCACACATAAGAATGGTTTCATTATGAGATGGGTGGGACCTATATCTCCCTCCAATGCATTGGGTAAAGATTTTATATCTCATGATATAGGCATGGTTAGAACGGCAGGTTAAACCAGTTCAGTGAAACAGGACTGAAAGGAGGAGTGAACTCGGTTCAGAAATGGACTTTGTCCACTAAAATAGTCTTGGAAATGAGTTTTGAATAACAAGAAATGATTCTCAATGATTATGTATGTATTCCACAAAGTTTCATGTTTTAAGTTATGATTATTGGGATTACATTTCACTACTATGATTTATCCCATGTTATGAAATTATGATCTCTTTTGCAGGTTAAGATTTCCAAAAGTTATGTGCTTATGTATATGATGTGATTGATATTTATTTTGTTCACCCTTACTGAGCATTTTTGCTCACCATTTTGTATGTTTTATTTTCCCAGGTCAGGAAGAAGGTTATTAAGTAGAATATGCCAAAAAGGGACTCTAGATATGATGAAATAAATGGGAGGCAAAGTAGATGCTTTATGAACTAGTTGTTTATGCTTTCCAGCTTCTAAAGACACTATATATAAACGGTCCTTTCATAGTTTTGTTATATGATGTAATAAGTGTGCTTCAATTTTGAAGTAATAACAATGTATGTAAAGTATGGGTCGTTATAGTTGGTATCAGGGGAACGGTATAGTCAACCTTTGGAAACATGGATGTGAAAGCCTTAGTAAGAACCCTAAAGATAAGTCTAAGCGTAGAACACAATCATAGTGTTATAGAAATGTCCATGAATAACCTAGGATAAGACCTTATGTGTGAAATTTTATTCTTGATTATGTGGTTTTCCTATTATAATTAGTGTTTCTCACACTATTCTTCTTGGATTTAGTCAATGGCTAGAACCCGAAGGAACCGTGTTAATGCGGAATGCGACAGGAAATGCAATGATTGTACCCCAGAGCAACCAAAAGTTATGGGAGCTGGAATGAAAAATCTTTTAGCCATGCTAACACAACTTTCTCAAGCTATGAATCATGCAGGACTTCCAAACGAGCAAAAGAAGGAGCAACATTCTGTTGAATCCTTCATGAGGCAGCGTCCACCTTCTTTCAGCAGGTCTACTAATCCATTAGTTGCTGAATAATGGATTAGTACTACTGAAAATATATTTTCAGTTCTTCAATGTTCTGAACATGATAAAGTAATCCTAGAAGTGTATTGTTTGGAAGACGATACTGATCAATGGTTGATTCTTTTTAAGAATACGAGGAAAAGGGATGAAATTGAGTCCATGGAATGGGACGAGTTCAAGAACTTATTTTTTAATAAGTACATCCCTCGTTTTATCTGAAAAAAGATGGAGAAAGATTTTCTTGAACTGAAGCAAAAGGATGATGAATCTGTTGGTACCTATGAAGAAAATTTTACAAAACTTGCAAGGTATGCTTCTGGTATTATTATCTAACCTGAGAGTAAGATCGATCGATTCTTTAGTGGCTTAAAACCATGTCTTTGAATGGCGTTAGCCATAAGGGACTTCAATAGCTACGAGGAAATCGTTCGATGTGCTCTCAATGTCGAGATGAATATTAGAGTAACCCATCAGTCATATGGGTTTGATAAGAAGAGGAAAATGGAATTCAAAGGAAAATCTAAAGAGCACACTGAAAAGAAGATGAGATTTCCCTTATGCTCAAAGTGTGGAAAGAAACATGGAGGGAGTTTACTTAAAGGGACAAGTAAATGTTTCAAATGTGGAAAGGAAGGTCATCAGGCATTTGAATGCCGCAATTATGGGAAGAAGATGTCTAATGATGAAAACAAAGGATGGGATACACAGAATCACCCTACTACACTTCAATGTTTCAAGTGCAATGAGATGGGACATTATGACAATAAATACCCTAATCGAAGGGTTGATGATGATGGTCGACATCAACAAACTCTTAAGGCCAAAGACAAAGGAATGTCACATGCAATTTCAATCAGTGATGTGGAGTACGATAACGATGTGGTGAAAGGTACACTTACCATCCACTCTAAAGTATCAAATGTTTTATTTCATTCTGGATCCACCCACTACTTTATTTCTGAAGAATTTTTTAATGGTATCACCATATTACCTCAAAAATTAGATGTTGATTTAGTTGTGACAACACCTAATGGCACAACAGTTGCATCAAAAGATTATAATTCTTCTCCGATTGAAGTTTGTGGGAAAGTGCTTCCTGAAAATCTTGTGATCCTTCCTATAGTGGAATTTGATGTGATTCTTAGAATGGATTGGATTTCTCTACATGGAGCTCATATCAATTTCCAAATAAGGGAAGTCACATTTCATATTCCAAATCAATCTATGATCATCTATCGATGCAAGGATGAACATAAAATTTCAGTGGAAATTTCTTCCATTTTATGGGTATTGATTCCACTAAATGATGGTTATTTAACTCAAATGGTTGGTGAGAAACTCAAGATTAAGAATATGCCCATTGTACGGGAGTTTGATGATGTCTTTCCAAAGGTATTACCGGGTCTTCCACCGAATCGTGAAGTTGAGTTTTCAATAGAACTCGTACCAGATGCTTTGCCTATTTCAAATACACCTTATAGAATGGCCCCAATTGAGTTGCAGGAATTGAAGAAGCAACTCCAAGAGAATCTTGATAAGGGGTTCATACGCCCTAGTACGTCACCTTGGGGAGCACCTATTCTGTTTGTTATGAAGAAATATGGATCAATGAGACTCTGCATTGATTATCGAGAACTTAACAAGATCACTATCAAGAACAAATATCCTCTCCCGCGCATTGATGACCTATTTGACCAACTACACGGAGCTCAATACTATTCCAAGATTGATCTTCGTTCAGGGTAACATAAATTAATGGTCAAATGGGAAGATATACCAAATACGGCTTTCCATACAAGATATGGACACAATGAATTTATAGTGATTCCATTTGGTCTTAATAATGCCCCTGCTATCTTCATGGATCTAATAAATAGAGTCTTTAGAGACTATCTTGATCAGTTTGTGGTAGTCTTTATAGATGATATTCTTTTCTATTCAATAAGCAAGGAAGAACATGAAGATCACTTGAGAATTATATTGATGACCCTGAGAATGGAGAATATTTATGCCAAATTTACCAAGTTTGAATTTTGGATTCAAAAAGATTCATTTTTGGTTCACATAATCTCAAAAGAGGGGATATCTGTGGATCGAGCAAAAACAGAGGTTATCAAATGATGGTAGAGACCAACAATAGTAACCGAGATCCGAAGTTTTCTTGGTTTGGATGGATATTATCGACGTTTTGTGAATGATTTTTCACAATTATCTAATCCACTCACCATGTTGACTCGGAAAGGAGTTAAGTTTGTTTGGACAGAGGAATGTGAAGAGAATTTCAAGGAGTTGAAAAGAAGGTTCTCCGGTGCACCTGTGCTCACACTGCCTTATAGTGGTGAAAGGTTTGTGATCTATAGTGATGCATCCATAAAGGGATTGGGGTGTGTTCTTTTGCAAAATGCTATGGTGATAGCTTATGCCTCACGATAGTTGAAAATACATGATCAAAATTACCCAACTCATGATTTGGAGTTAGCTGCGGTAATCTTTGCATTAAATATTTGGAGTCATTACCTTTATGGTGAAAGGTGTGATATTTATACTGATCATAAAAGTTTAAAGTATATTTTCACACAACAGGAGATGAATATGTGCCAAAGAAGATGGTTGGAGCTTATTAAGGATTACGACTGCTCAATCCATTACCACCCTGGTAAAGTAAACAAGGTGGCAGATTCATTAAGTCGACAGGACCATGCTAGTTTATCCATGATGAGGATCAGAAAAGATCCAATATTTTTGGATTTACAAATGATGGATCTTGGAATTATAATGAAAGGGGAAAATCGTATCTTTCTCAAATGAATGCTCAACCATCTATACATGTGATTATTAAAGAGGAACAGAAAGAAGATGTCATGTTACAAAAGAAGGTGAAAAATGTTCCTGAATTCAACATTGATTATGGTGGGATAATAATGTTTAGGAATCGGGTTTGTGTTCCTCCCATCCCAGAATTAAAGAAGGAGCTGCTGGATGAGGCTCATAGTTATTCATTCTCTATTCATCCTGGAAGCACGAAGATGTATAGGGACCTGAAAGAGTACTTCTGGTGGGATGGCATGAAAAGAGATGTTGCTGAATATGTCTCTCGATGCTTGGTTTGTCAACAAGTTAAAGCTGAGAGACAGAAGTCTAAGGGGATGTTACAACCATTACCCATACCCGAATGGAAATGGGAAAACATCACTATGGAAATTGTCACAGGACTTCCTAAAACATTCAACGGAAATAATGCTATCTGGGTCATAGTTGATCGTCTTACAAACTCTGCACACTTCATTGCTATTAGAGACGATTTCTTTCTGGATCAGCTTGCCAGGATATATGTAAAGGAAGTGGTAAGATTGCATGGAGTACCACTTTCTATTATATCTGATCAGGATCTGAGATTTACCTCGAAGTTCTGGAGAAGTCTTCAGCATACTCTGGATACAGAGTTGAGTTTCAGCACTGCTTATCATCCTCAGACAGACGGTCAGTCTGAGAGAACAATTCAAACTCTATAAGATATGTTGAGAGCTTTCTCTATGGATTTCAAAGGTGGTTGGGATCAACACCTACCTTTTGTGTAATTTCTTATAATAATAGCTTTCACTCTAGTATTCAGATGGATCCTTATAAAACTCTCTATGGAAAGAAATGCAGGACTCCAACTTGCTGGGATGAAGTTGGGGAAAGAAAGATATTAGGACCCGATCTCGTACATGAAATGGCAGAAAAGGTCAGATCTATTCAACAACACATAAGAGCAGCTCAGAGTCAATAGAAAAGTTATGCCGACAACTGAATAAAAGACCTAGAGATTGAAGTGGGTGATAAATTTTTCTTACGAATATCTCCCTGGAAGAGGGTCATGAGATTTGGAAAGAAGGGGAAGTTGATCCCTAGATATATCGGTCCTTTCGAAGTATTGGATCGTGTTGGGAAGGTAGCTTACCGATTGGCACTTCCACTGAATTTCTCTCAAGTTCACGATGTGTTCCATGTATCTCTTCTAAGAAAGTACATACCTGATCCTTTACATGTACTCAGCTCAGAAGTTGTACCGCGGGAGCAAGATCATTCTTATGAAGAACAATCGATAGAGATTCTGGATCGTAGCGAAAAAGTCCTATGAAACAATACCAATTGATTGGTGAATGTTTTATGGAGGAACCACCAATTAGAAGAAGCTACATGGGAGCTTGAGGATGTGATGAGGGAGAGGTATCCTCATCTGTTTGTTACAAAGTGACGAATTTCAAGGGAGAAATTCATTTTAAGGTGGGTAGAATGTAACACCTGAGACTTTTATGTTATATAAAGCATCAAAAGAATCTTTTTCTACACACAACACTTGCATGGCTTTCTTTACACGAAATCGCAACCTTCCTCGATAGCTTGCATCGTACGCAATACCGAGTTTCACTAAACAATGACATGCTAATAAAATATTATTAAAACTAGCCGTTATGAATAGTAATAACCACTTTTTGAAATTTTATAATATTTACTTTTCAAAATGGGCTTCATTTTTGGATTCGGAATATCGAAATTATCATAGGGTAAAATTTTGGTATTTTTCTGAAAAATTTCAATTTTTGATGAGTAGTGAAACCACTAAGTGGTTGTTAAAAAACTAAATTTTTCATAATACATAATTTTACTGCTTCGGTGAGTGGAATTTCAAAAAACCCGAGAGACACGGTTGATGTCAGCAAGTAAAATGTGGTTCAATGAGATGAAAATAAATTTTGGTGAATAGTAACTTTTTACATTTATTTACCAGGGTTAAAAGTAAATAGGGTAATTAAGGTTAAAAATGATATTATTATTACCCTAACACATGTACTAATTCTATTGGATAAGTTTAATTCGACAAAAAACAAACATAGGATTAAATATGACCATTTAGGCCCACTTGGATTAGATTAAGACATTTATTATTAATTTATTTAAAGAAGGGTTAAAATAGTTAAAATCAATGTTTAATAAGTAAATCATTTTTAATATGGTGTTATACATACGATAAATTCGACTATAAATATTCACTAGAAATCTAAAACGATTTCCTATATAATGGTATTTTATTTGTATTTTTTAGACATTAAATAATTTAATTTATGTATGACACAAAGATGATGTAGTAAATACCTTATTAATGAAATATTGACATAATTGATGTTATAAACACCCAAGTAAATGTAATTTCATACTTTTTATGAATTAAAATAATTTTCTAGATTAATATGCCATGATAGAATTGATTTAATTTACTTTTTTCTAACTAATCATTCTGTTATGATTTTCACAAAAATTAATTAGTAAATAGTGTCAAAATTGACATAAAATAGTTTTTAAAACAAATATTATATTAGTAATTGTTATTTTATTCCTTAAAATATATGGTTTGGGTAAATGACTTATATAAGGTTATATATATTAATAATAAACAAGTTGGGGTTCTTTTGGCTGCTTATAGTATGTTTATTAACTTTATAGTATAAGAACACAAGAAGACACGGTAAAAGTAAAAATATTTAACTTAATGTTAAATCTAAATGATAAGGTTAAAATAGGAACCTAAACTTTTCTAAATTATATTGGATGAGATTATTTCTACTCATCCCCACCATAACTTCTAAATATATCAGTTTGGAGCTATTTAAAACCGAACTTGACTTTATAATAAAATAATATTTTTAGTTTTTCCAAAGGAGCCCCTCTCCTCCCTTATAAAAGGGCACCTCCTCCCCCTCTTCCTCACACCACTTTGAGACTTCATTCTCGGCCAAACCCAGCCAATTTATTCTCTCCACTTCCCTAGAAACATCCTAGAGGTTCTGGTCTTCTTAAAAGACCTATCTTAGTGCCCTAAAAGGAGGTCTCAAAGAAGCAATTCAATGAAGAGGTAATGTCCATTACCGATTATTTCATCTTTATTTCTTCTTCCACTTCTTCTTACACTTATTCTTCCTTAGTTTTTTCATTATGAAGTAATAACATCAGTATCACTCATATACTGATATGTTATTATAAGTATGAAACAACCCTATTTCACCAACTATCCATCCTACGGAAAAAGAAATCACCGCGCGTGCGTACGTACGGAATACCGTCTCCACGTCGTGCTGTAATCTATTTTCTACCACCACCTTACATGGATGGGTATAATGGTGTAAATATTGACTATATATGAATATTATAAAGTGATACTAATTCTTAAATAGTATACATACACTCCAATACAATTCCACGATCATAGGAATGATATCATCACTCGTGCGTACGTACGGAATACCGTCTCCATGATATGATGCGACTCGTTCTACATGATCTTCATTTCATAATGATTATATAAATGAGTTGAATGAATCAATATGATATATATTACACTAATACCATTCTGGAAATGAGGTATATATAACCTAAAGAGAAGAATAATAATTTATTCGACAAAACACGCATAAGAACAAAAAGTTATAAACACCAGAATAACAAGTAGGAATGAAATATTACTACTAAGAAGCTAATAATATGACCATATATGATATCATAAAAATAAGTATGATTCTGTAATATGTAAATAACATTATTTAAATCATTATACAGGAGGTTCGGACATGTACAAAGCATATCAGACCTAAGGTAAGGGAAATATCACAATCTCATTTTTATCCGAGATTGTTTATACTTTAGTATTTACTGGGGTTTATTTTAACATCCACATCCATGTTTCATCAATATGTAATATTTATATCCTTCTAAAATATTTTATATCCAATTTTACCCTTCAGTGAGTTTTTAGTAAAGGATATGAAAGGAATCTTTTGTCGTTTTTCGTACGAGGTACTTTTTGACTTTTCAGACAAAAGTATGAAGAATTTTTTTTATCTTATACGGCATGAATGGATTTTTAAAATATTATTTCCAAGAATCTTCCTTTACAAGTTTTCAAGTTTATTTTTAATCAAATTCTTTTAGTTTAAATTTTTATGACATGTTAAGAAAGGAAAAATGTTTTTGAAGTAGAAAGGATATTTTCCTCAAGAATGGAGTTCAAGTGTTTTATCAAAACTATTTTCCATCTAAGATAATATAGGGTTCTGATTCTATCCCTATCATTACATTGATTTGATTATGTTGTGATGGAATTATTTTTATGAATTCATTTATCTTATATGAATTGTTTTATTATGTCACGATGTTTGAGAATTCCATTTTTATTACATGGGTTATGCAATGATGTATGATTCATCATTTTTGTGGAACACATAAGAATGGTTTCATTATGAGATGGGTGGGACCTATATCACCCTCCAATGCATTGGGTAAATATTTTATATCTCATGAGATAGACATGGTTGGAACGGTAGGTTAAACCGGTTTAGTGAAACAGGACTGAAACGAGGAGTGAACTCGGTTCAGAAATGGACTTTGTCAACTAAGATAGTCTTGGCAATGAGTCTTGACTAACAAGAAATGATTCTCAATGATTATGTGTGTATGGCACAATGATTCATGTTTTAAGTTATGATTATTGGGATTACATTTCACTACTATTATTTATCCCATGTTATGAAATTATGAACTCTTTTGCAGGTTAAGATTTCCAAAAGCTATGTGCTTATGTATATGATGTGATTGATATTTCTTTTGTTCACCCTTACTGAGCATTTGAGCTCACCATTTTGTATGTTTTATTTCCCCAGGTCAGGAAGAAGGTTATTAAGTAGAATATGCCAAAAAGGGACTCTAGGTATGATGAAATAAATGGGAGGCAAAGTAGATGCTTTATGAACTAGTTGTTTATGCTTTCCAGTTTCTAAAGACTCTATACCTATAAGGTCCTTTCATGGTTTTGTTATATGTTGTAATAATTCTACTTCAATTTTGAATTAATAACAATGTATGTAAAGTATGGGTCATTATATTTATGATATGAATCATCGGTTATGGTGTTAGGTATGAGATAGGATATAGTAGACTTCTTCTTCATGTGCCATACTAGTCAGTAGGATGAATAATTACACAAGAGACCTTTCAATTGGCTTCAACTGTTACCCATTCCTTCATAAAAGTAGGATGACTTCACCATGAATCTCATCATTGTATTATCTCAAACACCCCATGGAAGGAACACCATTTTTTTGTGATTTAATGTCAATCCTAGTCATCCCATTTCATTATGACTAGAGCCCTAGCCAAAGTGGATGGGTTGGATGGGTTATATGTTCTTGTGTTAATGAGGCATGGTTGTGTTCCATGGGATATTATATTAGACAGGGGCCCCCATTTTAACACATGATTTTGGGACTTCCTTCAAAATGAAATAGAGTCACCGGTCAGGTTGAGTACCACATAACATCCTCAAAAAGATGGGAAGATAGAGAGGGAGGATTCATCATTAAAGAACATACAATGGGAATGCATGATGGATTTCAGAGGCTTAAGGTATTGAAATTTTTTGTTAGTTGACTTTTCTTATAATTATTGTTACCAATATATGAAAATACTAGCTCACATTGAGGAAGATTGTGGTCGGTCATATCAGTTTCCCTTGTGTTGGGTGGAGGTGAGTGTGACCTCTTATTGGGACAATGTCCTATGTAGGAGACATATGAGAAGGTCTGTTTTATTGTGGAGTGTTTTTTAATAGTGTAGAGCCGCCAGAATTATTATGCTGATCAGTGGTACTGAGCATTTGAGTTATCAGTGGGTGACTGGGTGTTTTTGAAGGTTGATCGCCACAGGTGTCATCATCTTCTTAGTAAGTAGGGGAAGCTGACACTGAGTTATTCTAGTCCATTTGAGATTATAGATAGTTTTAAGAAGGTGGAATACTTGTTATCTTTGACTTCTTGGGTGATTTAAATTCATGACATTTTCCATGGATCTAGGTTAAAGATGTATAATCCTGACACTTCCCATGTGATGAATTGCAGGGAATTGGAGCATGAATTTGATTTTGGAATATTTGGGTGGCTAGTATGAATAGGTTATTCTTAAGAAAAAGTGATTTGAAAAAATTCCATACCATTGGTTAGAGTTCTTTGGAAGCATAGTAGTGATGAAAATGACACTTAGGAGTGGAAATATTTCGATAAAGAGCATTACTAATTTTTATTTGATGATTGGAATTTGAGCTAATTTTCGAAGGGTAAAACGTTTTAATGGTTAAAATAATTGAAGCATCTATGATAATTTTTTGAGATAACCCTTTGTTTTTTGGTCCATAATTTATCTATTTTCTTCCATCAGGGTTTTTGTTGAAAATTTAATTGTTTTTATAGAAAATAGGTGGATCATGGTTTTAGAATAGGTAGTAGAAATTCTATACTAGCCTATAAGAGACCTGACAGATTAGATAATGGAACTGTCTAGGATGCACAACCCACCTCACAAGCGTGCACCCTCCCCTAGAATAATGTTCTAATAGTTTCTAATTTGACATAAGATACTACATGGTTACTGTATAATTTGATAAAACAATGTAGAAAAACCATTCGACCTATGTAGGTCATTAAAAATATGGAATTCCCCTTTTCCCCTCATTGAATTTAACCGAAAATCCTCACTTTCATTCAATATTCCATCTTTATAACCCTATAAATCTCCCCCTCCCTCTTATCCTCCATTTACTTAAATATTATGGTGTATTTGGCCTTAGATCTTCAAGAATCATTAATTATTCCCCTTCATTCTTGGTTTCATCTTTCTGCTTGGGATCTTATTTCCTATTCCTTGGGATATTCAATCTGTAGGAGGTTGGTTTCCCTAATATGGGTTGAACCCTAGTACTATGTGTTTAATATACGTTTTTATTGTTCCTATACCTCTATAGGGTCTCTTTGTGGTGTGGTTGTCGTTTTCTACTATATTCTAGAGGTTTCTAACCCTTTGGTATTGGGTTTCATGATTTATCATAATTAAATTATTTTGGAATGATTTCCTTACTTATTAAATTTGTTCTATGACGTATGTGTGTGGTGTGAATTATGTTATCATTGGGTTCTGTTGTGTATATGGGTTGAAGATTATTTTACCAATAATAATGGGTGATTTTATTTGATTTCATGAATGAGGAACATGTGTATGTGTAAATGGGGTTTTGGAAAATGGTTTGAATATTTGAAATAAATGTCTAGTATGAGAGTTGTAATTGTTGAATGCATGTTGTGGAAGTGGTTCCTATTGAATGTTTTTTCTATTGTGTATTATGTTAATGTGTATGAGGTGGGGTATTTGATATGTGGAATGGAAATAGAGAACAAATTTAATTCAACTTATCATGGTGGGTGGACTTGGACTAGTACACTAGTCGGATCAGAGGGGTTATGGACAAGTTATTTCTAGAAGGATTGATTCTTGAACACTGACTAAACTATGATAATGATTTGATAACACTATATCTTTTGATAGATTCCTCTATAGAGGATCGATCTTGAGGGCACATAGGGTTTTGTTTTCTACTCCATGTTTCCCGCAGATACATGGTCCCTAGGGCTCTACTAATTCTAGTTCCTTTAGGGATTACCCTTGTTTATCTTGTGATATCAACCATACCATCGGAATTTGGTGGACCTTTTCTCAATTTAATTTCAAAGAATGATTTCCTTGTAAATTATTTTACTTAAAAAATATATTAAAAATGTTTAAAATATTTATCTTTAATCATCCATGTTGTTTATCTAATATTTTTATTGAATGAAATCTATTTGGGTGATATCCTACTAGGCTTTGGATCACACCCTACATACTCCCTCGGGCTTATGTTGATCATGTTATGTTTAAACTAGGTAATGATAAGATGTTATGTCTAGTTGACTATGGATCTAGTATCTAGTATTTCACCTCTTGTAGGTGTAGGAGGAGGTGGAATTAGGGTGTTAGTCCTTTTTTCATAGAGGTCATGCTCTGTAGTTGAAACACCTCTTCGATGGTTATTTTTTTTTGGATAAAATTATATAATTTTTCACCATTAAGTGTAAAAACTCTTTTATATATGTTATAATTTAATATTTCATGATTGGTCTATGTGAGGTTTTAATGGTTGGTTATAATGGGTGAAATAGATCCCAAAAGTGTAGTGTTGACACCCATGAACTGGTTTCCAGCCTAGGGTGATTAGGAATGCCCATCCAGCAATGTCCCAGTCTGCGTCAGGTTTCGGGTTAGGTGGAATCTCAATATGGTTCATGATTCCTATAAAGGTATTTATTTTGGCGGTCTATATTAAATAGTCCATTGAAGAGTTCATTTCTTAGTGATTGTTTATCTATAGGTTGAATGCATAAAATCATATACTTATTTAGTTTCTTTGCCCACTTTGTGTTCCATAATGGATGTGGAAGGACATATAAATAGACTTTGTCACTTTTTTGTCTCAAAAATAGGGAAGATGTGATGTTATATTAGTGATTACATATTTCTAAATGAGTTCAATAGACTTATTTTCCTTTATGGTGTTGGTAAATATATATTTTTTTATTGATGAAATATATGGAAATGCTGGGAATGATTTATCGAGTTACAAATTAGGCCATATCTAATATTAACCCATTATTCAACTCCATGGTATCCACAGGTCTCTAGCATGATTTTAGCTCTTAGTTTTCACTTAACACCACTATTCATTTATAAATAGGCGGTCTGGACGAGAAAACATTCCAAACATTATAGTATTTATTTCACACAAAAATTATAGGCCATAGAGGTTAGTGGGTGAGAAAATTTTCTAGTGTGGAGTTTAATTATAATCATTAATAAATATACCATTGGTATTTACCCTTTTGATGCATTTTATTCTTAAAAATACCTATATCCATTACATTGGAATGGGGTTGGAGAGTTAACAATTCTGTAGATGGAATTAGTTCATAGAATGATTGATATGGTGTAGCTGATTTCTGAGTAGATAAACGGCATTCCTTATAATCATAAATTATATGATAATATAATACACTCTTATTCTAGTGTTATTTTTCATTTTAAATACTATATTTAATATTATTCTCTATACGAAATACTGAACTAAATTGAAACAACATTTTTTAGACAACAAATATGGCCATTAAAGCATATCCATCAAATTCTAGTGTATAAACTTGTTTAATTGAAATATAATAAATATATATCTTATTTCATGTAATTTATCTTGTTCATTTTGTGCTTAAAATCAATTTTACTTAATGTGACATTTTTATGTGATTTACATTTTATTATAGATATATATGTGTGTTATTTTTAAATTATGGGGTTAATAAAATATAATATTGAATTATTAATTCTCATTTTATTAATTTTCTAATCATATTGATAATGAGAACAATTTTTTTTCATTAAAAAATATATTTTCCTATAAAAAATGTTTTTCATAATATTTTATAGTTTTATTTAAGTGTCAAATTCTTCATGTTTAAATCATGAATTAAAAAATATTGAAGCCATTTCAAGATTCATAATGAAAATATTATGTTACGATACATTTCTAGGATTTTTTCATAGATTTATTTTTAGGTGAAATGTGAAAAATACCATTTTTATGAATATAGTGATTTTTTGAAATGATTATTAGATAAGTATGAATTGGATAAAATTGTAAAACTTTATTGGATTAAATATATATATATTATAATAGGTATTTTAAATTTAAAAATATTTATTTTTTTACAATCCAATATTCTAAATTTTATTTCATAAGTTACCATATTCTTAAAAATTAATTTTAAATAATTATAAAATAGCTATTTTAAAATTAAGTTGAATCAGAATAATAATTTTAATGTAACAAAATGGATTTTAAATTTTGAATTTGGATGTCCATATTTTATTATAAGGGCTAATTTTAGGTATAAAAATGAAAAATTTATGTAAAGAATTATTTTTCTGGTAATAACTAAAAGGGTAAAAGGGAAAACCAAAGGGGTAAATGGTAAAACATTGTAAAAAATTATTCAAGTAGAATTTTTTAGGTTTTTATTGACTAATATTTTACAAAATTAATTTTTTTTCCATTTTAGCATCTTCTTTAGATGCGAAACATGTTATCTCTTAATCTTAATATGAAATAATTAGAAAAATTTCATTCTCACCACATATAAAAGGGGCATCTCACCATCCCTTCATGATGGCTAACAAATTTCAATTTCATCTTAATAATATACTTTATTTCATTCCCATATAATCCCTTTTCACTTAATTATTATTATATAAACAATATGTTTTTCTAAGACCCCTTTTTCCATGGAATTATCTGAGGTAAGATCAATGTTCAAGAATTATATTCAATTACTTTAGTGGATGTGTGTTATTAAGGAAAGTGGTACTTTATCTCAAATTTTAATTTCATGATAATTTTTTTATATTCTTCAAAATTATATCTATAATGTGGTGTTATAAAATTTAAATGAATGTTTTCATAATATCCGATTAATTTATGGAGTTTTAAGATCCATATCACGTTATTCATCAAAGGGATTGTAATTCAAAGGATAGTAAAATTTTTATGGTTTATCAACCTAGCTCACGTAACTGATTTTTAGTATTTATTCTCAAAAAAAATTCTTCCGAAATAAATTTTTATTCCCTACTTTTTTTCATTTTACTTTATCTTCCTATCAGGTGGACAATACATGATAATTAAATTCATTTACCTTAATAATATTATTTATAGAAATCTATATAACTATTTGTAACAATTATCAACCTATTTGAAAATTATTCACATAGTTTGTCTTTATTTTTCCCTCCATTATTCTCCTTTTTATTTGGAAACAAAATTATTTGTTACCTCGTGTGACCTTCACATTTATGTTTTCACCTATTCAAAATGAAGTGTTATTGTACATTTTGATTATGTGTGTTTTAGAAAAGATATTTTAGATGGTTTTATATTAACGGTCATTTATTTAATATTTCACTCAATATTTAAATGAAATTCCATTTATGTATTTTCTAGGATCCAATATTAAAAGTTATTTTTAAAATAAAAATCACCTCACCTATTTGAAAATAAAATTTCAATGCAATAGTGATATAAAAGTTTATTGTAATGATTAAAAAATTATTTTACAACATTGTTTCTCAATTTAATTTTATTTATAAAGTATTTATATCCATGAAAATTATTTTTCATGAATTACCCTAAATATTCACTTATACTTGTTTGGGGGATTGAACACTTGAAGATCAATTAAATCATTTGTATTTCCTAATATCCACTGTGTATAAAAATGGATTTTTCTTCTAATCATTTCATTCTATGAACACACAATATTTACTTCTATTAACTAAAGGGTGTTCACCAAGATGTAAATTTTTTTTTGATTAAGGATATTATGGATGTAGTTTCATAGACTAGATATATATAATGTAGATAACATATGATTTTTTATATTTACTGGAGTTTATTTAATTAGAATGTTCCCATATATATGTATTTCCATTTATTATCATATAGTAATGTCATATTAAAATTATTGATAGATGTATGTGTTTAAATTTTAAAAGGATATGAAATACATCTAACTTTATTGTGTGTGGACATGATCACAAATAGCATTATTCACATGAGGATGTGTTGAAATGACCATATATAGATTTTTTCAAATAATGGGGCTTGGAAATGATCACATATTACTTGGTTCACATGACAGTTTATATAGATGATCACATTAATTTTCAAAAGATTGTGTGTGGTCTTAAACAGATATATATTTTCTCACATGATCATGTGTTGACATGATCATGTATTCTTTGTTCACACGATCATTAAAAGACATGATTTCTTCTGACTATTCTCACTATTTTATAATTGTTTAGACTTACTTGAATTCCATGATTTTGTATGAGTGTGGGTACTCTCTGTAGATTTTGTTCATTATCTCTTATTATTCTTCCATGGACATGGTTTCTCAATAGAAATTACTTAATTTTTTATCTGTTCATATAGAGAACTATCATTGGTAAATGTTATTAATAATATGATATTTTCTCTCCTAATAATGATTTCTTATATTAATATGATATAACCCTTTGAGGCATGTTGAAAAGTTTTCCCTAATTAATCATTTGAGGTCACTCCTTCCTTATATTTTCAATCCATATTTTATTAGGATTTTTGTAAAATTTGGTAGGTCTAAAAGGGTGTCTTGTATGGTTCTATTATGGATAAATAACTAAAATATTAATTTAATAATTTGATTATACATTTGAGCCTCAATGATAGTAAATCTGTTGCTCTTATAATTGTATTTTTATTTCTAAGACATAATACTCATATTTTGGAAATAATATAAAATAACGTTATTCTTATCAAGTTTCTTCTACATTTTTATCCAAAATATTTTTGAAATAAAATTTTAAGAAAATGTCCCAGGAGTGTAAGTCTAGGGTTATATTACTAGTATTGAAGATGTGTTTTGTTATATTTTGGGATTACTTTAGTTATTTTTGAAAATTATGATAAGAGAAAATTAATGAAACCATTATAGATAATTCTATGGTTTATGTATATGTATAGTATAACATAATGATGCTTTGTTAAAGTATAGACGATGTGGTTCTCCTAGTAGCTTCATCTATGTCTAGATACTTTTAGGTGGATACAGTTATCGCTCAAATTCACATACAGAAATCAATCTATTGGGCTTGTTGAGTATCAACTCTATCTTCAATATAGTACTTGAGGAGTGGGTCTAAAACTTTTCACCTGGATAGAGAGTCCCGATAGATAATATTTTTTTAATCACATACCATTTATAATCTACTATGAGGGATTTATTATTTAAATAAATTATCGTAATGAATATGTTAAAAAGAAACCAAATAAAACTTATATTAAAATAAGAACCATATTGGTTTAACTGAACTCAAATATGATGTTGTGGAAGAGTATTTCATTTAAAATGGGGGTTTTTAATGTTATTATTTATGATAATTTTAATATGGTGATAATACAACATTACTTATGTTTACCTATTTTAGTTTTTTTAATGGTTGGATAAATTAGAAATCACGATAAAATGGGTGTGGTGGGAAATTAAGTGATTTTCCTAATCAGAAACAAAACAAGATGGGAGAAAAGGTGTAAAATATTTTGGTGTGGCACCCCATGCAGCCTTACCACTTCCTTTACATATATCATGGAAAGTTTATCCAGAGAGAAATCTTCCTGAATAGAGATAAAATGGGCAGTCTTAGTGAGATGGTCCAAAATAACCCATATCGCATTGTTTCCTTTAGATGTTTTCGGGAGACCAGTTACAATGTCCATACTGATATTATCCCACTTCCATAATGGTATGGGTAGCGGTTGTAATACCCCCTTTGGAAGTTTTCATTCTTCCTTTACTTGTTGACACACCAGGCACCTTGTAGTGTAATCAGAAATATCCCTCTTCATGTTATCCCACCAATAATGATCACGAAGGTCTCTATGCATTTTAGTGCTTCCCGGATGTATTGAGAAGTTGGAGCTATGAGCCTCACCCATCAATTCTTTCTTTATCTTCAGAATATATGGAACACATAGTCTTGTATGAAATTTCAATACACCTTCTTGATTAATATTGAAATCATGGAACTTCCCATTCTTTACAGCCTCAAACTTCTCCTATAGCAAAGGATCTTATTTTTGAGCCTTCTTGATCTTCTCTAGTAATGAAGGTTGAGAATTAATTTGGGATATGGTTGATGATGTCCCTTCCCTTACAATTCCCACGTCCAATTTTACTAGATCTTTAATCAGGGGATCTCCTATGGTCCTCATTGTTGCCAGAACAATAGGATCTTTCCTTCTTAACACATCTGCGGCTTTGTTCGCTCTTACAGGGTGATAATGAATTGAACAATCATAGTATTTAATAATCTCCAACCATATCCTTTGTCTCATGTTCAATTCTTTCTGCGTGAAAATATACTTTAAAATTTGGTGGTCAGTGTATATATCACATTTCTCCCCATAAAGACAGTGCCTCCATATCTTTAGAGCAAAAACAACTGCCTCTAGCTCTAGATCATGTGTAGGATTATTCTGCTCATAAATCTTCAACTGTTGAGATGCATAAGAAATTACCTTGTCATCTTGCATGAGGACACACCCAATCCCTTTCAGAGACGCATCACTAAAAATAACTAATCCTTCTCCGATAGAGGGTAGTGTTAACATAGGTGCAGTAATCAATCTCTTCTTTAGCTCTTGGAAACTATCCTTGCATTCCTTTTTCCAAACGAACTTAACCCCTTTTCGAGTCAACATGGTTAGTGGATTAGAAATCCGTGAAATTTTTTTCACAAACCTCAAATAATATCCCGCTAAACCAAGGAAACTATGAATCTCAGTTACTGTTGTGGGTTGAGCCCACCCCACCACAACCATTTTCTTTTCAGGGTCAACCTAGATTCCTTCATTGGTTATGATGAGCCCTAAGAAAGCCACTTATTACAACCATAACTCACACTTGTTGAACATTCCAAAGAGCCTCTCCTTCCGTATTGTTTTCAAAAAAAAACCCTCAGATGATCTTCATGCTCCTCACGACTTTTTGAATATATCAAAATATCATCAATAGAAAATACCACAAAGTTATCAAGGTAGTACTTAGAGACTCTATTCATAAAATCCATGAAAATAGAAGGAGAATTAGTCATGCTGAAGGGCATAACAGTAAACTCATAATGCCCATATCTTGATCGGATGGCAGTATTTGGAATATCTTCCTTCTTCACCCTCAGTTGATGATAACCAGATCGAAGGTCAATCTTGGAGAATAATTGAGCCCCACAAAGTTGTCAAATAAATAATAAATTCTTGGAAGAGGGTATCTGTTCTTCACTGTGATCCCGTTCAGTTCTCTATAATCAATGCATAGCCACATTGATCCATCCTTCTTCTTCAAAAAGAGAACTCATGCTCCCCAAGGAGACACAATCAGTCGGATAAACCCCTTCTCCAATAAGTTTTGGAGTTGTTTCTTTAACTCTTCTAGCTCCTCATTTTCCATTCTATATGGGGTCTTGATATCAATTGAGACCCAGGTACGAGTTCAATGGAGAACTCTACCTCTCTTTCTGGGGGGAGGTCCAGGTAACTCCTTATGAAATACATCCATGTATTCCTGAACAATCGGAACATCTTCTATTTGTACACTACCTTTTCCTTCTTCATCATCACCAATTTACTCCATGAAGAAAGATATAGGATGTGCTTCTAGATAGGGATCAGTTCGGGATATCTCTCCTTGGAAGATAATTGTAGGTTGTTCATTCATGACTATTGAGATTTCCTTACTTCGGCATTTGATCTTTCCATTATACTTTGAGAGCCAGTCCATCCGTAGTATAATGTCAAATTACAACATGGGAATGACTACTAGATTTGCGATAAGATTATTCTCACTAAAGTAATCACTAGAGTCTCTAAACACTGTTGATGCATGGATAATCCCACTTGGAGTCTTGACTGACAACTCTACCTCAAGCAGTTTAGGGATTGATTCTATATTCTTTGTAAACTTGGAGGAAAAAAGGAATGCGTAGAACCAGAATCAAACAAAGTAGTTTCTAGTTTTGAGAGGACAACAAGAGTACCAGCTACCATGTCATTCGGAGCTTCAACTTCTGTTGATGTGATAGAAAAAGCATGACCATGCTCCCCCGGACTTTGCTGAGGTTGATGGTGATTCCCCTCCACTTCCCTTGGATTTGGACAGTGATTAGAAAAGTGCCCAAGCTGTCCACACTTGAAGAAATGGTCTTCGGGTAGGGACAGAACCATCTTTACTCTATCGTCAGTGTTGGGGAGTTGAGGCTTCACCTCACTACGACAATTATGAGCAACATGGCCTCCTCTTCCACACCTATAGCACTTTCCACTTCCAATCAAGCAGTGACCCGGATGCTTCTTCCGACATTTATTGCATGGGGTAAGTTGCATTTTCTTTCCACCTCTTCCCTAATCAAAAATCTTCCCTAAACTAGGCTCCAACGACCTCTTATTGTCATTTGATTTTTGAGACCACTATGTCTCACCATACACTATCTCGACTTTCATTGCACTCCGAACGATCTCCTTGTAGCTATTGTAGTCCCAGTTGGCTAGATTCTTCCACAGATGAGGTCTCAGTCCACCGAAAAATCTATCAACCTTCCCACATGGATCCATGTCAATGTTAGAGGTATATCATGAAAATCGGTAGAAGTTCATCTCATAGATTCCAACAAATTCATTCTCCTTCTGCTTTAGATCGAGAAACTCTTTCTCCATTCTCATTCTCCTTGAACGGGGGAAATACTTGTTACAGAATATTACCTGGAACTCTTCCCACTCCCTAGCTTCCATCTCTCCTCTAGGCTTCATATTTTTGACCAGTGACCACAACTGATCAGCTTCTCCCTCTAGTTGGTTAACAACAAGGGAGAATTTTTCTTGTTCCGAACAAAGGAGTACATAAAAGATCTTTTCAATGGAGCTTATCAATTTTCCGCAACCAATGGGTCAGTAGATCCACTGAATTTTAGTGTCCGTTGATGCATGAAGGACTCAACAGAGTGTTGTTCCCTTCATGGTGAGGTCAGCCTCTCAGCTTGATTCAAGTTATTAATCATAACTTGAGTCAGTTGGTTCATCATTAGCATGAATGTTTCCATTCCGGCTTCCATCGGAGGGCTATCAGCACATGGTGCACTGCGGTCACCATCTGCACGGTTCCTCCTATTGCATGCCATTTTCTAAAAGGATAAAACATTAGTGAGAAAATTAATTTATTTATGAATCTTTTAACTAAGACATCATTCTTAGAAAATTACATTTCTCTACAATTCCTTCATAATGATTCATAAAAATATTGTGATTAACCAGACATATCCCCCAGGAGTGTCATAACCAAGAGTGCAGCAAGGCCCGTTATCGTGCACCAGTTCCCATTTGAGTCTAGCTTAAAGCAGTGTTTTCAGGTTTTACCCCTATATAAATCTGTTCCAGAGCTACCTCTACCTGCTCGTATCTAGATAGGGATGTATTAGTTTGATAAACCACTTACTCAATAATTACCAAAATACAAGGAAGTTTTCTTATATTTAAACATTATTATACGGTTCTTCCTAAAGTTTTTATATCCTAATTTCCACAAATAACTAAACCTCACTTTGATGCCAACTATGGCATCCCGCCTTTTTAAAACATAAAATTTCATTACATTAGACAAAACTGAGGATATTTATGGTTTAGTGTCTGGGAAACCGAAACATAAAACAAGAAAACAACATAAATTTTTTTTCTTAAACACTCAAAAGGCTTATCCTTAAGTTCATCCTATGTTCATTACTGAATCTCATAACCTGGGGACATACATCAAAAGAAAGGGTGAGAAGAAGGCCCAATAAGGGAAACAAGAGAAACATTTTACATGTTAACTTGATATACTTCAATAAGGTCATGAAAAGAACTTTAAGGCATGAGAAAGAAATCATGAGGAATATCATAATAAAAATAACATTTTTAATAACTTGAAGATGTGGCTACAACATTTAATATTGAAATTAATTTCTGTTTCACCAAGGTCCATCCCCAAGGTGTCATTAAAAATTACCAAGGTTATTCACCAAGGCGTCGTTAAAAATAGTCATCACTAGAGATTAAGTCTTTACCCAATGCATTGGAGCGCTATCAGGGTGCACCCTTGACATGTAATTATTATCATGTGAGACACATATATCATCATCAATAATTTCATAAACAACCCATATAGTAGAAAAGGAATGGTTTTCATTTCTTAATCACAACGTTTTAAAAATTCTTTAAAGACATGATCTTTATGTCACTTTAAACCCACGGAAAGGGAAAGTGGGTCTCATGTATGTAAATACCAGAATTTAAAATAGAAAAACTTGTTATATATGTGAATACCCCTATAGAATAGAGATCTATGAGTATTAAATAAATAAAATAAAAGAACTTTAGAAAAAGAGAGAGACATTTTGAGACAGAAAATCTGCAGCATAACGACTATGTTTCGGGGTTTTAGAAAACATTGAAAAGAGAGGGAACATTGGTCAAATAATCATAAATGACCCATAAAACAGTAGAGGGACCAAATATGAAGAATATATGAAAATGGTAATGAAATTTTAAGGACATAACATTTGAAATGAAAAACATGGAAGGAAGACAAAAATTAGATTTCTCTTATGAAAAATTCGGCAGCCTAACTACATCACTTAACTTCAAAAAAAAATAATTAACAATATCAAATAGCGTATCTCATCATATGAACATAAGAGTTCATTATTATAGATATAGAGGTCATAACCCAACATAATAAAATGTAATTTGAAAGACATGACATGAAAGTAGAACTTTGAAAAACAGAAGGGTGAAAGAATCCCTTAAAAATTCGACAGCCTAACGATGCCACTTTAACATTCTTAAAATGAAATGATGAGAGAAAGAGGGGGTATCTCATCATATGAACATTAAAAGGGAAGTAAGATGAATATATAAGAACATCCTCCAACATAATAACATGTATCATAAAAGAAATGACATGAAAGAGATTGCTTGAAAACAAAGAGAGAGGTCAGATCCCTTACCTTAAACATAACTCTTACAAACTCAAAGTTTCGGACCTTGAGGGCTTACGGGAACCTTGGGAGGACTCTTTGGGAGGTAAGGAGACCTGAAATTTGTTGAGGATGATTTTGGAGTCGAATGGATGAGAGGATGGCTTGGTATTTATAGGGAAAGTGAGTGGACAAGGCATTAATGGCCATGGGACACCTCATCGGTGGTATTGGCAAAACCATGGGCTTGCCCATGGTATTTGCCCATGATATTATCCACTTGTGAAACCTCATACAATAATTCATCCCCTTTATTTTACCATCCCTTAAAATATCTCATGACATTATCATGACACATTTATGATGTCATTTAACATATCGAATCCCTAAAACTGCATTTTTACTATTCAATGAAAATTCATCTTTCTCAGAAAAATCCCAAAAAATTACCATAACATAAAATCAATGCTCTAAGTTCAAAAATAAAATCCATTTTATAGAAATAATTTTTTGAATAATTTTTATTTAATTTTTAATTAAAAAACATTATTCACCTAAAAAAACTGATACTTGATTAATAATTTATGAAACCATTATTTACCCATTTTATTGAATCACATTACTTAATCAAGGTGTCTAAATTATATAAAAACTTTCCTTAAGTGAAATTACTAATCCATTTGGTCACATTACTAATCCTAAGAATAAAATCACTATTCATAATTTACTATTCATCAAAAATTAATTTGATCTTATTAGACTCTATATTTCTTACTGAACATAATTGTAGAAGAACATTATTCGAAAATCATTACACATCATTAATTATTTAAGGTTTACATAAATATTTTAAAATATACTTTTTTCAAAATACATCCTAAAATTATCCGGACATTTGAAATTTCACAAACTTCACTAAAGGAGGAAATCTCAATTTATTCATTCCAAAGGATTACACAAAGAAGATATGGTCACATCACATAGCCCCTTATAACACCAGCATTAGACCTAAGTGTAATGTGTTCTATGGTGATAGAATCTCAGGGAGGCTTAGATAACATTTCCCTATTAGTAATCTCTACTAACTTGAACTTCTCCCGCATGCATTTCCGTTCAAGCTTGACACGCTGGAGTTTGGCCTGTTCTTGGTCCAAAGCGAAGCCCAAAGATGCCACCTCCTTCCCGATCTCTGATAAGTGGGATTCATAAGGTTCGAGTCTACCAGATGAAGCCATCGAATCCTCTTTCTGCATTAACCATTAAAATCTCTATTAAATCGTTAAGAGTAAGTTAATCTAGAAATCAAAAGGTTTGGGTCGTTACAACCATGGCGCACCTGAGCTGATTTGAGGTATTATCTGTGTCTACTCCACCCGTTTTGTAGTAATTATAGACACAGGTGCGAGTCATTCTATTATTTTCGCCACCCTTGTTCAGAGCTCGGAGATTCCTACAGAGCCGTTGGCTTGATCCTTATGGCTATAGACTCTTATGGGAGCAGACTCGAAGATAACGCACTGGTGTTGGCAGTGTGAGCTTACTCTAGGAGGCGAGAGCTTAGGCTGGGTTCTTCTTGTAGTGGTTTCGAGGCCTTATAACATCATCTTGGGTATGGACTAGTTATCCACAGTTCATGCTCAAATTGACATTATAAGGCGCAATGTGTGTTGTGTCTGCACGGATGGAACCAATTTCACCTTAACCGGTGAGAAGGGAGACATTCTAGCGCAGGATGGAATTTCGTAGAGGAGGGGGCATCCGATCACACATCAGTTGGCTAGTCTCATCCTCGAAGCAGTTGATGTACGGGGACCGATTTTTCCTATTGTGGTGGATCAGTACGCCAATGTTTTCCCTGAGGATGTTCCAGGACTGCCTCCTTGCAGAGAGGTAGACTTCAACATTGACCTGTACCCAAGGACAACACCGATATCTACTCCAGAATATTGGATGGCTCCCATAGATCTTCTTGAGCTGCGGGTACAACTAGTGGACTTGCAGGGAAAGGGATTTATCCGACCCATTGTTTCACCCTGGGCATCTCCGATTTTGTTCTCCAAGAAGGTGGATGGGAGCTTGAGACTGTGTGTCGACGACCGTCTCCTGAATAAGGTGACTGTGAATAACAAGTACCCACTCCTGAGGATTGAATACCTCTTTGATCATCTCAAGGGAGTACGATGGTTCTCGAAAATAGACATTAGTTTAGGCTTTCACCAGCTCAGAGTTCGAGACAAGGATTTGCAGAAGATGACCTTCAGGTGTCGGTATGGCCACTATGTGTTCTTGGTTATTCCCTTCAGCATAACCAATGCCCCATCAGTGTTCATGAATCTCATGGACAAGATCTTCCATCGTTACCTCGATCGTTTAGTCATAGTATTCATTGACGACATACTGATTTACTCAACTACTGAGGAGGAGAATGCCTACCATTTGCTGGTAGTTTTGCACAAAATTCGAGAGAACCAGCTTTAGGGTATTCTCTTGAAGTTCCAGTTCTAGATTTGATAGGTTAACTTCATAGGACACATCATATCGGAGGTTGGGGTAGCAGTGGATCCAGTGAAGATCGAGGTAATACTTGCTTGGAAGCCACCCAGGACTGTGACAGAGGTTTGAAGATTTTTAGGTCTAGCTGGGTACTCTTGGTGATTTGTGTCAGAATTCTCTAGAGTTGTATCACAGTTTTCATCAATGAAAAAGATGGGAAAACCCATCGTGTGCTCAGAGAGATGCTAGCAGAGCTTTCAAGAGTTGAGGTAGATATTGAACAGTGCAGCCATCTTGAGGCTACCGGAGGTGAGCTTAGGGTACGTATTTTACTGAGAAGCATTAGGGACCAGAATCGGGTGTGTCCTGATGCAGGAGTGAGTAGTGATTGCATATGGTTCACGGCAGTTGAGACAACACGAGCAAAACTATGCTACCCCTGATATAGAGTTGGGAGTAGTGGTCTTTTCCTTGAAGATGTGGAAACACTATCTGATGGGAGATCGTTTTACAGTCTACTCTGACCACCAGAGTCTTAGGTACATATTATCGCAGAAGGACCTAAACCTGAGATAGCGGCGATGGATCAAGTTCCTCCAGGACTATGACTTTGAGATAGTCTATACTCCCAGGAAGGTGAACGTTGTAGCAGCTGGTCTTAGTATGAGATCAGGTATACAACTACTAGGAGAGGCGACAGAGCAGCTGGCCGCATTGTAGATATCCTTTGTGGATAGATATTGAGAAGCCTTTCTACAGTCTCTCATAGTCCCTCCCCCACCTCTTCAGCGAGTCAGGGAGGCACAACGTGGAGACATTGACTGTGAGACACGACGTGCTCAGATATCCTCAGGGCAGGCACCTGATAGAGTTTCTGAAGGTGGGGAGCACATCATACTCTTCAGAGGGCGTACCATGGTTCCAGTGGAATTTTAGGAGGATGTGTTGAGGGAGTTTCACACTTACCCTCTAGCGGTACATCCAGGAGTGGTGAAGATGTATCAGGACCTCAGACGACAGCATTGTTAGTCGGGTATGAAGAACACAGTAGCTGAGTTTTTATCATGATGCCTCACTTGTCAGTAGGTGAAGGAAATCACTAGGTACCATCAGGCTTGGTACAACCATTAGAGGTCAAATAGTGGAATTGGGACAGAATATACATGGATTTCGTGATTAGGATTCCATGTAAATCCAGACTACACGACTCTATCTAGGTGATTGTCGACCAACTCACCATGTCAGCCCACTTCCTACCGATCAGAGATCAGGGCTCATTAGAGAGCATGGGATGCCTCGAAGTTCAAGAGATCATACAAATTCATGGAGTCCCATTGAGTATCATCTCCGATCGAGATGATCTTTTCACTTCACGGCTATGGAAGGGGTTGCAGGAGGCTTTCGCTATGTTGCTTCATTTGAATACCACCTTCCATCCTCAGACAGATGGTCAGACTGAGAGGACCATTCAGACTCTTGAGGACATGCTCCTTGCATGTTTCCTTGACTTTGGTCATAGTAGGGAGGATCACATACCCTTGGTGGAGATTTCATACAACAAAAACTACCACTCCACTATCGGGATGACCCTTTACGAGGAACTGTACAACTGACCTTATAGATCACCTCTGTGTTGGACTGACCCAGGGGAGTCAGCACTTGTAGGGCCAGATATGGTTCAGGATATGATGGAGAAGGTGAAGATCATACAATAGTGGATGAAGACTGCACGGAGTAGAGGGATGTCCATTACTGAAAGGAGACAAAGACCACTGGAGATTGAGGATAGTGACCACGTCTTCCTATGGGTCTCACCTCGATGAGGTCTACATAGATTTGGCTGAGGTGGAAAGTTACCTCTGCAGTTCATCGGTCCATTCCAGGTCCATAGTAGGGGCACACGAGCACCTAGCTCTTCACCTCACCTTCCCTGAGAGGATAATTTGTGGGGGGGGGGGCACACGAGCACCTAACTCTTCACCTAACCTTTAACTCACATAAAACCCCCTTTTTAACTTTTTGACATCCATATATTGGAGGAGCCTCTCCACTTCCCTCAATTAATTATGCCAACCCCTCCAATTTAATTAATTAATCTACATTAATTAATTGGTTAATTTGAATTGATTTGAAATTCCAAGCATTATTAAATTGGGATGCCTTTTATTTTATTTGAATTGGAAAATATTCTATTGGGGAGTCTCTGAGAATTAGTAGAAATGTGTTCCTCTCTCGACGAAGAATAGCGACGCCCATGAAGAACGGAGAAGCCTAAGAAGAAAACCCATATTCTTTTTACCTTCCTCTACACCAAGGGAGAAAATGTCACCTATGTAGAACATCTCCAACATCTCTTCCTCCGACGTTGACGGAACGACATAGTCTTCCGCAACACCATCTTCCATGACGCTATTTTCCGCTACTACGATGAGCGAACCTTGAATTGAGGTAGGGGTTTGTCTTGATTAAATTAAATTATCGTTCCTCGTTTTTAAATGGTTTGACATTGTCCTTTTGTTACCACCTTATGCGGAGGGAACGGGACGAATAAACACGACCCAATGACCCTCCATTGTTTCTCTTGAGTTGATGATGGTGGAAGAACCGGTAGGGCGCGGTGTCGTCGCACCACGCCGGGGGAAGGAAGGGGGTCTTAGCCATGTGGGCTATGGCAGATAGAAGAAGAGGTGACTATGCGCCGACCGCATGAAGGATAACCATGGCCCTCGCCAATGGGAGGATTTTTGGATGAACTGGCAGACTATGATGGCCAGGAAGAAGACATCAGCACCTCTCGATGTTGTGTTGTGGAGGAATCGCAGCACGCGCTCCGCGGGCTGCATCAGTGGGTGAAATGGGCGGCCACCTTCCAGCGGGGTTGAAGGATGCCATGACACCCAATGGTGCCACGCGAGAGGACAGCGGACCACTATGTGGGCCACTCGCAATGGAGAAGACTAGCCAGCTTCGGTTAGCCGGGCAGGAGGGGCGGTGCCCCTTGGCGCCGCCATTTCAGAAAACCATGGGGTCACGCCCCTGCTCCGCTCGGCCAGCTGGCTGAGCGACGGCCCACCGCGGGCTGGGCCACCCTTACGTGGGCCAGGACGCCTATCGCGTGGGTCGGGCCACCCTCGCGGCTGCCGGGCAACAGTGCTGGGCTGGGCAGCACCCCAATAGGCTGGACTGACACCTTAGCAGTGTCGGACCTACCGTACCGGGTCAAGCCGACTCGCCAGAACACTGGGCTTGACGGGACAGGACTGTTTCACTTAAACGTGAATATCTTCTAGACCACTCGTCTGATTGATGCTTCATCTACGGAACTGGGATCCTAGTGACGAGAAGGTCCTTTTTTTGATACTCTATGTTATTTTTGGTCAAATTTGGAAAATAGTCGGGTTTGGAACAAGCGTAATTCCAGCCGGGCCCCTACAATGGAAAATCCAATAACTCTCAGACTAGGCGTCTAATTGACACGCCCTCTATGTTGTTGCATTTCATTTAAAGATATAGAACTTCAGGATACATAATCTCTGGACTTCGTGATAGTTGATGTATCGAACCCTTTTCTTGAGTAGCGGAGCCTCCCAGGATCGAGTGTGATGTGTACGGGAACCCTAGATATGGTTGTGACTGCGACTTATACTATATTGGGATCCTTCGTGGGTTTGATAGCGAAGAATACTTTATTGGGATCCTTCATGGGTTCAACAATGATTAATAATGTATTGGGATCGTCCGTGGGTTTGACAGCGATGACTACTCTTCTTGTATCCTATGTGGGTCTGGCAGTTTGACCACTTTACATGTATCATGTGTGGGACTGACAGCATAGATGAATCATTGAATACATATGATCATCTCAATCGCTATAAGAAACATGTTTACCTGTGTGAGCTGAGTATTGACTTTAAATAATTATCATCGATGTGATTTACTTTACTTCAAGTGTGGACTGGGTTATGCTTGGGCTCGATAGTTGGAGATGAACATAGATTGATAACTTTGGTATATGTATGGGCACATAACTATGTAGGGTTGGCTGATACTTCATGGTTGTATCTTTCTTCTGTGGTTTAAACCTTTTGGATTCTATGAGTCCTCCAGGGGTCTCGAGTTCCCTACTGAGTATCGTTATACTCACCCTGGAACGGGTTATGCCTGCACATCGTTGTGTTGGATGTAGATGACGGACAACGTAGACAAAGGTAGAGAGCGAGCCAGGACCGGATGGTACCCGGAGGTGGACCACAAGACGAGACGGTACACAGAGTGGACCGATAGACATGGAGTGCTAAGGTGGACATCTATACCCACCCATCAGTTAGGATACTTGGCAGGCGTTTTAGGAGATGCCCTTTTTAGTTGTTATCCCTTTTTCAGTTGTACTTGTTTTCTGTTGTACCTGTACTTTACTTTTGGGCTTGTATTTCAGGCCCCATTACTTTCACCACTACTTTTTGTATACAGTATTAATTTATTGTTTACTTTCTATTGCGTACTATGTTGTGTTTTTTACTTTCATAAAGGCAATGCCTTCCCAGCTTATGGATTTACGCCTTTTGTGGTAGTCGCCAGCCCCTAGCCTTTGAAAGGTGGGCTTGGGGTAGTCACGACATAGGCCCCGAGGACGGGTCGTGACAATTACCATCTTGAGCCATATGTCCAAAATTACCACATCCATAACACTTCTTTGTTTTTGTAAGCCATTACCCAGGGTTATTTTTTCCACACATTCCCGAAAATTGAAATTGAAATTTCATACCATCAAATTTCAATGGATGATTCTTACCCATAACATTCGATCTGGACCTCTTCTTCTCCTTGTTATCAAAGTGAACAAGATCATCAAGAAACTCCATATCTATCCTCTCAGAACAATAGAAACGTTTCTCATATGTTTTGAATTCATGGGAGACCAATTCCCTTTGATACCATGGTTTTAATCCTGAGAAAAAGTGATTGATTTTTCTATCAAGATCCAAAATAAGATTTGGAGCATACCTCTTCATTAAGGTGTAGTTTTATTCATACACTGCCACTGAATCTCCCTCGTTTTTCTTCAATTCATGGAATGTATTCTCCATCATACGTTCCACCACCTTAGGATAATATTTTTCAAAGAAAATACTTTTAAATTCATCCCCCTATAAGGAATCAATCTCCTCTCTATCCCTAATAATTTTGACCAATGACCACCACTGGCCAACATCACCTTCATAACAATAAATGGAAATACTTACCTTTTGATTATATGAACATCCCATGTCATCAAATATGTTTTCAAGGGCCTTAAACCATCCTTGAGCTGCTACTGGGTCTAAATATCCCTTGAAAGAAGGATGGTGGTGTCTCATTAAATGTTCCACAATCATCACGTTCTGTTTTGGTATATCTGGTAGTTCTCTATAATGGATTCCACCACCATTTATTTCCTATTTTAGTAGATCTATTACAATCAAAAACTGCTCAGATCCAATTATAACCATTCAGAGTTATAAATTCATAAGGATATCATTCTATCAAGGCCCCTCCCCATCAACTTCCTTATTTCCTCCACAAAAAACCATTCTGAAAAAATATCTTAGATGATGAAACATGGTAATATTTAAATGATATATAATTTAAAATTAATCATAAAGTACAAAATCATTTATTTTATTCTATTAGCATTATCCAAACCCCTAATGTTATTTAATCCATCATCGGATACCAACTATATAGACTCGACCTTATTATATTACATAATCATGAATTTTATTCAAGAACACACATACATTCATATTGAGGATCTTTTCCAGTTTAGAGTTGTATATAATTGGGATATAATACATATATGAAATTACATATTATTATAGGACAGATACCACAATAATTGTATCCAGTTCCTCCAAAATATAAAACATTTTATGTAAAACATGTTTTCATTGATGAATCATCATGAAATTTAAATTGGCTTCTTTCATTGTCATACACATCCTTTTTACCTGTGAAAATAATTAAAAAACATGTAATGAGCCCAAAAAGCTTAGTAAGGTATATATAAAGAAGAAAATAAAACATTATTCCATGAATACATTCAATATATGAAATCATTTTAAAAAAGACATACTTATTTTCCATATAAATTTATTTTGTGATACATGAGATTTCCATGAGACATCCAAAAAACATATATAGAATAAATTGATCCATAGAGGTATCTTAGGGAATTACTTACATGATATTGTAACCCTCTCTAATATCTTATTATTTTTAACCCCCACTTCTAAATTACAATGTAACCCTCATGGGTACCTTATTGTGTAACCATCGCTGTTACACTTGGAGTAACCTTATGACCAACATCCAACTAACACATAAAAAATGCGTTGGAGGGAAATATAGGTCCCACCATTCATCATAAACAATTATCAAGAACCATAACTCAATCATACTACATGAATAATTGCATAAAACACTACTTTTCAATTTCGTAAAATTGAATTAAAAAAAGTCCCTTAAAATAGCATATATTTCATGTGGGAATTAATAGAGTGGATTCAATCTGTATATACAGTGTAAATACAAATAATTCAAAATTATATAATCAAAATTCATCACACAAAAAAATTTAATACAACATCAATAATGATGAAAAATTTTCACCCAAATAATGGATATCAGGCTAAGAATTCCATTACCTTGGGTTTGTATTACATAAAAATTAGTTTCAAACATCATTATAACGGTAAATAGTTTGTTATTAATATATTATATAAACATAATCATCTTTATAAAACTTTATATTACCATTTCATTACATAATTTTACCCTTGAATTATTAGTATTTTGTTCCTTCCATTGTTTTGGGTGTGTTATTTACATTATTTCCATGGTAAGTTTGTATTTGATAATATTTTCGTATGGATATGAAATTCAGAAAGTGTAATGAAATAGTATTATAATTTTTCAAGAATATATAATGATACCATAAATGTTTTTTTATCATATATGATGATGAATCATAAGATAAAACAATAATGATATTTGTTTAGATCATTTTTGTCGGTTCCTTGATAATCACAAAATTGTTTCATTATATAATTTAATTTCATGCACATAAGTTCATTAAATAAACTAAAATAGGTAAAATAATACACATTAAATTAAGTTTCAACAATTAAAATGGTTATATGATCATATTTGATGAATGTAATGGAAATTGGAAACACATCATACGTGATTTTGGTAAATATGCACATCGCGGGCGGTGTTTTTATTTTTATAATAATCGTGAGAGGAGAGGAAGAAAGATGTAGAATCTTTTACATGACCATGATAACATATAGAATATATATGATTCTAGAGATTTCAAACCACCAAGATAAATGAAGGGAAATATAGTATAATAAAGGATATGAATTTGAAAGAAACACATGAAAAAGGAAGAGGATTCATACATATTGATCTCATCTCATTGAGATCCACTTTAAGGCCTTTTTTTGCCTTTTGGTGAGACTAGAAGGTCTTGGGCGTGGGGAAGAACCTTGGGTAGGTAAATTTTCATAACATACATAATTTATAATGCTTGAGTGGTGTGATAGGAAGAGGGGAGTGAGGGTGATATTTATAGTAGAGGGAAGGAGAGTTTTACATTATCTTAATCATTATTATAATATTTTTTCACAATATTATGAATATTATTCATTTAGGTGACCCAAAATTGTAATAATATCATATGAGTTCGAACCATGTGGGATTACATCAGCCTCACATCACCTATTATTGTAACACCCCAAAATTTCATATTACATTATTTCTTCTAAGTAATGCAATAACTTGTACACACGCAACACTGAGTTCATGCACACCACGACTTACCAAACTAGCTGTTAAAAAGAGATTATGAATAGTATTAACTGAATTTGGAACTTTATATAATCCATATAATTTTATAATACATATTAAGAGTTTCTTAGACATAATGTAAGAACAAATTCATTTTTTTCAGATAAAAGAATTATTTTTTAAAAAAGGCAATTTTACCGCCTTTTAATGGAGAGCATTTTTTAAATCCAAAATTTGAAAATTTTACATATTAAATTTGACAAAATAAAATTCTTATTTAGAATCAAGGCATAATAATTTAGTTTTAATAAATTTTTGGTTTTTTTCTGATAACTTTCATAATTGGGTGAATAGTGTAAAATTCTATATTTTAACTGAAAACAACTTTTTTAATCAAAATAATTTAGAGTGATGAATTATACATTTGAATGGTTTGGAAGTATAATTAGTTTATAATTTTACCATTTAATTCAATAATGTTCATTTTATGTAATTTCACTTTAAAATAGGATATAAACAAGTGTCAATCTTTTGATATTTATTATTTCTTAAAAATACACTTTTTGGATTTGACAACGGGAATTAATTTTAAATTAATTAATGAAACTTCTATTATTTTAAATTGAAAAAATAGAGTTAATTTTTGAATTTGGATTATCAAAATTATCTTAGGGTGAGTTTTTGGTATTTTTTGGAAAACTTTCAATTTTTGAGGAATAGTGAAAACACTATGTTATAATTTATAATCGATTTTTTATTTAAAAAAATATTTATTTTATTTAAATTTATTTTAGGTCAAAATAGATACATAATAACTATATATGTTAAATGTGATTCATTGGAGTATGTTTATAATAATTTTAGATATATAAAAATTATATTGAAATTTTTACCGTCTTTTACCCACCTCCTAAGAGCATTTTCAAATTTACAAAAAAATATTATTTTACCATTTTTGTGAGTTGAATTTAAAAAATCCGAGAGATATGGTTGATATATTTAAGTAAAAATTTGGATTAATGAGATGAAAGTAATTTTTTGTGAATAGTATCTTTTTACACTTATTGACCAAGGTAAAAGGTAAATAGAGTAATTAAGGGTAAAAATAATAATATTATTACCCTAACACATGTACGAATTCTATTGGATAAGTATAATTAGACCAGAAACTACCATAGGAATAAAATATGAAACTTTTTGGTCAACACGGTTTAGATTATGACATTATTATTATTTAATTCAATGAAGAGTTAAAAGAGTCGAAAACAAAGTTTAATAACTGAATCTTTTTTAATATAGGGTTACAAATAATATAAATTCTACTATAAATATTTATTAGAAAAAAAATTACAACATAATGGTATTTTATTTACATTTTTTAGACATTAAATAATTTAATTAATTTATGTGATAATGATGATGTAGAAATTACCTAATTAATGAAAGATTAGAATAATTGATATTATAAATATCAAAATTAATTTAATTTGAGACTTTTTGTGAATTATTCTAAATTTCTATTTTAATATGACATATTAGAGTTTGTAAGATGAATTTTTTTCTAAGTAATAATGCTATTACAAATTTAGCAAAAACAAATTACCAAATAGTGTGAAAATTCACATAAAAGAGTTTTTAAAACAAATATTATATTATTAATTGATATTCAATTCCTAAAAATATAAGGTTTGGAAAAATACTTATATAATTAAAGGTGTATCATTAATGAACCACGTGGGGTTATTTTGGGTGTATATAGTATGTTTATTAACCATATAATATTAAAATACAAAAAGATGTGGTAAATGGAAATCTATTTAACTAAGAGTTATATCTAAAAGATATGGTTAATATAGTGACCCAAACAAATATAAAACCTATTGGTTGAGTAGTGTTATACCCATCCCAACCATATTCTTTAAATAATATAATTTGTATCCATTATAAAACTAAAATTATTTTATTATAAAATTATATTTCTATCATTTCCTAAGGTGCCCCTCACCCCTCTTATAAAAGGGCACTACACCTTATCTCTAATTCACACATTCAAATCCATTTGGCTTGGACAAACCCTTCCCAAATACCCTCTCAACGGCCCTCCCTTCATCCTAGAGTCCATCCTTTAGTAATAAAGCCAAAATAAGGAGCCCTTTTGATCTAATCAAAAGGAAGAACCCGAAGAAGAGGTAAATATTTCATCACCTCTGTCATGTTCATTTCTTCATCCACTTCCCCTTTCTTTTTTGTTTCCAATTTAAAATAATAACTCCAGTATATTCTATATAATTTTATTTTATTATAAATATGGTACAACCATATTAATTATTCTATCCATCCCTTGAATGACATGTCACCATACGTGCGTACGTACGACTTACAGTCTCCACGTCATGGCGTAATTGTTATTCAATACATTATTATTTGGATGGGTATAATAATGATGTTTAATTGATGTAAATTATAAATATAACATGATAATTATTCTTTATATATTAAATAACATCCATTTATATATTATTTTAATATGAAAAGAATGAAATTATCACTCGTGCGTACGTATGGATTACCGTCTCCACGAACGCGATGAGATCCATTCCCCATCATATCCATTCAAGACTAATTTTCATTTGAAGATTAAAAAAAATATTTAACGACTTAATATCATTATGTATATGAGTAAGATACATAGCATCCATAACAAATATGACTCAAATAACCAAGAATATAAAGGAAAACGAATCCTTTAACACCTGAAATGGCGTTAATAATAGAATATTATTAACAAAGAAATGTTAAAAGTTCAAATATGATATCATATTATGTATATGATTCTTGTAT
Organism: Viscum album; assembly: GCA_963277665.1. Lineage (NCBI taxonomy): Eukaryota > Viridiplantae > Streptophyta > Magnoliopsida > Santalales > Viscaceae > Viscum > Viscum album. The sequence goes on from OY728160.1 coordinate 1,945,774,875, forward strand.
AATTTAATAACAATTATTACACCATTATACAGGAGGTTAACTTACCCTCCACCAAGGAAAAGTACAAGGTAAGGGGTTTTCATCTCACTCCTTATTCCTGTGATATTCATGCCATATTGCCACTATTACCTTTCATGTGGTGTATGTACTGCCCATAGTTGTATTAATTGTGTAATACACCTTCATTTTTTTTGTATTTACATATTCCTTGTATGATACCTCTTTCATGGGGTGTACGTTTTGTAAGTTACCAAATTGGTACGGGTTAATTTCACAATCTCATTATTATCCGAGTTTATTTTTATGTAAGTATCTACTAGGACATATTTATTATCCATGTCTATGTTTACTAAAAGAGTTTCCAAAGGGATTATTTTAAGGGAATATTTACTAAAAATCCATTTTAAATGTTTTAAATATTTATTCTTCTAAATCGTTCTCATTAATGTCCATGTTTTCAAAATGGATTTTAAGGATTTATTTATATGGACATAAATGTTTTTAAAATGTTAATTTTATTGAAATGTTTTAGAATGTTATGGGACACTTTGATTCAAAAATGTATTTAAATGTATTCCTTTTTAAATTGTGTGACTTTTAAAAGTTTTCATGAAAAAGAGATATTTCTCTCAAAAGTTTTACAAATCATTTTCAATTATGTCGACATCCATTAATGGATTTTAAACTTATTTGAAGATGATTTATTATGATGCAAGTCATCCATATTATATTGAATGTTTTGTGATATGTTTGACTGTGGATGTGTAATTTTTATACCATTCATGGTTTATGGATAAAGTATTGACATTTTGTATGCTAGTTTTAATATGAATATTTATGTTATGTTTAAACCTAATAATATGAGGAATTCATTGCACATAGTAAGGGATTGGTGGATCCCGCTATAGTTCCTCGATGCATCGGTCGGTCTCCTTAGGCAACTAGACGTGGAATAGGCCAAGGCCTTTCCAAATATGATATATGGTTTTGGCTGCGGCCTTAATCATTTTTATACATCTTGGTCGAGGCCTTGAAAAAATGTTAAAGAATGTCTGGCATTATACATTCCTTCATTATGAAAATAATAATGATGGTTCATGTAGTCATTCAACTAGAAGAATAACAATGATTATGTTTTATTATGGAATTTTTTACTCAGCTCATATTCCTACAACAAAAGTATTCATGTTTATTATTGGTAAAGGCATGTGGTTTCAATTTTTCACCCTGCTTAATATTTATTTTATCATCCACTATATTTATTACCCTTATGATCATTTGAGCTCACCACTTTCTTATGTTTAATTTTACCAGGATATAAAGAAGTTAATTATGAGTGACTTGTAGGAATAATCTAGGAGGATTGGATGTTTCTAATGGAATAAATTCATGTTGTATTTATTTTTATGTTGTAATGTTGAACATATGTATGAATCTTGTTTCCACTAATACTAAATTTATTGGTCTTTCGAGACATGATTTCCTTGTGATCATGCTAAGTTATTAAAATAATGCACTAACTCTGGGTGACTAGGGTCGTGGGGTTATAGTTGATATCAGAGGAAGTTTAGTACAATCCTTGGAAACTATATTTAGATAAACTCAGATTAGTATGAATATCCCTAAGATAGAATTTGAGGATTAGTGTAGAAGAACTTCCTTGAATTTTTGTATTGTATAGATTTTGTGAGTTTTCGAAGAAATACATCTCCATATGGATATGAATAGGTAGAGGCGGCTCAAGCACAGATGTACCTAGGGGTAAAACCCGAAAACACTACTTTGAGCTAGAATAGAATGGGAACTGGTGCACAATAACGGGTCTTGCTGCACTGTTGGTTACGACACTCCTATCATATTTTTTTGGATAATTATAATTTTCATTAAAATTCATTATGAAGTATATACGAGTATATACCAGCTCAAATAAAATATTGTTATGATTATGGATTATATACATAAATTGTTCAATTTACATTAGGTATTTTACAAGTATGGAATTATTCATTGCAATTCATAAACTGACCTAGCGTATTCCATTGTATAGAAATGGCACCCAGTAGAATAAATGTGAACTCTATCAATAAATATAATCCAAAGTGTAAGATGGATCTTATCATTCACAGTATTAAGACAAAATTTAGAAGGGAAATAGTCTCCCAAGTACTATCAATATATGATGAAATAATATCTTCTGTTAATAATATTAGTAGAGAATTTTTTGAATCATCTGGATTTCAAGGGAAGCAAGAGAAGAAAAGGATGGAAGATAGAAAGATGGATAAAGGGAAGAGGGAGAAGAAGGATTTTCCCAAATGTGATAACTGTGGAAAAAAATCACCGTTGTAAATGCTTGAATGGAATGAGAGTTTGTTATAAGTTCCGAGAAAAAGGACAACAATTACGTGATTTCAAAGGTATAAAAAATGATTCCAATGTAAAATGATTCATCTACAAGGTGTTGGGACACTAAATGAATCAATGTCCTAGTCATCATAGTATACTGAAAATGATGCTATTGGATAATAATCAATTTATTATACTACCTCAGACGAAGAGAATAACAAATGTTCTTATGTTTTTATTATAGAATTATTTCATTTGAGTGTTGTTTCAGCAATATACTGGTTATATGAATTATGGAGATAAATAAGGATTGTACTACAGTACTATTTTATTGAGGATTTGATATTATATGGTTCTAAGAAAAGTGACTTAATAGTAAGATACACTTTTTGGAAAATACATGGTTTAAGGAAATGAAATCCCTAATATGGTCCCCATAACGAGGTAGTGATTTTGGAATAAGAGATGGTTGATTTGGATAAATTATATTGGATATTCTTGACTACCTTGAAACTGATTACTAATTTTTATGTTCTATCATTATTAGAGTTTACAAAATTTTTGGATAGAAGGATTATATCCTGTATTCAATAAGAAATAAGGGAGCATAAATGTAATCAGTATGGTTTTATGGTAATTTAGGATGTCATAGTGATTTAAAATAATACCTGATGAAGGTGTTCAGATGTTATTACGTGGAAAAAAGGATCTTCCATTGTGTTTACCATCCTTATAAATTTTGGACTGTGATTTTGGACAGAAGTATTTTGGGTAATTCTAGTTTGAGATTATTTTTGGATTTCTATAAAAGGACTACCCGAAGAATGTGTGGAAACTCGTCCCGTCTGGCAAGGCCAAGAGACTTGAACCCACAACTGAAGAGCGAAAAGGGTATATCACCTACCACTGGCCCACGTGATGTCCTATACTGAATAATGTAGTTCTTTTTAAATTTCTGGTAGATGAATTATAAATTAATTTTTTTGAACCCTATACGAATAGGATAAATAGAATATTTTTTAAAGATCTATTATCTTTTAGAGTGAAAGATGAGTTTGTGGTAGAAATTAGTTAAAGTATGGAACAATACTTGTTATGTATATTTTCTTCTTTTCTTATTCTATAAGGAAATTAATTCATAAACATTAGTTAAGGGATTTGAAACCTAAAAATGTGTATTCCTAATACCTTATGTTTTATTGAACAGATGATATTTTAAATCATCATAGATTGATAGCTTCAAGGCCCTAAATTCTACAATTTTTTGTGATTGATGAAAAAAGTCACAACCTATAAATATTTAAGTTTTTCCTCCATTTATGTGTCTCTAATTTCCACCAATGTTCTCCTAATCGAGATCATTATTTCGTGGTGACTTTTTCATTCCCATTTTCATCTTATTTAGACAAAATTTTATTAACCAAATTTCCGATGTGGGTTTTCCCACAAAGGTATTTTCTATTTTCAAACATTTATTTTTGAAGAACAATTTCAAATTGAGGGGACAAAATATATTGAAGTAGGGAGGAATGTAACACCCCAAGATTTCATAGTACGACATTTCTTCAATGTAATGCATTAACTTGCACTGTACACAACACTGAGTTCAAGCGCACCCTGACTTACCAAACTAGATGTTCAAAAGCGGTTATGAATATTATTAATATAATTTTGAACATTATATAATCCTTATATTTTTATAATCCATATTATGAGTTTCTTAGCCATAATTTAAGAAGAAATTTATTTTTTTAGGTAAAAGAATTATTTTTCAAAAAAAGCAATTTTACCACCTTTTAACGATGATCCAGTTTTTATTCCAATTTTGGAAACATTTATATATTCAATTTGAAACAATAAACATATTATTTTGAATCAAGACATAAGAATTTAGTTTCAATACATTTTTTTGTTTTTCAGATAACTTTCATATTTGGTTGAATAGTGAAAAATACTATATTTTAACTAAAAATTACGTTATTAATCAAAATAATTTATATTGTTGAATTATAAATTTTAATTGTTTGGAAGTATAATTAGATTATATTTTTACCATTTAATCTAATTATTTTCATTGTATGTAATTTGACTTTAAAATTGGACATAATCAAGTGTTAATCTTTTAATAGTTATTATTTCTTAAAAAAGCACCTTTTGTATTTCATAATGGGAATTAATTTCAAATTAATTAATTAAACTTCTATGTTTTTATATTTGTAAAATATAATTCATTTTTGAATTCGGAATATCAAAATTAGCTTATTTTGAATTTTTGGTATTTTTTTAAAAACATTCAATTTTTGATGAATAGTGAAAAAAATTGAGTTATAGTTTAAAATCGAATTTATATTTAAATAATTATTTATTTTTATTTAAATAATTATTTATTTTTATTTAAATTTATTTTAGGTCAAAATAGATACAATATACCTATATAAGATTAATTGGATTCATTGGACTCAGTTTATAATAATTTTAGATATATAATTTTTTTGGTCTTTTTACCGTCTTTTACCAACCTCCTAGGAGCATTTAGAATTTTAAAAAAAAATTAATTTTAATGCTTCTGTGAGTTGAATATGAAACATCCGAGAGACATGTTTGATATAAATATGTAAAATGATGTTCAATAAGATGAAAATACTTTTAGATGAATAGTAACTTTTTACTTTTATTTACCACAGTTAAAAGTAAATAGAGTAATTAAGGGTAAAAATGATATTATTATTACCCTAACACTTGTCCTCATTCTATTGGATAAGTATAATTCGACCTAAAACTACCTTAGGAATAAAATTTGAACCACTGTGGTCCACTTGGATTGAATTAGGACATTTATTAATATTTAATTCAAAAAAGAGTTCAAAGAGTTAAAATCAATGTTTAATAATTAAAAAAAATTAATATAGGGTTAGAAAATTTGATAAATTCGACTATAAATATTCATTATAAAGAAAAAAATATTTCCTAAAAAATTAAATTTTATATATTTTTTTAGACATTAAATAATTTGATTTATTTATGACATAATGATGATAAATTAATTACATAATTAATGAATGATTAAAATAATTGACATTGTAAATATCATAATAAATGTAGTTTGAGACTGTTTATGAATTCCACTAATTTTGTAGGTTAATATGACTTATTAGGGTAGGTTAGATTAATTTTTATTGAATTATTAATGCTGTTTTGAATATAGCAAAAACAAAATAACATATAGTGTCAAAATTGACATAAAAGAGTTTAAAAAAATAGGATATATTATTAATTGATATTCTATTCCTAAAAATATAAGGCTCGGACAAAAGACATATATAATGATAGGTTTATTATTAATGAACCACTTGGGGTTCACTTGGATGTATATAGTAATATTATATACCATATTATATTAAAATACATAGAAACATGGTAAATATCAAACTATTTAACTAAGAGTTGAATATAAGAGATATGGTAAATATAGTGACTCAAACCTATCTAAAACCTATTGGTTGAGTGGGTTTTGACCCATATCCACCTTAGAATTTATATAAACTATTTTTTATCCATTAGAAACCTAAAATTATTTTTTTATAAATTAATATTTCTAGCATTTCCTAAGGTGCCCCTCACCCTTCTTATAAAAGGGCACCCCCCCTTCTCTATAATTCACACATTCAAAGCTATTTTCCTCGGTAGAACCCTGCCCAAATACCCTCTCAACTGTCCTAAATTCATCTTAGAGTCCTTTTTTTAGTCAGAAAGCCAACCTAAGAATCCCTTTTGATCAAATCAAAATGATGAACCTGAAGAATAGGTAAATATTTAATCACCTCTTTCAAGTTCCATTCTTCTTCCTCTTCCTCTTTCTTTTTTGTTTCCATTATAAAATAAAAACTCCAGTATATTTTATATATTGTGATTTTATTATAAATATGGTAAAACCATATTCATTATTCTATTCATCCTTTGAATGAAATGTCGCCATACGTGTGTACGTATGGATTACCGTCTCCACGTCGTGGTGTAGTTGTTATTCAATACATTATTATTTGTATGGGTATAATAATGATGTGTAATTGATGTAAATAATAATTTTTTACATGATAATGATTCTATATATATGATATAACATCCAATTATATATTATTTTAATATCAAAATAATGAAATTATCCTCATGAATACGTACGGATTACCATCTCCACGAACACGATGAGATTCATTCCCCATCGTATCCATTCAAGAGTAATTAACAATTTATGATTAAAAATAATATTTAAAGACTTAATATCATTGTGGATATGAATAAGATACATCCCATACATAACAACTTTGACTCACATAACAAAGAATATAAGGGAAAATGAATCATTTAACACCAGAAACGACGATAATACTAAGATATTATTAAGAAAGCAATGTTAAAAGATCATATAAGATATCATATTAATGTATATTATTATAGTATAATTTAATAACAATTATTTTACCCTTATACAGAAGTGTAAACTACCCTAAAACAAGGTAACTTAAGAGGTAATGTGTTATCATCTTATTCCTTATTCCTGTGAGATTCATGCCATATTGCCACTATTACTTTTTGTATGGTGTATGTGCTGCCCATAATTGTATTCCTTGTGTAATAATATTTAATTTATATGTATTTACTTATTAATTTTATGATAATTCTTTCATGGGGTGTTTGAATCATAAGTTACCAAATTGGTAAGGGTTAATTTCATAATCTCTTTATTATCCGAGGTTGTTTTTACATAAGAATCTACTGGGACATATTTATTATCCATGTCCATGTTTCCTAAAAGAGTTTTAAAAGGGATTATTTTTAATGGAATTTTTACTAAAATATCATTTTAAATGTTTTAAATATTTATTCTTCTAAATCATTCTCATTAATTTTCATGTTTTCAAAATGGTTTTTAATGATATATTTATGTGTATGTGGACGATTTTAAAATGTAAATTCATTTTAAATGTTTAAAATTTGTATGGGACACATTTTTTCAAAAATATAATTAAATGTATTCCTTTTTAAATTGTGTGAAATTTAAAATTTTTCATGAAAAAGATATATTTCTCTCAAAATATTCACAATTCATTTTCATCTATGTCAATATCCATTGTTGGATTTTAAACATGATTGAAGTTGATTTATTATGACACAAATCTTCTATATTGTATTGATTTTTTTGTGTTGTGTTTGACTGTGGATGAGTTTTTTTATACCATTCATGGTTTATGGATAAACTTTTGACATTTAGTATGCTAGTTTTAATATGAATATTTATGTTTTTTTAAACCTTTTCATATGAGGAATGCATTGGACTTAGTAAATGATGGGTGGAGAATGCTATAGCTCAACGATGCATCGGTAGGTCTCATGAGACAACTAGACGTGGAATTGGACGTGGCCTTTCCCAATAAGATATATGGTTTTGGCTGAGGCCTTAATCATTTTTATATTTCTTGGCCAAGTCCCTGACAAATTGTTTTAGAATGTCTGAAATTATACATTCCTTCATTATGAAATTAATATTGATGTTTCATGTGGTCATTCAACTGGAAGAATACTCATGATTATGTTTTATTAGGAAATTATTTACCCAGCAGATATTTCTTCAATAAAAGTATTCATGTTTATTATTGGTAAAGGCATGTGGTTTCAATTATTCACCATGCTTAATATTTATGTTATCTTCCTTTGTATTGTATACCCTCACTATGCATTTGAGCTCACCCCTTTCTTATGATTCATTTTCCCAGGATATGAAGAAGTTAGTTATGAGTGACTTGCAGGAAATATCTAGAAGGCTTGGATGTTTCAAATAAAATAAATTCATGTTGTATTTCCTTTTGTGTTGTAAAGTTGAAATTATGTATGAATCTTGATTCCAACAATACTAAACTGATCGGCCTTTTGAGACATTATTTCCTTGTGATCATGCCAATGTATTAAAATAATGCACCGAATCTGGGTAAATGGGGTCGGGGCATTACAATGATGTAGTAAAACTAGTATTTAGAATTTATTATAATTTATCATATTTTATTATTCACCAAAAATTCAAGAATTTTATAACAATCTCTAATATTCACCCATGCCCTTTTTTGACTTGTAGAATTCAGAATAGAATTCTATTTTTTTAAAATAATTTTCTAAATATTATTAATTATTTTTTATATAAAATCATAATTGATTTAAAAATAATAATTTTAAATATATAACTCATTTTTTAACACCTTGAAAAATTAATAAGCATCTCATTACCTTATAACCTAAATAAAATAAAATAATAATATGACTTACTATTACATAGGTTCATATTACCATTCATAACTGTATTCTACTATCCTCAAAAAACATGTTGGTTCTATCAGACTCCAAATAACTTATTGATCAAAACCGTAGGTGATCGTTTTTTGTAATTCAAATCATAGAAGTTGAAAAATTATATTCAATGGATTATTATTACATTCTACTTATAATAAAGTGTCATGAATTTAAATTTATTTTTTAATAACATGGGGTATTACAAGGTCGAATAGTGTTTTTCAAATTGGTATCTATTTTGTATCAAGTCATAATGCTTTATTAATAGGACTTCAAATCTAATGTTACATTTTTCATCATGGTACACTTCACATCATAATATTCTTTGTGTGGGGGTACTATATTTTTAAAAAAATTCACTCTTAGTACGTTCATTATTGTGTTTATGTCTTCCGCTTATTATAAAAAAATGGTTAATATTTTGATTCCATTATGATCATCTTTTTTATATCTACAAAAATAATATTCATTAATAAAATGGTTGTATTATGTTGAAAACATCTCATGTAATCAATCAACTATATAAGAAATTTATTCTTTTAATTTAGTACTATATTTTTCTTGTACTTCCTTCATTATTATTTCATTATCAAAATATGATAAAAATTTTACTATAATAACATTGGGTTATATTTATTATTTTTTGGTTCCTAAAATTAGAATCCAAAATTTATTCATGGGAAGAATATAATTTCAAACATTCACAATCTTCATTCTCAAAGAATCTTCTTCTTTATTTACCTTATGTTATGATATTCTTCCTCCATTTTATTTTTTACATGTGATGAGTTGATCCCAAACCTTTAATGTGACCTAAATTATTGATCATTTTGAAAAACTTACTCAAACTATGTATGTTTGTTTTTCTCAAGATTTATTCCCCTTGAAATGTAATTATTATGATATTTTTCATTTACTTAATAATAAGAAAAAACATCTCTTTTTACCAAAACCTATTTTTGAACCAAAAAATACCTATAAACCTTGTTCTTTTTACCTTGAAATACTTACTACTAAACATATTAGTTTTATAAGAAAAATATTTTTAGGATTTATTCAATAATGATTTGGATATTTTTTGGGAAACCAACACTCATACATTTAATTTGTTTTACCCTTTTGATGGTGTCAACGTTCACATTATTTCTCCTCACTGATTTTTTATAGTTTTATGTTTAAATATGTCAATGCTATTAGAAATAGATTTAACATGATAGATTAAATTTTAAATTGAAGGTATTTTTTTATAATCTAGTTTTGGATTGATATTGAGATTATACTAATAACATTTTAACATATAAAATAGGATTTTCAAAACAAAATAATTCATTTGAACACTGTGTGGAAGCATATATTTTTCCATAATCTTCATGTAAATTCATTGGAATTCTAGTTTTATGATTTTATAATGTAACTTCATGCACCAGAACTTTAATATTAATAAAATTATTCTCATCCTCAATCACTCTTATTCATTTTTCACCTACATTTTTAATAATTTTAACTTTTTCATATAGAATATAATACGTCTGTTGTAATAATGTTTCATGATCCTTAACTATTTTTGGATTTCACTTCTAATTATTAATTTCTATTATCATTGATGGTTTTTGGATTTTCTTTAAGTTTATATACATTATATTAAATATATTTTGTTTGCACATATTTTTTCAGGATTGTGTTTAGCCCCTCATTTTTGTACAAGGAGAATATTTTTTTAATTCCAACATTATTTCGTTGATGTAACACACTTATTTGGTGATATTTATACAATTAAGAGCCTTATCCTTAAAATAATTTTACTTATATTTAATTTTTCCTTCCCACTGAGTGATGTTTTCCTACAATCTTTCAAATCTCTCAAAAATGACATAAACATTTATTTGGGAAAATTATGCAACATATATTTTACTATTAAAAAACATATATATATTGAATATGGAAATATTTAATCACTCAAAATAGTTTTGTATTCTTGTGTATAAGGACTTGTATATATCTCGTGATCAATTCATTTACTTGATCCTATTTAGGTTAATGGTCCTTCCAATAACTTTGGGGTAGATTAAACCACCTATTATTACTATTTTAAGATAGATCTATCATATTTATCATTATTTCATGGTGAATATTGAAAATTTTCAACTTTTTAAAATAGGTATACTACTTTCATATTCCTGTTATCTATCTTTCTTTTATTCATCATGGTCTTAGATAATATTGAAATATTATCTGTGATAAATAATTCTTCAAAAAAACTGAACTTCATTATAAATTCTATAATCTATCACAAATCATTAAAAAATGAAGAAGATATAATACATATAATACTATAAGAGTTGATCCCTCTTTAGTACCCATAATATAACTGTATTGGGAATTTATTACATGCTAATAAGTGATGGATCAATTTTTCATACATTTTAATCATATTTGAAATTTTACCCCTCTCCCTTTTTTACATCTATCACTTATTAAGTAAAATGGTTCCCCAAACTAGAATATAGAGACCTACAAGGTTTACCCTCCGAAAATAATGCCAATTACTTTGTCTGAATAAAAAAACCCATGATTAGACAACATACTTTTAATAAAGTTGTGAAATTAAAATTGGTATAGTATATCCTCGAAATTTATATTTTCACTAAAATATATGAACCGTGATTTTTGGTTTCTAGCACATAATTGACCGTCATTCCAAACAACAAATGATGGTGTGATTCATGGATCATCTTTTTCACCTTGGATTCTTGAACCGAATCATGAAACCACATTTCTATTTATTTATTCTTTTATTACATTAGTTGTAAAACTTCTCTCCTATATTATAAAACATAATTGTCAGGAACCATAATCTTTTTGATCATAGTTATAAACTATAGTATTGTAACTTATTCCTTTTCTCTTTTAAGATTGCATGATAACTCCTCTAATTTCTCCCTTGTTATTACTTTAGTGAAATGAGACTATGTTGCTTCATCTATTAAATGAATGAATTACACCTCCAAATAGTTTTTCATTCATCTTTATTTAGAACAATGGTATTTTAATATTTTTTGTTTATTAATCATCCATTTACCTGAATTTCTTTCATCTATCTTATTTCCTCTATTTTTTAATGATACTCACCAATATAGAATGTTTATGATACATTATTTGATATTTTAACTTTTCAAAATATTTTCCTTCCATCTTTGGATAATACTATCAATGCTCTATCACCTGTCACCATTTATTCTATTCAACACATAATAGGTATTTATAGAATTAATTGATATATCATATTCTATTCCTTGATAATTCTATAGAATAATTTTAATATTACTTATCAAAATGTTCAATCTTTAAATATATAAAAATATTGGCATTGAATCCCACTTTAATCTTCAATGTTGAATCATTTTATTTTTTATTTCCATATGAAATTTCAAAACACAACTATCTAATTTTATTTCACTTGGACTATTTCATAAATTCCTAATTATTGAGAATTTAACAAAATCCCTTTTCATTAGATATAGACATTGTATATTATTTATTTTTTCTTCATATTATTTAGAAACCCTCATAACATCCTTTTATTTTAAATTATATCCACAAACATAGAATCCTGTGACTTTACTATGTGGTATTTATTCCTTGATGTGTGGAAATCATCATTAAAATAAAATTATCTATCAAAATATTTTACTGCATATAAGTAAATTTATATTAATTTCCAAAAAAAATATATTATGGATATATAATTATTTCTATTAGTCATCTTATTAACTTTGAATTCTATAAAATCAAATCAATTACTCTAGTTTTATTATTTGATTCGTGGAATCGTTAATCTCAATCATCAAATTTGATCATTTTACTAAAAACATGAAGAACATATACATTGAATAATATAATTCTAGCACATAACCCTCTTACCAAAATCTTAATATGATCATCTCTAAAAAATACTTCACATGGAGCTCACATATTTTAAATTCATGTATTCGAAACATGTTAACATTGAAATATAAATTGTTTATGTGTTTTTATGTACCATTAACTTCCAAAAGAGAATTTGATATCCCAATACTATTCTAATAAAAAAACTTTTCATGAATTCATCGGATAAATGTAGAAAAATTACCAACAGTAATCACTTTCCTCATCATATTAAAAATTAATTAAAATAATTCTTACCACCTTTGGTTCTTGTGGTGGTGTTACGTCTAAATTTTATTATTGGTAATTTGTCCATTTTTTCCTTCATTGCCACTTCTTTTTCATAATTTCATGAAATATGAAACACTTAAAATAATCCATATCAAACTTATCATCACATTAAAAAACTACCTCATAAATTATGAACACATTATAGTAGAAAACTCTACATAAACACATTTTCAATCATATGTAAAACCTAATAATTATACTCTTATGGTCAAGAATAAAATTTATTACAGACCTAGAAAATCCCGTAAAATGTACCCTTTATTTGTAAATTTAGTATTTTTCCTTTTTTTCAAATCAAGAAATTTCTATTCCATTATATGTAGAATATCATCGGGATAATAATTTTTAAGATTGAGTATATGTAATTACAACCACTTTGTGGTATCATTTTACAAATTATATTTTGTATTTTTAAATAAATACTACTTTCTATTAAATTCACCTTCAAAATTACATATAGAATGAGTTAAATTTTGATGTATTAACAAATATAAATATTAAGTGTCTTCTACGAACAATTTATCAATTATTTAGGTCCCAATAGGTCTGAGGTTCCATCAAAAGGTAAGGGTGTTGTATCATTAAATTTTACACTATTGAAATGTAACTTTATAGAGAATCAATTCACTCCCTTTATTGGGTTCCACAATTTTTATCATATGTTAGTTGAGTTAATATAGACACAAACTACTCGATTCCAACTCAAAACATTTTTGGCCACTGATTCAAAAGGATATTGTTATATTAATTTATTCCAACATAATGTAGCTTGTAACCGCTTAATATTTTCATTATAAAATGGAAATAGAATATAAGAAGCAACATGGAAGCCCTCAATGACAATCCCTTGATAATATAACGATAAATAACAAATTATTAATTTATATTTTCTTATATTCATCCTAACCACTAAAATTATCCAAACAAATTTTTTGATACATAAAAAAACTCAAGAAAACATTATAAAACTAAAATAGTTTGTTTTATAGAAATTATTATACATTATTATATTCCAATGATATTTTAGATTAATAGTTTTAGGTAATTTGGAAAAAAATAAATAAAAGTGGGGACACTTCCACAAAGTGTATTTTTCCCAAAAATTTAAGTTCTTAAGTATAAAATCATATTTTATTCATGAAAATTATTACTTGAATCTTTATAATCCATTATAATTTGATATTTTAATTTATTAATTCTCCTTCTAATCATTAATCCCTATGAAAAACATTTTAATTGGTGGGAGAAAAAAATCTCGATATAGGATTATAAAAATTGAAACCCTATATTCCATTAATAAAATGGAAACCCATAAAAAATATTCCTTTCCAAAAAATAAAATAAAATATCATAATAAAAAAATAAATTATGAAAAAAATATGATCAAGAAAACCATTAAAACTGGTAGAAATAACAAAACCTACATGAAGGTATATTAGTACATTATATTTATCACATATGGTCACTCATGTTTAAAAGTATGAAATAAAATATAATTAATTAATTATAATAATTATTTATCTAGAGAATAAATCATTACCCAAATATTTGGAGTGATATATCCATGTAACAACCTTCATCATCTATAATTTTTATGAACCACTATTTGAAATAAAACACATGCAGTCTTACAAATTTTATTATAATACTTATTTATATGAATTATCCAAAATTAGAATAAATCATTAGATAAAATTAAAATTAAAAATCACTAAATAACACATTAAAATTTTAAAAATAACAATGTAATGTTTTTTTGATGAACAATAAAAATCCAAGAACCCATAAATAGTAATATTCATAATGAATAACTAGTATGATTGTGGGAATAGTTATCCATGTTTTAAATATTAAAGAACGAGTTTCTTCCATCATTATAATGACTGTAAAATGTACCCATATGTAAACATTAAAAAGATTCATTATAAAACCCATATATTGAAATTTAATTATAGTTGAATGTTACCTTAAAAAATATTTTATGTATAAATGAGAACATTATTGAAAAAATATAATGATCATGGGTATAGTAGAAACATTTGGAATGAAAAACATTAAAACTTGGTTTTAAAGAAAAATATGCTACCCTAAATCTCAACTTTCCACATAACTATATTAAATTCCTAAATGATAATATTATATTACTTATTTACTTAATTAACAACTTTTTTAAGGTTTATTATTTTATTACTATTTTTTATTTCATTTATTACAATTTCTTATTTAGTTACTAAACTAATTAAGTAAATGTCCCAACTTTTTTGACTGTTTAGCTCATCATATTATAAGCATACTTGGTAGGTTGGTTATGGTCAAAGGGTTCATCGTTCCATAGTCAATATACTATTAATCAGGTTGTATTAATTTTTTTTACTATAATAATACTTTTATAAATATAAATGAATTGTTCTTGTGAAAAATGAATTTCAGCGTTCCATGGTTGTGGCAATCCAAACGTATACACAAGCGATGATTCCATTTTTCAATGGATAGGAGGGACGTAAATTAAATAACAGTTTATCATTATATAATAATTAAAAATTAATAAATATCATATATTTATGTATATTGAAAAAAATAATTTACATAACCAACCATGTGTGGCGGTGATGAAAAATGAGATACCTAACTTCATTAGGCACTACATAGGACCTAAAAATGAGTGGAATTTACATTTTTAATTGGATTGAAGGAAGGTAAAAAGTGGTTATAAAATAAAAATATTAAAAATGAGGTATTTTAAAAATATTTAGTAAATTATATAAGTATTTTAAGAAAAAAATTTAAGGAGGTGGAAGAAGAATGAAAATTGAAATAACTCGGTTATGAAAAATATATATTCCTTGGATGCCCTCTATTCATGTGCACCATAAACATTTTTATTTTATAGTTTTTGTGGGACCATGTCCTCTAGGATGTAGGTATGGGAGTTTTTATGGATTTATTTAGATAATTGTTGACTTAACATTCTCAATGTGTTTATAGAGCCATGGGGTTGAAGACCATTTTTTCATAAGTGAGGTGATCAACATTCTGGAAAAAATTCAATGATTTAAAAATTTTTTGGGTCTCATTGAATTGAAATCGGTCCATGATGTATAAATTTTATTGTTTAGATATTTTTGGTCAAATAAAATACATTTAATAATAATAGCGATAAGATTTGGGTACCCTATCTCATAGTGTTAACCATTTTACCTCATATAACACTCTAACAAGGTAAATATTTTTTTACCATGGTAGCATATTTCTACAACCAAATAATATAATAAACTCATTAATAAATTTAAAATGTTGATACTAGATATCGAATCAATTATAATTTTTTTAGAAAATTTTATTATAATCATAAAAATGTACATTAACCAAAATAATTAATATAATTGATCATCATGAAATTTAATCATTTATGAAAAAATTTATTTCTATGTCCAAAATATAATATAAAATATTAAATGGGACCTTGTAGTTAATTAGAGAAATAGATCAATAATATTTTTTATTATATTAATCCATTATATAGGTGTTAGAAAATAAAACATAGATACTCTAAATTTAAAATTGTGTTCTTCTAAATGATTTATTGTATTTATTAAATAAATATATGATCTATGATTTTTTTTGAAAAATATCAAGTCATTCATAAATACATATTATTTAATAAAAGCGATATTATTTATATAAACAATATTTTTTTTAATAATTACGCAAATAACTATATCTAAAAAATTTAAAAAAATATCTATTCTGATTTTGGGAAGATGCTTTCAAAAATTATATCTATTACTTAATATTAATATTCTAATATTGATAGATTTAAATTTTTAGTAAATCCATATAATTCATGGAATTCTATTTTGGTTATAAGAAATTTATTTTCTCTTTTAATGAATAATCATATAAAATTATTAGATTGAATATAAATTCTTGAAATCTAAATATAAATGTTAATAATACAAGAAATTTGATTTTTATAAACATTAACCATGTCATCAATCTTCCAGTTTTCTTCAATTTGATCACCAAATAGTTTCCCACCTCATGGTTTCTTATATATATTCTTTTATTTTTGGATCAACAATGATTTATTGTATGTAAATATTTGTTTTTTGTAGATGAAATCCAAAGGGATGATTTATCGGTTAAGCCAGTCTTAGAAAAGAAAATATATAATGATATTATCATACCCTCTTACTTTATTTATATTAGATTTCCTAAAACCAAGTCCTTTTTTATATATTTCACCTATTTCCGTTCATCATGATCATGATACGAGAATAAAAATTTAATGCTCCCAAACATACCATCGATCTTTAAAAAATTAGACTACGATTGAATACTACCTACCCTTATATTGCTAAGGAATATGGGTTAGAAATTCATCCATACTTTATGAGAGTATAACATTGTTCATGACCACTACAAAGCATTCTTGAATGAATCGTCCACTATATTTTACCACCATTAATAGCCTCCTAGAAAATAATCTCAATCACATGATTCTACCTTATAATTATACCATCATATATGTATTCATATCCCTTTAGAAGAGGAGAAACACACAAATTTTAGATGGAATGTAGGACATGATATTACTATATAATAGTCATGAACTTGAAGCACCACCCTTTATCGAATAAATTAAAGTACCTTAATCCTCTACCAAGGATTCCAATCTCATCTTCATGATCAATAAATAAACCTATAAATGAAAACTCCTATCTAGTAAAGTGGACAACCCTATAATTAAAAACACACTACTACCTAAAATAGTAGTTCTATTACCTATGTATAAAAATAATCTTGAATAATTAAGCTCATCAGAAATCCTCAATTAGTTGGACTAAACTCTAATTAGAATAACAAAACTCAAACCATAATTCAAAAATCATCACCTAAAAACACTTAGATTTATCATTAACCTCAAAAAAATTAAAGTCTAATTAGGGATTGGATACATGAATCTCGATGAAAATATACATAATGATGAGATGAAACCCATATTTTATACTTTTATCAAGGATCTAGAATCTAATTACACGATTCCAAAACATATAATAAATAACCTTGTATATAATTGGTAGTGGTAATAGAGGAAAAATAACCTATACAACTGTTGTTTATGGGGCCTTCTTCCACTATAAATCATTGGATCACTAGAAAATGATGAAACAATATTTATCGAAAACTCATTTACCATTAGAGAAGGAAAAGTTTAGATCAATAAAACTAGTAGTATTTGAGGTTATGTAATTTTTATTCCAATGGTAAAACCTAAAAATATACCCTATTTGATGATCTTGAGTCATCTAAAATTTCAGAATAATGGGTAAAAATTACTTACATTTTATTATTCAAACAGACTAATCCCAAGGATTTAGAAAAGTGATATCTAAAGGATGAAAAATAATTGTAAGCATATATTTAAAGGAATATTATTATGAATCCTTAATAGAATCACTATAAAAATGATACATTAAGGAGGATTTCATATAGATTGATCACATGGATGAACCTTAAACACCCATACAACCAAATAAATATAATTCTACATTATAGGGTTTAAAAAAATGAAATAATTTTTTTATAAATATTCAACATGAAAATATGGTTATTATGACTCTCCAATAGAACATGGAATAAACACTTGAATCTTATTCACCCTCAACATGAACGAATCTCAAATTCTCTATGTCTATACACATTGATCATTCATTCAAATTCATTTTTTTAAATTTAAAAAGATGTTATTTATTACTCATAAAAAACAATGTAATTAGTAATAATACATACTATCTATCAATGACATCATGATTAGTATATTATAATTATTACCATAATCAATATATCACCACTAGAATCATCAACTAAATTATATAAATTTTATGTTTCTTTCTCAACGGTTTCTATTTCCTTCTCACCAACTTTATTAAAATATATATTAACATTTATAACATCTTATTCAACTAATTTAATTGATCTTGATTTATATTTATTTCTAATAATAGTAATGATATATCTCACAAACCAAGAGTAATAACACGTTTCATTAGTTTTAATTTTAATTTTATGAGATTTAGAAAAAGGAAAAGTATATTTAGGGGAATAAATTTATAAAATAATTTCTAATTTTAAAAAATAATAAGAAAAATATTTCAATGGGTGAATTTTTATTTTGTGGTTGGGTCATAAAAGGGATATTTTTATCTGTAGTGAATAGACACATGCCTGTATTGTAAATAATTAATTATTATTATTGTTTAAAATTAATGGAATTAATTTATGTATGTTTCATAGTAAATATATTTCTGTGTGTGGGAACAATTTAAATTTATATATAAAAAATATATTTAGATGAGTAACTTATGTATATGGGTATATTTTAATATATATATATATATACTTTATTAGTGATATATAAGGTATTTAAATGCAGAGATAATTAAAACATCATGGTAGGGAGACTATGGGGTTTTATATAATGGAAGGAAAAAAATACAATAATTTTATTGAAAGTGAAAATAAATTATTGGGTGTATTGGTATCCCAATGGATGTAAGAGAATGAGGGTTCTGATGAGAGAACTGAAAAATGTTTATCTGACTCACGAGTAAATGGGAAACAATAAAAAAAAATATGAGTAAACAAATACTATTATATGACATAGACAAAAGAGAATAAATAGGGGATTGGGGGAGAAGTTTGCAACACCCATATCCTAAGTTACTCCCTTTTTCATCCTCTCATTCTCTTTTATTATCTCTCTTAATCAATAAAAATTTAATATATTATCTATTTCATATATCCAATAAAATTTATTTGAATGGAATGTAATCAGTGATAATGTATTCTTTAGTATGAGAGAATGGAAGTCATTATGATTGATTTTAGAAGCAGAGGAAAATTTTAACTCAATATAAATAAATCAAATTTTCAGGTATTAAACGTTTAAAATAGATGTTATTTTGATTAAAGATTTTATAGGCATTATCACTTAGTGGTGGATCAACAACCAATTTATGAGTTCACCGAATTCATGGTAGGTAGTTTATACATCTTCCAAATTTTGTAAAATTTTCCTATTGCATGCATTGAACAGTCAAGATAGTTTCTAGAGCATTCGACCTAATAATAAATTAATCATATCAATACAGGTAATTGAATTTAATAATTTCCCATTAAAATATCGAACCACAATTGGTTAACATTCATTTGAGATGGAAATAGTGAATGGTCAATGTAGTCCAAATTTAATGTTGATGGTTGTTGGTAAAGAAGTTTGTATAGATATATTTAGAGGAAAAATCTGGAATTTTTTATCATTCAATCAAATTATAATTAATAAACGAGTAGTTCATTTTTTGGAAATGAGTTAAAAATTTTTGACAAGCTTTTATTCATTATTTATCTAATGGTGTATCAAAGGTTGTTCTACTACTGTTCCTGCATGGGTATATTTCTCCAAGTGTGAATATTTTTTCAAGAATCATATATTTCCTCAGTTGCGACATCTATTCCTATAATTTCTCGAGATTTTGAAATAAAAATATTTTGGATAATATATTGAACATGCATCACCGACCGTAAACAATCTTTGAACTATTAATATTTAAGTGTTACAGTAATAACATAGTCATTAAGTTAAAAAATATTAATATCATTAACTGTATTTTGATATAAATAAATATATATATATATATATTTCATAATCAATGGAAAATATATTGATTAATTTTTTTGGAAATAATCATTCTTTTTTTTTCAATAAAATAATTTTATTTTTGAAAAATAAGTTATTATGAAAAATATTTTTAATTTATTTTTGTGATGAAAAATTATAATTAACATCTGGAAATTTTTCAAATTAAAATTGGTAAAAATTATATCAATTTTAAATTCATCATGGAAATTTATCTTTGAATAAATAATTTTACAATTTTCTGAAATGTTTTATTTTTCAATGAATAGTGAAAACTACAAATTATTATTGAAAATTGTATTTTAGTTTCAGTGATACTAAAGTGAAATTTTAATTTGGATTATTTTAAAATTTTCATTAAAACATTTGATTATAAATTATCCAAAAAATGTTTTCAAAATATACCTTATAGTTGAGTTCGGTATAAAAATATTTTTATGCTTAATAACTAGTTTTTCAGGAAAATCATTTTTCATCACTTTTTTGGGTATTAATGTTAAATTAAATTATATCACTTACATAAATTTAATTTTATAATATATATTTCTTTTTTTTAATTATAATAATTAATATAAGTTCATAATATAAACTTTTGTTTTTTTTATATATGAATTATAACAATAGAAAATTTATGTTATGATGGTAAAGGTAAAATTTGTTAATTAGGAGAAAAAGTATTTTTATAAGGATAAAAATTCATTAAAACACTTCAAGTAATATTATTTTATTATTATATTCCATCATAAATCAAGATAACTTATAGGGTATCACCTTTTACTTTAATTTTTTTTATTGATTTTGACATCAATAATATTTTAAATAATAAATAAAGATGAAAATTGAATTCCCTTGATTTCATTATTTTTAATATATTTATAAATGAAAAAAACAACTTATATTTAGTTATAAAATATTATTTTAAAGATATAATTTTTTTTCCATGATAATTTGTTTTTAATTTGTAGTGAATAAATAGTTACCTTAAAGTTTTACGCTATGAAGATACAGTTCTTGTACATGCTGTATAAAATTCAAGTAAATGATTTTGAAAAACTATAAAACAAATATATTTTGGATTAGTTATAATGTAAAATTAATATTACAGATCAATATATCATATTATTGGATGTGTGAGAGGTTTATATTGAAAATACATTAACATCTACTTTTCTATAATGTCTGTCTAAATGAATTTTGTATAAAATGACAATTAATATATTATATGTTTTAAAATATTTTCCTTCACTGTTTTAAAATCATAATAATATTTAAATATGAAAATAAGGATGATAAATGGTCTAAAATATCATTCATTTACAATTAAAGAAGAAATTTAAAAATTGTAATGAAAATTATAACCCTTTTAATATTTAAAGATTCATTACCATAGTTAATTTTAAAATTGGTTATCCAAGGGGTTAAAACAAAAGATATGGTTGAAAATAATATCTAAATGTATCTAAATATTATATTATGATTAAATTAGTAAAATATTATCCTTATATAACAATTAATTACATTTTAAAAAAAATTTACAAGAGTTAGAGACATATTAAATTATAATATTTCTTGAATTTTGGAAAACAATGTGTCCCCTCTCTTTTAATTTGACACGCAGTCATTCTTATATTTATATTACATTAATACACCTAGATCAATAAAACCCAACCTCATTATATGCTAAAATTAGGTATCTAAAAATTACTGTTTTTGTTCATCTAAAAATACAATTAATATTTTCCTGAAAAAGGTATATAAGGGATATCTATCTGAGAAGTGTTAATCACCCATCAAAACCTCCTTAAATTTATTTCTTATTCTATCATATTAAAATATTCTTAAACCATGATGATATAATAACATAATTATATTATCCATATTGTTGTTTTATTCTGATAAATTTATAAACCTATTTCTCTCCTTTACAATCCTATGGGTAATGAAAACAAAAAAGTGTGCATATGTATGCATTACCACCTCCATAAACTGATGTATTATATTTTCCATCATCGCATCTAATGGATGTTTATAATTATGGATTTATTAATATATATATATATATATATGATATTCAGTAAATAATTTTCATTAGGTAAGGATAATATATCAAATATTTTCTTACATTTCAATCCATTAACAAATGATGATGTTATTTGTGAGTACGAGTGGATTAAGACCTCTGTGAAGCGATGCGATTCTTTTTTCATCACCACATCACATGGAAGGTATATATATAGTATTTAATGATATAATAATTTATATAATATATAATCCTAATTCATTGGTGATAAAAAAATATTTACCTTATTTCTCACATGTTATTTGAAAAATGGAAATGCTACACATGTGTATGTATGACTTACCATCTCTGTAATTGTAACATAATTGATTTTTCATAGCCATATTTCATTGTTAGTTTAAAAATTAAAATTAATTAATCAAAATGAAATTATTTTCTTTATTATTATTATTGATATTATGTAATAGTTGTTTCATTGACCATGGTCAACATACTGAATTTTTTTTGAAATTATGAAATGAACATCCTCAAAATACACGCCATGGACTTGACAGGTGATGTAACTAAATGTTTAATATAAAAAAATAAAATAAATTTTATAATGATAAAATAATTAAAATATATTATTTTATTAAATAATAAATTTTTTTATATAAGTTCATAATAAAGGAGTTAAAGGACATATATAGAATGTATGGACTCATGGTAAAGGATTTCAACTCAATTTCACTTCATTGAGGGACCCTTTGATGTTTTGAACCAAATTTATTATTTTAGTGTATATATTTCCATTTACATTTTATATCAAGAATTATTCAATGTTTAGTGAATTTTAATTTTAAATTCAATTGTTTTTTCACCTAAAGTGATTTGACATCAAATTTATAGGAAGAATGGGGTTTATTAACACAATTTATATTCATTAGGTTATAATTATAATTCATTAAATTTATTCTTCCATGATTATGTATGAATTTATATATCATTTTTTATTATTTTTACAATAATATATTTTGATTTACATATATTTATAAATTCATTTCATGGAATAATTATATATTCCATATTTATGATCTTTACAGGGGTTTTTTATTTTCTTAATTTCATTTCCCTAATTCATGTTTCATGTTGTGGACCATGATTTTCATGTATGGTGAACTAAATTCCACATAAATTAGTTTTGAAATATGATATCATAAAAATAATTGGATTCATATATCCTCATAATAATCTTGTTTTGAATGACATTGTAATTGAATGTTACCAAAGTAGTAAAGGATTAATGTTACTATATCCGTACTCTTTGAGATTGTTTATGCTCAAGGTTCCTTTATGGTAAATAATATTCTATTATTATATTTAAACATATATTCTCCAATTTTATGAATATGTTTTACATGTTAAGTGTCAATTTTCTCTTTTATTGATTCAATAAACATCAATAATGTTTTTTATAATTGATATTGATATTTTATCATATTTTTGATCATGAATATCTCTCTTCTATACACACTTTTTATAAAATGTTTTCAATAATTATATTTTATAAACATAAATTATTTTTGAAAATTATTTTACATGATCATTAACCTTATTTTAAAACATATTAAATGAAAATTAGTTTTTTTTGCACTGATCACTTATGGATCTCTTTTAAGAGGTCAAAAAGAATTTTTATTTTTAACATTTACTCCATGAAGTGGTATTCCCTCCATCATGATCATAAATTTCATTGATGATCTATTTATAAGTTTACAATGATATTTTTATGGAAACCCATTTCCAAATATCTTTTTAAATTTTTTTTCCAATGAGGAAAGTGTATTTCTATTGTGAATATTTCTAATGAGTTTACATTGTATTTTTATAAATCCTAAATAAAAATGCTAATGTTATTTATGATTCACTAGGGATATATTTTGATGATACCATTATTTTTCTTTCTCTGGATGAATTATAAGATTTTCTTGGAAACTATTTCTTTTTAATGGGTTAATTAGGTTTTGAAGGAAAAATATATATTTTACCATTGAATAATGAAATCATTCTTCTATTATGATTATTATATTGTTCTTACATAGTTTTTATGTTTGAGGGGTGAGATTGATATAGCTCATGATGATGGGTGTGCCTAATATAACACATAATGATGGGTGAGCATGATATAACTCTCCAATTCATTTGGTAAATTTTATATTCTCCATAAAATTATGTATGAAGATGACCATATTTGGGTATCCACATGTAAGGGTTATTGTAAGTGTTCTATAAATATAATTTTCAATGATAACAAAATATTTTAGTTTTTCTTCTAAAGGGGTTTTAATTTTTTTCATTTGATCAAAATGGACATTAAATGGATCATGATTATTTATTTTTGTTCATATTAACTTTTTAAAACATTTATTCCATGTCACATGTTTAATGATCTAGGTTTTGATGAGAATGAGTAATTTTATGTTTTGATCACTCACTATGATTATTTCATTATATCATTATTATCATCTTCTACTAAATAATGAAATTCAATTGTTAATTATTATGTTTTACACAAATAACCATATGACATCACCATTATTATGGTTCCTTTACATATATTTTGAATAATGTGGTTAAATTATTTGTTTATAAAAATGTTTTATGAGTGAATATTTTCATGGGGGATGCTGAAGATTTATTCTGACATAATTAAATATTGTTATAGTTGAAACAATTCTCACTTGAGGACATGGGTATTGTTAAATTGAAGTTTATCCTCAATAATTTAAACTCTAAACCTAAAAGTTTTTTAGGAATGTAAGTGATATAATATTTCTATTTTATGTTGTATGTATTTGATGGATAAAATTAGTAAATGATTATCCATATCATAGACATAAATTTATATACAATATTTTCAGAACTGAATTAAGAGTGATGGTTTGGGGTTGATATATTTGGTGACCAAGGAGGGTTTAGAAAAATTTAGATATTATGATGTTTTCTGGTGAGGTTATCTTAAGATTTAGTGATTTCAACATGTTCTTATTAGTTTATGGGTGATAATAATTTCAATGGAATAGAAACCCATTTTTCATGTGATGAGGTTTTATGGTGATTAATGATATTTTGGAAACATTTTATTTAAATTAGGAATATGTAACCCTCATATTTGAATTCAATTATTATGTTCAGAGAATGATATTACATTCTATTGAATACATGATGAAAGGTATGAGATGAAATTTGGGGTTAAAAATTCCTTTAATTTAAATGTTACTTGGGTTATAAGGTTATTTATTTAGGGAATGATTTTTGTTGAACCATTTCTATTAATTTTTTATTTTGGATATTAATTTATTTCTTCTTTATTAAAATATTTTTTAATTTTTGAAATTTTTATACCTTCTACTAAAATTCTCATTTTTGGTTAATATCCAAAGATAAGAGAAATATCTAGTTATCCTTATATTAATTATCTGATCCAATATAATTTTATTGTTTTTATTTTAGCATGACAAATACATCTATAAAATTAATCATTTGAAGGAAAAGAAGATATTTTGATGGAAATAGATTGAAATTTGAATTCATATTTATTAGGTATATTTACTTTTGTTCTTAGCCTATGTAGAAAATGAATTTCTCAATTATTTGAAATGGATGTTGAAATACAAATGGAATCGTATTAAATTTTTTTTTTTAATCTATAGACCTTTTAACACATTGTTGGTTTATGGTTTTGTAGTCATTGATATTATTAGCATCATTAACATTCTTGTGATAAATGTTCTCTTCCACTCTTCATAATTATTTGGACATTATGTTTTTCCTCCAAATCCATGTTTTTACTTCCCACAATTGTTATCATAATTGGAATATTGTATAAGTTAATCCAATTATTTCTATTCTCCTATTTTTGAAAGGAAGTTTCATTATCCCTTTTTAAGATGTGGTTTTTTAACAAATATATTTTCAAATGGGAAACCATTTATTAATAAATCTTAAGCTCAAATTGTTAATGATAACTTTATTAATATGAGAGATAATTAAATATCCCAATATATTAAATGAATACGATCTTCTATAGCATATGAAATAGGAAACACTGAGCTTAAAAAATCATCATATAATAAAATTTAAATTTCGTTGTTGAAACCTAGACACAAATTTAGAAGGTTTGAGTATATATTTCCAAATTAGGATATATAAATATATACTGTTTATAATAACTAATAATTTATTGATTAACGATTGGTAAATAATAATTTTTTTTTCAAAATAGTAATTTCTTTATTAATAAATATGTTTTCTTGTAAAATGGTTTTTATTTCTTTTTGTGAGTGAATATTATCATTAATATGATTAAATTTAATAATTTTCATTAAATAAAAAAATTTATTTAACAATTCCTCACAAAAAAATAATCTAAGGAGTATTTGAAAAAGAATATGAAAAGTTTTATTTTTCACTGATTTAATAAAAATAGTGTTTTTTATTGAAAACTATATCTTTTCAAGTACATATGGGGTCACATTCCAAATTTGTTTTTTTTAAATTTAATTTTTTCTATAATATTTAATATAATCCAATAAATTCTATTTTAATCAATACTATACTTGAGTTTGATATAAAAATATTTTGATACATAAAAAGGTTTTTTGTAAAACAAATTTTCCTCATGTTTTGGGGGTTTTTTTTAAATTAAATTATGAAAATTGTAAGAAATTAATTTGATAAAATGGATTCCATTTTGGAAAATTTATAATTAATAATATTTATAATGGTAAAATTAATTTATGGTGAATATAAACTCTAGACATATTTTTTAATTGTTACTTGGGAAAAGCTGAAATTGGTTAATTTGGGTTAAAATTGAGATGATAAGCCATAAAATTCATTAAAATCATTTCTCAAATTTCATTTAATAAATCTACAACATCCATAACCACCATAAATATTAAAATATTACCTTTTCATTCCATTTATATTTTAATTTTACATTTATAATATTTTAAGTATTCGATAAAGTAAAAAATTTCACTCTCTTACATTTAATATTTTTATTATTTAGTGAAATGAATAAAAAAATTATGTTCGGTGATATATAATAATTTGTATGGAAAATTATTTTTTTCTAGAATTTTTTTTATATTTTTATTTCAGAAGTTATTACCTAAAATTATTACTCAATGTTGTTATAGTGATTGTACAAGCAGTAAAACTATCATCTTAATCATATTAAAAACTCTAAAAGTAATATTTTAATGGTGATTTACAGTATACTATGAAATTTATATATAATGTTAAATTTTTTATGGGATGTTTTAAAGGATTAATTTTGAAATAAATTACTATATTATTTTCATAAATGTCCAACTAAATGAATACTCTTAAAATTAACATTAAAGATATTTTATGTTAAGTAATATTTTATTAAATTATTTAAACCTAATAAAAATATTTAAATGGGGTGATTAGTATTATGAATATTATAAAAATTTATACATTTCCCATTTATCATCCAATTTTTACCTTATAAGAAATTTGAAACCCTTTAATATTTAGAATTCCATTTCCATGGTTATGCTTAAAAGTGGTTAACTAAGGGTAAAAAACATGGTGTCTAAAATAATATATAATCCTATATAAATCTGATTGAATGATTATATTAATACCAAATAATTATTATATTATATCTCATGTCATTTTATATCCATTTTTCATGTGTTATACAAATATTATATTACAGTATTTCCAGAATCTTTAAAAAATACCCCTCCCCTCTTAAATAAAAGGACACCCTACCATTCAATTATATACACCAATTTGAGTCATCTATGTTAACCAAAACCTACCAAATTTTATTATAAACTTCCCTATTAATGAAATAGAGGTTATTTTATTCTTAAAATTAAATTCCAATGGTCCTTAAGAATGGATCTAAAGGAGGTCTACCAAAGAAAAAGTAATCATCCAACCTGGTGTCAGTCAATTTATTTAATCTTTTACCTATTCTAATAACATTAAAACATTGTGTTATAATAAAATCAGTAAATAAAATATAATTAAGAATTATTATGTCTACGTTACCACACTTTTTATCTCATTTTCCTTCCTTTTGGAAACAAAAACATTGTTCATGCATACGTGTGGATTACCACCTCCACAAATTGATGTGTTCCATTTTAATTCACTTTTTATCATGGATTCTTATTAGTATGGATATAATATATATGTATATATATAGATGATATTGATGAAATAATATTATTCATATAAAAATAACATATAATCTATTATCTTACATTTCCATCCATTGAGAAATGATAACATTGTTCATGAGTATGTGTGGATTACTATATTCACGAATCAATGTGAACCATTTTTCATCATTGAATCCCATAGATGGTATATATATAAATTATTTAAAGTGATAATATAAAATAAAGTTATAATAATAATTCTATAAATTTGTAATATTATTTACCTTCTTTCTCTCAAGTTTGTTAAAATATAGGAATGTTACTCATGTGAATGCACATCCTACCATCCCCAAGATTCTAACATAATTCATTTATTGTAACATAAATTAATATTTATATTTAAATGTTTAATTATAATATAAAAATTTAATTATTTCTTTATTATTATTCTTGATATGACTTAACAACTACAACTTTTACTATGGTTAGAATATGAATATTTTTTGGAAATTAAGACTAGGACGTCCTCAAAATACATTACATGAACTAGAGTAATTATATAATTAAATATTTAATTGAAATAAATGAAATATATAGTTGAATTATAAATTATTATACTTTTAAATATTTATTAAAAAGTTAAATAATTTATATATCTATATGATACAGTGTGTAATGTACATAAATGGAAGGTTTAGACTCGAGATGGGGGATTTCATCTCAATTTATCTTCATTAAGTAGTGTTTTAATGTTATAAATATAATTACTTCTATCTGGTTTATATACACCAAATTAAATTTTTATATAATGAATCATTTATAATTATTATTATTTTATGTATCAATTGAAATTAATTAATCCAAGGGGATTTCACATGAAATTTACCGAGTGGAAAGGGGTTTTTTTACTCAATTTCTTTTCATTGAGATTTTATTTTTCATAATTGAATTTTCTATGACATGATTTTTTGTTAGTTGATAGCTAAATATATTTATTATTTATTTCAAAATTTTAATATAAATTTATATAATTTCTGATAATCTCTTCATGGATTAATTATCACTTAAAATATAATGACATTTTTAATGGGTTTCTTTCTCTCGACATAGATTTCCTAAGACATGTTTCATATTGTGAAGCATGATTTCCTTACATGGTATACTTAATATCTAATGAATGAATAGATCTATATCATACTCTTCCTCTAAATTATTTTTGATTTAAATTTTACCAAATCATTAATGGATTTTGGATACAATGTTCTTTATCTTGAATATTATTTATGTTCATTGTTTCTTTAGGGGAAATCATATGCACTTATTTTATTAAACACCATATATTTTCTTCTCCTATATTTATAAATGTATATTTCATGTTTAGTTTCCATTTCCTACCTTATTTATATAATATCCAAAAATATTCTTGTATGTGATACTGATCTTGTATGTCATCTTGATCGAGAGTCTTCTCCTCTATATTCGTGACATAAAAAAATTATTAATATTATTTTCTAAAAATAAATAATTACCTTAAATTATTTTTAATCATTATTAACCTTATTTTAAATTTTTTTGGAGAGGAAGTCATTATATTTTTCCACATGGGTCACTTGTGAATCATTTTTAAAATGATTGTAAATAGGGTTTAATCTTAATTTTTATGGAATGAACATGTTTTCCGGCCATCATTATCATTATTTTCCTAGTATCCCTATTGACTAATTTCAAGTATTATTTTCAATGAAAATTATTTACAAAATATTTTTGTGAATATTTTGTACTATTTAAATGGTGATGTTATTTTCCTTGGGAATGTTTTCAATGAACATGTTATTGTATTTATCTCCATTATAAATAAATCATGATATTAATTATGATATATCGGGTATATGTTTTAATGATACCAACATTATTATTTTTTTGGATGGATAATGATATTTTCAGGGAACACATTTCTCTTCTAGGGGTAAATTAAGGTGTTATGGAATAATATTTATTGTTATGTTTCAAAATTCATTTATTAATGTGTTAGGATTATGTTATAGTTCATGGAAATTGTTTATAATGAAATGTGGGGGGAATATTGATCATAATGATAAGTGAGGCCAATATAGCTCAAGATGGTGGATGAGCCTGATATACCGATATAATGCATGTATAATGGTTACAATATCTAGATAAATATATTATAATTTGAACATATTTTTTATCCCACATATAAGAGATCCTATAAGAGTAATATGAAGATACTAATCCCTAATACAAACACATTTTTATTGTATCAATTGGATTTTAGGGTTTCATTTAATCGAGATTGACATCACATGGACTATAGTTATAGATTTATATGATCCATTCCTTTGTTAATGTTTTGTTCCATGTTAGATGTTTAATTATATTGGCTTTTATATGTCTGTGTTTTTTCTGGTTATGATCAATAATTTTTATTATGTCATCACACACATATGATCATCATACTCTCAATAATGACATTTTATTGATAATAATGATGTTTTCCCTTGCTGAATGTTTGAGTTCGCTCATCTGATGTTTCATTTCCCCTAGGATATAATGAATAATATTAAATTATTTGTGTCTCTAAATGTTTCATTAGTATATTATTTTATTGGGGATATTGAAAAATTATAGTGAAATATGAATAATGGGTATAGTTAGAAAAATTATAATTAGAGGACATGGGTATTGTTATGTGAAAGTCAGTCCAAAAAGTTTAAGACTCTAAACATCATAAATACTTGTGTTTGTAAGTGATCCAGCATTATTATTTTCTGTTTTAGGTTTGGGATGGATAAAAAGGGTCGTGTATATTTGTATCAAATCTAAAAATGTAAGGATTAGGTTTATAGCACTATATCATAGAGTATATGTTTGGGGTTGTTATAATTATGAATGGGTATATTTATATGGGAATGAATAGTGTCCTATGACATGCGTGTTTCCTTGAGTGTGATAATTTTTCCAGGATGGGAAAATTTTTAATGGTGTGAATTAGAATATGGTATGAGTACATTTCTATGGCGCAATGCCTATTGTTAAGAGTCAATTGGCACCGGGTGATGCAGGTATAGTTTTTCCTAGGTGTCATCATGGAGCATGAAGACCAAAAATGTTATTTATTTCATTTATAGTTTTATTATATTTTAATGTTTATTTTTCAATTATTTATACACTTATTCTAACAAGATATATTTATCTATATCGTTGGTTGTGGCCTAACAATTTTTTCTTACACCTTACTCAGACTGTTGTTGGTACTCAAGAAGAAATCATGACTATAGGAATAGATAATTGAAGTGGACTATAGAAGATGCATCATTTTTGTTACAAGGATAGGGAATCTATGAAAGAAAACCATTAATTATGAGTCTTTTTATTTTATATATTTTATTCTTTAGGTTTTTGTGGGTTTTTACTATACTTTTCATTTTTATGACATAGATATATCAATTAATATTATATGAACTATATTTATTTATTATCATTTGCCTTGTTTTCTAGTTTACTATTTTATCAGGATGAATATATCGAATTTTTATTATATATGTGGAAATTTTATTCTAATATTTGGGGTTTAGTCTCACCAACATAACATTATCGACATGAAAAAAATAATATAGCCTCTAAAATATTGGGAGGTTTTTCTGAAGTTACATAGTAAACCATGATCTGGAATAGTTTAATGGTAATGTATTGGGAAACATTAAAAGTAGAATTAGAAAAATTTCAATTCTTTATGATTTGGGACATGGTGTAATAGACATAGGATGGTTAAAACAGGGGTAGGGAAATTAAGATAGTGCATTCCCTACACTCATATATTGTACCTTTGAGTTACTAGTGATGTTTGTATGATCTACTTGATTGATCCTCACCTAAAGTGATTAACATTTGTTTTTGGATATAATATAGGGGATTTTAGGATGAGTTCATGCATCATGGATAGACAAGTTGGTTCATATGACATGTAATTGGTTATATGTGGATTATAGAGGATTGAGTTAACTAAATGTGAGAAAAAATAAGTTTTGTAAAAATAATATCTAAGACATTAATTTAATTTATCTTAAGGCATGATTAGATAAAACTTGTGTAAATTGGATGAAAATTTTAATTGTATAGAATTTTGTATGAATTTTTTGTCCTGGAATTTTAACAATTCAATAAAATTGAGATATTCTTAAATATGTGTATTAAATATTGTTTTTTTAAAGTAAAAATTGTCAAAGAAATATTTGTTTTATGATTAGAATGGATATATAAGTTTTCTTTATATATTAAATGATATAACATGGAAAATTTGTTTTATATTGGTCATGAAATATTGTTATAATTCCCGGATATAGATTGGACTAAAAAGTATAATTTTCATGATCAAATGATAAAAAGTTGTTATAATAATGATGAAATAAAAATTTAATAATATTTTGAATGTAGAAACATTGTGATTTTTTAATTCATAATTGAGTTTTATGAATCATAATTAAATTATTTATTGTAAAATTCATATTATACATGTAATGTGATACAATATGTTAGAAAATGTGAAGTTTTGTTTTTTGGGAAACAAAAAAAAATTGAATGCAATGTGGTGTATCGTATTTGTAAGGGACTCTTATAGTGAAATTAATTTATTTAGAAAAAATTAAGATAAGGAGAGTTCATTTAATTTGTAAATAAAATAAAAAAACCTCCAAAAATAAAACAAAGGTGTTCTGAGTATTGTTTATTGAAAATTTATTTTTTTATTTGATTTTAAAATGGTTGAATTGATAAAGTGGTAATCATGTATTATTTTCTAAATTCAAAAAATTTGTTAAAACATTAATAAAAAATATTATTATTAATTTTTAAAATGATTTTACTATAACATTTTAGAAAATTTATGTATATATATATTAGTTTATTTAAGAAACCATTTTTAAAATAATTAAATAAAATAAAAAAATGAACAAGGAAATTAATTAAAATTAAAAAGATAGTATTTTAAGAAAATGAAATATTTTGTGGAAGTGTTTTTACACTTCAGAAAAACAATAAAAAAAGAAACCTGCTGGTTGAAATAGATGTTTAATTTTTATAAATGATATTTAATTTTATATTTCAATCATTTAGATTATAATTAATTAATTTTATTTTGAAAATAATATTTCTTATTAAAGATAATATGGAATGTATTATTTTACGTAATTTTTGGGTGTTTGGTTTGCCAGGAAATCATTATTTAGATGTTTTTTATTTATTTAAATGCCAAAAATGATAATTATATAAATTTTTCAGTTATATGTTTTAAATAGAATATAAATTAAAGCATTTAATTTATATTTTTTTTTCAATCAATTTTTATAGATTGAGAAGTAGTAGTTGAATATTTAATAAATGATAAATTTTAGTGGAAGAATTTAATAAATGATTTTATGAAGGGAAAAAATGAAAACAAAATTAATTAAAAAATGATATTTTTTAAAATGAACAATATAATTTAAAATAATAATTTTCATATTTAAGAAAATATTTATATTATATTATATAAATATTGTACAAATATAATATTTATGTAATAAGGCATTGAAATGTTTGATAAGTTACTTGTGATAAGGAATGTTTTGGTTTATAATGAAAAGGATTAAAATATTTTTTTGTTAAATAAGATCTGTTTAACATGTTTTTATTATATATAATGGAATGATATATAATGGTTAAAATGAACGGGATTTTTTCCTGATATTTTTAAAGAGGGTTTAAAAATATTCATTCAAAATTGTATTTTTTGGAATTAAAATGGATTAGATAAAAAATGTGAAAATTGGTTTTGATAAAAACAAGTTTTTTGGGTGAAAAAAAGATTATGGAATGGTAATTAAAAAATATAGTAAAAATATTTTGATTAATTTTTAAATATTATTCTATCATGTTGACTTATAGTTGCGGTAGATGTACTTATTTATTAAAGTGGTGAAATTTTTTACTAGAGGTATTAAGGATTTTTTTTATTGGGTTAATGTTTTTTAAAAAAATATACATATTTTTTTTATGAACTCAATCATTTATTGGATAAAAATTTATATAGTTTTAATTTCAATTAGTTGAAATCCATGAATGAAATTAAAGAAGGTTTTATAATTTTTTTTGATATTATTAATAATTTATATTCTATATTGGGTTTTTTAAAAACATATTTTGATAAACAAATCTAGGGAATAGAGTTATTATACAGTTTATGAAGTATTGGAATTTATATTTTATTTCTTATTTATAAAATAATTTTTTATATGAATTTTATGGATGGTGATAAAGGAAAAAACTATTTAATGAATATTAGTCCATAATTAGGAAGATTAAGTGAACTAAATAAAAAATATTGTATGTAATTATAGGTTTTTTAACTTGTGAAAGAATTATGATAATTTGGTAAAAAATATATTTCAATATGATGTAAATTATTTGAAATTTATGTATTTTTTGTAATTTTTTTTATATATAAACATTTATGGTGGAGAGTACAATTGTAAGTGTGTGAATTTTCATTGTTTCTACAATATAATTTTAGTTTAATACCCAAATAATGTTCTTAGGGTGAGAATAATTATGGTGGAGAGATTATATTAATGTAAGTTGTCAATTTTTAATTTTCTCTTCACAAGATTTACTAAAGAATGGAATATATTATCATGAATAAATTCGTAAAATAATTCTGAAATTTATTAAATAGTATGTGACTTTTTTTTATGGGTGAATATATGTTGGGTGCTCAGGTAATAATTATTATTTTATTATTTATTGTATATAAATGAAAGTGTGTGTTATAAAAAAATTGGTTAAAAATTATTGTTTAAAAGTAATGATTTTTTGTATGTCAATTAATATATAGGAGTGTGTGTGTGTTTGTTTCTATATGAGCATCTTCATTTAATATATATGTATATATATGTGTGTATATCAGTAATTTTTAAATATATATATATTTGGGTAACATTTAATATATATATATATATATTTAATGACAGTAATGGTATGTGTTAAAAAGAGGTGTCAAATAAAAAAACATGAATGGGTGGCATAGGGAATTACCGAAGTGAAAAAAAAGTAAAAATAAATGGGAAGGGATAGATAAATTATTGGGTGGGAAGGGTTACACATATTAAGGAGGGGAATGCGGGATCTGAATAGAGAGGTGTACACCATGTTCCCCGCACATTGGTAAAACTTGAAAATATTTTAATATAAATATGTAAATAAATAAAATATAATTTAAAGGAAAAGAGAAATATAATAACTTGGGGACGGGGATGAGTGCACAACACACATATTACACATTAGTATTATTCCATCTATCTTTCATCCTTTATATATTATATTCACTCTCTTATATAAATTTACCATAAATTCACTTTTTGATATCACTTTTTGATATAGATCAGAATGATGCATCATATGTGATGTTGCATTGATCTTGATTAAAGGAAGGTAAGTATTAGATTTGTTTTCATAAAAGAAGGGTGATTTTTAATATATTTAATAATATATTTTTTTCATGTTTTAAATGTCAATTAAAATAATTATTTAAAAAAATAATTCTTAGTCATCATCTCTTAGTGGTGTATCAACAACAGGTTTTCAAATAAATAAAATTTGAGGTAGGTAGCCGAGATGAATCAAAAAAGTATTAACATTCGCCTTAGTGAATATGATCTTTAGTATGGATTATTTTTCATTTTTTCATCATAATAATAAAATAAACATCACAATTTGTGGAATTAAATTTTCTAAATTTCCCATAAGATATGAAAATAAAAAAATTTAACACAATTTTGACATGCAAAAATGGTGATTTATTGGTGATATACAATTTAAATGGAGGCGATTATTAGAAAAGATAGTTGGAATGATATGATTAGTGGTAATATAATGAAGTGTTTATATTGAAATGAATGTATAATTAACAAATTATTAATTATGGTTAATGAAATTTTGTAGACAATTTGTTGGAATCTTTTATGCCTGATTTTAAGGATCTTTTATCCAGGTTGATCTATTATTATTATATGATTGATATAATTCACTAAGAGCAACTATAGTTCTCGGACATTTATATTTCTCCAGTTTAGACTATTTTTCTATGACTGGTATATTTCCTTAGGTGTGATAATAATCTTGGGATGAGTATATTTATCTTACTACAACTACTATGCTAGGGTGGGTATATTTCCAAGGGTGTTTATATTTTTCAGGTATGTGTAAATTTAGCTAATAAAAAAAATCCAAGATATTCATAGTTCCTCAGGTGTGAATTCTATTCTGACATGGTTATATTTCTCTGGTGAGATAGATATTGTACAGATACATCCAATACAAGTCAATGCAAGTAGAGTTATTCTAAATTTTCATCACGGACCACACGGTTCAAAGATATTATTTAATTAATTTATACTATAGTAATTCTCATATTTATATATTTTTCACTTCTACATGTACTTGTTCATAATTGATACATTCATTGACACAATTGGTGTTTGCAAACAATGTTATACTCCCACCTTTCTGGGTTTGTTTTTGGTACATTATTAGATAATATGACTGTGATAATGGATAAGGTAAATTACCCTAGGGTAAATTCTTTTTTGTGATGAAAATATAAATCATTAAAGTTTAGATATTTTTATTTTGAGTCCACTATTTTTTCTAATTTTTTTTATTGAGGTATTCGTAGGTTAGTAGAACTTGTAATTTTTTTACCTGGTTACATTATTTATTATTTTATATTATGTATTAATTTATTTAAACACTCCTTGTCATTTGATTAAGAATTTTTTTATGGTTATATTTGATTATTATTTTTTCTACTAATATTGTTACCTAATATTGAGGGTATAGTCTCCCCACTATAAAATCATAGTTCGTCACTACTATTCAACATGCTTTGATATATGAGGAATAATTCATATGGTTATGTAGTAAACATTAGTATAGAACCATTTAGATGTCATGGATTGGGGGTGGTACACCTAACATCATAATTAAATTTTAATATATCTATTTCATCAGTAATAGAATGATTATTTTATATAATATTTTTATTAATAACAGTTTGGGTTTCAACATTAAAAGAAACATATTCTCAATAATTATCACAATAAATTTATGAAGAATCCTTTTTATAGAATCTATATAATTTATATCAAAGGACATATTCTCATGTAAATCATTATAAATCTTAGGAGAGGTTGTTGTGTTTACTTCTTCTTTGATAAATTTTATCTTATTAGTAATTGTTGTAGTCTCCCAATCAGTTCTAATAGGAATTTAAACCACATTTTCATTGATACCAACAAAATATTATTTTATTTGAAGTAAAAATTATGATGGTAAATTCTTATTAAAAAATAATTTTTCTTAAATCTTTTACACAAAATATTAATGATGATAAATTTTTAAATCATTTTCTAATTTTATGTATACCCGTATTTTTTTAAATAATTATTTAATATCATTCCATAAAGGTAATAATTTGGCATAATATTCCTTCCCCTATAGAAATGCATCACTCTAATAGTATATATTAAAAT
This sequence comes from Viscum album, assembly GCA_963277665.1. Classification (NCBI taxonomy): domain Eukaryota; kingdom Viridiplantae; phylum Streptophyta; class Magnoliopsida; order Santalales; family Viscaceae; genus Viscum; species Viscum album. Next base: position 1,945,813,263 of record OY728160.1, read on the forward strand.
TTTAATTTTATTCTCATTGACTAACGTATACATAATATAAATTTACAGAAATAATTTTTTTAAAATTCTTCATCTCTGTAAATAATAAGAGTTTATATAATATTATATATAACATTCTACAAAGGATTATTGAATTTTAAATTTTTTATTTTGAAATATAGTCATAGAAAAATATAAAAATTTCTTATGTATTGATTAAATATCACCACTATCAACCAAATATATTCTTATCAACAATCACCAATTAATAAAATAATCAATAAAACATTAATCTAGATAAATGTGAATGAAAACTCTTTCACATTCACCTATTATTTCAAATATTCTTAAATACTTAAAAGATAACTCAACATTGATATAATTCTATTTTAGATCATATTCATATATAATAAACTTTTATTTAGAACATTAAATAAATTATAAAATTATTGAAAGATTTTAACTTTATCAAATAATTGAATGATCCTATTTCACCATGGAAAATCAATGTATTGAATAAGTAAAATATTTTTACAGAATGTAAATTTTTTATCATGATTAATATATCTATATGATAAACTATGATTTATTATCTCCATTTTACCCTACTCATTGAATCTAAAAGATTCAATGGAATTATAAATTGTAGGGTTTTTTTACATTTAAAGATGAATGAATCAAGGTTTTAAAATACATTGTTTATGAAAAAGTAATAATAATTGAAAATATAAATTATAATAAAATTAATCATCATTGAATAAAACTTTTGTAAATGATATATAAAAAATTTAATCATATGTGTACTAATTCAATATAGTTAATCACACCCAAGAAATGATATGAAAAAATATAATAATTGATAACATGTATAAAAAAATGTTAATATTATCAATGAACAAATATAATCATTCGTAAAAAATTTGTTATGGTTAAACCAAAAATAATAATTTACAAATTTAATTGAAACATTTTATAAGATCAAAACAAAAATATGAGTATAAAATTAATAACAAATTTTTTTATTAAAAATTATATAAGACTATGTATTTATTCAAAATAATATAAAGAGAAGTTTTATGAACTATTTATCAAAATTAATTCATAATAATACCATTTTAAATAAAACAATCCATACTCATTATTAATAAACTCAAACCAATCAAAAAACGTGAGAAATGTTGAATATGTTTATTAATTTGTTTTTAGTATCAATAAAATCAAAATAAATAAATATTTTTTTGGAAAGATAATTTATTAAACGATGTTTTATATAAATATTCTTTTTAAGATAATGTATAATCGATTATATATAAATTTCCATTAGAGTTTCATTATCATGTTTGATTGGAATATGTGAAAAAATTAATATAAAAAAATTCAATGTTATTTTTATCTAAAACACATGAGAATAAAAATTATGAGTAGAAATATATTCAAAATTTCATATAGATTTTGAAAGAGAATCTTAATTTTTAGTATACAAAGAAACTAAGGAACATCCCCAAGAAATACATTTTCCATATTTGTTTATTTGTATAAACCAAAACATCTAAAATCTGTATCATGATAAGAAATTAAATCATGTCCATATTTTTTATGAAAGTATTACTATTATCCACCATTTCTTTTAAAATAACATAAAATTATTTTAAAAATATTGAGGTGATATTAGACATAATTATTTTCAAAACTAGAATAATGACACAAAATAAATAGAATGTTTGGTATTTTATCTATGAAATATTAAAAAATATCAATAATTCCTTTATATAAATTAAATCCAAATGGTTTCTCAGCTTAGTTCATTCTATGTTTAATATTAGAACCCTTAGTTATAGAATATTATTTAATATTTTCTATTATAATTTTTTTATGTAATGTTTAAATTTTCTTTTAACATGAGACATTAAAAATGCCTCTTCTAATCATTTAATAACTAAGTTAGAAATTATCCCCACATTTATTTCCAAGAAACGAATCATGTATCAAAATGCATTGATAAAAATATGGATGGCTGCACAAAAAATGTCATCATAAGTGTGTATTTCAATAAAATAAATTTATATTGAAATGACCTCTTAAAAAAATTAGGGCCTTCCTTCCATATTAAAAAAAAGTATAAAATGAAGAGTACTATCAATTTCAAACTACTTTAGGTACCTATTTTATCCCATATATATATTATATATATATATAATTTGGAAAATGGGTATTTTGAAACATATGAAGATTTTCAATATAGATATTCTCTAAAATAGATCCTTTAAAAAAGTAGATTTAGTATAAACATGAGAATTTGTTCAATTAATATGAAATTAATAGGAAATGATAATTATAACTCTTATAACCTAGAAATAGGTGCTATTATTCCTAATAATTTTTTACTTCCTCTAGAATTTAAACTTTTTAAAACAATATATACTTATTCAAAATAATAACACCATGATCATTAGGATTATTCCTAAAAATATATTTGGTTAAAATAACTAATTATTTAGAGGGTCTATTGACTCTTTCTAAAATTATATTTCTTTTTAACTAGTTTATGACATCCAAAATAATTATAATCCAATATTTCTATATCATGTCCTTATCTATATATTTATATTTAATAATGATATGGAATCATGTTTTTTGTCTATATTTGTATCATTATTTGTAGTCTGAACACCTTATTTTATACAAAAAATAATAGATTCTAATGAACGGACTTTTAAAGTACTTTTTTCTGTAAAGCACACTCTGAAGTGGGTTTGTTTCTAACTATAGGATATTACTTTACATAATAATATTCCTCATCATCATCACTTTATGATTTTAATGGAGGATTAAGATTCATGTTCTCAATGTAATCTTAAAAATCAATATTTTTAATTCCATGTTAGTTATAATGATAACATTTTTCAAACATATGAGGAAATTATTCCTCAACTCTTCTCTACTTTTTATTAATAAAATTATAAGCATTTGATGTAATGGAATAAATATGAATTTTTCATTAATCATACTTTGGATCAAATATTCCAATTATTTAATAAGTATTTAAAAATTAACATTATAATAAATAAATTTAAAGTATAAAATTTATTGATTTCTTTTTGTTTTATCTTGAAAATAATTAATTTTTTACCTACAAAAGTGTCTATATTTAATATATAGACAATTTTAATTCATGGTAATATAAATATATGATAATTTTCATTATAAAAAACTTATTCATTATTAGAAAAATAAATAGTATAACACTAATAACAAATCAAAAAATGATAATCCTATTGTTATTTAGAACAATAATATATAAAAAATTATTGATGAACACATTATCAGGTTTCCCAATTCATCCAACTCCAACTATTTTTCCTTTTTTAGTATCTGTAAAATTAATTGTTCCAACATATTTCTTTGATAGAGAATAAAAATTTAATAAATCTTCACTCAGAAAACATGAATATAAAATTTCCACATAACATTTAGTAATATTTTTTCAATGGACCATTCATTAAAAATTTATTAAAGAAGAATATGTTTTTATATAAAATTATTTTGGGTAAAATCCTACTATTTATTAGTGACATAGAAATCCCAATATAAAATCATTTAGAATAATTTAAAAAATAATATAATTTATGTTTATAATGTAGTGTTTTTACACTATAAAAATTGAGTTAGACTCAAAACAAAAATAATTTTCACAGTGACTAGAAATACTAAAATAATTAAAAGTAATATTAAATAGTTTGTTCAAGTAGATCAAGAAAAAAAAATTTATATACAAATTTGGTTTCATAATATTTAATAAAATCCTCTATTTATTATTAGAAAATTTTTGGATTCCATGTATTTTATTTAGGTATTCCCTCAATGTAAACATAATATTAGTCAATTTAAATAATTACTTGTCATTTTGACTATAATTATGAGTAGAATTGGATTATTCTTCAAAAAAATAGATTTTAATTTCAGAAGAAAATTTAAAATTGTATTTTATTATAAAAAATAAAATCATATAATTTTATAATAGGTTTATTAAATATTTGTGGTCTTATATTGCTCTTTAATAACAGTATAATACACATCATGTTCCTTAAATAAAAAAATCATCAGATTTAAGAATAATAGAGAAAAATGAATATACATCTTTATTTAAATCCTTAAAACACATATTATAATATCGATTAGATTGAACATAGTTTTAATAATAATTATATAAAATACATGTTTTTTAATAAGTACTCTATGTATATTTTATGTATTTATACGATTATTTTATTTAATTTAAACTTATATGTGATTTTCATTCATTTTATATTCTTTTTATCATTAATTAGAAAAATTAAGGATTTTTATTATAATGTTTCTTTAATTCATAATATATAATTCCCTTTGAATTTATATCATTCTTGTTCAACTTAATAAGATATCTTTTGAACCTCTTCATTCTCTTGTAGTTTTTATTTAATAATCTTGTTCACTAACAATATCATCACTACAATTTGAATAGGTAAAAATTCCTCCATAAAAACAATAAAAAAGTGTCATTTTTATTCTTTTTATCTTTAAAAGTCTTAGATATTATCGTAGTAATATCTGTATGAATAAATCTATGATCATATGATTCATATTTCATTACATCCTCAAGCATCATTAATGTTACAAATGGATTATTTTTTAAAATATTTATATAGGAATATGTAGTCTAACTGTAGTTCAAATACCAATCCATGTTATTGGTAGAGCTCTCAACACTTCCAAATAATAATGATATAACATAACTTGGTTACATAAGGTTGTAACATTGTTGAATATCTCATTGATTCTTCTATTCCAATATACAACACATTATCTTCAAACATCATAATAGTGTAAAATTTTAGTTTAGAATTTTTTATCTCAACTGTCCAAATTTTTTGTACTATAAGTTATATAAAAATTTTACCACATTTTAGAATTGTTAACACAATGAATATGAGATTGAATTAATTTGTACCAAAAATAATAATTATAATATTCATTCATATAGAATTTAAACAATATCCACTTATTATTCTTCAATATACATATAATATTCAGTAAGTTAACTTTTTAAAGGATTCATATTTTTTATATGTAATTTTAATTCAAATATTCTTTAAGAATATAGTAATACTTATTTCCAGTAATTATGATATCCATCCTTAAATTATGTTGTACTAAAAAAATGCATTCTCTTTTTAATATCAAATACCATTTAAAATAATGTATTGGCCATTAATCAATAAACTGGTCAAATTAGAGAACTCAAAATATATTTTTTCCAATTATTGTCCCAATTTTATCTATTATAAGGACTAAATAGGTGGAGAGTTGAGTTATTGAATTTAAAATTTTCAAACCCCCCCAAATTAAATTTGTAAATCTATCTACATTAATTAGATATTAAGTGGAAAATAGAATAAGGATATCACATAGAAAGTAATAGTTTTTTATAGTAGATCATCATTAATAAGATAATATCCAACCACACTGCACCAATATATAATATTTGTTTTGGGATTTTTTTCACAAACTATCCTTAATGCCCTAGTATACTGATACCCAAGTCTGCACTGCCCTGGTAGGAAGGGTGTTTCTGATCCTTGAGGGGTTGAGACTTAAACCTAGCAACTTAAAATAAACAATATAGAATTATTTTTCTACAGAACATGAAAAATAATAATGATTCATGTCAGAATACTCATCACTCAATAGGGAGAAAGTACTAGAAAAAATAGGTAAATAGTAAATAAATAGAAAATCATCAAAGACACACATTTAATAGGATAAAAACATAAAAAAAATCATATCATATGGATAAACTTTCTACCAATCACCTCTATCACTCTAGGTCCCAAGGATCAACAACATCCACAAATTTCATGTGGCACTTTTCCTTTACATGGACCTATAATGATAAAATCTACAAACACATGATGGAAAAGTTAGTGTGTGACCTACAATTCTCACCATGGATTAACTAAGTGTTCCATAATCAATTCTAAAAAAATTAAACGAATTATGCTCTAAATTTTAATATTACAACCCATGAAATGGAATTTACATATTTTCAACATAATGTGCATTGAAAATTAAAAATATGGAAGATATATAAAAATAGGCTTAAATAAACATTTAATATAAAAAAATAGTTATGAATTAGTTGCGATTAATAATGTAGTTCTATAAATAAATGTCATGTAATAGTAAAATTAAACATATCATAACACCTTGTAATACGATCTGTAGTAAATTAGTTATTGTAAATAGGATCTTCACACTAATCAATCAGTGATCTCATCTCTATGTGTGCACATGTCCCATGACATGGACCATCAAGAAGGAACTCTTTATTTGGAAACTGATTCCATAGTATGTTTTAGTCATTTTTTACCATTAATATAGTTTGAGGGGGCCAGATCTTGACATGATTTTCCAATGTACCCACTAACTACCCAATATCTCTTTCTATTAAAATAACAAATTAATCAATCATGGTAAAATCAATCAATTCAAATCATTTCGAAATACAATTTCCCAATTTCAGTTTTAAACATTACATTATCATTTCAAAACCATATCATAGGTTTTATTCAATATATTCCTTTTTCAATCATATCTCAATTTAATTAATTTATCTCAAAATAAATATCCAAACCATGAAATCATTTTTTCATAAATAAATATTTCAATTTTATTTCATAGGAAATTGGTTTTTTCACAATCTCTTTGTATTTTTAAAAATAATATATTTATGAACTCAATTTATGTGATTGAAATAATTTAAAAACATATTTAAATCTAATTATGAAATTAAAGGTTTCAATTTAATTTATAATATAATTGAACAATAGAACTTTAATCAAAAAAATAAAATGAATCAATACCCACAATGATATCATCAATGTGGAATAAAGGAAAAAGAGATAACAAAAAGAATCTATATAGACACCATCCATAAAAATAGATTTGATCCATCATTACCATAACTATTTATCACTATAAAATATATAGGTATTTGAAAATATAATACTCCTGGATGAGAATAGAATATTTACTGTAGAGAAATTAAAAGATTCCACTAGTTCCTTGATCAAATAATAATGGAGTTTGGAAGAGTAAGAACATCTCTAGGGATCCTTGAATATCCAAATATTTGAAAGAGAATTGAGACATAGAATAGAAATATAAAAAGGTGATCATGTAATTTGAGTTTGTAAAATCATAAACGACACCACAAACCCCTTGGATACAACACGATAATGTAATTAAAACAAATAACCCATGGCGTAAGCACCCAGACCATGCCGCAACACCTCCCACCCATCTGGACTCTTAAAAACACACTTCTTATCACAATCTAATCAATATCACCCAGGTTAGGGTTACGATGAATCATTTTTAGTACACTAAAACTATGCCAAAATAGGAATTAGCTCCCAAATTCACTAATTATGGATATACGGTGAAAAATATTATCCATGGTCATGTTATGTTGGAATCTGTAGTAGGTTTGAAAAACATACTCTCTGGTTCCACGACACAACCTTCCACCTATATCATAATAAATTTTTACAAAAAAATCCCTTATGAAACTTCCAAATGGTCCAAAAAATAGATGGGACTTTTTGTGGTGCAACGCCTACAATATATCATCACTCACTATGAAAAACAAACATCGTTTAATAAACCCCAAAATTCTTTAGAACATGTCCATTTGGAAACATTGACACATTTATACCCATACATTATTAATTAACACAAATATACATCCATATAAAAAATGTAATTTTCCCCACAAAATTATTTCAATCCTCGAGAAGACTAAAATGCACGCAAATGAAATTTGAAACAAAAAAAGATTCAAGATATACCTAAAAGATGGTAATGGGATGTACAAACTCCAAACTATAAAAAATTTATATTCCAAAAAATTCTATTTAGAAGATTCCAAATCGAATAGATGAGGATGATTCTATCTCATCATTTCCTCACTCTCCCACATCTCATGTGAATCAAATCTATGATTCTATCACACATGGACCCATGTTATTGTCTTCCCCTGAAGAAACATTCTCGTAGTATCAAAAGTACTGACTAGATGATTAGTAATGGTTAAACAAGGATCAATGTTAAGAAATTCTCATCAAAAACATGTTAATGATTAGAAAGGTGAAATGAATGCTGAAATACATGAAACACATTATGAATCGATGTCAATGGTGGTGTATGGGACAAATTGAAATCCACTTTGCCAACTCGTTCAACAATTTCAAAAGAACCCCGAATCATTGGAATAAAATTTCCTTGTTTTCCAAGACACCAATGACCCAACAGAGCTGAAACTCTCAAAACACCAGGTCTCCAACAAAAAACTATAACGGTCTTCAATGAAAATCATTATAGGATTTTTACTAAATCAAATTTCATCACCATTCTCTTTTGAATCAACTAAATATTTATCATCGAATCTTAGACCAAACTTATTCTAATGTGAGAACATTCACTAATTTCCGACAAACACAATAGATATCTAAAAGTATATCTATAAAAGGAATCAAAGGGATCCATTCTGATAGTGGATAAGTTACTGCTATTATAGGAGAACTCAACTGATCCCATATGGTCATCCCCAGCTCAAAAAAAATTCAATTACAAAAAGATCTAGGATGTCTAATATAATATATATATATCACTCTATGAATCCAATTTCTTACAAATGATAGGTTGTGAACAAATATACCTGAGACCCCACATCCTCCTAGAGGCCTATCTATAACTCATATGTGAAACATAAATCCCTATAAAACAATATTGTGAATGAAACTCCATGAAATCTAAAAATATAATACATGTAGAGATGGAATATTTCCTTAACATTATTTGTATCTCAAATTTGTATAAAGTGATCCAATTTTTTCAACAGATCAATCACAACCCCTATCACATTCCTCATATGAGGGGTATGTGGAAACCCAAACAAAATGTCTATAAAAATACCATCTACCAACCATCATGGGTTTGGATGTCTCTAAAGATATCCTAGAGGTCTATCATTATTTACACTGACTGATTGGTATGTATAAAAATGAGACAAATATCAATGTTGTCTGACCTACTACCGAGACACTTGAATTTCTACCACATATTCTAGAACATATTTGTGTTACCCAGGGGGACCACCCACTTGGAATCCTGACAATCCCCTATCGTAGAATTTATAATAGGAATTGGAACAAAACATAAGTTATGGAAACAAAAGATGCACTCTGAAGAGAACAATAAGTCACCAATTGTCTCCACACTATAAAGAAAGTCCCTAATTCTATTGATTTCATCATCAATATTCTTCTATGAAAGAAGCATATCAATAATAGAAAAATTAAAATTCAATCTCACCAAAACTATATCAAAAACATTCCCACATACTCCCAAATAAAATTAATAAAATATATGAAATAGATTTGACACTTATTAAGATTATATAAGGTTTTAGGTTAGATATTTCCTTCTCAATGAATCATCAAAAAAAATTCCCAATCTAAGGGTCCGGTAAATGTATAAATCAAAATAATAAATGTCCAAAAACCAATACCTCTATTAGAGATTCAAATATTTTTTTATGGAATATATAACTCAAACACTTATGGTCAGAAGGAATAGTAAACCTTTCATCGAAAATGTAATGTCATAAAATATTATTTGTTTTCATCACAATAATGAGTTGTATATCATGGTTTAGATAACTCTTCTGGTGTCGATTAATATTTTTAGAAAAGTAGGCTACCATTTGATCACCCTGTATAACGATATAACAAACAACTGAACCTAATACATCATGAAAGACAAGATAGCCCGGCCCAGCCTCTAGAAGAGATGCCACTAGTGAAAAATTCAAAATATATTTACATTACACCCAAAAAATGGCATTAATCACCCTAATATAACTCTACTCTCGTATTAGTGAGAGTGTTCATTGGAGCATAAAACTTCAATAAATCATTGTTTAATATGTGGTAATATTATACCATAACCAAGAATCTATGAAATTTGAAACGTTATGATGTTTCTTCCATGTCATAACATATTTCAAAATATTTTTATGATGAATGGATATACCATACTATGATATAATATTTCCCAAGAAAATCACTTCCGTAATAGAACAAATATATTTTTAAATCATTGAATAATGTTGATGATTATCATGGTCTTAGAAATATTCTAAAATGATGCATATGATCCTCCTCAATCTAAGGGTAAACTAGGAGGTCATCCAAAATACCACCATGAATGAGCCAAGTTACTCAGGAAATATCATATTGATCAATAACATAAAAAATACAGGAAAACATGTTAGACCAAATGGAAAAAAAGATAATAAAAATGAGAAAACCTCCTATGAATTGTAGTATTATGAAATCTAGAATCTTTTGTTAGCAACTATTGATAACAATATTAAAGATCAATCTTTAAAACCATATTATCCCCTTCAACTGATTGAAAATATCATCAATCCTTGGTAACTAATTTCTATTCTTTACCATGACTTTATTGAGTTTCAAATAATCAATATAGATATTAAGTTTCCCATAATATTTCATTGAAAATATAATAGGTGTCACTCAAGGTGACACACTAAGGGAGATAAAAACTTTTTCTATGAGACCTTTAATCAGAGTCTTTAGAAATTTTATCTATTCTAGTGCCATATGGTAGGATTTAATGGACACTGGATGAGTACCAGATACTAAATCAATTTAATACTCTTCCAAGGATACTGAAGGAAAGTATGATAATTCATAAGGAAAATCATATGGAATCCTGATAGAAAATGGGGGGAGACAATCACTCAAATATTCTTTTTTCCATGAAGAAAGTAATAATTGATATTACCCTACCCGATTCTAGAAACGAATTTTCTTTTCTACTCAACCATAGGTCCCATTATTCATAAAATACACAACAAAACCCATCATGTGAAGTAAAGGGGACCTTAGAAAGATAATAGTAAACCATAAATTGGTGATAAATTATCCAATTCACCCTAATAAGAAATTAGGATGTTTCAAGTTGAGAGATGAATGTATCTAAGAAATATCAATCCATGGTAAAGAGAAAACAAAACTAAGGCATTAAAGACCATGATCTCTCTCCATTACAAGAGGTGTAGAAAAATCAATCACATAAAACAAAATCTCTATTTGAATAATCCAAAAATATAAAACAATGGTTAATATAAATGACTGAGATGTGCAAGTATCATATAATTTAGTCACTAAAGGTGAAGATATAGTGATAACACCTCAAACGGTCACTGGACACACATCAGCTTCATTTGGATACTCTTCCACTACATGATGATCCTTTATTCTCATTTCATGTTGCTAGAGACCCTTATATATTAAATCTTCTAATTTAACCACAATACGTTTTTCTTTTTATGATCCTATGTAACTGTGTGGATAAAAAATGAAATGGGTGAACTATTATATGTGACCTAAGTTACCATAAGAACTAAATATCATTGGGGGCTCAGTACAATCTAATTTTGAATGGCCAAAATGCCACACTGAATGAAAATTAAATAGCCACTTCTAGGATCCAAAGGAAATTTTAATGATGATATACGCCTATAACCACATCAAGAATCATCATGGTTTATATTTCATCTAAAAGAACTCATATAACTACCACTTGGAGAAAAAGAAACACCTACCAACCCTGGAATACATGATATGTTATGATCAACCATCCATGATATATCCAACACATCCATATAAGAGGTGAGATTCATAAAGAAAACCTATAATCAGTTGTTATGTTAAATACCAACATCTAACATTTGATACAACATTTATCATCGTTTATAATCCCAGGATAAAAATACACATCACTGAAAAAATAGTTCACATACTATGTGATGTTCATATCAACCATTTAGAGGTTGATAAACTACAAATATTTCAACAATGCAACTGAATCTTGATATAAATAATTACTGAAAAGAACTATAATTATTTTTCAATTAAATTCCATAGTATTATTTTTCATCACCATTAAATCCCACCATCTCTATAAAGTCTTCACAATCATGAAGGTAGAATATTTTACAATAATTGAATTAAAAATCCAAATAACTGAAAAAATAAATTATATCTACTTATTTCTATTCCCATCTTCTAGAAGATCATTAGATACATGGAACATGGGTGGGTTTTGTTGAATAAAGTCTTGAGAATGATATCCAGAATCATCCATTTGAGGCTCCACTACTAGATCCTGGATAAGAATGAATTTTGGTTCTTATACCAAATCATGGATCGAACACACCAATATCTAAATAGGATTTCATTCCATTTGAGGATTCACTCACTTTAGTTCGGTAACATCTTCTAAATGAAGCCTATATAAATGTGTTCTTAGAGTCATGATGATACACCACATCATTATAAAACACTAAAACATGATCAAAGATACACAAATCAAAAAATCAAAACGAGATACATGAATATTAATTTCATCAAGTAGAACCAAAAAATTGGATTTAAACATACTCAAATATTAATCATGGAAAAGTATAAAAAAATAAAAATATTCTTCAAAGATAATTTTCCAAAACATAAATGGGGAATTAAGGATTTTTACAATGAGTACTAATAATAAACACCATTGTAACTACAACTTATGTCCCATTTATCATTCTTATTATCTACCTAGATAACCCAAACACATACTGCCATCATGAAAATGTGAAAAAAAAACCTAGAGTTTCAATTCCACTTTTTCACTACCCATACTATATACCCTATTAACCTAATACATGATCCGACTCACAATGACTAGAAGGGAAATCTTGATCCCTACGGTTTGGCGACTACCACCATCTATCATAGAAGAATTGCGAGGGAATAATTTATCACCAATATATATTGAATTAAAAAATCTACAAGTTATTATATTTAAGACTCCAAAGGTATAATGCACACAAAAAACAAATATAATAGTAACCAAATAGTTTATAATGAAAGAAACCAATCATACATGATAAAAAATCAGAAAATACCATTGAAAAAAGTCGATCACATCTCCACCGATCACCTCAATTACCCAAAATCAAAAGGTTCAAGGGAATAATCTACCTTTATGTGGATATTTACCTTTTATTAGACCTTTTATGAGAGATTATTCATATTACTAATGTTAAAGGTAGGTTCTGATCTATAAAGCCCAGTAGGGTCTCACCTTTTATGAGATAATCTTCATGTTGTAGGTTTACCCTTATAGATCATTTGAGCACAAACCATTATTATTTTATATTTTTCCCAAGGATTTCAAGATGTTTATTATGAGTGATTTCTATTTTTATGATATGAGATAAATATTTTTATCAAATGATTTTTGTTGTTGTGTTTTATATTTTTAATTGGAATGGAAGGATCAAATAATTGTATAATCTCTAAATCTACTAAACTTTTCAGTCATTTCGGATTTAATTCGAGTATTATATTCCAATGTAATGAAGTATTCACCAACTCTACGATACTAGGGTTGGGTTTTTTACATCTATTTTTCTCCAAAAAATATCCTTCAAAGCATGGTAAAACTACCTAATGGAAACCATCATCTTTTCCAAAAATCACAAAAGGCTTTGGAAGAAGCTCCTTTATATGCTTTGAAACCTTTATACCCAAACTTCATTAATTCAAAGAAATATAAATCCCCAAACATTTGGTTGTTATACTTAAAAAATTCTCTCCATCCTTGAAAATCATGATACACACCCAAATAGTATGTGAATCAATGAAAAATTCTTGAAATATCTAAAATAATTTAAGAAGATATTGTTTATTTTACTAATATTTTTCACTAGGGATATTTACAACTCATTAAAATCAATTTAAACATATTTTTGATCATGAAATGGTCTTTAAATTGGTTTTCTTATAAAAATACACATACTTTACCTCACAAAATCCAATATATAACCAAAACTGAAAAATCCAAATATTGTAAAAAAAAATTCCTTAGAATCTATATTCATAAAAAAATTTATGATGAAACGATATTACTAAATTATAATCTTCATTAGAAATAATACATTTATTGTTTATTATAATAAAAAATCTGATATGTATTCTAAATATTTTATTCAATAACACATAGTGATTTTTGAATTTTTTATTGGAACATTTTTTAAACCATTTTAAATATATCATATATTTATTCAAATAATTTCATGATTTAAGAATTTTAAATTTTAGAATATTGGAGTTTACTTATATAATTTTTTATATTTTCTTCTCAACCATAAAATTACTTTTAAATAATAAATTAAAATATTTATTCATTTAATTAAAGTCAATTGTTTTAATGATATCCCCTAAAAAATGAAGGTATTGATTATTTTAATTAAAAAACAATCTCACTTGAAAATATATCTGGAATAACTAAATTAAACATTTATAAATATGAAACATTTTAGAAAAATTAATTTTAAATAAGGGAAAATTACATAAATCAAAAAACAAAACTCGATGAAAATGTATTAATAATTCAAATTGTATATTGGGATATATATATTAACACATTATGTAATAATTTTCATAAAATTCATATCTCATGTAATAGTAACATCATTTTTTTCATAATTATTCTTGAATAAAACAATATTCAAATTCACATAATTGTAAATAAGTTTTATTTTAATATTTGTTTTTTAATATAATTTTTTGAGAATGATATTTTAAATTATACAAATAAATCTCGTAAGAATAACTTCTAAGTAGAAATACTTGAATAAGATTTACCGTTATTAATTTATGGTTTCTCAATTAATAAATTTTCGTATTATGAGATTTACATTGATCTTATATTATTTACTCATGATTTTAGAATACATCCTATGGTAATTTAATCAATACATTCAATAATAATATAAATAATAATTGGTATGGAGAAATCATAAAAACCATGATAAGTAGTTTATCCCTGTGTAAATGTACACATTAGTTAAAAAACAATAGATTTTATAATAATCAAACCTTTTATATGGTGGAATTAAATAGAGCACAAAATCTCTCAAATAGGTAAAGAATCAAAAAAATAATAAGGTTATTACTTATAAAAAGTATGAGAACAATTCCAGATATAATTAGATGAGTGTTGATCCATAATTCCATTTTCAAACCTCACATAATGAACAAGGTCCTGACATTATGAAGCTAACGACATAAGATTTTAATGTTTGTGTAACGATCGGGTATATTAGAATATCAATTATATGGTATGGGGATCAAAGGTATTTGATTTATAGTTTTTGAATTAAGTCTCTACAAAGGATTAAATTTTTTGAACCAAGTAATATATATTTAGCGCCACCTCTAGTGTACTAGTAAAACATTTAATAAATAGTACACATATAATTCATGAGGTTCAACCTCATTATGATAACCTAAAACATTTTAGTTTTAGGTTGACTTCTAATACATGGATTATCACTAATATAATATTTATTATAAGAGAGGATCATTATACATCCTTTACTATTCCTCAGTTTTCTAATGGATAGTAAAATGTATGGGAAGATAAAATACATAAAATACATTATAAAAAAATCAAATAGGAATTGTATACCATTTTATCATAACATTCTTACTAGACAACACTATCTAGGTTGAATTAGATTTTCATATCATCAATAGATTATTTAAAATTAATGAATAGATCTTGTTCAAAAATGATTTGAAGTCTAGATCAATATAAATGTAGTATCAATAGATCAAACTACCTATCACCTATAAAGAATGAAAAAGTACATCATAAAAGAATGCATGCATGATATATTTTCATTCCAGCACAATTGGATGTTCCTGAATCAACAGAAATAGATTCATCTGACATTCATAACATTTGAATTCTCAAATTGCTTTTAGGTCATGTTTTTGATTTTCTATCACATTGATATTATATATATTTTTGATATCTCAATTAAAACACCTTATTTTTATTCTGTTCACCATTTAATATCCCCTATATAATATAAAAAATATTTTAGTAATTATTTTTGAATCTCACCAAGATGTTTGGTTGAAATTATTTTCAAGGTCAAGACCTAAAAAAACTCCATATTTTTCAACATTAATTTTATTTGATTTTTAATTATAATTAACCCAAGGAATATTCATGATACTAATATCATTAAAACATACTTTAACAATATTTTAAATCACCACTCTTGATTATTTAGTGATAATTATGAAAATAATTATAAAAAATCACCATATATTAAAATACTAGAGTCTCCTAATTATTCAATAAGTGTTGATGATTAAAACTGAATAGAATCATCTGTATGGTTTCTCCAAATGATTATAATATAGAATCAAAAAATAATTCTAACACATTTATGAAACTATTTTCTATTTATGTGAAATCATTCTTATATAGTGGTAAATCAATCTTATATTTTTTTTTAAAAATTTGTAGAATGGTTTTATTTATGTAGGCGATGAAAAAAAAATTTCGTAGAAGAAATTATATTTCAATTAATATTACAGAATAACCATTACAAAAACATGTCATTATAGTGTTGCATATTAATTTTCTTTTTAATATATAGTTTCAATGAACCTGAAATGACTCAAACTAAAAATAAAATTGGTAATTTTTAGGCTCATATACATAATTATGGATTAGCTGAAAAATCATAGATCCTTTTTTACCTCGTTACATAAAAAAAATATCTCAAAAACATATAAAAAATCATAAATCTTTATTATCATCCTTAAGAAAAATTTGTAAATAAAGAAAGTTTCCTTTAATAATACTAATGGGATATTAAATATATAACATTTTATTTTTTTTCAAATTCCTTTCAAATATTTCAATGGTATCTAGAAATAAAAATAATCTTCCAATAGAAAAAAATAATAGTATTTTTCATTTGATGTACAACATGACACCACAATGTATGTTAGTAAAGTGATTTTGAGGTAATTCCATCTCATGGTGATAAGAAACATTTCTTCCACATTTCAATGTCCTCTCTCCACCCAGTCAATGCATAGAATGATTCTTATTTTATACCTTATTTAAAATGAAACAGTATACTTAATGAGTAAATAATAATGAAAAAAATCATCATAATCCAATTTATTGAGATTTACATTGAAATATTTATACACTTGTTATTGAACCTTTTTAGACATAATAAAATTATAAGTGTTAGTTGTTATAGATCTTTTTAATGAAGAGTATGTGATGGAAAATCATGTTGAACCTATGAGTCTCAAATTAGTTAGTGGGAATTTCTATAGTGAATATTTTAGCTAATTTTTTAGGGTAGAAATATATACTGGCTTAATATTTCAATTTTCATATCTCTCATTGATGAAAAAAAACCAATTACAAAAATGATTATACCATGAGGGTTGAACATGATTTTTGGAATAGTTAATGTCACATTGATTATAAAAAAAATTATTTTTGTTATTTAATCCATCGACCATAAATCATGAAGCTACTCCTCCATCAATATCATTTGTTTCAAAGAACTAGTATCCTCACTTTACTCAGCCTCTATAGTACTCAGTGAGACTGAGTTATATTTATTTTAGTGCAAACACACATTTCACTCTCCCAATAGTAAAATAATACATGATTTTAAAATTCAATCACCATAATCCCATGCATAGCCTACATCCCTATGTCCTAATAGAGATAATGGCTTTCCTCTCTTATACAAAAGACAATTCCAATCATATATTTAAGGAATAAATTTTAATCCATATAATGTGACTCCTTCATGCCACTTTAATATCAATCGTATAGACTATAAGGACCCAAACTTAAAACATTACATAATCAGGAATTAAATGAATAAATCAATTTGAGGATCTTTTTAGGTTTAGTTTTTTTTTGAGAATTAGGCCATAAATGTAGTCACTTATACACAGTTTCCATTTTTTTCACAAAACTAGAACACTTGAAAAAAATAGTCATGTCTAGTTCTATGATTAAGACAACATGAATTTTCCATAATCCCATTCTTGACCCTATTCCACATTATTTCGTATGAAAAATATTTAAAAAACTTGGAATGAGCATAAAAAGTGCAGTAAGGGATACACAAAGAAGGAAAACTATTAGTTTTTCAAAACAACAAGTATACCATGAATAATTTAACAAAAGTAATACTTTTCACCTTTATTAAGTCTAAAATTCTCTTCACTAAATAATAGACCACTACTAACGTTTTTTTAACCAAATGGTTTCAATAAAACCCATATAATTAACACATAACATATAAAGGTAACTTGGGACATAAACATGCTTAAATGGAATAAAAATACGGTCGACTTCCACACATATCACTAAATGGAATAGCCACCCGACCGACTTCCATAACCAATGAATTGGAGGTTATAACGTAACCACTCATCCTGGTTTATTAGGGAACCACCTGTCATTTGGTTTATCATGTAACCACCCATCAAATGTCCAAGTACCATATAAAATCATAAGACAAAAATATATATATAAAGGAAAGAAAACATTACCACATTTCAATCATAATATTTCACATAAATATATTGACATAAAATAATCCTTTATCAAAATCCATTTTCAATACCAAAATACATAAAAGGGTATATGGTATTTATTTTCTTTTAAAAACATTAAGGCTTGTTGAGGAATCCAAATATCAAATAATAATCGTGGCTGTGTAAAGGTCGGTGTCAGCGCTTAGGTTAAAAGAATCATTCCTTTTTTTCATTTAGTAAAACACTTCATAGAAAAAATATTCCCTTTGAAAATTCATGTGTGTTTATACAGTATATAAAAGAAAGTCTTGTATTAAAACAAAATATGCTTCAATGAAAGGAGATTGAGACAAAGCCCCTTACCTCATGTCTAACATGACCTGTTCGTTCTTTAATCTCTTGAATAATTAACTAATGTTAATTTATAATGGATTAAGGACCATTTTCAAGTTTATTAGTCCTTTTATATCAATTACTACCAATTTATAAACAATATGTAATCATTCAAGCTAATAATGGTCATTTTGTCGATATTTGGTACTTGAGTCAAAAATTAACACCTTATATTTACAAGTTGTCAATGTGGTCAATAGTACATTATATCTAGAATTATATTCATGATTTTGATATCATATATATCATATATATCAAATATATACATGTATTTATAATAGTACATAAGATTTGGAGGTAAGAAATGAAACGCACAGTTAATGGAGACGGTAAGCTGTACGTTCGCATGAACGGTACATTCATTTCAATTTCTTATTTTGATGGAATAAAACATAACGATACATAGGAATATTATAATTACAGTATAATATCATATATAATATCATTAAATCCATCCTTTATACGTCCCACATATTGCATTAACGAGTCATATCACTTTGAGGGGGCAGTAGTCCACACTTCCTCAAATGAAATTATCACATTTACCCATAATGGAATTCATAAACGTATGATATTAATGGAAAATAAAAAATCATAATGAAAACATAAACATAATATATATCATATATAAATATAGTGCCATCAGAATGGCCTCCATGAGAGGTGGTATGAGGTAATTTAATAATCATCATTTCGTGAGGCGTTAGTTTTCCATCCACAAAAACATTATGTTATTCACCCATTAGACGGAGGTGTGTGTAATTGTAGTTAGATTCCTTCTCTTAAAAAAATCATAGTATATTTAGTATACTGTTGCTTCTATGAAATAAAGTAATAAAAAGAGTTTATGGGCTTGGAGAATTAAAATAAAATGAAAACAATTTAAGAAAACCCTTACCTTTAATTTGGGTACCTTCATTTGGATTGAACCAAATGGACTTTTTGAAGTTCCTTAATTATATGTTAAGGCTTCTACGAAGAGAATAGGAATGTAGGGAGCTTAATTTTGTAGAGTTTGGTCGAGTCTAAAGGCTTGAGAGGTTTGAGGAATTGGTTAGATGTGGTCTCTTTTTATAAGGGGGTGGATGGGCTCTTTAGGAAAGTGTGAAAATATTATATTATTATATAATTATATTGGGTTTATAAAGGTCAAAAAATCATTTCAGTAGAATATAAGATGGCTCATGGTTGAAATAAAATCATACAATAATAATTGGACATGTTTTGGATGTATTTTAATATTTATAATCTTATTTATATAATGATTTATTAATGAGGTAAATACAGCATCATTATTGAGACATAAATAATTTAATTTATTCGATATATAAAAATTATAAAACAAATAACACGATTTAGGAAATATTTTTATCTTTCCAATGAATATTTATACTCAAAAATATTACTTATATAACACCATATTATAATTAATTACTAAAAGTTTTTTGTTTATGTCATTTTTTCCTTTACATTAAATTAATTAATCTAAAGTGTCATTATCATTCACAAGTGGATCAATGGGGTCCCACAATAAATCCAAGTATGGACATGGTCGCCCATCACTCATCCAATAAGGGCAGGAAAAGTGTTTAGGTAATTTGGAATTATTATAATATTCGTTTTACCATGAATTACCCTATTTACCATTAACCGTAGTAAATAAAAGTCAACAGTTACTATTCACCCAAAATTATTATAGTCTTATTGAACAAAATTTTACTTACTAATAACAACAATGTATGTTGGATTTTTTAAATTCAATTCAAATAAATAGTAAAAATTAATTTAAATGAAAATGTCAGTTTTTTAACTACTACTAAGTGGTTTCACTATTCATCAAAAGTTAATGTTTTTCAGAAAAATACCAAAAATTCATGCTAAGCTATATTTGATATTCCAAAACCAAAAATGATTTCCATTTTGTTAATTTAAAAACATATAAGTGGCACTAATTAATTTAAAATTATTTCTTTTTATCAAAACAAATATTTGTTTTTAAGAAATAATAACTATCAAAAGATTGATAATTGTTTATGTCCAATTTCAAAGTGAAATTAATTCCAATAAACAAAATTGGTTCAAATGGTAAATATATATTCTAATTACACTTTAAAACCAATTAAAAATATAATCTATCCATATAAAAAAGTTTTATTAAAAGGAACTTTTGAATTAAAATACAATATTTTTTCAATATTCATTTAAAAAATGCACTTTATCGGAAAACTTCCAAGAAAATCACGCAAAGTAAATTTTGATGTTCCAAATCTAAATAAAAATTTCATTTGGTCAAATAGATCATATAAAAATTACGAAAACTATATTTAAAGAGTTTTTTCCATTAAAAGGCGGTAAATCGACCTTTTAATGTTATTTATGATTAAAATTTTATTCATTCATATTTTAAGCCACAAAATTTCTTTTGGATAAATGTAAATACATTTAAAAAAAATGTATAATAATATTGTAGTTAGTTTGGTTCATTCTCACAAATACAATGGCTATGAGTTATCATCCATTTCAAATAATAATATTATATTATTAGTGTGCAACGTAAGATTTCAAAGAAACTCATTGTTGCGTATCGGGTACGCTATCGAACATAGAAACCTCTTTAAAGTAAAATTATTATCTAATTAAAAAATATTAATAAAAATGAAAATCAATTATTCCTCATTTACCAAGGATGTTACATTGTTCCCCCTATTAGATATTGTGTCCTCACAATTTTTTATTCACTTATAAAAATAAGTGGGGGTATTTTTCCCTCATATCCTTTTTAGATTCCCATGTTTCTTCCTCAACCATATGGGTTTTCCAAAAAAAATTACCTGGTGAATTACCTTATTCTGTAACACATTCTCTCTAAGTTCAAGAATCTGAACTCGTTATTCTTCATAAGATATATTCTCTTCCAACTGAACAACCTCTGGGCTCAAAACCTGCGATGGATTTGGTATATACTTTCACAAAATAGAAACATGAAAACATTGTGTACCTAGGATAAACTAGGAGGTAAATCCACTCTATATGCATGTTATCCAACTTTCTCCAAGATTTTATAAGGTCCAATGAATCTTGGACCCAACTATCCCTTCATACCTAAACGAATTACACTTTTCCATGGAGAAACATGGAGAAAGACATGACCACCTACCTCAAAAAAATATCCTCCCACCGGTTATCTGCATAAATTTTATTTCTTCTCAGAGCTATTCTAATGTGCTTCTGAATCAACTAAACATTCTCTGCCATCTCTTCTACCAATTCTAGTCCAATCAGCCTCCTTTCACATACTTCATCCGAAAAATCTGGGGTTCGACAACACTTTCCATATATTGCCTTAAATGGAGCCATCTGTATACGGGAATGAAAAGTGTTATTATAAGAAAATTCAACCGAAGAAATATGTTGGTCCCAACTTCCATGATAATCCATTGAGCAAGAACGTAACATATCCACCAATGTATTAATTGTTCGTTCTGACTACCCATTTGATTGAGGATGAAAAGCTGAAGTATAATTTAATTCAATTCCCAATGAATTTTGAAGTCCTCTCCAAAGGATAGAAGTAATCTTGGGATCATGATTAGATACAACAGAGAGGGGAAAACCTTTCAACCTTACTATCTATTTAACATAAAATCGAGATAGTAAATCTAGAGACAAATATTCTCTAATAGGAAGGAAATAATCATATTTAGTCAATTGATCAACTATAACCCAGATTGCATTACTACCTCAAGATGTATTTTGTAATACCACAACAATGTCAATAGATATATTTTACCATTTCCACTCTGGAAGCGGTAAAGACTGAAAAATGCATTTCAGTAACTATCACTTAGATTTAACCTACTGACAAGTCAAACACATCATATTAAAATAATCAATATCTCTTTTCATTCCATCCCACCATTAATACTCCCGAAGATCTCTGTATAACATAATACTACAAGTATGAACTGAAATCGGAGAACTATGAGCTTTACATAAGACTCATTCATCAGCTGCGAATCAAAATACATATATAATCTCTTCCCAAACCTCAAAAAAATCATTATCAATTTTAAAATCAGGAAAATTACCCTTCTGAACCAACTCTACCATTTTATGTAACTCACTGTCTTCTTTCTGCGCTTTCTTTATTCTGTCTAATAGAGATGATCTCACAGACACGTGAAACAAAAAAGAAGAATTTTCTACACAAAAAACTTCTATTCCAATGTTAATCAAATCAAAAACCAAAGTATATCATTCCAAATGTAGCATGGTTAATGAAGTATTAAATTTTAGACTCAAAGCATCAGCCACTTTATTTTCTTTTCCCAGATAGTAATGGATCATGCAATAATAATCCATGATTAATTATAGCCATCTACTATATCCCATGTCCAATTATTTTGGAGTGAATATATATATTAAACATATGTGATCAGTATATATTTCACATTTTACACCATACAAAATATTCCTCCAAATTTATAAAGCAGAACCAACAGAAACTAATTTCAAATCATTTTTAGGGTAATTTAACTCCTGAGGTTTCAACTAATGTGAATCATATGCAATTAACTGATCCTTTTGTATTAGGACACAACCAAATCCTTTCAACTAATCATCATTGAAGATAACAAACTCTCCATTTCTTGATGGCAGTGCCAAAACTAGAGCATTCACCAATCTCTTTTTCAATTCCTAAAAAAAATCATCACATTCTTTTGTCCAAATGATTGTAACGCCTTTTTGAGTTAACATAGTCATTGTACTAGATAACCATGAAAACTTTTCAATGAACCTTTGATAATAACCTTCCAAACAAAGAAAACTATGGATCTCAGTTATATTTGTGGGTCTTGTCCATTCTCCAACAACTTTTGTTTTATCAGGATCAATAGTTATTCCATTTTTTGAAACATTCTGACCAAGGAAAGAAAATTTTTGTAACCAAAACTCACACTTGCTGAATTCCCCAAACAATTTATTTTCTTTTAAGGGTTTCAAAAGAACCCTTAAATGAATCTCATGCTTCTCTTTACTTTAAAAATAAACCAAAATATTATCAATGAACACAACCACAGACATATCTAAGAACTCACGAAAGATTTTATTCATAAGATCCATGAATACAACAAGTGCATTGGTTAAGCCAAAAGGCATAACTAAAAATTCATAATGGACATATCTAGTACGAAACGCAGTCTTCGGATTGCCCGCTTATTTCAATTTCAACTGATGGTACCCGATCTCAGGTAAATCTTTGAAAAAATAATGACCTCCCTAGAGCTTATTAAATAAATCATCGATATGAGGAAATGGATACTTATTATTAATAGTGATGTTATTCAATGCTCTATAGTCAATGCAAAGTCTCATTGAACCATATTTCTTTTTAACATACAAAACAGGAGCACCCCATAGTGATGATCTAGATTGAATGAAACCATTATCTAAAAACTCATGCTATTTCTTATTTTACTCTAAAAGTTCAATTTGAGCCATTCGATAAGGGGGTTTTGAAATTGGATTAGAATCAGGAACTAAGTCTACAGTAAGTTGAACTTACCGATCAAGAATAATACAATGAAACTCATCAGAAAAACATCAAGATACTTATTTACCACTGGAACATCATTAATCTAAACAGTTCCTTTATTTTCAACAATACGAGTAAGGTAACATTAATTTCCATTTTTTACTAATTTCTCAGCTTCCTGATATGTTATTAAAATAAAGGGTTCATTCTTGTACAAAAACTATAAATATTTCTAAAATGAAACCTCTTTAGATCTCTAGTAAATCTTAACATGATAAACAGATAGCCAATCCATTACCAAAATAACATAAAACTCTACTAGAGGAAAAACATTAAGGTTTTCAGGTAGATACTTTCCGCACAGAAGGACAGAAATGTTCTTATGTTTTCTTTTTGTCTCAACATTTCTTCCTAGTGTTTTTACCGTATATTCTGTATTAATATCTTGACCTGGAATTCCCAATTTACTAGAAAACTTCTCCTAAATGAATGAGTGTATAAACCCTGAATCAAACAACACATTGGCATAATCTGAATAAATAAATAGTGTACCTGACACTACTTCATTCGATGGCCCAACATTTGTTGAAGTACTTCCAAGGGATTTCACCAACACTTTCTCCTTGTAGTCCAGCTGCTTTCCCTTAGTTGATTTCTTCGCTGGACAATCATTTTCATAATGACCCATTTTATTGCACTTAATACTTTGTACCGTTGGTTTTTCATTTCATGGTTGATCATATTCCATACAGTTAAGAGCAATATGACCAGACTTAAAACACCAGAAGCACATTCCAGACTTTGATAAACATTCTCCAGGATTATTTTTACCAAACTATTCATAAGTTGGATATTTAATTATCTTACCTCAAGGCTTATTTGATGAATTATTTCCCTTTTCTTGCCAACTGGACCTTGTATTCTGTTGTTTTTTAACGAACACCTGATCATTGACAAACTCCATTTCCACAATCTCCTCACATCTAACAAGTTTTTCATAACTTTTAAACCCATGAGAGGATAATTATCTTCAATACTGTGGCTTTAGTCCTGAGTAAAATCTATTTATCTTACTATCAAGATCTCTGATAGAATTTGGTGCACACCTTTCCAGTCGAATGAACATTGCTTCAAAAGCATCCACTGAGTCATCCTCCTGCCTCAATTCTAGGAATTCATTTTCATCCTAAGACGAACCACCTTGATAAAATATTTCTCAGGAAACATACCTTTGAATTCATCCCAATCAAGAGCATCAATCTCCTCAATATCCCTGATTTTTTTCTCCAACGACAACCACTGATTAGCTTCCCCTTTAAAATGGGAAACAATGACACTAACTTTTTGATGTTATGAACAACCCATGACATAAGAAATATTTTCTAGTGCTTTAATACACCCTTCTTCTAGAACCAGGTCAGATGATCCTTTGAATGATAGGGGATGTTGCCTCATGAAATGCTCCACTACTTACATGTTCCTCAGTAGTTGATCTGGCTGGTAATGTGAATGGATGCCACCACCATTTTTAGCCTCAGAAAAATGTTCCATCACTGCAACAAACTGTTCATTTCTGATTCAGACCATCTTAGGTTGCTGATTTGAAAGTTTGTCTTCCTCCTCACGTCTTTCCAACATAGTTTCTCTGTTTCCTCTATAGAAAACCATTCTAAACACATAAATATATAAGGTGAAGCAACATGGTAATCTATAAATGCTAAATCATTTCAATATTACCATAAATTAATTTATGGACATTTATTTAACAATTACCTAACTCCTAAATTGGTCTAAACCGACCTCTGATACCAAATATAAAGACTCGTCCTTAAAACAATACATAATCTTGAATTAAATGAATGAATCACATAGGGGATATTTTCAGGTTTATATTTTTTGATAATTAGGCCATAAATATTACATTTCATTTCAACAAAAATACAACATAGATACTTCTACTCATTTTCCATTTTTTCACTGAACTAGAACTCTTGAAAAAAAGAGTCAAGTCTAGTTCCATGTTTAAGATAGCATGACTTTTCCTCGATCCCATCCTTGACCCTATTCAACATTATGTCTTGTGAAAATCATTTCAAAAACACAAGATGAGAATAAAAAGATCACTAAGGGATACACAAAGAAGGAAAACTGTTTGTTTTTTAAAATACAAGTAAACCATGAATACTTCAACATAAGTTATAAGTATCACCATTATGAAGTAGTAAATACTCTTAACTGAATAAAAGATAACTACGTACCCTTTGGTAACCAAAATTTTATCATAAAAAAATATAAATAACAATTAACATATAAAGGTAACATGGGACATAAACATACTTAAATGGAATATCCATACGGTCAACTTCCACACATATCACTAAATGGAATATCAATACGGATGACTTCCATACCCAATGCATTGGAGGATATATGGTAACCACCCATCCTGGTTTATCACGGCACCACCCATCATTTGGTTTATCACGTAACCACCCGTCGAATGTCCACGTACCATAATAATATCATAACACATAAAAACAAATATGAAGAAAAGAAAACATTTCCACATTTCAATCAAAATATATCACTTAAATATATTGACATAAAAGAATCTATTATCAAAACCATATTCAATACCAAAATACATAAAAGAGTATATGGTATTTATTTTCATTTAAATACATTACTGCTTGTTTAGGAAGCCAAATATCAAATAATACTCGCGGCGGTGGAAAGGTCGTTGTCACCACAAACGTTAAAAGAAACATTTATTTTTTTTCATTTAGTAAAATGATTCATAGAAAAAGATACCCTTTTAATATTCAAGGGTTTTTATAAAGAATATAAATGAATGTCGTGTATTAAAAAAATATGCCTCAATGAAAGGAGATTGAGGCAATGTCCGTTACCTCGTGTCTGACTTGACCCGTTCATTCATTTATTTCCTGAATAATAAACTAAAGTTAATTTATAATTGAATAAGAATATTTTTCATGTTTATTAGTACTTTTATAACAATTACTACCATTTTATGAACATTGTGTAATCTTTGAAGTTAATAATTGTCATTTTGTCGATATTTGGTACTTGAGTCAAAAACGAACACCTCATATATACATGTTGTCAACGTGGTCAACAGTCCATTATATTAAGAATGATATTCATGATATAGATATCAAAAATTTCATATATATCCAATATATTAATTTATTTATAATAGTACATAACATTTGGAGGTAAGAAATGTAATGCCCAGTTCCTGGAGATGGTAAGTAGCACATACGCATGAACGCTAATTTCATTTATATTTATTAGTTTAATGGAATTAAAAAATAATGTTACATAGGTATATTATAATTCCAGTATAATATAATATATAATATCACTAACTCCATCCTTTATAAATCCCACATATGGAATTTAAGAGTCATATCACTTTGATGGGGCTGTAGTCTGCACTTCCTCAAATGAAATTATTGTGTTTACCCATAATGGAAACCATAAAGGTATGATATAAATGGAAAATACAGAATCATAAAGAAATCATAAACATAATATATATCATATATAAAAATAGTGCCATCATAATGTCCACCATGCGAGGCAGTATGAGGTAATTGAACAATCACTGTTTCGTGAGTCGTTAGTTTTCAATCCACATAAAAATTATCTTATTCAACCATTAGATGGAGGTGTGTGTAAGTGTATATCTAATCCTTCTCATAAAATAATACTATTATATTGAGGATACTGGTTTTTCTATAAAATAAAGGGATAAAAAGATTTTAGGTGGTTGGAGAACTAAAATAAAAGAAAACAATTTAAGAGAAACTTTTGCCTTTAATTTGGGTAACTACCTTTGGTTTGAACCAAAACGATTTCTTGAAACACCTTATGCCTATGGTAATGATTCTAAGAGGAGTAGAAGGATGTAGGGAGTTTAATTGGATAGATTTTGGACTATATTAAAGGCTTTAGAGGTGTGAGGAATTAGTTATAAGTGCTATCCTTTTATAATGGGGAGGAGGGGTTCTTTAGGAATGTGGAAAAATATTATTTTATTATATAATAATATTCGGTTTCTAAAGGCCCAAAAATCACTAAAGTCAAAGACAAGATGACTCATGTTAGAAATAAAATCATCCAAAAAGAATTGGACATGTTTTGGATGTTAATTTAATATTTATATTCTTATTTTTTAAATTATGAATTATTGAGGTAAATACTATATCATTATTGTCTCATAAATAATTTAATTTATTCAATATCTAAAAATTATAAAAAAAAATACCATGATTTATGAAATGTAATTATCTTTCCAATGAATATTTATAGTCAAAAAGTTTTCTTATATACCACCATATAAATATTAATTACTAAAAGTTTTTTGTTCATTTCATTTTTGCCTTTACATTAAATTAGTTAATCTAAAATGTCATTATCTTTCATAAGTGGCTCCATGGGGTACTGAAATAGACCCAAGGATGCCCATGGTCATCCATTACTCATCCAATAAGTTTAGGATACGTGTTAAGGTAATTTTGAATTATTATAATATTATTTTTACCTTGAATTACCCTATTTACCTTTAATCGCGGTAAATAAAAGTCAAAAGTTACTATTTACCAAAAATTATTTTCATCTTATTGAAACAAATTTTACTTACAAATGAAAACCATGTATGTCAGATTTTAGAAATTTAATTCATAGAAGTGGTAAAATTTCATTTAAATGAAAAATTCATTTTTTTATTACTACTAAGTGGTTTACCTATTCATCAAAAATTGATGTTTTTCATAATAATAACAAAAAATCAGCCTAAGCTATATTTGATATTCCAAACCCAAAAAGGATGTCCATTTTGATAAATTTGAATCCTAGAGGTGGCATTAATTAATTTAAATTTAATTTTCGTTATGAAAACAAATAGGGTATTTTTAAGAAACAATAACTATCAAAATATCGATACTTTTTTACATCAAATTTCAATGTGAAATTAATTCCAATAAACAACATTGGATTAACTGGTAATAATATATTCAAATTATCCATTAAAACCAATTAAAAATATTATCTACCCATATAAATAAATTTATATTAAAGGGATCTTTTGAATTAAAATACAATATTTTTCACTAGTCATTAAAAAATGAACTTTATCAGAAAAATAACAAAAAATTAAAAAAAAAAGTAAATTTTGATATCCAAAATCTAAAGAAAATTTTTATTTGGTCAAATTGAATATATTAAAGTGACCAAAACTATATTTAAAGTGGATTATCCTATAAAAGGAAGTAAATTGACCTTTTAATTTAAATTATGGTTAAAATTAGATTCATTAATATATTAAGACACTAAATTCTTATTGGATAAATGTAAATACATTTAAAAAACATGCATAATAATATTTTAGTTATTTTTGTTCATTACATCCAATAAAACGGCTAGGAGTTAACTTCCATTTAAAATAATAATAATATATTATAAGTGTGCATCCTAAGATTTCTAAGAAACCTGTTGTTGCGTATCGGGTATGCTATCGAACATAACATCCCTTCTAAAGTAAAATTAATTTTTAATTTATAAATATTAATAAAAATGAAAATATCATATTCTTAATTTACTTGGGATGTTACACAGACACACATTATAAGAAATATATGTTCTAGTAGTTGTGAGATAAAAAATTCTTCCAATCATCTTTCTATCTCAATTTTATTATCATTCTCACCAATAGCATACAATAAAAATTTCACTACACATGGATTGGTGTAGATGTTTATTTTCAATTCTCCATTAAAATATTATTAAGCAATTATTTAGTATAATTATCTTGTGACAAGAATAAGAAATATATTTTTTGATCACCTGAAATATAAATAAGTATCTCACCTCACCCTGTATAAAGTTCTCAATGTTACTCACCATGTCATTGACAAATTATTTTTATACACTCTATTGATCACCATAAACAATTATTCTATAAACATAAAAAATTATTATGTGGGAAACTATTTTCATTAAATTTATTTATAGTGTTATATACACATTTCCTTTTTTGAATTAAATGTATTTAAAATACCTATAAAGGGTTGATTAATAGGCACATAGGGTTTATTTTGAATAATAAAATTTCTTCATCTGTTTTCATACATTAGAATCCCCTTTATCACGTATAAACCATTTTGGCTTCTTAATATATACCACTTCTACTAGACCATCATTAAAGAGTTATGTTTTAAATTTTTTTTGATATGTTTTATACTAAATATCAAATAAAATATCATGAAACATTTATATATACTCTAATATAGAAATAATATAAAAGGGATCTAGAAAATAAATACCTTCAACATGATATTATCCTTTGTAGATAAGTATTTATTTGTTCTAGATGACTTTTCCATGACAATTTATCTTTTTTTAACAACTACTTATTCCTAATGAAATTTGTTTCATCTGATCTTAAGAAATATTCTGAAGAGGAATTGTTTTCTATTTGATCTAGTTCTTTATTCATAACAGCAACCAATTATTTTTACTAAAAAATATCTATCCATTTAATGTGGATGAATATGAAATATTAAAGTAGTATAGATGCCACATCTAAAACTCCTCCTCATTAAGATTTAATTAGAGTCACTTTTAATGATCTTATCTACCTCCATGTTACTATTTAACATTTTATATCTATGTTATTCATTTTAAATAACCCCCTCATCATTTCTAGTATAATCAAAATCATTTTCAATATCCTATCGTTCATTTTCAGTCTTTATAACACCTTCTTTTTTATAAATCTATAGGTTGCCTTTATATATATATTCTAAAGAATAATCTACCTCTAAAACATCATTATTTTGTTTTTATTCAATTATTTTAACTTTATAATAGTCCAAAATGTATTGAGGTATTTTATTCCAATATCTACACCCATTTACATTTGACATATTTCCAAAATCCCTACCATATTCTATTTTATAATAATATTTTCAGAGATTTGGATTTTTAATATTTTTTATGGATTAAATAACACAATAAATAATTAAACTATCCTATATATTTTTACCAAAACTTATAGGAAGTAATATTAGGGTTTGGTCTCAGTAAGAATCTATTTTGAATGTGGATAGTTGTGTAACAAATTTCCTATAATAATATTTTTAGAGGTTATATCCTACTAACATCGATTTACCCAGTTACATTAAGCTCCTATTTTATCCTATCAACTACATTATATTGTTTGGTGCTATATAGTGTTTTATAATAATGATTTATACAATGTTTTCAAGATAATAATAAAATGCTATTCTTGTTAATTATTTCCTACTTTTAGGTTTAAATTTATTTATTCGCATCTCTACTTTATTTTAATTTTTGTTTTTAAACATCACATTATCCATTAATAATGATTAATCCTTAAATGTTATGGAATAAATATCACCTTGATTTTATTTGTGTCACATGTGTCCATAAAAATATAGATTTTCCATTAAAGAGGCTTGGTGGTTTGAATTTACATTATTTTATTACTCCCTTCAGTGATTTCCTATTTCTATAATTCCTCATATGTTTCTTACCGATTACATTTAAGGTGAATAAAGTCCCTCAATATTGTTCTCAGTTTGGGTGAGATCACTTAGAGGGGTATGGTTGAATAGTTGATACTTATTTATTTTTGAAATATGGCTTTTTAGTTCAACCATTTTAGATTGAAAATTACGTGATCCACTCTTCGTGTTTTTGTTTGAGCCATGGTCGTTCTATGAAGGAATTAAAGTACGGTTTTTGTTTGTTGTCAATCCTCTTTGGAAGTTCAGAATGTGTGCTAGTAAAGTGATCATACAGTTCAAGAAGAAAAAATTATTGAAGGGGGAGCGAAATAATGGAGGCATGCACGAAAAAAATGATGTGTGACCGACCAACAATGGCGTGTGCGAAAAACAGTGGCGTGCGTGTAAAACAGAGTGCTTCATGAAATAGTGGAGAGTGATTTTTCTTGCATGAGGTACTTCAGAATCAGAATGTTGGAAAATATAAATGGCATGGGCTGCATGAAAAACCTAGTGATGTGCACGAAAAACAGTTCCTACGCGAAATATTACGCCCTAGATGAGAGGAATTTTGAACCACATGGGGATTTGCTTGTGGGGGTCAGAGACTCTTATAATTAATAGGTGACCCTCTCCATCCACAAGGTTTAATACTAAGAGAAGATCCGAGTGATGATGCACATAAAATGTTTATGTAATGGGGGTTGCATGGAAAAAGCTCGGTTGCGCGAAAAAGGCCACATTGCACGAAAAAGATAGACTTGCGCAAAAAAGTTTAAGCAGCACGAAAACACAGACATTGTAAAAAAAATTTGAGGCTGCGTGAAAACATTGAGCTGCGCAAAAAAGGTGTTACATGTAAATCTGTGCATAAAATAGGTTTTTTCATGAAATATTTTCCATGTGAAAATCTTGTATTTCATGAAAAAGTGATATATTTCATGGAAAGGGAAGGAGTTGCACGAAATCTTCTGTATAACATGTTTTTGTGTTTCTGATTATCCGGTTCAGTGGTTCAGTGGGTTCAAGTGCATCTTTTCCATACTTCGATGCATGTAGTGCCTCATGTTATGCAGATTCAAAGACATCAATGCGAATCTATTAAAGAGACCTTCACATCTACAAACTTAATGGGATTTCACTAAAGTCAATGAGCTAGGGGGAGTCAACTAGAGTGACCTAAGGGATGCATTGAGCTATCTATAAACATTTGTAAAGGTAGTAAGCCTGGGATAACGTGACTGTTCTTGAACCTTTTTAATCCACACCTTGTGAAGAATAGTGTAATTAGGTATGACCGACA
Organism: Viscum album; assembly: GCA_963277665.1. Classification (NCBI taxonomy): domain Eukaryota; kingdom Viridiplantae; phylum Streptophyta; class Magnoliopsida; order Santalales; family Viscaceae; genus Viscum; species Viscum album. Next base: position 1,945,846,584 of record OY728160.1, read on the forward strand.
CACTGTAGGAATATGCACCTTGGAATTAGCCCTTTGCAGTGAACCAAGTAAATGTTCTGTGTCATCTTGGTGTTTTTAGTTGGTAGACATATTTAACTAGTTCCTACTAACATTAGAACAAGATCCACAACATTAAATAGGAAAAGCTGACACCCAGATTCACCCCTCCCATCTCAAGGCGTTCCAGGGTCCTTCAGGTGGTATTAATGCAAGGTTTCTGGTGTTGTATATGTCTTATAATGCCTTGGAAAATTCATCTAGTGTTAGGGGAGTACCCCTCATTGATGTAAGTAATTTTCAGATTTGGAAGAACGGAATGAGATCTCATCTAAGATCCGTTGGATTAGAAGTTCTTTTTTCCACTGTGCAAGGTATATATGTCACTTATCCAACATGGCTGGCTAAGACTGATTAAGACAGGATAATTCTTGATGCAGATGCAAAATCACAGAATGCTCTCATTGCATCCCTTTCTGATTAGATATATCTTAATGTTAAGAGATGCACCTTAGGAAAGTCCATGTGGGATAAACTTGAATATATTTATGAAGGAGATAGAAATGTGAAGGAGGAAAAACTACAAGTCCTGCAGAATAGGTTCGATGATCTGAAGATACATCCTGATGAGAATGAATACTCCTTCTTCAATCAAAATACTGAATTGGTAGGAGCAATTTAGTGTCTAGGATAAGAAATCAAAGAGGTTGACATTGTGCAGAAAATATTGAGAATAATTACACCCATGTATAGTGAGAAGGTGTTATCCTTTGAGGAAAGAGATATTTCAAAAGTTTCTTTGGATGGCCTACAAAGTAGTATAGAGGCATTAGAAATGAGAGTCAAACTAGAAGATTCCACGACTCGAGTGAGTAAGGAAATAGCATTCAGATCCATTGAGAAACTAAAAATCACAAAATATAGTAGTGGTGAAGATGATGATGAAAAAGAAATTCATTCTCTCATTCCAAAGAAGTTCCAAAAGGGAAAAAGGGAAATTCAATGGAAAGTTAACTCTATCTTCCTTTCTTTGTGGAACAGTTGGTCACATTCTCTCTTAGTGCTTAAGAATGATCAATGATGAGAATATCGATGCTGAAAACATCGAAAAGCCTCAAAAAAGTTTTTTTCAAAAGAGAGAATTCAAATCTAGAATGAATGTACCAAAGAAGAGTTTTTTCTGTGAAGTGGATGATGATGATAATGAATTTTGTGATGAAGAAAACAGAAATTTAAAACTGGAAACCATGATACCATGATTTCCACTATTGAAAAATCAGACGATACTGGTGGAGAAAATCAGTTGACAACTAGTGCCAATCCCGAGTTGAAACATAAAGATGATGTTATTAAATATATGATTAAATGTAAGAGTTTCAATAAGTAGTAATAAATTATAGAATAACCAACTAAATATGTTGATCAATTTGAAGCTGAAATTGAACGACTGCAAGAACTGGTGAAAGTAAAGACTAAAATACTTGAAAGAAATAATGATGTAGTGGATCTGAATATGATAATTGAAGAGGAGGAAAAGGATATCAATGAAATCACCTCTAGACTAAAGGAAAATTCCAAGACTGCTGAGCATCTTGAGGAGGATGATGTTACTATTAGGAGTAAATTTGAAAGTGATTCAATTTCAAAAGAATCAAGGAAGAAAATACAGTTTGGAAGGTTCTCAAATGCTGAGCAGTTGGAGAGTGAAAAATGTGTCTCTAATGGAGTTGAATGAATTTGAGGGATCAAAGACCAGCTTCAATGGGGAATAGTTCAATCTGTTGTGAGGTCGAATCATCAAATGCTACAAACAAAGAGAACCAAAATAAAGGCAAGCTAAAATTTGGTAATGGAGAAAAGTCTCCTGATGTTCTAAAAAAGGAACCTCCAATACAATCTAAAAAATAGATAACGACTATGCTCGAGCCTCCAAGAATAAAGGACATTCAATATATTATCCCAAAGAAGAAGGAATTAGGATAAACTAATCTGAAAACACATTTCCTATCTTGAAGTGTTAGTTCTGTGGATATCTGGGCCATACCATGTATTATTGCGAAGTGGAAGGAAGCTATCTGAAGGGAGAAGATATGGGACTTCAATAGAGGAGAACAAATTCATATTCTAATTCTTTTAGAAGAAAAAATTTCTATGGATATTGTTTTCGTTGTTTTGACATTGGTCATAAGGCTGTTAATTGCAGGAAGAGAAGGGACATGGACACCTCATACCGGAGTTTGGGACAAATCAAATCTTTTCAACAAGATAGTGTTTCTCTTACAAACAAGTGTTCTCCTCTCGAAGAATACTTCGAATATGAAGAACCAATGTACACAGATGAGATAATTGAAGGGCCATCGGTGCTCCATACTCAATCAAATGTCTCATTGAATGAAAAGAAGAAAATTGAAACATCCAACCTTGAAGAAGTGTCTCTCAAAGCTATAAAATGCAAGATTACCTGGATTCTAGATGGCGGTTTTTTATCTCATATGATAGGTAATGCATGCCTGTTAATAGATATCAAAATGCGGGTCAACGGAAAATTACGGTTTGGTAATGATGCCACTCTGAATATCAAAGGTAGTGGAAGTTCTAAAGTAGTTAATGTTGAACCAAATAAAATTTATGTCATTTATGTAGATGTCCTATGTCTTAATATTCTCAGCGTGAGTCAACTCTATGACATGGGACTTATAGTTACTTTTCATCAGAAAGGATGCACTATGAAGGGAAAGACATTAAATTCACTTATGAAGGTATGCTAAACAGAAGGAAACTTTTATCAGGTTGATAGTAAAGAAAAATTTTGTTACATGACTGTTGAATAAGAAAAAAAAAATTGACATTGAAGATTGGGGCACATAAATCATCAAGACATGGAGAAAATATCAAAATTAATGATTGTCAGGGACATTCCCAACCTAAAGCGTGAACGTTAAAATTCTTGTGATGCTTGCATTCGTGGGAAGCTGGTCTGGAGTTCGTATCGTCCAATAAAGAAAAGGGCATTGTATCTTCTTTATCTAATTCATACATACATATGTGGCCCGATAAATTTTTCTAGAACTCATGGAGAATGGTAATTCATCCATTTCATATATGATTATAGTATAATGGAATGTGTAATGGTTATACATAATAAACAACAAGTACTTGACTGCATGAAAACATATCGTCGAATCACCGAGAATCATACTAGATGAACAATAAAAGTGTTCTGCTCAGACAGTGGAGGGGAATACATATCCATTGAATTTGAATACTACATGGAAAATCATGGGATACAACATGATGTAGTAGCAGTGAGAACTCCACAAAAAATGGAGTTGTTGAATATATTAATTTACAGGTGAACAACATGGAACAAACTATGTTAATTGAGAGTCGTATTCCACGACATTACTGGAAATGGGTTGATCAAGCTGTAGTGTATATTCAATATCGAACATGAAATTATATGGGTGAGACCAAGACACCATATAAATTTTGGCATGGCGGGAATCCCTCTTTGAAATACTTTCATGTTTTTGGAAGTAAATTCTTTATTAGGAACAAAGAATGAAATCAAGCGATGTATGGTGATAATGCAGATGAAGGAATTTTCCTTGGATACACAATGAACATCAAAGCCTACAAGTGTTTCATCAAGAGATTAGAAAGGATTTTAGAAAACATTGATGTTAATATCATTGAAGAGAAAACCACAAATGATTCAAGGATTTCATATGTTGATGTAATAGCAAGTGATGAAGAAAGTGAACATGGAGAAAATACAAATAAAAAAATAGAGGAAGGTGCACAAAACACTTATCAGTCACATCATGATGTTGATTCCAATGAAGAATCTAAAAAAGAAATATGGGCAGGAGAGAATGAAATAGAATCACACAGAAGAAATCGAATAGCTAAGATTGATACATCTAACATAATTGGGGATAGATGTGCACTCACAAAAACAAGGAGGATGAGGAATAACAAAAAATCCGAATTTCTATCAGTTGAGGAGTCGTCATCATTTAAAGAAGCAGCAAAGGTTGAATCATGGCTGAAATCCATGAATGAAGAGTTAGATCAGAATGGTAAGAATCAGACATGGGATCTTGTCCAGAGACCCAAACGTCACAATTTGATTGGTATAAAATGGATCTTCAAGAACAATTTTCATGAGCATGGAAGTGTTATTAGAAACAAGGCATGACTGGTATGTAAATGATACTCCTAGATTGAAGGTGTTGATGTTGAAGAAACTTCTCTCTAGTGGCTAGACTAGAGTCAATTAGGATTTTCCTTCCCATGTCACTCCAAATAGGATATAAATTATATCAAATAGATGTCAAGACATTATTCATGAATGGTGTACATGAAGAAGAAGTCTACATTATAAAACCAGTGAGTTTTCTTCTTGGTACAAATGAAACAAAGGTTTGCAAAATAAAAAAAGCTCTATATTGTTTGAAGACGGCACCATGAGCATGGTATTCCTGACTGGTCACTGATCTCAAGAAGCTGGAATTCAAAAGTAGAGTAGTATCTAACAATCAATATGTGAAGAATTCATCAAATGATCAGTTCATGGTCCTACTCTACATTGATGAAATTATATTTGGTGGCAGCAGGCAAAAATCAGTGGATGAATTTTCCAATCACATGATATCAGAATTTGAAATGTCAATTATTGGGGAGCTCATATATTTTTTGGGGCTACAGGTGAATCAAAAGAAAGATTACACTTTCTTTTCTTGACAAAAGTATTCAAGAGATTTGCTGAAGAAATTTAATATCAATGACTCCAAAACAATGTCAAATTCGATAGCAGTTGGAAAAAAACTTAGAGAGAATGGGGATGGGAACTTCTATAGATCCCACTATGTACATGAAGATTGTTGGGAGCCTGTTGTACCTAACAGTGTCTCGACCAGATATTGTCATTGCAACATGTCTGTCGGTCAGCTTTCATTGTAATCTGGAGGAAGAACAGATGGCGGTAGTAAAAATAATCATGAGGTGCATTCAAAGTACTGATAAATTTAGGTTATACTTTTCTGCAGTCAGGGATAGTGAATTATCATAATTTTCTAATATTGACTAGGCTGGCGATGTAGTGGACAGAAAGTCCACTAGTGGTGGAGCATTCTATATTGGAAATAAATGTGTTGGATAATTGAGAAAAAATCAAGAAATTATTTCTCTTAGTACTGCTGAAGCTGATTATATCTCTCCCACAAAGGCATGCACTAAATCTTCTTGGATGAAGTAACAACAAACTGATATTAGTGATGTGGTGAAACAACAAATAATGATTTAATATGATAACAAGAATGCAATTAATCTTACTAAAAATCTTGTTCATCATTCCTGTACAAAACATATTGAAATTACGTATCACAATATCAATGAAAAATATGAGAAATGTGTGATTATAATGGATAATTTGGGAACTGATGAGAAAGTCTAATATCCTGGCCAAGACACTATCAGCGGCCATGTTTGAGAAGCATCGGTTGAACCTCGATGTTCATCCACATCCCAGTGCATAAGGAGGTTATGAAATTCCCCTCTCCCCAATTATGTTAACTTTTCTTAATCTTTTTCTAGATATGATGTAGGTTTATGGGGGAGATAATATTCGAGGGTGTATTGAGATCTTCAATGAGAAAATAATGATCTTTTGATTTATTTCCAATGGGGGAGAAGGAATAAATTTTGGACATGTTTGGTATTATGATGAGACTTTAGGGATATGATACGAAGGAATACATAGGACATGTAATGATTCTTGGAACATTTAAGAGAATTTCTTGGGCGTCATTGAGAATTCCGAAACAAGGGATCCCAATTCATGCTTCCACTCTTGTTTTCTACACCAAGCATCGCTCACGTAGACACAGAGTGTTGGCTAAGTTGAATCTTTCATTTTTGGTTTGCATGTGGCTGGTGCTCTATTGAATTTATTTACTGATTGATAACAAGAACAAAGTGGGATATTTTTGTAACCATGGTCATTCTATGCAAGAATTGGATTATGGATTGTGTTTTTTGTCAATCCTCATTGGATGTTCAGAATGTGTGCCAGTAAAGTGATCATATAGTTCAAGTAGACAACAGTATTGAAGGTGGTGTTTTTCAACAGTGTTTGTCAAATTTTTGGACCTGAAAATTGGAAAATGAGGACATTGGTTATTTGAAAGAGGAGGTGAATTCAAAATAGAAGTGGTGTGCCAAATAAAGGAGGTGTGCACGAAAACTAGTGTTGTGCATGAAAAAAGTGCGTGAGCAAAAAATATAGGTGTGTGCGAAAAACAGAGTGGTGCATGAAAAACAGTGTGGTGCGCAAAATAGTAGAGAGATATTTTTCACGCAAGAGGTGTCTCAGAATTAGAACGTTAGATAATGGCAAAGGCATGGGCTATGCAAAAATCATGGAGATGTGTGCAAAAAATGGTACCTGTGTGAATTATTATGCGCTAGATTAGTGGTCTTTCGTGCCATAGGGGGTTTTGCACACGAGGGTCTAAGATTCCAATAAATAAGAGGTTAACCCCCTCCTTCCTTATGGTTGAAGACTTAGAGATTATCTGAGTTATCATGCGCATTAAATATTCATGTAAAGTGGGTTGCGCGAAAAAGGATGGGTTGCGCGAAAAAGCCCACGTTGCGTGAAAAAGTTTGAGTTGCATGAAAAAGTTTAAGCTGCGCAAAAATGAAGACGTTGCAAGAAAAATTTGAGGTTTCATGAAAAACTCCAAGCTGTGAGAAAAAGGTGTTGCATGTAAAGCTGCATGTAAAGGAGGTTATTGAGAAAAATATTTTATGCGTGAAATTCATGTATTTTTCTCAAAAGTGAGATATTTTCCCAAAAGGGAAGTAGTTGTAAGAAATATTTAGTATAACCTGTTTGCGTGTTTATGATTATCTGGTTCAGTGGTTCAGCAGGTTCAAGTGCATCATTTCCAGAAATCGATGCAAGTAGAGTCTTGTGCTATGAGGAGGCAAAGAATTCAATGTGAATCTATTGAAGAGACCTTCAGGTCTAAAAAATGACTAGGACTTCACCAATGTCAGTGACCTAGGGGGAGTCAATTGGAGCGACCCAAGGGACACAGTGAGATATCCATAAATATTTGTAATAGCAGTGATCCTGGGATAGAGTGACTATTACCAAACCATTGTAATCCACACCTAGTGGAGAATAGTGTAATTAGGTATGTCTGACACACTGTCGGCGTATGCTCATTGGGTGTATCCCTTTCTGGTTAACGAAGTAAATGTATTATGTCATCTTGTTGCTTTTAGTTTGTTGAAACATTAAACAAGTTCCTACTAACGTGGGAACAAGATCAACAACGTTAAAAAGAAAACGTTGACACCCAAATTCACCCCTCCCCTCTCAGGGTGTTCCGAGTTCCTTCATTTTTCTCTCATCCTTATATGAGTATAAAAAATTTAAAATCCATAATAGATAAGTAGTTAAATATTTTATCATTTAATACCTACACATTACCAAGATTCGGTGATTTTTAAAGACCTAGTTTTCTCACTATTAATCACATGAGTATATAAACCTGACATCTACTAGAAATTTTGATGAAAAATATCCCAAAATATCTATTATGAAATTCTTCATAGAAGAAAACATTTGACATGTTTTTTGTAATGGCATCCCCTAAGTTGAAGCTATAATTTGGAATGATTCTTTCCACCTTCTAGTGGGTTATTTATAATGTCTCCCAAAAAGAAATCAATGATACTTCAAAAATTCTTCTTTAAGAGGCATTTTAATTATTATGTGGTAAAAAATTGGCCTTTATCCACATAAATCCTATACATCCTCTATTAGTGGTGGAAAATTCTCCTTTCTCACTATATCTCTTACTAATATGATGATATTATAGGCAACATGATGAATTATTTACTTATCACATTTCTCCATGGATTCGACACAACAACCTTCATGTTGGAATTCTCCTCATTTATATTAGATCCATATAATCTCCTTTATTTTATGGGTTACACTTCTTCAATACACAACAAGTATAATTGTAGGATTTCATTATTAGTGTTTTCTTTTGTTCTCATACAGTGCATTGATGTTCTCTCAATTGAATCACTACCTCGAATAATTAGTGCATTAATATTTTTTTTAAAGATAATATCAAGAATATTATATTACACATTCAAAATATGGAAACACCATGACATGTTGTATAATGTTCTCTTCAATGATTATTAATTAAATTCTAATTTAAATTGAGTCAAAGGAATCCCTTCGAATAATTTTATGTCTCAACATATAACTCCACAAAATATACCTCTTTAAACTCTTTAAAAATGTCAACATGATCGGAATCAGGTATCTCTTCCATGTCAATCGTATCCAGGAGGTGTAGTTCTCATAACAAAATTCTCTTTATCTTTGTAAATAAATCTATATTAATTAATTCATGATGGTTAAAACTCAAGTTATACAACCCATATTAAAATAATATTGATTTTTGTTTTTATAATAAATATCTTATGATCCATAATCAAAGGAATATTGTCAATATATGTGAATTACATTGAATTAATAAGATTGGTAGGATGATAACAATCAACATATATATTTTATAAGATTATTCTTATGCTGAATGATTTCCCTCATATCAAATTCTTAAAATGAAGATATATGATCTTGGAAAATTTTAACACTCAAGAAGTCATATTATAAAAATGTCTTATGATTCATATAGACATAATCTGTATTAGTATTACGGTCATTGTTTTTTATTCAAAATGAATAACAACCATCATAAATGTACAATGAAATAGACATCCTTTTTTTTGAATTCCTCCCAACAGATTGATAGTGAAAAAAACATATGTATCAACCATATGAACTCCTAAATAGATCATATATATAAGATACGTTATTTTTGGAATGCATTAACTAAATATACAAACAAACAACCATACTGATTTATCATGCGAATTTCGTTTCAATGGATTGACCATTTCAATAGATATATAATCGTATATTAATTATAGGATTCAATAACATTGAAATAGGGCCTCCAAAATTCATCTAAATGCCTACTCATGATACTCAAAACCCATCCATAATCCTGAAGAATGTGTCTCCACATCATCAAACACTCACCCATGCATTATTGAAGATCAGCACAATAGTCCTCACATTTAGTGATTCTTCATAAAACTATTCATACAATTGTTCTTGGTAGCATTTTGTACTTATTTACTCTTATTTTCCATATATTATGGAACAAATCAACTTATCTCTAGAACATATTAACACTTCTAATAATTCATGTTTATTTCATTATTGGTGAAAAATAAAATCTATTAATGGGAAGAAAATTTTTCACATCTCCTTGAGATATTTTTATCAAACTTCTCCAAAAAAGATGTCCAAATATTCTATTCCATATTTTTTTCTCATATTTTGAACTCAACTAGCATAAATTATTTAAGTAGCCAATATTAATTTAGTAACTTATTTTTCTCTCACCTATGGTGATTATCTTTCAATTATTAATTATCTTGATGGGAGAAGTGTTTATTACGAAAACTACCTAATTACCATTATCATAAAATTAACATAGATAGAGTATATTTTGATTGAGGCCATAAAAATACAAAACATTTTTTTGTTGTTGTAAGCTTTTGAGACTCAATTTTAGTTGTTCCATCAACATTGATATTTAATTAACTCTCATTTAAAAAAAATACACCACTATCATGGTTATATATGTTTTTAATATTTTGTATCCCCAATATTGTTTAATGATCATCCATTTTCTGAGATCCCTGACTTGATCCTCTTATATAATATTAGATCTACATTGACCATGAGTGAAAACTCAACCCCAGATATCATTATGATACCTATTTCATTCTATAATATACTATTTATAATTTTGAATTATGTAAATAAATACCTCATTATATAGCCCTTTAGACTAAAAAATTATATAAATCATCTAAATAAAATAAAAACTATTTGGGACAAGTATCAGATACAACTCTTCATTAATTTTCTATATGATCATCGATCTATCATTTCTATTCTCAAATTGTGACCCCTAAAATTCATTATATTTTTTTGTAAGGTTTAGGAATATTACACCAAATATTATAATAATTATGTTTTGGTATATAAGAACATCAGTAGTAACCCATGAAATAGTTTCGTCTATAAAATTGATAAGTGTGTCTTGTAAAATCTACTTGATATACTAGTGAGTAATCAAGATTTATCTATATTGTTATAGGATAAATTTTCTTTTTTAAAACATTAACAACTCTCTTATATATTGTAGACATATTTCAAAGAGTTTTCATAGAAAAGGTGTTCAAAAAATTAATTTGTAAACTATATTATTAGCTGAAACATATTAAAATTTTTCAAATATAGTATGCATATATTTTACCTAAGATAGTGCACAAGATTTATCAACACCCAATGAGAACTCAGATTTTCATTCAATATTCTTATAAAATTCACTCCTCATCTTTAAAAGTGTATTATGATCTTTAAGCCACCATGATTTGTCATGGTAATGAATTTATTACAGATCATTTAAATTCTTTTCCAATTTTATTTATGGTTATATCCAACTCAACCAATTTCACTATGAGAAGCTTAATCTCCTCAATATAATAATTTTCTATAATATACAGAATATATTCATATTTCACACATCCTTACTAAGATACTTTGCATCTTCATTTATTTGTTCATTACATTCAAGAAATACGTTGAGTTTGTTTGTAGCATGTTCACGATATAAGTTACACTACCACCTTCTTCTTCTTCTTCACAACATGTGCTTCATTTATTCTTATATTTTTTTAATAAATTGGAATCATTTATAATAAAATATTTCTAAATTAATGATTTAGCTATAATAGACTTATTCATGCTTACATATCATAATCCATTTCATACTACCCTATATTATATTTTTAAATTTACCCAACCACTTTTATTCATGGAATGATGTAAAAATATACCACCTCTATATCATCACGTCACCCTCTTCCTCTTTTAACTCCACACTATTTTATATTCAAGGAAAATTAGTATAAATTTTTTTCCCCCACACATAATGATTTTTTATAAGAACTATCATTTATTAATTCTTTTACCATGTTTTGGTATTTTTTCTATAAAACCACAAATTTCCTCTAGCTTTCATTAAATTCATGTTCATTGTTTGATCAACTTGATGACTTATAATCTTCTTATTTAACAATAAAATTATTCATTTCATTTAATTCCATAAATTATTTAGACTTATTATTAAATACAGATTCTTTTCTCATTTAATACATAAGAATAGTTTTTTATATTAATCAAGGGAAATTGATTAACTACCTTCTATGTATGAAATAATGTAATAGAATATATTTAGGTAATTTGAAAGTAATTTTTTTACAATTGTAGTGTCTTACAACTTATCACCAAATCTTCTGATATGACATACTCATTTATTTACTCTACTAAAATACTCATCCATTTTTTCATATTTATCCTTCCCAATATCATAAAATTATTCTTTCCATATCTATAGTTTGGATTTCTTTTATCTTCAAATTCTACTCATATTTATTTAATAGTTTTCCCAAATTTCATTATCTATCATAAACTACATAAATTTTATATATAAATTGTAAGAGAAGGAATATAGAATTACATTCCGCACCTTCTCATATACCTCCAAATTCTTCTTTTCTGTAATGTACATCTGATCTTACCTCTCAAAATAAGGGAATCCTAGAATCAAAATTTTTTTTAACATCATATCATTTTAAAAGTAAATATGGAATCATTCAAATATTAAATACATGAAATATATATACAAGGAAAAATGTAACTCCTATGATATTTAAATAACTTCAAATCTATATAATTATTTAAAAAAATCACAGCGATCTTGGTGTTTTCTATTAAAACATTTAATACCAATATTAGGTGGAATACTACTAAGATTGTGAATGAATTAGTGTCATATGTTTTATAAATTCATTCTTATTAAACATCAGTGATTGATTAAATTATTGTCTATAACAATATAAAATCTTCATCATTGTGATTGATGTGTTAAAATAGATAATACAAAGAAAAAAAATAATTTACAAGGCTCAACATCTATATGAGAGACTAATAATTTCTAGGTTCATGGTCAGTTCTAATACTGGGATAATCAAAATAATAATAAATAATATAAGATAGGGGCATTGAAAATATTTGAATTTTGATAAACTATATAATGGATGGCACAATGTATAGGTAGTGTAAAACCTTTACTCATCCTTTTATATCACTTCAATAGAATAGATTATTATGGTCTCTCAATTCACAATGATTATTTTTTAAATTTTTCATTTTCATGAATTATTATAGAAAATGAAATAGTTATATTTCCATAGTTTTTATGAAAATTCCCCATGATTTTTTGTTGTAGTGACTACAATTCTCAACAGCTAAAAATAAAACCAAATATTCCTGTATTTGAATTTTTATTTAAATTACCCAATGAATTCTACTGATATTAATCTCATTTAATCATCGATGAATCATAGTTTGTTTTAATTCAGGTGTTATCAATACCTATAAAATAAAACCAATATAGAAATTAGAGATAAATGATTGTAAAACAGTAAAAATTAAATAGAGTAGTATATAAAAAAATATTTTTGGTTATACCGAAAAATTCTAGGAATTAAATACTCAACTCAATATTTAGATAATAAATACATAATGATGTAGAAAATTCCATAGATTTAATTTTTTAAAATACAAGAAAAAAAATTTGGTATATATAAAAAATCCAGTTTCATGGTAAGAGGTTCCTTGCATCTTGGATGGGATTTATTTTCATGGGAGAACGTAATCATATCCTACCTTCTACTTTTTTCTAGTTTACCATTATCATTAGGTGTAAAGACCTAGACTTTACATTTAATTTTTTAAATATATGGAATTATTACGGTTCTGCAAAAAAAATGGGTGATTCTGAGGCTCGGTGTGCCCAGAATGAATTTATGAACTTTTTTATAGTATGTTCAGTAATTGTGTGAGCGGTGTTTTCTAAATATTGAACCGACGCTCAGATTAAAAATACGAGGGAACTGTTGAATCCATAGTGCTGAGATTCTCTTAAGGTAGGATTCATTTCAAAAATAGTTGGTTAGGAGAATAAGATATATTTTGGGAGTTTATAAAAGAAAAAAGAAAATTACATTGTTATTTGATTTATTTCATTCTTTTCCTCCAAAATACAAGGGGCAATGTTCGTCCGGCGATGTTTCAATCCATTAAATGGCTTGACTCTTCAATCCTAAGTAACATCATCATTGGGAATGAGGAAGGTTAATAATTAATGATCCCTCATAAATCCCACGAGAATTAGACACCCTCCCACTCTATAATTTATATAGAGCTTGGGGAGAGATATCGACACTGCTTCACCAAGCATGGATGTTCTGAAAAAGTACCGAGAAACCAATCCCTTGGAGGATAGAGCTGATTCTAGTGGGAGGTGACGGGTGACATTGAACCAGAAACTGAAGGACAGCGAATGAGCGGTGTCATTGGAATCTTTTTGTGGGAAAGTAAAATGTCGGCGATTCTTCAATCGTGGGCGTTATCCATAGTTATTGAGGAAGGGTTTTGATTTTTGTTTAATTCATGTTATTATTTAATCCGTTAATCCTACCTCATGATTACATGCTAATGCGGAGGCCACGGGCCTCACAAATCTGGACCGGACCCTCTGCTACCATGCTACCCTTGCGTTCTCCATGGAAGACCGTCATTGCAGCTGCACCAACTAGCTAGGATAGAGGTCGCATGCCATCGCACACCATAAGAGGAGGCCATGGACCTAAGATACAATGGTCAGTGGAATTTATAGCATCGGCCAGCTGTGGAGGAGGTGCAGCGTGTCGTCGAGCACAGATTGTGAGCATGGTGTGGCGGCCGTAGGCGCTGCAGGTGATGTAGGCGGCCGACACACTAGCCTATCGTGAATGATGAGGGAGGCATGACCAGTGTGCTTCCAGTGAATAAGGGACCATGGCTAATGCCTCATAGGAGGTGGAACCTGCACCTCTGGGGGGGTTCCATGATGACTAAGAGACACCCATGTGGCACCACAGCTTCACAAGTGGAACGACCTTCGGGCCGTTTGGGAGACCGGGGGTCTTAGCCCCCCCCCCCCACACACTAGCTGGGGCGGGAACCATCATATGCTAGACTCATGGGACACACCCCCTTGCGGGCTGGGCTTCCCCCTTATGGGCTAGGCCACCCCCTTCCGAGCTAGGCCTCCCCATTGCGGGACGAGCTGCCCCTTGTGGGCCGGGTTGCCCCTTTGCGGCAGAGCTGCACCCCTTTCCGGGTTGGGCCGGACCGTGGCCCAATGGGCTGAGCCCCTGTGTCCCAGCACCACCGGTTCAGACACGGATCGGGTCAGGTTGACCCGATCCAGGTCAGGTCGGCCCAAACCAGGTTAGGCCGAGTGGGTTCGATCGGGTCAGACCAGACCCAGACCCAACCAAGACCAGTTCTACTTAAATGGTCATAACCTGAGAAATGAGGTCTCTTAGACGAACAATATTAGGCACTAAGACCCATGGAGAAATAAATTTATTTTGGTATAGTCTACTTGAGTTTTTGAGAACGTTGGTGTACGACCGGGTTGGATTAAACCCAAATCCAACCGGGACCTTGAAAAAAACGCTTATAATTCATAGCCCGAGCGTCTGATTGATGCACCATCTATCATGTTGTAACCCTTATGAAATGGTGGTCCTTTTTATTACTCCTTTTTGTAGCTTAGTGATGGTCGAGGTACGATCGATATTTTGAGGGGAAGATTCTATGGAAATCAAGTGCACCGGGTGTGAGGAATCATGTGGCAAGCTGTAACGTGAAGAAAGATCATTGATCCTATGTGGGTCAACATCTATTGATCCTATGTGGGTCAGAATCTATCAATTCTTATGTAGGTTAGAACTCAGAGATCATGTATCTGTCATAGAATATAGATCTTTTGTGGGTCAGATCATGTGTGGGTCATTGGGGGTTATTACTTAAAGATCTTGTGTGGGTCAGCAGTAGTGCTTTTAACAAAATAAGATAATCTAGCTTACAACTAATCATATGTTCTTCTGTACTTATGTTATACCTAATTGTGAGCTGATCTTGTTACCTTTTTGGTGTTATCTTTGTGGTGTTACCAATGTGGTAATTCTATCTTCGTGTATTACCTATGTGGTACTTCTACCTTCGTGGAGTTGTCTTCGTGGTGTTACATGTGTGGTACTTCTACCTTCATGATGTTATCTTCGTGGCGTTACCTGTGTGGTACTTCTATATTCATGGTGTTACCTGTATAGTACTTCTACCTATGTGGTGATAACATTGTGAAATCCTTCCCTCATGTATGAGATGAGTATGTCTTGATAACGTTGTTATATGTATGGGCATATTCTTTCGTATAGTTAACATCTATTGATTCGTGCATTGAGATTGAGGTCTTGATTTATGATATTTACTTTGTGGAACTTTGGGAGACATACCGGGGTCTCGGGGTCCCAACTGAGTATCATTATAGTCACCCCTGCATGGGTTATGCCCGCACCTTCTTGTGTCTTGTGCAGACGTTGAACAACATTGATCGAGGATGAGGGACCCATGACTGGATGGTACTCAGAGGTGGACTATTTTTCATGATGTGACATAGGGACAACTTATCATGAGTTGTACCTACCATTTAGGTAAGATCCTCAATGGATGATCCAGGAGTTGTTTTTCACTTTTCAGTTGTGTTTTTACTTTTCAGTTGTACTTTTACTTTTCAGTTGGGCTTGTATTATGAGACCTTTACTTTCAGCACAATTTTACTAAACCAATTTACTTCGTGGTTGCTTCTTGTTGTGTTCATGGACAATTTTTCATTATAGGATTAAAGGAATTGCCTTCCCGTTTTATGGATACACATTTTTGGTGCTAGTTTCCAACCCCTAGCCTATGGAAGGCAGTCTTGGGGCAGACACGGCACGGGCCCTATGGGACGGGTCATGAAAAAGTGGTATCAGAGGAGTCAGTTCTACCAAAGAACTATGACACTGATATTTTCGATGTCAAGATAGTGTTAAGTGTTATGAGTGTGTTTTTATGTTTCTAAAATCCTATGTTGGTGTAGTGGCCGACGTATCCATACACCAAGACCCGGAATACTAATTTCTGACTCAGTGCATAGAAACACAGATTATGTGTGTTTTTGAAAAGTTATTCTTGTGATACCTATGAGTCAACTCACCAGGTATAACATATTGACCGCTGAACACCTATTTTATTTCTTTATTCCGCCACACATATAGCCAGCCAGGATCTCCAAGAGAAAATGCAATGACAGTCCAACGAGTGATGATGCCTCAGTGTAGGGCCCTCTTACTGCATTGGCACCTTTTTGTGGTGTACCAGTAGCACCACTACCCAATGGGCAACCATTTCCACATGCCCCACCAGTAGAGGATGCATGCCGACTGAGTGCATTGAAGAATTTAAGTGGAAGTTTCCTTTGAGGTTCCAAGGTGAGATGATCCTGTAGGCGGCTAAGGACTGGATGGAGGGTGTGGACAGTGTTTTCCCTTAGTGGGGACTCCATCTGACCTTATAATGATCCTAGCAGCCAGTATTTTTTAGGAATTAGTAGTGAGAAGGTGGATCTTGATGATCCAGATACATGATGAGGTGACCCTCATCTGGGCATACTTCAAGAGACTTTTTAGGGAAGAGTTCTTCCCAGCGACCTTACACTCTCAGTGTATACAGGAGCTGTTGCACTTATAGTATGGCAGCATGATTGTGGCCCAAGACATGGAGAGGTTCACTAATCTCTCCCACTACTCCACTAACATGGTATGATACCCTTTATTCAGGGCCTGGACTTTTGAGCAGGGTCTCTGATGGGAGATCAGATCATTGATGATATCCCCCAGCATACCGACACAGGCTGGGGTGCTATAGAGAGCACTTTTGGTGGGGAGATTCTTAACTAAGGAGGCACCAACGGTGAGAGACACCACCAGACATCAGGTAGCAGAGTCAGATGCGTCAGGTAGTAGATGGATGATTCAGGGGACTAGGAGAGCAATGCCTTCTGGTGGGTGACCTCAAGATACAACATCGATGGTGCGAGGCTCATGGGACAGAGGAAGACCGATTCAGAGTAGGCAGTGATACTCGTGCGGTCGATAGGGTCATGCGGAACGCGACTGCCTAAGCCTCCATACAAACAACCATTAGACGGACGAGGGACCACTAAGGCAGAGGTAGTGATTTGATGAGGGAGGTCCGAACGTAGTAGGAGGATAGGGAAGAGGAGCTGGTCGTGCAGTAAGCAGTGGCCAGTGATTCGAGGTTCTACCACCACCACCTCCAGGTGGTCCACCTCGACCATAGGGAGGAGGTGGTTAGGGATGAGCTCAGCTCCAGACAGCTGAGCCCTACGACCATGGTGCCCTGGATATGATTATAGGTATGATATGTGTCTACCCCACCTTAGCTGCAATACTTATAGACACAGGTGTCAGTCACTCTTTTATTTCCATAACGCTCATTCGGAGATCAGAGATTACGGAGGAGCAGTTGGATCAACCCTTATGGATAGATACTCTTAAGAGAGGGGATTACATGATTAAAAAATAGTTCCGTCAATTTTAGATTAATCTAGTAGGAGAGAGCTTTAGCTGGGATCTTATAGTAGTGGCGTTGAGGCCTTACGACGTCATCTTAGGTATGAACATGTTTTTCACGGTCCATGCCAAGATTGATTGTATTCGGCGCAATGTGTGGGGTGTCTGCGAGGATGGTACCAGGTGTTACTTCACTATCAAGAAGGGAACCTTTCAGGCACATGATTGACTTACCTAGAGGATGGTGTAGCCGATCACACACCAGTTGGCTAGCCTTACACTTAAAGCAGTAGATGTTGAGATTCTGATCTATCCTGTAGTGGTGGACGAGTATGCTGATGTGTTTCCTAATGTTGTTCTGGGACTACATCCACGTATAGGGGTAGACATTTACATAGACCTTTACCCCAAGACGACACCGATATCTACACCATCATATCGGATTCCTCCTGCAAAGCTTCATGTGTTACGAGTACAATTGGAGGACTTGCAATAAAAAGCGGTTCATAAGGCCCAACGTTTCTCCATGGGAATCCTTTCTTTTGTTCACCAAGAAGGTAGATAGGAGTTTCAGACACTGTGTGGACTATCAGTGCCTTAACCAGGTGACCGTGAAGATCAAATATCCACTTCCATGAATTGATGATCTTTTCGATTAGCTGAATGGAGCTCGATGGTTTTTGAAGATAGAACTCAGATCTGGTTATCATCATCTCAGAGTAAGAGATGAGGATATGAAGATGAAAGAATTTAGATGTCAGTATTGCCACTATTAATTCTTGGTTATTCCATTCAGCATGACCAATTCCCTTTCAGTGTTCAATGGACTCAAGAACATTATATTTTAGCCATACATCTATCAAATTTTGGTGGTCTTCATCGATGACATATTGCTATACTCAATGAAAGAGGAGGAGCGTGCCTATCATTGGCTGATAGTTCGAGATACACACCGAGAGAAATAGCTTTATGGTAATCTATTAAAGGGCCAGTTATGGATATGAGAGGTCCACTTTCTAGGACATGTTTTCTCGGAGGCCGGAGTTGCGGTGGATCTGGTGAAGATAGAGGTTGTTCTTGCTTGGGATCCACCCATGAGTTTCACCAAGGTGCAATGTTTCCTGGGGTCTGATAGATACTTCCAGAGATTCATTCCTGACATTTATAGAGTTTCAGAACCCTTTTAAGCATTGACAATAAAGGAAAAACCCTACATATGGATTTAGAAATGCCAACAGAGTTTTCACGAGCTGAGGTAGAGACTGACGAGTGCCCCCATATTGAGGCTACCAGAAAAGGGTGTTCGGTATGTATTATACTGCGATGCATCAGGGATGAGACATGGATGTGTCCTAATGCAGGAGTGACAAGTTATTTCTTATGGGTCTTGAATGCTGAGAGAACATGAGAAAAACCACACTACCCATGACCTGGAGTTAGCAATAGTGGTCTTCGACTTGAAGATGTGGCAAAATTACTTTATGTGTAAATGTTTTAGATTCTACACTTACCACAAGAGTATCAGGTATATCTTCTCTCAGAAGGTCTTGATCCTAAGATAGTGGTGATGGCTAGAGTTCCTCCGGGGCTATGACTTTGATATAGTCTATACTCCTAGGAAGGGGAATGTGGTAGCAAATTCACTCACCAGGATGTTTGGTCGGTAGTTGCAGAGTGAGGTGACAAAGCAGTAAGCCACATTATAGATATTTGTCATGGATAGAGATGGAGTAACATACATCCAGCCTATGATAGGCACTCCCCCACTCCTATAGTGAGTTAGGGAGGCTCATCTTGGGGACATTGGCTGTAAGGATTGATGTGCATAGATATCTTCATGATAGGCACGTGATGGTGTTTTCTGAAGGCGGGGAGCACATCATTCTCTTCAGAGGATGTACCATGCTACTGGTTGAAAAATGGAAGGAGGCGTTGATGTATTTCCATACGTCCCCTATGGTGGTACATCCTGATGTGGGGGAGATATACCAGGACCTCCAATGTCATCATTTTTGGCCAAGGATGACAAAAGAATAGGTAGAATTTTTTTCTCGATGACTCACTTTTCAGCAAGTGACGGTCGGACATCAGGTTCTAATAGGCTTAGCACAACCACTAGAGCTTCAGGAGTGGAAGTTGGATGGTATCTACATAGAAATTGTGATAGGGCATCCATGTATGTCCAGGGTACATGATTCTATCTGCGTGATCGTTGACTGACTCACCAAGTCAACCCAATTCCTACCTAATTGAGAGTAGGGATCAGTAGAGGGCATGGGATTCATATACATATAAAATATTTGTGGAATTCTTGGGGTTCCATCGACAATCATATCTGACCATGACAAACATTTCACATCCTGGTTGTGGAAGGGATTATAGGAGACAATCATGACTCATCTATGTTTGAGCACCACCTTTCACCCTCAAACAGATGGTCAACCAAAGCGGACCGTACAAACACTAGAAGATATGATTTGTGCTTGCATCCTATATTTTGGCAGTAGTTGGGAGGATCACTTTACATTAGTGGAGTTTTGATACAACAACTGTTATCACTTCTCCATCATTATGGAACCATTCAAGGCCTTATACGGTTGGCCTTATAGATCACCCATATGCTGGACAGACCTAGGAGAGTCAGCTCTTATGGGTCTAGAGTGGGTATGGGAAACCATTGAGAAGGTGAAGATCATCTAGGAGAAGATGAATACTACACAGAGCATATTGATGTCTTTTTTTGAAAGGAGGGGAAGAACTTTGGAGTTCGATGTGGGAGACCATGTCTTCCTATGGATCTCACCTCGGCGAGGATTATGGTGATTTGGCTGAGGAGGAAAGTTATCATATAGTTTTATCAGACCATTTCTAATAAATTTGAGGATAGGGGTGGTGGAATACCACTTGGAACTTCCACTTTAGTTGGAGATGGTGCATGAAATCTTCCATGTATCCCAGCTGAGTTGATACGTGCAAGACCTATCTCACATCATCAACCACGAATAGCTGGACTTTAATGATTGGGAGACGTTTACGAAGGTTCCAGTAGATATTGATGATTGACAAGAGAAGTTCCTTCATGGACGATTTATACATATGGTGTTCATTTTCTAGCAGCACAAGAACCTCCAGGAGAGAAAATTGGAGTGGGAAGATCAGATTCAATCTCTGTACCCCCATTTGATTTCTTAATCTTTGTTGTGGCTTTTGGGGACAAACAGACCTAAGGTGGGGAGAATGTAAAGTCCCGTACTTTCCTTGTAATTTTTTTAAATTATATGGAATAATTAAGAGTCTAAAAAAATTAACGGCATGTGATTTCGAGGCCCGGTGTGCCCTAAATGAATTTCAGAACTTTTTTTAGGTACATTCAGTAAACGTGCAGCGGTGTTTTCTAACCATTGAACAGCTGCTCAGATTAAAAATATGAGGGCACCATTGAATTTATTAGCACATGATTCACTTATGGGAGGCTTCACTTCAACTATAGTAGGTTGGGAGAAAAGGATAACTTTTGGGAATTTATAAAAGAATAAATAAAATAACTTTTTTTATTCATTTATTTCTTTTCCTCGAATGGACATGTGGAAATGTCGGACCGGTGAAGTGTTAAGAAATTAAATGGCGTGACCATTCAATCCTATGTAACAAAATCATTTTTAATGATAATGGTTCATAATTAATGAACCATCATATATCCCCCAAGCTTTAGACACCCTCCCCCTATCCTATTTATATGGACTTGGAGAGAGGTATCCGCACTACTTCACCATGCATCGATGTGATTAAAAAGTGTCGAGATGCCAAACCCTTGGAGGATGGAGCCAGTTCCAGTGGGAGGTGATGGGTAACACCAAACCACAAACTAAAAGAAGATGTATGAGTGGCATTTTTGGAAGCTTGTTGCGGGAAAGAAAAATGTCGACACTTCCTTGATCACGGGTGTTCTCCATCATTCTTGAGATAGGGATTTGATTTTTGATTAATTCAAATGACAATTGGACTCTTTAATCCTCCACCTTGAATAAAAGATAATTCCATGGGTGTGGGCCAAATGAACCCAGGTCGGACGGTCCGCTACCTTGCAGCACTTGTGTTCTTCTTCGAAGACCATCAGTACGACGTCACAAACCGGATACGATGGAGGTGGTGTGCTGTCTCGCGGTGCAACAGGAGGTCATGGAAGTGACCAAAACTAGCCATCCATGGATGTGGTGAAGTGCACCTTTGTGCGCTACCGGTTAGCATGGTGCCATCACTGATTCCATAGTGGGTGAAGGATTTGGCCGACACACCGGCCGACCAGAGAAGATTAGTGTGTCATGACCAGCGCACCTTGGGTGTGCATGGGGCTATGGCTGAAGCCGCGGTGGAGGAGGAACCCCAACCACCGGTGGGTTCTCCGGTGACTGGGAGGTGTCCACATGGCACTTCTTCTTCACAAGATTAATGGCCTCAAGGCCATTCGAGAGACCGGGGTTTCACCCCCCATGCTGGCTAATGCAAAACCCACTGAGTGCCAAAATGGTGGGACGGGTCGCCCCATTGTGGGTCGGGACAAACCCCTTAGTGGATCAGGCTGGACCATGGCCATGTGGGCCGAGACCACCACTGCCCAGCCCATCTGGGTCAGACTAGACCAGTTTAGGTGAGGTCGGCCTGACTGGGTGTTACCGGACAGAGACCCAACCAAGCCCAATTCTGCTTATAGGGCCGTAACATGAGAACCATGTGTCTGTTTGACAAACCATCTATGGCAATGACACCCTTGGAGTGAGACTATCCTTTTGGTATACTCCACATGAGTTTTGGAGATAGTTGGAGTATGGATGGGTTGGATCAAACCCAAATCCAACTAGGCCCTTGAAATATAAACACTTATAACTCAAAGACCAGGAGTCTGATTGATGCATTAACTATCAAGTTAGAACCATTACGACATGGAGGTCGTTTGGGTTACTGCTTTTTAGAGATTAGTGGTGGTTGAGGTATGACCAATATCTTGAGGGTATGATTCTATGGACATGAGTGCACCGGGTGCAAGGAATCCTGTGGCAGGTTGTAATGTGAAGAAAGAACATCAATCCTATGTGGGTCAGCATCTATTGATCCTATGTGGGATAACATCTATTAGATCTTGTGTGGGTCAATTCTCAGAAATCCTTTGTGGGTCAACACATATCGATCTTCTGTGGGTCCACAGGGGTTATTACCTAACAATCCTGTGTGTGTCAGTAGCAGTGTTTCTTAACAGAATAAGATGATCTATATTACAAATAGTCATTTGTACTTATGTACTAAAGCTATACATGGTTGTGAGATGATTATTTTACCATCATGGGGTTATCTTCTTGATGTTACCTATGTGGTACTTCTATCTTCATGGTATTACCTATGTGGTACTTCTACCTTCATCGTGTTGCCTTTGTGGTGTTTCTTATGTGGTGATTCTACCTTTCTGGTGTTGTATTTGTGGTGATACCTATGTGTTACTACTATCTTTGTGGTGTTACCTGTGTGTTATATCTACCTACGTGGTGTTACCATTGGGATATTATTCCCTCATGTATGATAAGAGTTTGTCTTGATAACAAATGTGTATGTATGGGCATATGCCTAAGTAGAGATGACAACTATTGCATATTGCTTTGAAATTGAGGTCTTTCATTGAGGTATTTCCATTATGGAACTATAGAGGAGCTATGAAGGTCTCATGCTCTCTAATGATTATTGTTATTACTCACCCATACACAGGCTATGCCCTCAACAAGTTGTGTCTTGTGTAGATGACAAACAACATTGATCGAGACAGGGGGATCCAGGACTGGACGGTTCTCTGAGGTGGACTATTTGGCGTAACGTGATACATGGACTACTGATCGTTAGTTGTACCTACCCTTCAGGTAGGATCCTTGGTGGACAATCAAAGATTTGTTTTTCACCATTCAGTTTTGTTTATAATTTTTAGTTGTATTTGTACATTTCAGTTGGGCTTGTATTCTTGCCCCTTTACATTCAGTACAATTTTACTACAGTAGTTTACATCGTGGTTGATTCTTTTTTTGTTCTTGGACTGTGTGTCTATATTGGTTAAAAGGAATTTCCTTCTTGTTTTATGGATACTCCTTTAAGGTGCTAGTCACTAGCCCCTGGCCTAAGGAAAATGACCTTCGGATAGTCATGGCATGTGCCCCGAGGGACGGGTCATGACATTAGGTGTCGATGACTGCACTCATATTTGTTCCACATATGGTTAAACATCTAGTTGAGGGCTCTTCAGATCCGCATATCTAGATAGTAATGTTATAATTCTTTTCTAGTCTTCTCCATGGCTATCATTTTGGATGATTTATTCTCTTACAATGATCATCTTTAGTTGATGACTCGTTGAAGTGGTCTACACTCCTATTTTTAGGAATAATGGGTTAGATTTTTCTGTTATACATGGTAAATTGATCGGAGAACGAATTTAACTCTAGCATCGTGTTATCTGGAATATTTTATTTTTCATTATTTTCCATCTAAATTTCTTTGAGGAGCCTTCATCATCCTCTAAAACTCAAAACTCTCCATGAGGTTACTCATTCTGCTTCCCCCTTGGAATTTTCTGGTGATATTGTACTGTTGCTGGAGATGTCCTCCTTGGATTCTAGATGACCTTATTTTTTTATTGCATTAGGTTCCAAAATCTAATGGTGGTGCGAAGTAAAGAACATCATTATGATTCACTAATTAGGATAAAGAGATTAAAATATTACAATGAATAGTTTTGTATATAGGTACATCCTTACTAATAGGTTTCTTTATAGGTGACATGGTCACATGTTTAGATTTTCCCGTCTTTCCATATTTGGAATGTGGTACAACATGTCATGAAAGTGCCACTGGGTGAGAGACTTTAAATGTGCGATGGATTTGCTGACAAACAACATTTATCCATCTATATTGAGGACCATATGGGCATCCAACCTCATGGATTTATGCATGATATTTCAATCACATGTTATAGGAAACTAGATTGATGATTTTACTATCATGATCATTTTCCTCTACCCCTAGGTCATCAAAATCTATCATAGAATCCCTTCATCGGTTCTATCCAAATACTCATGGGAGATTGGTGGAATTTCCCATCAAATAATACATGAGGGCCACAATTATTTTTGGAAACTATTGTGTGATTGGGATTTCATCCAAAATTACTCCTTTTAAACCAAAGACCCCCAATTAGGCATCCCATTCAATGATAATATACTAGATCCATCCGTATTGAATAATTGTTTTCTCGTCACTAGAACTTGCCACCTGACTACTACTACCACGAAAACTTTTGAAATTGGGCACCATGAATCCACATTCTTTATATGAGATCATGTTATAATTTTCAAACTCGTTTGGGGAATACATCACACTACATCACATCTTGGATACACCATTACCCTAATACCACTTTTCATGATTAATTTCTTCAAGTCCAAGGTCTTAATATCCTAACACATAATCCATTATGTGGTTTAATTGTAAAACCCAAGTGTGAAGGGATTAATTTCACAACCAAGATTATATATGAGCCACTATACTTAATTGAAACCAATGTGGGATTGGATTTTTACCTAATAACTCAAAGAGCCACACATGGAACATTGGGGAGGTGGATCGAAAGAGTAATGGGTTTGTTGTTGCCTATTTTTTTCCACCCTCACACTCTTATATGGGATAGAGGGGTGCCCAGACACATTGTGTTATCCCGGCATGAGGAATCTTCTATAGGGGTGATGCAACATTCTTGACTGGATTCAACAGTGCAGTTTATATGGAAGGAGGGGAGACAATATGTATGATTGGTTTTGGAATGATTTTTTTATCTTATTGGTATTCGAGAGATCCCCTTAATGAGTTTATTTTATGGGTCTATAGGTTACTTGGTCCATTGGGATTTATAATGGAAATTAGGTCATGTTTCTTATAGACCATTTTGCCTATAGGCCTATGGTCTATGTATTATGTTAACCTTAAACAAAATATAAAGTGGGTGTTCCTTAAATATTTTAAATAAAATAGGGTGATAACCTATCCCTGTTATAATACTTAGGCTTATTCACTAGTGAGTTGGAAGGATACAAATATATCTTAATTTATATCAAAATTATTTCTTATAAATACTCTTGGTTTGAGAAATTAATATCCCTCGCATTAGCATCACATTTCTAATGATCACGTGATTTGGTAGCTAGTTTATGATGTTATAGATAACTATATATAAAAATTAGTCTAAACCAACCCATTTGATAACGAAAATAATGTTTCCCAAAAATAAAATTATAGAACACCCCCTCAATCAACACATATAAATCCATAAAAAATAAGGAAGAGGTGGAATAGAGAGATTTTGTGTACAAAAACCCAAAATAAATTAACAAATGACCACCAATTTACTAACAAAAACCACCATTTAATTACAAAAAATAAATCACCATAATATGATATCCATGAGATAATGTGTAAAAATAATTAAATAAAACAATTGAGATAATTTAAAAGCGTAGACAAGGCTCCCACAGGCACTAGTTCACACCAGTTTCATGCCTCCTCCTATGGAACTCTATTTGTCACACAACATCCTAAAAATATTTATTGGTTGTTTTCTTCCATCGTATATCATGTTTTATATTCATTTATCCATAACATCAATATCTCAACCATATCTCTATATTTTCTATAATTTGATTTTGAACTCATATTCTTTGTGATAAAATCATTTTATCTCTATTGGTGATATCTACAATTATTCAAGAGGGGTAGAAACTATCAGTTTTAAATATCCTATAGATATGCCCAAATAGATACGACAACCATTTCCCTTTAAAAAGTCTTTGGGTTCTTAGTTATACAAAACCAATGATTCATAGGTTACCCTCAAAAAATTTTGGACATATATTTAATCCCTTCATCAATTTATAGTCTTATACCTCAGTACATTTTAGTAACATTTCAACGATCATTTTTTCTGGTCATTATATACATGAATCAAAATTCATCATCTTTGAGTTCTAGATACCATATCCACCATTACTAGTATGTATTTTTATCCATAATTTTCTCATTTTACGGTCCCTGTGAAACACACTCATCTACTATGTTACGTGACAATCACTACTTAAAACCTACAAACCCACATTTTCATGGGTTCGAAATTCCACGTGTCAGCGAGCTTCATATTGGAATTATTCATCTTCTTTGTCATTTATAGAGACAACATAGATCTTATCATGCATGTTTTGTGCCTTTAGTGGTGGAATTACCTTTAACCTGTGATTTAGAGCCCCCAATCCCTCTACCCCCCTTACTATCTTTTTTAGATGCTCAATATCAGGATTACATGCTCCTATGAAGTTATCTTGAAATGTTACCATGTTGGTTTTAATATTTCAGTTTATATTTATCATATTTTATATTAAATAATTAATTTTTTTTATAGTTAGTTAAAATTAATATTAATGTTTTTATTTATTAATTTATATAATTTTACATTATAAATTGGAATAATTTCTTTATTAGAAAACATAATAGATGCATTTGAAATTTTTATACATTTTTTATTTTTAATTTCTAATTTTCATGTTCAATTTATTTAGTTATACTATAATTTTAATGTTAAATTTGATTTTTCAGCTATTTAATTTTCATGATCATTTTTTTTATAGTTTATTATTTTTTCTAATTTTATTATTTTTATTTATCTAATAATATTTTTTATTTTAATTTTGTTTATTTAGTTAGTCGTTTAATTTAATAATTATTTTTTTTTAATTTTCAATTAAATGAATTAATTTTTTAGTTAAGAAAAATAGTGAATATATAATTGTTATATAAATGTTCTTTTTGTAATTACATTTTTATCTATATTAATTAACAATTGATTAATAAATAATTATTAATGAATTAACATGTAATTATAATTGACATATATAATAATTACATAATAAATATTAATAATTATGTAATAACAAATTAATTATAATTATTAATTAATAAACAAAAATATATAAAAATTCATAATTACAAATTTAAAACAACAAAAGGTTATAGATGAAGCATATTTTTATTAATAAACTAAAATGAAACTTTTTTCTTACTTGGTAGAGTGAGACTCGTTACATGGAGCATAGGCCCACTAGAAAAGAAATTGATTCTACCAAAAGAAATATATTGATAGATAATATTTTTATTTTTTAAAATGATAAATTCCAACAAAAATTATGTTTTATTGGTATTAATTATTAAGACCAAAACAGCTTTTTACCAATAGATACATATGTTGATATTGATCATTCAATACCCACATATCATTTACCAATAGTCTAATATATTGATTTATTTTACCGGTACTAATACTTTTTACATAGACATGAATTTGGTATTAACAATGACTATTACCAGCAAATATTTTTTCACCAATAAAAATGTTAAAATTAACTATTCAATAATATAGAAAATGATTTTATCAATAACCAGTTAAGGGAAACCTAGTATATAAATATGATTTATTTTTTTGACCGATGTAAATTTTTATTTCAATGTGATTTATTAAAACCAAATCATAATTGAATTTAATTTTCAATTTTCTCGAGATATAATTGTTTTTATATTTTAAATATTGTTATTCAATTTTATATAAATACATACAATTTTAATAATTGTCTTTAATATTTATTTAATTAAAATTTAAATAATTTCTATAAAAATAACTATTAAAACCATAATTGGTATTAATTACTCATTGATATCATAGACCTACACACATTTCTTGTGTTTAGCCTCGCCTCTGACCACTTTTCCTTATATCCCACTTCCCTGCCTCACAATTTTTCATGCCCTTCCCTACTTCAGTCTGAACTCCCATTGTAAAACCTCACATATCATCACCTCTATCTTTTCTTGCATCCCACTACTAGTACAGTTCTCTCTTCACTCACATTTTGTGACAGATTCTTCTTATTTCTTATAATGGTGGGTCGGGTTAGACTCATTTAGTGATTTTGGAATTTTTTAGGTTAAATTTTGTTTTTTTAGGTTTTATTCCACACCATTTTTTCCATCACATGAATATATTTTATCTTTACATTCTGTGTTTGGATTTGAGTTATTTAAATTTACACTTCAACCAATTTCGATTTAACTGTTTCATTTCTTGTTTCGGCAGTAAGATCTCAAAGACTGTCATTATTAAGGGTGGATTAATCTGACATCTTTGGTAGCCATGCTAGATCATAATGGTGGTCCAACAATCCTAAAGAGTTGTTGGTATGTCCATATAGATCTCACGGGTACCATAAGTTTCATCATACTCATGATACCTTGCAACAAAAAGTGGTCAAATCAGGTCCTTGTTTTGGGATGCAATTCTTCTGTTTTGCACAATACATGTTGCGGGGGAGGGGGTGATAGGGATGTTTTTTGTTTGAGGTTCAGTTTTTATAATTAATTGATGTTGGAGGAGATAATTAAGATATATTTCATGATTTTTTACCAATTAAATATTTTAAATGTTTGGTTTGTATTTTTATTGAAGTTCATGGTTTTCATTTGTTGTTTTATTTTGGGAATGTCTAATGTTATATGATTATACTTTTCTTATATCTAATTAAAAATATTTTAACTCTTAATAAGACAATAAAATATGTAGATAGAATTTATTATAGGATGTATTTTTATTATTTAAGTTAGATTTATTAGTTGATATCTTCACAAATAAGGGAGTTCTCTTTTGAGTAAATTATGGGTATTGATCTATTATGCGATCGGTATGGAATCATATGTTGATCCTAAAAGATGCGTTGATTCACTTTTAGTATTTTTTATTTAAATTATATTTTTTTATTCAAAAATTGGTTTCATAGGATAATTACAATGATAACTAGACTAAAACATAATTAAATAATGGAGTTTCTCTATACAATTTTTAAAATATTAATATCACTATAATGTTAGAGTCTTTTGGTGTGGATTAAAATTATATTCAATCTACCTTAGAATTCATGAAATTATCTATTTAGATAAAAAAAATTATATAATAATATATATTTTTATTCTAATAAATATTTCTATTATATAATCAACAGAAATTGTCCTTTATTTATATAAGAAACTTTATATCTTAATTCCTTACACACAATTATAATATGAATATTAATGATGAATAATCTAAGGATCCCATAGATTCTCCATGTCTCTCTAACTTTATTAAAGTTATTTTTCATTGATTGTTGGGGTTATTTCTTCATGTTCATATATATATATATATATATATATTATTTTCTCTACGTCACTGTACTCAATAATTTTGAATTAATTTGATTATATATTTATTGAAGATAACTTTAATCACGGGTTTAGATAAAGATATTTCAAATCTGATTATGTGTCTGTAATAAAAAATCCGTATACCATTATGTAGATTCAACAAAAAATCAGATTATGTGACGTTGAATTTTTATACAATTTCAACATGAATTAAATCTGCTTGTTTCTGTATAATATACATTCATAAATGATACTATAAGTGGGATTTAGTTGTCTTTATCATCTATAGATTTAAGTTCAACTGTAAAATTTCAATACGAATGTAATATGTAGGTACAGATGTAGTTTCAATCAAATTACTAAGCATTAGTTTTTTATTAAATATCCTTTTTTATGTATAGTTTCACTATGACTACATATAAATATAATGTTTTAATATGAGGTATGTCAATCTTCATTACAATATGTAATAATATTGTTTACATCAAGTGGGATTCAATAGCAATTTAAATGAACAATTTATAATACTATATACTATCAACTAGTTGATTGAATTATTTTATTAAATGGAATTAAATTATTATCTTTATCTAGATTTGATATAATCATTGTTTTTGACATATATGATTTGGGATCATGGTTTTATGTAATATTTAGATATTTATTTTTATGTTTATTAAGACTATTATAGATTTTTTAAGAATCAATCATTATAATTCCATGAATATTAATTACCTTCATGCCTCTGGTGTAGCTTTTATAAAACATATTTCATATTTTCTATTGCTTTTGAGTCCTTAATCATATAAAATTTTCTCATGGTTTATAACAAATTCAATGTTATTTTTTTATTAGAATGTTTTTCTAATTAATTTGTAATTTTATACTATTCATGCATATATCACTTTTTGGATATATAGATAGACATAATATGGGTCAACTTGTGGAAGAAATATATAATTCAGATCATTTTTATCAAGATACAAAATCCTATGTGAATTTATTTAAGGATGTAAAAAACATTCCTAATTTGAAAGGTGCGGTCAAATTGTTGTACCCAATGAGTGATACACTACATAAAACTATTATGTTTCCCTTTTTGTTATGAATAGAGTGTAAAAAATGTTGGTATCTTTTAATGTTTAATTTTTACTAAACTAATTGATTTTTAAAGGGCATGAAGTTGTGTTAAAATTAATTATTTTATTAAAAACATATTATATATAATGATAATTAAGTATTTTCTTGATTTCTAATTATGGATATTCATATCTATGTTGAATCATTAGATTAAATATACTATTCCTTACTACATTCACAATTTAATACTATATTTTTTAATAATATCCCAACTATTTATTACACATTAATACATTATTCTCTAAAAAATATCAAATTTAATGCACCATGATATATATATATATAATTATAGAATCATTTGGAATTGGGTACACTACATAACTATTTAAAATAGGAAAAACAATCTCTTTATTGAAAACACCCTTAACATGCTCACTCTAAAAACTGCACGTGATAACCTGGGGACATACATTAGAAATAGGTGAACTATAAAGACCAGTATGGGAATAATCATGGAATAACATGAATAAGGTAACACGCATTACACAATAGGAATAAAAATGGGGAATAAAAGGACTTATAATCATAAACATGAATAATGATGCATGATATTGAATGATAACATAAAATAATCATGGGAAATGTGGAAACATCTTAAATAATTATATCATAAAAATAGGTCAAGGATAACTAGAATGACATAATGATCGAAAATGTACCATATAGGAATCAGTTTCACTCCCATGCCATCATGAATTCTCATGAGAATAAACTTTACTCAATACACTGGGGCACTATATAATTCTTGGTGCACCGGCCAGTTTCATTTCATTCTTATGAAAATGTGTTTCACCTAAATAATATAACATGGATTCATTCAAAATCATAATCGATTCCATGATAAAGGAATCTAGAATATATAAATTTGAGTCCCATGTAAAATAATTATACTTTTTTAAAGGTGAACACCCATTATATGATATGCCGATGGTGATTACTACACAATTGTTTTAACATTAAAAAATTAGGGTGAACTTCCGGTGGCATAACAACATCACACAAAAATTTATAAAATTGGGTGATGAGAGAAAAATTGGTCTATAATTATTTGGACCTAAATTAGGATGTAATAGAGACATTTAATGAAATATCTCGTAATTTTTTATTTGATGTGGAATGTGTAAGATAATAAAGAATATTTAATAAAGTAGAGAATGAGTGGATACCTTACATTAGTGTATGACACCAAATAATTTGGTGGAGATTCTTGAGGGATTTGGGGAACCTTGGGGGGAATAAGAAAAAATATCAGTAGAGTGAGAATGTTAGCTAATTGTTTTTAATGAATACAAATGGGATCTTTGGCCGGTTTATATGGAAAATTTGTGGGGATTTATTTATTATATCTCAAACATAGGTTTTGGATTTTATATAATAAAATAACCAAAATTAAAAATTACCATATTTTTGCCCTTATTTTCTACCAAATTTGTGTTTTATTATTATTATATAATTCCATGGTTTGAAAATAATAATATTACACTCTTTCTTATGTAGATGTGAGTAAAACAATTAATGTAATTATTTTAAAACCATGAAATATACTAATGGATTTTGATAATTCAGAAAATATTTATAATATTGAAAAATTATAAAATCACATTATTTTAAATGGGGAAAATTTATTGGTCATGTATACTCTTTATAGTATTTATTACCTCACTTTTGAGTCATTTAGATGTCATAATATAAAAAATATATTTGAACAATATTTAATTTGTTCTTGAAGGTTCAATTATCTCGGAAAATTATGAAAAATCCACCATTGGATAACTTATAAATTCTGATTTCAAAAATAATATTCATGTTTTCAAATTATTTCATAAATATGTGCATTTTTACTTGGGAAAAAAATAGTTGACAATTTTTGGGAAATGTGTGGTTGTTATTAAATTAAAAGTTTTAGAACCCTTATAAAAATTAAATTTTACTTCATATAAATAATATGTTAATTTATATTTAATAAAAAAATTAATAATAATATTTTAATTAGATATTTTTTAAACAAAAATCCATTATTTCCTCAAAATGAATTCATTAATTATGTATGAATTTTACCAAAAAAATCAAAAAAATTTATTATATGGAAATAAAAATAATTTTTAAACTACCAATAATAGGATAAAAATATGTTCATTATTCTATGAAAAATAATATATATACTCATATTGATAGGTTATTTATGAATTTCCTTTTAATACACCAGAAAATGCCCAAAGAGTAAGGTGCATGATAGTGAGACATTCATGGGTGGTCGGCGTACATGTTTTGGGACGAGATCTCAATGAGACTGCAATTATCCTATAACCAGTTTTTTCATTCTTATGTTTTTTTATATCAGTTTGGACAAGGTAAGGAGAAAATACTACTGAATATACCTCCCTCAGATGCCTCGATAAATGAGCTTTATAACATATGATCCAACTGGTTGATATGATAACTTCATTTTTATGTTTTAATTGGATTTATTAAAAAAATGTATTTATAATAATCATGTGATCATTATTCAATGACTATTTCTTTATTATTAAAGATATATAACAACCAATAAATTTCAAAAGGATATATTAAAACCAAATACGTACATTTGTTTCATATAACTATTATACATATTTTGAAATTTAATTAAATCACATGGGAAATTGTATTTATAATTGTTTAGGATGATAAAATCATCCACCTTAAAACATGTTACCTATAAATTGTATTTCCCCACACTAAAATAGAATATGGTAACTATATTTCATCACCACTTCTAGTTCCCAATTATTTTCATCAATCTTATGGTTTATCCACATCACTTTGACAAGGTGTGTTGTCTTATTTCATAGATCATTGTCTCTATGATCTCAGATCTTCATCAGCTTATCATTATATGAGATACCATATCCAATGGTACCACATCTATATTTAGTACATGTGAGGGGTTTGTTATGTTATTTCTCAAAAGGAATTCATGGAATACATTATGTGCTTGAGATGTGTTAGGTGGGAGTAGATGTCGGTAGGCCACCGCTCTGAGGTGATCGAAGATCTCAAAGGGGCCAATGTATCCAAAAATAATATTTCCCTTCCCCCTAGTCATCATCACAATATTCCATGTCATTTTATGGAGGAAAACCATGTCTCTATCATCAACGTCTAGGTTTGGTCAATGATTTTCATCATAACTCTTATATCGACTCTGAGAAACCGTGATTTTCTACTAAATGGTCTTAATAATTTCAACAATTTCCTCGAACATTTAGGGACCTAGTAGTTTTCATTCCCCAACATCATCCCATCATTTAGGTTTTATTAAAAACATCCCATGTAGGACTTCATATATGTCCACTTTTAAACATGGGTGGAAACTATTGTTATATGAGAAATAGACTAGGAGAATATGTTGGTCGCATACTCCTTTGAATTCCATAGAACATTCTCTCAACATGTCTTCCACTGTTACAATTTTATACTCATACTAGATGTTAGTTTATAGAATATAGTTCATACTATTTTTAGCTCATTTTTTAAATCATGTAGGAGGCCTTTCCAGAACATGGAGGTGAATCTCATCTCTCGATTATATACAATCAATAATGGTACTCTACACATCCTTAACAATTATCTAATATTTATCCATTCTTGATAATCTAGTGAGAAATAATCTCAAATTGAAATGAATTGTTCACACATTGTAAGATGATCCATATCCACCCATATAGTACTATTCCCTCTTGATAACTTCAAAAGACTAGTGACGAAGTCCATGCATATGTTTTACCATTTCTATGTTGGTATGGGTAATTGTTCTATCATACCCATATATTGTTATCTTTACAATATCAATTTATGACATACAATACATCTTGATATATATTCCATGATATCCATATTCATATTGTCCCACCAATATTGATTCATATGATCTAGATGCATAATTGTGGTTCTTATGTAGTTGGAGAAGGTTGAGCTATGTGCATCATCAAATATATCCTTCTTTAACTTAGGATTTTACGGTACACAATGGCTTGACACAAATCTCTCTAAACCATCTTAATTAATATTGAAATATGAGTATTTTACTTTTCTTATTTCTTCCCCTTTCTCCTGAATTTCTAAATCATCACTACGGTCATCCTTATCAACTCCATAATGGATTATTGATCTATAATTTTTAAAAGGATTTATGATGGTACTTTTATAATGATCCTCATGTCCATCCTTTTCAAATATAAGTAGACCGGGTCATTCTAAATTCTCATTAATGATATAATTGGTGGATCCTTTTTACATATAGAATATTTCACATTATTCTATTTCCCTGAATGGTAGTGAATGTAGAAGTTATAATTCTTAATCAGCTCTAACCATCTTCGTCGGTGCATATTCATCTCCTTATGTGTGAATATATACTTGGGTATTTTGGTATCCATATATATTTGACCCTTACCCATATATATATATTTCAATCATATTTTCAAAGTGATAATCACTAAAAAACTAAATATCATGCATTGGGTAGTTCTCTTCATGATGTTTCAGTTTAATTGAAGCATATGTTATGACTTTGTCATTCTACCTTAACACACAACCCAATACCATCTTTTAATAATTGATGAATACCATGAAAAGTTCTCCAATTTTGGGTAGTGTAAAAATATTGGTGGTGATAAGCCTATTTTTCAACTCTTTGATGATCTATTCACATTCATCATTTAAATAAGGCTACATTCCATATCGAGTTATTTTGGTTTTAGGTTTTGAAAAGGATGAGTAATTTATCAAAAATTAATGATTTTACCCTCTTAATCCATGGAATCTATGGATATCTGTCAAATAGGATGGTCTCGACCATCCTTTAATTTTATCTGACTTGGAAGGGTCTATAGATATCCCTTTACTTGTAATGATATATCCAATCAATGAGACATACTTAAATCACAGATCACATTTGATTAAATGTTCATTAATCCATTCCCCTTGCAAGGTTTTTAGAATAATGTTAAGAATATCCTAATGATATTCCATACTTTTTGAGTATATTAGAATATATTCTATTAATACTACTAAAATTTTTTCATGTTAGTCTCTAAAACTCTATTTATCAAGATCATGAATATTTTGGGATCATTTTTTGTCCAAATGTCATTACTATGAACTCATAGTTCCTGTATATTGTACAAAAAGAAGTATTTGGTAGATCCACATTAAAACCATAACATGGTAATAACTCAACCATTGATCCAACATGGTAAATTATTGTTCTCTAGTAGATGATTAAACATTTCATCAAGGTAATATAGAGAATACCTGTACTTTAACATGATTCTGTTGAGCTCATGACAATCAATGCAAGGGCACATGGCCCATCCTTAATATTAATGAAGTGGACTAGTGAACCCCATAGTGAAAAACTTGGTCTTGTGAAACCTTTAACCGGATTCTCCTATAGTGGTTTCTTCATCTCCTCATGTTATATAATAACCATTTTATATGGAGTATTGGATAATAGTAGAACCTCAGGAATAGGCTCAATTGAAAATTTAACCTCTTAGCTAGATGAAATACCATGAAATTACATGGAAAACACATCATCATATTCCTTCATAATAGATAAGCCATCTAGGATGATTCTTTCCATTTAATCAATAATTTGAGAAAGATAATCTTTCTTATAGTGTAACTATATCCACGCTTTTCAGGTTAGTGCAAAATAGGAATCATTATACTCATTGTACTTACATAGAATTGAGGGACAATTCACAATACATAGAGTGATTTCCTTCTCACTTTAGTTTTTATAGGCTCTATATAAGTAAATAAAATATATACCCATAATTTCATAAAATTCCACCAAAGGGTGCATGAAAAGTATTACTTGAATGTGCATCCCCCAAAATTTGATAGGGGGAATTATATAATTTGGATGCAATAATTGACCCATTTTTCATTTTCACTAATATATATACTTCCCTGCATTTTGGTGGTGATTGAATAGTTATACTAAAAATTCATGATATGAAGTAATTCATAGAACTAGAATAATAAATTAAGTTCAATGTTTTTCAATATATAACTAGTGTTCCACTCAGAACTTCATTTTCTAGATACACCTCAGTTGTCATGATGGAAAAATCTCAATCCTGTTTCCTTGGAGGTTTTTGGTTGTCTCTAGAAACACTTATATTAGTGGATTGTTTTTGAAAGTGCCATGGTTCCTAGTAGTTAATGAAATTAAAAATGCATTTAGGGTTAACTAGTGAATTAAAATACCATGTCGCATTAGTGTATTTCTCCAATCATTAGTCAGTAGCTAGGTTCCCTTATATCTGACACTCAAATCATATTTTCAACACCTTAGTTAATTTTTTGCGTTCTTCATTCAATACCATTGACAAGTGGGATATTGAAATTTATCAGAAGCAATACATTTCTCTATAATACCACCATAATTAACCTCTAGTTTATTATTCTTATACCCCTGATACACATGAGATTTTATGATTTCCATTTCAACATTGAAAAAACATCATAAAATTTCTTCATAGGAATAAAAGTCACAGATCTCTAGGGATTTTCATATACTGGGTTTCATACCACAAAATAATGGGTTAACCATGCATTCAAGGTAAACAACAAAGATGAATGCCTATCATGAAAGTATTGTTATGTTTTACTCATATTCCCCAATAGATCCATCATTTCATTTCACAAGTGAAAGTAAATACCATTCCAATTTAAGTCAAAGAGTATGAGGAACATATTTATCACGAAATATTTTTTTTATTTCCTTCCACCCAATGAATTCAATATATTCATCAATGTTAGTATTCTTGATCGATTTCCATCACTGATTAGCATCACCCTCCTTATGATAAACATCTAGTAGAACCTTCTCCTGTTCAAAACATTCAATTATGGAGAAGATCTTCTCAATGGAGTTGATCCATTTTTTCAAGATTAATGTATCAGATGGTCAATTGATATTCTATGGACCTTATCAAATAAATATCTCAATTAAAAAATTATTTTATATAGTGGATTTGTTTGGTCCTAGTAATCAATGATTCTATTGAGTACCTAATTTAGTTGATTTGGTTGGTTCCCAGTTGAGTCAAGTTCAATGCAGTGATTTTGGGTTTTAACCCCATATACAAGGGTGTTAGAGACACATCCACTTTTTGAATCCATATAATGAATTACTTTATTGATAAAAAACATCATCAATACTTACCAAAACATCAGGATGTTTTCTTATACTCTGTTTTATCCCAATTACTTTATCTACAGTTCTCTAATCCTAATCCAAAAAATAACAAAAAATTTCCTTTTATACCAACTATAACAACTATTTTCTTTACTAAACCTTAATACATGATTTGTTATGCAATATACCACTTACAAAAACTAAATATTTAGATAATTATAGTGTTTTTGGGAATTATTTACATTAAATAACTATTTAAAATAGGAAAAAAAATCTTTATTGAAAACATCAGTAACATGCTCTTACATAAAAGTGCAAGAGATAACCTAGTGACATGCATAAGAATGGGGTGAGCTATAAATCCCATTGAAGGAATAATTCTGGAATAACATGAGAGAGGTATTACCTGTTATTAACTATGCATATAAGTGGGAATTAAATTATTGATAATCCTAAACATGAATAATGAAGAATGATATATAATGATAAAACAAAGGAAAATTGGGAAATGTGGAAACCACTTAAAACACTACATCATATATATATATATGTAATGGATAACTACAATGACATAATGATATATAATTTACCATAAAATTTAGTTTCACTTTATTTCCCCACATGACATCTCATGAGTCTAAA
This sequence comes from Viscum album, assembly GCA_963277665.1. NCBI lineage: Eukaryota > Viridiplantae > Streptophyta > Magnoliopsida > Santalales > Viscaceae > Viscum > Viscum album. The sequence continues at coordinate 1,945,885,567 of OY728160.1, forward strand.
CATTACCCAATGCATTGGAGCGCAATATAATTTTGGGCACACCCTTCACTATTATTTCATTCTATTGCTTAAGTGTGCCACATATATCACACACATCGATTTAATCTTCATAATAATTTATTCTAGGATCCCGAAGTGTGGAATAAATATATTTTTCCAATGTCAATTATGTATATGTTTATAAAGGTAAACACTTTTGATAGTAAATGGGTATGGTATACACTAAACAATTATTTTGGCATGGAAACTCATGGTGAACATTTGGCAGCATAACAACATCACATAAAAATTAATAAAATGGGAAGATGTGAGAGAAAGGGGTATCTAATCATTTTCACATGATATGGGAAGTAATAGTGACATGTAAATACATATAACATAATTAATATTTAGAAATTTAACGCATAAGATAATAAAATACTTTAATAAATAGGATAATAGTAGAACCCCTTACATGAGTGTGTGACACCAAATTATTGGGAGGAGATTTTAAAGGGCTTAGGGGATCCTTGGGATTACTATATAGATGGGATGGAGTAGTAAGGACATGGTATGAGGGTTTTAGTGATGTTAACTGAGAGTTTTGGAGGGTTTATATCGAAAATGATTGGGGATTTATTTATTATTTCTCAAACATAGGTTTTGGACTATGTATAATAAAATTACCAAAATCATAAAAATTACCATGTTGTCTCCCATGGTTTGATCCTAATGGGGGTTATTTTAATTATTTTATAAGGACATGGTCCAAAAATATGAAAATAATACATTTTCTTATATTGTGGTGTGTCATACTCTTAAATAAATGATTTCAAAACATTAAAATATATTAGTGGTTTTAGAGAATTAAAAAATGCCATATAAAAAAAATAAATAATTCATATTGATTTAATGATAAAACATGATTTTTTTTATACAATTTTTTTTATATATTAAATCACTTTTTGGTCATTATGATTCCAAAATACAAAAAGTATATTTATACCATATTTAATTTTTATCAAAAAATTCGACTGTCTCAAAAAATTATTATAAAATAACCATTGGATAATTTTGATGTTAATATTTCCAAAAAAATATTCATTTTATCTTAAAAAATTTATCAATATGTGAATTCTTACTTTTAAATTAACAATTGACTATTATTGAGAAATGTTGTGTTTTTTAATAATAACATTTTTTGAACCCTTAAAAAAATTACATTTGACTTCATAATTTTATATGATAAAATATATTTAATAAAAATAATTTAATAATAATATTATTTTAAAATATTATTTATTTCAAAAAACCATTAATTCTGTAAGAACCTGGTTTTTGCTACGAAAGACTTTAGAATATTTTTGATGATATTCCAGAGAAGAGCCTTCAGACGGCGTGCGATTCCGAGCCCCGGAGTGGCCGGAATTAAATTTTTAGTGCGTTCACACTAGAAACGCTAAATAAATGGGATAACTCCTAAACGGAGTTCAAGATCGGAGATCCGAGTGTACGGATGGGTCCAGAATGGGGTTATTACCCTAGGAACGACATAAAACTTGTCGGCGTGGGATGTTTGGACCCCTCTCCCGCTTCTGGAACGTTAAACGGATTAAATAAATTAATTAATTCGTTTAATGGCGAAACACTAGTATCTTTTAAACTGTGGCTCGGATTGGAAAACCGAGGGCACCATTGAGTTCAGAGCATTCCATTTACCCTAGGAGGGGTGTAAGTTTTGCGGGCGCGGCCCGTTTGTGAAAAATGGCCCCAAGGGCGTTTTCGTAATTTGGCGGCCTCGGGCGCTAATTTTAATAACTTTTGAACGGGGTCTCAGAATAAAATTCTGAGACCCCCGTTGCACTTAGAGCGTGGTTCTTAGCCTAGGGGAGGCTAAATCCCGACCCCGTCGGGAGTTCGGGTTCGAGGCTGTCGGGCGGGGTTTTAAGTGTTTTGTGTTGAAACACTTATCCCCCCCCCTCTTGGTTGTTCTCCCTAGTGTGGCAGCCCCTCCTCTCCCTCTCCTCCTCCACCTCCGGAAAGGCGGCTCCGGCGAGGTAGCTCCGGCAAGGCGGCGGATCGTGCGGCGAAGCTTCGGGCGAAGCCCAAGTTGTAGGGTTATGTTTTTGCGTTTTAATTCCTGAACCTCCCTTTGAACCCAAATTTTAGCATTTATTTGTTGTTTAATATTTGAAAAAATTCCATGGCTGTGTATTACGCATTATACTCTTTCCATTGCTTCTTTCGGAATTGGAATCGGAGTTCGGAGGAACCCACAGCGCCTCGTCGAAGTTTGCGCGTTTTTGATTTTGTTCCGGCCGGTTTTGGGGTGTTCCAGCGAGCCAGGGTGGCGGTCCGGAGAGCGGTAGGCGGCACTGGCGGAGGCGGGGGCTTCGGCAGCGGCGGACGGTGGGTGTTCAGCGGGAGAGGCAGCCGGGTGCCTCATCCGGGCACAGCAATGCACGGCGCCGTCGGCGCAGGCTGGCGCGACAGTGAGGCAGGGTCGCACCGCGCGACCCCGCGCGACGACAGAGACCCGCGGTCGGCGGGTCTCCGCGGAGGATAGCGACCGGCCTCATGGCTGGTCGGCGCGGCGTGGACTCGGAGTCCACGGCCGGGCCACACGCGTGAGCCGCGGGCCGGCCAGTGCGGACCGGTCCGGACCGGTCGGACCGGCCGGACCAAGCCGGTCCTGTCCAGGGGGGGGGGAGGAGTTCACCCCTCCGATTTCAGACACCCGTCATTTTCTCCACGGGTGTCCGTTTTGCGTGCCGTCTATGGCGGTGCGGACCTGACGCAGAGGTGGTCTTTTTGTGATGGTTTCAGGAATTTTTAATTCCTGAAACGAGGGGTCCCGGAGGCGCGGCGTGCCTTTAAGTGGACGAGCGTTCTTCCCGAGATTCTTGTTTTGGACGGCGCGGACGCGTCCAACGTCCGTTTTGAGCACCGTCAGCGGCGTTGGGGCACTGGAACTGAGTCGGAGGTTTCCAGGGCGGTTTCGGGCATTGAAACCGGAGTTGAGGTGTGGGCCCCACGGGCCGAGTCTTGAGCTGCGTGCGACGTTTAGCGACTTTTTCCTCGGACGTCTGTTCAGGGCGTGCGAATAGTCAATGTTGGGTGTTTTTTCGAGGGCATCGCGTTGGCGTTGTCTGCCCACTGTAATTCTACACGTGGGTGTGGGCCCCACGGGGGCCATTTCGGGAGTTGACGGTGATTTCCAGCTTTATCACCGGGAGACCATTTTGGACAAGTGAATAGTCCATCTTGTGTACTTTTTCGAGAGGATCGCAACTGTGCAATCCGTTCGTTGAGTTTTGGGATTGGGATGCGGGTCGCACGTGGCGCCACTCGTGTGCTGTGTGCCGAAACGCATCTTTTTCTCCGGGTACCCATTCCATGTAAGTAAGCAGTCAATTGGATGTGCTTTTCCGAGAGCATTGCGATGGCGCAGTCCGCCCGACCTTTTTTGGGGACGTGTTGCGGGACCCACCCGACCTGGCTACGGTGAATAGTACCTTTTTCACCGGGTGTTCATTTTGGGCGATTGATTACTCAATCCCGTGTTTTTTTCCAAGGGTATCGCAGTGGCATGATCTGTTGGTTCAGTTTCGGGATCTTGGGGTGGGCCCTAAACAGGTTTGGTCATGGTGAATAGTACCTTTTTCACCTGTTGATCGTTTCTGGCGAGTGAGTAGTCGATCTCGCGTGTTTTTCCATGAGGATTACAACGCTGTGATCCGTTTGGTCGTGCAGAGCCTCTTGCGCGATATTGTTAAATGTGGAAGCATGGATGGTGCTCCAGCGGTGGTCCGCCCTACCTTTTTTATAGAGGACCCTTGGCGTGTGATCTCGCACTCTTGGTAGAGTGATGTAAATGGTTCACGAGATGTGGTTGGCCGTGCCTGGGCCTTTGAGGTTGAGTTTTTATGTCACACCTTCGCGTTGACATTGGGTGGCGTGTGCACGATAACCATTGGGCTGGAATGTAGTATACACTGGGAGTATACGGGAGAACGTGGAGGTACGTGTGGTTTGTACCTGAGACGTTCGTGCTCTTGGTTGGGGTTGACTTGGGGCCACACGTCATGTGGGCCCCACGTGCGTTCTGTGTTCTACTTTGAGTAATTCGACCTCTCACGACGTAGAGGGTCCCTCTATGTTATTGTTTGACCAGCAGGGTGGAGTTTTTCCCCTGGCTCTGTGCTCGTTTATTGACCAGCACGGTTGAGTGGTCTCCCCCTGGTTTCGTTCTCGATGGATCGGCCAGTAGCGGTGCTAGTGGCACCCCGTGATGGAACAGGTCATAAAACTCCTTTGGGAGAGTTGTTCTAGAGTTGGGTGGTTACGCGATACCCATTCCGTGTTCGGTTGGCCAGTGTTGTACCCTCCATTGGAGATGGCCAGGGTATTTCTATGTTCTACCCTCCAGCGGGGCTGGGCAGTGGGTTACTCAACGACCTATTAGGGTCTACCCACCAGCAGAGACTGGGCAGTGGTTCACCCGACGATCTCTTAGGGTCTACCCTCCAGCAGGGCTGGGCAGTGGGCCACCCGTCATCTAGCTACAGGTCTAAACTCCAGCAAGGCTGGGTAGTGGGTCACCTGGCGACTTATTCCTGGTTTACCCTCCAGCGGGGATGGGCAGTGGGTCGCCGGATGATGTGTTATGGTCTAACCTCCAGCACGGCTGGGCAGTGGGTCACCTGTCAACTTATTCCAGGTCTACCCTCTAGCGGGGCTGGGTAGTGGGTCGCCTGATGATGTATTATGGTCTACCCTCTAGCACGGCTGGGCTGTGGGTCGCCTGTCGACTTATTCCAGGTTTACCCTCCATCGGGGCTGGGTAGTGGGTCTCCTGATGATGTATTATGGTCTACCCTCCAGCGGGGCTGGGAAGTGGGTCGTCGGATGATGTATTATGGATTACCCTCCAGTAGTGCTGGGTAGTGGGACACTTGTTGGGATTCCAGACTGAGTCCTTTCTACTAGGCTAGTCTATGGCTTTCCTCCGTGGTTACCGGAGCGGGACCCTTGGTTGAATGGGTCAGTGATGGAATGACTTTGGCTTTGAGGAGACCTCTCGACTGCGGGGTAGTGACGAGTTGTGGTTTGACGTTCCACCAGAACTCTCATGTACGAGGGGCACTTTCCCCACCGAGATGTGTTCTTGTGACGCGATCTAAAACCGTGTGGGCGAGTCAGTGCCGCCCAAAGCAGATAGTGTCGAAGTGCAGTGATTGAGCCCCTTGGCTTGCAGTTCAGGGCAGACGTGTGGGATGCTGGGCATCAATGATGGTGTTTCTTCTGGGACTGTTGGCTACTCTTTCTTGGGCAGATCTATGGGATGGAGATCCCCTTATGAGCTTGTTAGGGATTCTTGTCGATCATACATATATGTATATACCTTGTTCGAGTACCCACTTCTTGGGCCTGGTTACTCTCCTTCCAGGAGAGGCGAAGACACGCGGGGTATGTCATGTTCTTTCCGTGTCTAGCTTCTCGTGGTTGGACGAGTCCACTCTCCAGCTATAGGTAGCGAAGATTCAACGAAAAGTTCATCTTCTCACCATTTCCAGCTTCTTGTGTCTGGATGATTCTACTTCCTTTCTTTTGTTGGTTGAGCTGGACTCTCTGTTGTACTGTTACTCTTTACTGCACCCTCGGTTTTACTCCTTTACTTCTCCATGTTTGCTCTACTGCTCACCCTTTGGTACCTCATTTGTTGCTCCCTCGAGCCTTCAGGGTATCCTAATAAGTATTTTTATACTCACCCCTTCTTGGGCTTTGCTCGCACATGGTGTGCCCTTACAGACGACAGACAGGTGGAGTGTGACTTCAGTGGGGCATAGGAGCTTGGGAGCTTGGACCGCGTGCGGTGGTCGTGGTTGGGTTCCAGGTGGAAGACCCGTCAGCTGTTTCTTTTCGATTACCTATTGTCGGGTTGTGGCACCTTTTCTAGTTGGGCGCGTGTATTTCCCCCTTTTTACTTTTCAGTTTACTTTCATCTTGTACCTTGTGCTTGAAGAGGTCGATGCACTCTTGTGGTTATTTATAGTAGTTTCCCTTTATATACTTGTCTTTTCTTTTACTCTTCACTTTGCATTGAGTGTGCTGCGTGTGGGTGTGTTCAGGTGCTTAGGCAAAAGCCTCCCCGAGTTGTTGTGCCTTCGGCGCTGGTCGCCAGCCCCTGGCCTATGGAGGCGGGCCCGGGGTAGTTTCGGCTTGAGCCCGGGTAGGGTCGGGTCGTGACAAAGTGGTATCAAAGGTGGTTCATTCCTTGGGACTTTGTTCGGATGTCTCTAAAATAAAAGGAATTTGTTGGGTTTTAGGGCAATAGTGTTAACGTGTCTCAAGATCGGCTCTCAGGCAAGGGAGTCCGGTGATGGTGCGGCGGCCGACGTATCAATTCACCTGGACCTTGATAACCCGCTTGTCAACTCGGCATGCTGAGACACTTGTTGTAGGGAAAATTGGTTTGTGCATCACATAGGACCGAGTCATTGACTGTCCTTATTGAGTCATCTCCCCATCGTTGTCGTTGTGGAATATACATATATGCTCATCTTACCGCATCACTCCTTGATAATGTTCAGGATGTCTCCGCGAAGGCAGCCAGCCAGGATACCAGCTTTGGGTGCGTGATGACGACCCTGTAAGCTATGAGGCCACAATCCATGACCCATTGTGCGAGCCCTTTCTCCGGGTGGGCTGGTAGCAGCACCCCCACCTGTTGAGCAGCAGACAGTTTCAGCAGAGCAGGCTGAGCTTGAGCGCAGGTTGAGTGCGCTCCGTTAGTTTCAGCGGTAGAGGCCGCTGAGGTTCAGTGGTGAGCCAGACCCTCGGGCAGCAGAGGTTTGGCTCGAGGCAGTGGTTCTCCTCTTCAGGCTTGTGCAGATGCCAATAGATCAGAGAGCGACTTTGGCAGCCACCCCTTTTTGGTGGATCGGCTTGGCGTTGGTGGAGTCTGGTGACTCGGTTTCTTGATGAGTCGTCGCTTTCGTGGGGTGACTTTCGGTTGTTGATTCATGAGGAGTTTTTTCACTCCTGATTTCCCTCCATTCGGATTCAGGAGCTCCTGCAGTTTTAGCAGGGAGGGATGACGGTGGCCGAGTACGCGGCTAGTTTTGCAGACCGTGCACGGTTTTACCCGGACTTGGTCCATGACGACAACCTCTGAGCGCAGAAGTTTGAGCAGGGTCTCCGCCGAGAGATTTTTTGTCATAGTACCCTTGGGCGTTTCCACATATGTCGGGGTGCTAGAGAAGGCGCTGGTGACAGAGGGATTCCTATCATGTTTTGCGGTTGGTAGTGGCAGTGGGCGTGATGGAGCAGGGACGTCTGTCGTAGCTAGCAGGCGTCGGAGGACAGGACCTCGATGCAGGTGGCGTTCCCACTGCCGGTTTTGGAGACGTGGTCGTATACCACTGTGGCAGAAAGGTGCAGGGCCTCAGCAGAGGATTCCCTTACGTGAGTGGATCTCAGGCCGTGGTCGTACACCACAGTGACGCCGGAGGGCACCAGGGCAGCCCAGAGAGTGCCGGTGCTATGCTTGTGACGGGCGAGGTCACTTGGTACGAGACTGCCCGACCCAAGTTGCTGAGATCATCGGGCGGGTAGCAGGCGCACCACCATGACAAAGGCAGCTCCATGATCAGAGTAGTGTCTAGAAAGGTGGTGCTAGAAGAGGAGCGGGAGGAGCTGGAGGTGGGGGACGACGTTATGAGATCTCCCCATCACCACTAGGCAGTCCACGTGAGGCTCCTGGAGTTGACAGTTGGGACCGCGGGCGGCCATGAGCTTTGGATGTCTACGATCCTGCAGAGCACGGGATGATGAGAGGTACCCCTTGCGGATCATCTACTTCTTGCAGTAGAATTGATAGACTCTGTGTGTGGAATGCTTTCCTCCCTGCACCATGTTTGATGTGTTACCAGGGTGATGCAAGGCGTCGGGTGTAACCCTGTGTTGGTAAGGAAAAAAGGTGTGAGACCATTTCCCTTTAGTCGATGGTGTTTGATCCTTCGCATGTTGAGCGTGTAAGAGAGCATCGACTATGGAATCTTGTGTGACCATATATCCTTGGGTGTTTCACCATATGGATATTCTGAAGGAGGGAATCATCGGGCCCTGTTTCGGGTGTGGGCGGTGATTCCAGTCGTAGCGTGCGATGTAAAGGTTTGACCGGGGAGGTGAGAAACCCCCGAGGGCCTTCGAGCCATGTGAGAATGTGAAAAGGGATGGTGAGGTACCCTACCGCCTTGACCTAACCCAATGTATGGAGTGTGTGTACGACATCGGCAAGGGTCGACCTCGCGTGAACAGATCAATCCTTTGGTCTGTGTGCAGTGACGTAGAGCTATGCGTGGGTTCTTTTGGGTACGGGAAATCCAGGTGTTCTCTTAGTACCCTGTGTTGTTTCCGGGTTTTTCTTTTCGAGGATGAAAATCTTGAAGGAGGGAATGATGTAAGAACCCGGTTTTTGCTACGAAAGACTTTGGAATATTCTTGATGATATTCTAGAGCAGAGCCTTCAGACGGCGTGCGATTCCGAGCCCCGGAGTGGCCGGAATTAAATTTTCAGTGCGTTCACACTAGAAACGCGAAATAAATGGGATAACTCCTAAACGGAGTTTCGGATTAGAGATCCAAGTGTACGGATGGGTCCGGAATGGGGTGTTTACCCTAGGAACGACATAAAACATGTCGGTGCAGGATGTTTGGACCCCTCGCCCGCTTCTGGAACGTTAAACAAATTAAATAAATTAATTAATTCGTTTAATGGCGAAATGCTAGTATCTTTTAAAAGGTGGCTCGGATTGAAAAACCGAGGGCACCATTGAGTTCGGAGCATGCCGTTTACCCTAGGACGGGTGTAAGTTTTGCGGGCGCGGCCCATTTGTGAAAAATGGCCCAAGGTGCGTTTTTATAATTTGGCGGCCTCGGGCACTAAGTTTAATAACATTTGAATGGGGTCTTGGAATAAAATTCCGAGACCACAGTTGCACTCAGAGCATGGTTCTTAGCCTAGGGGAGGCTAAATCCTGACCCCGTCGGGAGTTCTGGTTCGGGGCTGTCGGGTGGGAGTTTAAGTGTTTTGTTTTAAAACACTTCTCCCCCCACCTCTTGGTTGTTATACCTAGCATGGTAGACCCTCCTCTCCCTCTCATCCTCCACCTCCAGCAAGGCAGCTCCGGCGAGGCAGCTCCGGCAAGGCGGCGGATCGTGCGGCGAAGCTTCAGGCGAAGCCCATGGGGTTGGGTTATGTTTTTGCATTTTAATTCCCATACCTCCCTTTGCACCCCAATTTTAGCATTGATTTGTTGTTTAATCTTCGAAAAAATTCCATGGCCGTGTATTACTCATTTTAATCTTTCAATTGCTTCTTTCGGAATTGGAATCGGAGTTCGGAGGAACCCACAGCGCCTCGTCGAAGTTTGCGGGTTTTTTATTTTGTTCCGGCCGGTTTTGGGGTGTTCCGGCGAGCCAGGGTGGTGGTCCGGCGAGCGGATGGCGGCCCTGGAGGAGGCGGGGGCTTCAGCAGCGGCAGACGGCGGGTGTTCAGCGGAGGAGGTAGCCGGGTGCCTCGGCCAGGCGCAACAAGGCGCGGCGCCGTCGGCACAGGCTGGCGCGACGGCGAGGCGGGGTCGCACCGCGCGACCCCGCGCGACGACAGAGACCCGCGTTCGGCGGGTCTCCGCGGAGGATCGCGACCGGCCTCATGGCTGGTCGGTGCAGCGTGGACTCAGAGTCCATGGCCGGGCCACGCGCGTGAGCCACGGGCAGGCCAGCGCGGACCGTTCCGGACCGGTCGGACTGGCCGGACCCAACCTGTCCTGTCCAGGGGGGGAAGAGTTCGCCCCTCCGATTTTGGACACCCGTCATTTTCGCCACGGGTGTCCGTTTTGCGTACCGTCTGCGGCGGCGCAGACCTGACGTAGAGTCGGTATTTTTGAGATGGTTTTGGGAATTTTTAATTCCTGAAACGAGGGGTCGCGGATGCACGGCGTGTCTTTAAGTGGAAGAGCGTTCTTCCCGAGATTCTTGTTTTGGACGGCGCAGATGCGTCCGATGTCCGTTCTGAGCGCCGTCAGCAGCGTTGGGGCCCTGGCACTGAGGCGGAGGATTCCAGGGCGGTTTCGGTCGTTGAAACCGGAGTTGAGGCATGGGCCCCACCGGCCGACTCTTGAGCTGTGTGCGACGTTTAGCGACTTTTTCCTCGGACGTCCGTTCGGGGCGTGCGAGCAGTCGATGTTGGGTGTTTTCCGAGGGAATCGCGTTGGCGTAGTCTGCCCGCTGTAATTCCGCACGAGGGTGCGGGCCCCGCAGGGGCCCTTTCGGGAGTTGACGGTGATTTCCAGCTTTATCACCGGGCGACCATTTTGGACAAGTGAATAGTCCATCTTGTGTAATTTTTTGAGAGGATCGCAATGGTGTGATTCATTCATTGAGTTTCGGGATCGAGATGTGGGTCCCACGTGGCGCTGCTCGTGTGCGGTGTTCCAGAACACATCTTTTTCTCCGGGTACTTGTTCCACACAAGTAAGCAGTCAATTTGATGTGCTTTTCTGAGAGCATTGCGATGGCGCAGTCCGCCCGACCTTTTTCGGGGACGTGGTGTGGAACCCACCCGACCTGGCTACGGTGAATAGTACCTTTTTCAACGGGTGTTCATTTTGGGCGATTGATTAGTCAATCCCGTGTTTTTTTCCGAGGGGATCGTTGTGGCGTGATCTGTTGGTTCAGCTTCGGGATCTTGGGGTGGGCCCTACATGGTTTTGGTCACGGTGAATAGTACCCTTTTCACCTGTTGACCGTTTCGGGCGAGTGAGTAGTCGATCTCGCGTGATTTTTCGCGAGGATTACAACGATGTGATCCGTTTGGTCATGCGGAGCCTCTTTCATGATATTGTTAAATGTGGAAGCATGGAAGGTTCTACAGCGGTGGTTCGCCGTACCTTGTTTATAGAGGACCCTTGGAGTGTGATCGCGCACTCTTGGGAGAGTGATGTAAATGGTTCACGAGATGTGGTTGGTCGTGCCTGGGCCTTTGAGGTGGACTTTTTACATCACACCTTCGCGTTGAGGTTGGGTGCCGTGTGCATGATAACCTTTGGGCTGGAATGTGGTATACCTTGGGAGTATACGGGAGTTCTTGGAGGTACGTGTGGTTTGTACCTGAGACGTTTGTGCGCTTGGTTGGGGTTGACTTGGGGCCACACGTCATGTGGTCCCCACGTGCGTGTCGTGTTCTGCTTTGCGTACTTCGACCTCTCGCGATGTAGAGGGTAACTCTATGTGATTGTTTGACCAGTAGGGTGGAGTTTTTCCCCTGGCTCTCTGCTCGTTTGTTGACCAGCAGAGTTGAGTGTTCTCCCCCTGGTTTCGTTCTCGATGGATCGGCCAGTAGCAGTGCTAGTGGCACCCCATGATGGAAAAGGCACTGAAACTCATTTGGGAGAGTTGTTCTGGAGTTGGGTGGTTGCGCGATACCGATTCCATGTTTGGTTGGCCAGTGTTGTACCCTCCTGTGGATATGGCCGGGGCAGTTCTGAGTTCTACCCTCCAGCGGGGCTGGGCAGTGGGTTACTCATCGACCTATTAGGGTCTACCCTCCAGCAGAGACTGGGCAGTGGGTCACCCGATGACCTCTTAGGGTCTACCTTCCAGCAGGGCTGGGCAGTGGGTCACCTGTCATCTAGCTCCAGGTCTACCCTCTAGCAAGGCTGGGCAGTGGGTCACTTGTCGACTTATTCCTGGTTTACCCTCCAGCGGGGCTGGGCAGTGGGTCGCTGGATGATGTGTTATGGTATACCCTCCAGCACGGCTGGGCAGTGGGTCGCCTGTCGACTTATTCCATGTCTACCATCCAGCAGGGCTGGGTAGTGGGTCGCCTGATAATGTATTATGGTCTACCCTCTAGCACGGCTAGGCAGTGGGTCGCCTGTCGACTAATTCTAGGTCTACCCTCTAGCGGGGCTGGGTAGTGGGTCGCCTGATGATGTATTATGGTCTACCCTCCAGCGGGGCTGGGCAGTGGGTCGTCAGATGATGTATTATGGATTACCCTCCAGCAGGGCTGGGCAGTGGGTCACCTGTTGGGATTCCAGACTCAGTCCTTTCTACTAGGCTAGTCTATGGCTTTCCTCTGTGGTTACCGGAGCGGGACCCTTGGTTGTATGGGTCGGTGATGGAATGGATTTGTCTTTGAGGAGACCTCTCGACTGCGGGGTAGTGATGAGTTGTGGTTTGACGTTCCCCTTGAACTCTCAAATACGAGGGGCGCTTTCCCCACCGAGAAGCGTTCTTGTGATACGATCTAAAACCTTGTGGGCGAGTCAGTGCCGCCCAAAGCGGATAGTGTCGAAGTGCGGTGATTGAGCCCCTTGACTTGCAGTTCAGGGCAGACGTGCGGGATGCTGGGCATCGATGATGGTGTTTCTTCTGGGACTGTTGGATACTCTTTCTTGGGATGAGCTATGGGATAGAGATCCCCTTATGAGCTTGTTAGGGCTTCTTGTCGATCATAAATATATGTATATACCTTGTTCGAGTACCCACTTCTTGGGCCTGGTTACTCTCCTTCCAGGAGAGGAGAAGACGTCCATGGTATTCCACGTTCCTTCCGTGTCTAGCTTCTCGTGGTTGGACAAGTCCACTCTCCAGCTATAGGTAGAGAAGACTCGACGAGAATTTCATATTCTCACTGTTTCCTGCTTCTTGTGTCTGGACGAGTCTACTTCCTTTCTTTAGTTGGGTTGAGATGGAATCTCTGTTGTTCTGTTACTCTTTACTGCACCCTCGGTTGTACTCCTTTACTTCTCCCTGTTCGCTCTACTACTCACCCATCAGTACCTCCTTTGTTGCTCCCTCGAGCCTTCAGGGTATCCTAATGAGTATTTTTATACACACCCCTGCTTGGGCTTTGCCCGCACTTGGTGTGCCCTTGCAGACGACGGATAGGTGGAGTGTGACTTCAGTGGGGTGTAGGAGCTTGGGAGCTTGGACCGCATGCAGTGGTCGTGGCCAGGTTCCAGGTGGCAGACCCATCAGCTGTTTCTTTTCGTTTACCTATTGTCGGGTTGTGGCACCTTTTTGGTTGGGCGCATGTCTTTCCCCCTTTTTCCTTATCAGTTTACTTTAAGCTTTTACCTTGTGCTTCTAGAGGTCGATGCACTCTTGTGGTTATTTATAGCAGCTTCCCTTTCTTTACTTGTCTTTTCTTTTACTCTGCACTTTGCATTGAGTGTGCTGTGTGTGGGTGTGTTCAGGTGCTTAGGAAAAGGCCTCCCAGAGTTGTTGTGCCTTCGGCGCTGGTCGCCAGCCCTTGGCCTATGGAGGCGGGCCTGGGGTAGTTGCGGCTTGAGCCCGGGTTGGGTCGGGTGGTGAAAAATTCATCAAAAGAAATTCCATAATTGAATTTAAATATTACCCAAAACACTATTTTTTTATTGTATCAAAATATAAATCATCTTTAAAGTCGCAATAATAGAATGGAAAAATATTCATTATTCTGTAAAAAATAATATACATACTCATATTTATAGGGTCTTGATTGTATCCCATTAATATGCCAGCAAACACCCTAGGAGTAAGGTACTTGATGGTGATACATTCATGGGTGGTTCTGCATACATGGTTTTGGCCATGCTGTTGATGAGATCAAACTTCTCCTCCAAATGGTTTTGGTTGTGTGTGATGTAGAAAACTAAGATGAAGGGTGTGGAATAGTAGTGACTTTAGGTTACTAACTTGTACAATAGGTAACATTATTTTTTAAAATGTCAATAGGGTTGATGACTGAAAATTATAATTTTATGCAAATCATTGTTTTAGATTTTATTATCTTTCTATTAAATTTATGAAGTTATATTTCATTGACTTATGTGCATGCTTTTTGGTTGTATGTACTATAAATTTTGGAGCTAAAGGGTGTGGAATAATGGAGACTAGAGGTTCATTACTATAATTGTAGTTGACATGGTTTGTTTCTTTTAATGGTGTACTTTAGGGCGATGAAATATATTTGGTGGAAGTAACTATTATTTTACCATGATGGGTGCTGTAAGATTTCATTTAAGAGACAAAATTCATTTTTTCATTTTTTAGTGGGTGCGGGGAGCGACGACAGTGGCTACATTGATGGATTCTGGGTTTTTTGTGTTTTTGGGTACCTTTACGTATCAATCAATTTCAACTATGTATTTATTCATTTTTCATGAAATTCCATTATTATTAATATTATCCTTTTCTATAAGTTTGAAAATGTTTGAAAATAATATTTGGTATGATAATTTAAAAATGTGTATTATATATGATAAATTAATTCATATTATTTGATTTTTTTTCTTCGAATAAAATTTATAATTTTTATTTAAATGTTATTTATAAATTGATATTATATTATTCGAATATTATGACCAATAGAAAAAAAATCATATGAATCCATTTCTAATCACATTGACTAATATATATATATATATATTATTTAGGTATTATAATAATTTTAATAAAACTATTTTATCCGTCATTATAACATTTTGTAATAGATTTTTTAACAACAATTTTTTGGTCGGTCTTTGTTAGTGAATCACTTTAAAAATAGAAAAAGGACTTTACCAATAGATATAGCCTTATTGGAAATTGATTTTCTTTTGAGAATCCTTGCTCATAAACTCCAGACATTGATCGAAATCCTAAGAACCAAAGGCCCAACAACTTCCCAAAGGCCAAAATCTTAATAGGACCACATGATTTTTATATTTGTGCCCCAATATATTAAAATTATCGATTAACTTAATATGATAAATTAGTGATTACCTGATTAGAAATTCATATAATTACTAACATTAATATTAAAAAACCTGATTATAAAAATTAACAAATATTAGTTGTTATTAATATGATTAATAAATAACAATTAAAAATATTATTAGCTATTATATTAAATATTATAAATTAATTAGTGAATAATTAATTAACATGTTTTTAATAAATAATTAATTATAATTGCTAATTAATTAGTATTTAATACAAACAAAATTATATATTAAAAAAATTAATTAAAATTTATAATTAATTATAAATAATAATTATATTCTACAATTTTTTTCAATAATTAGTAATTACTAATCGTAAGTAATTAAAATTACTAATTAATTTAAATTACACATTAACAATCACTAAATAGAAATATAAATTAATTGAAACTATTAATTCATCATACTTACTAATTAAAAATCATGAATTTATTATATCTACTAATTAATAATAAATAATTAATTATAATTACTATTTCAAACTACTAATTAATTACAATTAATAATTAAATGTAATAAATAATTATAATTATAAGTTATTTTACAAATTAATTATAATTAATAATTACTAATCACTCAATACTAAACCTAACTAATTAAACTTTATAATAATAATTAATTAAAATTACAAATAATAATTATTTAAAATTACTAATAAATTATAATTACGAATTAAAAATTAAAAATTAATTATTATTACTAATGATTTATAATTACTAATTAGTAAAAACTATTTTTTATTTCTCATTAAAATTAGTTATTATTTATAATTAATAATTAATAATTACATGGCCATAAAAATATTTTGAATTGTTATTTAATCACATCATAATGCATAATATCATTAATTTATGTAACTTGGTGCCAAAAAATATATACTTATCTAGTCTGACATAATCATTAGAAACTCGTAAATGTTATTGATAAAATTTTAATGTTGAGACTGTATGTTCTTTCGAGAATTGACATCCACATTTTTATACAACATGTGGATGCAAGAACTATGACATATGTCCCTTATATTAATATCCCTCAAAATGAATAATTTGGTATAAACTCAATCCTCACCTATATTAAAATGAAATAAATAACTACACAGTTGGTTTGACACATTAGAGGGATAAGATTTTCATAATTGTCATGATCATAACAATAATTCTAAAATTAAATAAAATAGTGAAGGTTTTTTGGTTTTTTGAGAAATTTCATGCCTATTTGTATACTATAATTGGATTCAGGATTTGAAACAAATGTAAATAGGGGTTGTTACCCCAAAAAGTAATATTTTTATATAAACTCAATCATTACTAGATGCCTCAATATGAGGCCAAATAGAATACATGGTTTGATAATATGATGTGATTTGATTTTGATAATTCATTTTATCTTTACCATAATTCTAAAAATAATAATAAAACTAAAATTCAATGGTTTTCTAAGAAAAAACATACATACATCTGTACTAAATGTGGTTTAAGGCTCGATTATAGATGTACCCAGGGGTAATAACCTCAAAAGGTATAAGCTGGGTATGAACTTGATCATCACCTACTTATTGACAAAGAGGCCAAAATAAACACCTATATTGACAATCCAGTGTGATCTGATTTGGATAATTCATGTGATATTTACCAAAAATAATTAATTATGGGTATTAGGGTCATGAATAATAAATGTATTCATTAGGAATTGATGTAAAAATAATAAATAAAATGTCAAAATATTTGAATATCATATTTCCTTTCTTGTATTATATGTAATTAATACCCATGTTTTATTATAGATAAAAAATATGACTTCACTTATTTTTTTCAAAATAAAAATAATTGAAAATAAATAATGATTTAGTTATATAATTTAATAAGAAATGTTTTTTATTTGAAAAGAGTATACAACATTAGAACTTTTCAAATAAAAATTCACCAATGGATAAAAATAATTAATAATCAAGTGATAAAGTCCATAATATACAGACTTATTCAATTTAAAGAGATAATGTCGAATATATAATATCAAGTGATTTAATATTATGACAGGGTACACATATTTTCATTTTTTAGGAATCAATCAAAAAATTATGGAAATATATATAACCATAACTAATAAAAATGTTCCATAGACATTATAATTTGGTCCATCATAACATCATGATTAAATTTCAAACTGTAACATATCATGAAGTTACATAAGAAATAGTAGTTGTTTCATCCCATAATCTAGCCAAATATCTATATTCTCATGTTGTGACATATTATATATAAATTTTGGTCTTCGTGGGCAGTCCTATCAATAATTTAAATTTGATGGAGGAACAATTTGAGGATGATGAAAATTCATACTAAGAAGATGATGGGGAAGTTGAACAACAAATGATTCCATAAGAACATTATGATTACAACCCTAGGTGGTTCCATAGTCTGCTGAATCATACTTCACTATTGGAATCATGCTCAACCAAAGGAATGACACACTTACAAAACTTTTATTTTTCATTTATTACCCCTAGTACATAATTTATTGGAATTATTGGTAGAATTAATTGAGTGTCAATTCAATGTATTCTTTATATCATAATTGTTTTTGATAGAAAATATGTGGTGGAAACTATGATACAAAAATATCATATTGAATGAAATTATAGCTATATTGTATAAGAATAAATCATATCTCATAATAAGATTTAGTATGACAACTAGGATTCAGACTATCATACACATTTTTATCTATAATTGATAACAATTTTCATTATTGGAAAATTACTAGATCTATACAACACACATGTGTGTATATATGTCTATTAATATATTAGTCATCATTAGATAATGAGATTCTTTCAACTATTATTGTTAAAATGATAAGGGAATGTCAAGACGTCCTGTCAATATGGTGATAGAGATAATTGGGAATCCTTTTAGGTATTGAATTTATTATTGGAATGCATTGGCTGTATAAAGAATGAAATTGTGAAAGCTTATGGTGATAGATTCTACTCTGAATAGGGTTTTACCACAAATTATGGACATTATGCACCACAATAGTCATGTTATCTATCAGTTACATACAATTTAATTTGTTATCCAACAGAACCAAGTTGATTAGTTGAATTTTTTGTTTCATATGATATTTTGTAATTTTTTACCATGCATGGGTACATTTAGACATTAAATGATGTTTATCCCGACTAATGGATCATTTTTGGAAGGAATGAATATCTGAAAATTTCAAATTTATACCACACAAGATGGTAATTGATTGAGTGTACCATTTTTAATTTCTATTGTTGAGAATAAGATCCATTCATTCTTCCAAAGGTAGGTGTATATATCACCATATATGTTTTTGTTTATTCCTCTAGAGAGAATCATGAGGAGACACCCACAACATCATATAATGATTTTCATGTATTTTCCATTCAGTACACAATAACATCAGCACCACAAATTTCTATTCCCTATGATGTGGAAGATTCCCAAAATAAGTAACCAGGGCTTATAACATGGACACCAAAGCAACATTGACATCGAACATAGAGTGGGAACGAGGTTCATATGTCAGGTTTTGGTATTATGGGTCACTGATGTTGATTTATTCTATTAGTATATATATTATTTTATGTAGTGAAATAAATGTCAAAAAATTATAAATATAAATGTTATGTATTGATACAGAAATATTTAGTTCCATTAAAACTATTTTCCATTTTTTTTGAAATTTTATTAATATTCAATTACCTTTTATATGTTTTTTCAATTTTACAAATTTCTTTTAGATTTTATTTATGCTTTATAATTTGAAGTTTTTCAAAACTAACCTAGATGAAACATTATTCTGCTTCATATAGGTTACATTAAAATCATATAAGTTATAAAGAATAAATAAAATCTAAATGAAATTTGACACACTGACTAA